>JASAUF010000630.1:6167500-8567500 GCA_030180095.1 Magnolia changhungtana | reverse complement strand
AGATATCATTTCAGTCACAGGATGTTCCACCTGCATTTTATCAGAACTAATATCATTTCCATCTTAAAATTTCAAATGAACAAAGGATTAATTTCATAAGCCTTTAGCAACAAATTCGCATCCCAGCCACAGCCATTACCTGGATCCGAGTATTCATTTCCATGAAGTAGAAGGAACCTCTTTCATCCAAAAGAAATTCGACAGTCCCCACACCAACATAACCAATAGATGCAGCTGCTGCAACAGCAGCATCGCCCATTGCTTTCCGCAATTCTGGGGTCAATGCAGGAGAGGGAGCTTCTTCAAGGAGCTTCTGGTTCCTCCGCTGTTGAAGAAATCAAAGTCAATCCAGTTTTTTCTGCATTATTTTATACCTTTTTGGAATAAGGTCATGTCTAGGTACCAGTGATTCCATGCCAAACAATGGAAAAGCAAAGGGGTTCTCCTTTGATGTGACAATTTGTTTGTTTGGATAGGAAAGAAAAGGATGGATTCCACAAAGGAATCATCACACTTCTCCATAATTTGGATTCTTGACACAAGATATTAGGTGATTGCTGTGAGAGGATTAAGTTATTTCCACTTGCAATCCAAACAAAAACTCTAAAATAGGGATAATGTTTCAGTAGTACTTATGGAGACCATCATTAGATTTTAAATAATAATTTATTTTTAAAAAAAAAAAAAAACTTTCTTTTCATTGGACTTCGTGTATCCAAACATGCCCCACGAGATTGTGCTTATGAATAATCAGTGCAAATCTGGGAGCTAAACAAACATAGAAAATACGGCTTGCCACACAAGTCTATACAGACACATTTCGACACAGCATTGGCTTTTCTTTTATTCTCATATTTAAGCATCATTCGAACTTGTCCATATTTCCACATTTTTACATTAGAATAGTATATATCAATTTCTGGGGTTTGCTAATTCCACATGTGTAGAGCCATACACATCCACATGGGAGCACACGTGCACATGAGTGAGATATGATCTTTCCATCATGTTGGAAATAATGCTTTAGATCTTCTGCCTAGAAAGTGTAGCTCAACAGATGGAAAGTTCAGATCTCACACACATGTCACGTTGTGACAAATGCATCCGCATGCAGATAGTGTTCAGCTCCCACATGCGTGTGGAAATAGCAAACTTCTTGATTTCTAATTATCTGTATGGATGTATCAGTAAATTGGGCATCTTGAAGAAACTATTTCCATTTTCCAACAACTGATACCCATGCAAGTACCTTTCCAAAGGAAAAAAAAAAAATCCACGCAAGACACTTATTCGCATTTCCACATCCACATTCCACAGAAACTAAAGCGGTTAAACCAAGATATGCTAGCAATGCTATTTCTATGTTAATTCAATATAGCAAAATACCCATCACCAAATTAGGCATTTTGATAGTAAGCTAGGAATCAGAATAAAATTGTGAGCATGTCATAAACCAAAGCATCTCATGCAAGTCACATCTAAAAATGTTTGTTATCAGTACCTGAATGCTGCAATCACGCTCTCCGAAGTGAACAACATTTCCATACTTATCCGCAAGAACCTGCGAGGCCAAATACCATCCTATAGGTGAGTAGCAAACTTAAATGATAATATTTGTTAGAAGATCCTTCAATAATGGCATCAACACTCTCATCCAACTCAGTTCAAAGTCATAAACACTGCCAGATGAACTCATAAGTTAAAGAAATTGCAAGGCCTCTTTGGATTGATGGAAACCAAAAAGTAGATGAGGAAAGGAAAATGTCACACCTGAGGAAAACTATGGAAATGGTAATCCGTAGAAAAGTATCCTTTAAAATTTTGTTTGTTTTAGGCTTTCAGCATATATGATTTCAATGGAAATGTGGAATTGCCAATGGTCAAAAAAAGAGACTTGTCTCTCCAAAAGGGTGGAAATCCCCATTTCTTGGGTTTTAGAAAGGAAAAGGAAATGGACCTTTTTTTAGGAAATCCGAGGAAAAGGAAATCAATTTCCTCAGTCCTCGTCTTTCGCAGACAAGGGAAACCATCACATCTGAGGAAATTGATTTCATTTTCTCAGTTATTTATTTCCACCAATCCAAACAGCCCCTAATGGAATGGATGTGATAGAAAGTTAAATCGGAATATGTACCTGGAACTCAATATGCCTGGGATTTTGTATGTACTTCTCCAAATAAACTCCATCATTACCAAAGGCAGCTGCAGCTTCGCTCTTCGCTTGCTGCACAAAAAAAAAAAAAAAAAAGGACAATAAAGTGTGAATTTTGAAGACAAACATAAACAGAATGAAATAGGAGTCAGAGGTGATCTTTTGAATGTACAACATTTGACACATACCATAGAAATTAAGTTTAGTTGGTCGCATACCTGTAACAACTTCACAAACTCGTCAGGTTTATTAGCTAGACGCATCCCACGTCCTCCACCACCAGCTGTTGCCTTCAAATCATTTAAAAAAAAAAAAAAATGTATAATTAGTTGTGAAAATGATATAGGAAGTGGTAAGTTGCTGCTACAGCTAAAAAGGAACATTTCAAAATAATGGAAATATTTCTTTCAAATATCATAACCCACAAAGCTGTGATGATACATCTCGTTAGTTTCCAAAACATCATGATAAAGGGTCAAACATGTAGAAAGATGTCTATGACAAACTTATACCATTCAGAACATGTCTGATAGAACGAGTGCTCGAAAATCAAAATGAAGGGCATTGACATGACCGGTAAAAAGGCCATGCAAAATTCAAAGCAGAAATGGATGCAAACATAGTAAAATGCAGTGTAAGCATAACCCAGAACTTTTTTAGCCAAAGAAACATCAGTGCTAGTTTTCTGAATTTTTTTCTTTTTTTTAATCAGCAGTTAAAATTTTATTTTAAAAAATAGGGCGAAAAGACCATTGTATAGCTAGGACATTGCAGAAAAAAAGCTCCGACAAACAGATAGGAACACAAACCTAAGAGGAAAGACAAAAGGAACCCAAGGCCTCCATCCATGAAGAAACCAAATGTTTGACATGATAGGTGCTGGCCAAGACCACCACTCTTTTACACTCAAAAATACAATTGTTCCTTTCTTTCCAAATAGCCCAAAACATTGGTTCTAGCATTATATTTCAGTAAGAGAAAACACTGTGCCATCCGATTCCTAAACTGTAAACAAGAACACAAGGTAATGGAAGAGAGGTGATATACCTTAATCATCACAGGGAAACCAATCTCGTGAGCAAGCTTGATACCCTCCTCCGTGGACTGAAATTTCAACAAAGATAAAGATTCAGTAATCAATACCAAATTTAAGGGTAATAGTAAATATGCTCCTACAATTAACCAATGTCCAGAAAGCATATGGCTTGTTACCTGTAACAATCCATCGCTTCCAGGTACAGTTGGTACACCAGCTTTTTTCATTGTTTCTCTAGCAGTAGCTTTATCACCCATAACCCGAATACTGTCGGGCTGCAAGAAAATAAAATTGTAAGTCCACAGAATTAGCAAAACTATGTATCTCATGCACGATCTCTAGGGCTGCAACTTGGATATAGGTCGATCAAAACCCAACCCTATTTGAAAACACCAGGTTAGGGTTGGAAACACCAACTCTATTTGAAATTGGACTGGGTTCAGGTTGAGCAAATTCAGATCAAGTTAGGTAGGGTTGGGAATAATCCCATGTATTTGAATCGGTTTGGGTCGGGTCAGGTTGGGTATACAGGAAATCGGGTTGGGTTTGGATTGGACACCTCGGAATGGAATTCAGGTTGGGTTGGGCTTGGGTCCCTCAACCCAAACCAACCCTCCTGAGTTGCACCTCGAACAGTCTTTCAGCCAATAACAACACAAAAAAAAGTGCAACATCTAGGGCATTCTCCTAATGAAGGATCAGTTTGGAGGGGCCCAAAGTGAGGCTGCATGGCATATTACTGCTCATGGAAGGGGCCGTTAGTCCCATCCCGAAATTGAAGATGGGAGCATTTTGGTTCTCAATTCCCATTCCAATATGAGAAATGAGCTGCAAACAGGCTATCATGTGTGCATCTAGCATAAGTGACAAAAAGGCCTTAGTCTTCCCTACACTATTTAATATCATTTTGAAGGGAGTACTTACATTAGGTCCAATAAAATTGATTCCATGCTCTCTGCATATATCAACAAAAGTAGCATTCTCGGCAAGGAAACCATAACCAGGATGCAACATGGTACATTTACGGCTGACGGCAGCAGATAGAACATTTGGAATGAATAGATACCTGTTAGAACACAGAGTATGACAAAAGATCAAAACCAAGTCCAGAGGAGGTCAATGAAGAAACATGCAGCAAATAATCAAGAAGCATTTCCGTTCAAGAGGAATTATAGTGTCCTTGACATGATATGAGTACATGCACAATATAATTGGATTTTGAGTTTGCGCAAGCTGTTCCCATGGCTCAATGTCCAGAGTCCAGACTATTGGTCTGTTCATCTCTTGGACCCCATCTTAAAGACTTGAATGAAACAACCCCCAAAAATTCCCTTGATGGGACCAGTGTTCGAAATATCAGTATCGCACAATGTATCGCACCCTTGGGATACAGATACGTATCGGTTATCGCATGGGATATATCGTTTGTATCGCATAATTTATCGCGCTTTTGGGAAACATGGGGAAACATTAGGATAATTGTTGATTTTTTCAATGAAACTTCAGGGATTATTTAAAAAGACCTTAATACACACTTTTAAATCATAAAATCTCAAAAAAGAAATAGACATAATAGGTTTCCTTTGTATATTGTACTAAGATATGCGCTGTGCGATTGAACTATGACAACTATATTCAGTATCCACTCCATCCATCCATTTTTTCATATCATTTTAGGACATTATTCAAAAAAATGAAGCAGATCCAATAATCAAGTGGACCATACCATAGGAAACAATGATGATTGACCATTAGTGGGCCACAAAAGGTTAGATCAAGCTGATAATTGTTTTTTCTCTTCATTCAAACTTATGTGAAGTTATCAATAAATTAAGTGCCTAATAAAATATACGAAAAATCAAGGTGCACCCTAAAAAGTTTTTAATGGTACCGTGTTCAACCACCATTGTTTCCTTGAGTATATTCCACTTGAGACGAAAAATAAGATAGATCTAACGAGCAAGTGGACCACACTGAAAAAAGTAGCGGGGGGATTAAACGTCCGCCATTGAAACCCTTTAGGGGTTTACGAAAGTTTTGGATCAATATAAAATTTGTTTTTCCTCTTAATTCATGTTTTTGTGATTTATGAACAGAGTGGATGGAAAATAAACGTTATAGTGGGCCCTACAAAATGACTCTTGCATTTAATCCCATTGACATTTAATGCTTAGTGCATTTTAATGCAACCAAGCTTATTATTTGGTGTGGTCCACTTGAGTGCTGGATATGCCTCATTTTTGTATTCATACCTTAAAATAATATGAGAAAATGGATTGACGATTTGGATGTACAGATACATCACGGTGGGCCCGACCACAGACCTGCCCGTTCGGAGCTAGGGACGGGCGGGGGTAGTACGCAATCCGCGTCCTCGTGTGGTGCACCAGCCAATCCGCTTCCTTTTGGGTATATGGGCCCACAATAATATATTTATTATATCCACACCGTTCAACCATTTGGAGAGATCATTTTAGATCATGAGGCAAAAAATAATTAATATCCAAAGCTCAAGTGGACCACACCACAAATAGCAGTGGGACAACGGTTCTCACTATTAAAACATTCGTAGGGCCCACCATGACTTTTATTTTCCATCCAATCTGTTCACAAGGTCACAAAGACCTGGATGAAGAGGATAAATAAATATCATATTTATCCAAAACTTCTGACCTCAAAAGGGTTTCAATGGTAGACGTTCAATCTCCCACTGTTGTCTGTTGTTTGTAGTGTGGTCCACTTGTTCTCTGGATCTGTCTTATTTTTCGACTCAAGCCTTACGACGAGCTCGCCAAATGGAAGAACGGTTTGGATATAACGCACGCCTTATGATGGGACCCACAGTACTTGATGACGTCAACACTCGGTGGTGTGCGGTACACCACCCAACCCAAAATCACTTACAGAAGGGCTCGGACGCTCTTTTTTTCGACGCAGAGAGGGTTCCGGCCTTCCGGAACCCTAAAATCTCGCCCAAATCCAGGAAATTTCAGATCTCACGGTGATTTCTCGACATTTCGGAGAGGATTTCTCCGGATTTCGTTTGGATTTCTTCGGACGTCGACAGATTTCTCTCCTGTGATCCGGAAATGTCGATCACGGCCTGATTCCTCAATGGAATCTCCGAGAAAGGGGGAAGTCAAAGAAAATTTGCAGAAAATCCTACTTACCTGTCGAGTGGCCCACCTCCAGCCAGGTACGCTCCGATTTCTTTCTTCTTCTTCTTCTTCTTCTTCTTCTTTTTTTCTAATTCTCCACAAGCCGGATCCGATTTTCTGTCCACCCGTTTGTCTCTGACGATAATGGAGAGGAAATCTCGCCATATCATCGATATATCGTGCGATATCGACGATATATCGACCGATATTGGGATTTTGAATTTTTTGGTATCTTCTGGTGGTTATCAGGGGTGTATCGTCTCGCAGTGGTGCGATACCGATAATATCGGCCGATATATCGGCCGATAGTATCGATATTTCGAACACTGGATGGGACAACTCTAGCCTTTCAATTCTGGCCTGCAAGTAAACTACAGCAACAGTCCACAGTCATCTGGAAAAAAGGCTCAAGCTTGGTCACTAAGGTCTTCAATGTGGGAGATTTTTGGAGCACAATACATCCATTCTGGGACCAGCAGACCAATTGTCTGGATCACTGAACCATGGCCCCCACCTTGCAAACTGAAAACCCAAGTATATCCTGCATATCCTCTGTCGAAGATCCTACAATGCCCCCAGAAAGGCATGAGGGCAGCTCGATCAGATGTCTTCCATATGAGTGACAAAATACATGTTTGGAAGTAGAAAGATGAGAATACCCATAAGTAAGATGAGTAAGAACTAATAAAATAACCATAGTTTAGAGGAACACATAGCAAGTATTTTATAGGAGTCATGTCTCCATGACATGAAAAAGGATTCTAGCCAACACCAATATTTGTACTGCAAGTTTATTTTTGCTGTTCTACAAAAAAAAAAAAAAGGCCATGACGAGGGAAGCATTACAATGGTTACATACATTATTTCTACACTACCACACATTTGAAATCATTGCAAAGGTGGATCAAAAGAACAGTGGAATGCGATATAAGTGACTATTGGAATTTTATATAATTAACTATTGGGAATGACAAAAGAGAAACTATTGAGAAAAGGAAAGGGAGAAAAGAAATCCAACTTACGACTGACTACTTGGTGCTTCCCCAATGCATACGGCCTCATCTGCAAGCCGCACATGAAGTGCATCCTGATCTATTGTAGAGTAAACAGCGACACATGGTATTCCCATCTCATGAGCAGTTCGTATCACACGAACTGCAATTTCCCCTCTATTCGCCACGAGAATCTTCTCATCCCGACAAGTTGCACTGAGTGCTCCTCCACCAAGCTTCTTGGACTTTTGGCTTGCATGAGCAGCCTTTTGCCTTGGAAAAGTAAGAGCCTTTCCAATCATGAAGCTACATTGTGAACTCTTTATTCCTCTGGCTTGTCCAACAAATAAACCCTTGTAACAAGAAAAACCACAAGCTTAGGCAAAACATAAACCCAAAATAAAATGCAATATATATATATGAACTTTCTTTCATGTATTGAAGAATACCAAGACATACAACCGTCAGAAAATTTAGACCTTGGACATTCTAAAATACATCAAAACCAGAGACAATCGATGCACATTACTATTGAGATTTTCTTTCTTTTTAAAGGAAGCTTGCTTAAATTTGAAGTGAAAATGAACCCATGTCTTTTTAAAAGAAAGCTTGTATAAAATTGAAGTGGAAATGAACCCATGTCAAAAGTCCATGATCCAATATTCCATCATCATCGGGCTCCCTTGCCCAGCTAAGTACTATGCAACAATTGACCTTGTTAAATACATACAAATCTACAATAATCTTTCTTCCCTTTTTTCTATCAGCCAATCCACTTAATTGATGCACCGTTAAAAAGCAGAGAGGGAGAGAGAGAGGGAGAGAGAGAGAGAGAGAGAGAGATTGTTGCACATTGGCAAATTATGATGGACCATTTACACACAAGCATGCACAACAATTAAGTGCATTTGTGTCGTGGATCCCATTGGGGTGGGACATGTACCAAAAATAACTAATCAGGCAAACTTAAACTGATCGATTTTGCCCATTTAGCTTGTACTAATGAATTTTTCTCCTTTCAGCCATCCATTTTGATGGCCAACAATCTGATCGCTAGGATCATCCATTCATTGTAATTTTTATTCACACCTCATCCATAGTGTGTCCAACATTTTGAACAGTCTTGATTGATGCATATGTGTACTCAATGCACATTGGAGGGTGCACGTGTATAATTGTACACATAAAAAGAGAGAGAGAGAGAGAGCGCGCGTGGGGAGGGGGGGGGAGACGGATTTTGTGAAATTTATGTGCCTCCATGTCATTCTCAACACATGGCACAAATGGATGGAATCTAAATCAGAATTATGTATTTCCTATACTAAATGGCCGTGGTCCAAAAATGCAATGTTTGGAGCATTCTAGCCTTTGAATTGGTGGCATAAAAATAAAAACTAAGGGGGGGAGGGGGGGGGAGCACCAGCTCCCATCAAGGAAAGGCCCATTTATTAGATGTTTAATTAAGATAGTCCAATCATAAAGGAATTTGGTTAGTGGCCAATCAATGGTTGTGCACACAGGATACGTGGTTCAGGTTATCATACACACATGCCCAGTGTCTGGAACACAATCTGGAGGAACTAAAATGGCATGCCTCCATAGGCAGGTATCCACTCTCATTTAATTATAATTTTTATTTTTATTTAAAAAAAAAAAAAAATAAATCCCCACAGGTTGCTATTGGGTTGGGTTCAGGCTAGGTCGGGGCCAGCCCAAGTCCAACCTGTTTGGCTCACCCATGCTATTCTCCTAATTATTCTAAGCACTTTTCATGTTGGGCGCAACTCCTAAAGCCCAACGGATGAAGAGTTATACTCAAACTAAAACTTACTATAAATGGTAAAAACGAAAATAAAACAGGAATTCTACTGTTGATCTGATGGTATTCACAAATTCGGTGTGTGCAACCCAGCATAACTGGGTTGGGTGGCTAAAGTAGCTCGTCCTACCCTAAAATCCTATACGGTACGCCTGATAGCTCATTCCGGTTTGCGAGATACATCCGTTTTAAGTTTGGACGGTCCAGATCAATTCCGTCGTCAACCGGGCCTTTCCTTATCCATCTTGGCCATGAAAGTGTCCACGACCAGCTCTACATCACTTGGCCACCAAACCTGCCTCAAAAGAGGGTTGGGCCAGCTGACCCAAAGGATGACCCAACCCATTGCCACCCCGACACAAAAATCGTACTCTCAGTCTTCTTAAGCTCCTATAAAAACTGAGTTTGACAATGCAACTCACCATCTATATATATATATATATATATATATATATATATATATATATATATATATATATAATAATAATCAAGTACTAAAAATACTGAATATAAGAAATCCAACATCAGAGGATCTTAAAGGCATATGGCTGAAAATCCACATCAGATCAATGCACATTACACCAGCTAAATCACATATTTGAACACTATCTCCCAAAAACTACAGCTTAAAAAGTCC
The DNA here is from genome assembly GCA_030180095.1 of Magnolia changhungtana. Classification (NCBI taxonomy): domain Eukaryota; kingdom Viridiplantae; phylum Streptophyta; class Magnoliopsida; order Magnoliales; family Magnoliaceae; genus Magnolia; species Magnolia changhungtana. The sequence continues at coordinate 8,557,706 of JASAUF010000630.1, read as the reverse complement.
TGATGCATCAGAACGTTCATGGTGTCTGGATGTACACAAACAGAGCCCACCTTTTGTCATCCAGACAATTGATCTTGTGCTCCATACCCTATCACAGATGTCAATTCCTCACAAAACTCCCAGTTATACAGGTTCCTAACCCATGTAATCAGTGTCCATGAAGTAGAGGGTTAACAAAAAATACAGCAAGTATCCAGGAAAGAGCCAAAAGCTTTGATAGCTAGGACGTGGAAGGGTTTTGGTTCATCCCCATCTGCATTGGATCGCGTAAATGGCCAGGATCAATAAACCATGGGCCCCACTTGTACAAGATGCGTGAGTCAGGACTATGATTCCCCCCAAAAATCCATACAAAGGACCCCCAGAAATTGCATTTTTTTCGCCCACCCACCAAATAAGAACAGGAAAAAAGCAGTTCTCACAATCTAAAACATAAACCCAGATAAAGATCAATCCAAAAATATATATATATACAGAATTGCAAAATCTAAGAACTGGGTTTTAACTTACAGGAGGAGTGCAGGAAGGAGTGCAGGCCGACTTGCAGACAATCATGGCGTCCATGCCTGAACTAATTTCCTAAAATAATGAAGAAAAAAAAGGGAAATTAAAGGAGACCCATTTCGATTTTAGTAGAGAAAAGCTAGATAAGTTGATTGAAACTACAAAAGAGGTGCATTAACGGTGTATTTAATCAGAAACAAGGGAAAACCATACCTGAAAATGCAAGTGGAAAGATGGGAGTTTTTGGGAGGCTTGAGAGAAGTGGTGAGATGGGTTTTGTAGAGAGAGAGAAAGAGAGAGGATGGTCGATGCGACCGAGGAAGATTGAAGATTGGATGCTCCGCCCAGGATATTGGGAGCTGGTGTTGGCGTCTAAAGTCACGACCGTACACGTTGCATGAGTGTGTGAGATCCTGACCGTTCATCAGTGTATTGGATGGTCGAGATCATCAGATCACTATTATTTTTTTTAGCTAACGCCCCTCGATGGTAGGATCCACCTGCCATTGCCACGTTTACTCAGTAGGCCGGGTTTTAAACTTTGTGCCAGAACTCGTCCTAAAAACCGTCCATCAGGTGGGCCTACATCGAGGAACCATGCCTCCAATGGAAGCGAATTGCGTACCGTGCATCAGTGCGCTGCAGCGTGATGTATGTGTCTTATCCACGCCATCCATCCACTTCATCAGCTCATTTCAAGGAACGAAGACAAAATAGAATCGTATCCAAAGTTTAGGTGGACCACATTACATGAAACCGTGTGAATTGAATGTCCACCGTTGAAAACTTCTCGGGGCCACAGAAATCTTGGATGAAGCTGATGTTTGTGTTTTGCCCTCCATCGATGTCTGTGTGACCTCGTATATAAATTGGATGAAAAATAGACATGGCTCTGTAGGCTGTGGGAAGATTCTAACCGTGGACATTGTTATCCCAGCCGTTTCTTGTAGTTTGGTCCTTTTGAGCTTTGGAAATTATTATTTTTGGACTTATGATCTAAAATCAGCTAGAAAACAAATGGACGGCATGGATAAGATACATACATCTACAGTAGGGTACAGAGGGTTTCCTCATGTGATATAACGTGGCATTAGCATTAGGGCTCGTATAGGAGCGTGGATTCGGAACCTTGTAATTGAAATCCTTATATTGTGCTTGGCACCCTGGAATTAGAATAAACTACTGTAATCCAAACGTAGTCATCGATGGTATGTTGGGGTTTGAATTTAATTACTAAATCAATTTTAATATTTTTAATTAGTGAACATGTGTAATGTTTGACACAATGGTTATACTAAGCCTGCTAAAATATACACTTTGCTTGAAAATGATGAAATTTCAAGTCACACCCAGATCCATAGCTCAATTGGCAAACAGAGTAGAGATACCTTGTTTCAACACTTGAGGTCTTGGTGTCGATCCTAAGCGAGGGTTAGCTGCAAGTATGAGATCATGTCTGAGCACCCAACCAAAGATTTTTATCTATTGATTTAAATGGACAATGTTTGGATGGTGTTGATCATCGTGTTTAAGTAATTATAGTGATGCAATTGATAATCTAGTTGTTTTGAGATATCATTAGTGGGCAATGTACCCAACAGTTTAATAATCTAATGACACACATATTACACATGCAACTATTGAAAAGATTTTAGATGTAATCAAGATCTTGCCGTCGATTTGAAACCCCTCTTTGAGGGGATTTGAAACCCCCTGGATTTATAACACTGGGTTTTGAAACCCCCTGGATTTATAACACACAGTTACTTTGTGGTGTCAAACAGCCAAGGGATTTGAAATCCCCTCAAAAATGACTCCTTAGCTTTTCATTTTTGAACTTTAAGGTTTTTATTTTGTCTAAAAGGCCTAAATGCCCTTTGCCACAAATGCTCCTCGGTACAATCATATATCTTTAAAGTATAAAGATTTTATGAAAAGGGGTGCCTGCCCTACCAAAAATAATGATTCCCTTCATCATTTCAGCGATGTGGTCCAAAATAGCAGACTCTCAATAGAAATGGATCAAAGCTTAATCGATCTGTGACAATCAATTGATGGTGACTAGAAATGTCCAACAAGTTTTATGCCTTAAATTGAAGTAGTTTGATTGATCGAAATATTGACCAATCAATTGAACTTAACATTTTCTGACATTTTTATAACCTTTGCAAACTCTCTTTATAAAGGGCTTAAAAAATTTTGTCATTAAAATGTATTTTTGATAAACTAAAAGCCTACGTGTTTCCTCACTCATATAATCTAATCCTAACATTTAATCTATTGAGTTCATGACATCCACCTCTTGATTTATCACTTTGGTATGAGCATTCCAAGCTCAAGTTTATTGTGGGCATGATCTCTCGGATTTTATAGTGTTTAGACTTATGTAAATCATTATTTAAAAAACCTAGAAACCTCCAATTTGATGAATCCCCTCGTTGGAAACAATTAAGCCTTGATTTTAAGAGATTCATCACTACATTGTCTTCCCATTGCCCTCGTCACCTCATTCGTGTATCAAATGCAAAGTGATTGACCGTATGAGTTGAAATATCTACATCAACAATCATAGGAGCATTTGAAAAGCTAATTGAATCACACGAAAGCATCAATTAAACATCTTGAGTAGGACACATTAACGGGCTCAATTCAACAAGTTATTAATTTATAATCTACATACTTTTTCCTTATATATGATTGAGTATAAAGTTTGTGACCCAAACTCAAATGGTGTCATGCTCAAAATTATCGGACATGAGTACGTACGCACTAGTCTCTATAGGAGCCTCTATCATGAGCAAAAAGTATGTCATTAGATTAGACTTGAGAATATTATTTAGCTTGTGTAAAGTCATTATAAGTAATTGCGTAGGTCATAAAAGTTAGGGATGAACTTACTGAGAACTCATAAGATAGCAAATTTTAGTACATTCGAGAAAAGTGCATGTGACGGGAATGGAGTAAACAAGTAGCCGAACCACAATATATCGTTATGTCTGAGATCGTTAATATTTACAATTTTATTAATTTTTATATGTTTAATTAGTTGAATCATATGAATGTTTGAATTAAACTATATCTCATGAACTTTAATTATAGGCGCACATGATATCACTATCTCTATCACATTGATTAGTTGTAGTAATTATAGTTTATGAGATTTGGAACTTTATACCTTAATTGTTCATAATTGGTAATTAGTTTAATTAGACAATAAATTTTAAGTAGTTATATTCACCACCCCCTCTTTAGCTCTTAGCTGTAATTATAAGCTCTACTAAGTCTTTACGTACTGTGGTAGACAATGCACACAATTTCAAAGATCTCTTATTTTAGACGAATTGTAAGAAACAACCTTATCGAGCATATTCAGATCTATGAGAAAATCCTTACATCAGTGGGTCTTTTATAGACGTGCTGGCTATACTTCTCTGGTCACATATTACACGAATCAAGGCTACGTGATATTAGATGCTTCGTTCTTTAAAATGCATGCATACAGTTTAGTGGCACTACATTTATGACAATAGGCATATTACTTAAGGCCTGTTTGATTTTTGAATTACAAAGGTAATTACAGGTAAATGGGTAATAATTATTTACTTTTGTGTTTCCGGTTAAATTTCCAAGGTGATTTGACCACCACCTTTCATTTATAGCACTCGTCACGTCACCCGATGAAAAAAAAGTTAAATTGTGGGGCCCACCTTGATGTTTTTGAATTATCCACACCGTCCATCCCTTTAGCCAACTCATTTTAGGGCATGATCCAAAATAATATGTAGATCCAAAGATCAAGTGGACCATACTACTGGAAACAATGAGAATTGAACTCCTACCATTGAAAGCTTCTTGAAGACTCTGTAAGTTTTGGATCAAACTGAGATTTTTGTTTCCACTTTAGCCATGCCTGTGTGACCTTATTAACAGGTTAGATGACAAATATACATCACTGTGGGCCCTAGGGAGAAAATAACTTTCAACCATTGACGTTTTAATGATCCCCGTTTCCTCATGTGTGGTCCACTTGAGCTTTTTATTTTTCTTAGTTTTGGGCTCATGCCTTAAAATGTATTTTTTTAAAGGATGGATGGTGTGAATAATTGATATATATCATGATGGGGCCCACATATTTAAATCATTGATATAAATGTTTGTATGAACCAATTTTCGAAACATAATTACTGACAACTTTCAAACAGGTCTACTAAGCAATAACTAGGTAATTCCGTATATTTACCAGTGAAAATCGAAAATCAAACACCCCCTTATGGAAAAGAAGCAAAAAATATCATTAAGTATGAGTATGATTTTGTCATTATTAAACACATAGTGGCAACACGTGGTGACATCTTATTAGTAATGTAGGTGTCCAAAAAGGGCACCAACAATAGTCAATTCAGATTAAACCGCGTAGACGGCGAGACCCTTTATAACTTAGTCACAATCATTATATCAACTCAGTTGAAGACAACTAACATATGATTCGTGTGCACATGCTTTTTGTTGAATGCTTTTTATTCCAACCATCAAACAAGTGACCATTAATATAACCTTATATATTAAAAAAATTGAACATTTCTCTTTTGCTGATGGTGTATCTAAACCTGTGTCTATTATTTGGAAGGTTCAATTCAAGCTTCTTAGGTGCCATGTATGTAATTTCTCAGTACATGCATATCATCTTCCAAATTCTACCAGAGTATTGTGGTTACCTAAATTTATTAAATCGAATTTAATGGTGAAGAGGTAGGAAGTTGGTTGATCTAAGAGTAGATGTGGGGACGATTTTAAGAAGTTTAATGACACCCATGCATGAGGTCACAACTCCTAGACTACTTGACTAATCAATGGCTTGCCACGTTTCAAACATGTGTAAGATCTAAACCGATCATTAGGTGGGCCACACCTTTGATGGGCTGTGCTGCAGAATTGATGCCAATCGGATGATCCTAATCACTTATTTGGAGGGCGTTTTATTGAAGAGTAAACAGATGCTGTACGAGAAGTTACCAAGAGTTTCTTTCACCATTCTTCTTTTCCCTCCAATTTTAAGCTTGGGCGCTTTGACTATTTAGATCTTGGGATGTGGCCGGACAAGAAAGGCCCACGTAATGATCAATATAGAACGTTATCAATGGTCAGAAAATGAATGGCCCAGAATAACTGTTCGAAAGGCACAATTCGAGATCTGGGTACTCTGACCATGTGAATATTGGGATGTGGCCAAATAAGTCTAGGCCCACATGATGATCAATGCTCAGAAAAATGAACGGCCCGTATTAATTGTATTGTAAAAGGTTCGATCATCAATCCGAACTAACTTGTAAGGCGCATTGAGTGAGAGACAGGGTGTGATAGTTTGTGTTTGGTTGCACCAAACGTCATGAAATTTCATGACACGTACGGACCCTCAATCGATTCTTATGAAAGTCCAAAAATCACGGCTGAATAATCCTGACCCTTGATTCGTGGAAGCATTTTTTGTTGAGATAACCAGTGGATTTCGTTCAATTTAACTGTCCAATAAATGTTTGTTAATCTGATATTCAGATACCAAAACAAAGGTAAAATATGGTTGATGATGCATTTATTCGGTACACATGTTCAAATGCCAGCGTATCATCCATCACATGATACCAGAGCATCAAAGCCTCACCCGGAGGCCAGTACCCGGAGGAAACAGGAAGTTCCAGTAGTGGAAGCTATGGGGCCCACCATGATATCTGTGAGAAATCTACCCTGTTAATTAGTTTTCCAAGCTTGCATTGTTGCATAGCCCAAAAATGAAGCAGATTCAAATCTCAGGCGGACCACGCGATATAGGAAACTGTGGATTGAAATCTCACCATTGAAACATTCTAGGACCATAAAAGTTTTGGATCCGGCTAATATTTGTTTTTTCAGTTCATCCCAGTAGTAATAACCTCATGAACGGTTTGGATTTCATATACACACCATGGTGGGCTCCATGAAGGTTTCGATGATGGCCGTTTCCATTCTAACTGTTTCTTTTTGTGTGGCCCACTTTAACTTCGGATCTATCTAAAATTTTACCTGCCATCCTATCCTTAGATTGAAAAACTGATGAACGGAGTGGATTTCTCACGAACATGGTCGTGGCCCCATATATCCTTGTCGAGGCTGGCGCGATGTACAGGTGGTCCGCGAGATATGCCAGTGTCAACCAGGCCACCGCCTAACGTATCGTGACGTTGTTTGACACGTGTGCCTAACTACCATGCTTGCTGCCACGTGTCCTCCCTGGTGCCATTATAAGCAGAACAACGACCACTCTCCTTCCGTCCGTTACAGAAAATCGGCGAGGAAATGGAACATGGCGAGGAACTGAAGACAAGGAGTGACCCCGAAGTCGAGATTCTGGTCCGTTGAATTCTCTCCCTCTTAAGCCTTTCTGTGCTAAGATGGCAAACATGTGAAATATCGCAGCCATCCATTAGGTGGGCCATTCCTTGTGAATATGGTGGACCAAAATCGGGCCACTCATTTCGAAGGTCATTTTTGCAAAATAAATAGATGGATAAGACTATTTTCTAGCCGTTGGCTTGTTATATAAGTCAGGACCCGCCTGATAAGTAAACCTGTCGGATTCTTGCCTGGAGAATCTTCAAAATGGGGCCCATGTGATGGACTGCTTATATATGACACGTGCGCTGTCGTGTAGGCATAGATGGCTGGACGTGCGCCAGCTCTTCTATGATACTCAGGCATCTTGCGACGCTTGATAGACGTGGCATACATTAACTCAAATAAATTTATTAAACTGTGCCTCTTAAATCACAGCCCAAAATCAGATTTATTGGAGAATCCTGGCCTTTGGTTGGTGGACGGTTGTTGTTGAAATACGAGCATTGGATATTTTCATTGTCAAACCGTCTCATGAATGGGCATTAATGGAGTACGGACGGGATTTGATTGGACGACATAAGAAGATTGGTTGAATGACCTAGTTTTAAATATGTTTTACCAATCTCCTACAACAGCTCTAGGACTTTGTCCACTCAAATCCCCACATGTTACCCATACCGACATCGGTACAGCTGGGCAGCATTCAGTCTCTCTCTCTATAATGTATGTGTTTTATCTATTACATTCATCTATTTTGCCATGCATGATTTCGAAAATGAAGTAGATCCAAATGTTAGGTGGAATATGCCGTTGGAAATAGTAATGATTGAATGCTCACCATTAAAACCTGCATTGAAACTTTCTTGAATGCTAAAAGAGTTGTAGATCAAGTATTTTTCTTTTGGTTAGCTTGTTAGTACACCCCACTGTCAGTTCACACTTCACTGTTAGCCACCCCCACTTGGGATCGATGCCAATACCTCAGTGTTGAAACGAGGTATCTTTCACTCGATCTACCACTTAGGTCGAGTTGATATTTGTTTTTTTTTTTTTTTTTTCCATGTATGGGTGACCCAATAACGGGTTGGATGGAAAGTAACCTAGGAAGTTTTTAATAGTGAGCATTCAATCACCACTATCTCTTGTGGTGGGGTCCACCTGAGATTTGGATCTGCCTCGTTTTTGGACTGGTTTCCTAATACAAGCTTGCAAACTGGATGAACATAATGGATAAAACACATACATCATGGCGGGTCACAGAGCTTTTCCAGCACCGAACGGTACCAGCCCTTGTACTAGAGGGGTCACTACTGAATTTGAATCTCAAAAAAGAGAAACCATTCACTGTGGGTCCTACACTTGGCACACATGTGACACCTTTTCAACTGACACTTGAGGAGATGTGTAAGCAAACAAATATTTACTTTTTACTGTGGATCCCACGCTTGATGCGTAGCAGCTTTTTAATTGGCACCAAAGGGTGTGAATGCGCTGCTACATGTTGGATGCAAACATCCCATTTTACTTGACTCAGTGCATGCCAAGTATCCAAATTTGAAGTAATTTCTAAGTGCATGCATCACCCATCACAAACTACAATAATCAACCCGACCCGGGAAAGTTGCGGCTTGACTCGGGGTAGACGAGTCGGATCGGATTGCCAAGTCTTATTAATCATGAGTTCTTATTATTCTTCCTTAGTGTTTGGAGGGATGGTTTGGCAAATTCCATTTTTTCATTGCTTAAATTAACACCCATTTGGTTGATATTCAATGATTTCTTTGCAAATTTTAGTAATACAATACTGCAAACCAAGTTCCATTTTACCACAAAAAGTATAAATAGCTGCATCATTGATGTAAATGTATGCATTTCTTGAAAAATGTAGGAAAGGGGAGAAATATTCTTCTTTTATAGGCCCAAGGTTGACAAAGAAGGAGCACATGGTGTGGACGATGTTCAAAGGTTGTACATTGTCCTACGGGCGGAATCTGGTGAGAGGACAGTTGAAGAAAAGCAATCTTCGAATTCTGGCAAGAAGGGTGCGTCGCGATCTTCTAACAAAGGAGTTGACGAAAGTGGCCATGGGAGTGAGGTAGGGTTGTCACATGAAAATCTAATCATTTATCAATGTCATGATGCATAGAAGTTCGATCTGGTTCCATGGCTTAGTAGTAGATAAGACTCTATTTCAACATTGAGATCATGGGATTGAGTACTCATGCATGGAAGTTATGTGTACGTCCCTCCTCATGGTACAAGTGACATATATATGGTGATCATCTTATGAGATTTTCATATTTTGATGTTTCTCCTAATATGGTATTTTAAAATATTCATTGGAAATTGGTAAATAATTTTTAAAATACAAATATATGGTTATAAATTGAATTATTATAATTTCTAGACCTTTTCAAGTTAAAATGGATCGATGATTAATTTTGAAAATCTCACAATACTATGGCAATATATATTTTCAAAATCTTAGCTATATGTTCAATGGTGGGTGTTGTCCAATTAATACTTCTTTGGGCCCATAGACAGTTCACCCACTTGGTTAACGGTCTCGAATACTATGAGGTAACCTGGCACAAAAATCAGGCGGTTCGCTAGCAAAGCGAGCCACACATATGTTATATGTGGACCATTAATATTTTTATTTTTCACTTCATTTCATTCTTGTTGTGTGCGAATGTGGATTGGTTATGTTTGTAATATCTTCTTGCTGGTGATGATGACTGTAGGAAGTGAATATTGAGAAGCAACCCCTACTCTGGTTCATCGTGATGGGCCGCAAGAGCCTTCCGGATCTGAGCAAGAGAAGGCAGCCTTACTGGGGATTTGTAGAGATGGTCACTACAAACATTGAGGATGTGAAGACTGCTCTGAAAGGAGGTACTACTGATTGCTTGTTGTTAGGCTGTCATTGTTGTTTCTAACTAAAATTATAGTTGCTGCAATTAGATTTCACTGTTATATTTTGCTGCATGTGTAATCCAAATGCACTTCCTGACTCATGGTTTGATGTATTGTTCATGGATGATATGGTTGTATCAGCCCGAAATAGCCTCTTTAAAAGATAAAAATAAAAAATTATAACACACGCACACACACCCCCACACACTCACGCCGTAGTGGGATTTCACCACCCATGGATACTCGAACCCTTGACTGGGTGTTGAAACTCCTGAGAGTCTACCACCGGAGCAAGAGTAAGGATCCGAAATAGCCTGATAAAGGGCCAAAATAGCATGATGAAGGGCCAATATGGCCCAGATTGGTAGTGAATGACTCTTTATGGAAAGGCCAATCTGCAACGATGCCATGACTGAATTCCAAGAGTGTGGTTAGGTACTCTTTTGAAACAAGTAATGGGTGCAACTTGGTTCCCAAAGCTGACCTCAAGAGGACCCAACCCACAACCAGACCAGATGCGATTTCCAACCTGAAGTGTCCAATTTAAATCTAACCCAAAGTTAACTTGACCTGAATTTGCTCAACCCAAATCAAACCTGAATTCGAATTGCGTTCGGGTTGGAAACTGGGTTCGAGTTTTCCAACCTAAACCCAACACAAGTTATGGGTGCAACTTGGTTCCCCAAGCCAACCTTAAAAGGACCCAACCCACAACCAGAGCAGACCCAATTTCCTACCCGAAGTGTCCAATTCGAATCTAACCCGAAGTTAACCTGACATGATTCCAACCTGAATTCAAATCGGGTTCAGGTTGGAAACTGGGTTTGAGTTTTCCAACCCAAACCCAACACAAGTTACAGGTGAAACTCGGTTCCCCAAGCTGACCTCAAGAGAACCAAACCAGACCCAAAATTCCAACCTGAAGTGTCTAATTCAATTCCAACCCTTACTGATCCGAATTTGCTCAACGCGAATCCAACCTGAATTCAAATCAGGTCAGGGTTCGAAAACTGGGTTCGGGTTTTCCAACCCAAACCCAATACAAGTTACAGGTGCAACTCGGTTCCCCAAGCTGACCTCAAGAGAACCAAACCAAAACCAAAACCAGCCCAGACCCAAATTCCAACCCGAAGTGTCCAATTCAAATCTCAAAGTTAACATGATCTGAATTTGCTCAATGCGAATCCAACCTGAATTCAAATCAGGCCTGGGTTGGAAAACTGGGTTCGAGTTTTCCATTCCAAATCCAACACAAGTTACGGGTGCAACTTGGTTCCCCATGCCGACCTCAAGAGGATCCAACCCATGACCAGACCAGACCCAATTTCCAATATGAAGTTAACCTGACCTGAATTTGCACAGCCCAAATCCAACCTGAATTCAAATCGGGTTTGGGTTGGAAATTGAGTTCAAGTTTTCCAACCCAAACCCAACACAAGTTACGGATGCAACTTGGTTCCCCAAGCCAACCTCAAGAGGACCCAACCCACGACCAGACCAGACCCAATATCCAAACTGAAGTGTCCAATTCAAATCCAACCTGAAGACCCAAAGTTAACCTGACCCAAATTTGCTCAACCCAAATCCAACCCGAATTTAAATTGGGTTCAAGTTGGAAACTGGGTTGAGTTTTCCAACGCAAACCCAACATGAGGGCCATTACAACCTGACCTAACCTGTGTCCAATTGGGTTGGATGAATAGTTTTTAGACTCATCTAGTCTACCTGGATGGATTAGTCCAGTTTCTTGGAAGGAGGCCTTCTTCACCCTCCATCTAAGCCTAGCAGGAAAGGTCCAAAGCCAATCCCAGGAAACAGTAAAAGCTTCATAGGGTCTGGATTTTTGTAATAAGAGATGATGACTATGAGTTTTAGTTGAATAGTGAATCCAAATGCAATCTAAATTCCACACATTTGAGTTCCAAACGTATTTTTTCTAACATTGTGCAGCTGAATATGACACTGTGACTCGAGGCCATAGGCACAAACCCCCGGCACGAGCGCTTGCGGAAGGCGTTTATCGGATCTTGAGGCACAATTCAGGTAGAAAAGTACACACCCATCTGATCTACAAGCTAGAATTCCCTCCAGCAGACATTGAAAACGGGCCACAGGAGGCATTCAACATCGAACGGGAGGGCTCGTTCCTCATACAAATAAAGAACCAAGGTCAACGGACCACCTCATCACGCTTCAGTGGTCTCCAGAGCAAGCGCAAGGCTATCATCCCTGCTCACCTCCAAGGCCAATTCGGGCAGCGTCGGTACTCGCTGGCAGACCCGCCGGACTTCTTGAATTACGAAGGCTGTGAGTTTTTGCTCATATCAGCATCCGATGACATCGAAGAGGAGTTGGGTCTCGATATCAAGACCGAAGAATGTTCCGACACTGCTTGTTCGGATCTAATACAGATGTTCAGCGAGATGGTGCCGACTGCACCGCTGCTTAGGGGCACATGGGTGTAGGTGGAGGTTTGTGGCATGTGTGGGCCACTTGTGCATGTTATCAAAAGTACCTTGTTTGCTTTTGCAATGGACTCAAAAGGTTGGTGTAAGTTGATAGCTTGAGACTCTCTTCCAGCTAAGAAAATAGCTTCTACTTGTTTTTGAAATGGATTGGAAGGAAAGGTTTTTATGTAAGTTGATAGCTTGAGACTCTCTTCCATGTAAGAAAATATCTTCTACTTGTTTTTGCAATGGACTGAAAGGAAAGGTTTGTGTAAGTTGAAAGCTTGAGGCTCTCTTCTATGTAAGAAAATTGCTTCTACTTGTTTATGCAATGGACTGAAAGGAAAGGTTTGTGTAAGTTGATTGCTTGAGACTCTCTTCCATGTAAGAATATATCTTTTACTTGTTTTTGCAATGGACTGAAAGGAAAGGTTTGTGTAAGTTAATAGCCTGAGACTCTCTTCCATGTAAGAATATATCTTTTACTTGTTTTTGCAATGGACTGAAAGGAAAGGTTTGTGTAAGTTAATAGCCTGAGACTCTCTTCCATATACGAAAATAGCTTTTACTTGTTTTTACAATGGACTGAAAGGAAAGGTTTGTGTAAGTTGATAGCTAGAGACTCTCTTTCATGTAAGAAAATAGCTTCTACTTGTTTTTGCAATGGACTGAAAGGAAAGGTTTGTGTAAGTTGATAGCTCGAGACTCTAAAATGTAAGAAAAGAGCTTCTACTTCTTTTTGCAATGGACTGAAAGGAAAGGTTTGTGTAAGTTGATAGCTCAAGACTCTCTTCCATGAAAGAAAATAGCTTCTACTTGTCTTTGCAATGGACTGAAAGGAAAAGTTTGTGTAAGTTGATAGCTCGAGACTCTCTTCCATGTAAGAAATTAGCTTCTACTTGTTTTTGCAATGGACCGAAAGGACATGTTTGTGTAAGTTGATAGCTTGAGACACTCTTCCATGTAAGAAATTTGCTTCTAATTGTTTTTCCAATGGACTGAAAGGAAAGGTTTGTGTAAGTTGATAGCTTGAGACACTCTCTTCCATGTAAGAAATTAGCTTCTACTTGTTTTCGCAATGGAATGAAAGAAAGGTTAGTGTAAGTTGATAGCTTGAGACTCTTCCATGTAAGAAAATGGCTTCAACTTGTTTTTGCAATGGACTGAAAGGAAATGTTTGTGTAAGTTGATAACTTGAGACTCTCTCCCATGCAAGAAATTAACTTATACTTGTTTTTGCAATGGACTGAAAGGAAAGGTTTGTGTAAGTTGATAGCTTGAGACTCTCTTCCATGTAAGAAAATAGCTTCTACTTGTCTTTGCAATGGACTGAAAAGAAAGGTTTGTGTAAGTGGATAGCTTGAGACTCTCTTTCATGTAAGAAAATAGCTTCTAATTGTTTTTGTAATGGACTGAAAGGAAAGGCTTGTGTAAGTGGATAGCTTGATACTCCCTTCCATGTAAGAAAATAATTTCTACTTGTTTTTGCAATGGATTGAAAGGAAAAGTTTGTGTAAGTTGATAGCTTGAGACTCTCTTCCATGTAAGAAAATAGTTTCTACTTGTCTTTGCAATGGACTGAAAGAAAAGGTTTGGGTAAGTTGATAACTTGAGACTCTCTTTCATGTAAGAAAATAGCTACTACTTGTTTTTGCAGTGGACTGAAAGGAAAGGCTTGTGTAAGTTGATAGCTTAAGACTCTCTTCTATGTAAGAATATAGCTTCTACTTGTTTTTGCAATGGACTGAAAGGAAAGGTTTGTGTAAGTTGATAGCTTGACTCTTTTTTAATGTGCTTGTTAATGAACTAGAAGGTTTGTGTGAGTTGATAGCATGAGTCTCTTTTCCATGTGAGAAAATAGCTTGTGCTTGTCTATTTATATGGGTGTTTGGCCTTTGCTCTACTATTGACACCATGCTGAGATTTTGGTCTTCTTATTAAGAACTCAACCAATACACAAAAGCCTTAAGACTGATGGAATGCATCAGCTAGGCTTTGCTACTCTTTAAACCATTGAGATCATAACATTCTACGGCCCACTCTATGGCGGCATTTATTCTGGTTTCTTTTTCAATGCATGGTAGCTGCACTCTAATTATCTATATAGCTTTTTCCACTAGCCTTTTCAAGTAGTCTTTTCCACGCCGTGATGATTTTTGCTGTAACATGGTGGAGTTTGATGGAATGTATCAAACTAGGCTTTTTAAAATTGTTGGTATGTAACAAACATGGTATGGATGGTCTAGATCGTCCAAATGGCTGAACTAGTCGTGGATGAGGTATGACACATGAGTAGAGCTAGGCACGAGATGACTAGACTTGGAAAACTCGACTTGTTCAGACCTGACTCGATATGAAAGGAGTGGGTGAGTCAATTTGAATTGAGTAGACTTCGTCCAATCCGAACTCAAACCGAGTTGAGTTTGGGTCACCCAGTAACTTGACTCGACTTGGTCGAAAATCCAACTCAGTATTGACTTGACTCGATCCAAAACCCAACTCGTATATATATATATAGCTCATGTACGAATAGAGCTGGGCAGATCCAACTCGATCCGAATCGAACCGAAGGCTTGGATCGGTGCGGTTCGAGTAGGACCACTCAGATCCGATCGTATATTGGATCGTGGTCAATTCGTACCGATCCAATCCTAAATTCGTTCCGATTCAGCCTGATACTATATAAGTAATACTTTTTATTTTCATTTTTTTTTACTACCCGCCTCACCCAAACGAAGCCTTAATCTCTCCCTTATCTTTCTCTACCTGAATGGTGCCGCACTCGCCCATCTTTCCTCCTTTCTCTCCCTCTTTCTCTCCCCTCATTCTTTCTCTTCTCCTTTTCTCTCCTTCTTTCTCTCATTCTTTCCCACCTCTCCTTCTTTCTCTTCCTCATTCAGCCCAGTCCAAATCGACTGGATAGACTCAACTCGATCTGACTTGATTCAGTTTCCTTGACTGAATCGGATTCGGTTCGGGTCAAGCCAACAAGGATTTCCATCAGATCGAGTCAGCCCTGCTGGACTCGGTTCCGGATCGAATCGAGTTCGAGTTAGATTCTTGGAAAAATCGGATTTAGTTGAGTTAGACCCAATCTGGTCAGACTCGACTCGATGCCCACCTCTATACGAATAATATGATGAGTTTCTCAGGCTGAAAAAAAAAACACACGTGAGCTACTTCCATGCGAATTTATAGGTTTTAGGCATGATTTTACATTATCTAATGGAGTGGCCCACATGAGAATTGGATTGGGATGATATTTGTTACTTACGTTGAAAACGAGGTGGAAAAACTCGTGGACGGAGTGGATTTCAGACAGACACAACATTAGATCCCATGGAGATCGGGTGTTGCACCGGCTTTCTACGCCAGGTGTCGCAGAGGTTATGGTCATTGCCTTGTTCAAGGGGCAACCACGCTAACATGACTCGCATTGGAATACAAGTACGCGTAGTAAGATCTTATCCGTCCATCAGGTGTGCTGATTCATTTTTATCGTTGAATTAAAAAATCTATCCAATCAGAATCTTCTGGGGGCCACAAAATAGGGAACAGTAAGTATGGGGATGTGCACTATTAGTTGTGCGTGGGGCCCAAAGTGGTTATCCCACACCAACCAATCTGTTCACCTGATCCTTCCTTACCATCCTGAAGAGGAAGTCCAAAATAAAGCTTTTCAAAAGCTCAGGTGGGCCACAAAACGTGGATTTATATGCGTTACTCATGATTGAACACATTTTTCTGTAGTGTGGTCCATACGAGTTATTGATAGGTCTGTTGTTTTGTATCAAGGCTAATGAAGAGGTGGTTCATCTGATGGACGGTGTGGATTGCATGAACATAAAGTCTTCACTATCACGTTAGCTGTGGCACGCCCCAAGAGGCCAGAACAACACCTACCTGTTTTGCTAAAGTTTACACGCGTGCAAGAAAGCTAATGTACACGCAGCACAAGTGCGACAATGGAAATATAGATCTAAGATCCAATCCATCCGTTAGAACGGAAAAACTATTTAATATCAATCCATTGGTCAGATGGGCCAAAAGTTTTACAAAAAATGTACGGCTTTAATAATTGCCTGAATTCCAATCTATCCACCTGTTTCCAATGTTGTGGCCCACATTACTTGTAAAATTATTTATTTTAGGAAAATCATATACAATTCCGGACCAACCTGATGGATGGATTGGATCTCGCACTTATTTCACATGCTGGCTCGTGTGGCGTGTACACGAGCTTTTTTTTACACGCGTATTCACCTAGGAAAGCTTTACGCTATAAAAACCCTTCAGCTTTTTTTCTCCCCTTACTGCTCTCCCTCTTTCTCCTCCTGCAAGTAAAGAGAAGAAAATCGCGAACTGAAACCCATTTCTAGGGTTAGGGTTTCATTTTCCTCATTCTCGATCCTCTACCTACCATGGATCTCGATATGAACGCACCACATTCCATGGGAACGACGATTATTGGAGTAACCTATGATGGCGGCGTTGTTCTCGGTGCCGATTCCAGAACAAGCACAGGCAAGTTTATTTCTCTTTCTCTATCTAGTTTCTGTTTTCTGTATTCTTTTCTTGATTTTTTTTTTCTGGTTTTCTTTGTATCAGATTCGTAGATCTTTTGTTTTATGTTTTCTGCAACTACTGTTTGTGCTATGTGTAGATTCTATGTCTTTCTTCTTTGGAATTTGATTCTTAGACCCAACTCTCTTGACAGATGGACCCTTCCCTTTCTGCTTTCGATAATAAATTTGTGCTAGCGGAAGTCTAGAAAAGGTTGTATGCGGTGTTTGAGACTGATATTGTCTACTCTTCATGTTGTCAGGGATGTATGTTGCTAATCGCGCATCGGACAAGATCACGAAGCTGACAGATAATGTTTATGTCTGCCGATCGGGATCGGTATTGCCCATTTCTCTCTTTCACACGCTGTTGAGTTTGTCGGATCAGTTATTTTGGAAACATTACAGTTCAGATGACCTTTTCGATGACTTGAACTGTTCATGTGGTGGGCCTCAATCTCGGGATGTAACCATGCCCATAAACATCTCGATCCCGAGCTTTGCAAATGGATATGGCCAATGATCCACATTTAATGGGAAAGGCCTACCATTTATATGGTCTTTATCATTGGATCGGGGTGAATGGTCTTAATTGCCGAGGTGTTGGCTGCCCTCTTTGCACTTGTGGTTATTAGGACAAGAAAAATGTGTTGTTTTGCTTTGCAGTGCATTGTATGCCATCATTTCAATTTCATTGCTTGAAGGCTGTGGCTTGCATCAAGGCATTGCCTTTTTTCTTATGGTAGCCTTGGTTTTGACCTCATACACTCATTTCAAACATGTACTACAAAATTATTGGATGTGTACACGTATTGCAATGTAAGATCTCTATTTATCACTTAAAGTGAGTGGCTAATTGCATTTCATAGAATTGGGTATAATCTTGGGAAGAGAATGTGATTGTGAATTTGTTTCTCCTTGCATTGGCCTGGCAAGTGGCAATGAGTATGTGCCAATTTTTTTTTTTTTTTTTTTTGGTTCTGTATTTTTGTGGGTCGGTTTTGAATGTTATCTGTATTTGTTGTTGGTTCAATTTTTATGATCTACTTGAGTCATGGTGTTTGAGCCCATAAGTTGTATCAAGGGTTGCTGACTTGAGACTTGGACTCAACTCAGTTGACCTATGAAACTTGACTAAAGTGGGTCAAGATGGCGTCGGTCGGGTCATTTTTTTTTCCAATTAAAATAATTTTTTAATTATAGAAAATATTTATAAATATAAAAAACTTAATTACTCGAATAATTTACAAGTCAAGCATAATTAACCCCAGAATTTCAAATACTGAAAATCACATCATGATTCATGGGGTATGGGTGAAGAAGAATACAAAGATGCTTAAAAAAACATACTAAAATGCTTTAACTTTGGAAACTTGCCACCATTGTTGTGGAGCTGTGGAAAGAGCCGCTTGCCAAGAGTCGATACTAGGAGCACTGTGCACCGGACATGCGAGGGAGGCGTGAGCTGGGAGAGTGGGAGAGGGGGATATAGGAGGGATTCTAGTATCTCCCATTAAAAAACCATTTACATAATAAATAACTGAGTCCATCACTATTTCAGCGGTTTAACTAGCCTGAGCACGAGTTTACTCATTCAACTCGCCGAGTTACGTTCGACAAAGGCCATGTGAAATGCCACAACTTGCCCTAGTTTTCTCACCCGGACTAATCAGATTCATTGCAAAACTTGGGAATGCTTGGCTGATTGTGCACCGATTTTATCTCCTTCCGATTTGACCTGGTAGGGGTTCAAAATTGAGCGGACTTGAGCGAGCTGACCATTCTTGATGTGTATATGATTATTACCTTCACATTGAACTCTATCTTATTTACTTGCTAAGGCACAGTTTGAATCGTTTGATTAATAAGCAAAGTCAAAGAAATGTCCTAATTCTTGGCGAGGCGCTCAATATGTGTGCTTGCTGTAAATATGGACAAAGAGTTATCGGGCGCTTTAGGTGGGCATACTGTGAATATTTGGATGCTCATAAAGGAATCCCAATATCCCATATATAACAGACAAAAACTCTTATTATTATTATGTTTTTCTTTATATGGTTTGTATTTGATTCTCTCAGCATATAACTTCGCTGTTGGCCCACTACTGTCGACGTATAAATATAATTTTTTCCAATTAAAATAAATTTTAAATTATAGAAAATGCGTATAAATATAAAAAACTTAATTACTCAAAGAATTTACAAGTCAAGCATAATTAACGACAAAATTTCAAATACTGAAAATCACATCATGATTCATGGGGTATGGGTGAAGAAGAATACAAAGATGCTTAAAAAAACATACTAAAATGCTTTAACTTTGGAAACTTGCCACTGTTGTTGTGGAGCTGTGGGAAAGAGCTGATTGCCAAGATTCGATCCTAGGAGCACCGAGCACTGGACATGCGAGAGAGGCCTGAGATGGGAGAGTGGGAGGGGGATATAGGAGGGATTCTAGTATCTCCCATTTAAAAAACGTTAACATAATAAACATGATAACTGTGAGTCCATCAGTATTTCAGCGGTTTAACTAGCCTGAGCACGGGTTGACTCATTCAACTCGCCAAGTTGCGTTCGACAAAGGCCATGTGAAATGCCACAACTTGCCCTAGTTTTCTCACCCGGACAAATCAGAGTCATTGCAAAACTTGGGAATGCTTGGCTGTTTGTGCACCGATTTTATCTCCTTCCGATTTGACCTGGTAGGGGTTCAAAGTTGAGTGGACTTGAGCGAGCTGACCAATCTTGATGTGTGTATGATTATTACCTTCACATTGAACTCTATTTTATTTACTTGCTAAGGCACAGTTTGAATCGTTTGATTAATAAGCAAAGTCAAAGAAATGTCCTAATTCTTGGCGGGGCGCTCAATATGTGTGCTTGCTGTAAATACGGACAAAGAGTTATCAATTGCTTTAGGTGGGCATACTGTGAGTATTTGGATGCTCATAAAGGAATCCCATACATAACAGACAAAAACTCTTTTTTTTTTTTTCTTTATATGGTTTGTATTTGATTCTCTCAGCATATAACTTTACTGTTGGTTATTGGTTTATTTTCCATTTTCTCTTAAGCTCAAATGTTATCTTTATTTTTATAAATAAAAGCTGAAGAAATGTCCTAATTCTTGGTGGGGCGCTTAAATATGCGTGCTTGCTGTAAATATGGACAAAGATTGATTGGGCACTTTAGGTGGGCATACTGTGAGTATTGGATGCTCATAAAGGAACCCCATACATAGCAGATGAAATCTCCTCTCTAGTAGATTTCTCCTCTTATGGTTCACATCTTCCATTTTCTGCCTTGGTCTGACAGCTTAACCATTGGCTATGGAGATTCTTATTTTCCCCTTTATTGTTTTTTTGTCCTTATTTGTTTTGCAAATTTCCTGCAGGCTGCGGATTCCCAAGTTGTCTCTGATTACGTCCGTTACTTTCTCCATCAACACACGTGAGTTAATCGATATTGTTTTTGTTTCTTGTGACACTTGGTTCTGTCTTCACGGTGGTCCGTCGAGTTTACCAGTGTTATATACCACTCTTTTGGCTGATTGTAAGAGCTTATATTCCACATACAATCATGGTACCTGATAATGGCGATTGCATTATTTCTTTGTTTCCTTTGTTGAAAATAACAATTTCGTAAAGACTGGAGGATAAAAATCAAGATAAAGGGAAATAATTCTCAATACATACAAGCTGATTGCCTCACTTCTCTAGACTATTGATGGTCTCATTGGCTCCTCTGCTGGTCAAACGAAAATCTTATCCTAGATGCTAAGTCTAATTTTTTGCTAAACACAGGATAATTTCCAATGCTAAGATTTCTCAAGGGAAGCCCACCCGATAACATTCAAAGAATCTCTTTTCATGTTAAGAGGGCTGGAGAAGTCCTTTGTGAAAATCCTTAAACCCTCTCTATGAGTCAGTGGCTTTGCTTTCTTCTCCTCCCCTGCCCACAGGACCAAGAAAAACCATGTGCACCATACCTTTATTGCCCCTAAGAAGTCTGCTATATATGATTTTTGGTTTTTAATGATTTCTTCATCTTAAAAAAAAAATAGTATACTGCACAATATTTTATTTACTAACGCAGTACTTGCTAATTCACCCTTTTTTTTGGGTGTAGAATTCAACTTGGGCAGCCTGCGACTGTCAAGGTTGCTGCTAACTTGATTAGGCTATTGTCTTACAATAATAAGGTAACTTTCAGCCTTGAGATCATGAATTACTTTTTGAAGTTAGGTCCTGTGATTATTTTTTTTTTTGTCAAAAGGCTTACTATCTCAAATGATTTATCTAAAGAAAAAAAGGAAAGAAAAAGAAAGAAAGAAATGGCTTTCTTGATGGTGCCTATTATGGAATGTGCTTGACAGTAAGCTGTGAGATCTTTAGAAGGTTAGATTGCTGAAACACAATTTCAAGAAGCTTGGCACCCATGAGAACACCTTACGCAAACATCTGAATTAATCCACATTCGAGGGTGTTGCAATGCATTTACAATGTTCTTTTGCTTCCCTTCCATTTACCTAGAAGCAAAAACTCATTTTGTTTTGCAGTGTATTCGAGTTTTGCAACGACTTCTAGTTGTCGTTCACAATTAGTTCCTTTTGTAGTTTGTTTTGCTCTTGGTTATCTTTGTTACTTACAGCCTAGTTTCTCATAGTTTGCTGCAATTTTCAGAACATGCTGCAAACTGGACTGATCGTTGGTGGGTGGGACAAGTATGAAGGAGGTCAAATATACTCTGTGCCCCTTGGGGGAACAATTCTCCAGCAACCATTTACCATTGGAGGTTGTGACCACATTTTAAGCTCATCTCCTTGAAACATTGACTTGTGTTTGCATTTGTGTTCCTTTTGAAGCACATTACCAAAACACTATATTGTATACATTTTCAATTTATAGCTGGCCTCCGTCTGCCATCTTATAAGGAATAGTTTAGCATCTGTGTGTTTGCTCACTCTAATGTTTTCATGTAGTTTCTTGTTTGAATTTCTTTTCAAATGGCAAAATTTTGAGTGATATTTAACTGCCCCCCTGATAGGTAAAGCAAATAGAAATGTGCAACTGTTGGTCATATTACTGTAAAATTCTCATTTTCTTCTTTATGCTGCTGATTAATTGATGAAATTTATGATGGTGACATGAATGCACAATTATCAGTGTGAGCAATCTAGATTCTTATATGGCTGTAGCTCTTGCACCTGCAGGTTCTAGTCGGCCCAAAAAAAGAGAGATTCTGCTAGTATAGGGACCCCAGTCCATCCTGGATTTCCTTTAATAAAATCCTTTTTTTTTGTTGTTGTTATTTTCTCAAAAAAAGAAGAAGAAGAAGAGATTCTGTTGTTTGATTCTTTGTTCTTTTTTTTTTTTTTAAAATTTTTTTTTTACTTTCATAGATTGCTATTTGGAGCTGATATATTTTGTTGCTGATCATGCAAAACAGGATCTGTTTGTGGTTTTTTTTTTATATCCTGTTCCAAACGTCTCCTAACCTTATATTTATGAAAGTGATTTCATTTTCCTAAATTTTCACTGCTTGTGGTTTTTTTTTTTTTTTTGATCTAGATTTTTCTTACGTCTCGGGGCATGTTTGGATTCACGGAAACAACAATAATGTGCTGTAATCTATGGTAAAAAAGTAATGATTATCATTACTACCATAGTCAAAAGTAAAATAAAGTAGCGACCGTATACAATACTCCCCTTGCAATCCCACTTCGGACACGTAAAGTACTTTGGTTGGTTGGTTGGTTGGATATACTTTGATGTAATTCTGTTAAACTGTGTTAAATCCACGCCATTAATCAATTTTGCAACATTATTTTAGGGTGTGTCCCCAAAAATGAGCTTGATCCAATACTTCTATAGACCCCAATAAGTTTTCAATGGTAGGTGTTCAATAACCATGCTAGCTGTGGTGTGCTCCATTTCCTCTCTGGATCTGCCTCATTTTTTGTCTCATTCCATTAAATGATCATGTAAGATGGATGAACGGTGTGGATATGACCCATACATAATGGTGGGGCCTACGAAACTATGTCATGTCAACACGTCCGCCAATCTATATGATGTTGTGATTCCGAGGGATTGCCATGATTTGACTTTCTGCAATATCCAATCAAAGACAAGGAGTAATGATGTGAATTTTACATCACATTACCGCAGTACTCCATCATCCAAACAGGCCCTTGAGGATTCATGTAGCTGACCCCAATAATTGGGACAAGGCTTAGATGATGATGATGATGATGATATTTCTTTACCCTAAGAAAATGTTGACGACTTCGATGATTTTTCTTCTGCAAAATTACTTCAATGGCGAAATAGCAAGGTGATACGTATCATTGGGAAAAGAAAATAAGCCTGTTAATTTTTCAGTTTGCTGAATATTTGATGTCATGTATTGATTTGGAATCAAATGAGCTGTCCTGCAGGATGTGATGAGCTTATTGTCTCTCATAAGTAACTCTTTGCTACTTAAACCTGAGAAATTAGCAAGATAAATAAATAGGTAATGAACTTCCCCTAATACAATACATATTGTATGGTAGAAAGGAATCGAGGATAAATGTATATTGTTGAGGCACTTTGTTTTGAATCTCAATAATAAATTCGTTTTTTTAAACCTCTCCAAAAAAACCTTTTTTTTGTTGTTGTTTCAAATGAAATGTTTTGTGTTGCAGAAATGCTGAACACAATAGACGATGTGAAGTACCATACGTTGTACCAAAAGAATAGCTTCTATAAGGATTAATCCATGCTCATTATCCCATTACAAATTGTAATGTTCCTCGCGATTATGGAATTAGTGGTCTATCATTAGGCTGCTGGACTTCCACGACTTATGGATTTGAAGGATTAGCTACTCCCTGGTTGTTAAGCTTGTCAAATAGGATTAGTCTAAAAAACAATCTTGTTGAATGGACTACTCGATTCAAATTACTGTGTAATTAGCAAATTTGAATGTTTCACAAGCTATTATTATTTTCTTGTTATGAACTTATAACCCTTTGAATGTCTTTAAGATGATTCTTTAAAATTTGAATAACTGGTTAGAATTTCATGCCTTGCATCTCTACGGTTTTGTTTGTGGACTTTTACTCTAGTGTTTGCTACTTTCTTTTGCTTAAGATCATCAGTGAGTCACTTTTCACATGCGTGGCACACCACATGTGCACGTGATCCAAATTGAGCATCAGATGGGGTCTGTCTCGGATGTACCATACCCTGGAAATCACACCGACTCTCAGACAATCAGAAGCTTTCTGTGGATGACTTTGGGGAAAGAAAATGGATGGTAATAAAAAAGTCAATTATACATCCTTTGTTTGTCTATTTATTTCAAAAATTTCCTCCTGTCCCTAGTGTCAGGAGTTTGGTATGAATTTTGGGTATGAAGCAAGGTAGGACCTGATGCTTGGTTTGGGCTCTTTATTGGTGGCTGCAATTTACCTAATTTCAAGCTTATTTGTGGATAACAGTTTCTAATTTGATGTTATGCTACACGCTTGTATAATTGCCGATTTATAATATTTTGCATTTTACAGGATCTGGATCCAGTTATTTGTATGGGTTCTTTGATCAAGAATGGAAGGACGGAATGAGCAAAGACGAAGCCGAGGTATGTACATTCTTTATGTTCGTAAAATGGATATATTGATAAAATGCACTGAAATTTTGATTTGTTGTTTTTTAAAGATAATTCCTGTCCATGTCTATTTTAGATTTGTATTCTATATAATTCAAAGAAGTCACTATATATGCTTTTCATTCTAGTAGAAATTATGTTCTTCAACAGCATCATACTATCTTATGAATATTGGTGTTGGAAATAATGTCAATACTTTGTTTGTCCTTATTTTGACGCAGAAATTAGTGGTGAAGGCAGTCTCTCTTGCCATTGCTCGAGATGGTGCAAGCGGGGGTGTTGTTCGGACTGTTATTGTGAGTCTCATCGTGTATGCCCTTTTCAATCGTGCCAAAAGCATGTTACCAAATCCCACCTGAACCAGATTTTGAAAATTGATGGGCAATCCCTTTCGAACATCTGCATCGTATTCAAGTTTTTATTTTATTTTACCCTAATCATGTGCACAGAAAAATCAATGTGTTTTGTTATATTGTGTGCTTGCTCTGATATGAAAATCAATTGAGGTTTCAGTGTTTGTTTGGAATTGTTATCTTGTATATGTTAGGAGGCCGAGTTCTCTTTTCATTCCAAACAGGGAACGTCCCTCTTCAGAACTTAGTTTGTAGATGTGGGTCCCATGGTTGGTCTATCCAAGCCATTGATCTGACGGTCCGATCATGGATAGACCATTCCCCCAAAATCTCCCAAATTGGAAGACGCTAGCCTTCAAATCTTTGATCTTTCCTCCATCGAATGTAGTTTGTTTGTGCATTTCTTTTTAATTGCGTATTTGCATGCTAACAGTGGGAAGGTTAGAGATGCTCGTGCATGATGGGCCCCATCAGATTAATGGCTTGGATGGGCCAACTATGGGCCCCACATCTACAAACTAAAGTTTCCAAACAGGGAAGTTCCCCATTCGGACCGAATATGGAACTTGCCTTGTTTGTGCATTTCTTTCATGCATGAACTGCCTTAGTTCTCTTTTTCAGTTACTTGTAAGCTTGGTTCTAGTTCTTGTCTGAGAACTCTGTTCAAACACAATAATCTGTCATTTGAATGGTGTTGGATCGGTCAAGTGAATGAAAACGATTGTCATTTGAATGCAGTTGGCATCGTGTTTATATCTTGTACATGAAAGCTTAGATGCTTGTTTGTTTGCAGATAAATTCGGAAGGTGTCACGAGGAACTTCTACCCAGGTGATGCTCTTCCATTGTGGCATGAAGAATTGGAGCCCCGGAATTCATTGCTGGACATAGTGTCGTCGGCTAGCCCTGAGCCCATGAGCATCTAATCTGATTGAATGGTGGTTACTAGACAATGTAATATGCTCCTCCTAGTACATGTTTTCCTTTTAAAATGATATTGTGGGGAACATGTCATTTCAAATCTCTCTGTAATCTCTCAAAGATCTTTTTGCTTGCGAACCATTTCGTTTTCAGGTAAAAATCATTTCTGGTGAAAATTATGTTGAGAATGATTTCTAGACTCGGATGGACTCGTTCCATCTCTCTCTCTCTCTCTCTCTCTCTCTCTCTAGTCAACGACTTGCCCGAGTCTGTGGTAACGAACTGCAGGCAGTGCTTCAGGCATAAATGTTTAGTGATTGGGCTCCTGCTTCCATGTATGCCATGCTTGTGAAAAATTATGTTGAGAATGATATCTGTTGGGTGTGGCCATTCCTTGAGGGAGAGTAGAGGGGTATTTGGAAGAAATGAAAGCCAGCCCACATTTCTCAGCTCTCAAAATACCCGACTCTCCAATTATAAATCTATTATTTTATCCTTTGAATATTCAAATTTCCAGGCCCTAGGAAAATTAATTGTGGGGACTGGGGAGTAAAGATGTCCCTATCAGTCACGTTATATGATAGTATAGACGTTGCGTTCAATGGTAAAAGAAATGGACCACAAATGATCCTTGTCTATTAGGAGGCCGCTAATTTAAGAGTTGGGATCTATGGTTCGTATGCTGCTGAGATGGACGTCAATTTTGAAGATGAATCATGCGGTCACCTAGGATTGGACCGTTAAATGGATGGGTGAGATTGGCATGGAGTGACCTGCATGAATTAGCGACTTTAGTTCAGTTGGCATTCCTGATCGAGTCAGGAAGCCCGTCTGGATCCGATGGGGCCCAATTGTGGCCATTGCCCGACTCCACAAGAATTGCCTGACGGCCGTGATGTTTGTGAGAAATCCACTCGTTTTGCAAATGAGGTGGATCCAAAGCTCAAGTGGGCCCCACACGACAGGAAAAAAAGTGGGTAGGGAAATGCCTACTATTGAAGTCTCCCCGGGGGTCTACCTTGATGTTTATGTTTCATCCAAACCGTTCATAAGGTCATTCCCCTCTGGTATGAACCGAAAACACAAAGTTGAGCATGATACGAAGAAAACTACTGGTGCCTGTTTCAACAGCGGGCGTTCTATCCCCACTGTTTCTTGTCGTATGGCCCCGCTTGAGTTTTGGATGTGCTTCACAAAACGGATGGACGGGGGAGTTTCCCTCAAACATCACAGTGAGCCCCACCTAGCTTTCGACCCGGTGTCATCCTCTGGCAAGATACTGGTCTTGGCAATGTAGCTGAGGTTGGGGAATCTGACCATCTATCTGACTATATATCTGGTAGCCTCTACTATGGACGGTCAGGATTAAAAAAAAAGAGAACGTTAATTGGACGGTCCAGATGTCTGATCAATGGACTTTTCCTGTTAAACATGTAGCTATGGATCAAAGGTTGTGAACAGCTAGGATTAAGACTGCACAGGCATATTTTACCTTCACATATTCTCAATAGGGAACACTTCCAAACACAGGCACACGTATGAAACACGTGTGTGAGATCCGACCTTTCCATAAGGTTGGAAATAACGCTTCGATCTTCTGCCGAAAAAATCAGACATTGTCACTCTTTCTCGGGTGGGTACAATGGGTGAAGTAAATTGATGGTTACAATTACTTTTCATATGATGTGGCCCACCAGATGTTTGAAATGACCAGTTGTAAAATGGCAATGTAGATCATCTGATGGAAACTCAGATCTCGCACAGGTGTCAGGCTGCTACACATGGGCCCGCGTGTGGATGTGTACGGCTCCTGCACATGTGAGCAACTAACAATCCCCATCTAACGGATGGTCAAAACAGCTTCCATTAATCAGAGCTCAGGACAGCACAACAAATCTCATCGTCTACTAGTGGGTCCTACCAACCGAATGGTTTGGATTTGGTCACATGTTATCTAAGGCACGTGTGAAACGGTTGAGGATCCGTTCTGCCAGCTGACGATATCTAGTCACTTCAGCCAGTCTACTTCCACAAGGGTCGGAATTTGGAGTTCGTCCGGGAAGAAGAGATGAGTGCATCTGCTGCTCATAGCGTCTTTGTGTACGGAAGCCTATTGGAAGACGAGGTCGTACGGGCCCTCTTGAAGCGGGTCCCACAATCTTCTCCCGCTCTCCTCAACGGCTAGTAACTCTCTCTTCCCTCTCTTTCAATCCAAATTCATTCATTCCTTTCTTTCATTCTTTCTATTATTGCCTATGTCTGTTTTGTTTTTATGATTTGGTTGCGATGGAGTGTGTAATCTGTTTCTTTCTTTCTTTCTTTCTTCTTCTTCTTCTTCTGTTTTTTTTTTTTTTTGGGTTATTTTTCATGGGAGGAAGCTATCAATATGAGAAAAATATTTGCTACTCTGGCAGAGTGTGACACATGATACACTGGCTCTTGGAAATTAATTAGAAATTGCATAAGTGGAATATAAGTAATTCAAATTATGGGTCCTGGTTTAGATGCTTTATGAAATTAATATTATTTGATTTTCTGACTATTGGATTTGGGAACATTCTTTGGATGGTGAAAAATGAAAAATATTCAATATCCAATTTCAACCGTAGTTCCAAAACTCGCTGGTTCGACTTGGTACTTGTTTGATTTTTGGGTCAAGGGTAATTTGGTGAACGGTTTCCGTTTACCATACTGAATTATACTTTCTTTCGATGTTTAATATGCGGATTTGGATCAGTTGATATTTCTTGTATTGTTCAAACTACAACTTCCTTAAGAAAAATGAATCTTTACCAAGATAACAATTACCAGCATCTGCCAAGCAAGGTTTGAAATGAGTGTGTTATATAATGTAGTTCACGACTGATGCCATTACGTATCGGCCCATATCGGGGTGTTTTGGGCTGATACACCCATATCGTTCGTGGGCGATACCTCACACCGGTATGTATCGGGCAATAAGTACTGGTTTCGGACTGTACTTTAAACCTTGCTGCCAAGTGCATACACCTTTCCATTCTTCATGGACCCTTGCTCTAGTGAGGAAAAGAGTTGATGTCAGTTGGGCAGCTGCTTGTAAAAGTTTTCCTAAGCAATCTTTAGAATTTTTTTTCCGAATATGATTAGTGAAGCAGGTTCCATATAGCTGACCCCGAATAGCTGGGACAAAGGCTTATGATGATGATTATATGTGCAAATGATAAATGAATTTGTCAGTGAGAAAGTTAAATCAGACATGACACATTTCAGGCATTACTGTTTCACTACATGATTTTTCTGGCGCAGCCATTGGCTTTTAGTTCACTTTCTAACTTCTGACAAAAACCATTGCACAATACAATAGGGCTGTCAATGGGTCGAGTCAACCCAATGACCTGTTCAGGCCTGACAAGGATCCGGGTTTGGACATGCATTTAGGATTTGTTGGGTCAGATCTAGGTGTAGGTCATAGGATCCTATCGCTAATTTTGGGTCACATTTTAGTTGACTTTGTTTCATTTAGATCTGACCCATTTACCCCTCCAGAGAATCAACAAGTCAGGTTGACCTAATAATCTGCAGGCTTGTAATGGCCGTAGAAGATCGGACTGCATTTCATCCGTCAATGTTGGGGGGTCATGGTTTATGGTAAAGAGGAGATTTGAAACGGCCTCGTTAATTTCTTTAGGGTTCATTTGGATACTTGTAAAATTTTAAGTTACAAACATGTTACCCCTGTAAAGAGTTTCATAAGCTGTTTATATTCTGGCATGTTTGGGATGCACATGATGGATGGATGGGATGTACCATAAATATCCTGGTCGGCCTCAAAAGCAAGTTTGTGGCGCTCTGCTATGTATAATGTCTTTGCAAGTGTAATCCCTTTACCTGTAATTTGAAACATGGGGTTTTTGCCAAGAAAAAAAGGGGTGTTTACTTGTAAACACTTTACACCCAAATTTTCCTATCGAAACACTACTTGTAAACCCTTTACCTGTAAAACCTTTATAACTAAAGGATTTTAAAAGCATCCAAAAGATCTCTCTCTCTCTCTCTCTCTCTCTCTCTCTCTCTCTCTCTCTCTCTCTCTCCCTCTGTGTGTGTGTGGATGAATTACCATGGAGAAAGCATTTGGAAGGAGTTGAGTTCGATTCCACATCGGCTTCTCAGTTGGTTGATATGGAAGTGGCCTTCTCCATATTTTACCCTCTCGCTGTCCAATTTTACCCTCTCGCTGTCCAATTTGCATGCCCATGATTATCCACATTACGGTTATTTGCAGCTCATGTGCAATCTACAAAGGCTTCTTCCAATCCAACGGTGGGCTCAATTGGACCCCACATAGAATTCGCAATTGTAATAGAATTAGTACTGGATGTGTGTGTGGATGAATTACCATGGAGAAAGCATTTGGAAGGAGTTGAGTTCGATTCCACATTGGCTTCTCAGTTGGTTGATATGGAAGTGGCCTTCTCCCCTGATGAATCGAGGATGCTATATTTGATGCTAAAGGGTGATTGCACTCTTGGTCCTCATGGGTTCCTCTTGGTCTTCTTTCAACATTGCTAGGAGGTGATTAAATCTGATCATGGGCGTGTTTCATGAATTCCACAATCGTGCTGTTGTGCATAAACTTTTTGGGGTGTCTTTCATATCCTTAATCCCAAAGAAGGAAGGAGCTGAGGCTGTTGTAGACTTCCAACCATTTAGTTTAACCAGAAGTGTGTATAAGGTGATCACTAGAGGCCCTACTGGGAGGGAAAGTGATCAGCGGTGTGACCGTAGCATCCCAAAGTGCTTTCAACCCAAGGTGGCCTGTTTTCGATGGCCCCTTTATTGCCAATGAGATGATCAATGAACATAAGAGAAGAGGTCTCGGTTCTTTTGTTCAAGGTTCGTGTGGAAAGAGTATATGATTCTGTTAATTGGAGGTTTCTGTTTTATCTCTTGGAGCGAATGGGTTTATCGGCGCTAAACGGCTAGAGTGGATCAAAGGCTGAATTCCCTCTCCTTATTTTTTAGTTCTCATCAATGGTTCCCCTGCTGGTTTCTTCAAGAATGAGGACAGAATCTGGCAAGGAGATCCTCTCTCCACTATGCTCTTTTCCATTGTAGCTGTCTTTATCCAGATATATTGAAGAACGTGTTCATTAGATGTATACATGTGGGCGATGGGGAAGTTGGGGGAACCTACGTTCCGAATGCAGATGAATTTACTTTTTGCCGGCAGTTCAATGGAAGAAGCGCATGGCCTTAGGGACATTTATTTATTTATTTATTATTATTTTTTAATGTTAGTGTTGGGGCTGAGAGTCAGTCTATCTAGAAGCGGTGTCTCAAGGATTAATATGGAAAGGGATCATATTGTGGCTGCTGCAAACACCATCCGGTCTGATATTGCTGAATTCTCGCTGAAGCATTTGGGTATTCAATTGTTTGGGAAGAGGTGTGGATTGAATAACCGAAAATCTAATATAAACAAAATTTTTCTCTCAGAGGCATTATTCTCATTAAATCTGTGTTAGCCAGCAGTCCAGTGTAACTTCTGTCAATTATAGATGTCCGATTGCTGTCGCTAGAAGAATTGAGGCAATCCTAAAGATTTTTCTCTGGAAAGATGGTGAAGGGGAGCATATATATCAGTTGGTGTCATGGGAGGATGTCTGCAGGCCAATTTACTGTAGTGGACTGGGTATTTGGGACATAATAACAGTTAATATCTCACTACCATGTAATTGGTGGTGGAGATTGCCTAACAGTGATTCATTGCTTGTCAAGAGTATTTTGAATTTGAAATACGGCGTGGGACATCAAATGTGTGCCCTGAAGGGCAGGTTCGAATACTTGGAGAGCCGTCTCCTTGTCACTTTATTTCTACAATGGGTACCTCTGCTTCAGAGTAGGCAAAGGAGATAAGATGCATTTCTAGGAAGACGGGTGGTGCCTGGAAGTGCATCCTGCCAATGCTTTTGATTCCTCATACTTCATCACTGTCAACAAAGGTTGCACCATGGATCAGTTCTTCTAGCAGGTGTTTGGTAGTTTGGCGTGGAGTCCCCCTTTTAGGTGCAACCTGAAAGATGAGGAAATTTATAGCTTGACACAGTTGCTGGATTCTTTAGATAACTTTTACATTCCTTGGAGGGGAGTGAATGGGCGTATTTGGGTTTTTGAACTAGGTGGTATTTTCTCTGTTAATTGCTCTTGAGACTGCTGGGGGGTAGAAGCTCGAACGACACAATGTCTTCCCCAAGATTTGGAAAGCTTTGGTGCTATTTAAGGTTAGAGCTTTTGTCTAGTTTGCATGCCTCAACAAAATATTAATGATGGATCATCTCAAAAAACGGGGGTTGCAATCCCTGACATATGTTGCATGTGATTGTTCAAATGAAGAGTTGGCGGTGGACACAACATATTTCAACATTGAGGTCTCAGGTTTGAGCTCACCTAACCTATCAAAAGAAGAAGAAGAAGAAGAAGAAGAAGAAAAGAAAAAAAGAAAGAAAGAAAAGACAATTCGGGGGTGGATCATCCACTTATTCACTGTCCTTACGTGAGAGAGGTTTGGGTAGCAGTTAATGCTTGATTCAACATGCGTTGAGGGGTGTTTGTCGTTGATGTGGAGTTCCAATGGGTGCTGCCTCTGGAGTATGATAGTTGAAGCCACCCTTTGGTCTATCCGGCCCGAGCAGAACAAAAGGATCTTCCATGGTAAGTCATCCCTGTGCGCATCCTAGTGAATAAAATCTTCATACTTATCACATGGTGGGCTAAAGCAGTCACCAGTTTTGAAGGATTGTTTCATTCGTTGTTTGTGAGCAATTGTGAGGATATTATAGGCTGTGGTTGGAAACCTCCAAAGTCAACAGCTGCTTGGGAAGCTCCCTCTGTTGGCGTCTTCAAATTTAACTTTGATGGGTGCTTGTTTGCAACCCCATTTTAGCTGGAATCGGGGAAGTAGTTTGTGATGGTAATGGCGGCATGGTTGATTTTCAGGCCCTGTTGAGACTCCTTTTATGCTGAAGGAGTCTCTAATCCTTCATGGATCCAAATTTAGTTCCAACCCAGATCTGGATCTTGGGGTTCAGTTAATAATGTGTCAGATTCAGGTCAACCTTGATGCGACCCGAACCTTACTGCACTGTTTCTCAACACGGTCATGATATTGTGTTGGAAGTTATTCTCAGCAAAGCAACTTCTATTTCAACACTTCCTCTATTTTCCTTTCATCTAGATTTCTATATAAAACTATGTTAATTGAAATTAAATTGAAGGCTTTTGATATGATATTTCTATTAATTTATTAGCAGGCTGAAAGTTTGTATCTATACAGAAAAATGAATACTTGTTTTGCCAGGCCAGTTATATGAAGAAAAACCTATTTCACAAAAATATATCCAAGTGACATGAGTTTTCATTTCTCAGCCACAGGTTTAGCATAAAGGAGCGTGTTTATCCAGCAATTCTGCCCATAGAAAACAAGAAAGTCACTGGAAGGGTTAGTCATTGATGCTATCTCTCATTTCAGTAGTAGATAGGTTAAACTTACATTTGTTTCTGAATATTTCCACCCATGTTTTCACTTCTTATGAATAACGTGTCTTTCTTGAGGACTTATTTCAAAGTTTCCTTGAAGTTTATGAACTGTTCTATCATTACATTCCCCATATCTTGCGGTCATGTGTGGTAGAGGAGAAAATGTAGAGCTTTGTGTTTTCTGGGAGCAGCTTTCCTCTATATTTGCATCATTGATGTGGAAAATAAGTCAGAATACTTCCTAAAAGAAGAAGAAGAAGAAGAAGAAGAAAAAGAAGAAGAAAAGGAAAGAAAGAGTACTGAATTGGTGCTGCACCTATCTGGATTTATTCCTTCTGATTGATTCCTTTTTCCTTTTTCTTTATTTTTATTATTTGAGCAAGCAACAGAGATTTCACCAAAAATAGATGCAAAGATTGAACACAGTGATAAAAACAGGAAGGAAACTACCCCGAACTCAATGTAGGACAAAAGTGGGCTCCTCTAGTTAAACGAAATGATTAACCGCAATGATAGAAATCACAATTACCCAACAAAATTAGATCACTCATTCTCAATCTTTAAAATGGGCATCCCATTGAAACCTGCAATTGATTCCTGTTACTGAAACTGTATAGATAGCTTCAAAAAGGAAATATATCCAAGGAGCAAAAAACACTAGAGTCGAGCCATGCTCAATCGTCTAGACCTTAATGGGTTGGACTAAGCCTATAGGAGCACTGGTCAATAACATTTCTCTCACAAAAGCCGGATACTTCCTATGATCAGTCGCACAACCAACCCAGTCACCATCACAATAGGCACGAATGTCAAGATGACTATGATTAGAATATAGAATACTCTGTCCATGAGCTTTCTTGAGATAACGAAGAATACGGTGGACTGCTTGAAGATGGTGTCAGCATGGTTGTTGCATAAACTGGCTAACAACAATCATGGTATAAGCGATATCTGGGCGAGTGATTGTTAGGTAGATAAGCTTCCCAAGAAGGCGTCGATATTGCTCAGGATCACTTAGAGGAGAGGATTGAATAGCAAATAGCCGATGATTGGCTTCGATGAGCGTCTCCGAAGGTTGACGTGCAAGCATGCCCGTGTTATCAAGGAGATCTAAAGTATGCTTCCTTTGAGATATGAAGATGCCGCAGGTAGATCGAGCAACCTCGATGCTAAGGAAGTATCGCAATTGGCCCAAATCTTTAATTTCAAAGTCATTTGTAAGAAATTGCTTTTATCGCAGTAATTTCGTCAGAATTACTCCTAGTGACCACAATATCATCCACATACACTGTAAGAATCGTGGTAGAACTGTCTTGTTGCTTGACAAAGACATAATGATTTGCGGAACATCGTAGAAATCCAAGTTTTAGAATAGAGGCGTTGAACTGCTCAGACCAAGCGCGTGGGGATTGTTTGAGACCATATAGTGCTTTCTTAAGTTGGCACACTTTTCCGTCACTACCCTGAGGATGGAATACGTGAGGCAGTTGCATATAGATTTCTTCACGAAGGTCGCTATAGAGAAAGACATTATTGTCATCTAATTCATGGAGTGGCCAATGTCGATGGGCAGTAATAGAAAGAATAATGTGGATAGATTTCATCTTTGCAACGGGGGAGAATGTATCATGATAATCAATTCCAGAGCTTTGGGTAAAACCTTTGGCAACCAACTATACCTTATGTCGTGCAATAGTTCAATCTAGGTTATATTTGTTAGTGTAAACCCACCTGCAACCAACGGGAATTCACCCTTTAGGAAGAGGAGCCAACTCCCAAGTACCTTGTTGTTCGAGAGCGTGCATCTCATCAAACATTGCAGCCTTCCCCTTAGGGAAGATAAGGACGAAAGAAAAGCATTGAAGGATGAAGATAAGTGATCATAAGAAACACAGTTACCAATAGGATGAGTTCCAGTAGAATCGTTACAATAACGAGCAAGAGGAATTACGGTCAAGACAGTGACGAAAACAACTCCTGGATTTGGCTGGAATTAATTGTGCTAATGGTGCACGACGATGATGGCTTGCAGCTAAAAAATAAATAAATAAGTAAATAAATAAAGGGGATGATTTTCAAGGGAAAAAAAGAGAGTGAGAGCTAGTAGGGTTAGGGCTTGCAACACCCTGCCTTTGATACCATGATATTTCAGGGAATTTGGGATGATTTCTGTATCCCATTCCATTAATTTATAATCAATAATGTTGTACAAAAATGGTAAGAGAATAAGCAAAAATAGAATACAAGAAAATATGGTAAAAGAGTATTGGTATCAGAGTAGGTCTTGTGTTCGAGACTCCTCACCGGGGATGATTAATACAGGAGCATTTTCACACCGGGCTTGAGTGGGGTAGCCCATGGGATGCGGGGACACACTCGGGGCAAGTGGCCTGTGTGAAGCGGAATTCATATGAAGTGGGGCCCACGAGGGGGTTTGGTCGAGGTCCTAATCCATTCGATATAAGGCCTGGGCTATGGGATAAAGGGATTGATTCACCATGTTTTATCAGTTCGAGCTTTTAGAGCAAGTGGTTAATTGTCCTGCATCAAAGTGGTATCAGAGCAGGTGGTCTCGTGTTCGAGACTCCTCACCGGGGTTGATTAATGTAGGGGCATTTTCACACCGAGCTTGAGTGGGGTAGCCTGTGGGATGCGGGAACACACTCAGGGTGGGTGAACCGTGTGAAGTGGGGCCCACGAGGGGGTTCGAGCTTTTAGAGCAAGTGGCTAATTGTCCTGCATCAAGTATGGTGGTCCTGCAGGAGTACACGAGTATATAAACTAACATGTCTGTTGTGTTTTAAGTAACACGAATTGCCTATGTCCCAAAAATCTCCCAGATTGGAAGATCCTGGCTACCAATCTTAGAACTTTTCTTCCCTATTGAATTTAGTTTATTTATGCATTTTCTCTTCTAATTGTCCATTTGTAGGCCACAAATTGAAATGCTAGGATTGTCTCATTGAGGAGAATTTTAAGAGCACATGGCCCAGTGCAACAAACCAGTGGTTTGGCAATCCAGACCGTAGTTCCAAATTGCCAACAATGAAAGCCAAAGTATACTATGAAAGCCTCAATTCAAGGATCCTATACCTCAAACCAATCTGCAAATCATGCATGGAGAGATTGATACTGTGTTGCTTTTAAATATGTGTGTGTGGGTGTGTGGCTAATGTTCCCACCTTCATGGGGACGTTAGCAACATCCCCAAACCTTTTGAATGCCATGTGGGACGGACATGGGTGACGATTCATTCAATAGTACTGTTGGTAGCAAGCCATGGTGCAAGAATCATGCCAATTAGATGATCCTAACTCTTTGAATGGTGCCAATTTGTTACAACTATCCGTTGTTCATGAGCCATAAACCACATGGTTAGGATAATCAAAACAAAGCGCTACTTTGAATCATAAACACTACAAAGTGGGATCTATTTAGTAGATGTTTCAAAATGATGATTGGCACTAATTTGTTTTTTTGCTCAATCTTGGCTGTCCATTTCCAAGCTATTGATCGGATGCCTAGGATCACCCGATTGGCATGATTTTTGCACCATGGCTTGCTCCTAGTTGTGTGAATGAATGAATGGCTCAAATCGACGATAGGTCAACCCGTGTGCCATTTAAAACGTTGGGGAATGTTGCTAATGTCCCATGAAAGTGGGGATGTTTGCAAAACCCGTGTTTGTTCTGTTGATTTTTGCTCCAAGGGGTTTGATCCCTTTCCCAATCCCAGAAGGCCAGTCGGACTGATTAAGCACTATTCATTCCCTTTGGTGCAGGTTCTCTTGGGTATTACAGATCCTGAATTACATGTCTTAGACACATTTGAAGACGTTGAATATGAAAGAGAAAACGTCGAGATCTCGTTGATTGTAAGTATTCAAATCACATTAATTCTTATATTCACCAACCACAGTTACCAAACAAGTATCTTGCAGTCATCCATGTCTTTCTATGTGAAAAAAAAAAACCCATATAAATTTCATGGATTTAAGACTCCATGACTTGGTCCTACTCATCTGATCTTGAGTTGAGTCGCGACTTGCCTGAGTTGGAGGTGACTTGTCTAGGTAACTCATGGTGTCAAACCAGATTGGGTCCAGCTGAATCTGACTCGATTAGGACGAGTTGTATCCAACTTGTCCAAGTTGTCAATCCATGATGTATATTTGAAATGCTAGATTTTGGCTAACCGTCTTTTACTCGTGGGAGATAATGTGCACAACCACCTATTTTGGCTAACTGTCTTTTACTCGTGGGAGATAATGTGCACAACCACCTACTCTTGATGCTCACCGAGTGCACTGACCCTTGGTGCTCGATGTGTTAAGAGGGATGTTCATTTGGAACTCTACCTGGCAGCAATTTTCTTCCCAGTTCCCAGCCTTGGTAAAGGAGGCTTGATGCCAGGTAGGCAGCTAGTAGTTGAACTTCTGCCAAGCAATGATAAGAAGTCGACAGCATGTAGCTGGGACTCTGTTACTGACTCAGACCCAATTTGACTCAGGCCTGAATGAGTCGGGCCGAGTCACCCAGTCTTTTAACCATGGTTCTATGTTACTGAAGAGAGAACAATGGGATGTTGCAGGATGGTTCTGAGAAATTACAAGTTTACGCATATGTCTGGGGAAACAAAAATGATCCAAGCCTATATGGAGAGTGGGATTTTGAGGTGATTGGTCTTCTTTGAACTTGTCTTTCTTTATGTGTCCACATCATATTGGCAAACTGTGTGAAGCATCAAGTTGGATTGCAATTACAAGTTTACAACTTAAATAAAGAGGAAAATAACCAAATCGTAATTTTAGCCATTGAGGGGGTCATTTGGCAGCATGGATTTCAGGTAGTTAGGAAGTGGAATTCAGGATTTTCAATCCAAATCATGCCTGGCACCCTCCAGAGTCCTGGATTTTCAATCCAACTCGGATTGAGAATCCTTAAAAGGGCCCCCTTTTGAAATCCAAGAGAAAAAGGTGGGGTGCAAAATCCTGGATTTTCAATTCTCTGCAACTATCATAACTGCTCTCTCCTCCTGTCTTTCAAGACCCCTTGAGTCAAAATCCAGGCTGCTGAACATAATTTCTGG
This sequence comes from Magnolia changhungtana, assembly GCA_030180095.1. NCBI lineage: Eukaryota > Viridiplantae > Streptophyta > Magnoliopsida > Magnoliales > Magnoliaceae > Magnolia > Magnolia changhungtana. The sequence goes on along the minus strand of JASAUF010000630.1, from coordinate 8,519,380 downwards.
ATTCCCTCGGATTGAAAATCCAGGCTATCAAATGCAACTGAAAGAATGCAAAATTTAGGCTTGAAAATCCAGGATTTGGATTCTCAAGTCAGAAACCAAATCCATGCTCCCAAGCGATGGTTTGGGCCCGAAGTTGTAATCGTGTTACTTTTAAGCATGGTTTTAAGACTTGTTACTTGGACTGAATCATTCGGTCCCAAGTCAAGTTGTGACTCGGCCGAGTTGCACCCTATTTTCAATTTTGACTCACAATGTTGAACCAATCCTGTCCAACTCAGTCCAAGTCACTCACGACCATTGTTCCGAGTATCGATTGTTATTGATAGCATCGCCAATGTTGGCGATATTGCCTATTATCGCTAATACCGCTAACTTGTTGATACCGATAACATTGGTAGTATCAGAAATTCAAGGTATCGACGATATATTGCCGGCATATCGGTAAGTATCGCTTTTGTTTTTTACTGTGTAAATTCCATATGTCATTGTATCGCCAATGTATCGGCTATATTTTGATAATATCGCCAATTTATTGATATTGCCAGAAATATGTTTTTAAAAATAAATAAATAAATAAAAATTCCCATTTTAATTTTTTGTTGTGGGTTGCATGATGAAACGCATGTGTGTGTGTGTGTGTGCGTGCATGAATGTATGTATCTATGCATTGATAGATGGTTGGATGGTTGGATGGATGTATGTATCTGTGTGTGTGTGTGTGTGTGTGTGTGTGTGTGTGTGTGCATGCATGTATGTATGGATCATGCATTTGTCTATATATGAATGTGCCATTGTATGTATTTACGTATGCATGCATAGATGGTTGGATGGTTAAATGGATGGATCATGCATGTGTTTGTATGTATGTGCATGTATTGGTAGATGGTTGAATGAATGGATAGATGGATGCATCCACCATTTTTCCTATGGTCCCCCAATGTTTCCCTGAATCAGCAGTACATGCTTTTAGGCCCCATTAATGGAAAACTTATTATCTATGTCTTTTTTTGCAATTATTTGATCCTACATATTCAAATATGTGTATTTTAGCATCTTCTGAAGTTTCATCGAGAAATTTTACCATTTTCCCTGCATTCAGCGATACATTTCTTAGTCTCAGTGATAATATCGGCACTATTGATACATATTTCCATATCCCCAGCCAACGATACATGTAACGATATCGATACTTCGAACATTGCTCACGACATATCAAGTCTTAAAAATAGGCTATCAAGTTGGAGTTGGGAAGAAGGCAAACCTTAATGTTATTTTCCTAACATTTTTCTGTATTTTTGTTGTTGTTGTTGTTCTTTTTTTATTTTTTATTTTTTAATAATTTTCAGGAATGGAGGCGATTGCACATGGCCGATTTTCTTAGGATGACCGTCGGTTTCATCGACGAGTTGGAGCAGCCTGAATCTAAACCAAGGGTGGCCACCTATGAATCTTTCTTTCAGCAGAATTGAGAGAAAAATTCGCCCTCGGTGAAACAATCTCCCCGTTTCTCAAATAAGTGTATGTGATTTGAATCTTTCAGCGCATTGATATCACTGACCATGGTTTCATCATCTCGCTAGAGATGATCCTAGCCATCGGATCTTTCATCATTTATAAACCAAAAATTCATAAAACATAGTCTAAATAAGCATTTTAGAGGTCATCTAATCCCACACGAGCATTTGCCAGCCCATCTAAATGCCAAACCACCTGCTGGTGGATCACATGGGTGTGAAATCCAAGTCATCCTCCAATATATATATATATATATATAATCATAGGGAAACAATACATGAATATAAGAAAAGCGCCAAGATTTTCTAAGCCGTCCATTGTGCCCCATGTGAGTGACCCATCTGATGGATGGCTTGGATTGCACTTATGTGCAACTTAAAATGTTACTCCCATGTGTATCTGTCAAAACCAGCATTTGAGTGCGAGTTTGGGAAACAGATTGAAGCATGTTTGGTGATCACGACCGTTCTTTTTATGGGCTACCAAATGGACACAGGGCATACTCCAGAAAGAAAGGGGATTGGACTAGGATAGTCACAACCCACAGCAGCTGGACGTACCTTATTTAACCATCATGGCCCACCATCTGAATTTATTTTTCGGTAAGAACATCTAAAAGGTCAGACCTTCCTAATGGACGGCTTGGATATTGCACCTGTCCGTCATGGGTAAATTGCCCACTCCCTATTATAGAACTGTTCATCCAGTGGGTCCCACCTTGGATTAGCTACAAGGCAGATGTTACCGTCACCGGATGATCAAACCGTTAGTTCAAAAGGACCTCTTTATGGCTGATGTGGACCGTTGATTTTTTTTTTATTTAGCTTTGACAATCCCCACCTACAGATCACGAGTGGGGGGCAGCTGGGATCATCTTCGTGAACAAATCCAGGTGGGCCCATGTAATCAACGATTACCATCAGTGCATTATGGGTACTGACCCTGTGAGAAGCAGATTGGGTGGTGACCGTGATGTGGGGCCCACCGAGATGCGTGTGTTTTATCCACGCCTTCCACCTGTTTTGACAGCTTATTTTAGCCATTAATCTAAAAAATGAGGTAGATCCACGTCACAGATGGACCACACCACAAGAAACAGTGGTCGTTGACCATTAAAACTTCCTGGGATTACATAAGTTTTGGATCAAGCTGATATTTGTGTTTCCCTTCATCCAAGGTTTCTGTGTCCCTATCAACAGGTTGGATGGCAAACAAACATCACGGTGGGCCCTAGTAAGGTTTCAACACTGTTTCCTGTGGTGTGGTTCACTTGAGCGTCTGATCTGCTTCATTTTTGGGCTCATGATCTAAAATGAGTTGGAAAAATGGATGGACGGCGTGGATATAAAACACATACATCACGATGGGCTCCACAGTGATTTATGTGTGTTATATACTGATCGGGTCCACCACTCATATACAATACAGGGAGATGGTACGGTATAGCTGGAAGCACCGCAGTATGGTAGAGCAATCTCTCCAAAGGACACGTGTTACGGTGAAATACTGATCGGGTCCAACACTCATATACTGGCATCAGGACGGATTGTTTGCGTGTTAAAAATACAACACATGGGACAATCCTGTCCGTTACTTTTTCTACAGTATATCCCGCTGCCAATTTGACCGTTAACTGTTTTTTTAATTTATTTCAACTGTCGCTTCACGGATTCAATGGATACGATTGTCCAATAGGATACATTTTTTTGATGCGTAAACCATCCATACAAATCCCTGCATATGGACGGACCTGATTTTCACATGGCACTTCCACGTGTCCTGTATGGAGATGGATCTACCATATTACTAGGGGTGTCCACGGGTCGGGCCGAGTCGAACTGGCCTCAGCCCGTCCAGGCCTGTTCAACAGCCACACAAGGCCCGAACCCGACCGGGCCTGTCACAATATCTCCAGGGCGCGATACAGTTTTTTCGATTCGCCGCTTTAACCCGAGTTCGGCCGTTTGAACCTTACAAAGAAGTTCATGGGAAAGGCTTTGACCTGACGCCCCATTACATGGTCCTCGATCAACAATTTAGATAGTTGAGCTATAGTCCACAAAATCAAACTGTACATTTACTTACATTTGACAAAGCATGGATAAATTAAATACCACCATATTACGGACCTTCTTCCGGCTCTCACTTTCGACCAGAAAATTGGCCCGTCCTGACCCAAACTTAGTTCTAGGTCGGACCGAGTCAGGCTTTTTCGGGCCGAGTCGAGCGAGCTAACCGGGCTAGCTTGGTTTGTGTACACCCCTACATATTACAGTTCTTCCGGCTCCACCAACCAATCATCTCCGCTCTCCAGTCTTCTCTCATGAAGAAACAGAAGAGTTTAAAAGAGAGAGCTTTTGATACTCTGTAATACTGTGATGGATGATACGCATTCACTTAGAAATTACTAAAAATTGTATATTTTTCTTACAAGTATTACAAATGAAACCATCCAGATTTTGTGTACCAGTTTAGATGTGATCACCTAAATATCAGATTGGTGGACATTTATTGGACGGTAATAATGAAAACTGAAAAGCATCCAACGGTCTCATTTCAACAAACAAGTGTCCATGAATCTAGGGTTAAGATTAGTAAAAAATAAAAATTTTGGCCTGTAAAATTGGAGCTACTGGGTTCTAAAACGTCGGTTTATTTTTAGAATAATGTATGCCACCTAAGTTCCAGCGTATGAAGCGTCATATGCAGCCGGAGTATCAAATAAGTCCCCACCGATGACAGTGCGGCCCTAATCGTGGGGCCCACCTTGATGTATGTATTCTATATCCACACCGTCCATCCGTTTTTACAGATCATTTTAGGACAAAATCCCAAAAATGAAGAAGATCCAATTCTCAGGTGGACCATACCACAGGAAATGGTGGCGATTGACCATTAATTGGCTATAAAATTTTTGGATCAAGCTGATATTTGTTTTTTTTTTTTTTCTTTTCCTTCACTCAGGTATGTGTGACATTATCAACAGGTTAGATGGCAAATAAAAATTATGGAAGCGTTACTGTGGGCATTCAATAACCACTGTTTCGTACAGTATGGTCCACCTGAGATTTGGATATTTATTTTAGGGATCTTGCACTAAAACGATCTGGAAAAACGGATGGATGGCATGGATATAGAATACATACATCAAGGTGGGCCCCACGGTAAGGGGCCGCACCGTCTTGGGTGAGGCCGAGCAGCACCTAATCCGCTACAGAAGGGAGAACCGGCCTAAGATGGACGGCCTGGATCCAGTGCCCATTTTCAACGTGTAAATTTCTTTACTGGAGCGACGAACTCCCCTCCGTGATCCAGCGCGCTCGATCAGAGTCCACTCTCTTCTCTTCCGTTCTCCGCTCCTTCGGATCCTAAACAATCAGTCGCGTCGTACCGGATCTCTCCCACCGCTTCTCCTCCAATTCCATCTCGATCGAGATCGGAGAAGGTAGAAACAGGAACGCATCCGTCGCGAAGAACCAAAGACAAAAAAAAAAAGCACTTATTTCCCAAGCCAGGTTCTCTCTCTCTCTCTCTCTCTCTCTATCTCTCCGTGGATGAAATCGTAGCGGTTTTAGGGTTTCATGTGTTAGGGTTTTGCAGATTTCGTTTCCATCTTGGAATTAGGGTTTTCTCTAACAAGATGGATCTTCAGCAGCTATTTGCATGGTCTTGGTTTGATTTCCTTAGAAGGATTTTCCCTGTTCAGGCGCGCCGGACTGAGATGTTTCCGGCGCCCATCACTACTGTATAGCTAGCTGCACGCTAGAACCGTCCATTTGGTCTGCCCTACCTTGGATAATCAACTGGTTCAACCACCAGTTGGACTACTGACCGTCTAATTAGTGTGCTTCGAATAAGAATGGAAATGGCTACGGTCCACAGTCAACTGACAATCTGTTGATTGAGTGGTTAAGATCGTCGAACAGGTGTGATTTCTGAGAGTGGCTCATCAACAGTGGGGCCCACTTGATGATGGTCAATGGCTACGAGTGGTGGGTTCATCGGACTGCCTGCGTCACTGGAGACAGCTTTATTTTTCTTGTGGTAAAGGGTGGTAGTCTGTAATTCCAGTGATGGGATGTGGGCCCTATCACTTCCACATCGCTGTTCATGACTAGTTTAGATTGCATTGTGATGTCTTAGTCTCATGTTCTTCTAGCTAATGTTTGGATTTCTAATACAAAATTTGAAATGATTGAATTTTTGGAAGGCAAGAATAAGATCTGTGAACTTTGTCCATTGCATATTTTGCATTAACCATATGCTTACTTAGCAAAATATTTTCATCTGAATTCCAATATTGAATTTAGAAGCTATTTAGCAAGGTGGGTTGAAATTTCTAAAGGAGAGGCAGACTCTCGATGGTGTTTTGGTGGCGAATGAATGTATGCATTCAACCTGTGCAGAGTTGACATGGAAAAAGATTATAATCATGTTGATTGTAAGTTTTTATTATACTTCGGTAGCGGAATGGGTTTTGAGCGGAAATGGATTGGGTGGATGAAAGAATGTACATCGTTGATGGTTTTACGTATCTTTGATTAATGGATCTCTCACCGATTACTCCTCAAGCTCAGGAGGTCTTCAGCAGGGGATCAATTATCACCTCTTCTTTTCTCTTTGGCAATGGAGAGTTTTAGTATGATGATAGACATGGATTCTAGAATCAACCTTATCATTAGATTTGGAATTGGAACCAGAAACGGTGCTGTCTCATCTCCATTTTGTAGGTGATATACTCATTTTTTGTAGGGGCATCCTTGCATTAGTTATTAGATATGAGAGGCATGCTTTGGTGCTTTGACGGAGTTTTAGGACTTCAGGCGAACTTGGAAAGATTACGTTGATGGGAATTGGCTCAAGCGAGCGTTGATGGGAATTGGCTCAAGCGAGGAATTAATTAAAAGTCTAGCTGAGCAAATCATCATCATCTAAGCCCTGTCCCATCTACTTGGTGCCAGTTACATGAATTCTATTATGCCATTCCACTCTTTCAAGGACCATATCCTCATTTGAAAATTGAAGGTCCCTTGCTCTCTTATCTTGGTCTCCTACTTGGGTGCGATTCCAAGGAGACTGTTCTGGGACTCATCGTTGAAAGGATGGAAATGAAGCTATTTTGATCAAGGATTAAAAATCAGAAAGGATGGAAACCAATAAATCATCTATCAATCTGCGATTCACACAATGAAATTGCACATATGGCATGCATATGCCTTGGAGTGATGCACTTTGTGAATGAGGGGTATCCATGCATGGTACCTATGTTGTGAAGAAAGGGAAGGCCGACATAACAATCTCAGCCTTGCAACTAACAAGAGTGACGAGGACGGTACGATACATTGCAAAAATTGGAGGAATAGAAGATCATTGACAAATGATTGATGAGGGCGTCGATGCAATAGGTGGGGGAGAATGTCACGGACCCATCATTCACAAGGGATTAAATCAGGGACTTAGTTAATTATGCTCTTCTTGGACAATAGAAGCTTTGACATGCTGTGTAGAGGAGGCTAGGGTCCCATAGAGTTGTGTAGAGTAGTATAGACATCTTTTATAGAGAAAGTAGTTTAGAATAATCTAGAACTTCTAGAGTGTTCCTAGCTGTTGGAGGATTGCCACATGGCACCATCCTTGCTGGTGGTGTCCATAATGTTCTTGGGTCTATATAATGTGGGGTCCTAATTTGTAACTATCTTTAGAATCCTTTGAAAGTTGTAAGCTTTGGTGCTGTTGAGTAATAGAAGCATTATTCCATTCTCTCATGTGTGGGGTTTGGTGCATAACGCTTGGGTTTTGCACTTGAGGGATAGGTTGACTCGTCCACAACGAGACTATGAGTACGAGTGTCGCATGCCCTACACTTAGGGAAGCACTTGTGCCATGACACTGGTTCTCCCTAGTCTTGAGGTTAGCCAATTAGGTGGATTAAAGGCGGCTAGCTAGAGAGGGAGTAATGTGGGGGTTCTCTTGCTATCGGTGCCTCTATATGTCTCTTTCTTTGATTCTCTTATTCATTGTGCTAATAAAATTTTGTTGCCTTGCAGGAGAAAAAAAATCCTGAACCATGGGCCCGCTTGTCTGAACTAAAAAAACAGAGTACATTGTACAAAGCCTCAGGTCATTGATCCCATGATTCCTCTTTAGTTCTATGCCACTGCCTTATGCAAATACATTTTTCTATATCTTATGCATTTATGAAGTGATTTTTTTTTTTCAATACCATCATATACTTGTCTAGACATGTCAGCACACTGGGTTTTCTAAAGTCTGCATGTCCTACATTAACATACATGTCCAAGTTACATTGGATATAATGGATGGGGAATTGTATGATACATGGCCTGCAGGTTTGCAGAGTATGTGCCTCCAAGTGCTATGGATCAGTTATCCACTAATTTTCGGTTGAGTCCCACAGGATAGATGGACCATGCCCGAAACTCTCTCAAATAGGGAGATCCCTGCGATCAATATTAGACCTTCTTCAATTGAATGTGGATTGATGTCTCATCTCTTTAGTTGTCGATGCTTAGGCCATAAGTCGAAAGATTAATATAGATCTATCAAGGGAAATTTTGAGCCATAGTCCATCCATGGTTGGAAAGAATAGACCTAGTGGTTTGTATTACCGAATCATACACTTGTCAGAGTTGAAAACCAATGTATACTCTGCAGATATGTAAGCCATGTTTCATAAAATTCCTTATGGTGGATTTCTTCAAGTTCTGTTGGTTGTTTGGTGGCCTATGGAACTTGGAATTTTGTTTTATTCAATAATATAAATCAGACCGTATTGAAATTTGAACCATAGGTTCTTGCTAATTTCTATTTATGGACCATCATCATCATCTAAGCTTTATCCCTATTAATGGGTTCCAACCCATGGCTCAATGGTAGACAGAGTGCGTTTCAACATTGAGGTCATGGGTTCGAGCCCACGTCATCTTTCAAAAAAAAAATAAAAAAAATTGGGGTCAGCTACATGAATCCTATTCTTCGATTCTACTCTATCAAGGCTAATTCTATTTATTGATAATACAAAAAAAGCAATGAGATATGAATTAAGTTTTTTCTCTCAAGATACCTTATTGATGTGTCCAACAACCGTGTCTGACATAGAAATCCATGTGAAAAGTTGAGTTTCTTCATCAACAGGTTTAACTTGTAATGCGCTGCAGTTTGATGGATCATGGTTCAAAATATCAGCCCATATGTATCTTTTGGAAAATTGATACCATGTATTTCTCACTTACATTGCTTATATGAGAACAAATTGGTCAAAATTTGCACCTTATTGGTCAATAGATAGTGCATAGCAGCAGAGATATACCAATATGTATATCTTGGAGCTGTCCGATACACACTCCAATGTTGATATTTTGAACCTCTAATGAAAAAATCAATCATTGCAGCGGTATCTGTTTACATTTCTCTAATTTCATATCTGAAACAATATGAGTAGAAGACCCAAATCTGGTGCATCTCCAGTTGTTCTGCTTGGTTAATTCAGTGTTTTGCACAGACTTTGAGAAAAATTTTGGATTTTATGACAGTTTTATGTTGGAGACGGAGTATCTGTTTTTGTAACCTCTGTTCTTTGGATGCTTGCAGGGATGAGAAAGAGGTACTGGAATTTGCTGTACTCTAACTTATTGCGATGCTTGCAGGTTTGGCTAAACAGCGTCATGAAAGGTATCACAAATGAAAGTTATATGTCAAAAGAATCTAACATGGGTTCGGAACACATTGCCAAGAAATATTGCACAACTGTGGATGGTGTAGCTCGTATGGGTGAGGCTTTCCTAACGATCGAAACTCCTGTGAGAAGGACATCAGCTGAGTCTGAAGGACATTTAAATCTTGATCAATATGCGAGTGTCACTCCATATGTTGGTATGGAGTTTGAATCTGAGGAGGCTGCAAGGATATTCTATGATGAATACGCCTGGCGTACAGGTTTCAGCATCCGCACCAATTTCAGACGCCGTTCAAAGCGTGATGGAACCACCATCGGCTTGGTGTTTGTTTGCTCCAAAGAGGGATTCCGTCGGAGTCAATATCCAAGCAAGCGGCGGCCAACAAGGGAAGGTTGCAAAGCACTGATTTCAGTAAAGAAGGCAGATTCCGGGAAATGGGTGGTGGTAAAATTTGTTGAGGACCATACTCATGCATTGGTATCTCCAAAAGAATTGTCTCTCCATGAATCACGTGGTGCTCGTGTGGGTGAGATTGATGCAACGGGAACTGAATCTGAAGGACTTGAAATTCTTGATCCGTATGTGGGTATGGAGTTTGAATCAGAGAAGGCTGCAAGGATATTTTATTATGAATATGGTAAAAATGTTGGTTTTGGCATACGAACCAATTTAAGACGTCGCTCGAAGCGTAATGGGAAAACTATTGGCCTGGAATTTGTATGTTCCAAAGAGGGGTTCCGTCGCAAGGAATGCAAAAATATGCGAAGGCCAACAAGGGAAGGGTGCAAGGCAATGATTAGGATAAAGAAGGCAACTGGTGCAAAATGGGCTGTTACAAGGTTTGTGAAGGATCATAATCATGAATTGGGGACTCAAGAAAAAATGCCCATTGCTCGATCACGTAGGCGTGGATCCAATCAATCTGGCAGATTCAACAACATTGGAGCTTTGCAAGATCATTCAAACTATATTCGAAGTCTTCGAGAGAGGGTCCTTGGAAGAGAAGCTCAATATGTGCTAGAATATTTCAAACGGATGCAAGCAAAGAATGCCTCCTTCTTTTATGCAATACATGCTGACAAGGAATATAATATGACCAATTTCTTCTGGGCTGATGCTAGGTCAAGGATGGCTTACACCTACTTTGGTGATGTGGTTACGTTTGACACCTCATATAGGATGAATCAACACGGAGTACCATTTGCACACTTCATAGGGGTTAACCATCATAAACAACCTGTCCTATTGGGTTGTGCGCTGATGATAGATGAAACTGAAGCTTCGTTTGTTTGGTTGTTTAATACATGGCTTGAAGCAATGTCTGAACACCATCCATTCTCACTTATCACAGATCAAGATCCAGCTATAGAAGCTGCAGTTGCAAAGGTATTCCCCAGAACCCGTCACCGTTTTTGTAAGCGTGACATCTCAAGCAGAATCCCAGAGAAGTTGGGTAATGTAGAGTGCCGGCTTGAAGATTTTATAGGAGATTTCTCTAAATGCATCAACTTGACTGAGTTAAATGATGAGTTTGAATCAGTTTGGCAGTCGCTCATTGATAAATACAAACTTGGGGAGAATGAATGGCTATCTTCTCTATATAAAAGCCGCGAACAGTGGGTCCAGGTGTACTTACATGACGAATCCTATGGTGATAGTATAGGCTCACTTTTCAACCGGTATTTGAGTCCACACAACTCCCTTCAAATGCTTCTTAATCAATGTGAAAAGGCCGTAGATAGTCAGTACGAAAAGGAACTTGAAGAGGACTTCAAAACAAGTTACATGAAACCAATATTGAAAACAGAATTGCCCATGGAAAACCAAGTGGCAGAAGCTTATACAAGAACAATATTCATGGAATTTCAGGAGCAGTTGTTTCAAAGTCTTCATCATACTGCAGAAATAACCAAGGATGGCCCAATTAACACGTTAAGGGTGGTAGAATTTGGGGTGGAGAAGAGGGCGTACACTGTTACGTTTGACGTTTCAGAAGTGAGAGCAAGTTGTAGCTGCCAAATGTTTGAGTATACTGGAATTCCTTGCAGACATGTCTTAAGAGTCTTCTCTATGAAAAATGTTATGAAGCTCCCATCTCATTACATTCTGAAAAGGTGGTCAAAAAATGCCACAAGCGGATCCGATGAACGGGACATGGAAATGCAAGGGAGTTATCAAGACTCGTGGACTTTCAGATATAATGATTTATGTCGTCAGGCCATAAAATATGCAGGGGAAGCTGCAACAACTATAAACATCTACAGTGTTGCAATGCGTGCTTTGCGGAAGGCTTTCGAAGAAGTTGATGCTGCAAAAGAAACTGATGGCATTGTCATGCAACCTGGCTATCTAGGCAATGGTGTTTGTCACCAAGACAATGTCTGTGCAGTGAATCCGCCTGATAATGTAATGGTGGACAGGACATTGGGCGATCGTCAGTATGAGAAAACTAAAGGGCACCCCTCCAGTAGTACTGGACCCACATCAGAGGAGCAGCGAAAGAAGAAAAGAAAATGTCAGATATGCAAGTATCCTGATCATGACAAGCGCAAATGCCCATACTCGAGGGCTGCAGGGTATATGAAAAGCTTTTCTCAATGGTTTCCATCTTTTTTTCTTTTTTTTTTGCTGGGGAGCTTCTAACCTTCTTAACCAAACTCATCTGTCAATGTTTCCAACTCATTTTTCAGGGTTAATTCTAACATTGTTGAGGACATGCTTGAAAGTCAGCGCTTACATAGTGGTATGAGTGGAGAACAACTTGGGTTCTCTGACAATATTTCGTGAGTATTTTTTCTTTCTATGCATTCATTGGCATGTTTGAAAACTCAGGCCTATTTGGATCGTGGGAGAAAAAGAAAAGGAGAGAAAACTCGAGGGCCTGTTTGGTTGCTGGGGAATTGATTCCCTGGTTCTTATGTTTCCTGGAGGATGTTAGAGTTGGCCTAGTACTCCTGGGAAAATATTTTACTTCTGTTTGGTTGATATGCCGGGTTTTGTGGGGAATTCTGGGAAAAGTCTAAAATTCTGTTTTAATTCCCTAGGTTTTCGATTTCCCACTACAAGCTGGGGCAAGGTTTTATTTATTATTATTATTTTATTTTTTTAAGGAAAAGCTTGGGAATGGGATTCCTGGGGAATGTAAAATTCAGCTAAAAAGAGTGAACCAAACTTGGTTTTCATAAACACCAGGGAATTACTAAGCCGAGAATTAAAAACCCAGCAACCAAACACCCCTCAAGGTTTTCCACTGTTTGGACTTCTTGCTTTGTTTGGATAGGAAAGGAAATAGTGAGATCAGAAATGGCAATCATTGGCTTTCCATGGTCAAATTCTCACGCACAATAGACGAGGTGAAAATTGTGGGAGGAACATGAGATTTCCATTTGCCATCAAAACAAGACTCAAAAAATGAAATCCATCGTTGAATAATCATTATTCTTCTTTTCCCACAATCCTAACAGGCCCTTCATTAACATATCTTATATATTCTGACGTTGAAATGCTTGACTGAAACAGGGTTGTCCATATGGGTGACAACAACTTCTTTCGATATGTATAGCCTAATCAGAGTCCTTCCCGAGCCAAAAATTATTTCAAGGTTTTTTCAGTTTGATTGCTATTTTCTAACATCTAAAACTTCGTATGTAGATTATGATTGGCCAAATTAACTATTGTTTTAGGAGTTCAATCATCTCTGTTGCAGGTTTTCCATGTAATTAGCTTCCAGGATTGCAGAATACCCCTCTCCAATGAGCTTGTCATGCAATATGGTAATATTCATCCTCAAAACACCCATCACAAGTTTCTCTTGCACTTACCCCACTTCTCTCTGGGCCAATAAATCTGGCCAATTCCAAAGGTGGTTGGTTTATAATTTATTCTTCATTTTTTCCCTGATGGGTTGTGATGTTTCCACCTGAATTCGGAGCGTGTAACGTGTCGTTTTTTAAGCATTTCATTTCATGGTTATTTACACTCAGTCAATTTAGTTAAAAATCAATTTTATTGCAGCATATAGTTTCACACGAGTTTGCTGTCTAATATCAAGGGCACGTCCAATCAAGTCGAATGATGCCCTTTATGTTTTTATTTTTACTATTTTAAGAGAAGGATCTATGTGGTGTTATACAGGGTGCAAAAGCCCCCAAAAATGTGCAAGTACACTCAGGTTTTCAGATATTGCAAGAGGGGCCCATGTCTTAATGATCCAAACCAATCATTCATGGGCCTCATTGTGGGTACCCCATGCACCAAAAGAGACTCCTATATAGGAAAATACTAGCCCATTGATTGGCAGCATAGATTATTAAGAAGGAAAATACATCAACATTCCACATCCAACCTTGAAATAGAATAGAACCTTTCTATCTGGGGCTGTTTCATTGTGCATGATTGACCCCAATGGAGCCTTCTATATCCAATGGTTCAGATCATTGAACTATGGGCTCCCACTTGCACAAATTGAAAACCCAAGTCTACCGCATTCGGTATTCGTCTTTTAATCTCATGTTATTTTCCTTGATAAATTGTCCCTTTTAACCTCTTTCCTTTTATGTTGTTTGTTTTTTATTTTTAAATTTTCTGTTGCAGGATTGTTTGACCAAATGTATTTGATGGCCTACTTGGTGAAGCAATCAGAATGCAGATGGGCTCAATTGTGCTGAACTAAACATTTGGACTGGGTTTTATTTTTTGTTTTCTCCCCCCCAATGGAAAGTGTTTCCATTTCAGATCTGTTTAGAGTTGGGTCAGATATCATATGCTTGTATGTATCTGTTGTAAAATATGTGTGTATTTCATTAGAGCATTTGGTTCGCTTTGTTCATTGAAATGTGAATCCCCAGATCTTATGGCCTGTTTGGTAGATGCCTAAAATGAGTTCATCTCATTTTATTGTAAAAATAATCTTGATGACCAACAATCGGCATCTCTTATGCATGGCACTTTTAGCAATTTTCAGATTTCTTATTTTGTTTTGAGGTAAGATGAGAAACACGTATAACAGTCCTTTGCCGCCTCCACCGCTAAAAATGAAGGTAGATGTGATGGCCACCTGCACATCTGTCGACACATGACACACCTAATCATAATGGGCACATGCCTGCAAGGCCAGTGCTATTCATTGGGTGGACCCCATTACACATCCCTTGGCCAAAAGGATAGCAGGTTGGACTGGTCGTTAGGTTGGCCATGTTTACCTAGGGTGCAGTCCATTGGTCAACATTTTTAAACCATCCATTTCTTAGTACGAGTATGGCCCACCTGATTAATGTTCCCTGCGGAATGGGTCAGCTCATGCGTCTTTGGAGGATTCTTAGTTGTGTATGTGTTCTCTTTTTTTTTGTTCCTTCATATATGCATCAGGCACACTATGGGGCATTAGATCCAGATCTTTCATCTGATAAACCTCGCGAGGATGTATTCTAGCATACCTCAAGCGTCCCAAACACCATGCTTGTAGCCAATATGCTCAAGTTCATAGCATCCTTCATCCAACGGTCTGAAACCAACCAAAACGGATTACATGGACAAAAAGCTACACATTTACACACTAGAAACCACCAATACAAATTTCAAGCTTTTGCTTAAGCAAAATAATATAAAATCTTACAACAGGCATAGTGTTAAGCATCACATGGACAAAAAAGCTACACATTTACACTAGAAACCAATCTGCTGCTTTTTTGTCTGACCTCACTTTTGATCTTCAGAACTGGTTTTGGAGCCCCCAAAACCTCTGATTACCCAATTGAGTTTTCTTCAAATCCAGTCTTGTGGAGGTCTAAAGGCTGTCGGCATTTGATCAGTTGGCCACACAGCAAAAGAAGATCAGCGTGTGGCCTGAAAAAAATTGTCTCCGGCCATGACATCATACCAGTACCACCCTCTTATTCTAAAAGCTCTCGTCTAATTGGTTTCTGCCCATCAATCTCAGTGGTCGTATGGCGCTGCAGAAGGGTCGGTGTTTGGATTTCACTGGCCACCCCCAGTCCACATGTCTCCGCTGTCTGAACTGCTACCAGTCTGATTGGGAAGGGACGCCTTCCCAAGATCTCCATCCAGACTCATTTGCTGGACTTCTTGTGGGGACAGTATCTTGATACAACGGACGCAGTTCACAAACTCTCTGCAGAGTCAGAAATTAAATTTTTTTAAAGAACTTGAAAGCCGCACTGTATCAAGCCAACTTGACAAACAAACTACAGCTCCAGCCTCTTTGTTTTTCAAGGGTTCTATTGCTCAAGGCTTTTTCTATATTAAAAAGAAACAGAACAACGGGGAGAAAAAAAAAAAAAAAAAGGAACCCTCCACCAGTACTAGATTCAAGACCACTTGAAACTGCCTCCAAGTTTTTAGAGCTTTGTCGAGTAGCAGCGAAAAATGGCAAAAATACACTATTTCTAGTCAACGTCCATTTTTTATAATCGTCCAAAAAAACAAGTAAAATGTGGAATCTGTAGTCTAGAAAAAGCTTACATGTTTGATTAACTACGTTAGTTCTTGTGATGAATGCTAATCCAGTTTCTCTACAACCCTGAGGACCCTCCTATCAACATATCCAATGCTCTGTTTCCATATCTCCGTTTCTCTTCAAACTCTCCCCCACATCCATATTTCCATTTTCTCTTCAAATCCTCTAGATTTTCACGAGCCTCATTCCCATGGTGTGCCATACATAAAGGTAACAGTGGCAACCGTTATACATTACGGGGTTGTAACAATCGTAGCAATTATTATGGAAAAAAATGACCTGTAACTGCCGTTAACGGCCCGTTATGCCCCCTGTAAAGGCCATAACAGCCCGGTAATGGCCTGTTATAGGGCAAATACAAGTTTATCAGATATATTTTTTTTCAACATTACAGGCAGATGCAAAATTATTTTTTTTTGTTTGTTTTTTTTTGGGGGTTTTCTCTTTCAATAAAAAAGAGACCGTAATAGCCGTTAGGACCCATATCGTAAAGTAATGGTGGTAACTGTTATGGCCACCGTTACGGTTACGGAATATCTTGCTCATTCCAGCTTTCACATACTTAAAAAATGTTTCCTAGGTTAATCCCCAACTATATACAACCAGTACTGTTATCTTCCCAATGAAATGCCCATACCATCTTTCTTGCATGCCCCTTCTGTAATTTTTCTTCCTACCACACAATGAGAATGATATACATAAAGTAATAGGAATCCAGTGCTATTGACAATATCTATGTCAGTCATCAAGCATTTATATACACGTGGGCTTATCTGGACCTTCCATATATTCTCCCCTGCAATGGGTGGAGCTTTCCTCAAAAATCATATCGATCAGGTGATCCAAGCCACTGATCAGAGAAATCTTGATCATTACAAATGGGCGGTTAGGAGAAAACCCAACCAACGGTTGACATTCAATATGAATAGTCATCCCATTAATGGACAGGATTGTTTGGCTGGTGTGGCATGTGACCCATCCCATGGTAGGCCATGCATATGGAGATTGAGTGCTTGATAACTTAGACATTAGGGTTTACCATTGGAACTGGATACCATTCTCCAAATGTAATTTCTTGCAAGAAAAAAGCCAACTTACTCCCATGGGTCGTCACCAAGAAGCAGGACATCATTCTCGAGGTCCACATAGACCAGCTTCCAGCCTATCCTCTGTCGATCCTCGAGCTGACCTTCAATCCCAAACCTACGTGCCAGATCTTGTTTGAGCTCCTCATAACCTGAATAACGGGTAATATCTACAGATCTTCCCACAGCCCCGCGTTTGTACACCTATAAATGAGGGAAAGTATCAGTAATAGCACAACAAGCAGCATCTATAGGCTATACCTAGTTTGTGTCATTTTTGTGTCACAGCAGAAGAACGCATAGCAAACACATCTAACCTTGGTGAAGGTACGCATTCGCTGAAACTGAGGGGGAGGAGCCCATGAGCCTCCGTTCAAGAAGCCACCATCACTGATTGTAGAATCGATGGGGACTGTAGGACTGAATGTCATGTCTGGGACCCACAAGGACTGAGAAACGAGGGAGGATGAGAGCTCCTCGTGCACTTCTTTAGATCCACCATAGTTGGTGAGCATGTTTCCAGATGAGAGATGATTTTGGAAATCCTTCTCTGATCCAATGTTCTTAGCTAGCAGAGGATCGGGACTCAATGGTATGCCCAAGGGCCCATCGATGTTAACTCCAAACAGAACATTATTCCTAGGATCGGCCTGAACTTCACTGTTTTGAGTTGTGTCTCTGAACAACATCGCCGATGGATTGAAAGGTGACAACGGATTGTTTTGCTGCAATGGCCCATCAGTCTGAGAGAGGCATATTGACGTTCCGGAAGATGCATCCAAGCAATCCATCTGTGGAGCACTTGTATATGTCTGCAGAGTGGGCGCATGATGGCTTTGATTTTTGGAAATGGGAATCAATGGCTTGATGTTGCCATCAGTTTTCTGCAACTCCTTAGTTACATTCAAGTTAGTCGTCATGGATTCCAACGTGCCTGGACTAAAAATCGTCATTGCGGATTGAGCCATCTCCTCTGTTGAGACCATTCTACGGTGGTTACCATTCATAATTGGTGGTGGAAGGACAGGGCAGTTGTTTGTAGAAGGGGATGTGGAACAAGATGGGATTTCATCAGTGAGCCCTGATTGTGATCCTCCAGCTGTCAATAAAGAGCCAGTGGGAGTTGAGAGCAGATTGGTCAATGGCAGTGGAGGAAGTACCGACATAGGCAACTCAGGCAGCATGAGTTGCTGCTGCTGAAGCTTCGGTTGTGACTGTTGCTGCATTGGTTGGGAAAAATGGACACCCACTTGAGTATTCTTCACTGTCTGCTGCGGGATCACGTGCTGCTGAGAAAGGGAATTGGGGTTTGATGGATGATGCGGCACTTCCAAGAGCTGCCTTTGCTGCTCCTGGAGCTGGGTAAGTTGAGGCTGCTGAAGTGCAGGTTGTGACAAGAATGACTGCTGTTGTTGCTGAAGTTTCTGCAACAGCTGCAGCTGAATCTGATGTTCGGATAGCGGTAACTGCTGGTTTGCTTGCTGGGGGAGCTGAACCGGCATTCGATTTTGCTGTTGGTTTAGACTGACATTCTGCTGTTGCTGTTCCTGTTTCTGTAGCAGTTGCTGTTGCTGGCTTTGGCTGAGGTTGGCTTGAGGTTGATGGTTTTGGATCAGCGACTGTGGCTGCTGAATATTGTTCTGGACTAGAACCTGAGGCTGTAAGATTGGGGAATGCATTTGGTTCTGGGGAAGTGCTAGATTAGTTAATTGCTGCTGCCTCTGCTGCTGGTTGATGGCATCCAGCTGTTGTTGATGAGGTAGATTAATGGAGCCTAATTGGTTCAATGTGGCTGGTAGCTTCGGAAGCTGATTGAAATGCTGAGCTTGTTGTGGTGGCCTTGGAATGTTGAATTGTAAGTTGTTGCTATGCTGTAATGCCTGCGCCTGCGCCTGCAACCCCAACTGACGGGACAGTTCAGTTGCAGTCATGTTTTGGACCAAGGGTCCACTAAGCGAGCGCAAAAGGCCTGGCTGTATTGCTGCATTAGAGAGTGGGGGATTCTGTTGCATGTTCATCCATTGAACTAAGCTGAGCCCGGGTAGTACAGAACCCTGAGACATAGGATCCTTCATGCAAATTTCGTCACCCAGCCATGGCATCGTCCTCTTGGAAAGTTTCTCAATATCCAACAATTCATCATCTGCAAAAGCAAATCATAAAATTGGCTTCTTAGTTGTTCCCCTGTTGAAACCATAAAGTGCAGTTGTGTGGCTTCTATTGAAAAGCATGCTCAGCATTCAATAATTGGAAAAGGATTACAAGGCCTGTTTAATAACATGTGAATCAATTAGAGCTGATTGTCAACTTGAAAGCAAGCACAACTCAAAAGTTGATTTTGGGATTTTTCGAGTTTGGGTTGATTTTCAGTGGCCGCACAAATGGGATGGTTTAGAATATCTGGCATGGTATGCAATGGAAGCATGGACGTCGCTCCTGCCAAAAAAGAATCATGTAATTTCTGCATGATTTCACTCTGCAGGACTCCCACAAAATGACAAGCAGGTGAGAGTAAGTGGAGCAGGCTCCACCATATGTGCAAATCTTTCTTAGAAAATTTTGGCCAAACTCACCCCCATGGAGTATGAACTCCATGTTACCAATCTCTCTTTCATGGTTCACTGTAAGTTTTTCATCAGAAAAAAAAGGGGTTAAGAAAAGGGCGAACATTTTGTCCCACCTTTTCCCTATCTTCATTAAATGTCCCACACTTTTCACTTCTACTCCAATTTACTTTTCCTTGTCCTTTTGTCCATAAAATGCTTTTGAACCAAGTCAACACTACATAAGCCATAGAACACCTTTACCATCCACTTCACTTTTTGGGAATGCACATTCAGATGGATGGGGGTTTTGCCGCATCTGTGCATATATGACACAAGTGTGCAAGATCCCCGGTTTCCCTCAGATGGTATCCTTAGTGCTGTCCCATATTTAAAAAATTATGGGAGCCCACTACAGTGGGCAACAAAGTACATCAAATGTAGACCATTGGTTATCATTTTTCTAACCGACCTTTCGCTATATATCTATGACCCATGCTGATAAATGGATCAGTCTGAAGTTTGGGCTCCAGAGCATTCACTGTCGAGACGTCCTATGAAAGGCCCTGATCTCATACACATGTGCTACATCAGCATGTATAAGGGGTTCAAGGCTTGCACTTGGAGATGGGACATCTGGAAATTACATTCATTGGAAAAAGAAGAATACTAGTTACAAGACAAAAGCAGTACACAATTGCCAACTTGGCACACATGCATGACGATGGATCATTCATCATGCAGGCCAGTGCACAAACCGAGTGTGCTACACGTGTGAAACGGCGGACAGTAAAAAAAAGGGATAACCAACAGCACATGCTTTGCCACTTAATGTGAACTAGCCTGATATGTGTGTGTGTGTGTGTGTGTGTGTGTGTGTGTGTAGAGAGAGAGAGAGAGAGAGAGAGAGAGAGAGAGAGAGAGAGAGAGAAGTTTTGCTAGTGTCTCCAAACCTTTTAAATGGCACATGGGTTGACCTATCATCGATTTGAACCGTCCATTCACTCATACAACTAGAAGCAAGCCATGGTTCAAGAATCACACTGATCAGATGATCTTAACCCTCTGAATGGAGCCAATTTATTATGACCATCCATTGTTTATGAGCCATAAATCACGTGGTTAGAATCATCAAATCAAAGGGTTACTTTAGAATTATAAGAAATACAAATTAGGATCCATCTAGTAGATGTTTCAAGATGATGACTGGACCTATTTTGTTTATCCAGTCAATCTTGAGTATCCATTTTCAAGCTATTGATCGAAAGCTCAGGATCACCCAATTGGCATGATTTTTGCACCATGTTTTACTCCTAATTGTATGAATGAATGAACAGTTCGGATCACCAATACGTCACCCTGTGTGCCATGGGGACGAATGGTCAGTCAAGCCAAAATTCCCACATCCTTGGAAATGCCTATATATACATAATATACATTAGGGCAAGTTCACCGTGAGGCCTGCCGACACATGTGCCATGTTGGCATCTCTAGGTCATCTCTAGGCTACCTATGTGAAATGATTGTACATGCCTAGCAGGTGTTTGCACTTTGCATGCATGCCATTGTACAACAGAAACATCACCCACCATTTTGAGAAAGGATATGAACTATCACCACCAATGTTCTAAATATCGGTATTGCATGACGTATCGCATCCTTGGGATACAGATCCGAATCAGTTATCACACGGGATATATATATCGTTTGTATCGAGTAATTTATCGCACTTTTTGGGAAACATCGGGGAAATGGTTGATTTTTTTAAAAATGAAACTTCAGGGATTACTAAAAAAGACCTTAATACACACTTTTAAATCATAACAACTCAAAAAAGAAGTGCACATAATAGGTTTCCCTTGTGTACAGTCCTACGCTATGCGTTGTCTGACTGAACTAATGCAACTATATTCAAATTGAATGCATAACAATTAGAGTGTATGTGATGATTGTTTCATTAAACACTCCTAAATACTTTGAAATTGGTCTCGATTGGCAGCTGGTTGAAGGAAAATTTTTAAAATATATATTTTTTAATAATTTATTATTATTAATTTTTAATAAAAATTATTTTTATTTTTCAAATTTTGACAAGGACTTGACAAATCAATAGATCAACCCTCATACATGCTTGATTTCATGTTTAGAGTGTAACATTGCAAGCAATTTGGGAGAAATTGGAAAAAAATTGAATTTTTCCTAAATCGGATCACCTACACTCAAATTTCGAAATTAGAATATATGTGATGATCATTTCATCAAATATTCCTAAATACTTCAAAATTAGTCTCAATTGACAGCTGGTTGAAGGGAATTTTCGGAAAAAAAATAAAAATGGAGAAAATGAAGGACCAATGGATATCAAAATTAAAACTCCAACTCCATGATTTTTCATGCAAAACATGAAGAACCAATGGATTTATAACCATTTGACACTGATTTAACATAATTTCAAAAAAAAAAAAAAAAGAGATCAAAAATTAAAAATGCTCACCCGATCGAACATGTGGGATATATCGGCACTACCTGTGCATTTCGTATCGCACAAGTGAGATACAAGATATATCATGGGATGTATCGGCCGATATCGTCGATATTTAAAACATTGATCACCATAATCTGCCCCTCTATATATAGATACAGAGGGTGAGGTATCTCTGGGGAAAGTACAACAAACAACAGGCAACAGCACATCAGCCACACATCCACTTCACATATATGTAACTCAATCAAGACCATGAGATGTAAAAGAAAAAAGAAAAAGGAAAATTTTTTCCAATGAATGGATGATCCTAACTTCCACAATTTGTGATCAAATGGATGGTTAATATAAAGTTATCAATAATCCAAATGCAATGATCCAATATCCATCAATCAGAGGTTCATCTTGGTCAATCAATCTTTTGGCCGTGATCAATCGACAATGTTCCCATGATTTTAATGGTTTTGATTGAGATACATGAATGCCACATGAATAGTAGTTTTGTGCATGTGTATAGATCACCATAGGGTATAACTGTATCAAACAACTATGGCCATAGAGAAGTGGAGGAATTTCTTTTGTGTGTGATACATGCTGGCTAGAAAAATAAAAGGGTAGTCTAGGGACTTGAGATAGTGAATAAAGCAGAAGGGACGAAAGTGAAACCATGGGTCATTAGTGAAGACATGGAGAAATAGATGAACAAAAGTGACATTCTTTTCCTGAGAAAAATCTATTATTCCTCACAATTCTCCAAATAATAGAAGACCTGCATCTTTAAGTGCTACACCAAAGGTAAAGAGACAACTGAAAACCCAGACTCAGCTGAATGACGAATCGGTTTGGTTGAACTCCAACACTTGCTTCAGAAAATTCAGTTCACCCGAAAACATCAGCCAATGATCGACTAGCCAAGTTTTTCATATACTTAGTCCAGATTATGAGGAGAGAAATTAAAGTTCAGTTCCCAGATTACCTTTTTTTATTTTTCGTTTCTCTCAGCTTGTGGGGATATCTCAGTAACTGTTAAATGCTCCTTTTAAACCCCTTCCTGAACACCTAAAATCATGCTTTTTACCAGATATTTTCTTGGTTCTCCCTGAACTTAGCAATCACCTCTGCAGTTCTAATGATGATATTCGTCCTCTTCTTACGATTGGGGGGGGGGGGGGGAGGAATATGATTGGAAGTTCCCAACTTAGCTTTGATGTTTAGACATTGGTGTGTACACAGCACCTATGATCTACCAAAAAGAAAGATGGTTCATTGCGTACCCGGCATTCCTGGTTGTCTTGGACACTTTGATCTGAAAAATGGTGGGGGGTAGATGAAAAATGGAGCTGCCACAGGTTCAATCTCCCAGATTGAGACCCGGTTACGCCTTTCACCGGCAGTGGATTCATCCCAGCCAACCTGTTTAAGAACATACAACGCCAACAATGTATATCATACTGAATAATGGAAAAGAAAAGATGTTAACACAGTGGACCAAAAAAAAGGACATCTTTCTGGTAGCCTTGGAAGCAGGAACCGCAAGACGGTAAAGGTAAGGAAAGCAGGACCATAAGCCTGGATCATTCCTCCATCAGGATGTCTCTACCAGCTCTTCTAAGGAAGCCAGAGAAAAATAAATAAATAAATAAATAAAAAGGATCATTTGCCCCATATTGTTTACCTGCAGATTACGCCATTGTGAGTTTTTCCACCTTACAGGATCTAGATCACTGATGCCTGTAATTGTCCCCATATACCTGCAGGACTATACCATTATGGTTCAGCGCTTAAAAACTTGATCTAGAACTTGAAAACTTGCAGGATTGACTAAATCAATACTCAGATTTTATAAACCACAGCATAAACTTTTTAAACTCGAGATAATCAAGTGATCAAACGAATTTCAAGTCGGCTTGGGCTATGGTCTTTAGTTGAGTTTCATGTCAACAACTAGATCAAGCATAGACAGAGTCTCGAGTTGTCAAAAAGGAAATGAAACCATTACTGACACCCAACATTGACTGATAAAAACAATCCTTTAGAATTTTTTTACATTAATACAGAGTTATGCTATTGTATAGCCAAAGGTAGAATGGATGAGTGATTTTATCTGTCGAGTGTGGAAATCCAATTGTATAACCAGAAGTAGAAATGGTGGGTGTTTTTATCAGTGCAAGGATAGAGGGATGAACTTTAAGAATTGTGGCTCCCTTTAAAATTTGTTATATTTCTCTCTAGTCTGGCAAGATGAGAGGGATGAACAAGGCCATACTTCTCTAAGAAATAGAAAACTAAGTCAATCACCTTCTTGTTCCTGACTCTTCAGTTTCAAAAACCATTCTGAACCGCATGCCCAGGGATATTTGATTGCTATAAACTGCCTTGTTGTACTTGGCTAAAGGAATAACAAACTCTGAAGGACTAGCCCTGCAAAAACAGGATTATTTTTTTTAATTCAAAGGAAGTCCTCTCAGAATAGATAAAATTCACCCATGAAAAAACAAAGAAACGAACAGATGAAAGTAGCCTAAGAATAATTAAAGAAAAACAACCTGAACCTGCTTGATTCCATTTTTAAGCAGATTTTAACATTTGAAAGCTAAATCTCAAAGTTTAAAGTGAAAAGGAACCACTGACCTTGGATTGTAAAATATGGTGAAGGGGCTATGGTTTGCAGCAGCATGGGCTGCTGCTGCTAGAACCCCAATGTGCATACTATCACTTGATAAAACAGATGACGATATATTTGTAGGCTGTCTGTTAGCCCGCCTAATGCCCAAAAGAAGCTGTGATTTTTCATCCCTGCTCAAAGCCACAAGAAAGAGAAAGTGAATAACAAAAGCTAACCAGATTCTGGAAAAGATATTAACAGAGAGTCATGAACAACAAGACCACAAAACAATTGACACAGGAAAAAGAAAAGAGAATAAGTTGATGTTCCAAAAGGGGGGAAATCAAAATAAAATCTGTGGTCCATTACTTGGCAATTTTTCGTATGCTAAAAGAGTGGAACAAGATGTCATGAACTCTCATACTTGACTGAAACTGGATATCTTTATTTACCGATTTGTCTGACAAATATTAATCTTTACCTTGCTTTTGGTACCTCTATATTACAACAAATATTCTCCTCAGTATCCAATAAAAAATAAAAGAAAACAAGTTCCTCTAGAACGAAAAGATAACGGACTACCATTAATCACTAAATTTCTCTAGGTGAATCAGATATTTAAAAAATTGAAGAATAGGTTTTGGTCTGTTATTTATTGGGGAATACCTAATAAACAAGACGGAGTCACCAGCACACAGCCTCTTTCCACTCACAAATAGGCTCCAGCCAGTCGTAAGTAAATGCCTCTTCGGCTGACCTGTGCTTAAGGAAAAAGAAGAATTGTTTTTCAGATATTCTGGCATAAAAGAAGAGCGAGAGCATACACCCACAGAAATTAAAGCAAGCATTTATAAATGTGAATGTATGGATTCACAATTGATACTTTCAGAGACTAAAATCGGAATAAAATACTCCGAGAGAAGAAAAGGCCATATTGACTCAGCTTGATCAAGTGATATAAGTTAATGGGAAACTCAATTTTCTTCAAACCCAGGAATAAATCTTGATCAAGTACCTAGAAACTCAAAAGATTGTAATATATCATAAGGTTCATAGCCTAGTAATCTCAATAGAGTAATCAACAGAGTTCCATGGCCCAGGCCCACATCAAGTCCAATGTTAAGTTTTGGGTTCATATGCCTTGTATCATTTGAATGGCCACTAAAAAGCTTACCTCGGTAAATATGGCGGAAGGTCCATGCGTTATCATGCAAGTCTCTGGCCACCAGTTCTTGGGCAGGAGGCTGCATTGAGAAATCCTACACATGGTGCCAAACAAAACAACTAAGTGATTGATGGTTGCATGATACATAAGATAATGTTAACAATCTTTTGAGTATGAAAAAGTCATTTACGAGAGAAGGGAAGATCTTCTCTGCTGCACGGCGGGGTACTGAGAAGCCTCCATGAGTGCTTGTATCACTGGCTGTCAATGCTTTACAGAAAAACTCTGGTTGCGGTTTATTCAACTTGAGTGCAAGATCTGATGCCAGTAGTGCCTCCTTCTCATACTGCAACAAATGGAAAATTCAGAAATAAAATCATCACAATGATTACATATTGCAATGCTGCATTCCTACAATCTCACAAAACAAATCAGTTTTATAGTTCAATACTAGAAATTGGTACTTGAGGTACTATTAAGAATCTTAATGCATGAAGGACATGAATTGTAACCCTCCAAAACAAAGGACATGAATTGTCCTAACAGAGCTGTTACAAAAGGCCGATGGCACAATGATGAAATCAATTAAATATGATGGGACACTGGATGGAAATGCCCCAAAAATCTCCCAAAGATGAAGATCATAAGAAAAGGACAAAGATTGGATGCCTACAATCTTCCAACCTAGAAGCTTTTGTTTGTTATTATTTTTTTCGTCCCCTAATCCACAGTGGAACTTGTCAGATCAACTGTCTGAATCACCAAAATAAGGCCCCACTTCTACTAGAAGGAGCATCAAGACACTCTTCATGTCATGATGCATCAGGATCCTATAATATTCTTGAAACCCAAGGTATAGAAGATAGTGTCATGACACCACAACAGCCTACTAGCGCCACTTATATGACAACAACGGCAGTGTCGTGAAATGAAAAATTGAAAATGTACAGCCCTGCAGAAAATAGTGCTGTATTTCACCCAAAACCAGTGCTATAAAGCATAACCAAACGCTGTTATATTAGATTTATATAAAAGGCCTGTGTAAGTAATGGCCACTATTCTGTTCTATAACGGCCACTATTGAGAAAATAACAGCCTTAAAGTGACCGTTTAGGTTATGACAGGTGCTATGATGTTTTTCTAAACCTTGATCGCTAAAGTCCTGCTAAATGAATGTCCTAACTGATTCCTATGAAATCATGTGACCCTTCTTTGATGGATGAAGTTACAATTGACAATTTGACACTTACTGTATTGACTGGCTGAAGTGTCATCTGCGCATACACCTCATCTGTCTCTGCATCTGCCTAGAATATTAAATAACATTGATCAACAAAAACCCACCTAAAACTATGGGGAAAAAAATCATGTCCGTGATGACAATCGTATTTGAGAGAGAGAGAGATCCATACATGCAATGTGACATTATGAAGGAGGCAAATCAACTTTGAGGGAAGATTTGGGTAGTTTGGGATGTGAGCGTTTGCATCCTTCTGCATAGAAGCTGCAACCTGGAAATGAGAATTTCTCATTAACTTTCCAAAAAGACAAATATGTAGAAATAATGTAAAAACCAGTAAACAGCTGATGGCTCGAAGCAATTTTACCTGTCCCGAGTTCACATGGCCATGTTAAGGAAACAAAAAGAAGAAGATGATGAAGAAGAAAAATAGGAAAAGTAAATTCAATTAGAATTTTAACCCATTTCACCCATAAAGTTCATGTTTCATATTTTGGTCTCGGTTACACCTTTTTCGGAGTCCAAATACTTTAATTTTTTTGCTCAAAAAATTACAGAGGAATTTGAAAGAAACAGAAAGGATGTTGGTACCTAGTAGTAGATTACACGTGTTTGATTCTACCCTCATTCTACTGAAAACTTCAAAAATGACTTAAAATTTTGGTGGATAAATTCACTCCGCTTCATTCCGTCTCCAAAATGTTTAGTTCTATTTTTGTCATTCTATTCCTCACAAGATCAAAAACAAAAAATGGTCCAAAATTTAACTGAATTTTGTAATACTTGCCACAAATAATAATCCATGGTTCTATTGGATCAATGGCCATGAGGCCCTCCTAATCTTGACCATTCATGGCAGAGACCCAGGTAATTCCCATGATGGTTCGCTAACTAGGACGTTTAAACAGTTTTTTAATACTATTAATATTTACAAAATAATATTTACAGATCAAGGGTTAATGTGCATTAGTGTTCCCAAAACATGGCGGAAGCATTTTTCTTTGGGGTATTGATGATCCGACTGTTAGGATGGTGAATCGGAGTCTATAAATGAGGATTAGCAACCCCATTGCAAAATACCACAACAAATCAAGAGAAAAACCTAGAAATCGCTATGGTCTAGAAGAGCATACCACCAAAGTGATTCCCAGTCTCACGACACTTCTTTCCTCGTCTTTGGACGCTGATAAATGGTTCCAATCTCTTTTTATTTCAGGTTCATCCAGACAAAGGAGGAAAACCCAATGGTCAGAAAATTCTTTTTTGTGAGAAATAGGGATGGGAATCCCAACTCCGAACTGGCCAAATTGAGTTAACTTGGCTGAGTTTCAGGTTGATCAATGAGTTTTTGAACAATGTGAAAAAAGAATATCATAAAAATAAATAAATAAACCCCTCAAAATTAACAAATCAATGCTTCAATTAATAACATGGCCTAGTATTTAATATAATTCATCTGAAAATTTAGAAAATGCTTCCACCCGTTATAGAAGAGAATAAAAATAAAAATAAAAGTAATAATAAATTGAAACTAATGTTATGGCCAATATCCAATATGCTGTTTATGATTTAAAAAAGAGAAATTATATGATACACGTCGCCTTTTTTGCACATCATACATGGGTTCTCAATTCTGACAAGTGCGGTCCATCTTTCAATAATCCAGACCATTAATCTCCTAGATTAGAACATTCTAGCATCCAATATTAGGACCCTTTTCAGTTGAATTCAGACCGCCACTGCATTTCTCTTCATGACCGACTATCTATGGGCCACAGGTCAAAAGGTTAATCGAGTCGACGATACTTTCGACGTATAGTCCATCCATGGTGGGGGACAACAGACCAATGGTCTGGATTGGCGAACCATGGGCTCCAATTGTTGCAAATGTATGGACCATGCAGCATATAATCCCTCCTTAAAAATGCTTCCAGCCCATAAAAATTCGAAATAAACATAAATGGTGTTAGAAACTCAAAGAGCTAAAAAGCAAAGGGCACTTTAGTCATTTCAGCAAGACCGGGGAGGTGAATAACGGTAGCGTATTCACACCCACGGCGCATGATAGCATAGACCCTGGCATTACCTGCTCGCTATGGCCTTGAGGGAAGTAGACCACGTAAGTCCCGACCGGCGGTAACGACACGAGCGGACCCGCGCACGCGTGCCACAGCTCGGGGTTGATGCTCTTCTTCTCCCCTGCGAGTGACACGTGTCAACACGCCGTTGGATGATATCGTCCCCACACCCACTGAAATTGATTGTTCCACCCCCATAAGGGTAATTCGGTCATTATATTTTTCTGCAGTGACTCCCAAAACGCCTGAATGGGGTGGAACTATCAATTTCGCGGGCGGATATGTCATTTCCTTCAAGAGAGAAGGATGGAGGAAGAACAAGAAAGCGTTTGGACAGATTTCTCACCATCACCGGCATTTGCAGCCGCTGCGCTCGTCGGCGCCTTCATTGCACGGAATCCGGTGAGTTCTCCGCCGCGGTTTCGTCGGGAAACTCACATGACCCGTCTTCCACCGGAGGGAAAAAGAAACGGACGCATAGCGTCAGATTTCCGGCACCGAATCGAGGTCTTGAATCGCCGGAAAAACCGAACTGTGCCGGAATCCCACACTTCCTGCAGGAAAGCCCGCCCCACAGCTCCCCGCGACTTCTCCGAGCTCGTGCGTTGGTTTCGGGACACCTCTCCGAGCTCGTGCGTCAGGTTTCCAGCCGATCGTCAGACGCCGGTCTGAAACTTCCTACGACTCGGGCGGCGGAAACGAGTCGGGATGGAGGTTTCGAGAAGGAAGGGTAGCTAAGTTGGTAGCGGGAGAAAGTTTCGGGCGATATTCCGGGGATCGAGGCGTATCGGAAATGGCGTCGGTAAGCTGCTCCCGACACGGAAGCGAGGCGGAGCGTCTTAAGAAAAAGGAAGAGAGGATTGCTGTCTCTGGCCTCCGACCGAAAAGGCGTTTCTCATTCCCGCAACCTGGAGATATATTATATTAAGGAGGCTCGCCCCAGCAGTGATCCTGGCCGTTCATAGATGGGCCAGTCGAAACAACCATGGACGATGAGGATTTCTGATGCACTTGAGCTATTTTTATAGGCCATCAACTGTAGGACCCACCACTCCAATGGTTTCGATCGGTAATTGATGAAGTTCAAGACGCGAGTCTCCTTATCAACCCTTGGAGGCTTGCTAGGCCCACACGCAGCACATGTGCTAACCTTGTAAGCGTACGAGACATCCTAATGTTGCATAAGGTGGATCTCAGGTTGAGTTCAGATAAATCGGAATGCATGGTGAGTTACTTGGTATTGGCTTATCCAGGCCGTCCATCCGGTTTTTTTTTTTTTAATGATCATTTTAAGGGTTAAGCCCAAAATTGGAGCATATCCAAAGATCAAGTGGGCCATGCCACAGGAACAGCATGAATAATACGTTTCACAGTTGAAACCATTTTAGGGCCCACATTAATATTTATTTTTCATCCTAACCTATTTATAAGATTGATGAAGGGAAAATACAAATATCAGCTCGTTCCAAAACTTCAGTAACCCCAATAAATTTTCAACTGTAGATGTTCAATTCACACTATTTCCTATGGTATGATTCACTTAAGCTTTATAAATGCTTATTTTTGGGCTCAAATCTTAAAATTAACTGATAAAATGGATGGAAGGACAGGATAAAATACATACATCATGATAGGCCCCACATAGTTTACTCGGTATGCAATCTGCTTTCTGAGTTACTCATCTAATGGGCCAAACTTGTAAGTGGAATGTTGACTTCTGGCGAGTGTTTTAAACCGTCCATTCCTTTCCTGCAACTGTGGCGCACTTGGTTAATGGACCAGCCTGATTTTTTCACTATCATACTCAACTTGGCATCCACCTTATGCATTGCTTGGATTTTCCGTACGTTCGCCATTTTAGCTCGTGTGATGTGTTTGCAGGTGCGTCTGGATGGTAGAGAGGGAGGGTCTGCGTTGCGGCAAGCCTCGTTTTTGCGGGGTTTGCCCACAGGGGCCATGACTGAGAATTAAACATGGAGTCTTTGCTTGGATTCTTTCTTTGCAAGACGAAAATGGGACTGGATTGCATGGTGTGCCACAGGATGAAACTCTGCGCAGAAAAGTGAGCCCTCAAGATTTAACGGTATATACGATATGGGATCTCCACAAAGTTAACGATGTTTGGTTCATCTAGTGGTTCGCTTAACCACTGTTAGAGTAGATGGGTTTAACCACCCCTCTAATTCTACGGTAAAAATAACCTCAAATTAAGATATATGAAATTCAAGGAAGAAAAATTATTAATAAAGGGAGGCCAAACCTTGTGAGACCCGCCCACTAGTGATTGTCCACCAGTGGGACCCACTTGCCTATATCCAACACA
This sequence comes from Magnolia changhungtana, assembly GCA_030180095.1. Classification (NCBI taxonomy): domain Eukaryota; kingdom Viridiplantae; phylum Streptophyta; class Magnoliopsida; order Magnoliales; family Magnoliaceae; genus Magnolia; species Magnolia changhungtana. The sequence continues at coordinate 8,488,172 of JASAUF010000630.1, read as the reverse complement.
ACACAATACCAACCACATGGTGTGGTGACGTGGTAGAGTTTGGTGGGTCCCACCATGATGTATGTGTTATATCTACATCATTCTGCTATTTTGTTAGACCATTTTATGACACGAGTCAAAAGATAAGGTAAATCAAAACTTCAAATAGACTGCACCATGGAAATTTCTTAGGGTCCCATAAGTTTTGGATTAAGTTGATTTTGTGTTTTCCTTGATCCAAGTTTTTGTGAGCCTATGAATCGGTTGAATGGCAAACAAATATTGTGGTGGGCCCTAGTAAGGTTTCAACTGTGAGCGTCATCATCTCCGTTATTTTTTTAACTTGTGCCCTAAAATGATCTTTGCATGCATAGATAGTGTGTATATAACACATCGTTTTTATTTTAACATACCACCACACACTCACACCGTAGTGGGACGCACATAGGTACTTAAACCCTTGACCAGGTGTTGAAACTCTCGAGAGCCTAGGAACCAGAGCAACACGATATTCTCCTTTGAGAGCTCACCAGTTAATAATTTGATTGGTAGGACTGTTCAGCTGTAGTTAGAAATTAAAGATTTCTGACAACATGGGCCCATCAATCGATTCTTGCAATATTATTTACTACTGAGGTAGGTAGTGAGCTATCACTAAATTTAAGTTTAAACAAGTACTTTTCTATAAGGTAAGAGAATATTTCACGTTTCTTTTTCACTCCATTAAATTTTTGTACCAACAGCGTAGAATATGAAAATGTGTAATAACTTTTTAGTACAATTCACTATTTTCTTTACTATTCACCATTTTCTTTTTATGTTATTGGCATAGAATTCAACAACATTAATTTCTCATGGTTGTTTATATAACACAGACGGTACCTATAATAAAAATAGAGCATATAGGTTGTCGCAGTGAATAAATGTAAATAAGTCAATTACTTTTACATCATGTTTGAAAAAGGGAGAAATACCTCTCTTAAATGTGTCTTGAAAATTCTCGCATACATGCATGAAATCGGACGGAAATGCGTGGTAGTAAAATCTATGGGTCCCACAATCATATATATGTCTGATTCACACCATCCAAATGTTTTACCATCTCATTTTAGGGCATTGACAAAAAACTGAAGCAGATTGTAAGCTTAATTGGACCACACCAGAGGAAGCAAAGGATAATGACTTGCACCATTCAAAACCCAAACCTTCCTAGGGCCCATAGGGTTGCGGGGCTGTCATCCAACTTGTTCATAACGCCACATATACATGGATGAAGGATAACAATAGATATTGGCATGGTCCAAAATTTTCATGGCCCACAATAAGCTTTCAATGGTAATTGTTCAATTCCCTTTGTTTCCTCTGTGTGGTCAACTTTAACTTCACACTTGCCTCACTCTTGGGGTCATACCATAAAATGATCAAGTAAAATAGATTGACAGCATGAATTAGACATATATATATATATATATATATATATATATATATATATATCAATCAGTTGGCCCCACAATTTTTAATGCATTTATGGTAGCTTTTTTTTTTTGTTTTGGAGCTGCACCTTCCAAACATGAATAGTTGTCACTTCAAGGTAAAGTAGATGACGACAACTGTCACTTTAAGAGAAAACAGAAGAAGGGAATTATCGATGTAAATAATAAATGTCAATTTACAATCTATTTACATCGTAATCCAAAAACCAAACAAGTTACAGGTACTTGATATTGGCATATGTCCTAAATTTGAACGTGCACAACCTGTTGTGGGTCAGGTTCGACTGGTCGTGGGAGCGGCTCGACTAGTCGTAGCCCGCTTGACTCAAAGTCCAGCGAGCCCTATTTTTCATGTCCGAGCCGACCAGTCGTAGGGATTGTTCGACTAGTCGTAGCTCGGCTAGTCGTGGCTCCCCTTCGACTAGTCGTAGTTTACGCAGATTCGTTCTGCGATTTTGCGAATTGCAGAAATCTGTATCCTTTTGCAACTGAGATGCGAAAGGGAAGTTGCCTAAATAAGTGTTCCTAGGGCTTTTCTAAGGTATGAGGAATATTTCTTAAGCTTTCTAAAGGGGTTCTAGGGAAATTAAAGGGTGTAGGAAGGGTGAGATTCAAGGTTGTTCGAATCGGCTAAGTCCTCTCTCTTTGTAATTTCTATTTTCATAGTGGAGATCTGTCGCTTTGTGCCGTGGTTTTTTCTCGCAAGGGTTTTCCACGTTAAATCTGTGTGTTCTCTTGTATGTGCTTGACGCTATTGAATTGCTATCCTAGATCTAGATCTGTGTGATTCCGCGGGCTAAAAATTCCAAGCACAGATCTAAATCTGAGGGATTAGTAATAATGGCGAGCACCAGGTATGAGATTGAGAAGTACTTAGGGGAAAATAATTTTGAATTATGGAAGATCAAGATGATGAGTTCTTTAATCAAGCAAGGTGGAGATGGTGCTTTTGAGGAGCGAAAATCTACTGTGACTGATGGTGATTGGAATACTCTTGATAAGAAGGCATTATCATCTATCCGTTTATGTCTCACGGATGAGGTTCTCTACAATGTCATGAGGGAAAAAACTGCGGCTAAGTTATGGGCGAAGTTAGAGGATGTCTATGTAAAAAAATCCTTTGAAAATCGCCTGCACTTGAAACGGCAGTGGTATAACTTCAAGATGGCAGATGGTGGAGATTTAGAGGCTCACATCAGCAACTTTAATAAATTAGTTTGCAAATTGTTGGATATGGAGGAAGTGATGAAAGATGAAGAACAAGCATGTATGTTACTGAATTCTCTTCCGGCGTCGTATGAGCCATTTAAGGACACTATGTGCAGCATGAATAAAACCTTGAGTGTCGACACGTTATCTCAGCCCTTCAAGGGAAGGCTATGAGACAGCTAAACAGCGACATGGGGACATCTTCTGATGCACTGTTTACAGTGGGTAGGAATTCTTAACAAGGTATAGGTTCTTTAGGTTCTAGATCCAAATTCAAGGGTAAGGGCAAAGGAAAGGTAAAGTGCTGGAATTGTGGGAAGGAATGACATGTGAAGAAGGATTGTGGAAATCCTAAATCGAAGAGAGAAGATTCTGTGGCTTCATATAGGAAGGCCAATGTTGTCACGTCAGATGGATCGAGTGGATGTGATGGTGATGTTTTGTCTGTGTCTACTATCAGGCGGCCATACGATGATCGTAAGGACGAGTGGATGCTAGATACAGGGGCATCTTTTCATATTACTCCTCATCGAAGTTGGTTCACCAGCTACAAGGAGTGCGATAGTGGACAGGTATTTATGGGCAATGATATTGCCTGTAATGTTATGGCTGTTGATTCGGTGTGTATCAAGATGTTTGATAGGGTGGAGTGCACCCTGACTGATGTCAGGCACATTCCTGATTTGAAGCAAAATCTGATTTCTCTTGGTGTGCTTGAGGCAAAAGGATACAAGTACACAGGCATTGATAGTTCTCTTAAGGTATCTAAGGGGGCACGGGTAATCATGAAAGCTCAACGACTCAGTAACTTGTACAGGTTGATCAGGAGCACTACGGATTTCATCTCTGCACATGTGTGGCATATTAGGCATGGCCACATGAGCGGGCAGGGCAGGAAGACTGAGACATGCGGATAGGAATACAGAGCAGGTGGAGCAGCCACTTATGAGAAGAATCACACGCCATGATCGCAGGATATCGGCGAGGTACATGGACGACTCCAATATCATAGGGGATTCATATTCTATTCAGATGGCTCTAGGTGAGCCTAGTGCTGAGAAGTGAAAGGTGACTATAGGTAATTTGATGGATTCGTTGTACAAGACTGACATATGGGAGCGGGTGGAGCTTCCAGTGGGCCAGAGAGTGGTTGGATGCAAGTGGATCTTCATAAAGATACAACATAGATACAGAGCGAGATTGGTAGTGTAGGGTTATGCTTAGAGAGAAGGGATCGGCTTCTCAGAAATATTCACGCCGATGGTATAGTAGGTGTCTATTAGATCCGTGATTGGCGCTGGTTGGCCAATGTGATCTTGAGCAGGAATGATGGATGTAGAGTCTGCACTTCTGTAAGGGAAAGTGAAGAGCAGATCTACATGAAGCAACCAGAGCGGTTCGAAGTTAAAGGGGCTGAGAAAAGACTTTGCAGGGGGTCGTGGTTCGACCTGTCGCTTAGGCAGTGGTTTGATTACTTCATGGATGAAGGATCGGGTGGCCGAAAAGATAGTTCTCAGCATTGAGACTGAAGAAGGAGTAGGCTTTGGTAATCACAGGAGAAATACCTTATGTGTAGGTATTGATCAATGATGTGATGGGCCAGGTAAAGCTAGAGAGCGTTTCCTACGCGTCTCTTTTCAAGTTTTCCTCAGGACATGTCCCAAAACATATGAGGAAAAGCAGGATATCTCATGAGCCTTATTCGAATGCGGTTGGCAGTGTATGTCATGGTCTAGATTAGACCGGTTATTTCACAGGCTATCAGTGTTGTGAGCAAGTACCCCGGCAAGTAATATTGGGTAGCGGTGAGATGGTAAGAAGACTACGTTTTTCTTTGTGAGAAGACAGGAGCAAAGATGGTTGAGCATGTGAATTTTTGATCCGGCAGATATGCTCACCTAGATCGTTCTTGTAGAGAAGTTTAAGGTCTATCTAACTTCTTTGGGCTTGGCAGGCGTAAAAGAAAGACGAAGTGTGCATAAGAAGCTATGATGTGATACAGAAATAAGAGAAGAGGTTAAGAAGCTACACGGTTCAAGATTGAAGACATGGTGGAGATTGTTGGCATATGTCCTAAATTTGAATGTGCACGACCGGTCGTGAGTCAAGTTCGACTGGTCGTGGGAGCGGCTCGACTAGTCGTAGCCCGCTCGACTCAAAGTCCAGCGAACCTTGTTTTTCATGTCCGCGCCCTTCGACTAGTCGTAGGGATTGTTCGACTAGTCGTAGCTCGACTAGTCGTAGCCCCAAATTTAAGGTGCGGACTTCGACTAGTTGTAGTTTACGATTTTGAGTGCTTGGATTCGTTACACGATTTTACTTGATTGCAAAAATTTGTCCTTTATATTGTACCTTCACATGGGATGCGATGTTGAAGGGAAGTTGCCTAAACTATAAATAGGTGTTCCTAGGACTTTTCTAGGGTATGGAGAATATTTCTTAAGTTTTTTAAAGAGGTTCTAGGGAAATTAAAAGGTATAGGAAGGGTGAGATTCAAGGTTGTTCGAATCAGGTAAGTCCTCTCTCTTTGTAATTTCTATTTTCATAGTGGAGATCTGTCGCTTTGTGCCGTGATTTTTTTCCGCAAGGGTTTTCCATATTAAATCTGTGTGTTCTCTTGTATGTGCTTGACGCCATTGAATTGCTATCCTATATCTAGATCTGTGTGATTCCGCAGGCCAAAAATCCCAACACTTGAACCCTTGACCAGTGTTGAAACTCCTAAGGGCCCGTTTGGCCAACTGCATTAGGTGGGATTAAGGTGGATGGAATTGTAAAAGTAACAATAAATGCATATGTAAGGTATTGTCCCTAGATTGGGTGTATCCCATATTTTTCAATACCATGTTTGGAATGTATGCAATTAAAAGTAAATTCCGAGATTTCCTTTCAAATTACACTTGGAAATTCATCATCACGGGATTTGAAAATTCCATCTCACACTTTCCAACACAAGGCTCGTTTTCCAAAGCATATAAAATTAATTGTAATCCCATCCCACACTCCTTCCAAACATGTCATTCCCAATCTCAAGGTAGGATTAGCACTACAATCCCATTTAATACAACTTAATACCACTGACCAAACAGGCACTAAGGACGTGTTTGATTTTCAAGAGCTTGGGTAAATACCCATGAAATGGGTAATTATTACCATTTCATACATTTGAAAATCCAGGGAAACTCATGCATGGAACCGGTTCAAAATAGCTATTTAAAATTTGTGAGCCTCAAGGTAATGTATATGATATATCAATTTTGTCCATATGTTTTACCACAATATTTTGAGGCATGAGCCAAAAAATGAGGATGATCCAACACTAAGGTTGCCCACACCAAAAGAAATAGTGGCCTCACAAAGTTTTTGACGGTATGTATTTGATTCCTCTTTTCGTATGGTGTGGTCCACTTGAGTTTTGAATATAACTCATTTTTTTGCTCATACTATAGATTCAAAAGGCATAATGGATGAACAGTGTGGATAAACAAAATGTATCACGGTAAGACCTATATATATTTTATAATATTTTCGATTTACGTGTTGTAAAAGTAAGTAGTCAAATCAAGTGCTTTGTAAATACATACCGAAATAATTATTACACTTTTCCTAGTATTTACCAGTGCACTCGAAAATCAGGCCCTAAGAGTCTAGGAAGCAAGAGTAATACAATATTTTCCTTTGAGAGCTCACCGGAGACAATTTTGATTGATGGGACTGTACACTATAGTCAGAAATTAAAGATTTCTGACAACATGGCCCATCAGTCAATTCTTGCCGTATTATTTTACCACTAAGGTAGGTGGTGAGCTATCACTAAATTTAAGTTTAAACTAGTACTTTTCTGTATGGTAAGAGAATATTTCATATTTCTTTTTCTCCCATTAATTCTCTGTACCAACTACGTGGAATATGCATATGTGTAATAACTTTTTAGTACAATTCATTATTTTCTTTACTATTCACCTTTTTCTTTTTATGTGATTGGCATAGAATTCAATGACATTAATTGCTCATGGTTGTTTATATAACACAGACGGACCTATAATAAAAACACAGCCTATGGATCCTCGTAGTGAACAATAATAGAGGATGGAATAGAGGGTGGATCGTGAATCGTTAATTCACCACTTCCTTTATCTATAAATTTCTTAGAAGGTTTTCAAACTTTGCATTCTTACTTCTTCTTTTTCTTTTTTCTTTTTTTTTTTTCTTTTTTTTTTTTTTTTTTTTGGGTTAGCTTGTTAGTACACACCCATGTCATACACACACACTCCATGTTAGCCATACCATAACCTCAGTGTTGAACTGAGGTATCTCCACTCAGTTTGCCAGTCGACCTATAGATTTGGGTGTTCCATTTTTAAATTATTATTATTATTTTTTCATTTGTACTTATTTCATTGGTAATAATTTTAAGACATTATACATTTTAAAATATATAATTACACGATGAACGTGTATTTTTTTAAAATAATTCTCAAATTGAAATTGCAACAAAATCATAATAAAAAATAATAATTTAAAAAAAAAAACAAGAAAGAAAAAACATGCAATGCTTTGAAGTTCTTATAATGTTGTCAAGATAATTTTGTTCAATTAACTTTTTACAAAAATATCGTGAAAGTTTCATAATTACACTGATATTTAGTTATGGATTGGTTTTCTTATAATTGTGAAAATTTTGTTTTATAGGAAAAAATAAACGAATTTGTAACATAGCAAATAATGTTTAGATAATTTAGATGTTTAACTTTTATATTATTTTCGTTTTCTACATGAGATATTTTCACTTATCCTTGGTGTTAGTATGCTTGAGCGCACAAATCCCTGCATGCTGCCTGCACATGCATGTTCTCTTGTTGTATGTAGCTCTCACCCTCGGCCCCACCATGATGTATGTATTTCATCCACTACGTTCATCCATTTTTAAAGATCATTTTAGGGATTTATTCCAAAAATGAGAGGTATATAAATCTAAGGTGGACTACACCACATGAAAACAATAGTGATTGGATATCTATCATTAAAATCCTCCTAAGGCCCACTGTACTGTTTATTTGACATCTAATCTGTTTATTAGTTCATACATGTCCAGATGAAGGGGAAAAACAAAAATCATCTCAATCCAAAACTTTTATGCCCCCAAAATGTTTTTAATGGTTGCGCTCATTCAACACAGTTTCCTGTAATGTGGCCCATTTTAGATCAGGATATACCTCTTTTTGGTCTCATGCAGTAAAATGATCTTTAAAAATAGATGGACGGCATGGATGAAACACATACATCATGGTGGGGCCCACAGAGCACTGACCACCGGCCAATGGCTAGTGTCAGGGGGAGTAGCCAATCCGTTTCCCTCACCCTTCCCTTCATCTCTCTCCATTCCTTTTTCCACGTGCATGGCCCATGTTATACCTAATAAAATAGATAATGGAAATCAGAACCTTTGATGCTCTATGGCATGTGATGCTTCGTACATGCACACTCCAAAAATTTGTGTACATATAGCATACCTGTAATTTAAATTGAATGACTGTGGGGCCCACTACTTGAAATCCAACATTCAATGGATAAATGTCCATATATAGATAGATGGTTAGAATCATTCAATCAATCCGATTTTTGGGCTAGGATCTATCTATAGGTGGCCCCACAATTTTGACAATTTCTTTTGAGTTTCCTACATGCTGCATTTACAATTGCTAGGTGAATGCACATTTAAGATGTATCTATACTTAAACAAGAACAATGTACCCTAGTACAAATCATGGAGATAATATAATAGAGTTAGAAGAAAGAATATGGTAAAGCAATCATTTTACAATACATGTGGTTGGACTATGAACTAATCACTACCATCCATATATTGGTTATTAATACAAATGGTTTATGTCCAGCAAATAACATCCATTGGACAATCCTTTCCATTTAATCTATAGCCATCACTGCAATAGTAAGAAATGAAAATGGTTAATGGTTAATGTCCAGTTATGTAGAGTGAAAAGGCCATGTGGAGATGGTCTTAAAAGATTTAAATTTTGAAAGATTGGCTATCCAAGTTAGGCCCAATGGACGAATTCACTCGTTGCATTATCCTGCGACTTATACGGTGCAAAGATGGCTTCACCGTATTTAAATTATTCTGCCTCTGCAATAATGATATTTTCATATGTTAGGACCCACCACATATGAGGCATGGCCCAGCTCATACCACCATCTGATTGATTAACTAGGTCAACTTCATACAAGTGGACACATGATGAATGGTGAACGATACAATACAATCAATTTTCATTACTTTTATCCCACCCAATGTTTGAAGTACTGGCATCGCACAAGTTTTGCTGGTCAGGGATACGAAAACAATATTGATATTGTCAATAATATTATTGATAACCGGAAATATCGGAAAACATCAGAAAATTGTGAAATTTTTAGCAAAATTTCAATGGATGTTAAGTGGTATATATTTGCATATTTAGAAATTAAAAAATAACAAAAAAAAAATGCATACACAGCAAGTTTCCATTTAATGGGGTCTTAAAAACATGTGTTGTTATAAGAAATCAGTCTAACCATCCCATTCGACCCATTTAACCATCCAACCTTCAATCTAAGCATCCATCGATATTGCAAAGTATTAACAACGTATGATATTTCACTAAAAAATCATCAACAATTGAAAAGGAAATGAAAGATTATGGTCTCAATATTACATATGTTACGATATCGATAATATCAAGATATTATCAATGATAAATTGAATACTACATACAATCATGTGCCTATGAACAAAAATTAAAATAAAAAATTTTCTAATAAATAAAATTTTGATGATATTAATACGTTGTCAATATTATTGAAATATTGTTGATATACTTATGATACAAACATTATTTAGAATTTACATAGTTGAATATATTGATAATACATTAGCGATATTGATGCATTGGTAATACAAGCAACACCTAGAATTTATATAGTTGAAAATATTGACGATTACATTCGCGATATTAATACGTTGGTGATACTTAGCAATACATTGTTAATACCTATAATTTCTGATACTACTAGTGTTATCGTTATCATTATCAATGTTATCGATATCATTAAAATAGAGATAAAAATAATATCGGAGATAATTCGAATGCTAATCCCACCACATAGATTAAGAGGTGAGATTTGATTTGCAGGATTGATTCAATTAGCAAGCTTAGCCCTTTTAAACATTTTCTTGACCGAGAATATATTGGGTTTATCTTCAATGGCGTACGATCCCACCAATTAAATCTAGCCAAGTCACCTCGAGAGATGCGTGGTGAGCTCATCACCACCCAATCCAAGTCCTTTATTCCAATAATAAGGATACCCAAACATGTAATAAGAAACAAAGTATGAATGTGTACATTTTTCCTAGTAATGGCTGATAATAGTCGGCCACCACCCGGACATGTACATTTTTCCTAGTAATAGCTGATAATAGCCCACCACCAGCAAATCGGTGTCCTTTATTCCAATAGTAAACGTACCAGAGGAAATAAAAAACATATGATTACGGATGTTTTCCCTAGTAATGGCTAATAATAGCCCACCACCGCCCATTCCTCTTCCTTTATTTCAATAGTAAAAGTACCCAAACACGTACAAAATCATATGATCATGGACATTCTCCATGCTAATGGCTAATAATAGCTCACCACCACATAATCAGTGCCCTTCATTCCAATAGTAAAAGTACCCAAAGATGTACAAAGTCATATGATTACGGACATTCTCCTTAAATAATGGCTAATAATAGCTCACCACCATATAAACGGCGTCCTTTGTTCCGGACGCGGTTTGCCTAGTGACGCTGGTATCAGCCAGGTGGCTAATGGTCGGTGCTATGTGGACCCTGCCATGATGTATCTGTTTTATCGACGCCGTCCATCTATTTTGAAAGATAATTTTAGTGCTTGATCCCAAAAATTATATATATATAAATCTCAGGTGGACCACACCATAGGAAAACAGTAGTGATTGAATTTCCACAATTAAAAACCTCCTAGGATTCACTGTAATGGTTATATGACATCTAACCTGTTGATTAGGCCATAAATACTTGGATGAAAAGAAAATATATATATCAGAATGATCCAAAACTTTTGTGGCCCCCAAGAAGTATTTAATGGTGGGAGTTCAATAAACACTGTGTGGTTCATTTAAGACTGATATCAACTAAATTTTGGGATCATGCTATAAAATGATCTGAAAAAATGTTTGGACGGAATGGATGAAACAAACACATCATTGTGGGGCCCACGGAGCACCGACTACTAGCCATTGGCTAGTGGCAGGGTGAGTAGCCGATCCGTTTCCGTTTGTTCCAACAGTAAGTACCGAAATAAGCAAATGATTATGGGCATTTTCTGGGGAATGGCTAATAATGAAAATGCTAGTACGTTGGTGAAGCAAAAATACTGCATCTCTTATTCCTTATGGGAACATGCAGAGAAAACATTCAGTGATTGGAACCGTTAATATGGTGGGCCATCATATAGATAGGCCATGTTTAAAAATGCAAGAGGGTTGAGCTTTGGTAGCCATTTGATCAGTGTCATACAAAAGGAACGGTTATGACACTGCTCTGAATTCAACCTGAATAACTCGCAACTGGATGGTCGGGTTCTTTTGGTCGCTGCAATTTTTGGCTCATGGCCCATTCACATGGGGGTCTCACCGGATGAACAGATCCAATCACCGTCCACGTGTACTATGAGGAGGAAGCTACATAGAACTTCTGTGATACGAGCTGTATGTTAGCATTTCTTATGGCTGACTGTCCATCTTCAGTACATTCAGTTCGATGGTTAAGATCAACCCACGAAAGACATTTTCATGTCATGCCATATATAACTTCGCGACAGAACGGTCCAGATCACTAAAAGGTGTGGCCCACCTACACATTTCCTGAGCTAAACAAGCAAAGGGAATAGGAGGCAGATGAGCTACGTGGTTTAATGACTCTGTGGGGCTCATCGTGATGTATATGTTTTATCCACACCGTCCATCTGTTTTTCCAGCTCATTTTACGACATAGAGAAAAGTTTTAAATACATCCAAAGCTCAATTGGAACACACCACAGGAAACAGTGAGGTATTGAACACTTACCGTTGAAATTTTACTGTGGGCCATGGAAGTTTTGGATCAAGCTGATATTTGTGATTTACATTCATCCAGTATTTTTAACGTTATTAACAGGTTAGATGACAGAGAAACATCACGGTGGGCCCTAGGAAGGTTTCAACGACCGACGTCATTATCCTACTATTTCCTGTGCTGTGGTCCACTGGAGCTTTGTATGTGCTTCAGGTCTGGTCCCAAAAACTAAAATGATATGTAAAAACGGATGGATGGCGTGGATAAAACACATACATCACTGTGGGCCCTACATAGTCCTTACACCCCGTAGCTTGGTGGTGCTGGGTTCGCCGCGCCACCACGTAACCTGCGTCCGGTCACCTGCAGCCAAAGTACCATAACCTGCAGTACCTTACCTTGTTTCCCCACGGCATACCACTTTTTTGGGCATCAGTGCCATGAAAGCAGTATTTCTGATCAAGAAGATCACCTGGCACAAAAATCAAGCCAGTCTGCTAGTGATGTGGGCCACATTGTTGTAATCAATAGGACCACCGACGGTTTAACTAAAAATACATGTTTGGCCCACCTAGTTAGTGAACCAACCTGATTTTGAGGAAGATGATCCTTGTGGTGGGGCCAATCGATTTTATGGTACTGATATCCTAAATAGTGACATGTCAGCTGGAAAGATATCACCGTACCACAAAGTTATGGTACAGTTGCCTGTCGGAGATCACTTTTCTCCGCTGTAGATTTGCCAAGTCGCGGCAAATTTTCATGCCACGTGTTTTCTTTTGGATGGCTGAACCTGCTCCACGGCTGCACATGGGATGAAGAGGGGCCGTGTGATTGTTTCCTTGTTGAAACATAAATGCGTGTACAGAGTCATGCAAAAGGCGGGTTTTGTTAGGATACGGTTCCACTACCACAGTACGGTACAATAGCTCGTTTACAGCCCTTGACTGCATCTTAAATAATGATATGAACCGTTAATGTTCCGGATTATTTGCTACCCGGACCATGGTAAGATTTTTTTTGATGAACGGGTGGTTGTGTATGAAGATGAATATTTGATGGCTCATATTGAAATTCGAGATTCAAACGTCAGGACCATCGATCAAGGATGATTATACGATCATAGCATTTATAAGTAAGTAATGGTAAGATGAACGGTTCAGATCAATCTAAGGATGCAATCAGGAGTGCAATCAGGAGTGCAGAGATAAGAGACCGTACCCTGACAAAACGCGTGGAATGGACGACTCTCCGTCACGTTGTGTGGATGATACTATGCAGACGTACTCTACACACCAACCGTTGGAAAGCCTCACAAGCATTTCTTTCCACGTGCACAACACGTGTCTATCTGACGAGATCCAGGAATTTCGAGCCGTGCAAAAGGTGGACCCCTCCACCATGACGATGACCATACACAAAAAGTTAGCATTGAATGTAGACCGTGCAAAAGGTGGACCCCACTACCATGACGATGGGAAGTTATCCGGTGCGGTACATTTACAGTAATGCAAAGTTTCCCTCCAAAATTTCTTGTGATCAGTACATCTGAGCCGTAAAATAGATGGACCGTGAAGATCAACTGGTGTAAAAATCTGGCCGACTTGTGTGTTTTTCAGATCACCGTCCTGGGATTGATTTCAAAGTTGTGTCCATTTTTTGAGATTGATCCATCAGAATTTATAGAAACGTGATCTTCATGATGAGATAGACATTTTAGACGGCTTGGATTTTCCACACGGAAAATAATTTGGCGGGAAAAGAGGTGTAGTACGATAAGCGTACGTTGGATGAGGGCAGTACCAGACTATATCTGAGAGAATTTAATCCTACATTCTTCCTCGGCGATGAAAAGTTAGTACATACACTGAGGGAGTATGAAAATCCGTAAACATGCACATAGTTATAGATGTCGTTACGTGAAACTAATCCGATGATATTGTTAATGGACGATCAGCCATCGATTGGATGGCTAAAATGAAACAAGATCAATAATCGAAATTTAAAAGATAAATGTGAATGAACGTGTGGTTGGGATCGTCCTAAGACTTTGGCTTTGAAGACATGCCATCTAAAGTGCTTTGGAATTTTGGGTTGTTTGGTATGGACTCATGCGTATGCCACGTGTATAATGGCCTTCTGCATGTATATGGATCCGACAGCACCGTCGGAGTACTGCTTTCTGGAGGGAAAGAGCACAGTACGCCCTCTGTTCTGATTGGAGAATGAGTTTCATGAATGTTCGTAACCTCCGCCAGCGAGAAACGGATTGGCTACTCCCCCTGACACCAGCCAACGGCTGATGGTCGGTGCTCAGTAGGCCCTACCATGATGTATATCTTTCATCTATGCGGTCCATCTACTTTTAGATATCATTTTACAATATAAGACCAAATATTAGTTATATGGGAATCTAAAGTGGACCACATTACAGGAAATAGTGTTGAATGAGCGTTGGCCATTAAAAAACATTTTGGGGCTATAAAAGTTTTCGATCATTTGGGCCTCTGTGACCTAATTAACATATTGGATGTCAAATAAATAGTATAGTGGGCCTTAGGAGGATTTTAATGGTGGATATCAAATCACTATTGTTTTCACGTGGTGTAGTTCACCTGAGATTTATTGTAACGCCCTGAAAATCGGGGGTCGTGTATACACTCAACCTCTGAGTTTCCGGGGTCACTTATGATCGGTTTTCATTAATATGTAATTAATCCAGTCAATGCGCAGCCTGGAAATTCCTGGAACATGAAGCACAACCACACAAGTTTACTGAATGAAAGAGATCAAATATATACATATATATGTCCAAAAGAATAAAGGGGTCGCACATGGCGTCACCCAACAAAATCGCAAAAGAATAGCAAGTCCAAAAAGAATAGGACTGAACCCGCTGCCTAGCGATCCATCGGCTCATCTATGGGTCCGGTGAGGTCCCGCGCATCAGCTGGAAGTATGATAACTCCTCCTCCTCGTCGAGAATAGCATCGTCATGCTCCATCTGCTCCACCTCCCCTCCATCTATGAGAGAGTCTAATTGGTGTTTTAAAACAGCGTCCCAGAGTGGGAGTGAGTGATCAACTCAATGTGTACTATTAGTCTTAAGTTATAACAGGCATCAATTGTAATATGAACTTAATGAAAAATAATCAGTCATCAACACATAACAACTCTTATTAAATGCGCATGCATGCGGGATGATATGATGCATGCCCTTACCACGACGCTCCCTCGAGTGACTCCATCTAACGATCGCATATGACAACACTCCCTCGGAGTGACCTCAACTTCCAAGTCGCCACCTTAACCAGTGTGATGCAATGCGATCGTGTTAGCCGAGTTATTAGTTAAGTCCACTCATCTAGGAGGTTGGGTGTAACGCCCCGAAAAATCGGGGGTCGTGTATAGACTCGACTCCCGAGTTCCCGAGTGTCACTTATCATGCAGTTATGGTTTTTTAATGATTAATCAAATTTAACGGTATAATTTGGAATTACCTGAGGCACGAAGCACAATCACACCAGTCTACTGAAATGAAGGATATTTCACATATATACAGGTCCAAAATAATAAAGGGGCGCCCAAGGCGTTGCCCAACAGAATAACAAAAGAAGGCTAGTCCAAAAAGAGTAAAGCTGATCCCGCGGCTCAGCAAATCCAAATTCAGCCCGATCAAGCCGATGGAGAGCCGCCTATCAGCTGCAAGTAGGAGAGTCCGTCCTCCTCGTCCAAGCTCACCTCGCCAAGCTCCTCATGCCCTGAGTTACCTGCATCTATGAATGGGTCTGGTTGGTGTTTTAAAACACCGTCCCAGAGTGGGAGTGAGTGATCAACTCAGTGTGAACTATCGGTCTCAAGTTACAACAGGCATCAATTGTAATATAAACTTAATGAAAAGCAGACATTCATCAACACCTAATAACTCTTATTTAAAATGCATGCATGCAGGATGATATGATGCATGCCTTTGCCACAACACTCCCTCAAGCGACTCCATCTAACGATCGCATGACAACACTCCCTCAGAGCGACCTCGACTTCCGAGTCGCCACCCTAACTAATGCGTGCAATGCGATCGTGTTAGCCGAGTTATTAGTTAAGTCCATTCATCCAGCAGATTGGGGATTCTGATTCACCCTACGTATCACTGCCCTAAGCTGGTTATGAGGCCAAGACCCCATCAACGCGTGAGGCCGAGACCTCACGGTCCGTGATCCCGTCGGGTTCCTCATCCCCGACTCCAAGCACACGAGGAGTGCCGAAAGGAAGGGATCGCTCGCGGTCACTACAGGGAGGCGCGGTACCCCAGCGTAGGCCGACAGCTCGGACATAATGTCCCATTCCACCATGCCTGGCTCACGATGCTGTGGACCAGTTTCGGGTGGATTATCGATGGGCTACAATGATTGTAGGGTGGTTCAGATTCCATACATATGTGAGCACACAGGGTTAACAAACAGGGTTGATCAGTCAGTAGGCTAGACCGCATGAGTCAGGCGAGTGTGAGACGAGTGACTTTGGGCACAAGGGTCCCATGTAGTCGAACTACAGCCACTCGAGCACACCCGCCCAAAACCCATGGTTTAGCCTCTAGGCGGTCCTACCAATGGAGCCACCTTCGCTCTCCTCATGTTTCCTGACCAACCCAAGGGTACAAGTAGCAATCCCTAGCATGCCGCCTACCAATGCATCATCTAGCATATTCAACCTTCATGTTCTCAAGCTTCTCAACATACAATTCATATTCTCATACCAAGCAAGGCCAACAATATCATAATGCAAGTGCAAGTGAGGTGTGTGTGTGTGTGGGAGTAAGTTAAGCACTTCCACCATTGCAAGAAATCATATGCATACAATCATCATACACTCTATGAAACAAAAATGTAGGGAAAAACCAACAAGGCATGAGCACCTAATCATCCAAATACCCAATCATGTGAGAGGCAATAACAACACCAAAGAAGAATCAACATGCATCCCATACGAATTTCAACAATCGTGCAATTCCTAGGGTTTCTCTAGTTTCTCCAATCATAACATCCAAACAATCAAAATCATTAAACCCATAGTAAAATTGGTGCTAGGCCACCTAAGAACTATAGTCCGCACCTAGGATCGTTGGAGGCTTGGGAAAAACGTCCTAGGAAAGAGGGCTTTGCGGTAGATTGGCCGGAATCCCTAAAACAACTTCACATGTTAGATTTATAAGCAAAACCCCCTTCCTTATAAGGGTTTTCAAAGAAAAAGATGGTTGGATCTTACCTAAACGATCCACGAGATGAAGAAAGCGATTTTCGGATGGGTTTCCCCTTGGAGAAGGTGTAGGGAGAGGAGAGATTGATTCCCTTGGGCCCCACCTTGATTTAGGGTCCACCTTGTCTTCTTCCCTCTCTTCCTCCTTTCTTCTTTTTCTCTTTTCTCTCTTCCCTTTCCTAGGGCAAATTCGTATGGGAGAGGGGTGCCCAAAAGAAACCCCTTTTTATAATTCCAGTTTTGGTGCAATTGGCCCCAAGTGTTGGGTCTTTACTATACTAACCCTATGGGAGGGTTTTTCTAGCCTATGGGGTGTACTAGTCGATATACACCGTAGGATAGTTAGTCCTAATGATGATCTACGTATGGACACAATCGGCTCGTCATTTCGACGCACCGATCGACAGATATAATTAGAAGTCCGTTCAACGGTCACCGATGGTCGATCGGGGTCGCGGCTATACGGATGTGAGCGGAAAAATATCCTTAATCGATAGGTAAATTTTGGTCGTAAACCGACTGTCCAAAATCCCCAACTTGGCATAAGAGTGGATGACTCAAATCACTTAAGTTCCCACAATTTTCCAAACTAGCCTTCTAGGGCTCCCTATTGAAGTTAGGGTGGCCCTAACGCCCCCCCGGCTACCAAATTCTGCGTGTAGGTGTTTTATGGACCGACTAGGGCCCATGCAAAAATTGAGGACGAACGGATGGACGGATATATGATCTGAGAAAGCGTTTCTGACCTTTAAGTGGTCCTGTGAGGGCCATTTTGGTGATTGGAGCATTTCTGATGGCCCTCTGTCCATGAAATTTATAGGATAAGTGGTCCATGACTCGATGAGGGGTCTTGCAAAATTTGGGAACGAACGGATGCGGGGTTTGGTCGTACGGGTCCGATTTACGATCAACGGTCACCGATCCACGATCGGGTCTCAGATTTGGTGGACAGGTGTGAAAAAATACATTGAACTGTCACCGCAACTTTAGAAGAAATCCGACGGCTGGAACTCCCAGAGTCTCAGTTTTGTTTGTGAGTGCCAGATTCCAATGCTGGCATTGGCAGGGCCCATTTGGCAAGTGCTAGATCCCACTTCTGGGTGTCTATTGGGTCCGTAATCCACGATGGACCACAAGCCCAGTGAGATCAATGATTTCCTAAATTTTTAGATTTTTCTGACCCTCTTCGGTCATTGGGTGGCCCACACAGGCTGTTGTTAAGTGTAAACAGGTCATCTGGCTTGGCGGCCTGCACTTAGTCCCATCATAACTAGACTGGTCCACCCCAGTATAATCTAACATTGAGTGTTAATGGCCATTAAGTGATATTATAAGTTAATTAAAAAGAAATTTTAAGAATTTTTGAAAATCCCAAACAATGAAAATCCAGGATGTTACAATCTACCCCCCTTAAAAACAATTTCTTCCCCGAAATTGCCTAAGGGTAATAAGTACAGATATTGGCATTTTATTTGCTTAAGTTTTGTTAGTTTTGGGTTTATATACGTTTTAGGATATATATATTAAATATGCTAGCGTAGCTCATTATGATCTACCCCCCTTAAAAAATTTCACCCTTGAGGTTTGAAAACAATGTCAAAATCATGATTATCGTGCTAAGTGTTTGCTAATAAAGTTTACCTAAGGGTGGTGTATTATACTCTTTATGATCAGGCTAATACGGAAAAAAAATAACGGTTGTGGTAGGCTCAAATCCGATACGTCGATTGTCCGCCTGACCAGGGCTGACAACATATAGTATCCCTTCTGAATCCTGATGGATCCTGGTCTTCTACTCGGTCAAAGCAGTGAGTCCGTTGGTAGTCGCTCAGGATTGAGAATTGGGTCAAGCCGCGAATACTTCGCAAGTGTATGATCTCATAATTTTGTAGTCCAATCAACCTAAATGTTTAGGGAACGACCCTCGTTGGAAAGTTTAAATCTCTTATTTATAAGGTTGTCCTTTGGGTTTTGGCCTACGGGAGTCCTCGTTTTAATTTATATCTAATTTGGGGTTTAGTAATTCTCTCAACATGCCTATGGGTAATGATTATCCTAAAAAGTTTTTAAAGACACAAATTTGTATATGAATTACCATTTCAATCCTCTGGCTAGTGGGTTCATCGCAGACTACACTTTGGTTTCATAAATTTTAAGAATGAAGGAATAGTCGAGGTTCTAAGGTATTCTGGTGGTTGGAAGTGCTAATAACGTAAACAAAAATGCAGTAAGGCAATCATACATCCAAGCATTCAGAAGGCGACAAGAAAATTCCAAAACAATCCATACATTCACATAAATTTCAAGATGTCATAGGTATGGCCAATTACATGTTACAGCATGGATTTCAAGCATTACTAGATAGGCTAGACGCAACAGAAATACAAGTTAATTAAGCAAAGGTCCTAACCATCCTTCAGTACATGCATTAGACCTAATCGCATTAACAAACTACTAGTCGTTAGTAAGATCGTGGGGCTACTCGTTTAAGTCGGGCGAAAGTGGGGGCGCTTCCTCCCCATAAAGGAAAGAATCGTCGGAATGGTGAAAAAGGAGATGACGGTCGCTAGGAACGATATTTCCCTCGGTTAGGAAGGATTTGGGTGTGAGGAATGTCAGTGGATTGTTGGAGGAATGGTCTTAGGGATGACTTTTAGAGTGAGAGTTGAGAAATGGAAATGAGTTTCGGGTGTGCATGGATCTGAGAAGGGTTTGGAAAATGAAATTTGGGAATAGGTTTGAGATGAGGTTGTGTAAGATGAAATGGAAGGTGAGTTGAGGATATGGGGTTTGAGTAGAGATTGGAATTTGAGATGGGTTTTGAGAAATGGGGATGGAATGGTTTTGGGAGTTTGTTTTAGGAATGGGCTTTAAAGGTGATATTGGAATGGTGTTTGGGAAAATGAAGTTGAGGATGGTCTTGAGGTAGGTTGTGGGAAATGAACTTTGGAAATGAGGAGAAGAGAGTGAAAGGAGTGGGGTTTTGGTGAATAGGTCTAGAAGGAAATATGAGTGATGAGAGGGATTTGGGAAATGAGTTGAGAGTGAATAGGTGGGAATAAATAAAGAAATGGGTTTTGAAAAAGAGAAGAAGATGGTTTGGAGGATTGGGTTTTAGAATGAGTATGGGTTAGGCTTGGTGGATCTTGGAGATGAAGTTTGGAGATGGTTGGGAGAATGAAGAGTAGTGGAAGGAGAGGAAAGGAAAGAATGAAGTAGGGAGATAAGAGGACGTGAAGAAGAAGAATAAGATGGGTTAGAGAAGATTTGGGTTTGAGATTGGGGAGGGGAGAGACTTTCTAAGGGTTTTGAAGCAATGGAGGGGAGTGAGATGGGATTACGAATCCCATGGAAGATGGATTTTTATTTTTTTTTGCTTCATCTAGTTCAATTCAAGTGCTATTTGAAAGTAAATCCTTGCCACTTTTAGCTATTAAAATTTTTTTTATAAGTTTTATAGTGATTCATTCCTAATTTAAATTTTATTCTACAAAATTTCATTTTATTTCAAGCTTCATAAAAATTATGAAAATTCCAGAAGTACCAACCATCCAATACCAATGATTTCCTATTTGTTTCTAAAATACCTCTATTCCTCGTAATGTCTTTCATACTTACAGTAACTATATTAGTTTCTAAATTGTTATTTTTTTATAGTAAGTTATCATTAAGTTTACTCATATATTACAAAATGTCATCTCATTTCGAGTTATAGAAAAATTATTAAAACTCTACAATTGACATTTGTCTGAAACTAACGATTTTTTGTATGATTGTAAAATGTCTTGATTTCTTGTAAGGTTTCTTGTACTTTCGATATCTGAATTATTTTTTAAAATTTTTATAATGTTTTATCACTAAGTTTAAACTCATCCCACAAAATTTCATATCATTTGGAGTTGTAAATAAATTATTAAAATTCTATGAACAACAGCTATCTGAAATTAAAAAAATTTGGACAGTTGGTACAACATCCTAATTTCAACTATAATATAATTTTTATTTTATTTTTTTTCTTATTTTTATATAAAACTAGACTCATCAAGCTTCAATCTAGCTTTTGAATCACCTAAATCGGAGTTGTAACGAAGGAGATGTGATTTTTTGAAGTTGACGGAAATTCGTAAAAATTTCGGCAGAACAACACGGGTCGGCGGGGGCAACGCGGGCCGGCGGGGGCCACGCGGGCCGCGGGGGCAACGCGGGCGGGCCACGTGGGCCTCTGCCTTCCCAGGCGGGGGCCACGCGGGCTGGGCGGGGGGGCCACGCGGGCCTCTAGCTTCAGGGGTGGTCGACGTCTTTCGACGCCCATATCTCGCAAACCGGAATGAGTTATGCGACGTGCCATATATGAATTTGGGGTAGGAGAAGCCGATCTACGCAATGAACCTAGTGGTTTCGCGAGATTCCTCCTAGTTAAGGGCCAAAATCTGATTTTTCTACATTTTCACTATTTTCGTTGAAATTTCGTTCTCCTTTAAGTCCTTACCCCCCCAATGGATCGAAACTATCAACTTTGGCCCGACATTAACTCATTTGGTCTAAATCTATGGTTTCAACCGTCTAATCATTAAATTTTCGGCTCGTACCTATCAATGTCCCGAGGAAATTAGAGGACAGAGTGGAGTTAGGTGAAGCTTTTAAGGGGGATAGGTTGGGGGGAGGAAATTGGACTCAGGCCTGTTTGACTAGTGATGTGAATCTATACTAAAGGGAATTACAACGCCACTCCTAGCTCAAGATTGGGAATAACATGTCTAGAACGAGTGTGGGATGAGACTTAGATTTATTTCATGGGCTTTGCTAAATGAGCCTGACATGGTGCGGTGAAATGTGGGATTTCTACGCACTAGGATGATGATTTTCTAGGTATGATAGGAAAATAAGATCCGGGATTTGCCCTTTTCTAGGGTTACTATTCTCTCTTTCGCTACCCATTCCTAACTCCTTGGGAAGTCTTACCTTTCGTTCAAGGTTGCCAGCTTAGGGACTGGGATGGTTTTTACGTTTTAAGTTCATGTTCCGTTTTCTAATATGTATCTTCTCAAGTCAGCAGACACGTTAGTGGGTTCATGACCCATGGCCCAAGAGATTCCAAACTATTGCTCTGATACCATCTGTAACGCCCCGGAAAATTGGGGGTCGTGTATAGACTCGACTCCCGAGTTCCCGAGTGTCACTTATCATGCAGTTATGGTTTTTTAATGATTAATCAAATTTAACGGCATAATTTGGAATTACCTGAGGCACGAAGCACAATCACACCAGTCTACCGAAATGAAGGATATCTCACATATATACAGGTCCAAAATAATAAAGGGGCGCCCAAGGCGTTGCCCAACAGAATAACAAAAGAAGGCTAGTCCAAAAAGAGTAAAGTCGAGCAGCGGCTCGAAGAAATCCAAATTCAAATTCCCGATCAAGCCGATGGAGAGCCGCCCATCACCGTGCAGTAGAGAGTCCGTCCTCCTCGTCCAAGCTCACCTCGCCAGGCTCCTCATGCCCTGAGTTACCTGCATCTATGAATGGGTCTGGTTGGTGTTTTAAAACACCATCCTAGAGTGGGAGTGAGTGATCAACTCAGTGTGAACTATCGGTCTCAAGTTACAACAGGCATCAATTGTAATATGAACTTAATGAAAAGCAGACATTCATCAACACCTAATAACTCTTATTTAAAATGCATGCATGCAGGATGATATGATGCATGCCTTTGTCACAACACTCTCTCAAGCGACTCCATCTAACGATCGCATGACAACACTCCCTCAGAGCGACCTCGACTTCCGAGTCGCCACCCTAACTAATGTGTGCAATGCGATCGTGTTAGCCGAGTTATTAGTTAAGTCCATTCATCCAGCAGGTTGGGGATTCTGATTCACCCTCACGGTCGAGACCTCATCAACGCGTGAGGCCGAGACCAAGACCCCATCAACGCGTGAGGCCGAGACCTCACGGTCCGTGATCCCGTCGGGTTCCTCATCCCCAATTCCAAGTACACGAGGAGTGCCGAAAGGAAGGGATCGCTCGCAGTCACTACGGGGAGGCGCGGTACCCCAGCGTAGGCCGACAGCTCGGACATAGTGTCCCATTCCACCATGCCCGGCTCACGAGGCTGTGGACCAGTTTCAGGTGGATTATCGATGGGCTACAATGGTTGCAGGGTAGTTCAGATTCCATACATATGTGAGCACACAGGGTTAACAAACAGGGTTGATCAGTCAGTAGGCTAGACCGCATGAGTCAGGCGAGTGTGAGACGAGTGACTTTGGGCACAAGGGTCCCATGTAGTCGAACTACAGCCGCTCGAGCACACCCGCCCAAAACCCACGGTTTAGCCTCTAGGCGGTCCTACCAATGGAGCCACCTTCGCTCTCCTCATGTTTCCTGACCAACCCAAGGGTACGAGTAGCAATCCCTACCATGCCGCCTACCAATGCGTCATCTAGCATATTCAACCTTCATGTTCTCAAGCTTCTCAACATACAATTCATATTCTCATACCAAGCAAGGCCAACAATATCATAATGCAAGTGCAAGTGAGGTGTGTGTGTGTGTGGGAGGAAGTTAAGCACTTCCACCATTGCAAGAAATCATATGCATACGATCATCATACATTCTATGAAACAAAAATGTAGGGAAAAACCAACAAGGCATGAGCACCTAATCATCCAAATACCCAATCATGTGAGAGGCAATAACAACACCAAAGGAGAATCAACATGCATCCCATACGAATTTCAACAATCATGCAATTCCTAGGGTTTCTCTAGTTTCTCCAATCATAACATCCAAACAATCAAAATCATTAAACCCATAGTAAAATTGGTGCTAAGCCACCTAAGAACAATAGTCCGCACCTAGGATCGTTGGAGGCTTGGGAAAAATGTCCTAGGAAAGAGGGATTTGCGGTAGATTGGCCGGAATCCCTAAAACAACTTCACATGTTAGATTTACAAGCAAAACCCCCTTCCTTACAAGGGTTTTCAAAGAAAAAGAGGGTTGGATCTTACCTAAACGATCCACGAGATGAAGAGGGCAATTTTCGGATGGGTTTCCCCTTGGAGAAGGTGTAGGGAGAGGAGAGATTGATTCCCTTGGCCCCCACCTTGATTTAGGGTCCACCTTGTCTTCTTCCCTCTCTTCCTCCTTTCTTCTTTCTCTCTTTTCTCTCTTCCCTTTCCTAGGGCAAATTCGTATGGGAGAGGGGTGCCCAAAAGAAACCCCTTTTTATAATTCCAGTTTTGGCCCCAAGTGTTGGGTCTTTACTATACTAACCCTATGGGAGGGTTTTTCTAGACCCTCTCATAAGTTTAGTATAGTAAAAACCTAGCCCTTGGGGCCATTTACACCAAACCTGGCATTATAAAAAGGCCCCATTTGGGCACCCCCTCTTCCCATACGATTTTTTCATTTCCAAAAGAGAGAAAGAGAGAAAGAGGGAGAGAGTAAAGAGAGAGGAGAGAGAGCTAAGGAGAGTGAAGAAAGAGAGTGAAGGTGAGAGCTAGGTGGACCTTAGATCAAGGTGGGGCCTAAGGAAATCAACCATTTCAACTTCCTACTTCTCCTTAAGGGAGAAGCTCTCCTCCACAACCTCCATAATCATCCGTTGGCGGTCTAGGTAAGATCTTTCACTTCTTCTTCTTGGAATCCATGTATTGAGAAGGGATTGGCATGAAATTTCTCACATGCAAGGTTTGGTTTTAGGGATTCCGGCCGATCTACCCCGAAATCCATATCTCCTATGTCGTTTCCAAGCCTCCATCAAATCCAAGGTGCGGACTATTGTTCTTAGGTGGCCTTGCACCAATTTTAGTGTGGGTTTAATGATTTTGATTGCTTAGATGCTATGATTGAATAATCTAGAGAAACCCTAGGAGTGGTATATTGTTGGAATTGTATGGATTGCATGCTTAGCTTTCATAATGGTGTTGATCTTGCCTCTCACATGATATTATGTATGGGTGATGGTTTGTTCATGATTGCTCTATCATTTTTACTCATATGGGGTGTTCCAATGCATGTATGATTTATTATCCGTGTACACATGATTTCTGTAATTGGAGGAAGTGCTTAACTTCCTCACACACACACATAACTCACATGCACTTATTTCATGTTATGGTTAGTCTTGTTTGTTATGAGAATCTGAATGGTATATGAGATGCATGAGAACATGTGGTCACTATGCTAGTTGATAATCTGTAGAATTGACACGTTACGGATCCCCTCATACCCTTGGGTTGGTCAGGAACATGATGAGAGACGGTAGTCCCACCGGTAGGACTATATTAGGGCTATATCCATGGGTTTGGGCGGGTGTGTTCGAGTGGCTGTAGTTCGACTACATGGGTCCCTTGTGCCCGAGGTCACTCGTCTCATGCTCGCTTGGCCCGTGCGGTCTAACCTCCTGTCTGACCAACCTTGTTTGTCAACCACTGTTTGCTCACTTATGTATGGAACTCAACCACCTACAAACCATTGTAGCCCAACGATAACTCACCTGAAATTGATCCACAGCCTCGTGAGCCGGGCATGGTGGAATGGGACACTATGTCCGAGCTGTCGGCCTACGCTGGGGTACCGCGCCTCCCCGTAGTGACCGCGAGCGATCCCTTCCTTTCGGCACTCCTCATGTGCTTGGAGTCGGGGATGAGGAACCTGACGGGATCACGGACCGCGAGGTCTCGGCCTCACGCGTTGATGGGGTCTTGGCCTCGCAATCAGCTTAGGGCATTGATACGTAGGGTGAATCAGAATCCCCAACCTGCTGGATGAATTGACTTAACTAATAACTCGACTAACACGATCGCATTGCACGCATTAGTTAGGGTGGCGACTCGGAAGTCGAGGTCGCTCTGAGGGAGTGTTGTCATATGTGATCGTTAGATGGAGTCGCTTGAGGGAGTGTTGTGGTGAGGGCATGCATCATATCATCCCGCATGCATGCATTTTAAATAAGAGTTATTAGGTGTTGATGATTGTCTGATTTTCATTAAGTTCATATTACAATTGATGTTTATTGTAACTTGAGACCAATAGTTCACACTGAGTTGATCACTCACTCCCACTCTGGGACGGTGTTTTAAAACACCAACCAGATTCGCTCATAGATGCAGGTGATACAGAATTCATGGAGCTAGGCGATGTGGGCCTCAAGGAGGAGGACGAGCGGACTCAGCTCTACTCTTGTGGACATGATGTTGTTATGATTTTGTTGAGTAATGCCTTATGCGACCCGTTTATTCTTTTTTTTGGACCTGTATATATTGATCTCTTCATTTCGATAGACTTGTTGTGATTGTGTTTCATGCTCCAAGAAATTTCAGGCTGCGCATTTAAATTTGATTAATCATAAAAACTATAAATGCATGATAAGTGACACTCGGGAACTCGGGAGTCGAGTCTATGCACGACCCCCGATTTTCGGGGGCGTTACATGCATCTATAGAAGCGTCTGGTTGGTGTTTTAAAACACCGTCCCAGAGTGGGAGTGAGTGATCAACTCAGTGTGAACTATTAGTCTCAAGTTATAACAGGCATCAATTTTAACATAACTTAATGAAAAATAGGCAATCATCAACACCTAATAGCTCTTATTTAAAATGCATGCATGCGGGATGATATGATACATGCCCTCGCCACAACGCTCCCTCAAGTGACTACATTTATGATCGCGTATGTCAACACTCCCTCGGTGCGACCTCGACTTCCGAGTCACCACCCTAACTAATGCGATGCAATGCGATCGTGTTAGCCGAGTTATTAGTTAAGTTCATTCATCCAGCAGGTTGGAGATTCTGATTCACCCTACATATCAATGCCCTAAGCTGATTTGCGAGGTCAAGACCCCCCAACGCGTGAGGTCGAGACCTCGCGGTCCGTGATCCCGTCAGGTTCCTCATCCCTGACTCCAAGCACATGAGGAGTGCCGAAAGGAAGGGATCGCTCGCGGTCACTACGGGGAGGCGCAGTACCCCAGCGTAGGCCGACAACTCGGACACAGTTTCCCATTCCACCATGCCTAGCTCATGAGGCTGTGGACCAGTTTCAAGTGGATTATTAATGGGCTACAATGGTTGCAGGGTAGTTCAGATTTCATTCATATGTGGGCACACAGGATTAACAAGCAGGGTTGATCAGATTGTAGGCTAGACCGCACGAGCTAGGCGAGCGTGAGACGAGCGACCTCGGGCACGAGAGACCCATGTAATCGAACTACAGCCACCAGAACACACCCGCCCAAACTCACGGGTTTAGCCTCGAGGTGGTCCTACCCTTGGAGCCGCCTTCGCTCTCCTCATGTTTCCTGACCAACCCAATGTAATGAGGGTCATCCTTAACAAGCCGACTATACAGACTGTCACTAGCATGTCATCATCATACTCCATGCATCTCAGTCATACGAATTAGATATTCCTAGCAAGCAATCAAGCAATATAGTGCATGTGAGGTGTGTGGGTGTGTGTGAGGAAGCTACGCACTTCCTCCATCTCAAGCCATCATATGCATAAGAGTAATGGAAGCATACACAACATGGATCAATAACATATGAAAGAATGACACAGCATAAGCATATTATCATCCATTCATAAAAATCATGTGAACAACAAATAACATTATGAAGAACATCATGTGCATCCATACAATTTCAAGAACCTACAATTCCTAGAATTCTCTAGGCTTTCAAATGTACCAATCAAGCATCCAAAATCATTAAGCTAGTATTATAATTGGTGCTAGGCCACCTAAGAACAATAGTCCGCACCTTCGAGTTCGTTGAGGACTTGAGAACGTCCTAAGAGAGTGATTTGGGGGTGGGTGGTTCGGCCGGAATCCCTAGAATAAGCTATTGCATGTGAGAATCTATGTCAAACCTCTCTCAATACATAGGTTTCAAGAGAAGAGGATGAAAGATCTTACCTAGGTGATTAACGGATCGATTGTTGCGGTGGTGATGTGGGACTTCTTTTGAAGTGAAGGATAGAGAGTCACAAGGTTCGGTTCCCTTGAGCCCCAACTCAAACTAGAGTCCACACAAGCACTTCCTTGCCTTCTCTTTCTTCTTTTGTAACGCCTCGGAAAATCGGGGGTCGTGTATAGACTCGACTCCCGAGTCCCCGAGTGTCACTTATCATCAATTTTATAATTTTATGATTAATCTAGTTTAAATGCGTAGCCTGAAATTTCTTGGAGCATGAAACACAACCACAATTAGTCTGCTGAAATGAAGAGATCAATATATATAGGCCCAAAGGAAAATAAATGGGTCGCATACGGCGTTACTCAACAAAATCACAACAACATCATGTCCACAAGAGTAGAGCTGAGTCCGCTCGTCCTCCTCCTCGAGGCCCGCATCGCCCAGCTCCACAATTCTGCATCACCTGCATCTATGAGCGAATCTGGTTGGTGTTTTAAAATACCGTCCCAGAGTGGGAGTGAGTGATCAACTCAGTGTGAACTATTAGTCTCAAGTTATCACAAACATCAGTTATATTATGGATTTAATGAAAAACAATCATTCACGGTCACTAAACTAATCTTATTAATGTGCATGCATGATGGATGAAATGATGCATGCCCTCGCCACAACTCTCCCTCAAGCGACTCCATCTTACGATCGCATATGACAACACTCCCTCAGAGCGACCTCGACTGTCGAGTCGCCACCCTAGCTAATGCGATGCAATGATATGTTAGCCAAGTTCTTAGTTAATTCCGTTCATCCAGCAGGTTTTGGAAACTGATTCACCCCACGTATCAATGCCCTCAACTAGTTGCAGTGCCAAAACCCCTCAATACGCGAGACTAGGGCACCGCGATCCGTGATCCCGTCGGGTTCCCCATCCCCGACTCCAAGCACATGGGGAGTGCTGAGAGGAAGGGATCGCTCGCGGTCACCACGGGGAGGCTCGTCACCCCAGTGTAGGCCGACAGCTCGGACATAGTGTCCCATTCCACCATGCCCGGCTCACGAGATGGTGAATCAATGTTCAATTCGCTATCAGTAGGTTAACAACGGTGGTAGAGTGTGCCAGGTTCCATACATGTGTGAGCAATCAAGGTTAACAGACAAGATTGGTCAGTATTAGGCTATACCGCACAAGTTTAGGCAAATACGCAACATACAACATCAGGTACGGGCGACCCATGTAGTCTAACTACTGTCGCCCAAACCCACGGCCTAACCCCAGGATAGTCCTACCAACGGGACCATCCTCACTCTCCTCATTTCCTGACCAACCCAAGGGTCGACAAACAGTCATGGCATGATATTCATCATTGTTATCTACTAGCATAGCCGATATAATGCATACGCATTCATCACACCCATCTGAAACTCTTCTACAAGCAAGCTAACAACGCATTTGAATAAGGTGCTTGTATGTAGTGTGTGTTTGTGTGGAAGTGAAGCACTTCCCGCATCTCATATGACCAAAATGCGCAAATGTGAACGAGTCATACATGTTATGAGGAACAACATACATGGATCACCAAGACATGAGCATGTAAGCATTTGATTTTCTACCTAACTATGTGAGAGACAAACAACATGTTACAAAGAACATTATACATAACTCCATCAAACATGAATATACAACATTCATTGTAACCAAGCATATGAGAGGCAAGATCAACATCAAAAGGGAACTAAACATGCAAATCCATACGATTCCAACGAACATGAAATTCTTAGGTTTTCTCTAGATCCTCCAAACAACATCCCATACACACAAAATCATTAAACTCAAATTATAATTGATGCTAGACCACCTAAGGATAATAGTCCGCACCTTCGGATTGGTTGAATGCTTGGGAACATCCTAAGAGAGTGGATTTTGGGGGTGGTTTGCTCGGGATCCCTAGAACAACATTTACTTGTTAGAATCCGAAACAAATCCCTTCTCATCACAAGGGTTTCAAGGGAAAGGTGGGTTAGAATCTTACCTAAATGATCAACGGAGAGAAGAGGGACGATTTCAGATGGGGTTTCTTCTTGGAGGAGATGTAGAGAGTTGTGGGGTTTGCTTCCTTGGGCCCCACCTTGATTCTAGGGTCCACTCTCCTTCTTCCCCTCTTCTTCCTTTCTTCTTTCTCTCTTTTCTCTCTTCTCTCTCTCTTTTCTAGGGCAAAATTCGTATGGGGAGAGGGGTGCCCAAATGAGGCCTTTTTTATAATTCCAGATTTGGTGCAAATGGCCCCAAGCTTCCACAATTTCCTAAAATAGACTTATGAGACTCCCTATTGGTGTTGGGGTGGCCCTAACACCCCTCTGGCCACCAAATTCGGCGTATAGGTGCCTTATGGTCTGACTAGGGCCCATGCAAAAATTGAGGACGAACGGATGAATGGATATATGATCTGAGTAAGCGTTTCCAACCTTTAAGTGGCCCTGTGGAGCCAATTTCGGTGATTGTAACGGTTCTGGTGGCCCTCTGGCCATGAAATTTATAGGGTGGGTGCTCAGTGGCCTGATGAAGGGCCACGCAAAATTTGAGAACGATCGGATGTGCGGTTTGGTCGTATGGGTCCGATTTGCGATCAACAGTTACCGGGCCGCGATCGGGTCTCAGATTTCGTGGACGGGTGTAGTAAAATACATTAGACCTTCATCGTATATTTGAAAGAAATACGACGGTTGAAAAGCCCGGAGTCTCAGTTTCTTTTGTCGGTGCCAGATTTTAACTCAGGCATTGGTGGAGCGCATTGGGCAAGTGTCAGATGGTACTTCCGGGTGTCCATTGGGTTCGCAGTCCGCGATGGACCATAATCCCAGTGATATCTATGATTTTCTAAAGTTTTAGATTTTTCTGACCCTCCTCGGTCGTTGGGTGGCCCACACAGCTGTTGTTAAGTGTAAACGGGCCATCTGGCTTGGCAGCCCACACTTGGTCCCATCATAACTAGACTGGTCCACCCCAGTATAAATTAACATTGAGTAATAATGGTCATTAAGTGATTTTATAAGTTATTTAAAAAGAAATTTTAAGAATTTTTGGAAATCCAAAACAGTGAAAATCCAGGATGTTACATCTTTCTCCACTCTCCTTGGTCGTTGGAGAAGGGTGGAAGTTACGAGGGAGAGAGACGGGTTGTTTGAGATTGTAAGAGATTTGAGGAAGAGCTTGGTTGTTGGAAAATGGTGGAGTTATGAGGAAGGGAGATTGGTTGTTGGAGGTTGGAGGAAGTGATGAGGGAGAGAGAGCTTGTTGGAAAATGGAGAAGGGTTATGAGAAAGAGGGCCTTAGGGCTTTATTCTCTAGACTTGGCTCCTTTGGCCCCAAGCTTCCAAAATTCTCAAAATAGACCTATGGGACTCCTATTGGTGTTGGGGTGGCCCTAACACCCCTCTAGCCACCAAATTCGGCGTATAGTGGCCTTATGGCCCGACTAGGGTCCTGCAAAAATTGAGGACGAACGAATGAATGGATATATGATCTGAGAAAGCATTTTCGTCCCATAAATGGCCCCGTGGGGGCCGATTTGGTGATTGGGGCAGTTCTGGCGGCCCTCTGGCCATGAAACTTGTAGGGTAAGTGCTTTATAGCCCGATGAAGGGCCATGCAAAATTTGGGAACGATCGGATGTGGGGTTTGGTCGTACGGGTCCGATTTGCGATCAACGGTCACCGTTCCACGATCAGGTCCCAGATTTGGTGGACGGGTATAGAAAAATATATTAAACCGTCACCACAAATTTGGAAGGAATCCGACGGCTGGAACGCCTAATATCCCAATTTCATTTGTAAGTGCCAGATTCCAATTTTGGCATTGGCGGGGTGCATTCGGCTAGTGCCAGATCCCAGTTCTGAGTGTCCACTGGGTCCGCTGTCCGCAATGGACCACAAGCCCAATGAGATATATGATTTCCTGAAGTTTTAAATTTTTCTAACCATCCACGGTCACTGGGTGGCCCACACGGGCTGTTGTCAAGTGCAAACAGCCATCAGGCTTGGCGGGCCACGCCAGGTCCCATCATGATTAGCCTGGTATATTCTAATGGGCTAATCCTAGGTTAATTTACTGGTGGTACCCCACCCTGAGCAGTTTAAACGGATGGTCCTGCGGCAAATCCGACGTGGACGCCCCAAGATACTGTGCTGGTTGGACGAGACGTTACAATCAATGCCCTAAACTGGTTGTGAGGCTAAGGCCCCCCAACGAGTGAGACCGAGGCCCCGCGGTCCATGATCCCGTCGGGTTCCTCTCCCCTACTTCAAGCACATGAGGAGTGCTGAGAGAAAGGTATCTCTCGCGATCACTACGGGGAGGCGCGACACCCCAACGTAGGCCGACAGCTCTGACACAGTATCTCATTCCACCATGCTCGGCTTATGAGGCTGTGGACCAGTTACAATCGATTATTAGTGGGCCACTACGGTTGTAGGGTGTTCCAGGTTCCATACTGTAACGCCCTGGAAAATCGGGGGTCGTGCATACGCTCGACTCCCGAGTTCCCGAGGGTCACTTATTATGCATTTATGATTTTTATGATTAATCAAATTAACTGCGCAATTTGGAATTACCTGAAGTATAAAGCACAATCGCACCAGTCTACTGAAATGAAGGAAATCTCACAAATATACAGATCCAAAAATAATAAAGAATCGCTCAAGGCGTTGCCCAATAGGATAATGAAAAAAAAAGGCTATATCCAAAAGACTAAAGCGGAGCCCGCGGCTCAGCAAATTCAAATTCAGCCCGAACAAGCCGATGGAGAGCCGCCCATCAGCTGAAAGTAGGAGAACTCGTCCTCCTCATCAAAGCTCACCTCGCCAGGTTCCTCATGCACCGGGTCACCTGCATCTATGAATGGGTCTGATTGGTGTTTTAAAACACCGTCCCAGAGTGGGAGTGAGTGATCAACTCAGTGTGAACTATTGGTCTCAAGTTACAACAGGCATCAATTGTAATATGAACTTAATGAAAAGCAGACAATCATCAACACCTAATAACTCTTATTTAAAATGCATGCATGCGGGATGATATGATGCATGCCCTCGCCACAACACTCCCTCAAGCGACTCCATCTAACGATCGCATATGACAACACTCCTCGGGCGACCTCGACTTCCGAGTCGCCACCCTAACTAATGCGTGCAATGCGATCGTATTAGCCGAGTTATTAATTAAGTTCATTCATCCAGCAGGTTGGGGATTCTGATTCACCCTATGTATCAATGCCCTAAACTGGTTGCGAGGCCAAGACCCCATCAATGCGTGAGGCCGAGACCTCGCGGTCCGTGATCCTGTCGGGTTCCTCATCCCCGACACCAAGCACATGAGGAGTGCCGAAAGGAAGGGATCGCTCGCGGTCACTACAGGGAGGCGCGGTACCCCAGCGTAGGCCGACAGCTCGGACATAGTGTCCCATTCCACCATGCCCGGCTCACGAGGCTGTGGACCAGTTTCAAGTAGATTTTCAATGGGCTACAATGGTTGCAGGGTGGTTCAGATTCCATTCATATGTGGGCACACAGGGTTAACAAACAGGGTTGATCAGATTGTAGGCTAGACCGCACGAGCCAGGCGAGCGTGAGACGAGCGACCTCGGGCACGAGAGACCCATGTAGTCAAACTACAGCCACCCGAACACACCCGCCCAAACTCACGGGTTTAGCCTCGAGGTGGTCCTACCCTTGGAGCCGCCTTCGCTCTCCTCATGTTTCCTGACCAACCCAATGTAGTGAGGGCCAACCTTAACAAGCCAACTATACAGACTATCACTAGTATGTCATCATCATACTCCACGCATCTCAGTCATACGAATTAAATGTTCCTAGCAAGCAATCAAGTAATATAGTGCATGTGAGGTGTGTAGGTGTGGGTGAGGAAGTTACGCACTTCCTCCATCTCAAGCCATCATATACATAAGGGTAATAGAAGCATACACAACATGGATCAATAACATGTGAAAGAATGACACGGCATAAGCATATTATCATCCATTCATGAAAATCATGTGAACAACAATAACATTATGAAGAACATCATGTGCATCCATACAATTTCAAGAACCTACAATTCCTAGGATTCTCTAGGCTTTCAAATGTACCAATCAAGCATCCAAAATCATTAAGCTAGTATTATAATTGGTGCTAGGCCACCTAAGAACAATAGTCCTCACCTAGGATCGTTGGAGGCTTGGGAAAAACATCCTAGGAAAGAGGGCTTTGCGGTAGATCGGCCGGAATCCCTAAAACAACTTCACATGTTAGATTTACAAGCAAAACCCCCTCCTTACAAGGGTTTTCAAAGAAAAAGAGGGTTGGGTCTTACCTAAACGATCCATGAGATGAAGAGGCCGATTTTCGAATGGGTTTTCCCTTGGAGAAGGTGTAGGGAGAGGAGAGATTGATTCCCTTGGGCCCCACCTTGATTTAGGGTCCACCTTGTCTTCTTCCCTCTCTCTTTCTTCTCCATTCTCCTCTTTCTCTTCTCCCTTTTCTCTCTTCTCTCTTTCCTTCTCTAGGGCAAAATCGTATGGGGAGAGGGGGTGCCCAAATGGGGCCTTTTTATAATGCCAGGTTTGGTGTAAATGGCCCCAAGGGCTAGGTTTTTACTATAATAGACTCATGGGAGGGTCTTTCTAGGATTTAGGGCCCTATCACCCCTCTGGCCACCAAATTCGGCGTGGAGGTGTCTTATGACCCAACTAGGGTCCATGTAAAAATTGAGGGCGAGCGGATGAACGGATATATGATCTGAGAAAGTGTTTCTGACCCTTAAGTGGTCCTGTGGGGGCCATTTTGGTGATTGGAGTATTTCTGATGGCCCTCTGGCCATGAAATTTATAGGATAAGTGGTTCATGGCCCGATGAGGGGCCTTACAAAATTTGGAAACGAACGGATGCGGGGTTTGGTCGTACGGCTCTGATTTGCGATCAACGGTCATCGTGCCATGATCGGGGCCCAGATTTGGTGGAAAGGCGTAGAAAAATACATTAAACTTTCACCGTAAATTTGGAGGAAATCCAACGGCTGGAAGGCCCGGAGTCTCAGTTTCTTTTGTCAGTGCCAAATTTTTAATTTGGCATTGGTGGGGCGCATTGGGCAAGCGCCAGATGGTACTTCTGGGTGTCCACTAGGTCCACAGTCCGCGATGGACCACAAGCCCAGTGAGATATATGATTTTCTAAAGTTTTAGATTTTTCTGACCCTTATCGGTCGCTGGGTGGCCCACACGGGCTGTTGTTAGGTGTAAACGGGCCATCTGGCTTGGCGGCCCGTACTTGGTCCCATCATAACTAGACTGGTCCACTCCAGTATAAATTAACATTCAGTGATAATAGTCATTAAGTGATTTTATAAGTTAATTAAAAAGAAATTTTAAGGATTTTTTGGAAATCCAAAACAGTGAGAATCCAGGATGTTACACATACATGTGTGAGCAACCAGGGTTAACAAACAAGGTTGGTCAGACAGTAGGCTAGATCACACGAGTTAGGCGAGAGTGAGACGAGTGACATCGGGCACAAGGGACCCATGTAATCGAACTACAGCCACCTGAACACACTTGCCCAAACTCACGGGTCTAGCCATAACATAGTACTACCGATGGAACTACCGTCTCTCATCATGTTCCTGACCAACCCTAGAGGGTGATGGTGATCCATAACATGCCAACATCCAAGTTATCAACTAGTATATCAACATCCTATTTTCCAGCATCTCAATTGTACAAATCAAATATTCCTAACAAGTAAACTATCGCTATCATGAAACAAAGTGTATGTAAGTTGTGTGGGTGTGTGAGGAAGCTAAGCACTTCCTCCATCTTAAGAAATCATATGCACAAGGGTAACGAATCATACATACTATGAAGCATCAACATATGAGAAAATCAAACAAGGCACGATCACGTAATCATCCATACACAAAATCATGTGATAAGCAAGAACAATCATCATGAGAGAGCCAACATACAATTCCATACAACTTCAACAAACATACAATTCCTAGGGTTTTCTCTAGATTCTCCAAATATGGCATCCAAGTAATCAAAATCATTAATCTCATATTAAAATTGATGCCAGGCCACCTAAGAACAATAGTCCGCACCTATGGATTGTTGGAAACCTGAAAAACGACCTAGGAAAGAAGGCTTTGAGGTCGATCGACCGGAATCCCTAGAGCAAGCTCTTGCATGTTAGAGATCCAAGCCAAACCCTTCTTAATGCATGGATTTCAAGAAGAATGGGTGAAGGATCTTACCTAGACGACCAACGGACGATTGTTATGGTAGTGGTGGAGAGTTTCTCCTTTAAGGAGAGGTAGGGAGTTGAAAGGATTGATTTCCTTGGGCCCCACCTTGATTTAGGGTCTACCTTAATTCTCCTTCACTCTCTCTTTCTTCTCTCCTTGCTTTCTAGATCTCTCTTTACTCATTTGGCAATGGTAGTTGTGGTGAGAGTTATGAGATAAGAGGTTAGGGCTTTATTTCCTAGAGTTGGGCCCTTTGGCCCCAAGCTTCCACAAATTTCCAAAATAGCCCTATAGGACTCCCTATTGGTGTTGGGGCGGCCCTAACACCCTTCTAGCCACCAAACTTGGTGTGTATGTGTCTCATAGCTCGATGAGGGGTCATGCAAAGTTTGGGAACAAACGAATGAACGAGTATGGGGTTTGAGCATACGATTTCCATCTTTAAGTGGCCCTGTGGGCTCCATTTCGATGATTGAAGTAGCTCTGGTGGCCCTCTAGTCATGAAACTTACAGGATAGGTGTTTCATGGCCCGATGAGAGGTCATGCAAAGTTTGGGAGCGATCGGATATAAGGTTTGATCGTACGAGTCCGGTTTGCGATCAACGGTCACCGTGCCACGATCGGTCCCAGATTTTGAGGACGGGCATAGAAAAATACATTAGACCTTCACCGTAAATTTGGAAGAAATCCGACGGCTGGAAAGCCTAGTATCTCAGTTTCATTTGCAAGTGCCAGATTCTAATTCTGGCACTGGTGGGGTGCATTTGGCAAGTGTCAGATCCCAACTCTGGGTGTCCACTGGGTCTGCAGTCCGTGATGGACCACAAGCCCAGTGAGATATATGATTTCCTAAATTTTTATATTTTTCTGACCCTCCTCGGTCGCTGGGTGGCCCACACGGGCTGTTGTTAAGTGTAAACAGGTTATCTGGCTCGGCGGCCCGCACTTGGTCCGATCATGACTAGACTAGTCTATTCTAATAGGTTAAATCTAATTTAATTAACTTGGGGTACCTCACCACGAGTACTTTAAATGTACGATCCTGCGGCAAATCCTACGTAGACGTCTCAAGACACTGTGTTGGTTGTACGAACGTTACATTTATATACCTCTCATTTTCTAGATCAAGTGTAAACTGTTCCGTAAAAATGGATGAATGTGATCGATGAAACACATACATCATGGTGGGGTCCACAGAGCACCAACCATTAGCCACGGGGCTGGTGTCAGGGGCAGTAGCCAATCCGTTTCCCGCCAGCGTGAGTTAAGTGCAAGGACGTACGTTTAGTGAATCAAGGCACCACCGTCTGTATATCTGTGAACGTGGGGCCCACTTTGATAGATGTAATTTATATCAACTCGGTTCATTCGTTTTTACTTCTCATTTAGTACCATGAGCCCAAAATTTAAGCAGATCCGATTACCAAGTGTACCATACCAGAGGAAAAATGGGTACTGTATCATACCGTTGAAATCTTCCTATGTCCAAAGAAGTTCTGAATCAGGCAGACATTCATATTTTCCCTCAATCCTAGTGATATGATGTCTTATAACGGTCCGGATGGAATATAAACATCACGGAGGGCCCTAGGAAGTTTTCAATGGTCGGAATTTATATCTTCACTGTTTCCAGTGGTGTGGTCCACTTGAGTTTGTAAAAGCCTCATTTATTCGTATGAAATGGTAGCATGATCTTTATAAAACGATGGATGGAATCGATTTCACAGTAACATCTTATAGGGCCCCACGGAACTTTGGGTTACAGGAATAGGAATGATCGCATACAGTGCTTGCACGTGCACTGATACATGCAGTTGTACTTCCGCCGACGCGCCGCTTGCGCAGGATATCTGAGCCGTTCAAAAGGTGAGATGGTGGGTGTTACCCTGACCCTGTGTGGCCCACCTTGATGAATATTTTGTATATCTAGGCTGTCCATTTGTTTTTGCAGGACATTTTAGTACATGATCCCAAAACTTAAGCAGATCCAAATCTCAGTGGGATCATACCATTAAAAACAGTGGTAATCAATCATTAAAAGCTGTTTGTGGGGCCCAAAAGTTTTGGATCAATCCGATCCATATATTTCCCCTTCATCCAGGTCTGTTTGACCTTCTCAACGTGATAGATGGCAAATAAACATTAAGATGAGCCCTAAAAGGTTTTAATGGTGGACGTTCATTCACCACTTTTTCCCGTGCTACGGTCCACCTTAGATTTGGATCCGCTTAATTTTTTGGACAACGTCCTAAAATGGACTTTAAAAACGGATGTACAGCGTGGATATACAACACATCATCAAGGTGGGCCCACGGTAAGGGTAACACCTAATCCGCTCCCCCTGCAGACATGCCACGTTGGCAGATAGTCTGGCTGATCCCGATGCGCGAAGATCTCCGTCATGGATAGCTTCTTCGGGGGCAAGTGAGATGCTTACGTGGCACATTTGTGCAAGATCTGGACCGTTCAAGTGAATCACTTGTATATGTACAAACAGTTGGTTGTGTTAATCGTGCACCTTTTGTATTTTTGTCTTATACACGTGTCCTATGGGATGATGGGCCACCCTGATTTTTCTGGA
Organism: Magnolia changhungtana; assembly: GCA_030180095.1. Classification (NCBI taxonomy): domain Eukaryota; kingdom Viridiplantae; phylum Streptophyta; class Magnoliopsida; order Magnoliales; family Magnoliaceae; genus Magnolia; species Magnolia changhungtana. The sequence goes on along the minus strand of JASAUF010000630.1, from coordinate 8,449,306 downwards.
GATTTCTATGGGCCCCAACACTGCTCGAGTAGTAATTGCATGCTGACGTGGCGTCCCGTGCTGTAATTTGATTTTCATAGACATATTCCTTTTTTTCCTCTTTTTACAGTAATCGTTGGCTTTTATTTATTCTGATTAACTCAACAGACGCGTAGAGTCGCACACATCCACACGCGGGCATACTGTGGAATATGAAACACGTGTATGAGATCTGAACTTTCAGTAAGGTTTGAAATAATGCTCAGATCCAGTTCCTAGAAAAAAATCATTCTTTCAGGTGAGTCACAAATTATAAAATAAATGATGGGTGAATTTTTTTTTCTATCCGTTCATTTGTTTTGATCTGGGTTGGCCCACCTGAGGTGTGGAATGACCTGATTTTTATGCCAGAATATCTGAACAGTGCATCTCACATGAAATAAAGCTCATATCTCACAAACACATCACAGTGTGACACGTGTGCCCGCGTGTGGAGGTATATGGCTCTCACACGTGTGTAGAATTACAAAATCTCTCGTCGTTTATAAATAGGGCCCGCATGATGATGGAGCACCCTGATTTCTGGGGATTGCACGGTGGGGCCCAGCACTTCTGGAATAGAAAACATGTTGACGTGGCATCAGTTTCCTTTTTTTTTTAATTTTAATATTAGCGTTTTTATATTTAATTAATTATTATCCGGTGCTTTGTTTAAGACAAGAGGGATGGGCCCCGCTGCCCTGTTTCGGGGAACGGTGGGAATTGGGGCCCACCATTTTGACCGAGATGAGCAAGATCGGTCCATGGAAGTTGCTGACGTAGACAAATCAAAGGTGCTTGAAAGTTGATGCACTGCATACATTGCATGTGCCACCACGCGTCCTGGCATGGACGCCAACTTCAGTTGGGGCAGCCAGACGAAGACTGCATCCTACCCCTTTCGAGTAGCCACCGTGACGTATGGGTCTATCATTTTAGGTTATAATCCCAAAAATGAGGCAGACCTTACACAACGGGGATTGAGCTCTTATCGTTGAAAACTTCTCAAGGGACACAGAAGTTTTGGATGGAGCTGATATCTGTGTTTTTTCTCTTCATCAAGGCCCATGTAACTTTATGAATATATAAGTTAGATGGTAAATAAATATTATAGTGGAATCATTATCACCACTTCTTCTTGCTGTGTGGTTCACTTTCGCCTTATATCTGCTTCATTTTTGGGTTTGTCACACGAAAAAGTGGATGGACGGTGTGGATAAGACTTATACATCAAGGTGGTCACTCGAAACTCATATCCGTTCCCAGTTGCAAATAGAATTTTATCTTTTTTTCGGACGTACAGTTATCTATCAATTTCCAAAACTCTAACTAAAAATAGTATACTACACGCTTTCATGCATAAATCATAAGTTTTTTTAAAATAAATTTTTAATTTTTAATTTTTAAAAACCTAAATTTCAACTATTATATATGTGACATACAGTCATCCATCATTTACACCAGCTTATGTTAGAATGTTAGCACCAAGCGAACCACACCACATAGAGCAGTTGGGATTTGGACTTCTATCCTTGAAACCTTCCCGAGGCTTCCCGCCTTCAAATTCATGTGCCATCCAAACGGTTGATAATGAATTCACCTTGAAATATCAGACTGACCCAATTCTTCTGTGGGTACTTAAAATTTCAGTATTATCTTACTAACACTTTTCTACACTGTTATCTCACTTGATTTTTAGATCAATTTAACTTTTTTAATGCTTTCCTAAGAACATTAGAAATATCCATCAAATTAGTACTTATGCACTTTCTTTGTTTATGTTTATCTAACCTTGTTAGTATTAATGTTCTTCTTTCGTTCATGTCTACTTAACCTTGTTAGTATTGATGCTCTTTCTTTGTTAATGTCTATCTAACCTTGTCTGTATTTATATTCTTCTTTTGTTTGTGTCTACTTAATCTTGTTAGTATTTATGTTATCCTTTCATTCATATCTATCTAACCTTTCGAGCTGATTAGATGTCAAATAAACATTACAGTTGACTTTACAAAATTTTTATCCGCGGATCTAATTATGACCACTGCTTCCCTGGTGTTGTCCATTCGAGCCTTTTATCTGCCTTATCTTTGGGCTTGTACCTTAAAATGGTCTTTCAAAATAGATAGACAGCCTCCATAAAGCAAATAAATCACGGTGGGCCCCACATAGTCCCCACATAAACCAACGCAATTCACGCCGGCAAAATCATTACTCCCCGGCTTCCTCTCATGACACGTGGAATTTGCAGTCCCAAGAGAGATTTTGACTCATCACTGCATCACTCAGAAACGACATTTAGGGATCAGTTTCCGAACAGAGACGAATGAAGAGCGGATCATACAAGGAGAGAAAAGGGGGACCTTACAATGAAGGGAGCTCATGCACATGCGATCGCAATAATTGTAACACGTGGTCCACAATTTCCTCAGCTCAAGCCGTTCAAATAGTGGGCCCCGCAACTGTCGACGTGCAGACTGGTGGCCATCTAACGGTTGGATGAAGTGAAAAATAGTGAACGGTTGAGATTCAGCTATCAACATTTTCTTGACCTTAAGTCAGCATCTTTTAGAAAATGAAATTTTGATAAATTGGTGGAATTCAAAAGGAACTGAAAGGAAAAAAGGTGTTTTTTTTAAAGCCGTAGATTTCAAAAAGTAGCTGTACGTCCGACGAGTTTGTGTATTTGTACGGCATTTACCCCTTCATTAAAATGAGATGCCCAAAATTCAAGTTGTCCAACTATCAAATGGGGTAAGCTATAGAAAATTATAAAACAACACCTAAAGACTCCACATTCACATGGAATATCACATTTTTATGGTTGGATTGTTTTGAATTTTGGTGCATCTTATTTTTATGGTGGTACAACCTTGTTGCATGGACAAGATGTCATATAAACACTATAATGACTGACACTTGCCAACTAATTGTATGTGAACATTTCTCCTCAAAAATTACCTGTAGAAAAGAAAGTGTTTTCTACTAGAGTTATCATCTTCCATGAAAATTGGTTTTCTATTCTATGATTTTTTTCATAAAAGGAGGCTTTTATATTCTCTTAAATCCCAACTAATCTGTTTTCTAAGATTTTGAGATATGATGCTTATCTTTTAACTCTATTAGAAATCCCATTTACTAAAAGAATTGCTTATTTTAAGATTTCATTTCATGATTTTCTTTTCTCTTTAGTGACATTGTGCTTTTTAAATCTACTTTTTGAATTTTACCAATGCAAACAAACTAAAATAATCAAAAGATTAAAATATTCTGTTTTGAGAATCTGTAATCAAATATCTCCCATCCATGCTAGTGAAGCGGATTGCATACCAAGTAAATTCCGTGGGGGGCATTGTGATTTATGTATTTTATCTACTCTGTTCATCCATTTTTCACATAATTTTGGAGCTTGAGCAAAAAACTAAACATATCCAAAGCTCGAGTGGACCACACCACATGAAACAATGTGAATTGAATTTCTATCGTTGAAAAAATCTTAGGAGCTATAGAAGTTTTGGATCAACTTGACATTCGTGTTTTCCCTTCATCCATGTGTGAGTGATCTTATGAATATGTTGGATGAAAAATAGACATGTGTAGGCCCTATGAAGGTTTCAACTGTGGAAATCATCATTCCCATTGTTTCCTGTGGCGTGGTCCGCTTAAGCTTTGGATATGCTTCAATTTTGAGCTCTACTCCTAAAATGAGCGAGAAAAATTGATGGACGACTTGGATAAACTACATACATTCACAGTGGGCCTAAGAAAGTTTACTCATTATGATAAAAGCTTATTGACTAACTTAGTACACAATCCCATTTCCCATGGTAGACTCATTTATATAAACAATGAAAAGTCATCCATGTATTCAATGGAAAGCCTTAAATAATAAAAGGCTCAAAATATCCAATCAAAGAGCTTTATTGGACATCCTTTGTCCATGATAGTCCTATGTCATGTGAACAGTCTATATCACTTAACATTACTAGTTGGCATAATGAGTTTGGGTCATAGAAACATACCTCACATAGAAAGCTATAGTAATGCCATATCATATATTGGTATTTGTTTGCAGAGATAATTATATCAAATTATAATTTATTTAATAAATTGATAGATACGTTTGTAAATTGATAGATGTGTGACAACGAAGTTTTGTGTGTTTAATTTTAATTTTAGAATACTAAAATGGTTTCCAAATGAAGTTTAAAGTTTTACAAATTAGATTAAAAATTATATAAAACAAAATAATAATAATAATAATAAAAATAAAAAATTTGTTCTACTTTTTTTTTCTTCAACTAGTTTCAAAATGATTTTAATGTTGAACTATGCCTTTTTCATGTTTAGCCCATCTCAAGGACTTCCATTTACAACCTTGGCTAATCTAGTACGGCTAGGATTTTGAGATCCATTCATCTAACCATTAGATTGGAATTATAATGATTGTAGGCTATGAAAATCCTACTTCATTTATCAATGATCATGCTTGTAGTTCTAAAAGAACTAATTAACCTTTATACCACATGTAAGGAAACAAAAGAGAGAATTATATATATATATATATATATATATATATATATATATATATATATATATATATTGAAGAACACTTCATTATTTTATCAACACCATCTCTCTTCACTCTATCCTAAGGGGTTGTTTAGCACCGAGGATTCGGCCGGGGGACACCAAATCCAATGATTTCAAATCCTCACTTTTTGTTAGTTTTGCAATTATTTCCTTTTGCTTGGATTTCCAATCCTCTATTCTTCTCTGTTTTTTTTTTTAAATTTTCCCCTCATTTTTTAACGTAGAAGAATTGCATGTGTAACGTGGCCCACTAATGATATCCCAAAACTATTAAATTATCGATTGCATCACTAATTTTTTTTTCAATAGAATGACATGAACAGTCCAAACATTATCCATGTAAATTAACGGTTAAAAATTGTTGATTAGTTGGTTAGTTGTGATCCTATGCTTCGGCCTATCCAAGGCTTGGAATTTCATCATTTTTTGTCAAAGTATATATGTCAAGGATTAATTACAATCATTACGTCAAGCGTTACATACATACACTAATTAAGGATATTAAAATTGATTTAGTAATTAAATTCACACTCCTCTAAATATATTTCATAATTTAAGTGTATGATTGCTTTTGATTCATAGAAATTTTGAATTCAAGTGCCAAACACAATTGAAAGATTCCGAATATGGAGTATTTCAAATTCGGAGGAATTCTAATCCAAATATTCCCAATCCACAGTGTCAGATGAGGCCTAAGAACATAAGCCTGTCTTAATCAAACACACATTGCAAGCTTTCTATCTTAAAATCAAAGTAGAGAATCTAGAATCATTTTAACAGAAAATAGGAAACTAACTTAAAAAACTAAATTATTACAGAAAATCAACAACTTAAGTTCTAAAAAAATAAAAACATTGTACTTGGGGTTGTACCTTTCAACTTAGAAAATTAATTTTAAAATCTAAAATTGATGCGGTGTCAACCGTTCATCAAGGTGGTGCCATGCCCGATCATTGTCTAACATCCAACTTATTTGAATTTTCCAATTCAAACATTAACAAGTTGTCAATTTTAAAAAACTAAATTATTACAGAAAATCAATAACTTAAGTTCTATAAAAATAAAAACATTGTACTTGCAGTTGTACCTTTCAACTTAGAAAATTAATTTTAAAATCTAAAATTGATGCGGTGTCAACTGTTCATCAAGGTGGTGCCATGCTCGATCATTGCCTAACATCCAACTTATTTGAATTTTCCAATTCAAACATTAACAAGTGGTCATCACAACCGCAATAATTAAATTAATTTAAAATATTAAAAAATTGCTTTATTTAGTACTTAAATTATTTTTTCGGCATTCGGGACGTGTATTTTTGTGCTTTTTTTAAAAAAAAGATCTGCAAGCAATAATTCCGATGAGGGTGTATAAGCCATCTCATCTACACTCCATGACATGTACAACCGGGGTGCAGTGGCATGAGATCCTATCCGTCCATCATGGTAATCAATGATCAAGAACAAAAAAAAGCTGTGTTTGATTAATGAGTGGACCACCATGTATATAAGAGATGGATAAAAGAAGCTTTCAGCATTTTTTCGAAGATGTTTGACCATTGCTAACATTATCAAGCATCTGATAAGTGGATCCGTCTAATTTATGAGCCGGGGAATTTACACCATGCGTCCCATATGATGAACGGCGTAGATCTCATCTCCGTGTGCAACGATGGCACATATGGTGGCATGTACATTAGACGCCTTATACACGTGCGTGTGCGTAGCAAACCTTGGTCAAGATCGAAATAACACCTTTGTTTTTTTGGAAGCAGATTGCGTAGTGACCCCAACGCTGCAGATATTCCTGATGACCGGACTGTGTGGGGTGCATCATGATGTATTTATTTCATCCATGCCGTCCATTCATTTTTTAAGTTCATTTAAGGGGATGATACCAAACTCGAAATATATACAATGCTCAAGTGGACCACACTACAGGAAACAGTGGAAATAATGACATCCAACACTGAAATATCAGCTTGATTCAAAACTTCTCTGGGCCCCAAGATGTTTTTAACGGTAGGCGTTTCAATCCCCACTGTTTCCTGTGGTGTAGTCCACTTGAACTTTCGATACGCTTCAATTTTGGGTTTATTTCCTAAAATGATCTGGAAAAAATAATGGATGGTGTGGATAAAACAATCACATCACGGTGGGCCCCATAGAGTCCGGTCATCAGGGATATCAGTTGGGGTCATCACGTAATCCGCTACCCTCTTTTTCATTTCGCTGCAACGCATTATTTCCCGTCTGGCCACGGTTGAAAGAGATTTCCGTACCGACGATCTCCCACCGTACATTCATCGCGATGGAATGAATCTATATGTGACTCATAGTTTGGCGATCCTGACCATTGAACTTGTGTCTCCCATGATCAACAGACCATGCCCCAAAAATCTCTTTAATTGGACTACTTTAACCTTTTCACCGTCAGCATCCAAACACATGGTTGAGAAGAAGCCCACCAACAATACACGAACGGATAGGATCTTCCAATTTGGAAGATTTTGTGGGCATGTTCTATCCATCATGGGACCATCATATCAACGGCTTGGATAAGCCAACATGGGCCCCTGCACATGCAAACATTGAGGGTAACATGGAATTTCCCTTACAGTCACTGAGAAATCTGACTCCATTTCTATAATCCATTGGCAATCAGATCCCATTTTCTTATGTAGTTTGCAGATGCTGTGTGGCCCACCACAAGGGAATTCCTGCGTGTGCATTTACTACCACACGTGGAAGGACACATGCCAATGCGAATTCTCTAATTTCAAAATAATATTAAATTAATTAAATAATGGAGTCCTTTCTGTCTAGAACATGGTTTAGGTCCAACACATTATCAGGAAAAAAAAATCAGAATATTATAATTTATAATAAATGATAGATGATAATTTTCAAACTGTTGGACCGCTAATTTCCTGTCCAACCATAAGATAATTTCCATCCTGTCATGTGTGTGCTGAATCCAACCCGTTCAAAATGTTGTCTACATGATGACAATCACCTTGTGCGAAAATCAGCTCTAACCATCTACCAGGTGGGCCATACCTGTAGTTTTTTTATTATGTACGTAGAAATTCATCATCTTCCATCCTGTGGCCCACCTGATGGTGGATCGAGCTGTTTTTTTTTACAGGTGATCCTCATAGCAGGGAAAGATATTGGACGGGTTGGATGCCACACCCACATGACAGGTTGCAACCTAGGTCCGTCACCTTACAACCAGTTGGAGATGAGTATTTTATAATAAATAGTGAAATAGACGGCTTGAAAATATCAGAACCAAAGATAAAGAAGACCTTATTGCTGACGCATGCCTTTAACAACTTGTGCTCCCATGTGTATGAAAGGCCACGGTCAGTAACATATTAGAAACTTTTATGCTCTGGCAGAAGGGGAGGGTTGATATGCAGGCACACGCCGCAAAATGCGAATCCCTCTCTAGATTCATCATAGACCAAACAGGCAAAGACTGGTTTGATTATATATATATATATATATATATATATATATATATATATATATATATATATACACGCCCACCTTTTACTTGAGCCTTTCACACATGTCATGAGCACAGAATCTGAATCGGCCACGTGATGTGGCACCCGGTGAAACTCTATTTTTTCTTTATTATTATTATTATTATTACACACGCACACACACCCCCACACACTCACGCTAGCGGAATTTCACGACCTATGGGTACTCGAACCCTTGACCAGGAGTTGAAACTCCTGAGAGTCTATCACCCGAGCAAGAATAAGGACCCAACAAAGCTCTATTTTTTCAATTTTTAGCTCAATCCGAAACTATAATGGGCCATAGAAAAGAGAAATGCAAATCAATGGACGAAACTAAGCTCATAAAGTTTCGTGTGTGTGTATGTGTGTGGGGGGGGGGGGGAGGGGGGGTGGTGCCGCATCACCGAAACCGTTCAAATTTTACGCCCATGACACGTGTGCAAAGGCGCGCACCAGTGCTTATCATAAGAAAGTGAAGCATCACTGTGTGTATATATGAATGCGAATGTGCACCGGTTCTTGGGAGCTCTCGTGAACACTTATTAAGAAACTCATTTCTACTAATATGAACTCAAAATTTAAACTATCCACTTAGATGTAGCACCTTATAAAATTTTTAGGGCTCAACTTTTACCTTGATTCAAAACTTTGGTGGGCTACGATGAAAGAGAGGTAAATTAAGGGAAGAAGCTATTTCCTTTTGCTATGGTCTACTAAAGTTTTGGATTGAGGTAAAAGTTAGGTCCTAAGGGCCCGTTTGGCCGGGTGGTTTGAAAGGGATTGAATGGTATTAGGGTGGATGACATGGATTTCTAGGTAATGATGGTGTTGTCAGTAGATTGTCTTGAGATCCATGAGATTGCTATATGCCTGGATTGCTATATCCAGTCTGTTTGGCACACCCGGCCAATCCTGGGATTAAACCTTCCCATCCCTTTCAATCCCTTGAACCCAACACGTCTTAGGCAAATTTGAATGGATTAAGGTGGATTGGATGGGATTTAAAGGTAATGATGGTGTTGTCAGTGGCTTGTCTTAAGACCCATGGGATTGGGATCAGATCACCGACGCTGTTTGGCACGCCCGGCCCATCCCATGATTTAACTTCCAAACCCTTCCAATACCATCCAATCCCTTCCAATCCGACCAGCCAAATGGGCCCTTAAGGGTTTTATGAGGTTTTGCATCATGTGAACGGTTCAAATTTTGAGCTCAGATTTCACGAAAACTCATGAGAACTAGTGCATAGCTAAGCATTCCTCTCTCTTTGTAGCCCAACACTCGGCTACATGCCATTTCTCACAATTTCTTGTGAGAACTTTTTGAGAACTCATCACAGCATTATGTGAGCCCAACATGATACAACACCTTATAAAAACTAAGGGCCCAAAACTTCAGTGCGAATGTGCAGGAGTGAGCATGCCTCTCTATATATAAGGCATGCTTACCGGTGCATGTACGCACCTTTGCACACATGTCATGGGCCTAAAATATAAATGGTCTATGTGATGCGTCACGCATGAAACCCCCCAAGATCAATTTTTACCCTGATCCAAAACTCCGGTGGGCCATATCAAAGAGAGATGCAAATCAAGGGTGGAAACTATTTTCTTTTATCATGACCCACCAAAGCTTTAGATTAAGGTAAAAGTTAGGACTTGGGTTTCACATGTAGCATTTAGATTTTGGAATCACATCACATGTGATAAGTTCTCAAAAAGTTATCACCAGAACTCATGAGAACGGTTGCCCAATTGACAATTGGGCTATATGAGTGTAAGTAGCCAAGTTCAGCAGACAAGTCTCCACATATCAGAGGTTGATTGAACAATAAATCTAGTTTTGGGATTAAGTATGTACGGTGGACCCCACAATATGAAGGGTGTAGCTTAGGAGCCTATATGGTTCAATCGTTTTGGGAGGTATTAGGTGCTATTGAATTTGAAAATCCTATCCTTTAAACCCACATGCTATTTGATTCCTCCAATAGGTATTACCTTTATATACTTTGAAAAAATGTGCGTTGTCTAAGGATCCCACCATGATGTCTACCCGTTCGCATTGCTCGTAAATTCAACAAAAGGTGGTGTTCATGTCAGCAAGTTACGTGGATCCCACCATGATATATAAGCTATATCCACACCATCCATCCATATTTTAATACTATTTTAGGGCACGGGCCCAAAAATCAGGCATATCCGAAGGTCAAGAGGACCACATCATATAAACTAATGGGAATTGAAAGCCAACCATTGAAAACTTCTCGATGGCCACAAAAGTTTTGGATCAAGCTGATATTTTTATTTTCCCTTCATCTAGGTTCGTATGACCTTATGAATAGATTGGATGGCAAATAAACATGGATAACTCATTTTCCTAACTGTTGACCACTAATTTAAAAGCTTGATAAACACCTAAAAATGAGTTCATTTTACTTCTACTCTATGTAATATAAGCAGTGTTTAACTAATTTTATCCATGCCATTAATCATAGCCCTCTCGTAGTATTATTATTATTATTATTATTATTATTTTTTTTTTGTGTAAAGCTCGAAATAGAGGCTCTATGTGACCCACCATGGTAACCACGTGACAACCACTTGTTATACCAGATTGGTAAGACATTACTAATATCGTGTCGCGGTCTAAGGATGCTAAGTCTTCCACACCCTCACACCTTTAGGAGAATTTTCATTAGGAATAGAGTTTTCTCTCATATGGGGGTAAGAGGATCAAGACATATTTATTAGAAAGAGTGGTCGGAGAAGCTTATCCATCACACTTCTCTCCTCTTGGTCTCATCACCATAGTTTTTTATATCTGAATTGACAATTGTATATACGAACCACAATTCAAACATCCCACCCCAAAACTATCCATAAATATCATAACTATAGCAGGGCTCACTGAATTGCTCAATTTAAATAATTCAATGGTCATATCTAAACCAATGATCATGTGTAACCCACCTAATAGAGTCTTACACCACTCACATTTATTAAGCCACTGTAAACATGTTAAGACATTAGAATAAAACTATGAAAAATATAAAACTTGAGTGAGCTACAACACTAAAAAAAAGTTACAATAAGTCAACCAATACCAAAACAAGTGAGCACCATTGAGTAAACCAGCATGTAGTTGCTCTCTCTCTCTCTCTGGTAAGGATTAAAAATGCTTTTGAAACCAGTTCATTTTTAAGTGGTGTGCCAAACAGGCCCTTGGAATTTTATTTTATATTTTATTTGAAAGGCTTTTGCTGCATGGACTACAAACACCTGGCCCATGACATCAATGGTACCTTGACCACTGAAAAATGAACCCCACTCATACAAACCGAAAGTGCAATGGTACCATACAATCTCTAGACCTAAGCATTCTATATTACCTTTGTGATGATATCTCCTAAAAATTTAGGTAGGTTATCATATCATTTGTATCATCATCCTCTCTACTACCAGCTGTGGACAACCAAACAATAAGGCTATACTAATATCCCCTCCTTAAAATCACCTAATGCATTGCTCCTTTGTCTTTTTTGGGGGACTGCCCTTAGCTTTGGGTGCCCTTGTAAGGGGACACTATGCATGATTGTTGCAATGTTTCCTCCCATGTAGCCTGTCTTTGCTATTTTAGTTAGAGAAATCCAACCAAATTTAGAGGAGAGAAAAACTCTGATACTCTAGCACAGTGTGATGGATGATACATGTATGCTTAAAAATTACCCAGAAATTGCATGTGTGGGACACATGTAATTTAATCTAAACCGTCCAAATTATGGGTCCCAGTCTTGATGTTTCATGATCCAAAAATTATTCCTGTTCGATTATCTGACTGTTGGATTGGTGGAAATCTCTTGGACGGTTGAAATTGTAACAAGTTAGAATTGTTCAACTAATCTGATGTTTGGGATGTAATTAAGTTAACAAACGATCTGATTTTGGGGTAGTAAGTTAACGACAGTAGGTTCCACAATTTAGATGGTTTAATTTGAGTTAAGGTAGGCCACGTGTACAATTTACGAGTGCCAGTGTATCAGACTTACCCACGGCCAGAGTATATATTAAATTACTTCCTTTAATGGGATTGCAGCTGTTGGATCTGAGGTCATATCGCGGTGATCCAAACCGTTTATTCGGTGGGGCTCACCGTGGATAGGGATACCCATAAAAAACCACTTCAATTTAAATGTTTTCTTCGGGATATGGACTTTCTTCTTTAACCATTGGTAGGACTTCCAATCTCGAAGATTTTGCTCTGTATCACCCATTCACGATGTGGATCGCCGCATAAACGGTTTGGATCATTCCAATCCAACAGCTATAGTTCCGACCTAGACCCTAGTAAAAGGCACCTCATGTACACATAACCTCTGTGCTAGCTAGGAGACACGTGCGAAATCCAAGCCATCCATCAGGTGGGTCTGACCATATAGACGTTCCTGACCAAAAATCAATACACTTGGCTGGTGGGCCCCGATGTTAGAAACAGGTAGGCAGCGGGTTTGAAATCTTCTGCAAGTCTCACAGCCCTACTTTTTTTTTTTTTGGTTAACAGCGGCCCACCTGTCTAATCAAACGGCCTGATTCTTGTGTCAGAGCATCTACATCGTGGGGCCCCTCTGATGGATGGATTGGATCTTGCACGCACGCGAAATGCTGGCACGAGTGTAACGTTCACGTGAGCTGTACCTTATGCAGGCGTGTGGGCTTCACGTAAGACCCCTTTAAGACACTGTCTTTTGTGGGGCCCACCGTCTGTCCCCAAAAGGGTGGGCCCCACCTGTGGTTAGAGACACGCCAATGAGAGGTTGGCCATGCGTGTTGACCGACTCAAAGGTAAACCGTCGCCATCCGTCTCGACGTGCTTGATTGGGACCGCACACGCAGCCGCTTTCCAGACGACAAGTGGGCCCCACAAACATTGGACGGATGAGATGGCGACAAGCGTGACGTGGACAAACGTGTTGATCGGCCCTGTGATGAGGAGGCTACTTAGCCAAAGTAGGGAGGGATACGCTTTTCTTTTCTTTTCGTTTCTTTTCCACTTGAAAAGTGAAGCCCCTTTCCTCTGCAATGTATGTAGAAAAAACTCATTCTACAACTATGTTTGTAGGGCCCACCTTTATGTATATCCTAAATCCACACCGTCCATAAAGTGATACCCCTAAATTTAGTTACATCTACCAGAAATTTGGATGATCTAAAATTCTTGTGGATCACACCACAGGGAATAGTTTGGATGTAGATGTTCACCGTTAAAAACTTTCAGATGGCATGTGGGTCACAGTTATTTTATTTATGAAATCCAATCCATTCATTAGATTATACCCACTAGGATTAACAGTGAAAATTTAAAAATCAGTCTATTACGAATTTCAATTGGGTCGCAACACCTAATTTTATAGAATTTGGGCATGACTTTACATGGTACCATCCACCAGAGCTTTCGGTTCGTCTGATATTTGGAATCTGACGATAAAAATGTGAAGTTTCACATGGTGGACGGTGTGGATGTCTTGAAAATTCACGGTGGCCCCACACACCTCGTCGTAGAATAAGCTAATTCTACAAACGCTGCAGAGGAACTGGCCTCTTGAAACTGACAAAAATATCTCTACAGTATCAAAACGTGTGAACCGTTGCTGTATTTTCTTCGGTAAGCATCATGCGATCCAGCCCATTGAAAGAAATATAGGATTTTTTGGCTTTGGTATACCAACGGCTTAGATCAATGAACCAAGGGTCCCACTATTTAGATCCTTTGGATTAAAAATCAGGCTATTTTATGAGTCAGTTGGGTCAGAGAGTACAAAACAGATGGGAAGCGAGAAAAATGGTTGGGACCGTCGATTTGTTTTGTACATTGTGGCCCACCTTAAAAGTTAAACGGTCTCATTTTTTTAGGAAGAAGATCTAATCATTGAGTTCCACCTTATGGAAAACTCGGATCCCTTACACGTGTGCCATATTGGAAAGCGTGCTTGGGTTTGGATGATCCTGGCTACGCACGGGTGCATGGACACAAAGGGGAAGATCACGCATATGCAAGATTGAAGACTCTGATCTATCATCAGGTGAACCACATCGGGTAGAAGCCATATATAAAAACTAAAGCTGACAAGATTTTCAGGTGGGCCACACTTGTACAAAAAATGAATGGTTAAGATGAATTGAGCACCTACACGGTGGAGATCGCATGATGAACGGCTCCGATCTGGCATAATCGTTTCACGTGCGAGATGCCTGTGAGAAAGTGGGGCCGACAGAGATGCCCATGAGAAACCACTCAGTCAAAACAGTTTCTCAATATCACAATAGGACCGAATTCCAAAACTCAGGTGGGCCACATGACAGGAAACAGTGATAACGGAAATCTGCACCGTTGAAACCTTCATGGAGCCGTTTATATGCCATCCAAACGGTTCACAAGTTTAGTATCACTGGGATAAACTGTAGGAACAAATATCACTCGGATCTCAAACTTCTGTGGCCCCCAAAATGTTTACAGTGGTCGGCGTTTAATCACCGTTTTTTCTCGTGTCGTGGTCCAACAGAGTTTCGTAATTTCCTGATTTTTGTATTTCTGGTCTATTGTGAGCTCGAGAAAGTGATGGACGGATTGGATTTATCACAGGAATCTCAGTGGGCCCCACGTAGGAGCACAGGCAATTCCCATTACAATTTCTGAAGTTTAGGATAAAACTCTACAGTGGTACTACACGGACGTTCCATAGTACGTATGCAACTGAACCTCATGCACAAAGCTCTAGTTACCGATCTGTCCATCTAGGTGGTCCACGTGGGCCCAAGTAAGAGGTGACACGTGTCACTGATGATGGCCGACAATATGATCTTGGGACGAGAGAAAGGTTCTCATTCATGATCTATTACCATCAATAAAAGAAAAGCTGGACCCCTTTGTGCAAAGAGAATAATTCCTTTAGGCCTGACCTTTTATAAAGTGGTAGTAGGAGCACAAAAGTAGAACATCCTGCACTGACAAATTACCATAATGCCCTCGGGTGATCTCGACCGTTGATCTGATGGATTTAATAGCAAACGTCGGAATTATGGGGCAAGAATCTTTGTACTGAGAATGTACCACATGATCAATGGCCAGAATCTTTCTAAATGGTGCAAGGCAAGAAATCCTGTGATGGTCCAACACTAATTTAAATATGGTGGTGACTCATCTTCCTTACACGTGGCACTTGTGCAGGGCTATCCAGACCATACAAATTATGGGGCATGCACCGTATGGAACATACCTCTAAAATTGCATAGACCAGGCAATCCCAACCATCCAATCGATGTCTATGAAATCGATGGCTAAAAGTATAATAGTGAGCTGTCCAAATGCTAAGAGTAAGATCAGATGGTTCCTATCATATATATTCTGGGTGATACACCATCAACCATAGGGTGGATGATTTGGATGGTTTGGATTTGTATTATTTGAACAGGTCGCGTTTGGTCGCACATAATATCGTAAAATTTCCAATAATAACGCAATATCGTGAAATTTCACAATACATGGTGCAACCAAACACAGCCTTAACTGGTACCTTTTCCCCTCAAATTTTATATTGAAACATGCCTTTCTTTCAACATCCTTCCTATTATTTGATAGTACATGTACATAATCCAAACCATTGGTGTGAGAAAGTTAAAAGTACTCAACATCACATTCAGAAAAGGAAGGTGGGCCACACTATCATTTTCCATCCTGACCACTCACTGCTTTGCCGACAGGCTGAGCTTTTTCGAGCTTTTTCGACGAGAAAATAAATTTTTTTTAAGGCAAAAAAATGTTAGTAAGATTTTTTTGGACGACTGAAACTTTATAAAAGTTATAAACTGGGTCTAAAAGATACGAATCATGAGCCTGGTTAAAAGGACTCAGACCACTTGAACTGACTCGTCCAGCCCTGAGTTGTGTCGCAACTCGGCCGAGTTGGAACTGAACGATCTGACTCGACTGAGTCCAGTGCGTTCGAGTCACGAGTCGCATCGGACTCGTCCAAGGCTGATGTCAAAGCTCTGTGGGGCCCACTATGATGTTTGTGTTTTATCCACGCCCTCCATCCATTTTTCCAGATGATTTTAGGGCATGAGCCCTAAAATTCGGCAAATTCAAATCCTGGGTGGACCACACTACAGGAAAAATGAGTTGATTGAACGTCCATCATTAAAAACTTCCTAGGGCCCACTGTAATGTTTATTTTCCATCCAACCTGTTGATAAGGTCACAAAAATCTGGATGAAACGAAAAAACAAAAATTAGTTTGATCCAAACCTTCTATGGCCCCCAAAAATTTTCAACGGTGAGTATTCAATCCCCACTGTTTCCTGTGGTTTGGTCCACTTAAGATTTGGATCTGCCTTATATTAGGGATCATGCCCTAAAATGAGCTGGAAAATGGATGGACGGATTGGATAAAACACATACATCATGGTGGGGCCCACAGCGCTTAGACACAAGCAAGCTCGCTGGTGGGGTCACTAGCCAAACCGCGTCCGTACCATGGTCAGGAAAAAAAGAAAAAAGAAAAAAGAAAACTAACAGTTGATATTTAATGTTTTCATGTGACCCACTTGATTAATGGGCCATTCTTATTTTTAAAAGGTCATATGTCCATAGTGAGATCCATCCAATGAATGGTCAAGATCTAACACTCACGTGCCATGTTCACACGTGTACAGCGTTTGATTGAATGAAGGAAGAGCCCAACTACCAGAGTTTAAGATTATGATTACAAATCACAAATTGTGGATGAGCCAAACGCATTAAATGCTGAGTCAACAGCCATTCCATGAGATGGGACCCTTTTGGTACAACCCCTTGTATTCATCCACCAATAATACAAACATGACAACACAGGTGAAGGAATTTCACATCACCCCATTGCTGATGTGGACCCTCCAATATGATGTGGGCCCCACCAGGGTCTGGACAGGCCAAACCCACTTAAATGAGAGTGGCCCATTTGCACTCTCACCCACCAAAGATACACGGCTGTAATGCAATGAACTTGGAATAACATGGCTGCGGCAGGAGAACTGATGTAGACGCATACAGGGTGCTGATGTGGACAGCGTGGACCCCACCTCAGGACTGGGCCATCCCTGTATTTAAAGTTGATGTATTTTCCACATGGAATGTCCGGTAGTTGATGGTGTACCATCGCTGACTCAGCATCCCTGGGGTTGGATGGGTTTAAGATGGAGGGTGAGATAGGTTCAAATCTCATGGACCATGGTTAACCTTAGATAGAACCCAGGTTCATCCAGCTGGCTCTTGTTCTGGGGTGAGAGAGCTTTTATCCGGTGAAATGTTTAGTGTGGGGCCCACTGTAGTGTTTGAGGTCCATCCAACCCGTCCATTAGATGAGTTACCCCATTATAGCCGCGGATTCCAAAATATAGCCTGATCGATATATCATATGGGCCACACAAGAGAGAACAATAGTAGACACTTGGGAGGGTGTTGCCTGCCATACGAATTTTCTGATGGAATAAGGGATCCACTGTGTTGCTTATGTGCGATCCGAACCATTCATTAGGCGATCCCAACCACGATGAACGAAAGAAAAAAATCATGTGGGTACCACGTGAATATATTGGTTTTAGATGCGTCTGTGCATTTTTCCTTGTGTTGTTTCCCACCTAAGTTTTGTATCAGGATGATTCTTGGGATGTACGGTGAGAATGAGTAGGAACAACAGATGCACGGTTTGGATTCCAAGTAGACATAACGAGTGGGCCCCACATAGCTCGAACTTACTGTAATTCGAATGTATCTGATCATTCCCTTTCATCGGAAGCCATTATAAGGGGGACACATAGCTCGAACTTACGGTAATTCGAGTGTCCCGTGATACCCTACTGCAGACAATCGGGGCCCACGGTTTGGTGATCCATACCGTTGATCGCATCTGTCCCACCATATAAGTGGGGCACCCCAGAAATATCATGGATCTGAAGTCCCAGCCATCCAATCTCTAGCATTTTCTCCATTGAATGTGTGCGACTGCTTTTTTATCTTAATCATCTTAATCATTAATATATAGACCATTGATCAAAAGGCTAGAATCTTCCAATAAACTGATTTTTTATGCATCATTCATGCCGAAACCCATCAGATGGACGGTCTGGATCGCCAGATGGTGGGCCCACTGGGACCGACTGGTAGTGCGGTAGTACACATGATACATGTCTTGTGGCCCACATGATCAGATAATCCCTTTTCATCTAAAAGAGTCCCATTTGATAGCAATTCGACCAGATTTTACAGTAATCATGTCCAAAGTAGACTTAAGCCAACCATAACTGATCATCCATGAATTCACCAAAGCTGATAGGGAAATGTTGTGAGGTGATTCACAGCCCACACGTGTGAGATCTGGGCCATTCATCATGTGTGGCCCACTTTACATGCAGTGGCTTAAGAACCTGAACTTTCACCAAAGAGATCACACGTGAATATGAAAAGTAGATGCTTTATAGAAACCGACCAACGATCTATATGCACGAATCGGTAAATGGGTAAATGGACCATCATGATTTACTGTCTAGGCTATAATCACAGTGGGCTCCATCCGATGAACGGCCTGGATCATACACAGTATTGTTAAATTTTGACATGTGCGGCGAATTGCCTCTTGCGATTTCCACGCGCGAATCAGAGAGGATGAATAGTTGAGAAGCCCAAAGGCCCAAATTCCAATTCTAAAAGCACCAGCCTACCGGAATCTTGGTATTTCGGATGGATCCGAATCCGATTAGGATTCCATCTCATCACAAGCTTTGGATGAAGGGATAGGTGCATCGGCGTCGATATCAACTGTTCCAACATTGACAGCCGTTTAATGCGTGGGGCCCACCAAAACCCAGCAGCATTACGTGGGAAGGCGTCATCATTCCACGAATGGTGGAGACTTGAAGAACAAAAGAAAGGGACAGATGGACGGCTAGGAAATTATCCTGGCTAAATAGCATGGTTGTATTAACTCAGTGACTCGTACCGATTTGTCTGGTCATGAATTGAGTCATGACTCGGCCGAGTCACCATCAATTCTCCATCCCGATGGACCAGATCCGAACTCAGTGTTGCTGGAATGATTCAGACTAACCCGAGCCTGAGTCAACTCAGAAAAACCAGATTTGACTCGGCCAAGCCACTCTCCATCTCAAATCTCAATCATTATCAGAGCTTAAACAGATTAGACTCGACAGAGTCCTAGTCAACTCGGACAAATCACATCTAAGCCCTTGAATCAGCCAAATCACCTCTCTTTCTCAGCCCTAGTTTCAACTTGTGCTAAACTGGATTAGACTAGTCTAAGCCAAAGTCAGCTCGGACAAATCATATATGACTCTAGTGCATACTGCATCCTTATTGCATGGTGGGTCTGAATTAAGGGGTGGCAAAACTCAGTTGGACCGCCTCTGAATCTTTGCTTTCTTGCTTCGAGGCGGGAATCTTAAGGGAAGAGATCAAATCCGACCAAAGGCAAGATGGAAAGCTCGGAAAGAATCCCACCTCGAATCAAGAAAGCAAATATTCAACACGATTCTAATAAAAAATCATGTTGGCTGAGGCAAACTTGATGATACTTGTTATGAGAAGATCCAAGGTCCTTATAATTCCAAGAGCGGACGTCATCGAACCAATAACTACTCCATGCGACGTCCATGACTAAAGGATTTGCCAATGAGTCGTAGAGGCGCCTCAGCCCTGAGATTAATGATCGGGAGGAAACTTGACTCAATAAAGTAGGCCCGATACTTCGCTTCGGACCTCGTGAAAGAAGTCTCTTGTAACGCGCGACTGGCGAAAGGCCAAGCCCACCGGATCGGCTCAGACTATAAACGCAGTTGCTGCTCGATGAAGGCTTGTAATCATTCTGACTGAGGTCTCTTCCATCAAAAGGGCCAAGCCGAGGCCGGATCCCGAAAAGGACGCTCCACGAGCTAAGTTTAGAAGTTACCACAAGTAAACGTGGCCAGTTACCTCGCTCGCATATATGCATGATGCGCATAATATCCTACACGATCCTCGAATTGCACACAGTATCTCCACGATCCGAAAATCCCACTGATTGAGTGAATCGCACCGAAATTAACGGACCTCGACCGTCCAACAGTCAGGTATAAATATAATAAGACCCATTTACTATAGATACGCAAGATCTCACTCCCTCTCTCTACTCTCAATTTAGACCCAGATTCCCTTGACCTGACTTAAGTATCGGAGGGTCCCCCGTTTTAGCCAGGGTCTCCTTTGCTTACTCTCTATGCAGGTAGGGTCTCCTTTGCTCACTCTCTATGCAGGTTCAGGGTTCATTGGAGGTTCGTCCTGTTGAGTGGAGGATATTCCAGATTTTGATATCAACAATACTTACAGAAGAAGATTCTCATCTAAGTACTCTCCAACGAATTTAGTAGATTCTATCCGGATATACAAGTGTTGAAGCCACTTAAATATCGTATATAAGTACACCCATTGCAATTTGAAGAAGGGAAGCACTGAAAACTCTAAGTCTCACTTATACTTTAAGTCTACCCACTTAATTTAGGCATCAGAGGGTCTCTAGCCACAATTGGCACCCCTTCTTTCCTTTACATATTATTGATCTGATATACGTGCATATACAAGCAATTATACCCGTCCATCCAAATTTATTTTTAATAGAATGAGTTGATGAGTTGGGTTTGAGGTGACCATTTATACCTGAGTTAGGTCAGAGTTGAGATTTTCAACCCCTTTAATGAATGAGTACAAGTTAAACCCATTTTCATTATGACGAGTACCTAACCTGACCCGACCCCATCCTCATGTACGGTCCCATCTCAATCTAGCCCAACCTAATATTAATTGATTTGTAGCAACTTATACACCATATTTTATTAAGGAAAATAAAATAGAGATAGTCTCTCATAGAGATGGCCGAGTGGTTGATAGCTCTGATCTTGAAAACTGGTATGATTTTGAACAAAGACTTATTGGGTGTTTAAATTCTTCTCCCTTTATCCAAGCGGGATGTCGTAGAGAGAAATGGCCCAATTAGGTGGGATTGCGGAGCCAATAAATAAACAAGCCTATCCATAGGCTGATTGTGACCTCCCAAGTAGACTTTGAATTCTTATTCTTACTAAAGGAATTGTAAATGAATGGTTAAGTTCATCCTACTAGCAAGACTTTTGGGCTATGGTTAACCATGATGGGGCCATTGGATGTTGTACCTGCGTGACATTGGGTGGACCACACACACACGATCAAGAACACTCCACACCAAAATCAAACGACGTCTGAACCGGAAACCAAATTACAACAATCCACTTATTAGGAGATAACATCCATAAAAACTCAAGTAAAGCATGCTAAAACATTGAGTGATCCACATAAATCAATAGTCATGGACTAACCCATTAAGGTTTGCAAAGGCAATTTTGTAATATACACTGTAAAAATCTTCATTTTTTCTATGCCTAGTTCATTTTCATCTTATAGCCCTAGATCCACTTAGAAACACTTTTCCCCGGGGTTGGCCCAACATAAACATTTTGGGTTGGGCTTTGGCTGGACTATTTTAGCTCATAATGAGGTAAATGAAAATAAAGGACAGGCTTGGACCGTCCTAGTTAGAGACTTATTGTCATGCAATATTCACGTAATGGCACATCTACTTTGGTTAATGTTTTCAGTAATCCATCTCGTGCTAATCTAGTCATTATATTTTCTTCGATGAGCCCCAACAACACGATACCGATAATATATACATGAGGACAGTTCATCGCAACGGCCACCCTATGATCATCTTATGTTCTGCATCCCTCACACGTGCCATATATGCTTGTGTGCCATGTTTGTATATATCACTAGAAGAAGATGGGCATGCGTGTTTAGGATTAGCATACCTTGAGGGTTTGTTTGGATCCACTGAAATTGAAAAGTGAGAAAGTAAATTTCCAAGGAATAAAATTTTGGCTTTTTTATTTTTTTGGTCTTTCAAAATTTCATGAAAAAGAAATAATAATTTTTGGCATTTTCAAAAAAAAAATAATCGGGAAAATGTCTTCTTTTAATTTCCATTATGAAACCTAAGAAACACATTTCGTTCCCTATCTCAACTCTACTTTATTGGGGACCATTCAAGGGTTCTTAGCCATGAGGGTCCCTTGTGAATCAATCCCAACCGCTTATATTTCCACATGGGCTCAGCACTAGATGATCTTAACAACATCAGGCCGATAGAAAACCAATCCTAATCACTTTCACTTCCCACATGAAGGCCATCCTCAAGTGATCCATGTGGAACCAATCACCAGTCGATCACAACCATGTGTATTTTCACGTGGGCCCCACCATTTATGATCTTAACCTTGTTGTCCCTTGGTTAGTAACCATCATTAATGATTTTAACCATATAGGGCCCATCACTAATACATAACCTTTTGTATTTATATGTGGGTCCCATCATTAGATGATCTTAACTCATGTGGGCCCATTTTCAGTCGACCTAACCATATGTTTGCCATGTGAGAGTAATTGTTAGACGACGACGACGTGTGGCAATAACCCTATGAACGGTTTGGATGGCATAGAAACATCATGGTCAGCTCCAATAAGGTTTCAACGGTGGAAGTTTCTCTTCCCACTGTTTCGTTGGTATGGCCCACATGAGTTTTGGATCTGCCTGATTTTTAGATTCTTGTCCTATTGGACGGAGTGGATTTGTCACAGACGTCTATTTAGGCCCACACAGCTCCGGGCACAGGTATATCTCAGTGGCGGGGGTCACAGGCAATCCGCTTTCAGGTTGGGGAGGGAAAAGGAGGGTAGGAACAGGGATGCGTAATTAGAATGGGGCACGTGTCAGAGATCCAGGCCATTCATCAGTGAGCCCCACATGTACGTCGAATTTGGGATGACCTTTTATTTGTTTGTTACACTCCCCTGATATGAGGTGGCAGGATCTGATTAGGTGCAAAGGCATATTGCTTGGACCAAGGTTATCATGGATGGAAACTGATCTAAAATACGCACAAATCAGACGATCCTAGCCATCAAAAGTGGTCATCTAGTAGGAAAGAAAAACAGTTAATGGAACTCGTAAAGTACTCGTAAAGTACTGGAAAGTGATGAGATTTTCAAAACATTGCCCATCCATGATCAGGCTTACTAGTTGGACAGTTTACGATTGATGAATAACCCAGCCAAGGATACCATCTACCATTTTTTGTTCCAGTTTGGGGCATATCAATCGAATTATGTATCTTGGGAACGGTCCACTCACCATGTATGAGACGTACAGACGGTCCAAATAGCGATGATGGACATTCTATATTCTCAATCAATGAGTGGGCCATTTCGTTCTTGGACCAGGGCATGCTCCGGGTGGCCCCCCAACTAGCGAGCGGCCTGGATCCTGCACAAGTGCACCAGGAATCAGCCTGAGAGTTCACTTTTCTCTACGATTTTTGAATCCCATATCGTAAGCAGAAAATTCAAGTTATCGTTTTTTACCGTAGTTTACCAACCCCAAACTCTTTTTATGTTTAGATAACAAACACTTGAAAAATCAAAGACATCCCAACCACCAGGGTTTTGGGGGGACCCACATATAAGTCAAGAGTTCAAACAATTGATCCTGTGGGAAGGGGGTGCAACTTGGGTCAAGCTCAACTCAAACCTAACTGGCCTAACCTGAACTTTAAGTTGGCTCCATGGCTAAAAGACTCAGCTGAGGGGTGCAACTTGGGTCAAGCTCAACCCAAACCCAACGGGCCCAACCTAAACTTTAGGTTAGCTCCATGGCTAAAAGACTCAGCGACTCAGAAAGACTCACCCAGTCTCAAGCTAAAAAGACTCAGTGACTCAGAAAGACTCACCTAGTCTCGAGTCAAGTCACAACTTGTCCGAGTTAGGCATTGATCGGCCTAGAACAGACTCTCATCCAGGTGACTCATCATGTCAAACTGGATCTGGTCCAACCTAGTCCGAGTCGACTTGGACAAGCCGCATGGGATGAGGACTCGTCCGAGCCTCAAAACCATGGTTTGGTCAGGTTGGGTTCAGACAGGATATCCGCCACCCAACACAGCCCCAGGTCAAGAGCCGGTGTACACCCACCAATATGATAAATACACACGTTCTTTCTATTTTTGGTAGTAAATTAGTCCAAACCTGACTCGAACCCTCAGGTGAGGTAGCTCGGGTCCAATCTCAAGTTCGATCAGGCCTTCATGTTAGACTCATCTTGAGGTTAAGGTTGGTCTTTGGGTTGACCCTAAGCCCAACCCAGCCTGCCAAAGTTGCACACTGGTAGGAGTCCCACATGAACCTGTGCCGCATTGCACAGAAAACTAAAATATATAAGATTATGCTTGTAAGAAAATCTGGATTTTGGAAGTTCATCGTCCAATCGTAGCCAAACATGTTCATTTCTGATGCAGTAGACCTGTGGATGGACACATTTAAGGTAATTTCTATTCCTTGACAGTGCATACAATACACAACCAAGCTTACAAAAACTCACTTCCCATGCAATCTTCATCCCCATGTATCTTCCTTCTCTTTTCAATATTTTCTTCAAAAGCATACCGTCCTTACTATAGAAGGCAAAAAACAAGAACAAGGATACAACAGATAACAAACCTCATAGCTCGTAGGCGGTGGCATTCCTGGCTTGTTGTGGCTCTTCTACCTTGATCCTGGGCTGATTATACACTGGACTACTGTACATCTTTTTGGGTGACTGCCTGGTTGCTTGCTTCTTTGGAGGTGGAGGGAGAGCACGGATATCATCCGGCGCATCCAAGCACGGAGCCGGTAACTCCCTTGGCCTGTTTGTAATCTGCATGTCCGAGCACTGTACTGGACCAGCCCATGACAGAGGATTCGCTGCAAGGAGATCATGGTCAGTCATGTGCATTAAAGAAAAAAGTTGTGGAATGCAAGAATTTTCAGAGGCCGGAGACATCCAAAGCTCTCTGTTTTTTTTTTTTTTTTCTCATCTTCAGAATCTCGACCAACATCAACAACTGGCAGACAAATCTCTCATGGAAGCTGTCCCTAGAGCTGGCATTGCTTTATCAAGGCATGTTTAGGTGTCTTGGAAATGCATGCATGGGAGGGCAGCTTTGGTTTCCACCCAAAACTTAGAAGTCCAACCGGAATGATTATTCGAGAAGAGCAGGAAACTGATATCTCACCTAATAAGATCCCACTCCCCATACTGCCTCTCAAAACCCTCACTCCCATATCTGCCCCAAGTATGGTTTGAGCCTGCTGCTCCCAAACACACCAACGTGCTGCATATGGTTCAGATAGGACCAGCTTGAGCCCAGCCAATTTTATAATTAGGCTACAAGTCAGGCCAGGCCTGGCCCATTTAGTAACTGGGTGTTCAATTTCAGGCCACAGCCAGCACATTGGCAAAAAAAATGGACCCGCTCCTCAGTTCAGGCTGAGCTTCAACAGAAAATTTTGCAAAAACTAAGCCCTGGGTGTTTTTTCCTAACTCAGTGGACATTTCATGAACCTAGATACAACAGCATGCTAAATTTAAGCTTTGACGACTTATTCTCTTTCTGAAAAGAAAACCAAAAAGCAGTTGCAGATACATAGCATAACAGGACTAAAATTATCCAAACCATTTCAAGAATATCTGCCCATAACTCCATATCATGATCAGTTCACATAAATATATAATAGCTCCATTGTTACATGAATACATGTTAGTAGTTTTTAAACCCTTTTCTCTTTCAGGGCTGGTTTGGTGTGCCAATTAGATAGTCTGCCCAGAAAATTCGAGTGTGGGAGTGGGGAGCTTCAGTTTGGAACTGTCATCAAGTATGAGGGGCATGCTCGAGTGGTACCAGTACCATAGCAAGCTTACGGAGGTACCGGCCAGATGTGGGACCTATATGATGCATTGAGGATATCAAACCCATCCATAAATTGGGTCACCTCATATTAACCCCAGGAGCCAAAAATGACATGATCCAACACTCAAGTGTACCACAATTACAGCGAACAATGTGAGTGGGCACTCACAGATGATTTAAACAGGGGCCCACCTGAATTATGAAACAGCATGATTTTCTGCCTGACCATTCATCTGGACCTTATGGTCTGAATGGCCTGGATTTCAAAAGGTGGGCCCTCCACGAAAATCAAGGGTAGGCATTCCATCCCAACTTGTTCACTGAAGTGTGACCCACCTGTTTCATGGATCAGCCTGATTTTAGGTCCCTAGGGGTAAAATACGCCAATACATATTATGGACGTGTTGGATTTTGTGCATGCATCATGTGAGCCCTACGTCCATCCGGTACCACCTTAGCTTAAGGTGATACACTGACACTAGTACCACTAGACCGCACGCCCCAAGTATAAATGGATAAGAGAAACCAGGAGTGGTGCCTAGGTAGATAGTCCAAACAAGGTCCACACTTCCCATTGATTCTACCCTCTTTCCTTTTGAAAAAGGAATATATATTCATTTCCTGATTTTTCCAAGAAAAAATGGCAGGTATGGCTCCTACACCCTTTACCACGAAAAAAATTCAAACAACAGCTCAGGAAAGCAAGTCCAGGAAATTTTTACTAAATGGCTTTTTCCCAGCACCTCTGGAATCAAGGAGATGTTCTTCAGTTTGCTTAGAAATAAGAAACTCTCTTGTTTTTTTGTTTAACATACCTTCAGAAGGTTCAAAAGGCCTCGGCATCTCAAGAGCAGGGCCATCATACTGTTGCATCGCTTTTGTATGAGGGCGCTTCCTTACGTAGTTTTCTTGCAGTGGTTTTGGGATTTGAAATGAAAATTGAGAAATATTTACCCCTGCCCTCACATACTCCGGATGTTCAAGCAGGTACCTGCATTTTAAAGAAAATATTGACGAGATGTAGGATAGGAACAACTTTTTAATTCACCATTCACCATGCATTTCTGAGTATACGTATTTTTCCACAAGCAAATGAAACCCTAATATAATCCTAACCACACTGTATTTTCCAATCCCAATCATCTATTTTAATAAGATACTAATGATGAGTAAAATATCCCTAAATCCCATCACAACCATACAGCACCTTCTGTAAATAGATCGTATCTCATGCAATCCATGACAGAATGCATAATTGCATGATAGTGGTCTTGGTTGGGATCAAACTCAATAAGTCTTCAGACGAGAACAATTTTTGTGCCATTGGGACATCATTTAGTACCCCAAAGGTACACCCAGATCCATAGCTCAACTGGCAGACTGAGTGGAGATACCTTGTTTCAACACTTGAGGTCTTGGTATCGATCCCTAGTGGGGGTGGCTAACATGGAGTGCGTGTACTGACATGGGTGTGCACTAACAAGCTAACCCAAAAAAAAAAAAAAAAGTACCCCAAAGGTGGCAAGGAAAATAAGTTATCAAAATAAGCACATAAGGACTCGCAGAATAATCTGCTTTTCTATAAATAAATATACATACATACTAAATATATGTAATAAACCAAGAGTGTTGGGGCCTGCTAACTTTCTTTCTTTCTTTTTGAAAGATAACAAAAACTTTCATTGAAAAAGTGCTGGCAGACTGAGTGGAGATACCTCGTTTCAACACTTGAGGTCTTGGTATCGATCCCTAGTGGGGGTGGCTAACATGGAGTGTGTGTACTGACATGGGTGTGTACTAAAACAAGCTAACCATTAAAAAAAAAAAAAAATTAAATTAAAAAATTAAAAAAATTAAAAGTGCTGAGATAGAGCCAAAAGGAACAGCAACAAAAGCAGAAGAGAACAGCGAGGGGGGGAGGCAATTTCATGAAAAAATCCACTAATTGGATATATTGGTAGTTGACACTCTGTAGACACCCCACCCCCAAGCCGATAAGCTGGTTAAAATTGGACTGTTTCGATGGATGATTGACCCCCAACCCTAAGACCCAGTCCAAAACCCTAAAACCCGCGGCCTAAACCCTAAGCCCATAATCCAAACCCTAACCGAAACCCTAAACTCTAAAACCTATCCTTAGGAAAAACCTAGTCAATCCAGTCAATGAGTCAACCCATCGAGTCAACTCACCCGATCAGCCTACCCAGTCCGCTAACTCAGTCAACTCACCTAGTTTTTTTTTTTTTTTTTTCAAAGTAACGAGAGAATTCATTAAAAAGAGGAAAAACAACACGGCAGGCAGCTGCTGAGATAGTAGAAGCCGACGTTACAGCCCAAGAAGAAGAAAATTAAAATTCTTAAGGCAAGATACATTAGCTGCCCACTCAATAATCAAAGATTTGGCCCTTGAACCCACTACAAGAGGAGGACTGAGAGTTGTTGAAACATCTGTCATTCCTTTCTTTCCAAATTGCCCACCAACTTGCCAGGATAGCCATTTTCCACACCTTAGATCTAGCTTTGCCTAACTTGAATCCATGCCAATACGCCAGCAAAGACAAGGAGGAGGCCGGGACGCACCCACTGATACCGAACCGAGAAAAGAAATCCTGCCGAATTTGAGAAGCAAAGGGGTAATGGACGAAGAGGTGATCCACTGATTCTTCGCTAGCCATACAGCACAGACAGATGTTTACAAACTGCATCCCTTTCTTCTTGAGATTGTCGATAGTGAGAATCCAGTTTTTAGCCGCCAACCAGCCGAAACAAAGGAATTTGGGAGGCACGGGGTACTTCCAGATAAAAGGGTTAGCGGCAGAAGGATGGGGAGGTGGGGGCGCGAGAGTTTCGTAAAGAGATTTGACAGTCCTGAACCAAGCCCATTCAGAATCCAGGGCACACAACAGCCTGACACCATTTGAGACAGCCTCCACACAAGTAGTGGAGCTCACCTGTCAAAACAAAAGAGCCTGTGTGGCACTGACGGCTCCCAGGAAGCCGCTGATGACGTGGCAACCCTCCTGCCTTAGCAAGACGAGCTCCATGCATGTGGAATTGCTCCAACAAGGACGAGCTGCAAGTGTGTGGCAAGGTGCTTTAACTCAGTTACCCCCTCCTTGACCCATATCTACCGTTTTACCATCCCATCCATCTGCAGAGATCATGACATGTGGCGATCTCAAATAGATCCCAGAAACACCCAATCATCCCTTCTCATCCAAAGACTCCAGTAGAGCCCCTTAGCCATCCCATCTCTCCACCAAGGAGAGTGAGAGTGGAAGGAGTCTAGTCCTGGTCCGATCTAGCCCGGTCCTAATCCTAGCCTCTCGAGCCAACCAAGTCCAACCCAAGCCACTCAATCCTATCGTTGCGACATAGCCGTCCATCCAACCATTCAATCTTTAATCAGTTTTGTCGAACCCAGCATTAGCATAGCGCAACACTCATTCCTATCTCAACCCCTCTCCTCATCAAATTCATCATCTTCACATTTCATTACGTCGCCTCTTGTTACCTAATAGGCTCGGGCGTATGCTTTGTGGCTTGCTGATATAATCAGATCTTACCCATCAGAAGCCCGACCGATTAACTTACGCCTTGTTATAAGCATTACATGTAACACAACATCACAATTCCACATAGCGCCATGCACCCGGTCAATTCAAACGTATGCTCTGTGGCTTGCCAACATAGTCAGATCCTGCCCATCAAAAACTTGGACCGATTGGTTCTACGCATGACAAGTGGGGTGGTCAAGGTGGGTCTATCCAGCCAAAACCACAACTTGCCATTAGCATTACATTTAACACGTCATTACACACATGTTATCACATCATTAGTGCGCAAGAACTAATCCCAACCCTCAGAACTTAGTCAAATCTTGTGAAGTATAGTTAGCGCATTTGCACGGGCAAAGTGGGTGGCTTAACACATTCCCTCTCTGTGATCATGGCCCCTTACCTCGAATCTTCGGCCACAAATCAAGGAGTCATCTTAGTGTTGAGAATCTTCGGATTCTCCCTCTTAAGCATTACTACAGGGTCTATCCGACTGTAGGATCAAAGTAATTGGCTCATGGTGACACCAATCATATATGTAACCCCTTTAAACGTACAAGCGCAAAATCCCTTGAAAGAGGCACCCGTGCAAGCCACGAGTCAATTCTATTCGGGATCCAGTGTCCGCAGAATGGCGACTCCACTGGGGATAGAGAGAACAATAATTGTTGGGGAAAGAGAACACCAGTGAGCTGACCCAGCGAAATTGACACACTCTTGGTCTGCAACACTCCCGCCTGACAAAAAAGAAAGTCATCCTCAGAACATCCATAAGTCATCCTCAAAACATCCATACATGTCTATCACGACGGCCCACCTTTGGCTCATACCACCACCAAATTCAACAACAATGGATGGTGGAGGCCCACCCATTGGCTCACCAAGATCATAATGGGACTCCATAACATGGTGCTCTGTCGCTTTCCCCACCTGTTCATGGTTGCAATTATTCTCCCTGTCTCCTTATCCTACTTAAATCTTTAACTGTAAGCTCACATCAATGAGAATGATCAACATGTTCATACCTTTTGATCTGACTGTTGATCCATTGGCCACTTCTGAAGTGAATCCAATAGCTAATCCATATCTATAGAACCACCCACTGACACTTCCTATGGTTCATTTGTTACTTGCTCTTAAATTTCTTTTTCCAGAAGCTTCTTGGGATCTGTGATCATGATTCTAAATCATTTGAAACTGACATGCCTTGGTACTTCAATGAGCATCGGAACTACTCACCAGACAGAAATGGACCAAAACAAAACAAATTGCAACGAATTGCACTAGTTTCAATCCCCAGACAAGCCACGCTCTGAAAAGGATATTTAAAAATATGCTCATAATACCAAATGGTTTCACATTTCCAAGAAAAAAAAAATGAAAAAAAAAAAAAATAACAACAAAACACAAAAAATGAACGGCTACTAATGAACTTCACTTATCCTTCTTGAATGAGTAAGTTTTTTTTTTCTACATAATGAATGACATTTTGATCATGTATCCACAGTCTTCAAAGAAAAATATGGCAGTGGCCCATTACACTGATATCGGATGCCACAACTTTAAATAACTTTTCCTAAATAATACATCAAAAGCACCGTGAAGTTGGATGTTGTTCTTACTTTGAAAATATCGAACTCTGATAATTTCGTTAGCACTTCTCATATATTAAGTTCTCACTAGCAGTGTTCGAGTTGTCGGTATCGCTACAAGTTTCGCTGGCCGGAGATAAAGATATAATATCGTTATCGCCGATAATATCGCCGATAATCGGAAATACAGGGAAAAATGGAGAAATATGGAGAAAATGGTGGAATTTTTTAGTGAAACTTCAGGACATGCCTAAATACACATATTTACATATTTAAGAATGAAAATTTTGCAAAAAGAATACATTAAATTAGAAGTTTCCATTTAATGGGGGCCAAAAAGCAGGCGTTTGTCGTAAAATATAACTCAAATAGTAACCAAAATGAGTTCATATAATATAAATGCAGCTGGCATGCAGTAATTAAGACATGTAAAAATAAATGAACTCAAATATGCCAAATCAAGGATGGATTAAATTATCCAATCAGTGTGGTATTTGATACTTTGGTTGTGTATGACACTTGATACCTAGTATTTGAAAATGGTACATGTGGCAAATTTTAACATAATCTAAACCGTGTTTTCGCTTCATCAAGATCTGTGTAACCTAATCAAGAGGTTGAATGGAAAAAAAAAAACCATTACAATGGCCCTATGAAGTTTTTAATGGTGAGCATTTAATCGCCACTGTTTCCTTTAGTGTGGTTCACCTGAGATGCAGTCATGCAGATCTTATCTCATTTTAGACTCATGCCTTAAAATTATCTATCAAAATAAATGGACAACATTGATAAAATATTTATCATTATGATGGCCCCACATAACATCGACCCATCAATCCACGGATGCAAACAAATGACACATGCGCACCCTATTAATCAGTACACTTATCACTGTGTGGGGGCCCATTGTGATTTATGTATTTTATCCACCCCATCCATCCATTTTACAAGATAATTTTAAGGCTTGATCCCAAAGATAAAGCATATCCAATGCTCAAATGGACCACACCATAGGAAACAATGTGAATTGAACATCTACCGTTGAAAATTTCTTGGGGGCCACATAAGTTTTGGATCAAGCTTGTATTTGTGTTTTCCCCTCATCCATGTCTGTGTGATCTTATGAACAGGTTGGATGACAAATAAACATCACTGTGGGCCCAAGAAATGTTTCAATGGTGGAAGTTATTATTCCAACTGTTTCCAATGGTATGGTCCACTTGATCTTTGGGTATGCTTAAATTTTGGTCTCAACCCATAAAATAATATGAAAAAACGGGTGGACGGCGTGGATGGACCAAATACATTCACGGTGGGCCTAATAGAGTTTACTCAATACGATGAGAGCGTATAACTCAGTACGCAATATGCTTTCTGCGTAAAAACCGGACGCGGATTAGATACTGACGGGTTGAGTAGCGAGACTCGATACACGTCACCAAGTTCCGTGGGCCCTACTAGGATGTACGTGTTGTATCCACAACGTCCATTCATTTTGAGATATTATTTTAAGGCATTACCCAGAGAATGAGGCAGATCTAAAGCTTTAGTGGACCCCACCACACAAAACAGCAGGAAGATTGATGTACACCGTTGAAACCTTCCTAGGGACCACCGTAACATTTATTTTCCATCCAATCCGTTCATAATGTCACAAAGACCTGAATGAAGAGAAAAAACAAATTTCATATTGATCCAAAACTTCTGTGACCCAAAAAACGTGTTTCAATGGTAGACGTTCAATTTCCCGCTGCTTTTTGCAGGTCCACTTGATAGTTAGATTTGTCTTATTTTTCTTGTAAAGCCTTAATACGAGCTCGCCAAATGGATTAACGGTCTGGATATGACACGTACTTCATGATCAGACCCACTTAACTTGCTGACGTCAATTCAGCAGGTTTACAGTGGTGTATGGTACACCAACCAATCCGCGTCCTTATATCGAGCTCGAAATAAAGAAAAAAAAAAAAAAATGAGGAAGAAAACCCTGAAATGTCGTTCGCGAGGGATTCTTGCCGAAGAAAGGGGGTTTTTGAGGGAGGGTTTCGAAACCCTATATCATACCCAAATCGCGAGGAAATTCCCAAAATGGCTGATTTTTCGCCGAAATTTCAAGCTTCAAATGGAAAAGGGAAAGGGGATTTTGAGGTTTTTCTTACCTCTTTGCAATGTTCGAAGATCGACAAGAGGCATTCTTCCGAGCTGTGAGTTTCGATTAACCAGGTACGCTATCACTCTCACGTATTTATAAAAACAGCGAAATTAAAGCGATTTTTTGATTTTTTTTTCCTTATTTTTACCTATTTATCGAAAAAATAGGTTGTTGGCTTCGTGGTTGGTGGCTACAGTCGATATTCTCGGCGATAATCCAAAAGTATCGACAATATCTCCGATTTTTCGCCGATAATAGGGAGAGAAACGAAAAATTAGGGTTTCGGTATCGCTAGACTAGCGACACCGATATTATCAGCGATAATATCGACATTTCGTCGACAATTTGAACACTGCTCACTAGTCACTACTTATATTGATTACCATCTCAGCCGCCTTCCAATACACCAGGTATCTGATGCTGGGAGTACCGACCAACGCACCAAAAGCTTCAAAGTTGTTGGTGAAGCACTGGAATATCCCTTTATCTAGGCCCTCCCAAGCAAACCAACCAAGATCTCCCCGTGGACTACCCCACATCTCACAAGTCCCACAGTGGGACCCACCCCGTGGCCATTCTGCATCTCATAGACCCCACCTCATGGGCCACCCCACCCCAGTGTGAAGATGCACATGCATCATCCACTCACACCGGTAAGGAGACTTGAACACTGGTCTTCCACTCTGATACCACTTGATGCAAAGAGTACTGACCAACACACCAAAAGCTCCAAAGTTGTTGGGGAAGCACCGGAATATCCCTTTATCTAGGCCCTCCCAAGAAAATCGACCAAGATCTCCCCGTGGGCTACCCCGCATCTCACAGGTCCCACAACATGACCCACCTCGTGGTCATTCTGCATCTCGTAGATCCCACCTCGTGGGTCACCCCACCCCAGTGTGGAGATGAACTTGCATCAATATCTAAACCTGCAAAAGATCACATTGTGCTTCCACTGAGTTCGTGGACATCAAAGTTATCCCTCAGATATCAAAAATACAATGCAGGGCAAATAAATCAACGAAATATAATTAATACCTAGTTTGAAGTTTCGGACTTGAAGTCAAATCAAACCTGAAACTTCCGGTTGAATCACACCAACGGGAGCATCACACTTCCAAATTTATAACACGGGATTAAGAGTTCTTTTTCGTCCATTATTGTCTATATATACTTCTAACCCTAAGATAATCCTAACCGTCCATTTTTTTCCTAATCCCAACCATCTATTTTAACAAAATATTAATGACTCAAAAAACCCAAATATCATCACAACCACGCGACCCATCCATAAGTTGGTCACAACTCAATTCATGATGTCAGAATCGTACAAAATTGGGCGTGTATTGAAAAGCTAACTCAACGGCCTTTCAAACAACAAGACCAATTTCAGGACAGAATGTTTAATGCCAGAAAAGTGGTCCAGAAAATAAGGGAAATTATACTGTCGCTGAATAAATTTTTTTTCTATAGAAGAACTGGTAAATATATGCATAGAGCTGGGCATTTTATACCCGATCCGGTGGATCCGACCCGATCAGACCTAATCCGACCCGATTCGAACAGAACCGATGGTCAGGATCGATCAGGATCGGGTAGCATAATATAGATCCGAAATATTTTCGGATAGGATTCGGATAAGCCTTGTTCCGAACCGACTCGATTCGAAATCCGATCCAATTGGATCCGATTCGAACAGAACAGATCTGGACCGTATATATTCATATATTTATATTCTTATTTAGAACTTTTACGCTACATAACAGAGTTCTCTGCAACACCATGCTAGCCGGCGGATTGGCTACGCACCTGCCACCCGCAAATGGTTGGTAGTCAGTGCTTTATGAGCCCCACCATGATGTATGTGCTTCATCCACGCCGTCTATCTATTTTTCTAGATCATTTTATCGTACGAGACCAAAATTAAGATATATCCCACACTCAAATGAACCACATTACATGGAACGGTGTTGAATGAACGTCGACCATTAAAAACTTTTTGAAGGCCACAGTTTTTTATCACGCTGAACTTTGTTTTTTCCCTTCATCTGGGTGTGTATGACCTAATCACCAGATTGGATGTCATATAAACAGTACACTAGGCCTCTGGAGGATTTTAATGGTGGATATCCAATCAACATTCTTTTCCTGTGGTGTGGTCTACTTTACACTTATATCCTTCTCATTTTTGGAATTAAGCCCTAGAATGATCAGTTAAAATGAATGAACGGAAGGGATGAAACACATATATCATGGTGGGACCCACCGGGCTGGTGCCAGGGGAAGTAGCCAATTCGTTTCCCACCATGATGTCTGTCAGTCCGCTGACATCACCTCCGGCTACATAGCTGTTGTAGTAGGTACGTGTCATGCGGAGACGAGCACTCAAGCTCCTCGAGCTCCGAGTTGTACAACGGTTCAAAGGATATCAAAGTTCCATGCCCCACAGTTATTTCTACCGTTGAAACCTTGCTAGGGCCACGGTGATTTTTATTTGTCATCCGTTCATAAGATTACGCAGACATGGATGAAGGTGGAAAATAAATATCAGCTTGATCGAAAACTTCTGTGAGCCCCAAATCGAAAACTTCTGTGAGCCCCAAGAAATTTTCAACGGTAGAATTTCAATTCACACTATTTCCTGTGGTGAGGTCTACTTGAGATTTAGATGTATCTCATTTTTGGGATGAAATTATAAACTTATCTGTTAAAGTGGATGGACGGAGTAGATAAAATAGATAAATCACGGTGGACCCCACAGAGTTTACTCAGTACACGTAGCGTACTGAGTTACATGGTACGCTATCCGCTTCTGCAGCGTGCTAGCTGGCTAAGGGCGTGTGGAGACGAGATTGACGCTCCTCGAGTTCCAAGTTGTACGAACGGTTCAAAGGAAATCATATGGGCCCCACAGTGATGTATTTATTATATTTAAACCGTTCATATATTTTTAGATATAATTGTAGAGTATTATCCAACAAATTAATAATATCCAAAGATCTTTTAGACCACACCACAAATAGTAACAGAGAATAATTTTCACCGTTAAATATCTCGTGTGGTCCACTTAATGGTTAGATCTGTCTTATTTTTTGTCTCAAGCTTAATACGAGATCACCAAATAGATGGACGGTTTGGATATAATACATACTCCATGACTAAACCCACGTAGCTCGCTAATATAGAAACCAAATCAAAACTGTTTATGCATAAAAAGCTAATATTGCAATTCTTGCCGTGCACGTAAAGTAACCTCCAATGAAAACCTGAATACGCAAGTGAAATGCTCTTTCAGAGCCATGTAGGGCCCACCTTGATGTATATGTTTTATCTAAGCCGTTCATCCAATTTGACACATCAATTTAACCTTAAACAAAAAAAATAACATATATTAAAAGTTGAAGTGTACCACATTATATGAAACGTTAAATTAAATTCACACATATCCGAATCGTATCCAACTCGATCCGACTCGGTTTCTTTGACCGAGTCAGACAAGGTTCGGGTCAGGAGAATCAGGTATCGATTCTGTTCGGATTAGGTGACCCGGATTTGACTTCGGATCTGATCGAGTCCGGGTTAAGCCAGTGCCATTTCGGATCTGGTCGGGTTTAACCCAATCCGCTCCGACCCGGACCGATGCCCACCTCTACATATGCAACGGTACAAGAGGCTGGATCATGTGGATCCACGGATCAATCAGACCATCCTATTGGTTGGCCCATAACTGATCAGACAGTTTTATGGACCCAATTCACTGATTAGATATCTACATCATGGCCACTCATGGGGTGCATCAGGCAATGCTCCAACATTTGAAGACAAATGGGGAAACCAGCATACTTCTCGGAAACACAAACCGAACAATCCTATAAATGACAAATTTACCAGTGAAGCAACAATCAGTGAAAGAAAAGGAACTTTTCTGCATGGGATATCATACGTACTTCTGGATCTCGACCATGGACCGCAATCTCTTGCCAGATGGCGTGGCATAATAGCTGGAAACATCAAAAAAGTAAATTAGAAAAGGCTCCTTATTGAACAAAGAAACCTTTAATCAGCTTATTTAACAAAGCTAATGTTTGCTTCTTCCATTCTAGTCGACAGTTTAAATTCATATTAGGCTTTTTTTCCTAACATTGATAATTCATTCTAGTCATATCCACCTTGTTTTTTTTAATATCTGTTCAGAGTTTTAGAAAAGTATCTGCTGACTGAGATATATCAGGATGCTCCCTGAACAAAAGATGGATGGATGTCATAGGAACTGACTGTTAAACACAACATTTTGGCAAACCCAACAATTTATAAGACCATGTTCAGTTGTGGCTTACCATATGCATGTGCACAAGAGTGAAAAAAATGATCACATGGCGCTAGTCAAATCAGCTAAACTAAGTGTCAAGAACAGTATTGGTAAATTAACGAAAGAATATGAAAGCTCAATAAATGTTAAGATCAGGAACAGCGGTGGAGGAGATAAAAACTAATACCAAGTGTTCCACAGTGGCATGACATTGCCCTGACCATGGGTAACTGATGGACCTGACCCGATTTTAACGGGAGGGGTCTAATTTTTTGGACCCGTAATGAAATCGGGTTTGGATTCGGATCTGGCCTTTTAGGACCCAGTTAAATTTGTGTCTAGTCAGGGTTCAGGTCAGGTCCAATTTAAACCCAGTTAAAATCAGGCTGGGCCGGGTCCAATGTTGTTAAATCACATATGCCATCGCATACTCGCATGTGCAATCGCATATTGCGCTGGCTTTTTAATAATAATAATAATGGGAAATTGGGAAAATATCTACAAAATTGAAAAAAAGAATCTTAAAAATTAGGAAACATTATGCCTCATCACTACAAGTGATTGGATTGGGTTCTTTTACCTATTTCATTGTAGTTTGCGTGTTTGAGAATATTGAACCACTTATAAATTAAGTTATATATTTAATTAGATATATTGTATTTATCCAAAATTTAACAAAACAATCAACAAGTTACAATAAAGAGAAAATTAATTATTAAAAACTTCGAACATAAAAATTTTATTGATAAATGATAGCTTGATAACTTGAACAACTTATAAGTTACAAGTTACAACTTAATTGACAAACACAAATTACATGGATTCAACGGTACTTTTTTTTTCCGTTGAGACCTATATGTAATCACATATGGAGCATGCCATCGCATACTTATCGCACAAAAAAGTATGCCATCGCATACTAGCCTGGATTGCATGTGCCATGACAACAAATGACAACAATGGTCGGATCCAATGGTTTTAATGGCAATAGTATGTAAATCGAATATACACCAATTATTCTAGCAGCCCAATAAGTTTCCTTAATCCATACCCACGCAAGAGAACCCATTTACACATTATGAGTCATAGTGACATGTGTGTTCAATCTAATCCATCCATCGGGTGGGCCCGACCATGCAAATGCCCTTATTTGAACCTCAAGCCCAACTAGAAATCTAGATTTAAAGACCTCATGGGTACCCGACAGATGCCCAAACCCAAACAGATCTGGGTCTGGTCTTCAAGAACGAGACCCAAACCCCAAAGGAACCAAACCCAGCAAGGCACAAACCTGGTTATCTCAGGTGCAGGTACTATGGGGACTAGACCCGGCCCAACACATTGACAGCCCTAGAATGACAACAATCCCACTTCCAAATTCTGTACCCATCAATGGTTTATTGTACTGCTAACATTCTATAAATGTCATTAAACAGAGAGCCATTATTTTTTTTTGAAAAGTAACTTGAATTAAGGGAGAAAGAAGGGAAAACAGGAAGAAGGGATACTGCTGAGAAGGCAGGCCCTTAAAGCGAGAGGAAAGAGAGATCTACATTAGTCCCATCCCTTTGGGACACCCATTCAGTAATGAAACATTTAACATCAGCGGCAACTAAGTAAGATGGCTTCGCCTCATTATTTATCTATGAGCAATGCACGGTGGAAGCAGAACCCTGATTTTCATTGTTCATGGTGCCTTTACCAGCAGGAAATGACTAAAATAGGTACCGTCGGAAAGCCTTGTCAGTTTGTCTTTACCCAGGATCTATAAAGGACCAAGTAATGACAGAATTACCAAGAAAGTAAAAGGTTGGGGCAAAATTTACGGTTATTTCAGTTGCCATAAGGGATAGGTTTGCCCAAATTGAAAGGTTTGGGGGGAATTTAGATTTTTTATTTTTTATTTTAGTAGGTAGGCGTAAATGGGGTCCTGAAAAATCCCATGTTGCCATTTTAACTTACTGCTTTTTATTTTTATTTTTAGTGTTTCCGGTTTTATCGTGTTGTTGCTGATTGCATTAGAAACAACCAAGTTAGAAATTTTAGTTAGGAAATAGTAAGTTATTAGCACACGTGCCTTTTGGGATTTGTTTAATTGAACTTCAGCTACAAACAATGAGGGGCAATATAAGGGCCAAAATAAGAAGGTTCTAGAGCCAATTTAATTTGAAAATCAGTCGCAGAAATTTAATTCAATGGAAGAACTACGTTCCACAGTAGGATGGCCTAATACTTGTTTGGGGGAATTATGTGGACTTTTTTGTTATTATTTTCTGTCATTACTTCGAGGAACCTGAAGCTTTCATTGCTTCTTTTTCATGAAAATCCTCTAGTAAATTTGGAGAGAATAAAAATTGCTATCTCTATTACTTTTAAAGATTTTTTGAAGGCTTTATGTTAGATTCTCTACCAAAATCAAACTTGAAAAAAAAAAAAAAGGCAAAAAGAAAGCAATTAAAAATACTACAACTAATGAAGAAAATGAGAATTTGCTCAGATAAATTGTGTTGTATGGTTTTGTCCCTGACCTTCCAATGGGAGGTCTCATAATGAGCTGGGATTAACATTCATCATCATTGCATCATTATCATCATCATGTGAAACAAAAGTTAAAATAAATAGTTCAAAAATGAAGGGGGGGAAAGCAAGTGGGAAAAAGAAAAGAAATGCTTCTTCTCACAGCAGAATAGATGAAGAAAACAGTAGTAGTACGAAAGGAAAATAAACAGCAAGAATATATCATGGGACTGTGGGAGTGGTTTACATGCCTATGCTAGGGCAAGACCTAGATCAAAGAGGACCATAGTACAAAGGAAAAGAAAACGGCAAGAATGTATCGTGGGAGTGATTACATGACTAGAGCAAGAGAACCATAGTACAAAGGAAAAGAAAACAGCAAGAATTTATTGTGGGAGTGATTACATGACTATGCTAGGGCAAGGCCCAGATTAAAGAGGACTGCAGTATGAAGGAAATAAATAGGATTGTATACCTATGCTAGGGCACGATACAGATTAAAGAGGTAAATTTGCATTAATGAGTGAATTGAATTTGGAACACATGAACTACAAAATGTTTAACATAAAAACCATAGGCATGAGACAAAGGGATCATCATCATCATCATCAAAGCCTTATCCCAAGAATAGAAAATTAGTGGAACCATGGGCAATTTCATATATGAAGACACAAGTTCTAAAAGGACATAAAAAGAAAACAGATGTGTAGTAGCATACACGTCTGCAAATCTTGTGCTTCCTTCACCTCTGATCCTAAGAAGCCTCTGCCAACCAGGAGGGGGCTGAGAGATGCTAGGTTTATCAATCGCCCAGAGCCTACTGCCATCTTGAGATATGTCAGCTGGATCATCACAAGATATATCAGGCCGCCACTGCCGAGCTGTTTCACATACAAAAGGTACCTCCAAGATATATTCCCGTATCTCTTCATACTTCTCTTTTGTTGGAATTAGCCTCCATTTAAAACATGCAGCACACTGAACAGTAAATGCCCCAACAGAGGGCAAAACCCTGGGAGCATTTGACTCAACGAATTTTGGGATGGGAGGTTGGTAGTCATGCGG
Source organism: Magnolia changhungtana (assembly GCA_030180095.1). Lineage (NCBI taxonomy): Eukaryota > Viridiplantae > Streptophyta > Magnoliopsida > Magnoliales > Magnoliaceae > Magnolia > Magnolia changhungtana. The sequence continues at coordinate 8,408,080 of JASAUF010000630.1, read as the reverse complement.
GTCAAGGACCGGTTGAATTTGACCGGAATCACAGCTATCATTAGCTCCAGGGTTATAAACCACCAATTGATTTGGAGCATCTTCAGAAGACTGAGCATCTTGGTCCTGTTCTTCTAAAGAAGCACTGTCCTCGTTCTCAGAAGAACCCTGAGCTTTATCCCAAGCACTGTTAGCTAAATCTTGGTAAGTTTTATTTGAATGTCTCTGGGATCTAGAATCATTAGAAACATCATGTTCCTTCTTCACCTCGGGTAGCGTATGTTGAAGCTGGGACTGCATCTGAAATAGTCTCCTGTAACCTGTAATTGAAAAGGATAAGAATCCATGCAGAAGAGCATGCATTAATGATCCAGCAAGTTCTATATAGATAGCAATGCATGCGGCTGTGGAACAAATTAGCTCTGCTGAACTAAATGTATTCTTACCCCCCCTAAGAAAACCAAATCTAAAGCAATAAAATACACCAATCTACATTAATTGCTCGTGACAGTAAATTATGGAAAATCTTGAATGACTGCCAGGAGAAGGATACTGCTTACACCCATTCCATTGCATGAGAAGAGGAAGTGAAAGGTAGTTCAAAATTACAACAACGTCTATTCACAGCAAGTAATTCTGAACAAATAATCAAGTAATATTAATTACAAGCCCTAATTCAATGCAAGGTCAATTTAAATATTAAAATGAAACTATAGTAGATCATTGCCATTTCAGTTAAAATTCCACATAAATTACTTGCCATTCATATGCACGGACATATTTTAATGAAATTTATGTTGTCATCATCATAGCCTTGTCCTTGCTATTTAACCAAATCAGTGTATAAACAATGAACTCGTGCCATCCCACGGAAATTGGAAAGCAATAGCTTATTTCTGGGCAAAGCTATTACCCTTTCCAGCTTTCGTTTACAATAAATTTTGTTTAAAGAAAGAAAGATGAAGAGGTCACTAGGCAACATGCAAGCAACATTTAAATGACATCTGCATAAATTCTACTACATGCAAATCAAAAACACAGCAATCATATTTAAACGCTACATCCAATTTGCATTATGCCCATTAAAAATTATTCCAATCTGTTTCCATGGATGACAGTGCCTAAATATGCGGAGCTCCAGACTCCACGTCATCAAACCCCGTCATTGTACAAGATGCCCAGACATCGTGATGTAATTCATATTTCGCTAGACGCCAAACAAAATCCACTGCAACAATTCCGCCTCATCTCACAAAAAGACAAGGGATTTCATGGCGTGGATCCTTACGCTACGTGTCAATGAGGCCTGCCAAAACAGAATGATTCAAATCCTTTTGAATCTCAAAATGCATACAAGCCCTCAGTTACCACAATATCAAAGCCACATCACAAAACCATAAAAACTACATTTCAACTAATTCCACATCCAGATTCCAATCACTAACATCCTACAGGAACTTATAATCCTCATCTCATCCCTGCTCCTTACCCCTGAAGGCTTCTAACCCCAGACTAGTCTACAGGGCAAACCCACCCACACACAAAGGACCTCAGCTGTCCATCGGGTGGGTCCCACCTTGCACATTCCATATCCCAAAAAATCATGCCCACCCACTCATCAGGTCGGACGCAGCGTTCCAAACAAGTGGACGGCTAGAGAAAACTTGACCAAGCTTTCTTAAGCCCCCGCATTTGTTACCAACACCGCCGCCCAACTGATAGACAGACCAGCCTGATTTTTTTGGGCAGGGCATCCATATGGTGAGACCCCCCTAATACACAGCATAGATCTTGCACACATGTTCCAGGACGGAACATGTTGCATAGACAGGCTACCTTGCACATGCGTGGGCTTAGCAAAGCTCCCACACCATCAAGTGATTTGGGTAGACATAATACCATCATCCAAGATTCAGCTCAACAACATGCACACCATATTTTAATGAAATTACATCATTGCCGCTATCAGCACCACCCAAAGACCAAGAACATGGATATCCGTGTTCTTGCATGTACAAGCATACAGTATGTACCTACAAATGCAGGTATACACGACGGACCGATTCAAGCAGATGAAGAGAAGTTCATGCAAAGATATTTCACATTCCAGTTATATCATCTCCATCTTCAACAACACCTGCATATGCAAGAAATAATCTATAATATCAAGTTTCAAAAATAAAAACACCCCAAAAACAAAAAATTAAAAAAAAAAAAAAAAAATCAAGAAGAATATTTAAAACAAAAAACAAATACAAACAAACGCAGATCGAAAAAAGGACACCGAAGGGAGATGATTCTAATAATATCTCAGATCTAACAGAAAAGGCGGAGAAATGGCTAAAATCGGGAAATCTAAAAAAAAACAGACGGACGGTTCTGATTCAATCGGACCCAGATAACAGCAAATCTGGAAATAAATACACCCAAACCACCCATTTACATAAACGGAAACTCAAAATCGGTTAAAAACCACCAAATCCAGCGCCGATTTTTTGCATCAACGCCTGAAATCCCTCGAAAAACTCGACGAAGGAGAATAAATCCGATTCCAGCTATTAAAACCGGTTTCCTCGAGCAATATCGGATCGATAAGAAAAAAATCACTGAAAGGATCATCGATCGTAAAACATGAAACTGGTGAGAGATCGGAAACCAGATTGCATACCGTATAATGAAAATACTACATGTACGGAAATACGTAGATCCGTACGACTTCGGAGCGCGTTTTCTCTCTCGCCTGCTGTATTTTCAGGTGCGCGCCCAGAGAGAGAGAGAGAGAGAGAGAGGGAGGGAGAGAGGAACATCTATACCGAGAAGGAATTATATCCTCCACCCTAGGATAGGAAAGGTATATTCGGGTTTCAATTTGTGCCAGGTGGACCCTTTTTTCCCGCGATCCAGACCGTTGGTCTGTTGAGAATAGTCCCGCCTCAAAAGTTAATTCTAACCGTGGTCTGAAACTGAAAATGTTAAGAAGAAGACTACAACAACCGTGTCTTTACGGGCGGGGTACTACCACCTTCGGTTCTGAGCTCGGAACAGTCTGGAGCTCTGAGGGTCCACCTTCATGTATGAGTTTATCAACACCGTCTATCCATTTTTCCATGTCATTTTAGGATGTAAGGTGAAAAATGGAACAGATCTAAGGATCATGTGTAACACACGGTGGGATTATACACACACCGTTAAAAACTTCTCGAAGCAAGAGAAGCATCGGATCTGCGTCGTTTTTAAGCTTATAGCAAAAAATGACATGGCAGAATGGTTGGACGGTGTTGATAAACTCATAAATCACGGTGGGCCCCTCAGAGCTAGGGGAGTGGTACCTAATCCGCGTCCCCTCATTTGTACGGGAAGAACACGTGTTACAAATCTGGCGGAACACCGGCCAGTGACCCACACAGGCCAGGTAGCTGGTGTCAAAGCTTTGTGGGCCCCACCATGATGTATATGTTTTATCCACGCCGTACATCCATTCTTCCATCTCATTTTAGTGCATTATCTCAAAAATGAGTCAGATGTAGATATCAGGTGGACCACACCACAGGAAAACAGTGTTGAATGAATGTCCACCATTAAAACTTCTTAAAGTCCAGTCCACTGTAATGCTCGTTTTACATCCAACCTGTTCGTAAGGTCAAACAATTCATCTAAAGTATCTAGCCCTTTCCTGTAGTACGGTCCACTTTATATTTTTGGATCCATCTAAAAAGATGTTGGAAAGATAAATGGACGGCTCGGATAAAACAGATACTTCATGGTAGGGCCTACAGTGCTTTGACACCAGCTTGCTGGATGGTGTTGGTTCACCGACCCACCCGCGTCCGCACTGTAACAAAAATTATCTGGCACGCTTATCTGCGACGCGGATTTCCTGTTAAAACTCATTTGAAAGGAAGTTCCTGCTTGGAAGCTAGGTGCGGCTTGTAGTGATGTTTGTGAGAAATCCATCTCTACCATCCGTTTCACAGGCTTATTTTAGGACTTCAAGCAAAAATGAGTGGGTTTTAATACTTAGGTGGGCCACACTAAAGGAAATAACGGGATTGAATGAAACCATTGAAACATTCTTATGGCCATGAAGGTTTTGCATCACTCTATTGTTTTTTTAGTTTTTTCAGTTCATCCTAATGTAAATGACCTTATAAACGGTTTAAATGTCATATAAACACCTTGGGTGGAGCCTTGGAAGATTTCAACGGTAAGTTTTTTTTTACTCAGTTTTCAACTCATGTGCCCACTTAAGTCTTGGATCTGGCTAAATTTTAGTTTCACACTTGTTAAAATGAGCTCATAAAACGGATGAACGGATTGGATTTCTCACAGCAAGTCACGGTAACTCCACCTAACCCCCCAGCTCAGGAACTTCCTGGCGGGGAATCCGCCGCCAATCTGGCATGTGGAACATGTTTCGGCAAATGGCCGGTTACAAAAACAAAAATCAACAGTCTAAAACTAACGAGTGTCCTACCAGGTTTGATTGGACAATGATTGCAGGTACTGTAATGTGGGGCCCACTACGATGTACTTGTTTTATCCATGCCGTCCATCCATTTTTTCAGCTGATTTTAATTTGTAAGGATAAAATTGAAGTATATCCATATTTAAGTGGACCACACTACCGGAAATGGTAGACTTTATTTATGTTTTTCTATAATACATGTCAGTGTGACTTTAAGAATAGGTTGGATGATAAACTAACATAGTTGTGGGCCCTAGGAAACTTCCAACATTAGCTGTCATTGCTCCACTGTTTCCTATGGTGTGGTACACTTGAGCTTAGGACATGCTTCGATTTTTTGGGATCATGCAATAAAATGAGGTGTGAAAATGAATGGACGACCCCACAAAGTCCTTGCACCACGTACCTCCCATGAAGTCCTTACACGTAGCCACTGGTGGTGACTCTACAAAGTCATGACACCACGTACCCCGCAAAGTCGTTACACCACGGAGCTATTGGCGGTGATGAGGTCACCACGCAATCGGGTACAGATTTTTTTTCGTTGCCATTTTCATTTTCAGACTGCGGACGACGTCACGAATGGCTGGGATCTCTGGCATATGTGTTTCATCCATGCCGTCCATCTATTTTTTTAGATCATTTTATGGCATGAGACCAAAAATGAGAGGGATATAAATATCAGTTGGGGCACACCACAGGAAAACAATAGCGATTGAAGGCCCACTGTACTGTTTATTTGACATCCAATCGGTTGATTATGTCATAAAGACAAAGATGAAGGGAAAAAACAAATATCAGCTTGATCCAAAACTTTACTGGTCCCCAAAATGTTTTTAATGGTCAACGTTCATTCAACACTGTTTACTGTAATGTGGTCCACTTGAGATTGGGATATATCTAATTTTTGGTCTCATAGCATAAAATAATCTAGAACAATAAATGGACGGCATGGATGAAACACATACATCATGGTGGGGCCCACAGAGCACCGACCATCAGCCTTTGGCTGGTGTCAGGGGGAGTAGCCAATCCGTTTCCCGTACAAGGTTCCCCACGTGCTGAATCACTTGCCAAAATCGATTATTTGATACTCCGGCTGCGTACGGACTTGATATGCATGCAAAATAATTATCCACGTGTCATTTGTTAACTCAAATTAAACCGTCTGAACTATAGAACTCGTCCAAAAAACCGATTGAACAACTGCTGGTTGGTGAACACTTGTTTGTTGAAATTGGACGGTTAGATTTTATTTTATTTTTCCATTTTCAGCCGTCCAATCAATTTCCAAACATCCAATGGCCAGGTAATCAAATACACGTGATTTTGGTTCACGTAAACTAAGAGGAAGCTGATTAGATGTTCCTGACTGTGGGCCCACCTTGATGTGTGTGATGCATATCCATGCCTTCATCAGATTTTCCATCTCATTTTATGGTATACTCCTGAAATTTAAGCAATCCAAATCTCAAGTGGACCCCACCATAAGAACAGTGTCATTTAACACCAATCATTAAAAACTTCATAGGCCCACTGTAATGTCTAAATCTCAAGTAGACCACACCATAAGAAATATTGGTCATTGAACACCCACCATTAAAAACTTCCTCAAGGCCACCATGGTATTTATTTTTCATCCAACCTGTTGGTAAGATCACACAATAGCTCCAGAAAAAATAATAATAATAATAAAATAAATAAAAATAAAATTTAATGGTAGACATTCAATCCTTGATGCATGCACTTGAGATTTTGATCCACTTCTTTTTAAGACCATGTCCTGCACCCTGCTGGAAAAAGTAATGGACGATGTAGATATATAACACATACATCAAGGTGGCTCCCACATTAAGGAAAATACACACTACGGTGTTATTAGGGCAACACCTAATCAACTCCCATATGTGGTGGCCGTTTTATTCCACTTAGACTCTATACTCTTCAAAGGGTATTTTAGTGATAGGTTCTATAGGAATGAGACTATCATATTTGATTTAATTGGTCTTGGCTTAGGACAAAGTAGTAATAGGCATAAAATCATTCATTTTTATTCTACATTTGTTTGAACAAAATGCTTTGCTAATCATATACATCTGCTCAAAATACTTTTCTTATTGAATATACAAATCAGTCAAAAAATCATAATTATACTTAACAATGAAGTACTTAGAAAAGTACACATATGGCGAAGATTTTTTATTGCAATTGAAAAAGGTAGAAATCCCAATCTTATTGATATAGTAAGTGGAAGTGGTTGCATGCGCACCAATGGTGTATTAGTTATTGTGCCCTTGATAAATGATGGATAGCTAAGTGTAAGGTGGATAGTTGATAAAAGCATTTAGCAATAAGCCCACCCTAAGGTGAGTGCTCTCTTATTTTGACTTATCCGGTGATTTTCCTATTTAGTTCAATAAATTCTCGAATGAATTATATATACAATTAAGATCTAGTTGTTTAGAAGGTAGGTATTATCTATCGTTGACCTCTATGATAGAATCAGCCGAAGAGGCCTGAGGGGGTGGTGGTTTACCCTATGTCAGAGGTTAGGGATACGATTTCACTTGGATAATTCTATTAGTTCAAACTATGCCCATTAAACCGATGGCTCAAAAATAATAAGGATTGAATGTGTTGTTAGATAAACTATATAAAAAAACACTTGATGGCATTATTGGTGGATGTTATTCTTGAAATGTAAGTCATCCATTCTAGTATCAATATAAGGGTGGACCTTTTTTATATTTTTTTTGAGGGGGGGGGGGGGGGGGGGTGTTTAGCTTGTTAATGCACACCCATGTCAGTACACACACTCCATATTAGCCAAGCTTGTTAGTGCACACCCATGTCAGTACACACACTCCATGTTAGCCACCCCCACTAGGGATCAATACCAAGACCTCAAGCGTTGAAAAGGTATCTCCACTCAGTCTGCCAATTGAGCTATAGATCTGGGTGTAACATAAGGGTGGACCTAATCGTGGGGTCTATACATTGATGTATGTATATCCACATGGTCAATTAGTTTTTTCAGCTTATTTTAAGGTATGGTCTTAAAAATAAAGTAGATACAAATCCTTAGGGGATAAAACTACAGGAACCACTGATCCTGAACACTTATCATTAAATTTTTCCTAGGGCCCACTAAAATGTTTATTTTCCATACAGTCTATTAATTAGGTTATGTAGACATGAATGAAGAGAAAACACAAATATCAGCTTAATCCAAAACTTTTACAACCTATAGCAATTTGTCAATGATGGACATTCAATTTCTATTGTGTGGTCTACTTAAGAATTAGATCTTTTTTTCATTTTTGGGACATACCTTAAAATGAACTGTAAAAACTTGATAGATGGCACAAATATACAACACATACATCAAGGAGGGCCCCACCGTCAGAGAAACACCCACCAACGTTTGCCCGGGTAACACCTCCCTCCATAGCCCTGCCATTGTCCTATGAAGAGGTTGTGGGATTTAATCTATATGCGGAATAGGCCCACGGATTTGTCTGTGCATGGGACATGGTGATTAGGGGTTCAGATAGCTTACCTAGCTGAGATGCCGCCATGGAAGCCGGATAAGAATACCAGAATACCAGAATTCAAGTCAAACTGTTGTCTGCATAAGACAGGTATAGCATTCCAGCCCTTATACGCAGAGCTGCGCAGATAGACTGCGCAGTGCATCACCTGAAGTGGGGGCCACTGGTCTACTCAATCATCCAGTCCAACTGTATGACAATCCAGACCGTCGATCAGTGAGGCCCACTAAATAGAGTTCTTACATTCTCCCACTTGGGCCTCGTTGACCAACATCAATGATAGTCAAATAGAATTATTTTGAAAACAAGTTTTGATCTTTTAAGAAAATATTCAACGTTTAACCAATGAAATAGTTGGACAATATGAGTAATGCTATTCAATCTGGTCCATTAAGACTGTCAGTATCGAAACGCGTTAATCGTCACAACATTTAATTTTGGCAAAGTGAGGCTAAGCGCTATCACAAGTACTTTCAATCTTAACGACATAGATCACGAACTAGGAAATGTGGTATAAGAATTACACACTTTACTGTGATGATATGTGTCTATCCTTAAGAGGTCCTGAAGCTTTTATATGTCTCTAACGAGACACGACTGTAGTTCTACTTACTCAAAATTTGCGCATATATATAGAGAAAGCATAAATAAATCTTTATATCAAAATCATCCAAACAAACTGTATAAAATGAGATCTCTAAGTGTCTGTGAAAATCAAAATACGCTCAACTCCCACTAGCTGAAAATATCTGTGGAATTAATGACTCTCATGGATGTTACATGCTCCTAAAATGGGGTGATAGGGAGCCCTTTAGTGAGCGGATCTACAATCATCTGCTTAGTGCCGATGAATTCCACTGACACTTGATGATTCTGAACCTTTTCCTTTACGACAAGATACTTGATGTCGATATGCCTCGACCTTGACGAATGCTTGTTGTTACTAGAGAAGGAAATAGCAGCCGAATTATCGCAAAATATTCTCAATGGTTTCGGGATATGCTCCAGTACCCGCAAACCTGAGAAGAAACTCTATAACCATAGTACCTGATTAGATGTCTCATGGCAGGCAATAAATTCAGCTTCCATAGTGGATGAGGTTGTGGTAGATTATTTCACGCTTTTCCACGACACAGCTCCTCCCACCATCATGAAGATGTATCCTGAAGTAGATTTCTTAGTGTCAATGCAGCATGCGAAGTCTGCGTCTGAATATCCGATCAACTCCAACTGATCAAACCTTCTGTATGTGAGTCCAAAGTCTTTCGTTCTCTGAAGATACCATAACACTTTCTTCGCAGCTATCCAATATTGCATTCCTGGATTAGATAGATATCTTCCCAACATTCTAGTGACAAAGGCAATGTCCGGTCATGTACAGACTTAAGCATACATGATGCTCCCTACTACTGATGCGTACGAAAATTCTTTCATTCGATTCTTTTCTAAATCATTCTTTGAACACTGAAATAGATCAAATTTGTCGCCCTTCACAATGGGCGATTTTCCTGAAGCATAATTTTGCATGTCATACCTTTTGAGTACCCTAGTAATATAGGCCCTCTGTGACAGGCTGAACAGTCCAAGTGTTCTATCACGGTGAGTCTTAATGTCGATGACGTAAGAAGCTTCACCAAGGTCTTTCATTTCAAACATTTGAGATAAGAATTTTTTCGTGTCGCTCAACATCCTGGTATCACTTCTAGCCAACAGAATGTCATCAACATATAAAATCATCATAATGAACTTACTCTCACTGGTTTTAATGTAGATGTATTCATCTGTAGTGTTTTCTACAAATCCATATGAGGAAATTACTTCATGAAACTTAAGGTACCACTGTCGCGATGCCTGTTTCAACCCATAAATAAACTTCTTAAGTTTACAAACCAAATGTTCTGAGTCAGTAGCTACAAAACCTTCGAGCTGCAACATGTACACATTCTCATTCTGTTCCCTATTGAGAAATAGAGTCTTTACATCCATCTGATGTAACTCTAAATCCATATGAGCTACAAGAGCCATTATGATCCTGAATGAGTCTTTCTTGGATACTGGTAAGAAAGTCTCCTTAAAGTCAATGCCCTCATGGTTAAAACCCTTGGCAACAAGTCGGGCTTTATACCTTTCGACATTACCTTTGGAGTCCCTTTTGGTTTTAAATATCCATTTAGAACCAATCGGCCTTATTCTAGTAGGTAACTCTACAAGATCCCATACTTTATTGTCCTGTTTGAATTTCAACTTATCTTTCATGGCATCAAACTAACGAGAAGGATCAGCACTTTGTTTGACTTGTGTAAAGGATTCAAGATCATTTTCCACCCCCATGTCAAAGTCGTGCTTCTGAGTATACGATGTAATTGTCTCGATTTACAGGCTGTCTCTCTCTTTCAGATCTTCTCAATGGTTTAGCTTGTTGGGTCTGATCTTGATTTTCCTCATCAGTGGTTTGTATATGAGGTTCTACGTGGCGCTCTGCAGTGACTACAGAATCAACTGCATCATTAATGTCAACGTGATCTGGATCGACTATGACAGGAGTCACAATTTTTTGTTCCTTAAATACAAAATTTCTTATGTTCGTGCTCCCACTGTTTTCAGTGTCCTCAGTAAATCTGGCATTCTCATTCTCAACAATCCTAATAGAGCGGGAAGGACAGTAGAATAGATAGTCTTTTGATCTTTCTGGATATCCAATGAAGAAACAACTTATGGTTCAAGGATCAAGCTTCTTTTCATACGAGTTATAAACTTTGGCCTCAGCAGGACAACCCCAAACATGTAGATATCGGAGACTTGGTTTTCTCTCATTCCATAACTCAAAAGGAGTTTTGGTAACTGCTTTGCTGGGAACCATGTTTAGTATATGAACTGTGGTTTTGATTACATCACCCCACAGAGATTTTGGCAATGTCGAATTGCAGACCATGCTTCGCACCATATTCATAAGGGTGCGATTGCGTCTCTCAGTCACTCCATTCTGCTCTAGAGTACCATGCATAGTGTACTGAGCGACAATGCCACAATCCTGCAAGTATTTAGCGAATGGCCCTGTATTGCATCCTAATTCGCCATATCTGCCATAGTATTCACCACTACGGTCAGATCTGACAACTTTAATCCTTTTATCGAGTTGATTTTTAACTTTAACCTTATATATTTTAAAAGCATCCAGAGCATCTGATTTCTCACTGATAAGGTATAGGTACCCGAAGTGAGAGTAGTCATCTATAAAGGTAATAAATTATTTGTGGCCACTCCATGAGGCTGTAGGGAATGGTCCACAGATATCTGTATGTATAACCTCTAATAAATCTACACTCCTGGTTGCACATTTCTTTCTCGTTTTACTTTGTTTCCCTTTTATGCAATCAATGCATACTTTATAATCAGAAAAGTCTAGAGAATGCAAAATTCATTATCGCACAAGCCTATTTAATCTCTCACGAGATATGTGGCATAGTCGCTTGCCACAACATGGATGAATTCTCATAGTCTAGTCTTCGCTTGGATCTCACTACATTTCTATGCAAGGAATTAATATTATAAACATGAGAGGCAATCAAGTCTAATTGGTATAAGTTGTTTACTAAAGAGTTGGTTCCAACTTTAATCGAATTAAAGCAAATACTAAAACTTTTATTTCCAAAGTGGAATGAATATCCCAACTTATCCAAACTGGAAATTGAAACTAAATTGCGCCTTATAGACGACACACAGAAAGTATCTACTAAATTAAAAAATTGACCAGACTTCAACTTAAGCTTATAAACTCTTATTGTCTCCACGTCAACCTTAACACAATTGCCTACATATAATGAGCGCTCCGCATCAGTTGTTGGCCTGGCCTATAGTAATTCCTACATAGAAGTACATATGTGAATAATAGTTCCTGAATCTATCCATGTAACACCCCGGATTTTCACTGTTTTGGATTTCCAAAAAAAAAATCATTGATTTTTTTAATTAATTAACTTATAATATCACTTAATGACCATTAACACTCAATGCTAACTTATACACGAGTGGTTCTGTCTGGTCACGATCAGACCATGTGCGGGCCGTCAAGCCAGGTAGCCCGATTACACTTAGTGACAGCCCGTGTGGGCCGCCCAGCGACCGAGGAAGGTCAGAAAAATCTAAAAATTTAGGAAATCTTAGATCTCACTGGGCTTGTGGTCCATCGCGGACTACGGACCCATTGGACACCCAGAAGTACCATCTGGCGCTTGCCCAATGCGCCCCACCAATGCCACATTAAAATCTGGCACTGACAAAAGAAACTGAGACTCCGGGCCTTCCAGCCGTCGGATTTCTTCCAAATTTATGGTGGTGATTTAATATATTTTTCTACACCCGTCCACCAAACCTGGGACCCGATCGTGGCACGGTGACCGTTGATCGCAAATCGGACCCGTACGACCAAACCCCGCATCCGTTCGTTCCTAAATTTTGTAAGGCCCCTCATCAGGCCATGGACCACTTATTCTATAAATTTCATGGCCGGAGAGCCATCAGAAATGCTCCAATCACCAAAATGGCCCCCACAGTACCACTTAAAGGTCAGAAACGCTTTCTCAGATCATATATCCGTTCATCCGTTCGTCCTCAATTTTTGCATGGGCCCTAGTCGGGTCATAAGGCACCTACACGCCGAATTTGGTGGCCAGAGGGGTGTTAGGGCCACCCCAACACCAATAGGGAATCCCATAAGTCTATTTTAGGAAATTGTGGAAGCTTAGGGTCATTTCCACCAAATTTGGCATTATAAAAGGGCCTCATTTGGGGCACCCCTCTCTCCATACGAATTTTACCCTAGAGAAAGGGAAGAGAGAAGAGAAAAAAAAAGGGAGAAGAGAAAGAAGAGAAAGGAGAAGAAAGAGAGGAGGAAGAAGGGTAAGGTGGACCTTAGATCGTGGTGGGGCCCAAGGAAATCAAACCTCACATCTCCCTACCTTATCTCCAAGAAGAAATCTCATCCGCAACCGCCCTTTTCATTCCGTTGATCGCCTAGGTAAGATCCAACACTCTTTCTCCTTGAAACCCTTATGATAAGAAGAGTTTTGCTTGAGATTCTAACATGCAAGTGTTGTTTTAGGGATTCCAACCGATCAACCCCCAAAATCCACCCTCCTAGGGCGTTCCCAAGCCTTCAACGAATTCGAAGGTGCGGACTATTGTTCTTAGGTGGCCTAGCACCAATTATAATACTAGCTTAATGATTTTGGATGCTTGATTGGTACATTTGAAAGCCTAGAGAATCCTAAGAATTGTAGGTTCTTGAAATTGTATGGATGCACATGATGTTCTTCATAATGTTATTGTTGTTCACATGATTTTCATGAATGGATGATAATATGCTTATGCCGTGTCATTCTTTCACATGTTATTGATCCATGTTGTGTATGCTTCTATTACCCTTATGTATATGATGGCTTGAGATGGAGGAAGTGCGTAACTTCCTCACCCACACCCACACACCTCACATGCATTATATTACTTGATTGCTTGCTAGGAACATCTAATTCGTATGACTGAGATGCGTGGTGTATGATGATGACATATTAGTGATAGTCTGTATAGTTGGCTCGTTAAGGTTGGCCTTCACTACATTGGGTTGGTCAGGAAACATGAGGAGAGCGAAGGCGGCTCCAAGGGTAGGACCGCCTCGAGGCTAAACCCGTGAGTTGGGCGGGTGTGTTCGGGTGACTGTAGTTTGACTACATGGGTCTCTCGTGCCCGAGGTCGCTCGTCTCACGCTCGCCTGGCTCGTGCGGTGTAGCCTACAATCTGATCAACCCTGTTTGTTAACCCTGTGTGTCCACATATGAATGGAATCTGAACCACCCTGCAACCATTGTAGCCCATTGAAAATCCACTTGAAACTGGTCCACAGCCTCATGAGCCGGGCATGGTGGAATGGGACACTATGTCCGAGCTGTCGGCCTACGCTGGGATACTGCGCCTCCCCGTAGTGACCGCGAGCGATCCCTTCCTTTCGGCACTCCTCATGTGCTTGGTGTCGAGGATGAGGAACCCGACGGGATCACGGACCGCGAGGTCTCGGCCTCACGCATTGATGGAGTCTTGGCCTCGCAACCAGTTTAGGGCATTGATACGTAGGGTGAATCAGAATCCCCAACCTGCTGGATGAATGAACTTAATTAATAACTCGGCTAACACGATCGCATTGCACGCATTAGTTAGGGTGGGGACTTGGAAGTCGAGGTCGCTCTGAGGGAGTGTTGTCATATGCGATCGTTAGATGGAATCGCTTGAGGGAGTGTTGTGGCGAGGGCATGCATCATATCATCCCACATGCATGCATTTTAAATAAGAGTTATTAGGTGTTGATGATTGTCTGCTTTTCATTAAGTTCATATTACAATTGATGCCTGTTGTAACTTGAGACCAATAGTTCACACTGAGTTGATCACTCACTCCCACTCTGGGACGGTGTTTTAAAACACCAACCAGACCCATTCATAGATGCAGGTGACTCAGGGCACGAGGAGCCTGGCGAGGCGAGCTTGGACGAGGAGTATGAGCTGTCCTACTTTTAGTTGATGGGCGGCTCTCCATCGGCTTGACAGGCGGGAATCGGACCGCTGAGTTGTGGACTCAGCTTTGTTCTTGTGGACATATCATTTTATTCTAGATTTTGATGGGCAACGCCTTATGCGACCCTTTTCATATTCTTTGGACTTGTATATGTATTTGAACTTCTTTCATTTCAGTAAATCAGTTATGATTATGTTTCATGCTCCAGGATATTCCAAATTGTGCATTTAAGTTTGATTAACCATAAAACCATAAAATGTATGATAAGTGACACTCGGGAAGTCGGGAGTCGAGTCTATACATGACCCCTGATTTTTCGGGGCGTTACAGATGGTATCAGAGACATAGTTTGGAATTCCTTGGGCCATGGGTCATGAGCTCGCTAACGCGTCCGCTGATTTGAGAAGATACGGATTAGACGACACAATATGGACTTAAAACGCTAGGAACCATCTCAGATCCTGAACCAACGACTTTAGACGAAAGAAAGGACTTACAAGGGGTTAGGAATGAGTAGTGAGAGAAGGAAATCCGAGGGTCCTATGGTGCCTTGGCCCATTTCCGAACAAGGAGTTTGGGGAGCATGACGACAAAATTCGATTGGACTAACTAGGAGATTTAGCTGGCCCAGTCCATCCAATCCCTAAGGGCCCGTTTGGCCAACCGCGTCAGGTGGGATTAAGAGAATGAAATTGTAAGAGTGGCAATGAATGCATGTATAGGATATTGTCCCTAGGTTGCCTCCATCTCATATTTTCTAATACCAGGTTTGGGATGTATGCTATCAAAGGTAAATCGCGGGCTTTCCTTCCGATCCATGGAATCCCCTTCCCCACTCACTCCAATCATGTCATTCCCAAATCTCGGGGTGGGGTTAGCATTATAACCCCATTTAGTACAAATTTTAGTGCCGCTAGCTAAGCCAAGCATGCCTAAATTCGAAATTAAATCATCAATATAGCTCCTTAAGGTATCCACCTGTCATCACTCTATTCTTAAGCTTTCCCAATACATTATTAGGATCGAGCCTGAAATCGAAAGATTTGGTGGTCGAAGCCAACGTTCAAGTCCGAATGAGCTAGTTTTGGGTTAAATTTGTTAGTTTGGGGTCAAATTTGTTAGTTCTGACCCATTTCGGGATAGATACTTAAGAAAGAATGAAATTTCAATGAAAATAGTGGAAATATAGAAAAATCAGGTTTTGACCTCTAACCGGGAGGAATCTCATGAAATGGATAGACCCATTGCGTAGATCAGCTCGTTCTACCTCAAAATCATATATGGCACTTCCCGGGAAGCTTTTCCGACGCCCGGGAATGCCGAGGGAAATCCGGGCCAAAAATCAGGGGGTCACCCCGCCGACCCGCGTTTTCACCCCGCCGCTCACCCCTCCGACCCGCGTTTCCACCCCGCCGACCCACGTTTCCGCCCCGCCGATGCTCCAGCGACCGCGTGGCCCCCGCCGCTGCCGCGTTTCCACCCCGCCGACTCGCGTTTTCACCCCGCTGACCCGCGTTTCCACCCCGCCGACCTGTGTTGCCCCGCCAAAATTTCTACAAGTTTTATGTCAACTTCAAAAATTCATATCTCCCTCGTTACAATTCCGATTTAGGTGATTCAAAATCCATATTGAAGCTTGATGAGTTTAGTTTTATATAAAAATGAGAAATAAATAAAATAAAAATTATAATATAGTTAAAATTAAACTGTTCTATCAACTGTCCTAAAAATTTTAATTTCAGACAACTGTTGCTCCTAGAATTTTAATAAATTATCTACAATTCCAAATGATATGAAATTTTGTAGGATGATTTAAAACTTGATGATAAATCATCGTAAAAATTTTCAAATATATCCAGTTACTAAAAGTATAAGAAACGTCACAAAAGATAGGTCCCCTCCTCCCTTTCAATGTACACATGGGTGGGGCCCATTTCCCTTGCTATTTAGGATTATCTAGACTCCATTTAAGCATATCTCTACTACTCCCATTACCCTCCACCATCCCTTCTAAATCCCTAGGAAGGATCTCTCCTCTCCCATTCTCAAACAAATCCACAAACCCAACTCCAAAACCCCTCCTCTCTCCCCCACTCTCATTTCTTTTCTTTCTTACCTTCCTCATTCCCTCTCATCACTCACATCTCCTTCCTAACTCACTCAAAATTTCATACCTCCATCATTCTCATTCCCAAAACCCCATTTCAAACTTCCATTCACTCCCAACATTCATCCATCACTCTCAAATCCCTCATCCAAATCTCATTTCAACTCTCATTTCCTCATCCACCTATACCCATCTTCAAACCCCATTCCTAAAACCACCTTCATTTCTTTCACCTTTCCCCATCCTCTCCTACCACACATGTTTCTTTCAAGACTCACTCACCAAAATTCCACTCCTTTCACTCTCTTCTTTTCTATCTCCAAATTTTATTTCCCAAAACCCACTCCATCCACATTTCAAAACCACCATTTCCTTCAAATCTCATTTTCGCAAACCCACCACCTTCCCATCTAAAGGACCCATCTCAAACTCCTCTCCAACAATAACAATCTACCCACTACCACATTCAACCCATTTACCCCAAACCCCATTTCCTCTAATCCATTTTTCCTTCCATCACTCCCAACACTCCACATTAACTCTCTTTCTCAAAATCTCCCACAACCACAATCCATTTTCAACATTACCCAAACCCTTTCCAAACCTCACCTTCAAGATCCGTTTCCAAGGATCCAACCACAAATCCCAACCTAGGAACCCATTATACTAGCTCGTTCCAAAGTCCCAACCTCCATTTTCAAACCCTTCCCCTTCCAAAAGTAATGGCTTTTCTAGCAACCGTTGTCTCTTTCTTTTTCATCCCGGTGATCCTATCACTCAGGGGAAAGAAGCGCCTCCCCTTTCGCCCGACTCAGACAAATAGCCGTATGACCTCTAATGACTGGTAGTTTGCTTAGAGTCCGTTAGGTTTAAACTGCATATGTTGAAGGATGCTTAGAACCGTTGCTTAATTATGTTGTATTTCCTTTCCATCTAGCATGTTTATCAATGCTTGTAATCCATATTGTAGGATATAACGGGCCATACTAATGGCATTTTGACTTCAATATGAATGTGTGGATTGTTTTGAAATTTTCTGATTGTCTTGTGAATGCTCGTACGAATAATTGCCTTGCTGCATCCTTGTTAGCGTTATTAGCACTTCAAACCACCAGAATACCCTAGAACTTTCAACTATTCATTCATTCTTGGAATTTACGAAACCAAAGTATAGTCTGCGATTAACCCACTAGCCATAGGATTGAAATGGTAATTCATGTAAAAAAAAAAAAAAAAAACGTGACTTTAAAAACTTTTAGGATGATCGTTTCTCGTAGGCATGTTGAGAGACTTATTAAACCCCAAATTGGATATAAATTCAAACGAGAACTCTCGTAGACAAAGACCCAAGAGACAACCTTATAAATAGGAGATGTAAACTTTCCAATGATGGCTAAACAATTAGATTGATCGGACTACGGAATTACGGAACCACACATCTGCGAAGTACTCGCGGCTTAACCCAATTCTCATTCCTGGGTGTATACCAATGGACTCACTGCTTGACTTGGCGAGCAGAAGACCGGATCTACCAGGACTAAGAAGGGATACACGATCTTTACTGCCTGTCAGCAGAGGATCGACGTATGGGATCAAAGTCTACCACAACTGTTTTTTCGTATTAGCTTGATCATAAAGAGTAGAATACACCACCCTTAAGTAAACTTTATCAACAAACACTTAGCACGATAATCATGATTTTGACATTGTTTTCAAACCTTAAGGGTGAAATTTTTTTTTAGGAGGGTAGAAAATAATAAGCAAAGCTAGTATAGTTAGTATACACCCTACCATGCATATAAACCTGAAATCAATAAAACTTAGGCGAACAAAATGTATTTATTACCCTTAGGCAATTTCGGGGACGAAATTATTTTTAAGGGGGGTAGATTGTAACACCCCGGATTTTCACTGTTTTAGATTTTCAAAAAAAAAAATCATTGATTTTTTTTTTAATTAATTAACTTATAATATCACTCAATGACCATTAACACTCAATGCTAACTTATACACGAGTGGTTCTGTCTGGTCACGATCAGACCATGTGCGGGCCGTTAAGCCAGGTAGCCCGATTACACTTAGTGACAGCCCGTGTGGGCCGCCCAGCGACCGAGGAAGGTCAGAAAAATCTAAAAATTTAGGAAATCTTAGATCTCACTGGGCTTGTGGTTCATCGCGGACTACGGACCCATTGGACACCCAGAAGTACCATCTGGCACTTGCCCAATGCGCCCCACCAATGCCAGATTAAAATCTGGCACTAACAAAAGAAACTGAGACTCTGGGCCTTCCAGCCGTCGGATTTATTCCAAATTTATGGTGGTGATTTAATATATTTTTCTAGACCCGTCCACCAAACCTGGGACCCGATCATGGCACGGTGACCGTTGATCCCAAATCGGACCCGTACGACCAAACCCCGCATCCGTTCGTTCCCAAATTTTGTAAGGACCCTCATCGGGCCATGGACCACTTATTCTATAAATTTCATGGCCGGAGGGCCATCAAAAATGCTCCAATCACCAAAATGGCCCCCACAGGACCACTTAAAGGTCAGAAACGCTTTCTCAGATCATATATCCGTTCATCCGTTCGTCCTCAATTTTTGCATGGGCCCTAGTCGGGTCATAAGGCACCTACACGCCGAATTTGGTGGCCAGAGGGGTGTTAGGGCCACCCCAACACCAATAGGGAGTCCCATAAGTCTATTTTAGGAAATTGTGGAAGCTTAGGGTCATTTCCACCAAATTTGGCATTATAAAAGGGCCTCATTTGGGGCACCCCTCTCTCCATACGAATTTTACCCTAGAGAAAGGGAAGAGAGAAGAGAAAAAAAAGGGAGAAGAGAAAGAAGAGAAAGGAGAAGAAAGAGAGGAGGAAGAAGGGTAAGGTGGACCTTAGATCGTGGTGGGGCCCAAGGAAATCAAACCTCACATCTCCCTACCTTATCTCCAAGAAGAAATCTCATCCGCAACCGCCCTTTTCATTCCGTTAATCGCCTAGGTAAGATCCAACACTCTTTCTCCTTGAAACCCTTATGATAAGAAGAGTTTTGCTTGAGATTCTAACATGCAAATGTTGTTTTAGGGATTCCAACCGATCAACCCCCAAAATCCACCCTCCTAGGGCGTTCCCAAGCCTTCAACGAATCCGAAGGTGCGGACTATTGTTCTTAGGTGGCCTAGCACCAATTATAATACTAGCTTAATGATTTTGGATGCTTGATTGGTACATTTGAAAACCTAGAGAATCCTAGGAATTGTAGGTTCTTGAAATTGTATGGATGCACATGATGTTCTTCATAATGTTATTGTTGTTCACATGATTTTCATGAATGGATGATAATATGCTTATGCCGTGTCATTCTTTCACATGTTATTGATCCATATTGTGTATGCTTCTATTACCCTTATGTATATGATGGCTTGAGATGGAGGAAGTGCGTAACTTTCTCACCCACACCCACACACCTCACATGCATTATATTACTTGATTGCTTGCTAGGAACATCTAATTCGTATGACTGAGATGCGTGGTGTATGATGATGACATACTAGTGATAGTCTGTATAGTTGGCTCGTTAAGGTTGGCCTTCACTACATTGGGTTGGTCAGGAAACATGAGGAGAGCGAAGGCGGCTCCAAGGGTAGGACCGCCTCGAGGCTAAACCCGTGAGTTGGGCGGGTGTGTTCGGGTGACTGTAGTTTGACTACATGGGTCTCTCGTGCCCGAGGTCGCTCGTCTCACGCTCGCCTGGCTCGTGCGGTGTAGCCTACAATCTGATCAACCCTGTTTGTTAACCCTGTGTGCCCACATATGAATGGAATCTGAACCACCCTGCAACCATTGTAGCCCATTGAAAATCCACTTGAAACTGGTCCACAGCCTCGTGAGCCGGGCATGGTGGAATGGGACACTATGTCCGAGCTGTCGGCCTACGCTGGGGTACCGCGCCTCCCCGTAGTGACCGCGAGCGATCCCTTCCTTTCGGCACTCCTCATGTGCTTGGTGTCGAGGATGAGGAACCCGACGGGATCACAGACCGCGAGGTCTCGGCCTCACGCATTGATGGAGTCTTGGCCTCGCAACCAGTTTAGGGCATTGATACGTAGGGTGAATCAGAATCCCCAACCTGCTGGATGAATGAACTTAATTAATAACTCGGCTAACACGATCGCATTGCACGCATTAGTTAGGGTGGCGACTCGGAAGTCGAGGTCGCTCTGAGGGAGTGTTGTCATATGCGATCGTTAGATGGAGTCGCTTGAGGGAGTGTTGTGGCGAGGGCATGCATCATATCATCCCGCATGCATGCATTTTAAATAAGAGTTATTAGGTGTTAATGATTGTCTGCTTTTCATTAAGTTCATATTACAATTGATGCCTGTTGTAACTTGAGACCAATAGTTCACACTGAGTTGATCACTCACTCCCACTCTGGGACGGTGTTTTAAAACACCAACCAGACCCATTCATAGATGCAGGTGACTCAGGGCACGAGGAGCCTGGCGAGGCGAGCTTGGACGAGGAGTATGAGCTGTCCTACTTTTAGTTGATGGGCGGCTCTCCATCGGCTTGACAGGCGGGAATCGGACCGCTGAGTTGTGGACTCAGCTTTGTTCTTGTGGACATATCATTTTATTCTAGATTTTGATGGGCAACGCCTTATGCGACCCTTTTCATATTCTTTGGACTTGTATATGTATTTGAACTTCTTTCATTTCAGTAAATCAGTTATGATTATGTTTCATGCTCCAGGATATTCCAAATTGTGCATTTAAGTTTGATTAACCATAAAACCATAAAATGTATGATAAGTGACACTCGGGAAGTCGGGAGTCGAGTCTATACACGACCCCTGATTTTTCGGGGCGTTACAATCCACCAGGAATCCGCTGACACATCGGTCAAATTATATTCAAAATAGACAAAAACAGAATGATTACCTTTCTTTATGAGCCAATTCTGGAAACCTTCGCAGTCTTTCTTTAGATAACCCACCTTTTTACAAAAGAAGCGCGGTTTATCTTTAACCCGTTTACGTTTAGATTCATTTTCAGATTGATTCTCATGGTTTCCAGATGGAGGACCAGAGAATCCTTTATTAGAACCTTGTTTCATTTTCCTTTTACCTTTATTCCCCTGCCCTTGCCCATGACCTGAGGTCACCATATTAACATTTTGAACTTTAACCGTCCGCCTGATTTTGTTTTCTTCTTGGACACACTGAGTGATAAGTTCATTCAATGTCCACATATCCTTCAGAGTGTTACAGTTTACCAGAAATGTGCCGAATTGGGGAGGTAGGTTATTCATGATCAAATGAACCAGTCGATCATCAGTGAGTACAAGCCCTAGAGCACGGATCTTAGAAACAACTTCGATTTGCTCTACAATGTATTCACGGATGTTACCTTTTCCATCGTAGGACGAGCGAGTTAATTTATTCAGACGAATGCCCACTTCAGATTTATCAGATTTCTTGAATCGTTTTCTCATTTCAGTCAGGAAAACTTTGGCCTTATCTGTTTCAGACATGACACCCTTCATCGATTCAGAAATTAAATATTTAATGACTTTCGGGCATGTATCATTTGATCTAAACCATGCAACCCATCGATTATATTCAGCTTCAGCAGCATTATTAGATGGCTTTGGAGGTTCTGGTGTTATCAGGGCAAGATCTAATTGAAGACAGCCCAGTACAACTTCAATGACGTTCTTCCATTGAGCGTAATTAGATCCATTAAGGGTAGGGACTTGATGCGTATTAGTTAGAATTGAGATTGAAATAGAAGAGATACATATATACTCACATTAGTTGATAATTTCACAAATTAATTTTGTGAATGTAAACAAAACATCAGGCTAAATGAATCAATTTAGTTGCTAAGGGAGGCATCAACTGAATCATCCAAGATAATGATGGGCCCAACCATTTCATCCTAGTAAGAATCTATTACATCATTATCATTCCTCCTGTGGGTGGCAATGACAACATGTTAGTGATCCTCCTGAACATGAAGCTAAGTGATGTAAGTCATGTAAACTGAGACACTCAACACCTATGGGTGAGATGAGTCTTTCAGCTTTATATTACCAACATTATTTACTTCACCTGTTCACTTGACTGTCAAACGGTAATCAATTGTGTTTTCATTACCGTACGCATGAAAAGGTGAACGCAACTGTATGCAATCCTCCTTATCCCAATGTTAAGTTTGTACTTGTAAGGTTTTCATCGATTGAGGTCACTATGGTGGCTAACACAACCGAATCCAAAACTACAAATATAGACTTTATGATTGCTATTATAATCCTGCCTTTCTATGGATTATATTTAAATTAGTTTGATACGGCCCATAAGATGGTCAATATTGATCATTGGAGGATAGAGAAACTATTAATGAAAACAGATGGATATGTTTCGCTCTATATGATCCAATGGTCTATATGAGACCTTTAAAGATGGGCAGTGGGCCTACGGTTGGGCCGAATCAAGTCTCTATATTATCTGGTCACTATCAATGAGTATAATAAGTCTAGTCTATAGTACCCACACGATGAATGAATAGTATCGAGCGATCCACAAAATTTGATGCTCAGATCCTGACATTTATGTCCATTAGATGGACGTGTTAGATCTGATACTTGATGATAGTTCTTTATCCAAATATTTATCCATCAAGTGAATGTTTATAGATTATATGCTCATTTTAATCCAACCTAACGACTCAGATCTGGTTAACAGATCCAAATAGGTTCCTAAATATCAGTGGGCCCAGATGATATCTGAATTTAATGTGAAGCACCTGGCCCAATTAAATGGGCCCAATCAACATCCATGCTGAAATCTTCTGATGAGGCTCACTTGTGCCAGGCCCATTCCAGATTTGAAAATCCAGTATAGGCTCATATATATCACCCTAAGGATATATATATATACAACAAGATTCAAACAAGCTGTAGTAGGTTTAATGTACCCGAGCGGGCTGAAATCGGGTCCATATACTCGAACGGACTAAAATCGGGTCCATATACCCGAAACGATTAAAACGGGAGATATCTCGTCTATTGTGTCTGAACAGGGCAGAAAGCCCTGAGACTCTTCTCATCTTCTGAAATCTCAGAGAGAGTGAGAGAGATGCAGGCCGCTCTCCCTGTCTGCTCGACGCAACGAGAAGCAATAGATCTCGGTAGAATCATCGGAAGCAGCGTCTGTGACTGTGGCCGCGACCGTCATTGACGAAGACGAAAGCTCGTGACGATGGCAATGACTCTGGATAGATGAATGGAGGTTTATCTAAAGGTTCGGCCACTGCGTCACTCCCTCTCATTCAATAGAGGCAGCGACACGGGTGCGGAAATGGATTTCGGTATTACGAATTCCTAATCCAAGACCAGATGTGGGGATGAAAGATCTGGAAGCCCCAATCTAATATGGGTTTCGAATATCAATCGCTGATATGGCATCTGATTTGGTAATCCCTAAATTGATCTGGATTAGGGGATCTGGATTCCGAAATCCCTAATCGGGATCAGGAATTGGGGATGCGGATCTGAAATTTCCAATTTGGGATTTGGGATTCGAAATCCCTAATTGTTGTATTTGGGATTAAAATCCCAAATTTTCTCAATTTGGGGATTCAAATTTGAAAGCCCTAATTTCAAAATTTTGGAGGTTCCTGTAACGCCCTGAAAAATCGGGGGTCGTGCATAGACTCGACTCCCGAGTTCCCGAGTGTCACTTATCATGCATTTATGGTTTTTTTAATGATTAATCAAATTTAACTGCGCAATTTGGAATTACCTGAGGCACGAAGCACAATCACACCAGTCTACTGAAATGAAGGATATCCCACATATATAGAGGTCCAAAATAATAAAGGGTCGCCCAAGGCGTTGCCCAACAGAACAACAAAATAAGGCTATGTCTAAAAAGAGGCGGGCTCAGCAAATCCAAATTCAACCCGATCAAGCTGATGGAGAGCCGCCCATCAGCTGCAAGTAGGAGAGTCCGTCCTCCTCGTCCAAGCTCGCCTCGCCAGGCTCCTCATGCCCTGAGTCACCTGCATCTATGAATGGGTCTGGTTGGTGTTTTAAAACACCGTCCTAGAGTGAGAGTAAGTGATCAACTCAGTGTGAACTATTGGTCTCAAGTTACAACAGGCATCAATTGTAATATGAACTTAATGAAAAGCAGACAATCATCAACACCTAATAACTTTTATTTAAAATGCATGCATGCGGGATGATATGATGCATGCCCTCGCCACAACACTCCCTCAAGCGACTCCATCTAACGATCGCATATGACAACACTCCCTCAGAGCGACCTCGACTTCCGAGTCGCCACCTTAACTAATGCGTGCAATGCGATCGTGTTAGCCGAGTTATTAGTTAAGTCCATTCATCGAGCAGGTTGGGGATTCTGATTCACCCTACGTATCACTGCCCTAAGCTGGTTGCGCGGCCAAGGCCCCATCAATGCATGAGGCCGAGACCTCACGGTCCGTGATCCCGTCGGGTTCCTCATCCCCGACTCCAAGCACATGAGGAGTGCCGAAAGGAAGGGATCGCTCGCGGTCACTACTGGGAGGCGCGGTACCCCAGCGTAGGCCTACAGCTCAGACATAGTGTCCCATTCCACCTGCCCGGCTCACGAGGCTGTGGACCAGTTTCAGGTGGATTATCGATGGGCTTCAATTATTGCATGGTGGTTCAGATTCCATACATATGTGAGCACACAGGGTTAACAAATAGGGTTGATTAGTCAGTAGGCTAGACCGCATGAGTCAGGCGAGTGTGAGACGAGTGACCTCGGGCACAAGGGTCCCACGTAGTCGAACTACAGCCGCCCGATCACACCCGCCCAAAACCCACGGTTTAGCCTCTAGGCGGTCCTACCAATGGAGCTACCTTTGCTCATCAGGTTCCTGACCAACCCAAGGGTATGAGGGGATCCGTAACATGCCAATTCTATAGATTATCGACTAGCATAGCGACCACATGTTCCCATACATCTCATATGCCATTCAGATTCTCATAACAAGCAAGACTAACCATAACATGAAATAAGTACATGAGAGTTATGTGTGTGTGTGAGAAAGTTAAGCACTTCCTCCAATTTCAGAAATCATGTGCACATGGATAATAAATCATACATGCATTGAAACACCGCATATGAGGAAAAATGATAGAGCAATCATGAACAAACTATCACCCATACATAATATCATGTGAGAGGCAAGATTAACACTATTATGAAAGCTAAGCATGCAATCCATACAATTCCAACAATATACAATTCCTAGGGTTTCTCTAGATTATTCAATCATAGCATCCAAGCAATCAAAATCATTAAACCCCATACTAAAATTGGTGCAAGGCCACCTAAGAACAATAGTCCGCACCTTGGATTTGATGGAGGCTTGGAAACGACCTAGGAGATATGGATTTCGGGGTAGATCGGCCGGAATCCCTAAAACCAAACCTTGCATGTGAGAAATTTCATGCCAATCCCTTCTCAATACATGGATTCCAAGAAGAAGAAGTGAAAGATCTTACCTAGACGGCCAACGGATGATTATGGAGGTTTTGGAGGAGAGCTTCTCCCTTGAGGAGAAGTAGGAAGTTAAAATGGTTGATTTCCTTGGGTCCCACCTTGATCTAAGGTCCACCTAGCTCTCACCTTCACTCTCTTTCTTCACTCTCCCTAGCTCTCTCTCCTCTCTCTTTACTCTCTCCCTCTTTCTCTCTTTCTCTCTTTTGGAAATGGAAAAATCGTATGGGAAGAGGGGGTGCCCAAATGGGGCCTTTTTATAATGCCAGGTTTGGTGTAAATGGCCCCAAGGGCTAGGTTTTTACTATACTAGACTTATGGGAGAGTCTTTCTAGGATCTAGGGCCCTATCACCCCTCTGGCCACCAAATTCGGCGTGTAGGTGCCTTATGGCCCGATTAGGGCCCATGCAAAAATTGAGGACGAACGGATGAACGGATATATGATCTGAGAAAGTGTTTCTGACCTTTAAGTAGTCCTGTGGGGGCCATTTTGGTGATTGGAGCATTTCTGATGGCCCTCTGGCCATGAAATTTATAGGATAAGTGGTCCATGGCCCGATGAGGGGCCTTACAAAAATTGGAAACGAACGGATGCGGGGTTTGGTCGTACGGGTCTGATTTGCGATCAACGGTCATCGTGCCACGATCGGGGCCCAGATTTGGTGGACAGGCGTAGAAAAATACATTAAACCTTCACCGTAAATTTGAAGGAAATCCGACGGCTGGAAGGCCCGGAGTCTTAGTTTCTTTTGTCAGTGCATTTTTTAATCGCGCATGCATTGGTGGGGCGCATTGGGCAAGCGCCAGATGGTACTTCTGGGTGTCCACTAGGTCCACAGTCCACGATGGACCACAAGCCCAGTGAGATCCATGATTTTCTAAAGTTTTAGAATTTTCTGACCCTTCTCGGTCGCTGGGTGGCCCACACGAGCTGTTGTTAAGTGTAAACGGGTCATCTGGCTTGGCGACCCGCACTTGGTCCCATCATAACTAGACTGGTCCACTCTAATATAAATTAATATTGAGTGATAATAGTCATTAAGTGATTTTATAAGTTAATTAAAAAGAAATTTTAAGGATTTTTGGAAATCCAAAACAGTGAAAATCCAGGATGTTACAGTTCCGAATTAAAAATCCCTAACTGATATCTGAATTTGGGGATTCGAATTCGAAGTCCCTAATTTTGGATGTGGGAATTGAAATTCCTAATTCGAATAGTTGTCTTTAGGATTTTCGAAATTCAAATCCCTGATCTTAATATTTCTGGATTCAAGGATTCGAAAATCCCTGATATGATCCGATATAGCTGGATGTAATCATCCATACCCATGCACAGATGGCTCTGATACCAACTGTGGGATTTAATCTATATGCGGAATAGGCCCACGGATCTGTCTGTGCATGGGACATGGCGATCAGGGGTTCAGATAACTTACCTAGCTGAGACGCCGCCATGGAAGCCGAATAAGAATACCAGAATTCCTGTAGAGCTTAGGATCTTCCTCTCCTTCACACCCTTTCTGCAAATCAGTAGATGAGACTCAAATTTCTGCTGTTGGTGTAGGATCGGAGACCCAGCTCTCTTTTATATAGTCTGTGGAGAGAGAGTTTGAAACCCATCACAACTCTCTCCCTCCCACACTCCACATTGTAGTATCCCAGTTCAACTCAAACTGCTGTCTACGTAAGACAAATATAGCATTTCAGCCCTAGTACGCAGAGCTGCGTAGCGCATCACCTGAAGTGGGCCCCACTGGTCTACTCAATCATCCAGTCCAACTGTATGACAATCCATACCGTTGATCGGTGAGGCCCACTAAATAGAGTTCTTACAGAGGTGACTCTAAAATATTAAGGATTCTTCTTACTCTCCCTTGAAAAGAAATTTCACCAAGGAAGTGATTTTTGCCATGTGGCCAATCTAGACATGAACTATCCCACCCTCACATGGAAGTTCACGACTGGCATTTGTTATGATTGTTCGGAGAGTCATGAATTGTGAACTTAAAACCTATACCATTATAAACTTAAAACCCATACCATGAATGATAAAAGTGTTATATTTATGGCCTGATTGGCAGTAAGAAAAGTTGGAGACCCACAAGAAAGTGGTTAAAGTTAGAGCTAGCTAGTTCACCACTATCTCTACAAGTAGGTTCTCGGCAAGCTTGAACAATATTCTCTCTCCCTCTTCCTCTCTTACCATTTTGAAAAAAAAAAAAAAAAAAAAAAAAAAAAGAAGAATAAAAAAAAGAAGAATTAGATAATCAGAATCAAGACGAAAAAATAACAACTAGGCTAAGGGAATCTTGTATAGATTTACAAAACTAATAGAAAAAAAAAACTATAAAAAAGATTACGTGGATTCAAACATTAAAAACATAAAAAGACAAGCAATATGGAAGTGGAACTAGATTTCTTCTTAAAGGGCATTTGCTTTTCCAATCAAGATGGGATGATCCTTTAAATAAAAAAATGATGAATAATGGGTGACATTTAAATAGTGATTTTAAGTTTTCATATCAAATATCAACTTGATCCAAAGCATTGGTAAGTCACGTGATAGACAATAACGAAAATTAAGACACTAAACATTGTGCGCAAGGTTCTTAGAATTGTTAAAATATTGAATCTAACCCATTAATTAGGTTGCTCCCACCAAAATGAAGGGAAATGCTAAATATTTTAATGATTAAAAATTTGAGCAAGCTACGACACAATTTGAAAAGGATTATTTATGAATTTATATAATTCTTTTCTACTGTATGACCTAAGTTTTTAATTAAGCTTACTCTTTTTGTTCTTATATTAGGTATGAAGAGGAGAGTTTGATAAATGAATGAATTTTACTTTAATAGTCGAACGAATATTATAGAGCTGAAAAATAAAACCTAAATAAGCTTTAACAACCAGCAAATAAGTTTTTCGATATAGTCAAATATTTTCTAATAAACAACAGATAGATCTGACCAAGACAACATTGACCTAACCAAACGAAACTAAAATTGGCCCGACCTAAACACGCAACTCAAGCTTGAACTTTTATTGCTGCCAAATGAACCTTTCAATCTGGGTAATCCATTCACTTATATGCAAGTTGAAAACTCAAGCATATGCAATCTACTAAATGTAATATGATCTTTTATTCATGTAAACAATCAAAATCCAACCATACTAATATTTTCTCCATCATGTTTGATAGTGAACCCATGTCCATATAATGGTTATGCCCACACAAATAGCCCAAACCTCTTAGGCTTAGGACTTGCCTTCTCTGTGTTTTTCTCCTTATAATAAAGGTGGAAGAGCACTTCACACGTTATTTTACCAATCAGAGAGAGAAAATGGGAATTTAAGTAGTTTGTTTATTATAGTCCTTTGCCAATTAAGGAAACCAAGTTCCAAAAGGACTCTTCTATTTTTTGGTTCTGTTTCATGAAGGACAATCTTGAGGTGGGCATGAGTCAAGTCATACTAGATTTGGTCCAACTCGACTCGGTTCGAATTTTTAAATGGCCGACCCGAACCGATCCGATTCGGGACCAATTCTAGGTCCTCCCACTCGATCAGATCCATTGCACTGCTGGCCTGACCTGAACCGAGTCTGACTCGGTCAGGAAAACAGAGTCGGATTAAGTTGGGTACTGTTTGGATCAAATCTTATATTTTATTTTATTTTTGAAAATTTTTAAAAAATGATTTTCAATTTTAAAAAATGCATAGGGCCCACCATAACGTTTATTTTCCATATAATCTGTTAATAAGGTCACAACTACATGGATGAAGAGGAAAAACAAATTTCATATTGATCCGAAACTTTCTGCGACCCTTAAAAGAGTTTCAATGGTAGACGTTCAACCGCACTGCCTTTTGCAATGTGGTCCACTTGATCTTTAAATCTGTCTTATTTTTTAGTTCAACCCTTAAGACGAGCCCGCCAAATGGATGGACGGTTTGGATATAACACATGCCTCGTGATGGGACCCATAGAACTTGCTATGCTGGCCGCTTCCTCTGCCAATCCGCTTCCTTTCTTTAAGGCGGTTTCTGCAAGAGCTTTTGACAGGAAGTTCCTACGCAAGTATGCTATGTGGGTCAATTCAATGTATATGAGAAATCCATTCCATCCATTTGTTTTATAAGTTCATTTTAGTATATGTCACTAAAATTTAGATGGATAAAAAACTCAATTGGGCCACACAAGAATAAATAGTGGCAATTCAACTAGCACCGTTTAAGCATTCCTATAGCCATAAAAGTTTTGTATCAGGCTATCTTTCTGGTTTTTTCGCTTCATCCCATTGGGAATGACCCTATAAATGGATTGGATAGCATATAAACGTCAAGGTGGAGCCCAAGAAAGTTTCAACAGTAGAAATTTCTTTCCCCAATTTTCCCTCTAGTGTGACCCACTTTAATTTTGTATCTTTCTCATTTTTGGTAACACATCCTTAAATGATCTAGCAAAACAGATGGACGGAATGGATTTCTCATATACATTTAAGTGGGCCCCACATAGCATTTATGCGCACAAACTTCATTGGAAAGGCTTTTGCACGGAATCCATGTACCATCGGAGCAGCTCGGTACCCTGTGCACATTGAGCAGTGTGCGCAGAGAGGACGGATCAACTACTCCGTTGCCACCGCCAATGGCCAGTGTTGGTGCGCTGTGGACCCCACTGTGATGTATCTATTTCATCCATGCTGTCCATTTATTTTTCTAGATCATTTTATCGCATTAAAACAAAAATGAGGCATATCCCAATCTAAAGTGGATAACATCACTAAAAACAATGTTAAATGAATATTGTGCGGATAGAATCGAATCCAATCTGATCGAATTTCGGATCGGATCAGTCTGGATTAGTCACTAATCTGAACTCAACTTGATATACGGTCGGATCTGAGTGAACTTGCTCGATCCGACCTGATCCTGGCCCTCGGTTCAGATCGGGTCGAATTCTGCCCAGCTCTCTGGTGGCTTTAGAACTCCTTTTAATGGTAGAGCGGATTAGTAGTTACCCGTGTAACAACTTAGTGGGTGTTAACCTTACTGTGTGGGGCCCACCTTGATTAATATGTTTCATATCCATACTGCCCAACTGGATTTTCAGCTCATTTAAGTAACTTATCCCTAAACTTAAGTAGATCCAAATCTTTGATGGACCACGCCACCGTAAAAAGTGGTGAATGATCATTAAAAGCTTTTTTATGCCACAAAAGTTTTGGATGAAGCTAATCTTTATATTTTCCATTAATCCAGTTCTATTTGATCTTATCAATGGGTTTATTGCAAACAGATATTACAGATCTTATTATAGTGGGCCTTGGAAAATTTTTAATGGTAAATGTTCAATCATCACTTTTTATTGTGGTGTAGCCCACCCGAGATATAGATGTTCTTAATTTACGAGACAGTGTCCTAAAATGGGATGTAAAAACGGATGGACGGAGTGGATATACAAAATATAATCAAGGTGGGCCTTACCGTAAGGGTAACACCCACTAGTCTGTTACCCGCGTAGCACCCAATGCGTGCCCTTTTAATAGTGGGTCATAACATGAAGAGAGAATTTACAGGGTTCACGCATTTTAAAAAGCTAAAACAGGTACGCACGTGCATGAATGTTGCCACACCAAAACGGGCACAATAATATCCACTTGACTTGTGGCCCACTATTTAGACACGTGCCAGAATATAATTGGATAACTCTAACCGTCAGATTAAAATATATAAAGTCGATGGTCTAGATCATCCATATAAAAGGTAGGTCTAATCAGCAGTTCCAGCAGCTATTTGGTGGGATCCATCATGATTCGCTTAGCCTGTTTGTTTTTTCAAAACAACGGGAAATACTCTGTAAATAGTCATTATTATGATTTCATTCTGTTTGAAATTTTACAGGAATTTGTGCCTAAGAAATGAGTTCAAAAGAGGTAATTTTAATTTTTGAATGGTAAAGTAATATATAATATATTACCCTATTTATTAATTTTATTACAATATTTTAGAGCATGAGACAACAAATGAAACCGATTTAACACCCAAGTGGCCCACGCCTAAAGAAACAGTAGCCTCACGGAGTTTTTAACCATAAGTATTCAATTCCCTTTTTTACATGACTTGGTCCACTTGAGTACTGAATATGCCTTAAGTTTTTACTCATGCTACGAATTCAACGGTGTGGATGAGCGAAATGCATGACAGTGGTAATCACATATTTTGTAATATTCTTGGTTGTTGTGTCAAAAAAGTAAGCCGTCAAACCAGATTTGTTATAAATGCTGAGAAAATAATTATTAGATTTTTACACGGCATTTATCATTTCCATGAACAATCAAACGCGCCCTAGGGTTCCAAAAGATCGCTCTTATCAGGCTCTCTGAGACATCTTAACCATTTGAAAAAAAACAAATGGCTACGACACATTACGTTACCAAGTTCTGTGGGCCCGACCATGATGTGTGTATTATACCACACTGCCCATCTGTTTTAAGAGATTATTCTATATCAGGGTCGTGAAAATGAGAAAGATCCTAATTTGAAGTGGACCACACTACAGAAAGAAGTGGATGTGAAACCTCTACCATTTGAAAATTTTTTGGATGAATCTGATATTTGTTTTTTTAACTTATCCATGTTTGTGCGTGACCTAATGAACAGGTTGGATGACAAGTAAACATCACGGTGGGATCTAGGAAGGTTTCCACGGTGGAAATCATTGTCCCCACTCCTTTTTTATAGTGTGGTCCACTTTTAGCTTTGGATCTGTCTCTTTTTTGGGTTCATGATCTAAAATGATCCCCCAAATGTATGGACGGTGTGGATATGACACATCTATATGTGACACGTTGGCAAAAAAATGGTTGTATCAAAACTTCTGTACAGCCGCTGTGGTCATTTCTGATGTCCTTTGAAATGACTGCACCGGTATAATCATCGGGTCCGTCGAGCTTCAGTGAGGAATCCCTGTCCCCTTATGCAGAAGGGCGGAAATCACTGTTAGATCAGGAGATCTAGGCCATTCAAAAGGCAAAGTACAGTATCAAAATGCCATTGACCAATGCAGGCCAGATGATCGGTCAGAGGAAAATGATGATTAGAAAAAAAGGCTCCATTAGTCAAAAGTCAATGTATGTTGGCTAATTTGATGAGTATGCTACAATGATTTTTATTTATAGCTTATACAAACCATAATCTACCTAATGAACGGACCAGATCTCCGATTCGTGTACCATCTGATGTGGAACCAGGCCCCATGGGAGCTGTCCCGGACCAACGCTTTTAAGCAGGTAGGGAATCCATGATGCTTTGGTACAGGCAAGCAACTGACGGAACTGCACGATCCTAGCAATAATGAAAATTTTCAAAGTGATTATGAACCGTTGGTTACTTTCATATGGTAGTCCTCATTTTTAGTTGTATTTTTAAAGGGTTAGGATTCTCCGAAGGAACAATGGCCCAATCATTTTTTGATTTATCAACTGATCGGTTTCAATGGCAGGCGTTCAATCCTCCACTGCATTTTACAGTGTGGTCCATTTGATTTTTGGATCTGCCTTATTTTTCAGCTTACAACGAGCTTACCAAGTGGACGGACGGTTTGGATATAACTCACACCTCATGATGGGACCCACAGAACGTGGTGACGTCAACACACCAGCCACATCGTTGGTGTGTGGTACAGCAGCCATTCCGCTTCCCACGGGATCCTGAATTCACTACTTACGAATACGGGCTCAGGCCTGAAAAATCAGATTTTTAAATACGGCCAGCCCAACGGGCTTGCTTCAAACACTTTAAAATCCGGGCCGAGGCCCAGGTCCGTTCCATGGAGAGCCCTACTACATTTTAATGAACAGATAAAATGAGAAGCACACCACCCACATCAAAACTTTCCTTAGCCACCACGATGTCTATGTTAAATCCACTTCATCCATCTGTTTTACCGGATCATTTTAGCTCAAGTGCCCAAAAGTAAGGTAGATCCAATACTCAAGTGGGCCACACCACATCAAACAGTGTAAATAGAAATGCCCAACATTAAAACCTTCCTTTCTGTGTTCATGTTATATCCACTCCGTCCATCTGTTTCATCAAATCATTTTAGGACAAGTACCCAAAAATAAAGCAGATCTAAAACTCAAGTAGACCACAAGGAAATACTAGGATGGAAATGCACAATATTAAAAATTTCATGGGCGACCGTTATGTTTATGTTACACTTGCTCTGTCCATCTCTTTGCCATATCATTTTAGGCAAGCGTTAAAACATGAGGCAGACCCAAAACTCAAGTGGACCACGCCACACAAAACAAACCTCCCTAAGGTTACAACAATATCTGTGTTATATCCACTCCATCCACCAATTTCTCCACATCATGTTAGGACAAGTGCCCAAAAATGAGCCAGATCCAAAACTCAAGTGGGCCACACCATAGGAAACAATAACAATGAAAATGGCTAACATGTACACCTTCCTAGGGTCCACCGTGATATTTATATGCCATCTAACCCGTTCATCGAGGAATTCCTACCAGGATGAAGGGAAATGACGGAAAACTTCGTTAACCCGAGGTAGGTTTCAACGGTTAGTGTTCACTGCCCACTTTTAAATATGGCGGGCCCAATCGAGTTAGGTTTGTTACAGAGAGATCTTTTCAATTTTCTATCAAGCTCTCTGATAAATGCACTCACTTTTTCTACTTTCGATGAAAACAAAAGTACAAAGCTGTAACCTTTTAGTTCGACGGCTGTGTTCGTTCAACGCGATATAAAATCTGGGGGTGACTCTTCAAATCCATGGCGTAACTGTAAGGAAATAATCAGATCGTCCAAATCCCCATGGCCCAGTTTGGGAACTTGTATTTGGATGACTATCCATTTTACCATATCATTTCAGGATCTAAGCTTGAAAATGAGCAGATCCAGGTCTCAAGCCAACCACATCATACCCACCATTGAAACCTTTCTAGGGCTATTGTGATTTTTATTTGTTATCCGACCCGTCCATAAGCTCACAGTGACTGGGATGAAGACAACCCACAAGTATCAGCTTGATCCAAAACTTCAACGGCTACCAAGAAGTTTTTAATGGTGGGAGTTTAATCCCCACCGTGTGCTCCGTTTGAGACTTGGATATATGTCTATTTTTTGGCTTATATCTCACAATGTTTTGGAAAATGAATGGATGGAGTTGATAAAACTATATATTAGGGTGGGCTCCTTAAAACCCCAGCCTGTTACATACTCAAGATAGAGGTAGTACCTAATCATCATCTTATTTGAAATGCCTGTACACTGAATTAAGGTCATTCCAAATCCACGGTGATTGAGCATTTTGCATTGAGAATGCATTCCAATAAGAAATAATAATTTAATTATTAAATCAACTTTAATATCTTTAATTAGTGTACAAATGTAGTGTTTGATAGAATGATTGTAATAAGCCCATTAAAATATATATTTTGGTGAAAAAAAAAATTGATGAAATTCCAAGCCTTGTATGAGACACAAGATGAGTGACAGACCAACATTTTTTAACCGTTGACATACTAGGCTAATATTTAGATTGGAGGACAGATCACCGTCGGTACTTGAGAGAGGGTCCAGTCTGATCTAAGGTTCTAATTAATTAGCATTGAGTTTATTGACTGAAGCAAAAGAAAGGCAGAAATCATCAATGTCCAACTCTAATTCGGGAATTGAAGAATCTAATTCACGCAAATAGTCTAAAAGATCATACTGTTCAACTCTTATTCAGGAATTGAAGAATCTAATTCATACAAATTGTCTAAAAGATCATATTGTTCAACTCTAATTCAGGAATTGACGAATCTAATTCTTACAAATTGTCTAAAAGATCATATCGTTCAACTCTAATTCAGGAATTGACGAATCTAATTCTTACAAATTGTCTAAAAGATCATATTGATCAACTCTAATTCAGGAATTGCAGAATCTAATTCTTACAAATTGTCTAAAAGATCATAATATCATGTGTTATTGGTAAAATTGGATTGACCTGACACCTGGGATAGAACAGAGAGATTGTAGGAAGACTCCACATGGAAGGATCGGAGTACCGACCTAACCTCAGTTGTCAACCCCAACCTCTGCTACCGATATGAGTGGCAACCACAAGCACTAACCTTGGCCGCCAAGCTGAGGCCTCGCATTGACCATTGAAGCTGGAGGTCGGCTTCAACTCCCGACCTCGAAGGGTGGCCTCGGCCATTGGCCTCCGAGGTCAGCTTCGACCTACGACCTCGGCCATGGAGACCAACCACTAACTTGGGGTAGAAAGTATCCATGGAGGATCCCCACAGTGTGGGAGCAGGATTGCCACCGAGATCTCAGCCAGAAATCATGCCGATTGAGGTGCGACATATCCGGGACGGATCCATTATATGATACGGATCTATCTAGCAAATTCACTACAACACGTAAGTGATTGAAAGGGTTTATAAATAGAGGCCCTACTGAAAAGAAATGTATGGACAAGCACCCTGATCTGACTACGCCCACTGTGAGCCTACCCATCTGACTTAGGCATCGAAGGGTCCCCGGCCACAACCGGCACCCCCAATGTCTTCTTATCTCCAATCGTTTGCAGGTACCCAGCGGACTCACAGGAAGTGGAACAAGATCGACCAGATCTCAGCATCAACATTATGTAAATTCAAATGAAACTCGAATCATCAAGCAAAAAACCAAGAAAGAACCCATCAAATTAAAAAAACAAAAATGCAACACTTCTGATTTGGGTGTAGTAGATTTTTTATTTTTAATTAATAAACACAAACACCGGGCCCATAAAAAAATAGTGGACCAGAGATAGGTAGGCAGCCAGTCACTGAACTTCTACCAAGCAATGGTGAAGATTCCTAGCTGAACTCAAATAGCTGGGTCAAGGCTATGATTCAATGAACCATCAGAACTAAACCTAACTTACACAAAATCCACAGAGGAAACAAATCTTCAAAATAGATTTCATTTATTTCATGTAGATTTTATGAACAGGGAAGTATACAAAACGCATCCTGCATCTATGCACAGTATGCATCGGTCCATGGTTCAGTAATCAAAATCATTCGTCTCAGCTGGGATCCACCATAAATGGAGCATGCGCAAAATTTTCAGTTCAATGTTGGCAACTGGTGTATTCCATCAAAAGGTTAAGATTGTCCTAACACGTAGATTTTATAGACATATCCATCCAAGGTGGGAGTGGGACATGAGCAGTATTCTAGGATACCAAACCAGGGCCCCCACTTGTCACAATTAAAAACCTATGTGTGTGAGGCATTTATCCAAGCCACGTCATATATTATTGTTGATGATTAAGCAACCCTCTGTGAAGGAGATACCACATGAAAACCATCCCGGATGCATCAAACTAAAGCAGAAATCCAATATGGGCATTTCAAATTTCCATCCATAAAGGTAAATCCTTTCATGACAAACCCCATACAGTGAAGAAGCTACATATGCAACATTGATCTGAAGCAAGACTCCAATCTGTGGTGTGTGTAGAGAACTCAGTTAAAATATACACACACACAAAATATGGATTTTGAAAAACAGAAATATACACATAAGAAATCAAATGAAGCAGAAATCGACATGGCTATTGCAGATCTCAATAAACAAACACTACTGAATGAAACAAAAGAAGAAGCTTCAGTATAACAAAGTTATACGCAGAAGTAATCATATCAAAGCAGAAAACCCCAATATGGGTATTGGGATTTCAATCAACAGAAAACCCACTCCAATCTGGGCATTCAAATTTGAATCCGTAAAGGCACATCCTTTCCTAAAGAACCCCATACAGTGAAACGCTTCATAAATAGTAAAATAACATTGATTTGAAGCTAGAGTGCTAGACACTGATCCAACAGTCAGTCACCAAAGAAGCAGAGACTCAACTAAAATCTACAAAAACCATCAAACGCAAAGCCCAGAATTTCGGATTTCAAATCCAAACATGTCAATTGCATATGTTAACCACAAACATACCAAAAAGAAAAAAGGCATACAAATATGGGTATTGCAGATTTCAATCAACAAACACAACTCCATTGTACTAAGGGCTCCTTTTGTAGTGTGGAATGTGGATTTGGGATACGGTGGAATCCAAATTAAAATTCCATTGGAATCCAAGTGATTTCGAACCTCCGGTTGTGTTTGGTATCCTCAAATTGGAATCCTACGGAATTCAAAATTTGTGTTTGGCAGGTTAATTATGATATTCACAAGATAATGAATTTGATTAAGTAAATCATTGTTAATACCTAAAAATGACATAAATGTGTGACATGTTAAATGATCATTGTAATAAGCCCAATAAAAGACCATTTTGACTAAAAATGAGGCAACAAAAGTGGGCCCACTAATTTTATTAATTAAACCTATCAATTCCAATGTATATATCTACAGTCTAAACCCACACAACATTCAAATTACACTTTAGAAAAGTAAATTTGAATTAAAAAATGATTAATTATCGCAATCGTTACCTCTAATTTGCAGCAAATTGCATTAAGGTATCGTGTGCTTCCTCTAAAGTGTCAGATTACTTTTAACAACTATCAAAAAAAATATATGACTCTGTGGAACATTCCTCACATGATCCGTAAATTCCAAGACAATGACCCACGAATATGCATAGTATTTACTTTGTGCCTTTCCACTCGATTGAGATTCGCGTTCTTTTCTTGTTCTTTCATGAATTCCATAAAAATATGTTGGGATTTAATTAAAGAGTTGAATTACTTATATTTATCATGACTAAATCCATTCAACTCTTTATATAACATTCTTCCTATGACAAAACTCAAGGCAACGACCAACAAATACCACATAATATTTGTCACGCCAATAGAAATTTAAAGGTACCCGCAAAAACATGTGATGACAATTGCATGAACACTGCAAAAATAATTAGATGGCACTACAAATGGATAAGTACAAAAATTGCAATTTCGTTAAAACAAGCTCAAGCATCAAATGTTTAATAATACATGCCCAATTCAAGAAAATGAAAGTGTCCGCTTCAGTGATGCTTGTCATGCTCATCAAACATTGCATCAAGTAAGAATCTAACTCGCTCTTCACTTGGGCAATATCATTTTGTGTTTGCGTCTATTTAGGGTGCCATTGATAACTTCATCATCTCCATGCAATCTTTGATAGACAAAGATATGCCATGTAGCTTTCCGGCACTTCCTGTGAGGCTGAAACCTTCTTTTTCTTCTTCTATAGTTTGGAACAATATTGTCCAGCTTGTGGAGTCTCAGTCATTCCAAACACAAAAAAAAAAAAAAAAAAAAAACCATATCTGGTGATAATGCAGGTTATGTACCTGCATCAGACATCAGGGGCTATATTCAAATGGGTCTGAATTGTCTGATTCAAATGTTTCTCATGTAGAATTCCCAAGTTTTTCAAGCGATTCGGTTTGTTCTCATGATTTGTAGCCGCTAGAATCTAGTCGGTACCAACTATTTTTCCCATACTATCTTATTTTGGAAATTCGTTACATGACATTAAGTTTTAGTAAAAACCCACCGTGAAGATGCCCTCGCCTATAGTAAAAACCCCCCTCCCTCCTGCAACGACACTCTTAAGGTACGCTCCCACTTTCTTTCTCTTTATAGAGATACTCTAATTGAAGTTCAGGCCCCATAAACTGTGACCGACATTCATTGCAATCAAATCCATCCACCAGGTAACCATCACATTGATTGGCCTAATTGATGTGCCATATATTGGAATTGATAGCTTTCAGTATCTTGAACATATAAGGTTTTGTCTAATATAAAATGAGTAGGCCCACTTTTGTGGGCCACTTGAGGCTCAAAATTGCCTCATTTTTAGCTAAAGTATATCTTTTAATTGGCTTATTACAATGATTATTTAACATATCACACACGTACGCCATTTCAGGGTATTTAAGATGATTTACTTCATCAAATTCATTATCTTGTGAATATATTGATTCGATTGCAAGGATTCTTCCCTTCTCCAAGTTCTAAAGATTCGAGGGTCTAGACCCTCGCAAACTCATAAGCGCTCTCGGTGAGGTTATTCTACCGTTCAATCTCTTCCTCCCATTCCTCTATTGTAAGTCACAATGGGATTGTTTGGTTCTGCGGAGCACCCCCAAAGTGGGTTGCTTTTGCGTCGTGAGTGGGCAGGAATAGGGTTCTCGCAATCAATAATCTAAGCAAGAAACGTATGCTCGTCACCAATGTGTGTCCGCTATGTTTGGAAGAAGCTAAGCCTGCCAACCAACTATTCATCCATTGTACTTTTTCATTGGATATCTGGAATATAGTTCTGCATGGTGCCAGCATCTCTTAGGTTATGCCTCTCTTGATCGATCAACTCTTCAGCGTTTGGCCTATGCCAATTCGGGATGATTGCCTGGTCAATCATGCCATATTTTACTTTTCACAGTTTTCTGGGCTGTTTGGAATGATAGGAACCTCCACTGCTTTCGGAATCATAGTGTTTCCTCTACAGGAGTCTTTGGTAGGGTTCTCTTGTTGTTCAGAGATTGGACTCCTTAGAACTCGGTTTTCCTTGGGTTTTTTATGCAAACCCGAAAGGGAAAGCAAATAAATCAGTAAGAAAATACAGAGATTGTGGAAAAGATCCAACAATCCTCTAGCCGGCTGCTAGAGATCACAATGCAAGACTGTGAGCAAGCTCAACAGTCCTCTAGTCTAGAACTAGAGATCACTTTCCCTCCCTTCAACAGCCATCATAGAGAAAAGAAGAAAATTTCAGAAAGAGGCAATCTGTAATAAAAGATATCTAAAAATCTATGAAATAGGAAAGCTTTTAAGTAACAAAGCTTTCTATATTTAAGAAAATATCTAAAATAAGAATCTATGAAATAGGAAAGCACCTAAGTAACAAAGCTTTCTAAAATAAGAAGATACTTAGATAAGAAAATATTTAAGATTAATTCCCGCCTAAAAATAAAGATATGAAAGAAAGAGCTGATTTCCTAATCTAGAAATTTTTTTAAAAAAATGGAAAGTGAGGATGGTTAAAAAAAGAAGGTGGTCCTTTTCTTGTACACACGTGCAGAGCGTGCACGTGTGGGATGCGGGACGATTGCATCAGTTTTCCTAGATGTAGGTCTAGGTTGATATATTTCTTTTCTTTTTTTTCTCTCTCTCTCTTTGCTGCTGTTTGAGCTCTTTGTTTCTGTTTCTGTTTTCTTTGTTTGTTGTTTTCTTTTTGTTCTATTAATGAATTAATCTTTCTAAAAACATCCTCTTTGGCCAAATTTATGGTTGCATTTGCATTTCACAGGATTCCAATTCCAGACTGCCAAACACAAATGAACATTCAAAATCATTTGATTTCTGTGAAATTTTTCTTTGGATTCCACTGTATTCCAAATCCACACTGCCAAACATGCCCTTAGAGCTCGTTTGGATGGCAGTAAATGGTTTACGTTGTAAATGATTTACTAGTAAATCACTTAATGGCTGTAAATGATTTACAGCCTGTCTGTTTGGCTTTAAGTTGTAAATGATTTACTAGTAAATCATTTAGGGCGTGTTTGATTTTCTAATTACAGAGGTAATTCAAGGTAAATGGGTAATAATTATTTACATCTGTGTTTCGGGTCGGATTTCCAAGGTGGTTTGACCGCCACCTTTCATTTATAGCACACCTCACGTCAGCTGAGGAGAAAAAAGTTAAATTGTGGGGCCCACCTTGATGTTTGTGTATTATCCACACCGTTCATCCCTTTAGCCAACTCATTTTAGGGTATGAGCCAAAAAAAAAAGGCAGATCCAAAGATCAAGTGGACCACAATACTGGAAACAATGGAAATTGAACTCCTACCATTGAAAGCTTCTTGAAGACCCCAGTAGTTTTGGATCAAACTGATATTTTTGCTTCCACTTTATCCATGACTGTGTGACCTTATTAACGGGTTGGATGACAAATAAACATCACTGTGGGCCCTAGGGAGAAAACAACTTTCAACCATTGACGTTTTAATGATCATTGTTTCCTAAGGTGTGGTCCACTTGAGCTTTTGATTTTCCTCTTTTTTGGCTCATGTCTTACAATGTATTTTTTAAAAGGATGGATGGTGTGGATAACTCATATATATCATGGTAGGGCCCACATATTTAAATCAGTAATAAAAACGTTTGTATGGTCCGATTTTCGAAACGTAATTCCCGCTAATTTCAAACAGGTGTAGTAAGTAATAATCAGGTAATTCCGTGTATTTACCAGGGAAATTAAAAAATCAAACAGCCCCTTACAGTGTTTGGATAGCCTGTAAATGGTAAATGAAATCTGCTTTATAAGCTTTCATTCAAAACAAAAAAAAAAAACAGAGCCGCTGCCATCTCCTCATTTAGCAAATTAGAGCATCCAAGCACAAGTAGTAAATCATTTACTACTTGCCCAATTTGCCGCCATCCAAACAACCCCTAATCAAAATTACATATTCAAAAAGGGGGGAGAGAGAGGGAGAGAGAGAGAGAGAGAGAGAGAGAGAGAGAGAGAGAGAGTATCAACATAGACTCAGCGAATATGGGTATTGCAGATATCAATCAACAACCGCAACTACTCCATTATACTAATGCAAAACAACAATCTGGGTATCACAGATTTCAATCCATAAACAAAACCACACATCCGGAGAAAGAGAAAAAATGAAAAAGAATGAGAGGCCTTCGATGTAGATTAGACGAATGTGTATTGCAGATTTCAATCAACAAACTCGCAAGTAATCCATTACAGTAAAGTGAAACAACGTTCTGGGCATCGCCGATTTCAATCCAAAAACAGAACACATGTCCAAAAAACAGAGAGAGAGAGAGAGAGATAGAGAGAGAGAGGATGTAGATTTGCCGAACACGCCTATTGCAGATATCAATCAACAAACACAACTACTCCATTATACTAAAACGAAACAACGATCCGGGAATCGCGGATTCCGATCCAGAAACAAAACCACATAGCCCCCAACAAAAACTTCAAAATAAAAAAGAAGAAAGAAAGAAGGGATAGAGAGAGACTATAGCTGTCGATTCGACGAATATGATGTGAGCTAGAAATCAACAAAAACTATCATATAAGAGGCGAAATTGTCATGTGGGTGTTGGAGGGAGGGAATCAAACAGGGCTGAGGAGCTGAGAGAGATGTGGTTTTGGCTCTGAATTCATGCCGATGACGATGATCAGAGGGATGAAACCGTAGTGGGTGATGACCTTGGCTTTCTTCATGGTCCATGTGCTCCATTCCTTCAAGCATTTCGCTGCGGATCGATTCTCAGACCCCTTCGACCCCTTCCCCGATTTGCCTTTTCCCTTCCCAGATGCAGTTCTTGACGCCATGGATCGACTCTCTCTCTCTCTCTCTCGATACCGCTCTAAAACCCTAACCCTACCTTTCGAGGTTTATAATGGACGCCGATGCTTTGCCAGGAGGTTACTGCGCCGGGAAGCTAGGTGGAGCCCACCTTGATGTTTTTTAGAAATCAACCCCGTCCATCCGTTTTGCGAGATCATTTTAAGGTATGAGGCCAAAAATGATTCGGATCCAAAACTCAAGTGGGCCACACAATAGGAAACCTTGATGATTGAACGAACGCCGTTGAAACTTTTGTATGACCACAAAAGTTTCTTGTCAAGCTAAGTTTTTCGTAATTTCCGTTCATCACAGTGAAAATGATCTTATAAACGGTTTGGATGGCATATGAATATCAAGGTGGGTCCAGGAGGGTTTCAACGGTAACATTTCTTTCTTAGGTTTCCCTCTCATGTGGTCCACTTTAATCTTGAATCGAGATTATTTAGTTTTCAAAACCTCTTAAAATGAGCTCAAAAAACGGATGAACGGTATGGATTTCTCACAAACATCACGGTGGGCCCCACCTAGCTTCCTGCAGCAGGAAATCCGCTTCCATTTATAATTCATTGAGTTGTTTGCTACTCTGACAGTCAACATTACTTGATATACATGCACTTAAAAGTCGTTTACGGGGGCATACCTTAACTCCAGTTAAACCGGCTAAATTGTGAATCGTGACGTCGTTAAATCACGGTCATAAAAATCAGATTGGTTGAACAATCCTAACATCTGATTCGTGGACGCTCGTTTGTTGAAACAGGACCGTTCATGAGGAACCGTTAGCCACTTGCTATGTTGAGCTGGTTAGATATTTCATGAGTGAGACTTTCCATGTGGCCACAAGACTGGGAAACAGATTCCGTAGGGCGATGCTTTGCTGCAACCCCAGAACTAGCGATTTGGGTGGTAACCCGACTTTGAGGCATCATGTATCTACACCATCCACAGATTTGCCAACTCACTTATTGCATTAGCCAAAAAATGAAGAGATACAATCTTAGGTGGACCACACCACATGAAATAATGGTAATTTAATGCCCACCATTAAAAAACTTTTATGCCCGCTGTAATATATATTTGCCATCCAACCGGTGGATTAGACCAGACAGAAAAGGGTAATTTTTTACTATAGGCGCGACAGACCATCCACCTTCTTTACTCGATCAAAACAAAA
The DNA here is from genome assembly GCA_030180095.1 of Magnolia changhungtana. Taxonomy (NCBI): domain Eukaryota; kingdom Viridiplantae; phylum Streptophyta; class Magnoliopsida; order Magnoliales; family Magnoliaceae; genus Magnolia; species Magnolia changhungtana. Next base: position 8,363,273 of record JASAUF010000630.1, on the reverse strand, counting down.
CCTACTTACCATGCTAAGCCTTTATCTGCTTACCCTAAAATTTAGGGGTATTTTTATCCAAAACTCTCTTTCCGTACCCTATAAATCTACTTTTGTTAACTACTTTTTCAGCCGGCGAAAAAAAAGTGCATAGAAGGGAAGCGTCTACAATGCTAATGTTTTTGACATAAAAAGTAAACGAGGGAAAACACAAATATTAAGTCCTCTGAAACTTTTGTTGCTAGGCAAAAGTTTTTACTAATAATTTGCCACTGTTTCCTTTCTCGTGGTCCACCTAAAACTTTTATATCTCTCTTTATTTCTATAAAATGAGTTGGAAAAATGATGGATGTTAAATATACAACACATCCATTGAGGTGGGCTCGATGGTCAAGGTAACACTCACATTGCTGATTTAGGGAATGATTGGTGAGGCTGGGAAAACACTAAGTTGAGTAGCTAAAGCAATAGGAGCCCTATGATACATTGAGGTGGCCCCATAGAGGGCTCCTATTGCTTTAGCCCAAACATTTCAAAGATGCTTTGCTGGCTCTATTTCTAACAGCAGCATGGCCCAATTAAATCTCATTGCTTAAGGGCGTAATAAGACTTGGTGTTATACTAGTCTCACCGGATCTGTTTCCAAGAACTAAGACCTTTTAAGTGAAAGATCTAGATCATGACCAGGTGGGCCATGAGAGAAGAGCAGCTTGAGCAAACCCGGCTAGCATCCCTCTGGTTATCTGATAAGCTGACATGGTGAGTGCGACTGTCCTTGGCCTTGGGCTCGAAACTGGACTGGACCCATCTGTACAAAACAGGCAAGTTGACATGCCGGAGGAAGAGCCTCACAAAAGCCCACCCAAAAGAATACATTGAGGACTTAAGCCCGCACGAAAGATAGATGGGATGTCGTGCACACATCACCTTAATCTAGCTTTGCATTGGATGGGTCCTTACTCTTGCTCAGGTGGTAGACTCTCATGAGTTTCAACACCGGTCAAGGGTTTGAGTACCCATAGGTGATGAAATCCACTAGACCGTGAGTGTGCGTGGGATTTTTATTTATTTTTCTTTTTTTTAAGCTTTGCATTGGATTCAGCTTCATGTTACAAGTGTTGCCTCTTCTATTTTTTTGCTATGGCTTGTTTGGTTTTCCAATTTCTTATAATATGTAACATAAATGAGTAATTATTATTGTTTTTGTCTGTTTGCTTAAATATAAATTATGCCGTGTAAATCGAGAGTCAAATACATTTATAAAGAAAATGCGTAAAGTAAATTATAATTAGTCCATTCTCACACCGTAAAACTATTATATTTAAAGTAATTTATGGGTGGAACAAATAATATAGTAAAATCATCATTGCAATCAAACGTAAGTAATATTACTGAACATTTACAAGAGTAAATAATTATTACCCATCTACACCCATTTATCATTTACCGTTGTAATTGGAAAACAAAACATACTGTACTCACGGTGACTAGCAACATATCCTAGGCTAGAATCATTATACAACATTTCCCAGCCTGTTCAAGTCAAGTCATGGCTTGCTCGAGTTCGAGGGTAAATCAGCACAATTTGCACAAATATGCTAGTAACAAATGAGTCTAAGTTGGCTTGGACAACTAGGCATGGCTCACCGAAGTCGGCAATCGATAATGAGAATGCTGGAAATTACGTTAGCTAAGTGTATAACACATGCAATGCATGCAGAAGGGTGGAGTAGGAGAGATAATAAGAAGTGGGCTAAGGGGAGAGGTGAACAAAAAGTGAGAGAGAGCTTTCTTGGGTAGAATCTTGGTCCTCTGGAGAATTTTTTTTTTTTATACCATTGATTGGACAACAAGTTGAGTCAAAAAAATATTATAAGAACCGTTTAAGTAAAATGAAAATAACAACCCCGACTGAGGCTGCACAAAATTAGAATTTAAGTGCCCAACCCACAGTCTGACCCATACATGGACTGGGACCTGAAATCCCATGGGCTAACCGAGCCCATTGCCACCTTCACTACCTACTCCAAAAGTGCGAATACAGTTCTTTCAGAGCCATGTGAGGCCTACCTTGATGTATATGTTTTATATAAGCCGTTCATCCATTTTGACATATCATTTTAGGCCTTAAGCACAAAAATGCGGTATATTGAAGGTTGAAGTGGACCATCACATGAAACAGTTGGATTAAATTCATACGATCTAAATCGTACCTAAGCCGATCCGACTCGGTTTCCCTGACCGAGTCGGACTCAGTTCGGGTTAGGCCAACCATGCATTGGATCGGTCCGAGTCAAGTGACCTGGATAGGATCGAGTTCGGGTCAGGCCATTGAGATTTTGGATCAAATTGAGTTGGACCCAATCTGATCCGATCCGGATCGATGCCCAACTCTAACCATGAGTCCCACTCAACCTGGACTCAATTGGATTCAATGCGGTTCAGCACACTAGTTAAATTTTGGAATTGGGGGGTGCCCTAACTCGACTGAGTCATGGCTTGACTCGGGAATCAATGAGTCAGTCCAAATCATCCAGTCTTAAAACTATACTTCACGAGGCACAAGTGAGATGAATCCAGATCCTCTGTTTCCCACGGGTAGGAATAATCTACTTGTTGCAATGTGATTGGTCCACATCATCACTTATCAGCACCCGGTGTTGATAATGTCAGAGATGACCAGGACCAATCACAGCAAGAAATCACTGCTTGTGACAAGGAGGGCATCATGACTCAAGTGATAGGCTTTAATAAACAAACATGGGATTTTCTTTCCAATGCAAGTAGATGTTATGTCACAATCATGATTTATTAGTCTTGAATATGGTGCCATGGCCCACACATGCCATATCATAAAAAAATTGTTTGAAGATATCTATAATAGTATACCTTTTAGAGGGCCAAACAAGACACTCATTTTGAGTTAGGTGCTGTGCTTATATCAAATCACATTGATTAGATGGGTCTTGTATTTGTTAGGCCATCCACATGGTTGTGGTGGCTCGTGCCGTGTTAGAAACACCCACATATTGGTGTTGGACATGAACACCAAGTGTTTGAAATGTTGGAGTTGGTGAAGCGGACACATGGATGTGTTAAGCTAGCATTGATTGCAATGTGCCGGTCACATGCAATTCTGGAAAGTTTGTGTGAGATCTAAATCATTCAGCATCTGGACCCATCACATTGATTATATTATAGGGTTGTGGTTCAGCTACAAGTAGAACTGTACACAAGCAGAGTTAGCTCGGTAACTCGCTTGACTCAGCTGGAAAAAGTTTGACTTGAGTCAGATCGAAACTCTGTTCAAACTAAGTCGAACAATCTTTTGAGAGCTCAGAACATTTTAAGTCGAGTCTGAGTTGAACCTAACTCAACTTGGCTCAGACTAACTCAGATCGAGTTTTAAGGCAATATACAAGGGTTTTTTAAAATTAAAATAAAATAAAATAAAAACTTTATTCGCTTGACCCTATCCATTTCACCCAACCCAGCAACCATAACCCATTTCTCTCTCCCTTTCTCTCAAATCGCCCAAATCGTCCTACCCTAACCCATTTCTCCCTCCCTTTCAAATCGGTCGTCCATTGGCCCAATATTCTCGCCGTTCTACACTGCCCAGCGAAATTCCTTCTTTTCTTCATTTTTTTCGGCGAGTAGATCGTCTAAGTAGCGAGACACATCCGAAACTCAACTCAAACTCAGCTTGAATTGGACCAAGCTGTTGGCCGAGCCGACCACCAACTATTATTCCAAGCTCGAAGGCTGAGCCGAGCTGAACACAAGCTGAGACTCAAGTTATCCGAGTCAAGCAAGAGCTGAGCAAAGCTGGCCCAGCTCGACTCATGTATCCAGTACCGTATTATTTACCACCATTTATCATATCGGCACGTCCGATGTAGCAGACTGGATTCCCCTGCAAAGCTTATTTATTTTATACAGCAGCGTATAAAACAACCAAGCTCTGTGGGGTCCACCATGTTGTATATGTAAAATATGCTTTGACCTGACTATTATTTGGACCGTAGATACTGAAGATAAGAATAATTAAAGACTCATCTGCACCACAAGGAGGGGAAATTGTAAAATTGCCCCATAGACGATAAGTTCGCACTGTGTGGCCCCAGATACAAACCTGTGGTTGGCATCGCATCCCCGTGGTGTGACCAATATGAGCCGTAGATATTGCTGATTTTTAGGCATATGGCTTCACATAGAGGATAGAACCTGATAGACGGAGTGGATTATATGTGTACAACATGGTGGGACCCACGGAGTTGGGTATTTCACACATTACGTAAAATAGGTCTGGTAGAGGGTTCCAGTCCTCTCAGGGGCAGAACATGTGGCAGGTAGGGTCGTGCATGAACAAGCTTAGGCCGTGCATAATCATTAGTGCCTGAGCTCAACCGAGCATAGTGTATCCTGCTACCTAGTGCCTAATTATTCTGGCCCATCATGGGGATATAATAAATGGCTGAAGTCAAATCAAGTGGGCCACTAAACATATGGGTGGGCCAGATTGATTTTTGGGCCAGAGGCATGATTATGATGGTCATCCCTTATAATAGCTCTCCTTTAAGGGCATTTTTTATTTGGTATAATTTCAGTAAAAGCAAAATCAATAATTTTTCATATCATTTTAGAGCACGAGACAGAAAAAAAATAAAAAAATAGGGCAGATCATATGCTCAAGTGGACTACACCATAAAAAACAGTTAGTTCAATGAGCGTTTTTATTCTCATAGCTTCTTGCGGTGTGCTCTATTGGAGAGCTTTATATTTGCCCCATTTTTAGGCTAATACCATACAACAGTCTGGCAAAATCACCACTATTTTTTGTGGTGTGGTCCACCCGAAATTTGGATCTGCTTATTTTATGCGAAACATATTCAAATAGGCTGGAGAAACTAATGGACGATGTGGATATATAATAAATCATCAAGGTGGACCCCACTTTAAGGGTAACATGCACTTTTTTTCACACACGCAGACACCTCTGCACATCCTTTGAAACCTTTCCAAGGCTCACATTGATGCTTATTTGTCACCCAACACTAATACAAATGATGGGAAAACACAAATATCAGCACGACCAAAAATTCATATGGCTCAAAAACAAAAAAAAAAATTTCAACATGAGACACTCAATTCACACTGTTATTTGTTTTTTTTTTTTAGTGTGGTTCATTTTGATCTTTGGATATGTTTATTTTTAGGCACAACCCTAAAATAATACGGTAGAATGGATGGACAGATTGGAACACATGATAGACCCTACAGAGTTTACTCAATATGCTTTGTGTACTCAGTACACAATCCTCTCCCAAGTCAATCTAACTAAGCTTAAACTACTTGGAGTCATAAAACCATGCTTAAAAGTAAAAATTAAGAAAGAGGAATGGCTGACTGGATGAGGTGCGGGCCACACTGACATAGTGTGGCCCTAACAATGTGGCCCACCTTGATGTATGTTTTGTATATTTATGTTGTCCATAGCTTGTTTCAGCTCATTTTAAGGCATGAATTCAAAAATGAAGCACATCCAAGCTTAGTTGGACTGGCAATTTAAGTTCGGGATCAGGCTGATATTTGTCTTTTTCCTTCATTCAAGTCTGAGTTGGATGGTAAATAAATGTTATGGTAGGCCCTAGGAAGTTTTTAAAAGGTGGGCATTCAATCTCTATTCTTTCCTATGGTGTGGTCCACCTCACATTTTGATCTGCTTCATCTTTAAGCAAATGCCATAAAATGAGCCACAAAACAGATGATCGGTATGGATACACAATAAATGCATCAAGGTGGATCCCGGTCAAAGCCACGTTGTGTTGGGTGATGTTAGGTGCACCTAATACACTCAATTACAACCACGGATCAGCCAAGGAATTTTGTGATTTGATTGGCGTGCATGACACTGTTTGAGATGAGTACTAATGGAACAACTTTCAAACGTGCTCCACTGAACCCATTTCAAGATAAGATAATAAAAAAAAGCCAAAGATGCTTATGTACAACCAATTGAACTAATAATCTACCGTCCAACGAGCACAACTTATACATGGGTATGCATCATCCAACCCATCCACCAATACGTTGGCCCCACCATGAAGATGATCTCATGCATAAATAACCTAATTTACTTATCGGTGGGCCACCCAAATCCACTCTTGTATGATCTAGCCCACCAGGTAGGGCTGAAAGTTGGGTGGGTTGGGTTGGGTTGGGTTGGGTTGGGATGGTGTTCAACACTAGCCCAACCCAACCCATTGTTCTTATACCTCAACCCTAACTCAATCCAACCCAAACTCGGGTTGGGAATTCTCAACCCAAGCCCAACCCAAGCGGGCTCAGTCGGGTTGATCAGGTTGATTGGGTCTATACGTGCTAATATTTTCATTATTACATTAGTTTATTATATTTCAATATAAGACTTATTTTTTGTATTTATGATTTTATTAATTATATATGTGATTATTTATCATAAAAAACTTCATTTTTTTTCTTTAAAAAGACAAGCTAAAATGTAGGACAACTACTCATTTAAAAGTCATGTAGCATAGCACACAATCTATCTAGCAAAGAGAAATCTAACATATCTTGTTAGCTTGAGTCCTTGGAAATGACGTGGACAAATGAGACCCGATATTACTAGTGTGCCTTCGATACAAATGATCCACACTCAATCATAATTTATAAGTAACTAATATGTTAATCGGGTTTGGGTTGGGTCGAGCAACCCGAGACTTCTATTCAAGCCCAACCCAAGTTTTAACGGATTGCCGTTTGTATAGCCCAAGCTTAAAATCGGATCCGATATATCCTACCCGAGCCCAACCCAACGCCGGATCAGTCAACCCACCCAACTTTCAGCCCTACCACCAGAGCAACTCGAGATGATCTTCGCATAAGGTCATCCTCATCTGGGTCCAACTTATTTTAGTGGTTGGATGTTGCACAGACATAAACTTGTCTGATTCTTCTAATAGGTATGTTTTGGTGGGCCCCACCATAGGTATTGGACACGTGATCCAGCTTCTCCCATCCTACGGACTAAAACAGTCTGCACCGATCGACCATTATTTTTGTATCTTGGCAGGATTGTCTGCTAGATGTGACCAGCGTGTCCCACTATTTGAATGGTTTAGATCGATGTCTTTACCTGACAAATGTGCAGTGCCTCTCTGCATCAGTACGGATGACCAGTCTAGTAGAGTATCTATGCTTTCATTTTCATTGTAAAAGGTAAAATGTCCCACTTTCACGGACGGATTGCCTATGGGCCTGTGGCACCCGCCGTACGGATATCCGACATGGCCCGTGATGTATGCGTTTTATCCTCTCTGGCTCATTTTAGAGCCAGAGCTCAGTTTATAAAAAACTGTTGGGACCGAACGCCAACCGTTGAAAACTTCTTATGGGCCATCGAAGGTATGGATCAAGCTTACTTTTGTGTTTTCCCTTCATCCTGGTGTGTAACCTTACGAACAGGACCACAAATAAAACATCCCAATGGGCCCTGGAGTCCCCCTCTTTTTATATGATGTAGTCTACTTTGTCTTTTTTGGTTTCACTCCTAAAATGAATTGGAAAACGGATGAATGGAATGGATAAAATACAAACATTGTGGTGGGGCCCACAGAGCTTGGTCCATGTCGTGCCATGGGTTGAGGTGTATGAGAGTTGAACCGAGTCAAGCTATGCCAAGCTTGACTCGGCTCGGCTACTAGCTGACCCAGCTCTCCTCAAGCTTAACTAGCCAAGGTCAGCCAAAGGCATACTTTCAATTTCTTAGCATATAGAAAACATATGGTAGCAGCTGCTTACAAGTATTTTATCAAATATCTATAATTAACATCAAAATCAATAAAAAATATATATACATTTGTTTCATATACATATATTCCTTACCACAAGCCACATTTCGTTGAGTCATTTCATTAAACATTTTGTTAGCAACATCAATATCAATAAGGGAGTTGCCGAACTAGTTTGATCCAAGTTTGATTTGAGTTTGGGTTCGTTCCGATTCGAGTCGAGCTCAGGCAAGCTCAAACTCGGTTCAAAATTTTTTCAAGCTCAAAAAATCAGCCGGGTCTACTTATTTAGTGGCCCAGATTTCCTACAACAGTTGCAACTTATTTAGTGGCCCAAATTTCCTACAACAGTTGCATGCTGGCGGAAAGGCTGGTTTGGTACCATAGCTGGTGGTGTCATTGCATGTATGCGATCAGTTCTCTTCCGGGAGCATTCTCCGCAGTATGGTTGGCAGCATGGCCCACGGATCCGAGGGGAATCAGATCGATTGGATGATAGTGACCGTTGGATTGGTGATTTTTTACATGGATGCTTAACAATAGCAATGTTCATTGTCTACATTAATGTGTGGACAACTTGGATAGCCAGCCCATTATGGTGGGACTCCCACCTGATAGATGATAGAAAGAGATTGTTCAGCCACCCGTGGACAATTTGTATAGCCAGTCAATGCGTGGTCCACCGGGCCTTAGGGGTCGTGTACACGGTGATCGATGCATCTCGAGGTGGGCCCCACCGTGTATGGGTCGAGGGAGAAAATCGACACCTTTGAACGGTCCCGATCTAGCAGGTGGCCAGCGGTTCACGTTCAACTGGCAGTGCTCTCTGATAAACGGTTGTGCCACCAGTCCGGTGGATGGTGGTCGGTGCTCTGTGGGGCCCACCATGATGTATGTATTTTATTCATTCCGTTCATCTGCTTGATCAAAAAATGATAGGTATATAAATCTCAAGTGGACCACACCACAGGAAAACAATAGTGATTGGATATCCACCATTAAAATCCTCCTAAGGCCCAATGTACTGTTTATTTGACATCTAATCTGTTGATTAGGTCATACAGACCCAGATGAAGGGAAAAAACAAATATCATCTTGATCCAAAACTTTTATGACCCCCAAAAAGTTTTTAATGGTCGACGTTCATTCAACACCATTTCCTGTAATGTGGTCCACTTGAGATTGGGATATATCTCAATTTTTTTTATATTATAAAATGATCCATAAAAACAGATGGACGGCATGGATGAAACATATACATCATGGTGGGGACGATAGAGCACCAACCACCAGCCATTGGCTGACGGCTAGAGGTGTACACGAACTGAGCTAGCTCAGTTAGCTTGCTCGACTCAACTCGAAAAAGCTCAGTTCGAAGCTGAGTTTAAGCCGAGTCAAGCTGATTTTTTGAGCTCGAAATGAGTTTAAGCTGGCCTCAGTTCAACTCAACTCAACTCAAATCGAACTTGGATCGAACCAGTTCGGTGACTTGGTTACTTTGATATTGATGTTGCTCGCTAAGTGTTCGATGAAATGACTCAAATAGGTGTGGCTGGTGGCAATGAAGGTATGTATATGAAACCAACACCCTTTTTTTTTAATTGATTTTTATGTTGCTTAAAAGGTGTTTGATAAAATACCTATAAAACCATTGTTGTTGTCTCAAATACAATGAGATTTTGAAAGTGCAATCCAGGTGTTTGTGAAAATGCTGCAATGGCGAACTCGGCTCGATCTTGGCTCGAATTGGCCCTAGCCGAGCTGAGCCGAGTTAGAGCTGTGGTCAGCTAGTGGTCGAGCTGAGGCCAGCTCGACTCGGTTCAACTCGATGTACACCTCTACTGATGGCAGGGGGATAGCCAATTCGATTCCTAGAAATCCACCTTGTTTATTCGTTTTAATGCCTCATTTGACAATTTGAAACCAAAAAGGGTAACTTCAAAAATCAAATTGGCCATACGATGGGAAACAATGGGGATTGAATGTTTGGATAGCATATAGCTATAACTATATGTGAAACCTATAAAAGTTTCAATTGTAGGCATTTCCCATTTTATGGTTTATGTGGTTTGGCTCATTTGGGTTTTACTCTGACTTATTTTTTCTCATGTTCTAGAATGAGATATTAGAATGGATGAAAAGGTTGGCATTCTCACAAACATCATGGTGGGCCTCATATATTTGACTGCACAAGAGTTCTCAATACTCCAGCTGGATGCGAGGCTTCATACGCAACCATTTAGAATTTATACTCATGTACACATCATCTCCAATTAAACTGAATAAACGAACTTATACTTATGTACACATCATCTCTAATTAAACTGAATAAACTAACCATTATCTTTAAATCAATATCCTAAATCATGATGCTTGAGTAGTCCCAGTTGTTTTCACTCATTTTTGACACACCTATATGGTTCAATAAATCACCACATGTTATTGTGAGCTTAATAATGACAAAGTTACACTTGTGTCCGAGGATATCTTTAGCCGCTTTTTGTGGAGATATGCCTTCCATCCTATCACATATCTGAACGGATCGGAGCTAATGGATCTGGACCTGATTATGATATGATGGGACCAATTCCACTCGTTTTATGAATATTCAAGGTCATAAAAAGGGGTATGGATATGGTCATGATCGAGCTAAATGTAGTAGTGTTCTAAAAATGATTTCCAATATACAAAAATTGTTGCAGCCATATAAAAGTGAAGATCTTAAAATGATTTTAGATTTACGGAGATCTTTTGTAGGAAGATTACGTAAAAAGCCATGCCTATGAGGAACCATAAACAAACAAGGAAACTTAGTGAGTATTTCTATGAATACAAAGGTTATAAAAGGTGAATACAATGAAGAGGTCCAAGACCATGGCAAACACAATCTATCTACGTAATATTTATCTTTACATTTATAGCATAACTTAACATAAATATAACTTATACTACTAATGTCCAGTGCCACTGCTGCAGTACCGTAAGAGTATATTAAATGTCCACGTCCTTTCGTTGTTGGATTCTCATCAACTAAGTACTTAGAAGATCAAACACTCTGGTCACATCCTGCCGACCATCTACCTTGATTGTCTGTTCTACAAGCGGATTAGGCATTTATATTTCATTTAATTTTATTATCTTATTTATTTGACACTCTATTAATTGTAATGAGCATTGTTTGTAAATTAATAAAATTGACATTGTTTTAATCTTAAAAAAAAAAAAAAAAAATTGTTCATCTTTGTTCGTTTGAAAATTACATTGGTTGCAAATACTGGTGAAATAAAAGTACCAAACTTTAGATAAAAGTAACCCATCAAGAGTAATTAACCCCCTACCATTTTGTATATTGCCTGATTGTTCTTATATTTGTTGGTTGAGAGGGCAGTTGGATCTTATAATCTGAGTTTAATTGGTCCATCCGCGGGCACCAGTGTTTAATCAAACTTTGAATCAAGTATGACTCGGGCACACCCACACTTCCTAATCACATGCGTAAGTTAAATACATGCCTTGGTTCACACATGTGGCCCAGTGTGGAATTGAATTGCTCAAACAACAACTTCATTGAAGATAACGCACATTCATTTGAGTACCCAATCCCCGTCCAGTTTCCACTACCATTTCAGGATGTAAGACAAAAATTGAGTCAGAGGCGCAAGTGGACTTAGGAAGCAGCGGAGATAAGAACAGCCACCGTTGAAAGCTTCTCAAGCCAAAACTTCTGCATCTGAAGGACTTTTCAACGGTAAATTTTTTATCCCAAATGTGTGGTCCCCTTGAGCATCGTATCTTTCTCATTTTTGGTTTTACATTCTAAAATAATATGGAAAAATAGATGAACGGCGTGGATTAAACCTATACATCACGGTGGGCCCACAGAGTCCCAGCATGTGACTAGCTCGGTACAGCGGGGTGTACCAATCCACGTCCGAAAACAGGAATCCTTAAACGAATATAATCTCGAATATTCGATACGCTGTAAAGAGTGTAAAAATCAACGCTCATGGACGCTGATTCGGTACAGATGGAACGGTATATAGCTTAATTTAAACCGTCCAAATCGCGGGACCCATTATTAAATGGACACAACCCAAAATACATACTAAAATATTATAATTATTACCCCGTTTTCTCCATAAAAAAGGAAATCAAACATAAAAAAATAATGTCTTTAATTATTCCAACGTATCTGATTTTCGGTTCGTGATCAATCTAAAGTCCTTCCCACCATCTGAACGGTTTGGATTGTGTTATTAGATCTATATGTGAAGAGGCTGCGTGCATGAGCATGGATGGTCACATATCCTGCTAGCATGCTTTTCTCGTTGGATCCTCCGCAGCATAATTCCATCTTTAGTGCTTAGCGTGCGCGGAGTGCGTAATCTGCGGGCGCGGTTTAGGTGAATCTCCGCACCCACCGAGGTTGGTAGATCCCTAACTGTGGGGCCTACTTCGATGTATGCGACTTAAATCCACACCGTCCATACATTTTGAATGCTATTTTTAGTTAATTATTCTAAAAATGAAGTAGATCTAAATCTTAGACGGGCCATACCAAAGGAAACAGTCTTGATTAAATATCCACCATTAAAAACCTTATAGGTGCCACGGGAATTATTTTTTTACCATCCAACATGTTTATAAAGTCAAAATGATACGGATGACGATACCACACAAATATAATCTTGATACGAAATTTTTATGGCCCACGGGAAGTTTGTAATGGTAAATTACCACTTTTTCTTGTATTATTGTCCACCTGAGATTTGGATCTGCTTGATTTTTGGGATTAGATCCTAAAATAAGTTTACAAAGCGTATGGACGGCGTGGATATAAATCATATACATCAAGGTGGGCCCCATTGTTAGGGATCCCACCCACCGATGGATAAGCCACGCCCGTAATCTGCACGCCTTCCATCCATCAAGAGTCAAGATGACTCGACAGCGAAGACCCTCATAAGGTCCATCGCAAAATCATAGCATGGGGTGCGACGCACTGTAGACAAATGCTCGCCCAAGCTGCCGGCCTTCTCGCCTAACACAACACGATGATCTAACCCATTCGTTTATAAGGTCCCACACCCACATAGATGAGTTTGAAAAATATCACTCAATAGACATCCAAGCGTCCATGGCAAGTAAATCATAAACGACCGTCCATCGGTTTCCAGCTCATCTGTCTCTGTACGGACAGTATATCTGATCGCTTAGATATCTGTCAAATGAGCCACATACGACCTTCCGGATGAACGGTCTGGATCGTGGCATGGTTGGGCAGAAGAGACCAACAGATTAAGAGATTCTTCACTCCTATACTTTTTAGTACCAATAACCTACCTCTCGGCAGACTCTTGTGATAGTTCATCACACCATTTAAAAGGTGGTGGTGTCTCTCCAGCCGGACGCAGATGCTATATGTTGCTGTGCAGTAATCCGGACCGTCCAAACCTCTGACCCAAACGTGGTTATACAGCGGGTCATACCCTGACTTGTCGTCCAACCACATCTTTCAGGCCTACATGCCACTTGTGTAGGAAATCCCTACCATGCAAGCAGTAGCCCTGCTAACGGTGATCGCTGGTAGCAAAAGCTGGCCACTTCGCTGATCGAGCGTGCCACACCGTTGAAGATAATGGACAGCCAAGATTGTGGCTCCAAGGGAAATATGTGGCTGACGAGTAACTTTAAGGGCCTGTTTGATTTTTCGGCTCAACTCATAAGGTAAACGGGTAATAATTATTTACTTAGGAAATTACCACATTTCCCCTGGACGTGACAACTGCTTTTTTTTTTAACGTTTAAAATGAGAAATTGACAAAATCAATGAGGGCCCATTGTGATGTATGTGACTTATCCACACCGATCATTTGTTATCCCAACTGAATTTAGGGCATTAGCAAAAAAATGAGGCAGATAAGTATCTCAATTGGACCACACCACAGGAAACAATAGGAATTGAACACCTACCATTAAAAACTTCTTAGGGCTCTTAAAAGTTTAGAATCAAGCTTATATTTGTGTTTTCCTCTTATCCATGTCTGTTTAACCCTATAAACGGGTTAGATGATGAAAAAACTTAATGTGAGCCCAACGAAGAAAATAACTTTCAACCGTGGATAAGCCAGGGACATGATTTCCTCTCGTGTAGGCCACTTGAGTGTTGAATCTGCTTTTTTTTTTTTTTTTTTTTTGGTTCATGCTCCAAAATTTTGCAATAAATTAGATGGACAGTGCAGATATATCATATACATTATGGTGGGGTCCACATTTAATTAAAGACTTTTGTATTGATTTTCAAGGTGGAATTACTCTCACATTTTCAAACAAGGTGAAAAAGTAAAAAGTGGTAATTACTTATTTACCTGTATTCATTTTTAATAATAACTCTCACACTTAAGGTACCTCCGGCCACACCAATAATCATAAATTTGTACCACCACTTTAACTATCCATTTTGGAGCCATCAATTGTGTGGTTAGGATTGCCTGATCACCCTGAAGGGAGGAGAGCTGAAAAAAGACCCATGTTTTCAATGAAAATTAATTTATGATTCTTTTTATTCAATAAATACTAACTCTTCATTGTAATTCTCCACTAGTTTGTCACATGTGCAAATTTTCAATAACATTTAATTACTCGTGCATCAGCCATTACACTGTAAGAGAGTATCTCATCCATCGCTATAGCAACTAGACATGTAAAATTACATAAATGTTGCAATGTGCAATCCAAAAATGTGCATGAGATGAGTAATGATTGTAAATTACTTTAATTTAATTGGGAGACACCAATTGCATTTGTTCACAATAATTTTGACAATTACATCATTTGGTTATCAGCATAAAAGTGTAACTATGATAATTTTACATTATTTTAGTATCAAACCAATACCAAAAGAAATTAATGTTGGTTAGGGGTGTACATCGAGTTGAATCAAGTCGAGCTAGCCTCAGATCGACTCGGCTCGAACAGTGGCTGACTTCAGCTTGAACTTGGCTCGGCTCGGTCCTAAAGCTTAATTGGGTAGCTCGGCTCAGTTCGGTTAGCAGCTCGGGCCGAGTGCGAGCCAAGATTGAGCCAAGTTTGCCATTGAGACATTTCCACAAACACTTAAATTGCAACTTCAAAATCCTACTGTTTTACAAACGGACTAAATGGTTTTACATGTATTTTCTCAAACGCCTTCCAAGTAACATTTTAAAAAAAAAAAAAAAAAAACAAAGTGAAAAAAGATATTTGTTTCATGTACAAACATTCTTTGCCACCTTGCCACCAGCCAAACCTTTCTTGCCACTGGCCACATTTCGTTGAGTCATTTTATCAAACAATTGGTGAGCAACATGAATGACAAACTAGTTCGATCCGAGTTCGATTCGAGTTGGATTCGATCCGAGTCGAGTCAAGCTGGGGCCCGCTTGAACTCGGCTTGAGCTCATTTTTGAGCTCAAAAAATCATCTCGAATCGGATTGAACTCAGCTTCAAATTGAGTTGAATTGAGTTGAGCGAGCTAACCGAGCTAGCTTAGTTTGTGTACACCCCTAACGGTGGTATTAAAATTAAAAATTTTGTTCTAATCCAATTAAATTTATAATGATTATAAAATTTTCTATCTATCT
Organism: Magnolia changhungtana; assembly: GCA_030180095.1. Taxonomy (NCBI): domain Eukaryota; kingdom Viridiplantae; phylum Streptophyta; class Magnoliopsida; order Magnoliales; family Magnoliaceae; genus Magnolia; species Magnolia changhungtana. The sequence goes on along the minus strand of JASAUF010000630.1, from coordinate 8,347,857 downwards.
GTAATCAGACATACATTTGACTTTGAAATATATATGATAATATTTATTTTACTAAATACTATGAAATGCTAACAATAGCTCATTTATATTATTTTAACATAGAAGTTAGTAAAAAAGGTAAACCTAAATAAACTTGCAAATGAAAAAGACTCATCGATGTGGCTTTGTTGGATCCTTGTCTTACACCCACACCGATCCGTCTACTTCACCTGATCAATTTAAGGCATGAACCAAAAGATACAATAGATTGTCATATGGAGTGGACCACACCATAAGAAACAATGCTGATTGAACACCCACCATTAAAAGCATCCTTGCATCCTCTAGAATGTTTATTCTATCCAACTTGTCGGCAAGGCCACGGAGACTTACATGAAAGGACCACGCAAATATCACCTTCATGCAAAACTTTTGTGGCCCGGTAAGATTTTAATGTTTATTCATCACTGTTTTCTATACTGTGGTCCACTTGGGATTTGGATGGCCTGCATTTTTGGCCCATATCTTAAAATGATTAAGTAAAATAGATGGACATTTTGAATATAAGATGCACACATTACAGTGGGCCCCACAGTCAGGGATCCACTGAAGCCAGATTCTTTAGCCGAAATTAGCTGTGACCAATAACCAAGAATGTGGGTGGGACCGGACACCACGGCCCACCTCTATGCATGCATTGTCCCAAAAGTAAAGCAGATACAAAACTCCTTCAGACCACATCACGCAGAAAGTGGCTAAGGACCATTAAAAACCATTTGTGGGCGGTAATCCCCATAGAAGCTCTGGTTGGACCACTTATTGTGGACCGGTTCGAAAGCAATCCGATTCAATCTGATTGCCTGCAGACCGAATTTGAGGGATATACCCGCTGACATGACTTTGTGGGGCCTATTATAATGTATGTGTTTTATCCACGCACTCCATCTGTTTATTTAGGTCATTTCATGACATGAGCCAAAAAAAGAGATAGATTCAAAGCTTAATAGACCACACTATAAGAAACAAAGGAGATTGAATGGTTACTGTTGAAAACCTATTGGGGCCCAAAAAACGTTCCAAGCTTATATTTGTGTAGAGGTGTACACGAGTTGAGCTGTGCTAAGCCAGTAGCCAACCAGAGCTTGAACTTGGCTCAGCTTGGTCCTCGAGCCCCATTGGCTAGATCAGCTTAGTTTGATTAACAATTTGGCCCACTTCGAGCTAAGTTTGAACTAAGATTAAACTTGTGCGGCATTTTTATAAACACGTGGAGTGCACTTTTAATTTCTTACTACATGTAAAACATTAACAGCGGTTTACAAGTATTTTATCAAACACCTTGTAGGCAACTTCAATTTTTTTTTTAAAAAAAAGATATTTGTTTCATATATATACCTCCCTTGCCACCGGCAACCATTTCATTAAACACTTGGTGAGCAACATCAATAATAAAGAATTGAGTCACTGACCTGGTTCAATCTAAGTTCACTCGAGTTAGGGTTTGATCCAAGTCAAGTCATGCTTGGGCAAGCCCAAGCTGGGTTCAAAATTTTTATAGCTAAAAAACTAGTTCAACCCGGCTTGAACTCAATTCCAAACAGGATGAAATTGAAGTTTTCAAGTTGAGTCGAGTCGAGCGAGCTAACCCGGTTTGTGGACAGCCCTGTATTTGTGTAATATAAGCATCACCGTGCCCTGCTAAGGATTCAACAGATGGAGTCATATGCTCACTGCTTCTTATGGTGTGGTCCACTTGAGTTTTGGACCTGACTCACGCCCTAAAATGAGATGGCAAAACGGATGGACGGCGTGGATAAAACACATACATCACGGTGGCCCCACAGAGTCGCGTCACTAGGGATATCCGTGGTGACCTGGTCTTCAGGTAATCCGCGTCCTATCCGAGCTTTTCACTTGAAATGGTGGTAAACTATCACAGAAGTTTACTTCCTCTCTCTCTCTCTAAACGCCGCGGATTGCATTTTCAGACGTCTAGAGCATTGACACAGCACGATCTTGCATTTGCTTTTATTAATGGCAGTTACAGAAAGATTTCATCTCAGAAACCCTAGCTGTTGAAACCTCCTTTCTTCTCTCTCTCCCTCCACCTCTCTCTAAGCTCCGGTTTCGAAGATTTCCTGCGAGGATCAACGATAGTCCTGATTCCTTCTTTTCTGCGCCTGACAAACGTAAGTAGTCTGATGATTTTGACCATGATTTATAGATCTGTCTGTTCGTCACTCGAATCTCTGTTTAGAATTGCGAATTAAGGAGTTCCGTTCCCGATCTCAGGGTTCTAGAGTTATGATTTCGTGAATTCCATTTTAAAGTGGGTATGGCTTGATTGATTTCTCATTCGTAATCGCGCAGTGTTTGATTTTGAAATCTAGGGTTTTGCGAATTAGATCCTGTGGAATTTAAGCTGCACGGATTTGGATTTTCTTTGTGTTGTGTATTTAGGATGGATTTTTCCAGTGAGATTTTTTTTTTTTTTTTTTTTTTTTTTGTGGGTACTGACTAAGATTTTGTTTTTTCGGGAGGCAAGTGGACAATTTGGTCTATGATTCAATTGGATTTTTTGTGTACTTCGACTTTTCACTTTTTGAAGATAAACTGAAACCGATCTGTGAATTGGCTGAAATGAGAATGTTGATTTCAGGGTGTGTATTTCTCGATAGGTGTAATGTTTCTTTTTCCCGGGAAATTGATGGCCTTGGATTGGCGTATATGGTGATTTTGTATTTATTTTGACTCTAGCAGATGTTAGATAAGCTGAAGTTGGTTATCTGCTGCTTGGTTCTGTCAGCTTTTTAAATGCCTAGTTTGTGTCTGGATTTGTATGCAGAAGTGAATAGAATTGTGAGCATTTGGTTTCATTTTGAGGAAATGACGGAAGTTAACGATGTCTCCTAGGATTCATAATGGGGAAATTCCCTTCAAAATCCAGTTGTGTGGAGCCCCGCTCCTCAACATGAATGCTAATGGAGGAAATTACAATTTGGTTATTTCTACTTTACTGAATAATGGTTGCAAATTTGCAACCCAATTTGATATTGCATCGAAATTTGCATTTACTTTTGGCTGGTTCTGTTGCATTTTTTTTTTTGCTGTATCCATAGCCTACATTTCACAAGCTTGAATTTTCTAGCTTGGTTCCTCAATTTGGACAGTGGGAATTTGTGAAGTTGGTTTCACATTTATACGGCCATTTACAGATGCATTTTGTTTCGACATTTGTGTGCCAATTTACGTATCTGTTGCATAACAGTTCTTTGGTTTTCATAACTAATGGGTGTTTTCTTGGTAACACCAATTTAGCAGGCCAGTATTGCTCTTTCCCCCAAATTTTAGTTTTTTACTTGATTTTTATTTTATTTTTAAAATTTTTATTTTTTTAATTTTAATTTTAATTTTTGCATAATTTTCTTGGCATTTGTACATTGAGTTAATTACGAAAACCCTCCTACTTTTTGGTCTATTTTCGAGTACATGCCTTATTTAGAAATACTTACAAATACACGCATTCTATTTAAAAATACGATGAAAAAGCAGCCTGTTTGATTTTGACTAATGATTTCTGATGGAAAGGCGCCATTAAGGTCTTTGAAAGAACATTTTGCCCTTGCCGCCAGTTATATTCACAATTGGACCCCAATTTTTTTGTGCTTGCTTTCGTTAGTGTGTTTGGAGCTCACCTTTAGCATCCAAAGTGATCCATGCTGTCCATTTGTTTTGCAAGGCCATTTCACGAACTGATCTCCTAGGAAGGTTTCAATGGTGTTCATCATCCGAATTTGGTTTTATTGTTGTGGGTCGCATCTGGCTCAAATCTGGCTGATATTTTACGTGAAGCCATAATATGAGTTTCAGTCGTGGTTGAATCCCCACCATTAAAAACTTCACTAGGGCCACCGGAATGTTTATTTGCCATCCAACCTATTGATAAGGTCACAAAGACTTAGATTGAGAGACCACACAAATAAAACCACCGAAGCTGTGCCTGCTGCTGCCAGCCTGTATTACATGCTGGCTGACATGGCGGGAGGCCTTTAAACGACATGGCTGTCCCACGGCAGTTGGGGCCCATCATGATGTTTGTGAGAAATCCACTGCGTCCATCAGTTTTGGCAGGTCATTCTAAGGCATGAGATGAGAAATCAGGGGGATACGATGCTCAAGTGGGCCACATGATGGGAAACAGTGGAAATGGGCTGGTTACCGTTCAAACCTTTATGGTTTCCACTTGATGTTTATAAGCATCCCTACCTGTGGGGCCCACTGTTATGTATGTAACTTACATCCATCCATTTTGATAGCTAAATTTAGGGCAAGATCCAAAAAATGAAGCATGATTGAACTTCCAGCCATTAAAAACTTAATACGGAGCATCTTAATGTTTGCATAGTGTTTATTTGCCATTCAATCTGTTGATAAGGTTACATAAGCCTAGATGAAGGGAACAATGTTGTCAAATCGCATATGCGATTGCATGCGATCAGCATATGCTGTTCGCATATGCGATCGCTCAATCGCATATGCCATGGCATATTCAAAAAAAAAAAAATAAAAAAAAATAAAAAAAAAAGAGGGAAAAACATTAGTACACATGATTGGATTGAGTTATTTTACTTATTTCATTATAGTTTGTGTTTCATTAAGTGATATATTTAATTACTTATATTAGATAAATTTTAACAAAACAATCAACAAGCTACATTAAAAGATAACTAATTATTATAAATTTCGAAGAAAGAAATTTTAATGATAAATGGATAACTTGAAACAACTTACAAGTTATAACTTACAACTCAATTTACAAAAAGTAAGCACAACTTATAAAATACAAAAAATAAACATAATTGAAATAATTGTAGAGAGATTAGAGTAAGAAAGAAAGAGGTGTAAGAGAGAAAGAGTAAGAGATTTAGAGCTTTGGAGTAAAGAATAGTGAAAATGGAGGGGATATGAGTTTTTCCAATTTGAAAAAATAAAAAATAAAAATAAAAATCTTGCCAGGCATTGGGAAATATGCGATCACATATGCAGTATGCGATCGCATACTCGCATATGCGATCGCATATTTATCGCATACAAACGTATGCCATGGCATACGTGCCAGATCGCATATGCCATCATGGCATATGCGATTTCATCAAAAGTATGCGCATATGCGATCGCATTTGATAACAATGGAAGGGAAATAACACATATCAGCTTGTTCCAAAACTTTTGTAGCCCATTAATGGTCGATCACCACTATTTTTATGGTACGGTCCACCTGACCGCCACTATATTTTTTGGTACGGTCTATTTGATAATTAAACGTGCTTCATTTTTTGGATAGTGCCCTGAAATGGTTTGGGAAAGCAGATGAGTGGTGTGGATATAGAATACATGTGGGCCCTATGGTAAGGGCCGCACCGTCTTGGGTGAGTTCAAGGTCTCACCTAATTTGTTCCCTCCCTCTCCGCTGCCAACCAGCTTGTACAGGCTGGCTGATGTGACGTGAGATGACTGTTAATGACATGACTGCTCTACGGCACGGTGGCCCATCATGATATTTGTGAGAAATCCACTCCGTCCATCTGTTTTGGCAGGAAATTTTAAGACTTGAAATAAAAATTCAGTAGGATATGAAACTCAATTGGGTCACACGATTGGAAATATTGGAAAGGGGCTGCCTATTGTTCACACTTTTCTGGGCTCCACCTAATGTTTATATGCAATCCAAACTGTTCATAAAGCGGTCCAACCGTTCATAAGGTCATGACCACTGGGATGACTGAAAGGAAAAAAAAATCCTGATCCAAATCTTTTGTGGCTGCACAAATGTTTCAATGGTGGGTGTAAAATCTCCACTATTTTTTGTTGTGTGGCCACTTGAGCTTTGGATCTGCCTCATTTTTCGGGTCATGCCATAAAATGAGCGGGCAAAACATATGGACCGGGTGGATTTCTCACAAACTCCATGGTGGGCCCCACCTAGCTTCGGAACACCAAACGCGAAAGCTCTTCTCTCGCTTAGTTTGAAATGAGGGGTATTTTTCCTTTTAAAAAATACTGTTGTAAAACTGTATGTAATCCTCACGACATATGACAGCAGGCGGTTATACCATAATGGCACACAAAAGGTAGGCGGCTCCCTTAAAATATGGCAAAAGCATGCGTATTTTCGAAAATAGACCAAAAGGTAGGTGGGTTTTCGTAAATAACTTTTGTACATTTACCCATTACTTTTTAATAACATTTAGTATGTTCGAATGTGTTGGTTTATTGCATCTTGAGGTTACTGTTTCCGATACAATGTCGGGCACACCAACAGACATGATGGCATGTGTTCATTTGTTTTACAAATGAAGTTTTGGGGAATCAAGGGATTTCTCTTGCCAATAGGTTTTTTTGGTACCACTGCTGTGGTTATGGTGCTTTATTTTTTTTGATGGATGAAAGAAAGTTTGAACACTTTATGGTTTGTTCCTTTACTGCAGGTGCTCATAAACCGAATTTTCTTGCAGATTGTGACTTCAGTTTTGGAAACTGGAAAGCAAGGAAACCAAATGGCACACGGAGCTGTGGGTTTTTGAACCCAGCATCTGATTCTTCCTTTATTTGAGTGGCATTGAGATTTATGCTTCAGCGCTAAAAATAACACCGGCCAAAATTCAGCGACCAGGTTCAGGGGGTGACTTGCCCCAGGGCGGTGAGTACGGCCCATTCCCTGTCCCTCGGAGAGTGAATTCCTCCCATGCTGTTGTGATGGATGATATGGAGAATGGAACTATGGGGTCCTATCAGGACAGACCAAGAACTTTCCCTATGATGAGGAGTAAACCCTATACTCCATTGGTAAGGTTCATTAGTTGGTACAACTTTTCATTATTAATAAAAACTACATCTTAAATTGTCCGTCTGAATCCCATTCAGCTGATACTTCGGTTATTATGGTGCTTATGATTTATGAAATGTAGAGTCTTGCTTTGTGACATAACTCTTGTTGGTGGTTTTGAGTTGTTGGTAATGGCATTTGAAGGTTGTAGAGGGAGGAATTTATGTGGCGATAGGGAGTCACTGTATTGTTTTGAGTGATATACTTTGTGTTGCTGCTCACAAAACAAATTACTTGTGGTTGATTTTCAGATCTTGTGCTCTTTTAATTCCAGTAGAGAACTTCTATTTCTAGTAGCAGTACTGTCTGAAATTTATAGTTCTGAATGCCTTCCCTGCAAGTAGAAGCGTAAAAGAAATCCCAATAGCAAGAATATGAATTCATGTACCTGATTGGAGCATGGATACTACCAATAATCATCCAACCCCAACACTCAAACACACCCACACACACCCACACACCCACACCCACCCACACACACACACAAAAAAAAAAAAAGAAAAAAAAGGAAAAAGAAAAAGAAAGAAAGAAAGAACGAGTCTAAATTAACCACACATGAATTCTTAAAATATGGGAATGATCCGTGTTGATCCGATTAATGTATGAAATTGCCTTTAAGAAAAGTTTGTATGAAATCCTACAAAGGGGATGCATATAGATTCTATAAAATATTATATACTTGGTAGGCCATATGGTTTATGTAAAGAGTTTTACCTCATCCCAACGATCTAAATCAGCTGGTATGGCTGGCTGTATGGTTAGGATTACTATGCAATTTGCATGAGTCCTATAAAATAGGCATTAAATGCAACGGTTCTCCCAAAGGATTTTTTGCCAGTTCTAGGGGTCTCCGCTAGGGAGACCCGCTGTCTCCTTTTCTATTCTTAATAGTGGGTGAAGCCTTATCCAAGATGTTGCAAAAGGGTTTAGAAGTTGGTATTATTGGCGGTTGTCACATCAGAGGCATGTCTCCCGTATCCCACATTCAGTATGTAGATGATACCCTCCTTTTCTGTGAAGCCGATCTTGATAAGGCGAGTGATCTTCACACCATCATTTGTTGTTTCGAGGCGGTCTCGGGTCTCAGAGTTAATCTGGCTAAATCCACTATCTTTGAAGTTAACATGGAAGAGACGGAGGTCTCCGAGTTCGCTGATCTTTTCAATTGCTCGTTCGGTTCCCCTACCATGACGTTCGTTGGCCTTCCTCTTTCGGTGGGTAAACCTCCAAAATTTCTGTGGGGTAGAGTCATTGATAGATTCGAGAAGCACCTAGCTTCTTGGAAATGCAAGTATCTATCAATAGGGGGTCGCCTTACAATGATCAAAGCGGTCCGCTCCAGCCTGCCGCTATACTATATGTCTTTATTCAAGTGTCCGAGATCTGTTCTGGACAAGCTTGAAAGCCTAAGACGTGATTTCCTTTGGTACGGTAAAGGGGACGAGAAGAACTTCCATCTGGTCGACTGGAATACGGTGTGCCTTCATACCCGAGATGGTGGCGCAGGCGTCAGAAATCTGAAGTTGATGAATTGGGCTCTTCTTGGTAAATGGACCTGGAGACTCGGGTTTGAATCCGGGTCTTTGTGGAATTCCTTGGTTAAATGTAAATACTGTCAGACAGTTGGAGGGTGGTGGATCAAAGATTCAGCAGCCTATAGAACTTCAGCATTATGGAAAGGAGTGTTAGAGATAAAACAGGTAGTCCTCAATGGGATTCGCTTCTCGGTTGGCAACGGAAATAATATTTCCTTTTGGGATGACACTTGGATTGTCGATATCACTCTAAAAGAAGCGTTTCCATCCATCTATCGTCTGGCTCCTAATCGGGTTTTATCAGTTGCAGATAGCTTCTCGCCTCTCGGTTCCAAGTATGTGTGGAATATTCCGTGTCAAAGAAACCTTCAGGATAATGAAATTACTGAGCTTGCGGCCCTGTTATCTCTGCTCAATAGCAGCAATCCAGATCAGTGTGTTTCCGACAGAATTATTTGGCATCATGATAAAAAGGGCATCTTCTCTGTCAAATCCCTATACAACCGCATATACAACATCCCCCTCGGTGCAGCAGATCTCTTGTCTGAACAACTGTGGAAACACAGGCTTCCTCCAAAAATCGCGGTCTTCAGCTGGCTGGTTAGTATCAGGAAGGTGCTGACAGTAGACAATTTAAGAAAAAGAGGTATGTGCATTCCTAACATCTGTCTTTGCTGCATGGCGGAAGCAGAATCAGTGAATCATCTCTTCATCCATTGTCCCCTTATTCTTCAAATTTGGGTTGTGGTTTTTTCTTGGTTCAATATCTCATGGGTCCTCCCCTATTCTTCTGACTGCCTGCCTATAGCCTGGCATGGTGCAGATTTTGGTAAGCAGAAAAATCTGGTTTGGAGAATGTCCCTAGCGGCAGTGTGGTGGGTGATTTGGGAAGAATGTAATGGGAGATGCTTCAAAGGGGAATCCCTCGCTGTAGGGTATCTTATCAAGAGTGTTCATTTTCTTATAGTGGAATGGGCCTCCCATGCACTGCATTTAAGCAGTTGTAATTTGTTTTCGTTCTCGTTTCCATAGGTGTTTTGGCCCGCTATCTTAGTGGGTCAATCCCCTCTTTTGTATCCTTTTTCTCGTTTTATAATATTTTGTCACTTCTCAAAAAAATAAAATAAAATGCCACCCTTCTCACAGTCTGGTTAATATGGTCATATACATCCAATAATTGTGGCATTAGATGCCACCATTCATGCAGCTTGGCTAATGTGGTTGTATTCGCCTTGTATAGTTTTCTTTTTCTTTCAAGCCTTTCGCCCTAATAAATTGCATCATATTTCAAAAAAATTATGGCTACCAATTGATGATTATGGCTATAAGTACAATCCGAGTGGACTTGGCGGACCCCATACTCCTCTCAGGTTCCGTTGGGATTGGATTTGTCCATGTCAATGGTTTGGAAAATCGACATCGTATTGTCCGATATGACTGAACTATGCCTATAGAACATGTGAAAGTGATGAGTCCCATCAAAATTTGTCCCTGTATAGGCCTCTATTCACCAATAGGCCTATAAAGAGGCCATTTTCATGTTTTTACCTTTCTTCTCAAATTTTAGGTATTTCCCTCATTTTGAAACATAGATAAATGCCATGAATTCAATTTAGACTAAAGTTAGGTCCATCTTGGAGGTCAAAATACTAGATTTGTGTGTGATTCGATGAATCAAAATGAAGAGGAACTCATTTAATAGTTGTGTTTATAATGAAATGTATCAATTGCAATTGCGTCTATTATTCTATTTTAACATAGAAATTGCAATTTTTACACAGTAAAATAGGATGTATATTACACTCCCCACCAGCCTCACCACCACACACACAAATGATATTTTTATTGTAATCGCGTAAGTTTATTAGACTCCACATTCTAAATTTAAATTTTGTGAATGCGTAGATGTCAAATACTTTGTACATGAAGATAAAAGTGGTGGATGATAGTTGATAATGTCATATCAATGGATAAAAATCATTAAAAATCAATAATGCATATTTCTTAAATGCTTTTAACATTAAATTTAGAATTAGAAGTCAAATACTTCAAAACTGAACTTTGAAAAGGTCAAGTCAACAGACAACATTCTTACCATAGAATGTTGGGATACGCCAAAAAAAAAAAAAAAGAAAAGAAAGAAAGAAAGAAAGGAAGAAAAAAGAAACAAAGAAAGAAAGGCTACATTCTTGTGTATCCCTGTTTCTCCTTTTTTATTTCCTGTGTGTGGTGTGTGTGATATATATATATATATATATATATATATATATATATATATATATATATATATATATATATATATATATGGGTAAAATTTTGGGCAATACAGACTGATCTGGCCTGTGTCATATTGGTTTTGGGCTGGGCTGGTACGCCCCCTGAAATCAATATTCAAAACCTTGATCCATGTATGGTCTGGATGCATCACTCCCTAGAAATCTCACCTTTTAAATGTCTTGTTTTTCCATACCTTTTAAATCCGATTGGCCTTTATCTTTAAAAAGATGAAGCCTTATTGATCGATCCACTTAAGCTTTGTATGGAATTGGTAATGCCTCCTTGTATCAGTATGAGATCACTTCTATATTTTTATTTCTTTCGAGCAATGATACAAAGCTTATTGTGATGATTATACTCCCCTTGGCACTAATTGGATTGATTCGCCTTTTCCTTTTGGTGCTTATTATGCTTGATGATCTTTATCTGGCTTCCTTCTCTTTCTTTCTAGGAATATTGACTGCTTTGCCTTCTGTAGATATTTCGAATTCTTATGGGATTAAATGTTCGTGCCTTATTTGGTCTCTTGCTCTTGAGTTTGGGAGCTGTCTTTTACATTGGTGCAAGGACTTCTCCAATTATCGTGTTTGTCTTCTCCATCTGCATCATCAGCTTCCTTTTTGCTATTTATCTCACCAAGTGGGTGCTTGCGAAGGATGAGGGACCTCCCGAGATGGCTCAGGTAATCTTTCGTCAATATTTAGTAGGGGTGGCAATGGGTTGGGTCAAGTTAGGCTTGGGTCATAACGAGGGTGGTTCCATCCCAAACCCAAGTTATTAATCACTTTGAAAATCTCAACCCCATCAATCATAATCAAGTTTATGGTTTTTTGAATTTATTATTATTATATTTTTTGAACATTTGGCTTTTTGAACTTATATTATATTATAATATATAATACATATGTATAGTTAGCATTTAGTGAGGAGACAAGGGGTGGACCATACTCATGACCTGCCGGTTCTACCCTAGCAAACCCAAACCTAACCAATTTAATTTTGGGTTAACAAAACACAACCTGAACCCAACCCATATGGCAAATGATTCAACCCCAACCTAGACTTTCCGGGTTGGGTTTGTGCCTTGTGTCTAGTTTTGCCACCCCTAGTATTTAGTTGGTCTTTTGACATTACTTACCTTTTCCTTTTGGCTCACTCTACCAAATTACTTGTTTCTGAGCTCACTCTATTGATCTAGTGAAGCCTTATTCTTTTTTTCTTTTTTTTTTTAATTTTTTAATTTTTTAATTTTATATATTTGCTTAATTAACAGATTTCTTAGGATTACGTTATTTCTTTGCCATGCTTAACTTTTTACTTGGTTTGTGCTCATTGTTTGCTTACCAAGACTAGAAAAAAAGGAGAAAAACTGTTGACAAGTTAGATATTATTACTAGTGTTCATGGTCAATGAATAGGTGCACTTCTATTTTCTAGAATATGGACTTGTACCTTTTAAGGAGCTTTTTAAGCTTACATGCATGTATGATGTAGTTCATGTGCATGCCAAAACATGAGCTAACATGGCTGACGAGTACAATATTCAAGCCATCCATCAGGTGGGTCTGACCATTCAGATCATCTCGGCCAAAAATAAATTGTCCATTCAGCAGTCAGCAGGTGTGCCATGATGTTTGAAACAGCCGGATGGGTAAGGTAACCTCAGCCAAGTATTTCTCGGCGGTATATTTGTTTCATACACTGGACCACCTGACAATGGATCAACCTGGCATTGCACGGGGATCTACACAGTGTCACTCTCTGATGAATGGATTGGATCTTATACCAATGTGCCACCCTGGCACGTGTGGTGCTTAGATGACCTGCCTTGCACATGCATTTGGTCTTGGCAAAGCTCCCTTTTAAGAAAGGAAAAGAAAAAGAGATCTTCTGGTTCAATTTTAGAATTTTGCATTTGTACTGAGCTTATTGTTCACTTTCTAGATATCAGATGCAATACGGGATGGGGCAGAAGGTTTCTTTCGGACCCAGTATGGTACTATTTCGAAGATGGCAGTATTGTTGGCGCTAATAATCCTTTGCATCTACTTATTTCGCAGTACAACTCCTCAACAAAAAGCAGCTGGCATTGGGAGGTGCTACATGCTGCTGCTCTTTTTATTTCTAAAATTTTGGATGTTAAGTGGGGCCTTTTTTATATTTCACATTTTTCTGCAGACCAATGTTTAATATTATCACCATCCTGTTGCAGATCAACATCTGCATGTATTACGGTCGTTGCTTTTCTTCTGGGGGCTCTTTGCTCGGGCATTGCGGGGTATGTTGGGATGTGGGTGTCAGTACGTGCAAATGTTAGAGTTTCCAGTGCTGCTAGACGGTCTGCACGGGAGGCATTGCAGGTTCTCTCTTGGAAAATTTCTTACTTTGGATGATAAAGAAGAGGTTTGCTTGCTAATTCCACATTTGTGGAGCCTGCCATCCAGGCACATTTACTAATATGTGAGCGCTAGATTCGAGTTTTCCATCTGGTTGGAGATAACGCTTGGGTCTTCTGCCTCGAAACTGAGTTTTACTCATCATGTGGGTCGCAATACAGAAAGTAAACAGATGGTCAACAGAAAATTTTCTAGCCATCCATTTGTTTTGTATACCACGACCTACCTGATGTGTTAAGTGGCCTGATTTTTAGGCCAGGTCGGATGCACCCTCCAAACCGGCGTTTGGGGCCTAAACACAGTTTTGATTTAAATGGCAGTTGACGACATGCGCTTGGACGCACTTTGTGAACCTTTGTCTCATTTTCTGCATGACAAAATAGGTGCTAAAACACCAACTTGGTGAAAACCAATCGGATTGGTTTTTGCTGACTCCACCGAAAAAGTAGGCTGATCCCCCTTCCTTGGAAACTTACCTTTGAGGAGGTGCGTCCAAACACGCCCTTAAACAATGTGGGCCACCTGATGGAAATGTCTGATCTTGGATAAGGCTGGTAATGGGCCAGGCCTGTGCCCAACAAAATCAAAATTTTGAATAGGGCAAAATTCTGGGCCTTGCCCTGGCCCATTGCCAAGGCTAATCTTGCACACATGTTCCATATTGGCATGTGTGCTTGCATGTGGATGGGCAGGGGTCCAACATGCCCATGGTATCTTATATCATTGTGGTTTCTTATGTACAGATTGCTGTGCGTGCTGGTGGTTTTTCAGCCATTATAGTCGTGGGTATGGCTGTAATAGGAGTCGCAATCCTTTATGCAACATTCTTTGTTTGGTTGGGTGTAGATTCACCAGGTTCAATGAAGGTTACTGATTGTAAGTCTTCCTCTTGTTCCTTAAATTATTCTGATGCAGATGATACTTGATGACATGTTTCTCTATCTTGGCATGCTGTTTTCTCTGAATTTAGAAGTACCATGACTCCTTTATATAGGTGTAGTTAAGCTAACTTGTGAATCCAATAAAAACATCATTGCGGCAGTGTCCCTTGCTGACATGGCTGGTGTATGTTTATTGCCATCATTTTTATTGCGTTGTTTTTTATGCAATACAGTTCTCATTGGCTATAAAAAGTGTCTTCTGCTTTTAACACAAAGGTTAGCATTCATTTATGAATTCTATGAATTTAACTGCTCATTCAAGCTGTGATACTCACATCCTAGTTGGATACTTGGATACTCAGATGAGGTTAAGGATGAGGGATCCCCCTTTCCCAAGAAGTGAATTCCAGAACTACAGAGTTAGTAGTTATTTAGACTTTTTTGCGAATCTTGCCAATTAGGCAAGAAATTAAACTTGTGATATTCTCGGGCGATATTTAATGTGATTGTACTTATCAGCAGTGTCCAATCCTTGCTGTACCCACATACTGAGAATTTGGATTTAAAGGATTCTTTGAACCTGATCCTTGCCATACTTGATACCCTTACCCAGTGTTTGTAATATCGATACTATCGGCTGATATTATCGTTATGGCAGGCCAGCGATACGAAACCCCTCAGAAGTCTCCCGAAAATTAAAAAAAATCTTGAAATCTCATGTATCGTGCGATATATCGCAAGATATTGCCAATATCGACTATATATCGCACGATAATGCTTGATATTCCAGATTTTTGCTTGATTTTATACGCGATATCACAGGCGACATCTCTTCTCATCCAGAAAGTAATTTTTTTTTTTTAAAAACAAACATGTCTCATCCAGAAATTGCAATATATATATATATATATATATATATATCTATATATATATATAGGAAAAAGGTACTATGCGCTCGACCTCACGAGTCCGTCCCATGAGGTCGAGCTGTGTGGGCCCCACCATGATGCGTTTCGAACATCTACCCCATCAGTCAGATGCACCATTCCATCGTGGGCCTAGGTCTCAAAAATCAAGTCAATCCGTGACTTGTGTGGGCCACACCATATACAGAAGTGGAGAGGGGCCGTGCACCATTAAAACATTCATAACCATTTTTGAGGGCCCACCGAGATGTGGTTTGCAAATCCAGCCCATCCATTATGCGTGTCCCACTTGAATGAGGGTTCAGACCAAGTTTCAGGCACATGCAAAACTCGTGGGCCCCACCAAGTGCTTTTATATGTTTTAACGGTGTCTTCATATAATTTTAGATGGTATGGCCCACCTGAGTTCCGTATATGGCTGATTTTTGGGATATCCCATAATTTAAAGGGGACCCATCAAATGCACGGTGTTGATGGTTGAAACACATCACGATGGGGCCCACACAGCTTGACCTCACGGGAGTTTATCGTGGGCTCAAGCGCATAGTACCTAAACCCATATATATATATATATATATATAGAGAGAGAGAGAGAGAGAGAGAGAGAGAGAGAGAGAGAGAGAGAGAGAGAGAGAGAGAGAGAGAGAGAGATTTTATCTTACCTTTGTGATCTGCTTGAGGTGGCTTTCGACTAGATTTGGTGGGCCGCAATCGACATCCCCGGATCATGTAAGAAAAACCCTAAGACTCTTTTTTTGTACGAAGATAACTATTCTGGAAGGAAATTGTATTTCTGCTAAGGATTATGGGATTTGTGTTGGGATTTGCCAAATAAAAATACTTTCGAAGAGATTTTTGGAAATTTTGGTTGGAAATTTTGATGGATTAGGGCTGCGGACCTGCGGCTGTCTTTGACGGAGAAGAGAGTCCTTTGACGGAGAAGAGTCTTTGAGACTCTCTCTCTCTCTCTCTCTCTCTCTCTTTATGTTGAAATGGGATAGCGTACTGAGTTACTCCGTACGCTCTATCGCACTGAGTAAACTCAGTTGGGCCCCCTGAAATGTATATGGACTATCCACGCTGTCCATCTGTTTTTCCATCTAATTTAAGGGGTTGATCCCAAAAATGACGCGTATCCAAAGATCAAGTGGATCATACCATAGGAAATAGTGGGTATAATGATTTCCACCGTTGAAACCTTGCTAGGCCCCACAATGATGTTTATTTGTCATCCAACCTATTCATGAGATCATAAAGACATGGATGAACGGTAAACAGAAATATAAGCTTGATCCAAAACTTCTATTGCCCTTAGGAAATTTTCAACGGTAGATATTCAAATCAATTGTTTCCTGTGGTGTGGCCCATTTGAACATTTTATATGATTTTTTTTTTTTTGGGCTAAACTACTAAAATTATCTGGGAAAATGGATGGACAGAGCAGATAAAATAAATAAATCAAGGTGGACCTCAAAATGTTTAGTCAGTACGCTAAGTGTAGTAAGTTACACACTATGCAATCTGCTTCCCTTTTAAGTTAGGGAGTGGATTAGGTGTTACGTAGGTAACAACTCAATGGGTGTTAACCTCACCTTGTGGGGCACATCTTGATCACTGTTTTTAATATTCACACTGCCCATCCGTTTTCTCAGATCATTTAAGGGTGTTATAATATAACTTAAGCATATCCAAATCTTGAGTGGACCACACCATTGGAAAAAGTTGTGAATCACCATTAAAAGCATTTTTGTAGGCCATTAAAATTTTGGGTCAATCTAATCTTTGAATTTTCCCTTCATTAAGTTCTTGTTGATCTTATTAACGGGTTGGATGACAAATAAACATTACAGATCTGCTTGCAATGGGCCTTGGGAAGTTTTTAATGCCGAGCGTTCAATCATCACTGTTTCATGTGGTGTGGTCCATCTGATATTTGGATGTGCTTAAACATTAAGGCTGTCCTAAATCAGTTGGAAAAACAAATGGACGGAGTGGATACACAACATATAATCAAGATGTGGATGTAATGCACATACATCAAAGTGGGCCCCATGGTTACGGATCTACCGACCTTGGTGGATGTGGGGATCCGCCAAAACTACGCCTGGACGCGGATTGCCCCCTGACTTGAGGTGGCTACCAACGGTGCTTTGTGGGCCCTACTATGATGCATGTGTTCTATCCATGCCACAAATCTATTTTTTCATATTATTTTACACCATGATCTAAAAAATGAGGCAAATCCAAATCTCAAGTGGACCACATGACAAGAAAACGGTTGAGATTGAACGAACGCCATTAAAAACTTCATAGGGCTCATTGTAATGTTTTTTTGCCATCCAACCTACTGATTAAGTCACAAGGACCTGGATGAAGTGAAAACACGAATATCAACTTCATCCAAAACTTTTGTGGCCTTGAGAAGTGTGTAACAGTGGGCGTTCAATCACCGTTGTTTCTTGTGGTGTGGTCCACATGAGATTTGAATCTGCCTAATTTTTTGAATTATATTATAAAATTATCTGGGAAAATGGATGAACATAGTGGATTAAAAACATCCATTATGATGGGGCCTATATTCCACCATCCAGTGGCTATTAACTACCAACATCATCATTAAGCAATCCACATCCGCTAGGACCTAGGCAGAGACGTATGATATGTGGGGATCATGGTGGGGCCCACCATGATGTTTGTGAGAAATTCACTCCGTTCATCCATTTTTCCAGAGCATATTAAGGCATAAGCCCAAAAATCAGGAAGATCCAAAGCTCAAGTGGGCCACAACACGTGAAACAATGAGGATTAAATGTCCATCATGCCCATTGTTTCTTGTGGTATGGTCCACCTGAGAATTGGATTTGCTTTATTTGTGGGCCCATGCCCTAAAATGAGTTGGCAAGAAGGTTTGAATATAATTGCATAAATTTAGTCAGACCGCCCAACTTAGGACTCAATACAAAGGAAACTTATTATGTACACATTTTTTTTTTTTTGGAGATGTTATGATTTAAAAGTGTGTATTAAGGTCTTTTTTAACAATCCCTGGAGTTTCATTGAAAAATTCAACCATTTCCCCAATGTTTCCCCATGTTTCCCAAAAAGTGCGATAAATTATGCGATACAAACGATATATCCCATGCAATAACCGATACGTATCTGTATCCCAAGGGTGCGATACATAGCGCGATACCGATATTTCGAACACTGCCTTTACCCATGCTTGGGTGGTAGGTAACATAGTATTCGAGTCATTAGATGAGCAGTGGACTTCTGAAATCTTGGAAAACTGTTTCTCCTTATTGATTGTTTTATGCTTAGACATATCATGTTAATATTTTAAGGTTTAAGCTTTATGTTGATGCTTGGGTCGTCCTCTTCTATCTGACATACAGACTGTTCTGTAAATCTCCTCAGACTAGCATGTGCCTCTTATTGTATAAGAGTGCATACTCTTTGTAACTGATTTTTTTTGGCACTCTCTCTAGTCTGTTGCCTGACATGTGCAATCTCTTGTAGTGCCTCTTCTCCTGGTTGGTTATGGTTTTGGAGCCTCGTTTGTTGCCCTTTTCGCGCAGTTGGGTGGTGGAATATACACTAAAGCAGCTGATGTTGGTGCTGATCTTGTTGGAAAAGTAGAGCAGGGAATCCCTGAAGATGATCCTCGAAATCCCGCTGTCATTGCAGATTTGGTACTTTAAGCATTATCTTTTACGCTGATGGTTTAATCTTTGCTCATTGGCTGTTTTTATTTTTCTGATCGTCTTTTTTTTTTTTTTGAAGTGTATTTTCTGATCATCTTGTTTGATCAGATGTCCTTTCATTTAGGAACCGGTTGTGAACCTTCCTTCCAGTGCATGCTGTTGAGAAATCATCTAGTGTACTTACATCCAGTGCAATTTGTTATTTTGCACTTTGATTAATTGACATCACAGCTGATGTAAAAATCAAGATTGTCATCTGTTCTTTTGTTATTATTATTATTATTTCTTTATTGAAATGTCATTATTAGCTTCATCTTTTTTCTTTTCATTTTTGTTCCTGCTCGAAGTAGATGCCCTTCTCATTTCATCGTCGCCGTCGTCATCATCATCCAAGCCTTATCCCAACTAATTATGGCCAGCTACATGAATCTTGTTCTGCCATTCCACTTTGTCATGCCATAGGTCCTCAAGTCTTTTCCTACTGTCTCCATTGACATCCTTTTGGACCTTTCCCTTGCCCTTTTAGAGCCTTCAACTTGAATCAGCTCACTCCTAATGGTGCAGTTCTTGGTCTCTGTTGCACATGATGAAACCATCTAAGATTACTTTCCCTTATCTTATTACCTATTAGTACTACTCCTAAGTTTACCTCAACTGCATTTATTTGTAATTCTATCCTTCCTCATTTTGCCACTCTTTTGTCTCAACATCCTTGTTTCATCTATGTTCATCTTATGGCTATGAGCATGTTGTTCTGTAACTGTCCAACATTCTGTCGTGTAAAGCATGGCTGTTCTTATAGCCATCTATAAATTTTCTCTTTAGTTTGGTTGGTAAATGATGATTACATAAGAACTCCAGAGGCACGTATCTACTTCTTCCACCCATCTTGAATTCTACGAGAGCATCTTTCTCATTTATTTTCTTACTTCTTACCACAAGTCCTGTTCCCATATTAAACCATTTTCACCAGAATTCTTTAAATTTACATATACTGATATTTGCACAAAAGGTGGGAAAGGATCCAAAGGCAGTTTTCGTGGCAAGGTGCAGAAGAGGAGCACAAGTTCCACCTTCTTGCTTTGGTAAGTAGGCAAACTGAAAAAGGTTGGTGGGGCACAGATCAGACCACTTGAGGTTCATCTCAATAGCAGGCCAAGGGGCTATGGGCAACAATTTTCAGAACCGAGAAAGTCTTTTCAAGGGCATTGGTATGGAAACTAGGAGCTGTGTGCTACTCTGGCTCGCTTTGCGAAGCTCCACTCGCTGCTTTGAAGCCAGCAAGCTGAAAAACTAGGGTTGAAAGTCGGGCGGTTGGTGGTCAACCCTAGCCCAACCCAAGGTTCCTATACCTCAACCCTAACCCAACCCAACCCAACCCAAGTTTCCTATACCTCAACCCAACCCAACCCAACCCAACCCAACCCAACCCAACCCAACCCAACCCAACCCCCGGTTGGGAATTCTCAACCCAAGCCCAACCCAAGCGGGCTCGGTCAGGTTGGTCGGGTGGATACATGCTAATGTTTTCATTATTACATTAGTCTATTATATTTCAATACACGTTTTATTTTTTGTACCTATGATTTTATTAATTATATATGTAGTTATTTATCGTAAAGAACTTCATTTTTTCTAAACAAATAAGCTAAAATATAGGACAACTACTCCTTTAAAAGTCGTGTTGTGTAGCATGCAATCTATTTGGGAGAGAGAAATCCAACCTATCTTGTTAGCTTGAGTAATCGGAAATGATGTGGACCAATGAGACCCAACGGCAGTGGAATTTCCTGTGCCTTCAACACAAACGATCCGCACTCCATTATAATTTATAAGTAACTTACATATCGATCGGGTTTGGAAATGACGGGCTATGCATAGTATATTTACAGGGGTTTGAATTAAAGTACTAATTGAACTTTAATATCTCTAATTAGTGTATGTATGTAATGTTTGACACAATGGTTGTAACAAGCCCGTTGAAATATATACTTTGCTTGAAAATGATGAAATTCTAAGTCTCGGATGGGCCCCAAGCACAAGATCACATCCGAATGACTAACCAACGATTTTTAACTGTTGATTTACATGGATAATGTTTGGATGGTGCAAATCATTGTATTAAAGTAATTATAGTGATGTAATTGATAATCTAATTGTTCTGGGATATCATCAGTGGGCCATGTGCCCAATAGATTAATAGTCTAGTGACACACATGTTACACATGCAACTCTTGGAAGGATTTTAGATGTAATCCAAGCTTTCACTGTGGATTTCAAACCCCCTCTTTGAGGGGATTTGAAACCCCCTAGATTTGAAACCCCCATTTACTTCATGGTGCCAAACATACAAGGGATTTGAAATCCCCTCAAAATCCCCCCAAACGACCCCTTAAGTATTAACTATAAGACTAAACAACAAGTCTACAAGACGTCGACCATCCGGTCATGAGGTAGAGCTGCTTACACCTTGCACACATCCTTTAATCCCTTGGCAAAGCATTCACCCTTGTCCATCTAGGTATTATCTATAGGAAGGGTGGGATCTTCCTTCTCAGTGATCCACTCATGATCAGATTCCATATCCGATAAGCAGATAGGATCAAGCCCTTGGTCTTTCTCTCTCTTCGCATGACGGACTTTGTGCTGGAGATTGTATTTTACGAAAACGAGAGCATTCAATCTTCTATGAATCAATCATATATAAATAATACAAAGATTAAATCATCACATAATAAACTAAATAACCTAGAAGACAACTAAAAACTAAAACATGCACTTACGATTTAACTACTTAAAGAAGTCCAACAAGCAAAATAATTAAAATATTACCTGGTTGCTTTACCATTCTTGTTAATTTTGCAGTTTCTCTTTCAAACAAACCCTAGGCCCTTTTGAAATGATCCATTTGTTCATCAACGGTGATCCTTTGCCTTGAATTTGAGATCAATCTTTCAATACAAGCATATAGGCCAGTTTTGATTTCTAATCCGGATGGAAACTCTTATCATACCAAAATCTCAGATTTAAAAAGTAAGCCGTCACATGTAAAGGCCTATGAAGCTGGAGATTCCACCGCTGATCTATGATTTCCCATATAGCCGAATAATGCTTCATTACCTCTCCTAAATTCTTTACGATTGCCTCTTTTGCCCGATTCATCGTTTCATAAATATATCCCATAGTTGGCCTCTCATTTGAATAAACTAACCGTAAAACCTTAACCAATGGGAGAGTAGCCTTCAAGCAAAACTTGATAGATGACAAAAAATCTACGTCGGCCAACACTATATCTTGAACATGCTTCCCCTTTGTAGTCTTAGAGAAACTGCTACCTTCCCATTCCTTTGAGGTGAATAATCTACCTCAAGCCAATCCTATTCTCGTGGATGTTTTCAATGTCAAGTAACACGTAGCAAATTGTATTACGGCCGGTCTTATCAGCTCTCCTTTCGTATGCTTTCCCATTAAGTTTAAGACCTAGCAATGCTTAGACAGTTATAGCCTTTGCCTTCGCCACGGTTTTAGAATGGACTTGCAACTTTCCAATGTTTGTAAGCATAAGGTCTATGCAGTGGGCTGCACATGGAGACCAAAACAACTTCTTTATCTTCTTCATTAACGTTTGACCCGCTTTGAGATAAGCGGATGCACTATCCGTAATGACTTGAACTACATTGTCTTTACCTACGTCATCAATAATGGACTCAAGTAAACTCAACAAATTGTCCGCATTCTTCCAAATACCGGACGTATCAACGAATTCTTAAAAAAAATACCACCTAGACTATTAACAAAAATTTTTGCAATCGACCAATTCACTCCATTGGTCCACCCATATGACATTATCCTACATCCAGTCTTGGCCCATTCCTTCTTGTAAACTTAAATGGACTTCTTTAGTCGGTCTCAACCTCCAACTTAAAATTTTTGTTCCCTCATAATATGATAGAAGCTTCAACTTGGCCTAAATGCAACAACTGCTTCCATCATAGGTGCGAAGAAGGGACTTTTCACAAGATTAAAAGGTAGAGCATTCGCATTCAAGAAGTGAGAAATAGAAAGGTATGCATTATCTTCATCTCCGTTCTTCCAAATTTTGTTTAGAGTGGCTTGTTGCTTTTCTTTCAACACTCTCTTTCTTCTGACAAATTCATTTAGCAACTTTTTCCTTCACCAAATTCCTTCATATCATCAATAATTGGAACTCTTCCGACATCATATTCTCATTCTTCTTGTTGCTCCGTTTCACTTGTACTACTATCTAACAACTTGAATTTATCTACAACATTATTGCCCACTTGGGAATATGCCGCTACATTCTTCTTGGTTCAGGCAAGGCGGTGTTTTATTCAAAATACACTTTCCCAATAAGCCTTCCCACTAAAATTACATTTTAGGTGAAGGTTATTGTTCTCACCCACCTTCAAACAATAACCCTATATGGGGTCGTTATCCTTGGACTTCGACTGCTTTCCCATCATCCAGACTTCAACAATAATCAATATCCGGATTCTCAATGGGTCGGATCTGGATTGGATCCAGTTGGATCCGGTCCGAAATCCGTAGCCGGATTCAGATCGAAAAGGTGATATCCATATCCAATCCATTCATAAATAGCCAGATCCATTTATGATCCAAATATCCATATAGCCATCGAATTCGGGTCAGATTTGGTCCGAATCCACCACATCACAAATATAAAAATATATAAGATAATATATTTTATTTAGCAATAAAATGGTGCAATTTGAATATTTTCAATTTAATTCGTGCAGGAGTATTGAAGTTCGAAGAGCAAAAGTCGAACAGCCACACATAATTTACTATTGTGGAAGTCGAAACAGTTGATAGCTTGAAGCATGCAATAGTGGGGATCTGATCGGATCTCACCACTAGATTCGGATCCGACTCGAATATGATTCGGATTTATTTTTATGAACCCGAATCAGGTTTGTATAATTAATCGGACCTATTTTAAGATCCAACTCCACATTATACAGGTTAAGAGCGAATCGGATCTTGGATATGACCCGCTCGATTGAGAGCCTTACTTAACCTTACCTATTAAGAAAAAAAAAAAAAACAACTATTTAGGCTAAAATAAAATGTTAAAAAATATAAATCATTAAGAAAATGACAAGAATCTTGAAATAAATGAAAAAAATAAAGGAAAACACAAAACAATGCACATTTTACCCTAAAAATGGGAGAATGGAAAAAGAAAAGATTAAATAAGTATTTTATATTTATTGGCACCTATTTCGATGTAGAAATCCAACGAAACTAGCGTCGTTCGATTTTGTTGACTGACGAAAAAACATATGAGAATTTCTTTCTCGAAGTTTTTTAGGCCTCACAATCTTCAAAACTCTCCACTCTATCTCAAAAGAACCAAATAAAGTGATTTTCTAATGTGGGTGGGCCCTAAAAGGGGGTTTTAAATACGAAACCCCTAAAAAATTGCAAAAAACAGAAAAGAGTAAAAAAAATTGATTTTTTTTTTGCTGGTAATTTCTAGCTATTTGCGCAGAATCGAATCGTACTATTCACAGTGAATGATACGATTCCGAATTTGATCGTACGATTCAGTCATGTTTATGATTCACCATGGGATTCATATCGTAAACATGTATGATATGATTCAAATTGCACAATTTGAATCGTAAATTGTAGGATTTTGATAACATTGACTGTGCATACCTTGTTTCTTCTCACCAACCATGCCAACACTGTTACTTTTGGAGGGGCTTCGTATGATCAAATAAAGGATGCATGAGCCTTTTCTTTCCTAGAGTGACACCCACTGAGCAATGAGTAGAATGATTGATTGTGAACCTCTCGTATCTATCAATGGACCATGAGATAGCATCGCTCTCCGCTGGCGACGGGGATACACCATTGAGCTTCCTTGATATAGAATGAATTCAATCTCCTCTTCCCGCAAATTTCTTCGACATGGCGGGGTCCACATAGTTCTCGCTTCCGACCTTGCGTAGCAAGCATTAACCAATACATTTACATTTGTGGCCAAAGCTGCCAACCTCGGGTACAATCTGGTGGGATTAGGTGGTATGGAATTGCATTTGGTCCATGTAAATTCCATTCGCTGTTTGAAAAAGATGAGAAGGATTGGATTACTCCTTGTATCATATCATCTGGACCCAGTATAAGATATGGTGGGATTTATGGTGGATTTTTTAAATCCACTACAATACGTGGGCCCCACGTTGACGCATATGTTTTATCCATGCCGTCCATCCATATGCGCCCTTTACATGTGACAGTTGAGTTGCATATGCACACAGGTGACCAGCATCAATTGTGAAATCTGGTCCCTAGATTACAATTCCATGGTCCACCAAAAACTAGTTTCACTTAATAGAGTTGCGCCCCCCCCCCAAAGGAAGAGTTTGATTCCAAACGTGGGATTGGGCAGTCAAAATACCATGGTATATCCAGGCATTTAATCATTGCGCAATAACAGTGTTAATTCCTCCTATTGCAATTCAATACCATTTAATCCAGCATTCCAAATAGGCCCTTAGGGGTCTTTCTCCCATTCACCCGTCTTCCCAAAATTAAATCCTCTTCCCATCCCAAGTGAATATCTAACCCCTCCTGAGAATTTCTACCTTAACCCATCAATAGATGTCCACACCCACGTGGCCCTATATAGTGATGACTCCATCCACCGATCCTCTTCCTTTACCCCATATTTTCATACGATTACCTTTTTCCACAATGCATCCTCCTCCGTGCCAAATCTCTGTGCTTCCTTATCTCTGCTCCTCCCTCCTCGTATGGCTTACAGGCTTCCTCCCTTTTGAAGTGGAACTTCCTCTCCTGCTCCGCTCCTTGCCATAGGAAGTCTTGTCTTAATTTATCTAGTCTCACAATGATTTTGCTGGGACACTTGAATAACAATAGGAAGTATAGTGGAATATTCAATGGTGCCGATTTAATTGAACTCAGCTTCCTACCCATTGATAGATGTTGGTGCATTGGTAGTGATAACTTCCTTTCGATTCTTTCAATCACCTTGTCCACAAATGCTTTGCAGGTTTGCCATTACACATAGGTAGTAGGAAACATCCCCGCCTTACACCTGAATGTCTCAGCTAACGCACTTCTCTCTTCCTTCTTGCTCTTCTATTTCAATAAAATTTAGTTGCCATTAAAAAAGTTTTTTTTTTTTTTTTTTTTTTTTTTGTGGACCTGTATCACAAATTGTTTTAGTTGATAAGTTGAGCATTTAATGTTTATAGCCATTCAATTTATAGGTTTTTTGAAGTTCCTTTTTTAGTTAAATAGGATTTTAAATCATTGGGTTGTCATGTTCAAGGTTGGAGACAACGTGGGTGACTGTGCTGCTCGAGGTGCTGATCTTTTTGAAAGTATTGCGGCAGAGATAATCAGTGCTATGATACTTGGGGGGACAATGGCTCAACGTTGCAAAATTGAAGGCAAGCAATAAGTTCTGTAGATGTTGATTAGGTTTTAAAGACCCCGATTCACTGTTTCTTTTAAATATAAGGAGTGTTGATATCAGTTCTGTTCTCCTTGTCTTCTCCCTCCACTTAGCATGGTACTGTTTGTTTCTTCTTCTTTTGCTGATATGTATGTGTAATTAGAATTATTTGGCAGCGAGGACCATTGTGCCTATTTACTTCTTTCAAGATTTGCTACGTGCAGTTGTTGCTTTTTTCTTTTTTTTTGCTATTATTATTATTATTATTATTATTATTATTTTTTCTGTTGCACTAAATAATTGGGTTTTTGACTTACAAGAAAAAGAAATGTGGTAGAACCTTGACCCACATGTCACCTGGCTTTATGGCTTGTGTTAGACACGTTATGCTGGAAAGGGAGCCATGTTGAATAACATGCAGAACTCTGCTTGTCGCATGGCACTATATAGTTCACCATGAACAACATGGAGGTGATAATCTCTTTGTTTGTGGCATGCTTATCTCATGCAAAGTTCTCTGGTTCGTCATTGATGCCATGGTTCGGTGTTATGGTTGAGACCCATAAGCCATAGATGGCAAAAAAAGAAAAAGAAAAAGAAAAAAGAAGAAGAAGAAGAAGGCAGGTTCTTTCTGACATTTGATCCTCATTGTGTGAGGTCTCTAATATCCAAGTCTTGTTAGAAAAGCCTGCTGTGAACTGGAGAATTAGACTAAATAACTAAAAGTATCTGATAAGTAGGTTAATCATGAATCTCATTCCTTCCATTGCGTGGGCAAGTCCAAATTCTGGTTATCTATGAACTAAAGTTTTTGAAGTCTTATATAGTTGGCCTTTCTGCCTGTTATGGATTGGTGGTTTTGAGGTTTCATACCTTTCAAGAGATTTTTTTTTCTTGTAGGCTTCTCTGTTCATGTGTTCTTACCACTCAAATTTTTTAAGTAGCTTGAGTTTGGGCTTCTGGAATTGATTTGTCCTATCTGATCTTCCAATGTGCTGGTTCAACCTGCCTTTACTTTTAAGGTTCCTTTTAATATGTCTCTATTCTAATTGGTTTAGATGAACTTTCTTATGTTTTGCATTCAGTCTGCATCAGCTGATGATAGTAGTTGTTTTCCTCTGCAGATCCGTCTGGGTTTATCTTGTTTCCTCTTGTCATTCATTCTTTTGACTTGGTGGTATCATCAATTGGAATACTTTCAATCAGGGGTACGCGTGAATCTGGAGCAAAGGTTCCGATAGAGGATCCAATGACAATACTCCAAAAAGGCTATTCCATCACAATATTTTTAGCTGTTCTAGCATTTGGCGCGGTAATGCTTCATCTGCATCAAATGACTCAATACTACTTATATTGCCCATAATTGATGTTAATATTGTTATGTTATCCTTTCCAGCTGTTCTCTGCATGTAATGCTCATAATCTTAACCCTGTTAGGTCAACATCCATCATTGTTTCTCATTCTGTTTTTTTTTTTTCCTTTCTAATTTGCTGTTTAATTATTTTACAGTCTACTCGTTGGCTGCTTTACACTGATCAAGCACCTTCTGCATGGCTGAACTTTGCCTTATGTGGCTTGGTGGGAATCATGACAGCCTACGTTTTTGTTTGGATTTCTAAGTATTACACTGATTACAAGCATGAGCCTGTACGCACGCTGGCTCTTGCAAGCACAACAGGCCATGGAACTAACATAATTGCAGGCATAAGTTTGGGTTTAGAATCAACTGCCCTTCCAGTCCTGGTTATTAGTGTAGCTATTGTTTCATCTTTCTGGCTAGGTCAAACTTCAGGCCTGGTAGATGTAACTGGAAGTCCAACTGGTGGTCTATTTGGGACTGCTGTAGCAACAATGGGGATGCTCAGTTCTGCAGCTTATGTGCTCACCATGGATATGTTTGGTCCGATTGCTGATAATGCCGGTGGGATCGTTGAGATGAGCCAGCAGGTAATGAATTTGATGAATAATTAATCCTTGCGAAAGTTTAATTTGATAAAAAAAGAAAAGAAAAATTGGCTCTACTTTTCATGATGTGTTGCATGCAGAAGTCATGATGGCTTTTCCTTTGATGCACTCTCATATAGAATGCATGTATTCTTTCCATGCATGTGCATTCTATTTGATCTTGGGAAGGTGGTCCAGTTCACATGCAATACTATTCTTCTATCTAAAATTGCTGTTAGTCCAGTTCACACAGTTTGGTCCATGTCTGTTCCTACAGGCTTTGAAATGCCATTCTTGAATTGCATGTTTACTGGAATGTCATCTTTAGAATGTTTCCAAGAGGCCATGCGCCCCCCCCCCCGCCCCCCCCTGTTTTTCTATGCAATATTTATCTATGCTATAGGAAGGGACGTAAGGACTTAAAATAAATAAATAAATAAAATAAAATAAAATAAAATAAATTTTTTTTAAAAGGGATGTAAGGCACAATGTTTGTAAATGTCTGGGTGATGACCTAACATTGTTGTCATCAGATTTGTGGTATCAATGTAGAGATTTTTGTGCAAGACTACAAAAGAAAAGAAAACATAGGATTTTTCTCATGCTTAACTAATCACTACAAATATTGGATGTTGGTATATTGGTATGCCACCTAGTCTCAAGCTTGTAATAGAACTACCAGTTTTGAGTCTTTCTACAAGAATTGAGTCAAAACAATTATATGAGGGTCAATGGATCAAGTTTTTCTTGTTTCCAGGTTGTTAGCAGTGTTGTCATGTGCGATCGCATAATCGCATACCATGACTTGAATCGCTTATGCCGTGGTCGCATATGCCATGCAGGAAGCATGCCATGATTATGCGATGGCATAATCGCATAATATAGTATGCCATGGCATAATGGCCAACAATCAAGATTGTAATAAGTTGTAAGTTGTAACTTGTAACTTGTATTGTATGCATTAACTCATCAAGATTCAAGTTGTCAATACAATTTCTTATTTGTAGTTTTCAATCATTAATTCTTTCTTTGTGTAACTTGTTAATTATTTAAATTTGTTTTGTTATATATAATATAATATAACTCAACATATAGATGGCCTAATAGTCAAACTACAATGAAATAGGTAAACAAACCCAATCCAATCACTTGTAGTAATTATACATAGTTTTTCTTAATTTTTTAGAATTTTTTTTCTATTTTTTTTATTACCATTTTTTTAAATTTTCAAAAGAAAAAATCCATCAGCTTGAGCGATTGCTTATGCGATTATGCGATGGCTTAAGTGATCAGCCCAGGTTGATGGCTTATGCAATTTTATGCGATTTGACAACATTGGTTATTAGCATGGTCATAAATAGTGGTTTCGGACAGTGACTCACCTGGAAACTGAAACTGTTACAACTTTTCCGAACTTGTTCCGACTCAGTCAGATTTGTTCCGACTCAGACAGGTTTTGGTGTGTTGACTTGTCCAACGATTCATTTTGTTCTCCACGGATACTGAGTTGATTCGGCCTGCTCCAATATTTAGAACCATGGTTGTTAAATCTAGTATGGGAAATACTTTTACCCTTCTTGGTTTGTAAGTTTTTGTATCATTACCTGTGTTAAAGATTCTCTGCATTTGGGGTGAGTTGATATGCTTCGTCTGAGTCTGTTGAGCTGGAAAGTCAACTAAGTCCTAGTTGCACAGTCTCAGAAACAAGCTTATGTATTCTTTGAAGGTTGTAAGTTGTGACATTGTAATATTAGCTTGGATCATCTTAATGTAAAGTTATTCATGTTTCATGCAGCCTGAAAGTGTCCGGGAGATTACAGATGTTCTAGATGCTGTTGGGAACACCACAAAAGCTACCACTAAAGGATTTGCTATTGGTTCTGCAGCACTTGCTTCTTTCCTCCTTTTTAGTGCTTATATGGATGAAGTAGCTTCTTTTGCGCAAACCCCCTTTAAGGAGGTCAGCTGAATGCGTGTACCCTGCAAAACCTATCTATTGGTGTTTCCATGACTCTTCTTTGTTAAAATAGTTAAAGAGGCCTTTTGACTATCTAATTTTTCCAGTCTTGATTGGTTCACAGGTTGACATTGCAATTCCAGAGGTTTTTGTTGGTGGCTTGTTGGGCTCTATGCTTATTTTCTTATTTAGTGCATGGGCATGTTCTGCTGTTGGTCGAACTGCCCAAGAGGTTGTTAATGAAGTGCGGAGACAGTTTATTGAGAGACCGGGTATCATGGTGAGTATCTTGCCGGCTCCGTATTGTAGCTCATTTTCTCAATAGCTCGTTAATGACACCTCAAATTGATTTGACATGCCCATCCCAGGACTATAAAGAGAAACCAGATTACAGCCGCTGCGTCTCTATTGTGGCATCTGCGTCTTTGCGGGAGATGATAAAACCTGGCGCTTTGGCTATTATATCGCCCATTGCGATCGGTGAGTCCTTTCATTTGTTTTCTCAGTGTGGTGCATGTGTTTTCACATCTTTGCTAATGTGATTGTATATTTGCCAAAACGTTAATAGTTCAAGCCTTGTTGCATGGCTCAAGTAAAACGTATGCGTGAAAAGGAGTTAATACTTGGGAGCGGTGGTGTTCAGAGATATTTCAAACCTACTTTTACAGTTCGAGCTGGCGATTTGGTGCCAATTTTGTCACGCAGGAAGATGGGACACGGTCGTTTGGATCGAAATAGAGTTTAGGCCTAAAATGGCCTTTTGGAGGATGTGTCCAAATGGGCCCTTAATTTGTCCATTTTATAACGATATGGTCACTCCAAATATTTGGATTAAGTTGTTTTTCTTTTGTGAGGTTAACTGTATCTGGAGTGGTCCATGGAATCTACTTTTCTTCCATGCCTATGCCAGTTCTACTAAAAGAACTCAAGTTGATTGATAATGGGTTGGAATGATGTGCTCTGCCACATTTTAATTGCCATGCGCCAGTTGTGTATGCCACTTTCTGTTGGGGAAGCAACAGAAGGAAAACATTGAAAATTTCTACTTGGGCAAAGACAACGAATGTAACCTGTCTGTCATATAGTGATGTAGATCTTGATTCTCCATTCATTCTAGACTTCTTCAAGATGAGGGAGAGCTTCCCACAATTTCTAATATCTGTGCCCTATCTTCTAAAGTAGTTTTTGGTGTAGCAAAACTTTATATTGATAAGATTGAAAAGTTTGCTTTGATTGTAATTCCTTAATGATTTGGTACTGAACTATACATACCCTCTTTCTTCTTTTTTCTCTCCCCCCCCCCCCCCCCCCCCCCCTCCTTTTCCCTGCATACTAATTGTCTTCAATTTGCAGGGTTTGTGTTTCGGATATTGGGCCACCTCACTGGCCATCCTCTATTAGGGGCCAAAGTTGTGGCTTCCATGCTCATGTTTGCGACCGTATCCGGTATTCTTATGGCTCTCTTTCTAAACACTGCTGGAGGGGCCTGGGATAATGCGAAAAAATTTATAGAAACTGGTGCTCTTGGTGGCAAAGGGAGCGAATGTCACAAAGCTGCTGTCACGGGGGATACGTAAGTTTGCCATATCTTTTACTTTCGAAATTCAAGAAGTCCATTATCAAACACCATTGCTCCTGAATATGCCATGTGAATGATTACATGCATGTGCGATGATTCACGAACGCTGAATGCATGCACGTAATCGTGTATACTTCATTTACTCATAGTGACAAGTCTAGTTCTCAGCAATTTCTGTGTTCAAGAACTACTTGAGAGATTTTCAAAAGTTTCAGCTTTTTTTTTTTTTTTTTTTTGGGGATAATCTGGGGAAATCTCATTTGCTATAAAAAGATAAAAAAAATTATTATAAACTAATAAATAATTTAAAATTTTAATGTATAAGTTGGTCCATTCAGTATGTGAGCCACGATATTAGGAATAAACAATGTTTTAAATATCGACGATATCGGTCGATATATCCCACGATATATCTTGTATCCCACCTGAGCGATAAGAAATGCACAGGTTATGCCGATATATTCCACATGTTCGATTCGGTGAGCATTTTTAATCGGAATTATATTAAATCAGTGTCAAATGGTTACAAACCTATTGGTTCTCCATATTTTGTACGAAAAATCATGGAGTTGGAGCTTTGATTTTGATATTCATTGGTTCTTCATGTTCTCCATGTTTTTTTCAAAAATTTTATTCAACCAACTGTCAATTGAAACTAATTTCGAAGTATTTAAGAGTATTTGATGAAACGATCATCACGTACACTCTAATATCAAATTTTGAGTGTAAATGGTCTGATTTGAGAAAAATTGGGAAAAATTCAATTCCCCCCCCCCCCCCCAAATTCTCCCAAATTGCTTGCAATGTTGCACTCGAAACGTAAAATCAAGCGTATATGAGGGTTAATCTACTGATTTGTTAAGTCCTTGTCAATTTTCGAAAAGTAAAAATTATTTTTTAATTAAAAATTAATAAAAAAAATATTATTATTATTATTATTATTTTGAATTTTCCCTTCAACCGGCTATCAATTGAGACTAATTTCAAAGTATTTAAGAGTGTTTGATGAAATGATAATCACGTACACGCTAAATGTTATGCATTCAATTTGAATATAGTTGCACTAGTTCAGTCAGACAACGCATAGCTTATGACCCTATACAAAGAAAACCTATTATATACACTTCTTTAATGAGATGTTATGATTTAAAAGTGTGTATTAAGGTCTTTTTTTAACAATCCTTGGAAGTTTCATTGAAAAATTCAACTATTTTCGTAATGTTTCTCCATGTTTCTCAAAAAGTGCGATAAATTACCCGATACAAGCGATATATCTCGTGCAATAACCAATATGTATCTATATGCCAAGGGTGCGATGCTTAACGCGATATTGATATTTTGAACACTTGGAATAAGTTGATGGGTTAGAAAATGTTGGCTGATTTTTTCACTACTATGTCTACTCAGTTAATTGTGGCCCACTTGACTAGTGGACCAACCTGATTCTTGGGATAGGGAATCTGCTTAATGATACCTTTCTGATGCTGGCATTTGTGGTGGTGTGTGCATTAGCTGACTTGTACACGCGTGTGGGCATAGAAAAGCTATTTTGCAAAAATATGGCGAGATTTTCAAAATTCTGATTTCTCATGGCATCTACGCCCAACTTGAAAGCTTAAAAATGAGGATGCAACCTTTCTAGAAAGAAATTGCATGCATGTAAAACACCTGTCCCAGCGAATATTTAACACATTTTCTAGATAATTTACCGTCTCTTAATTTATGGTAGAAAGTCATTGGCTTGCATAGAATGCAGTTGTTGGTTAACATATAAAGTCGGAGAATTTGCATAGAATGGAATTGTTAGTTAATGTATTCAAGGCATAAGATTAAGTATAGGCTTAAACATGGTGATTGTCCACCATGTTATTTAGTTTGTGCAGTCTCATCCCCTGTACACATGGTACAAATGCACATCAATCAAGACCATCAAAATTACTGATGGAGCATATCTTGGCAATCATACTTACATAATGATCTTGATAATATCTGCCTTTTTTGCATTGAATTTGAACCGCTGACCATTTTACCATTCTTTTATAGCCAGCATTTGGATAGTTAGGATCGTTTTCCACGTGAATTTTGGTATAGGCTCCATTCACAAAAGGCCACCATCTTGGACTGTGGATCGACATACATTTATGCAATTTGTGTGGTGCTTGAGACAACTTAAAATGGTGGCGAACCATCGCTATTTTTCTCTCCTAAGCATCATGTTCCTTTTGTCCTGAATGCCAATTGAAAATTTCTTTCAAAAGATTATTTTATTGAATTTCATTTAGGACTCCTTGATGCTATAAGCTGCTAAAACCCAGAAGAAAAAGCATATGAAT
This sequence comes from Magnolia changhungtana, assembly GCA_030180095.1. Classification (NCBI taxonomy): domain Eukaryota; kingdom Viridiplantae; phylum Streptophyta; class Magnoliopsida; order Magnoliales; family Magnoliaceae; genus Magnolia; species Magnolia changhungtana. The sequence continues at coordinate 8,313,989 of JASAUF010000630.1, read as the reverse complement.
GGATCTTTCTGCCTCAAACTTTCTTGCATAACTTCATAGTTTTTTGTATGATTTTTTCTTTTTTACTTGGTTTTCAGTGTTGGCGACCCGTTCAAGGACACTGCTGGGCCCTCTCTTCATGTCCTTATCAAGATGCTTGCGACGATAACGCTTGTCATGGCACCTGTTTTTCTGTGAGTAATTTTACATCCTCTTATTTGACAAACACATGGCACCCTTCTCTCTTCGTGGGGGCTATCGATGTTCTGAATGTCCAAAGGAATCACGATCTTAAGATCAAGGGTGCCGATTTTTCCTCATTTCTTTCCTCTTTTTTTTTTTTTTTTTTTTCCTTCTTCTTCTGAAGAAATAATGTTACACTGACTGCCCATTTGGGTCTTGCACACTGACAAAATATATGTAGGCTCATATTCATTGTTAGTGTCTTTAGTAATAATAGCTAGTTTATGAAATTTGTCTATTTCATTTGCGCGGAAAATTCCATAGTATATATGCAAGTGATTGGATTGGATTGGATTTTTAAGGACATGTTTGTTTCTATCCGATACCTTGGAATTGAAAAAGAATTCTGCGAAATTCATACTTTTCCAACTTTTGCATTAAAAAGGACCTGTAGTAGTCCGTTTTCAAGTGCCAAACATTTCACAAAAACTCAAATCAATGTCTGTAGAAAATTAATAAATCCTTTTTCCAAAATCTTAAAGGAAAAATGGACCATTTGACAGTTGACCTTTTCACATTTCTACATGAATCCATTGAAAACTGCACTGGATAATAACTTCCCCTGGTGAAGAAGATCAAGTTGGCCCTTGCAAACAGCTTGATGTACCATCACCCTCAACCCTTTGAGCAAATGTGGTCAAATTGCATTCGTAAATTCGTGCCTTGTAAGAGCACCGGCCTGATTTTTTTTTTATCCAGGTGATTTTCATGGTGTGTGTGTGCCCACCTTTTTTGATGGCTCCAATCTCCTGCACAAGTGACATGTTGGAAGACTGCCACATGTGTGAAAATTCATACTGTAAGGTTGACCACTCCAATTAATCTTTTGCATCATCTCTATGCTCCGATGTAGCCCGTCTTTGCATTATTTTCTTTTGTTCTCTCCTCATTTATAGCCAAGTAATAAAATTCCCCTATTCTGAAACTTGCCAAAGTTAACTTGAAGACACGGGCTAGATGGGCTCAATATGATGAATGGTCCACATCAAAGGCTGGTTCATATGATGGACGGTGGATATTAAGGGTGGACCAAACAAAATTGAGGGATAAGTACTTATTTGATATTGGAAACCAAACATATTTTTCTGCTTTTTAGCTACCAATATACTTAACGCAACATACTATCCAACGGTGCCCTTCATGATATATATTTAATGTATAAGGACGAATCAAATATAGAAAAACAGAAGAAAAAAATACATGAATTACAGCTTGCAGTTGTCTGACCTCTCTTACCTACAGTTGGGAGTCCGATGACTCGGGTGAGTTTCTCAATGACTTTGGCTTGAAATCTCTCCCAGTCGAGTTGACTCGGCCTAGTTTCTGGTTGTGCCAGTGAATTTTAGAACTATGACTAAGAAAATCTCTAGCCATGTTCACACGCCACAAGGCTAGTAACTAGTAAACATGCATGCAAGAAAATAAAGGCGACTATAGACACTGATCAGTTCACATTGGCAGTGGGACCCACAACTACGAGTATGGAACCCTTTCCGAGTTGGGTAGACCACTCATTGGGAAAAATCAAACTGGTCTCTCACCAATGGGCTTGGTTGGCCCGTGTTTTTGTGTAAACATGTGTGGCTGCCGGACCTTTGCCTGGACCATGAAATCTCATACGCACCATTGATTACATTTCTAGCAAGCATATCTAGGGTGATCATAAGCTTTGATCTTGTGGGCCACATCCGCAGGCCATGGCCCAAAAATCACGGTTGTCGGGAAATGTTTTTTTATTGAATGAAAATTTAGAGCAATGATCAGCGGTTAGGTTAAAAGCTACGTCAGGGATGATGCATGCATGTGGTGATCCACTTGATCAACGGTTCCAATCACCCTAATAAGAGAGTTCCACCATACATCGGAGATGGGAAAGATGGACATATAGCCATTACAGGAGATTGTATGCCAACATTCGATACAGCCATTTTCCCGCCAAATTGTCACATGGGTGGGGTGTGGTGTTGGGCGCTGTGGGGCCCACCGTAATGTATGTGTTTTACATCCATGCTGTCCAGCCGTTCTGCCAGCTCAAAAAATGAGGCAGATCCGAAGCTCAAGTGGACTATATCAAAGGAAACAGTGGGGATGATGACCCGACCGTTGAAACCTTCCTAGGGCCCACCCTAATATTTATTTTCCATCCGACCTGTTGATAAGGTCATACGCAAAAATATGAGCTTGATCCATCAAAAACTTATGCAGGCCCTAAGAAATTTTAGTTCTAGGCGTTCAGTCACAACTGTTTCCTGTGGTGTGGTCCACTTGAGCTTTTGATCTTCTTGATTTTTAAAAGTATGTTTTAAAATGAGTTGGCAAAACGGATGGACGGCATGGATAAAACATATACAACCGCATGGATAAAACATATACATCACACAGTTAGCTCGCACACGCCCAACACCTAGCCAGGCAGTGCTGGGTCACCACTCACCACCCAATCCACTTCCATGTTTGGTCGTAATTACAAGGAAAAAAACGAAAAAACCAGACGCCAAACATAAGTGGGCCGCGTTACAAGAAACTGTGGGGATTGAACGGCCACCGTCAAAACCTTATCGGGAGCCACAGAAGGTGTGTATCAATCTGATATTTGTCTTGTACCTTGATACCCGTGGGAATAACCTTACGAACGGATTGGATGGCATATAAACGTCACGATGAACTCAGAAGGTTTCAACGGTGGGCGTTTCCATATGCACAGTCTCCTGTGGTGTGATCCAATTGAGATTTGGATCTACCTCATTTTTGACATCATATACTGGAATGAGATGGAAAAACGAACGGAGGGAGTGGATATAATACAGACATCCTTGGTGGGCCCCACAGAGCTTTAGGTTGCGTTGATTCCTGTGACCCGGGTTACAGCGAAGTCTCGTCCGCATTTGGGAAATTTAGGACTGTGGACCCCACCTTTTATCCAGCTGTTTTTACTAAACAATACAAACTTTGTTTTGGAACTTAGACCTGCTCGTACGGTCAGCATTTGAGGACGAAAATATCCCTCCCTTCCTTTCGAAGACGAGCGCTGACGCTCAACCAACCGAGAGTTGTACGAACGGCTCAGAATAGATCAGAGTTACATGCCCCGCAGCTATGTATTTATTATATCCACAACGTTCATCCATATTTCGAGATCATTTCGGAGCATTATTCCAAAAAAAAAAAATCATATCCAAAGATCAACTGGACGGGAAAATTGATTTTCACAGTTAAAATTTTTGTAGGGCCCACCATAACATTTATTTTCTATCCAATCTATTCATAAGGTCACAAAGGCCTGGATGAAGAGAAAAAACAAATTTCATAATGATCCAAAACTTCTGTAACCCCTAAAAGGGTTTCAATGGTAGACGTTCAATTCCCCACTGCCTTTTACAGTGTGGTCCACTTGATATTTTGATCTATCTTATTTTTCGTCTCAACCCTTAATATGAGCTCGCCAAATAGATGGACGGTTTGGATATAACACAGACCTCATGATGGGACCCACAAAAGCAAAATAGCAAAAAAAAAACTGACTTCCGACAGTTGGGCAGATTTTTTATTTTTATTTTACAGGGTCTCCAACATTTTTCTCTAATACATGATCATGTAAATGTATATATAAGTATATAAAATTATTTTTCTGTTTTTAATTCATTTCCTTGTCTATTTATTTAACAAGCATATCTCCTAGATTAGAACTTTCACACACCCCCACACACTTACCGTGGAATTTTACCACCTATGGATACTCGAATGCTTGACCGGGTGTTGAAACTCTTAAGAGTTTACCACCTGAGTAAGAGTAAGAATCCAAACTAAAATGATTTACTTAATGTATCACATATGATTTTGGGTAGGAGAAGTTAATTTAGCCAACTAGCCTAGTTATTTTCTAAGATTCCATCGGGTTAATGGTAGAAAATCCATTTCATTCACTTTGTGGTCAATTTTAATCACTTCGCGGTCAAACTGGAAATTGAGCGGGCCAAACTAGAAATTGAGTAGGACAAACTAGAAATTGAGCGGGCCAAATTGGAAAACTAGAAATTGAGCGGGACAAACTGGAAATTGAGCGGGTCAAACAGAAATTTGCGCGGGTCAAACTGGAAAATTGGATATTGAGCGGGTCAAACTGGAAATTGAGTGGGCCAAATTGGAAAACTGAAAATTGAGCGGGACAAACTGAAAAACTGGAAATTGAGCGGGCCAAACTGAAAAACTGGAAATTGAGCAGGATAAACTGGAAATTGAGCGGGCCAAACTGGAAATTGAGCGGGACAGGCAAGCGTCGGATATACATTGTTGATGTTTACAGTAATCTTGGAGTGCAGAAAATTTCCATGTCCGTACATTTCAGTCCAAGTTCCTTTGGCCCGCTCAATTTCCAGTTTGTCCCGCTCAATTTCCAGTTTGTCCTGCTCAATTTCCAGTTTTCCAGTTTGTCTCGATCAATTTCCAGTTTGGCCCGCTCAATTTTTAGTTTTTCAGTTTGTCCCGCTCAATTTTCAGTTTTCCAGTTTGTCTCGATCAATTTCCAGTTTGGCTCACTCAATTTTTAGTTTTTCAGTTTGTCTCGCTCAATTTCCAGTTTGTCCCGCTCAATTTTCAGTTTGGCCCGCTCGATTTCCAGTTTTCTAGTTTGTCTCGATCAATTTCTAGTTTGGCCCGCACAATTTTTAGTTTTTCAGTTTGGCCCGCTCAATTTTCAGTTTTCCAATTTGGCCCGCTCAATTTCCAGTTTGTCCCACTCAATTTTCAGTTTGCCCCACTCAATTTCCAGTTTTCTAGTTTAACCCGCTCAATTTCCAGTTTGTCCCGCTCAAATTCCAGTTTGGTCCGCTCAATTTTCAGTTTTCTAGTTTGGCCCGCTCAATTTCCAGTTTGGCTTGCTCAATTTCCAGTTTGTCCCGCTCAATTTCCAGTTTTCCAGTTTGGCCCGCTCAATTTCTAGTTTGTCCTGCTCAATTTTCAATTTGGCCCACACATTTTCCAGTTTGTCCCGCTCAATTTTCAGTTTTCCAGTTTGACCCGCTCAATTTTCAGTTTGTCTCGCTCAATTTTCAATTTAGCCTACACAGTTTTTAGTTTGTCCCGCTCAATTTCCAGTTTGGCCCGTTCAATTTCATGTTTGCCCTGCTCAATTTTCAGTTTGTCCTACTCAATTTACAGTTTAGCCTACTCAATTTCATATTTGCCCTGCTCAATTTCATGTTCGCTCCACTCAAAAGAGATCAAAGTTACATGGGCCCCATAGTTATGTATTTATTATATCCATAATATTTCGAGATCAATTGGGAGCATTATAAAAAAAAAAAGAATCATATCCAAAGATCAACTGGACTACACCAGAAAGAGTAGCGGGGAAATTGATTTTCACCGTTAAAAATTTTGGATGAAGATCAACCAGACTCCATCCAATCTATTCACAAGGTCACAAAGGCCTGGATGAAGAGGAAAAACAAATTTCATAATGATTTAAAACTTATATTACCCCTAAAAGGGTTTCAATAGTAGATGTTCATTCCCCCACGGCCATTTACAGTGTGGTTCACTTGAAAGCTAGATTTGTCTAAGAAACAAAAAATTTATATGTCAGCAGAAATTTATAGCTACGGATTATGACCGTAGCAAGCCTAGATTCGAAATATCGAGAGCTTTCAATATTATCGAAAAGTTCAGAGCGGTCCAGCGAGTTTGCCTACAAAATTTTGGAATTTTCGATGCACTATAGCTACGGATTTTAACCGTAGCCATAGCCGTAGCAGTCTACATTTTGCTTTTTTTTTTTTTTTTTTTTTTTTTTTTTTTTTTTTTTTTTTGTGCTGTGTTGTTTTTGTGGGTCCCATCATGAGGTCTGTGTTATATCCAAACCTTCCATCTATTTTTCGAGCTCATATTAAGGCTTGAGACAAAAAAGAAGATAGATCTAACTATCAACTGGACCACACTGTAAAAGGAAGTGGGGAATTGAACGTCTATTATTGCAACCCTTTTAAGGGTTACAAAAGTTTTGGATCATTATAAAATTTGTTTTTCCTCTTCATCCAGGTCTTTGTGACACTATGAATGAACTTATATGGGGAGGATTTCTCACAAACATCACAGTGGGCCCCCTAAAAGGTTTCTAATGGTTGATGCTCATTCAACACTGTTTCCTGTAATGTGATACACTTGAGATTTGTATATACCTCATTTTTGGTTTCATATCATAAAATGATGTGGAAAAATATATGGACGGCATGGATGAAAAGCATACATCATGGTGGGGCCCACAGACCACCGACCATCCACGATTGGCTGCTGGCAAGGGAGTACCCAATCCGTTTCCGTGAAAGGAGGGGTATTTTCGTCCTGGTCTCCGCACGTGCAGGTCTAAGTTGCAAAACAAAGTTTGTCTTGTTTCATAAAAACAGCGGATAAAAGGTGGGGCTCACAGTCCTAAATTTCTCTCCGCATTTTGGTTACTGACTGCATTGAGTACAACACCCAAACGGATCTCATGGGGATGTCTGATCCAATAAACGCATGACACGTGTAAAATCACAATTCTCTATTTTTCGTTTTTTCTTTCCTGGCGGTCTGTATTAAAAAAGCAATAAAAAAAAATTAAAAACGAGGAAAAACTTTGATACTCTGGCAGAATATGGTGCATAATACACATTCACTTGAAAAATTACTAAGAAATTGCACACCTGGAATAAGCTTAGTAGAATCAAACCTCAAAAATTATGAAAACCAATAGAGATGTGTCAAAAACAGAAAATTTAAATGTATTTAATTATCTTATTCTCCAATTATTGGAAATTTATTGGACGGTCAAGATGAAAATATCCAACGGTAGTATTTCAACCAAAAAGTTTCCAGAAAATATTACAAATTTTCAAACAATCTGATTAGTGATTGTGACTTGGGGACGGTGGTCTGTACAATCTAGTAGGTTTTATTTGAGTTGATATATGTCACCTGTACAATTTCTGAGTGCCTGTGTATCAAGCGTCATACGAAGCCGGAGTATCATCGTACTCTTAATTCTTAAAAAAAGAAGAGAAAGGTAAAATAAAAAAAACAAAAGAGAGGGAATCTCCCAACTTTCAGTTTTCTCACACCTTGGAGTTACGGGACTTGCTGCTCCTAGCCAGAAAGGGATAGAGAGGTGATCTATTTTTTTTTTTTTTTTTTTTAAATTAATTTTTTAAATAATGAGAAATGCTTGAAATCTCATTCCAGATTTCCGTTTCCAGCCATTATTCTACCAAGTTATATATATAATTTTTTTTTTCATCTCATTTTGCCATTTCATGCCGGTAATCTTACTGTTTTTTTTTTTGCCCCCCTCTTGAATTTGAGCTGGGTTTTGCTTTCTATTGATTCAGTGTTTAGGTACATGAAAAACCCATATCTTATTTTCCCTGAATTTGGATTGTTTATATGATAATTGTGTTTATAAAGCCTCAATAGCTACCCTTCTCTACGAATCTGATGACGGAAAGAGGACATAGTAGTGATTTCCTTCATTTTCTCATTTCCTTTTGCTATTTCTTGCCCGTAATTTAGTGGTTTGTTGTTATTGTATTCAGTTGGGTTTTCTGTCGTTGATTTAGTGCTTGGCGATTTGAAAAACCCAGATCTTATTTTCCCTGAATTTGGGCCATTTTATCATAATTGGTTTTTCTAATTTCAATAGTACCTGGGTATTTGAAGAATCCAGATCTTATTTTCCTTCAATTTGTGTTTCTTTTTAGCTATCTGTTATTCTCTGCGAATCTGATTATGGAAATGGGACTCAGTAACGATTTTCCTTCATTTTTTCATTTCCTTTTGCCTTTTCATGCCTGTAATTATAGTGGTTTTCTTATATTGAATCAGTTGGATTTTCTGTCGTTGATTTAGTGCTTGGAGATTTGAGAAACCTAGATCTTATTTTCCCTGAATTTGGGCTATTTTGTCATAATTGGGTTTTCTAATTTCAATTGTTCTTGGGGATTTGAAGAGCCCATATCTTATTTTCCTTGAATTTGGGTGTGGTTTTTTTTTTTTTTTTCCTTGATTTTCTTTCATTGTCTCATCTCCTTTCACTATTTCATGTCTTTAGTTGTAGTGGTTTGTTCTATTGAATTCAATTGGGTTTTCTGTCATTGATTTACTGCTCGGAGATTTGAGAAACCCATATCTTATTTTTCCTGAATTTGGGTTATTTTAGCATAGTTGGGTTTTCTAATTGCAATAGTGCTTGGGGATTTGAAGAACCTCAGATCTTATTATCCTTGAATTTGGTCTTTAAAAAAAATCATAATTGGATTCAGCTCCTGTGTTCTCTATGAATTTGATTACGGAAACAGGACAATAATTATTTTGCTTCATTGCGTCATTTCTTTTTTTACTATTGAATTTAGATGGTATTTCTTCCGTTGATTTATTACTTGGGGATTTGAAAAACCCATATCTTGTTTTCCTTGAATTTGAGTTATTCCATCATAGTTGCATTTTCTGATTGCCATAGTGCTTGTGGATTTGAAAAACTCCATCTTATTTTCCTTGATTTTTTTTTTTTGTTTTTGTTTTTTTGTTTTTTTGTTTTTGTTGTTGTTGTTGTGGTTGTTGTTGTTGTTGTCGTTGTTGTCATAATTGGATTTCTGCTCCTAGGCGTTATTCTCTGTGAATCTGATCCTGGAAACGGGACTTAGTAATCATTTTCCTTCATTCTCTCGTTTCCTTTTGCTATTTCATGCCTTTAATTGTAGTGGTCTTTTATTGAATTCAGTTAGTGATGCAGGATGGATGGCCTAACCTAGAATGATGCAATGAGATCATAAATGGATTAACTAGAATAATTTAAAGCACAAAATAATGATAACTATCACAAGTTTTTTAAAAAATTCAGCAATGTAACATGTTTGAATTCGAGCCATATGACAGTCCCGCAATGTAGATCCAATACAATACCAAATAATCAGGATCTATGGAAGGTAAAACTTCCATCTAGCATAGGTATTGTTCTCAATTCAAAGGGGTTCACTTGGTTTGTCAGGGTTTGGGTAGGTTAGGGTTAGGACTCTAGGGTTTGGGAATCGAATTTTAGGAATTAGGATTTGGAAATAGGGTTATGGGGAATTATGATTTTGAGAACTAGGGTTTTGAGACTTAGGGTTTTGAGTAAGGGAATCAAAAGTCGAGAGGGAAGAGGAAGAAGAAAGACAGGTATAAGGAATTGGTTGTTGATAGAGAAAGAAGAAAATAAAACTAAATAGAAAGAGAAAAAGAAAAGTGAAGAAATACCTTTTGATGGAAGAGAATGAGAAAAGACAAAAAAAGAGAGAAGATAATAACTTGGGGAAGAGAAAAAAAAGTAGAAAAGATGACTAGGGAATCCCTTTCCGTGGCTTCGCACCACCAATCCAATCACATGATGAAATTTTGCTCAATCTCAAAGCAAAGGGATATAAATCTCTTTCATTCATAACATGCATTATGTACAGGGTGGGGATGTCTAACCCTTTATAGTCTCGAAAAAGACCTTTTACAAAAAGGCGTTCTCAAATAAGATTTTCAACATAAAGACAACTTAATAAATTAATAGTTATTCCTAATTCCTTAATCTCAACATAAATATATGCTATACCGAAAATAACGAAACATGTAAACAAACTAAGCAACTAAAATATTTCATGGCCCATGGTGTCCATGATCAAGATGTTCAATGATGATGATCCAATGGTCCAATCATCATGTCCACTCGACCCAACGGTCCGATGTATCCATCAATCTCCTATATGCGGCCGCGTGCATCTTCCCAGTGTGGGGTTTTCAAAGATGCACGAACATGCTCGTGGGGTCTTTAATGTGACTAAGAATGTGAATTGGGCCAAGTGGGCCTCATGTAATGATCGTCTAGCCACAGGGAGACTGGCCTAGCCCTCCTTCTTTGGTATGTTGCTCGGATGTCCTCATCAGTTAGGTTTCTGCTGTTGATTAGTGCTTGGGAATTTGAAAAACCCAGTTCTTATTTTCCTTGAATTTGGGACATTTATATCATAATTGGGTTATCTAATTTCAGTAGTTTTGGGGATTTGAAGAACTTAGATGTTTTTTTTTTTTAAAATAAAAAATAAAAAAATTTTAATCATAATTGATTTTTTCTAACTTCAATAGGAAAAGGGTTTTTTCTGGCAAACACTTCAAAACCCATTTCACATCTCCATTTGTTTATGAATCTGATCATGGAAACAAGAACCAAGTTCTGATTTTTCTTCCGTTTCTCATTTCGCTTACCCTTTCATGTCTTTAATTTCAGTGCTTTTCTTTTCTTGAAATCTCAGTTGGATTAGGTTTTTGTTAGAGTTAGTGTTTGGTGATAAAAATCCCATATCTGATTTTTTTTTTTGTTTTGTTTTGTTTGTTAAAATTTCATTTCATTTTGCAAATTCATCATGGTTGTTTCTCCGTCATATTATATATATTTTAAACGTCAGATTTGGGGTTTGGTGCTCTTGGTTCCTTGAATTCATTTTAGTTTTTTAAATTTCTTGGCATCTCTTTTGATGACCTAGTCATGAAAATGATGATGATGGTGATGATTTTGATAACCAGACCATGAAAAAAGAACCTAGATCTTATTTTTCTTTAACTAATAATTCACTCCTGCAAAATTATTGTGGTAATTCACTTATAATTGTTTTGCCACTGCTGTGCTGTATTTATATTATAGAATCATGAAAGCAGAGTCCCAGTTCCATTTTTCTGTTATTTTTCCTTTTGGAATTTCCTGTTGTTTTTTACTGTTCTTCTTTCATAAATTTGTTTTGGGGCTGTTAGGATGCATGGAATTTGAACATGGATGAGATCTCTTTGGAAGATAATACCATGGAAAGGACTTCTTTGCTTTTTTGAAAGAACTCACTTCCGACCCCCCCCCCCCCCCCTTTTTTTTGTGGAAGTTCCATCGGACCTAGATTTCTTAAGTGAACCGGGGCATCCAAACACGGGAATTTTTTATTTCCATGGAAAGCTTTTACATAAGCGGATATTTCCATGCATCCAAATGACCCCTTTGGGTTTGCTGTTATATGGTTTGCTGGATATGGAAAATTAAGCTATTCCCTCTTCAAATTTAAGATTCATATGGTGGTTACATTTCTTTATTTTGATCATGAAAAGCAGAATCGGATTCCTTGCTGAAAGCTTTGAGTTCTTTTGATTTCATAGAGATTTCAGTTTCAGGTTTCATATTGCCACTTTGTCAGAGATATGTTCAATAATGTAATTATGAAAAAGAATCTGGTTACTTCTTGTCCTTAATCTCATATTCTTTTGTTAAGCATCTTTTTTTTTCTCCCTCGCTAGTAGCAAGGTCAATATCTCCTTGGTGTGAGCAAGAAAAAAAGATAGAAACGCCTAAAAGAGAAGGAATGGGGTCTATGGAATTTGAAAACCATAATTGGATGTGGGATGGGGTTTACTACCCACATCTGTTTGGAGGAATAATGATTACGGCTGCTGTTCTTGGATTATCAACGAGCTATTTTGGTGGAATTGGGGTTGCTTGTTTGCCCTATTTTGGGCTGGATTTGGGGATCTTCCAGAAGAAGAGGTATGGTAGAAGACCTGTAAGGGTTTACATGGATGGGTGCTTTGATCTCATGCACTATGGCCATGCAAATGCATTACGTCAAGCAAAGGCTCTTGGAGATGAATTGGTAGTGGGAGTGGTCAGTGACGAAGAGATCATAGCAAACAAGGGTCCTCCTGTTTTATCCATGGAAGAGAGGTACATGGCATCTTTATTCTGGTTATGTGGATTTGTTGTAGAATTGTAACTGAAACATGGATGTTTACTAAGGTCCCGTTTGGTAGATGCCTGAAAATGAGTTAATGTCTTTTTAGTTGATCATAATTATGTATTAAAGACCATTATGTCTAATACATAATTCCATTTAGTTAATCATAATTATTTATTAGAGATGATGATCTCTAATACATAGTTATGGTTTATTAAAATTAGATGAACCCATTTTCAGCCATTTACCAAATAGGCAGTGGAATTTTCTTGAAATTCATGTTATCCAATCTCCTAGTTTATTTCCTCAAATTACCATCTTTTTCTCTACTATGGGCCTATGGCCCTATTTACTTAACATTATCAAAGCCTCCATGGAATGTCAAACACGTCTTATTAGTAATCTAGATTGATGGCTAGTTCTGTAATTGGAACTTTCTCCACAGCTCAGGATTTTAAAATGCTCTGTTTCTTGTTTACATGTGCCTTAGAAATAGATTCTTTCTTTTGATTGAGGAATTCATGAACAATTAGTTTAGGTGATTCTATCCCCTTTTCTGTTGTTTGTGAAGTACTCATTGCAATCTGATTTGAAACTGTTCATAGGTTGGTCCTTGTTAGTGGGCTGAAGTGGGTAGATGAGGTCATCACCAATGCCCCATATGAGATTAATGAGAAGTTCATGAATACTCTTTTCAATGAGCATAAGATCGACTACATTATACATGGAGACGATCCTTGTCTACTTCCAGATGGGACTGATGCTTATGCCCTTGCAAAGAAGGTGGGCCGTTACAAGCAAATCAAGCGCACTGAAGGTGTCTCGAGCACAGATATTGTTGGTAGTACAGTTCTCCTCTTCCATTTTAAAATTCAGTGGTTACGGTTTGATTCATGATATTGCTTCCATGTTTTTAATAAATAGTTCTTCTGAGGTTCATATATTCCATCATTGCATTTATGACGTTCAATGAAGTGCAATACAATATTTAGAAGTATCTTGAAAACGGGTAAAAGTTCCTATATGCTTGTTTCCTAGGCATGATTTGGTTTTACAGTAATTTAAATTTCAGCTTTTTTATTTTTATTTTTTCAATCAAGGCATAGTATTGATCGAGCTCCATACTTAAGGAATAAGAGCTTTGCTAATTCCACATCTGTGTGCAATACAACTCATGCACATGCCACACATGTGCCAGCATGGCATGATGAATCCGAGATCCAATCCATCCATCAGAAGGGTTCCACTATTTTGATGCCCTAGCCCAAGAATCAGGTTGATCCACTTGTGAGGTTGGCCACAGTTTGCAAACAGGTGTACGGCTCTGAAGAAGTTCTCTAACCCGTTCACCTGTTTTCAATATTGGGGCCCACATGGTGAGTGGACCAAATATATTTTTTGGGAAAACATGTTGAAGTTTGGACCAATCTGATGGATGGATTGGATCTATCACCTATGTGCCATGCTGGCACACGTGTGGTGTGTACATGAGCTTTATTGCACATGCGTGTGCACTTGGCAAAGCTCTAGGAATAAAGCTCTGCCATATGTAATTATACTATCAGAAAATGTTTTCGTTGTTGAGGATATTACATGCCAATGCTATTCTTATTTCTTACCATTCATTGGGTAAAAACTTTATATTAGGCAGGATACTTTCTTCTATGAGGGACTGGGATCGTCAGAGCAATGCATCCTTGCCAGAACAATTCTATAACCAGAGCACTACTCATGCTGAGGAAAGTGATTCGAATGGATCCCATGTATCTCATTTTCTACCTACATCTCGTCGGATCGTGCAATTTTCAAATGGAAAGGTATGTTTGGTTAATTACTGGCGAGGAATGCTGTTGCACACCCATGCGGATGGTAAATTACCATTGACAGCAGGACATGCGGTAATGTGTCACGTCACGTGTGTATGACATCCGAGCTGTGCAAAATGTAGTCACCACCACGAATATCATCTGGCACACACATCAGGTGGGCAACATTTGTACATTGAATCAGATTGTGGGCAGGTCTAATTTAAATCATCCATGATTTCTGTAAGAGGGCCACCTGATGAGTGGAACTGAGTGATCTTTTCACCAGGTTGGTGGAGCCATCTTTTGCACTAAGAGTATATGTGTTGTGCATGCATGGCATATTAGCATGTGTGCTGGTGATGGATGGCGACTTATCATCGATTAGGCTGTATGTTATTGCACCTCTATTCTGTTAGCAAGGCATTAAAGTACGGCCACTTTGGCTTCTTTCACATCTTATATTTTATCCATTTCCATGTGAACTTCTATTATAGTTCTTGTCCTTTATTTCATATACCATGCACTTACATCCAAGTTATGGCCCGGTCCCAAATGCAAAATATATCCAACACATAAAGATCTGCCCTTATCTGTCAGCAGTCGGGATATTGATGTTTAATATCTAATATGGAGGCTAGTGCTTCTCCCTGGATGGGCCATATATTACATGCATGCATATGCTTGTATGTGAATACACACATAAAGTTTGCATTCAAGGCAATTAGTGCCTGTACCTTTGCCTCACAAAGATTCTATAGATACTAATTATTAAAATCTATACTGCCGACAAGTCCTAATCTACTCCAAAAAATCATTGATGATTTCCATAATTGTGGAGTTCATTGGAATAGACCATGGTTTCCTTGTGGATATGAGAAACCAGACAGACCCCACCTCCCATTTGGACACTGTAGCCTAAAATAATGGGGCTCCTACCCTAATAAACAGTAAACTTCCTGAGTGTAAGATTCTCTTTGGGGATCCACAATGTGGTGAAATACCAGAGAATAGAAGCCCCTTGATGATTTTTGAAAGCCCCTCCTTCCCCTAGCCCTCGTAGAGCCTTCAACTTGTGCTAACATACTCCTAATAGGCACAGTTCTTGGTTTAGAATCATATGTATGATGAAGACTGCAAATCAAAATTCAAAATCACCTAATCCTAACCATGTAAAATTGCTGTACAAAATAACTAAGTGGATTTTAGTTATTCTTGTGCACATTTTTTATATATTATAAAATGGTTAGCATTATCTCTCCAAAAAAAATGGTTAGCATTATCTGATCACTGTAACCTCTTGTCCAAGACCCATTCATGGTTGTCCTGATGAATCAATGGCCTGTATAGTCATGCATATATGCCATGTGTTGTATAGGAAGTGGGTGGACAGAAATTTGGTCCTCCTAGGCAGACTTGATGTCCTCCCTTAGTTATGATTTGAGGTATTAAATATGCGAAAAGGTTACCCATGAGTGGATACAAACACAGTTTCTTAATAAGCATGTTCGTGGCTGGGCCAAGGTGACTGGAATCACCAAATGTGTTGGTTACGTAGGGTATTTTGGGCATTTTATTTAACTTGATCACCATAGACCTAAAGCAAGTCAGATAATAGATAAGAAAATAGATCATGCAGGTCTAATTGTGCCACATCTATCACCTTCATAAATGGGCGTGATTATAGGGGTGTGCTCCAGTGGTACTGGTACCACCGTAAGCGACGGTGGTACTGGGCAGATGTTGAGTTCCCGTGATGCGCAAATGAAATCTAGCTCGTCCATCAGATGCGTCAACAAATGTTACCCCCAAATCCTGAAAATGAGGCTGATCCATGAATCAGGTGGGCCATAACACAGGGTAGAAGTTGTGAGGGAGTGCCCTGGAGGGCCCAAATCTAGGGCACTCATGCCCTTCATCTAGCCTGGATGAAGGGTCAGGCAAGACTTAGGAGTTTTGCAGTTCAGGTGGTCAGCTGTGCAAATCAAGGGAGGGCATCCTTCCTCACATTGTTTCCTGTGTTGTTGCCCACCTAAGTGTCAGATCAGGGTGACGGGTCCGATGGATGGGTTGGATGGCCTGCATACATCACGTGGTCCCCACATCTTCCCAGTAACACTGTAACTTCCGGTGATATCGGTACCACCAAAGCACGTCTCATAATTTCCTGCACTTCTAATGATCACTAGTGCGGTTTATCTTTTGATTTATCTCTATTTGTACTTTTTATTGATCAGTTCCAAACACAATTAATAACTAGAAAAAAAAAAATGCACGCATCTAGTTTTTAAGGTCCATGCAAATTTAAAAGTGAAGGATCAACAAGGGACCTTGAATCCAAATAGCTCAAGCAAGATATACCCATCACATAAACAATATATGCTTGTGTCATTGTTCAAGTAGGATAACCAACATTAGCATCAAATAATCAGGTAGCGATTTATTATTATTATTTTTAAGTTTTATGATTATAATAGTTTCACCACAATGTTTTCTCTTGGTGCATAACACCCTGTTACTTTTATCTTATTCTAGGGACCTGGACCAAATGCTCGTGTAGTGTATGTTGATGGTGCATTTGATCTCTTTCATGCTGGTCATGTGGAGGTATATGGGCTTTGGGCTAATGAAACACTTGTATTTGAGTCATGAAGAAATGATTTTTTTTTTCTTGTGATTCTGTGCCTATAATGTTTAGTGCTTTTGCTTATACATACATACTTATATGGTGCTGTATTGTACTGTCAGGTCCTAATGCATCAGGATGTGAGTAGCATCACGGTGCTCTGTCCTGACAAGTGATACCCATGGTTTGCTAATCCACACAGTTGATCTGTTTAGTCCCACAGTAGGTGGGAGTTTAACAAAAATGTTCTAGATTAAAGATTCTAGCCTTCCAATCCTTTGCTTTTCATTTGGGTTGTTGGTGTACTTTTTAGTAATCTATTTAGAGGACCGATCTAAGCGTTAGGAACTGATCTCGAGAGATTTTCCGTCATCCATCCTCCATCCATGATGCAGCCCATCAGATCAATAGTCTGGATCACTGAACCATGGGACCCACCCATATGGACCATGCACATCACAAAAGTATCCACGTACCGATGCATTAGGACCATAGGACCCAAGCAGATTTTATGCATAGACAGCCATGGGGAAATCAGAAATGTCATTGTCATTCACATATGCTACATACTTTACATAACATATACAATATGGTACACACATCCAACTGAAGTTCCCTTGGAATGTTGCTGTTGAGCATGTCAGTTATTCATCACTGCCGCGTACCTTGAAAACCAAAGTGACTTTTCTTTCTGAGGAGTTACTTGGTAATTGGAGTTTCTTTGTTGGATTTGGAGTGGTGTTAAATTTTTATTTTTATTTTTGTATTTAATCTTCCATTAGATGTTCATCCCAAAACGGAGGGATTTTTGGGTAATGACCATCTATTGTGGGGACCCACGATTTGTAGGGTTCAACTCGGTGCATGTATGCTATGCCAAGTTTGTACAGCGGCTGTGTCCATATCTACTGATGGATACTGACACTGCCTATTAAGATTTATTTTTTTTTTCCCCCCTGCAAAGATAACTTGTTCATTGTTTCTATCTCCAGATCCTTAAGCATGCTAGGCAGCTTGGAGATTTTCTACTTGTAGGTATCCACAGTGATCAAACTGTCAGGTTTGTCTGTTACTTCACTGCTCCTTCCTTTCCTTTCACAGTTTTCTAGGACGTGGCCCAACAGTAGTCTTTCTAGGGCCATTAGTCATTTCTTGGCTTACAGTGGAGATCTTTGCTAGGCCACAAATGCCAACCTGGCATGTTGACGGGACATCCAAGCCATCTATCAGGTGGGCACTCCTTGAAATTAACCTGGTCAGAGATCAGGCTGGTCCACTCATCAGGTGGCCCACAGTGGATGGTTTGGGAAAAAAAGCCATTGGTCCACATCCAATTGACATTATTTGCGGATGGACTGGCCTGATTTGTGAGCCAGATCATCTTCAGATGCGGCCCACTTGATGCGTGGCTCAGGCGTTCTACAAGTGCAATGTTGGTACGTGCAACCACACAGAGGTCTCTATTGTCCTCAGAGAAATCTCACTTTGGATAGACGTTATTGGGGAATTGATTTAATTTCGATGTTCTTCGAAACAAACCGCTGTGTGGTGCAGTGAGCACAGAGGAACTCATCATCCAGTTATGCACCTTCATGAGCGGAGCCTTAGTGTGCTGGCATGCCGATACGTTGATGAAGTCATCATTGGTGCACCTTGGGAAGTAACGAAAGACATGGTGTGTGAGCTGAGCTCTCGGTCCTTGTAATATACCCCATTTCTGAAATGGCTAACATTTATATTTTAAGATTATCCATGTCACAAAGTAGAATTGCCTGCCCCATACAATCCTCAAATAAGATATATACATATTTGAGAAATTATATAACATGTGGCCCATATCTTTCCATAATACATGGGTTTTCATTTCTGACAAGTCTACATGGTTCAGTAATCCAGAAGACAACTGGTCTGTTTTGTTTTCCAACATGGATGTACCACCGCTAAAACAGATCTCCCTGATAAGGAAATGGCAACCTTCCAATATGTGAGCTGCAGATAGATATTTGGGAAGAGATACAACAATGGTCCACCATTCAGCTTAAGAAGGTCCTTGTATTAGTCACTGGGATCTTCCAATCTGGGGAGATTTTTTGGGCATGCTCAGCTAAGGAAGTCCTTATATTGGATTGCTGGACCCAGGCCATACTTGTTACGATTGAAAACCTGTGTATTCCGTGCAAAGATGTGGGCCACACTCCATTTCTCATCATATTCGGATGCAGGTTTAATGGTATTCTATTGGGCATGCAGAAGCATACTCATGATCTCAGTTTGTATAAGTGGGGCCCATGGCTTGGTGATGCCAGCCAGACTATTGGTCAGTCAGGCCCCGCTATGGATGGATGGACCCTGTAACAGAGACTTTTTGATAGATTGATCCCACCCTTTCATTTAGTGGCTTGCAGAGAGTCGAGAAGAGAAATATAGTCCACATTCACACCCTGATCCATTGCTCAAGTGGTAGACTGAGTGAAAGATACCTTGTTTCAACACTGAGGTCGTGGTATCGGTTCCCTGGTGGGGGTGGCTAACAGTGAAGTGTGAACTGACAGTGGGTGTACTAACAAGCTAACAAAAAAAAAAAAAACAGTCCACATTCCATCAACAAAAAGGGCGTAACACTGGTGGCTTGGATGTGCCAATCTGGTAGGCTTTTGGGGTGTGGTCCATCCATAGTGGGACCAAATGAATCAGTGGTCTTAAACTCAGTCCCAATCCCAATTGTCATTCCGCTACTTAAAATTTACTGTTAGGATTTGTCATTTACTAAAACACGATTTACTTTTTTCTTGGACAGATGACAACCTTTAACATTTCCTTGGTTGTGCACGGGACAGTCGCCGAGAGCAACCCTCTGTCGAATGTAAGTTCACATCTGAAGTTTTTCAGAAACCCTGTTTTGGGTGTATGGATTGCAAGTGGTTTGCATATTTTGGCTTCTTTTTTTTTTTTTTTTGGAATTATTATTCTGCCATTTGGGTCAGGGCATAAATAGGGAAATGTGCTAGTTGAGACACTACTTCTCCACTGAAATCAACATTGGCAACGCCGATATT
Organism: Magnolia changhungtana; assembly: GCA_030180095.1. Taxonomy (NCBI): domain Eukaryota; kingdom Viridiplantae; phylum Streptophyta; class Magnoliopsida; order Magnoliales; family Magnoliaceae; genus Magnolia; species Magnolia changhungtana. The sequence continues at coordinate 8,294,518 of JASAUF010000630.1, read as the reverse complement.
GATTTGTTGTGGAAAAGTCTGGTAAAGAATTATATCCCATTCGACATGGCTTTCAATTCCCCCATTGTCTTGTCCCAAGTGCGCAATTGCATGGATGACCGTTCTATTCTGCTAAGATATCCAAACTGTTTGTGATTTATAGTCCATCTGAATGTACCCTTAAAAAATGGGTTCTTAGAGAAAACCATCCATGCTTTATAGGGTGAAGTTGATCCGTATGCCGCCCCAAAGAGCATGGGAATTTTCCGGACGGTCGAGAGCCCTAGAGATACGACGACCACTTCAATAGCTGAGAGGATAATTGCCAATCATGACATTTACAAGGTATTTTTTAGTTTCTTCTCTGCTCTCTCTACAATACGTTGCCTTTTACTCTACTCCCGCTTATGCTTGAATGGTCACACATGTAGTGTTGATACCTTTTTCTGCATGTACATTTTCCTGATCACCCATGGATGTATAAAGGTAATCCAAACCGCTAAATATTTTTTATCTAGCACACCATCATATGGGGGCCCACCGGATTAATGGTTTTGATTCCCAAAGGCATGCCAATCGGCACTGTAGAAGTCATTGACCAGCAAAAGCTACATTTCAAGGAGGCTCTGGTGAGCCTCCCTAGCAATATCTTGTGTAAAATATACCTTGATACTCTGGCTCCTATGTCTGGTAATCCTGAAATGGTCGATTTTCCACCTTATGTTTGCAATTTTTTCTATCTTACCATTCACAAGTTTTATAGCCCATGATCTGTGGCCATAGAAATTTGAAAGACACGCATTCGCAGTTTGGAGTTTTTATTTATTTATTTTTCTTTTCTGATCAATCTCTACAAACCTGCTCTAACTATCAACCCACAGTTGTTGGGCTAGCCAGTCGATTTGCACCCATCCACATGCACCTATACATGTGAAAATACGGCATGCGTAGGACATTTGAGCCGTGTTCCATGTAGGACCCATCGTCGACCATCTGGCCAAATCTGAGGTTGTTCAAACATCACCAGGTCGGCAAAATGACTGCATGGTGCTGCCTCCCAAAAGACATGATCAGGACGGACGTCCGGTAGGTGCATCTGGCTGTGAGTGTGAGTGGGGGCTAGCAAAACTCCACAAAAGAGTTGGTAGGCTTATGGGCTAACCATAACCATGCATTGGCACTGGGGTCTTCTTATGCAAATTCCATTTTGGAGTCCTTTTCCCTTTCAGCAGAATCAGCTGATGGTAGCCAATTCTAGAAGAAAACAAATAAAAATAATGAGGAGATTATAACAAAAGGAAGAAAATAAAGTTTAATCCTGTGTTTCACTCCATTTCACATGCAGAAACGCAATGCAAAAAAGGAGGAGAATGAGAAGAGATATTATGCAGAGAAGAAATTTGTCTTCGGAGACTAAGGCCTACACACGCTAGTACCAAAAGCAAAAGCAGAAATCCAGCAAAGACGAGAGAGAGAGAGAGAGAGAGAGAGAGAGAGAGAGAGAGAAGGGCTACACCATCTTTTTGAAATCCAGCAAAGACAGACACAAAAAGGTTACTGGAAGGTAGAGAGTAGCAAGTAGCAAGTAGCTGTAACAATGTAACATTCTCTCCTTGTTGGGTTTTGCTGTTTTTTATTTTTTATTTTTAACCTCTGGGAATTTTGTTCATTTGCTGCTCTGTAACCCATTTATTAAATTTCAAACAGTAGTTGAAGAAGCATGCATTTGTTATTCACTTGCGGAGTCTTTTGCCTTAGTAGTATCTGCTTGTTCTTCTAAACAATGCCCTACCGAAACAGTTTGGGTCACCTTAGAAAACTCAGCCAGCATTTGGAGATGAAGAAACCGGGCATTGAAATTGAGACCCGGTCCCAGAGAGAGAGAAGTTTTTTTATTTTTTTTATATCAACATCTCTGCTGCAGATGCTTGGGCCATTTATGAAATTTGGTCACCGAAGGAGAAAAGCTTTGATACTCTGGCAGTGTGATGGATGATACGCTTGCTCTTTTAAATTACTTAGAACTTGGATATATGGCCTACAGCACAGTCAAATTAAAGAGTTCATATTGCACTGAGTAACTCAGTATGCTAGTAAACTCTCTTTGGCCTACCTGTGATGTATGTATCCGATTTACCAGCTCATTTTAGGGCATCGCCCAAAAATTGAAGCATCTCCAAAGCTTGAGCAAACCACACCACAGGAAACAGTGGGGATAATGACTTCAACCGTTGAAACCTTCCTAGGGCCCACAGTGATGTTTATTTATCATCCATCCTATTAATAATAAGGTCACACAGACATAGATGAAAGGTAAACACAAATATCAGCGTTATCCAAAACTCCCCCCCCTCCAAGAAGTTATCAACAGCAGGCGTTCAATTCCCACTGTTTCTGGTGGTGTGGTCCACTTGAACTTTGGATATGCTTTGATTTTGGGATCATGCCCTAAAATGAGCTGAAAAAACAGATGGAGTGGATAAGACATTCATCAGATGGCCCCCATTTCTTCAGTACACAATCCAACTCCAAATTAAAACTGTCCAAATCACTGTTCCCAGTTTAGATGTACCAAAAACCAAAAGATTACTGTAATTTGACCATTTTACTATCAGATTGGTGAACATTTTTTGGACATCCAAGAGTGAAAAATATTCAATCATTTCAGCTTCACTTTGGATTGGAATTTTTTTTTCCCAGTAACAGAGAACATTTCATCGTTAGTTTATTCATGTACGACCTAGATAGGCATTTTCTCCCATAATAGCCCTCCTTACTGAATTTCGTCAACACACCATCTTCCCTCTAATAATCTGCCTTCCTGCACAACAATGGAGCAGCAGGGGCTGCAGTCTTTCACCAAGACCATGTGATTGGAGTGGAGATGTTTTGGAGGAGCTGTGAGGTTATACAGTGCTGTTGCTGCCACTGCTGTAGGCCTTCACCTCCTCCCATTCCAGCAGCAACTCTTGTTTCTTGCCCTTCACTGCTGGCGACATTCATTTCTTCAACTTCCATACCCACTTCTTCTGCCTCCATAGGCTCTAACAATCCATCATCCATTGCATAATCCTCGATTCCTTGGGTCTCTGGCAGCTGAGATGGCACCCAAGGGGTGAGAGCTAGGCAGTCATTGGTGGCTGCTGGCTTTTCTTCAACACCTACCTCTTCTTCTTCCTGCCCTGTTAGGAAGACGGTCGGTTGCCCTGACCATAAAACTCGATCTGGAGAGAATTATCCAGGGTTGTGTAGTTAGTCACTTGCTAAGGCTATTAACTGAAACTTGAGATGCAATGTGAAGGATGACCAAACAGCTTAAAACTGGACCATGTCATGACTTTTACACTGCAAGCATTTTTTTTCTTCTTCTTTACAAATAGATTTGTGTGCGAGTATGTAATGCACCATGGGCGACATGAGATTCAACTGAAAGTCATCGCATTTGCATGCCATGATCATAGTGACAAGTCTAATTCTTGGAAATTTCTCAGAGCTTTTCAAAATTTCCAAATATTATCAGGAAAATTGTCAAAAATGCATATTTAAAGATATTTATTGTTAATTAATAAATAAATTTAAAATTTAAACATAAGACCAGCCATTCTTATGGGACAATGTTGGGAAGTTAAGAAAAAATGTGTTCATTGGATGAGTGTAGCTGAAATGAGAATGTTGAGATGGAAGAGTGGTAGGAGAAGAAGGGATAGAATTAGATATGAATGCATTCTAGGAAATTTAGTATTGCATCAATATGTAACAAAATGAGGGAAAGTAGACTTAAATGGTTTGGTCATGTGCTATAGATACGAAGGACTATGCCAGTTGGAGTGAGTTGGTACAAGTTGAAGGCTCTAAAAGGGCAAGGGGAAGGCCCCAAAAGGATGTGGGTGGACGTAATAAGAAAAGACTTGATCACCTATGGTCTAACTGAAATTATTGCCCTTGATAGAGAGAAATGGTGGAAAATGACTCATGTACCCAACCCCAATTAGTTGGGATAAGGCTTAGAAGATGATGATGATATATTTATTTAATTTTTATTTTTTAAAATATTAAATGTCAAGATATTTTAAAATCTGCAAATATTTTGAAAATATCGCAATAATACATTTGTAGCATTTTTCGTGTTATTATTGCAAGATTTTCAAAATCTTGACGATAGTTGTCATACTGGCCACGATCAATCTAGGGCATGTGGAAATAATTGGACAGAAAAAAAACACAAGCCATCAATTCAGGCAGAAAAAAACATAAGCCAACAATTCAATGCATTTTAACATGACAATTTGTGAACAATTTCCTTCCAAATAGATGTGAGTTGCAGCTTGTATGTGCCTTTAGGGTCTACAACTTTCAGCCCCGGAATGATATTCTACCAGTGCATTGACAAAAAAAAGCAATGGGAGTTATACCAATACATTCATAAACTAGGGAGTTCTAAACTAGAATTATAACTGCAAATGGAAAACAAAAACGCATTAATCAGATGAAAAGGAAGATTGTATTTGGGCACTTACTTTTCAGACCTGGAATCAGATCTGTATTCACCCTAAAAGATAGATTTGGTGACTTCAAAGGTTGCAGCAATGAAGTGTTGAATGGCTTATAGACAACAAGGGCCATCTCTTTGTTTGAAGGAAGAGATGGAACTGCCGCTTCCATTGGTGCTGCTGATTGCTGTGTGCTGCCTATGAGGTGCTCTTCAGGTAACGATTGGTCGAAACCCAGAGGATTTGCAGCTTCTTGTTCCATGATTGGAGACATCTCTGCATCCTTGTGATAGCAAAGAAAGGGAGATGTCATTTAACTAACTTTGAACAAAGATTGTGAAGCTTCTGCAATAAAAAAAGAAAAGAAAAACTAAATTGAGTATGCAACTACATGCTAATTTGAAACCGTACAAGCACCCAAGTCGGCATTGCATTGTAAGCCAAACAGACAAATAACAGATGTAAACCATACCTATACCACATATAATGTGAGTAGCTTCTGGACATTTTTGCCCCCGTAATTAATCTTGGGGATGTTTAAAAGCTTTGATTTCTCATGTGTAGCACTTCAACCTGAGGGCATTATTGTCTTTCAACTCCTTCCTAGGAGTAGCCTGCACTTCTTTTCTTCTTGCATGTAGCCACACGGAAGGTGGAGCACAAGTAGCCTGTGTGAGAGAGGCTGTGGGGCTGGCTTATGTTCCATGTAGCCCGCATGCATGTACCTGCACCCTTTCCCTCAGTCTCTCCTTTTCTCTCCTCTACTCTCTCTAGGTGTGTGCTATAATTCCTAAACCTAATCTATCTAAAGGCTTTGAAATAGCTAAATGACATCTCATTTCAGAAAATAAAAGAAAATAGAGTTGAGAGTCCAGCACAAAAATTCAAAATTGCTCTTATGGACCTAAATGAGTTGATCACATAGGTCCCACAGTTCAGGTTATATGGTACCTTTCAGATTTTAGTTTGCCCAAAGTGGGTCCACATTTCAGTGAAACAAGAAGTTGATCTTATGGGTCCCACTAGATGATGGCCCATGCACTAAACACTTACAAGATTGGAAGAATACTAAGCCTCCAATAGGTGATCAACAAAGAAGGTTACGAGAATATGCATCAACGGTTCATATCTGGGTCTCAATGCATGGCTCAGTAGCAGACGCGTTTCAACACTAAAGCCATGGGTTTGAGTGCCCATGTGGAATGTGTAGAAATAAAATAAAATCAACTGTTCATATTCAACTAAGAGAGACTAAGTATGTATTACACACATCTTGAATCTTCCAATCTGAGGGATTTCTGTTGCAAGGACATCCTGGTGTGTCCCTACATCCTGATTTCTGTTCTGCCCCTCTTGATTTCTGAACCAGGCCGATCTTTGGAGTGCCCTTCCATCCTGGTGTGACGCGCCTGATGAAATACACACACCATGTCGCGCCCCACCAGTTCACTATGGTGGGGCCCACCTGAGTTGTGGATCAGGATTTTTTGGGTGCCCCAGGGCCTAACATCGAGAGGCACATCTGATGGACAGAGTAAACGTGACACCCAGTAGAGCTTGGGTGTTCTACCATGAATAGCCAATAAATGGTGGGCCCATTGGGCTATTTCATGTTGACACGTGGCCATCTTCAGACAGTCTCGTCCATCCAAACCGAGTGTGACTTGGCAGCGACCCGGAACCAGCTATGTGGGTGGGATCCTGACCGTAGGCCATACCTTGATGCATGCATTGTATATCCACGCCATCCATCTGTTTTGCCAGCTTATGTTAGGGCATGAACCCAAAAATGAAGCAGATATAAATTTCAGGTGGACCACAAAACAGGAAAAAGTGGTCATTGAACTCCCACCATTCAGGAGGTTTCTAATGGTCAATAATCACTGTTTCCTGTTGTGTGGTCCACCTGAAATTTATATCTGCTTTATTTTTGGGTTCATGCCCTAAAATAAGCTGGCAAAACAGATGGATGGCGTGGATATACAATGCATGCATCGAGTTGGTCCCTACGGTTAGGGTCCCACCCACATCGCCGGTTGGGCCATTCCCTAATGAAACGAATGTTTTAGACAATCTGGAGGGAAGTACCAAGGACCATGGATGGATGGATGGATGAGAATGACGATGAAATTGCAATCAGTTCATCAAAATACACAGAATCTAGATAAATTCCCTAAACTACTTCATGGATCAAGAGAAATTCAGCTCAGAAGATGATTACGATGATGAAAAACTAAAAAAATTCATCAAAATTAACAGAAATCCCAAAAAATTCACAAAAACGTAATCCAACATAAGCGAGCAAACTTCAGCAAACAGATCAGAAAATCCAAAAAAAAAAAAACCCTAAAAGAAGGCGAGAAATTCACAAAGGGAAGGCAGAAATCACATACCAGTCTACGGATTTTCCTGGCGGGAGAAGAGAAGGGAAAATCCAAGGACTCGTCGGACGCTTCTTTCAGATCCTTCCGCTTCATCTTCACCGTCCAGAAACCAGAAATTGCTTTGCCAACGAAATCCAACGGCTGGAAAATTGGCCTAGATAATGAGAAGAATAGCTAGGGTTTTCGAAAGTCTCTCTCCGTCTCTCTCAACCGTCGACGGTTTTATAGAAGAGACACAGAAGTAAGTGCAAAGAACTCTCGCGCTTGAGATGGAGAAGGGGCTACGTCTCACAAATGGCAACTTAGAATACACGTTGGAGATCTAGGCCATTGATCTAATGGGCCCACTTTGATTTTCCTTTAAAAAACCTATGATTTATTAGTTACGAAATAGGTGTATGTTGAAAATGGGGCACTTTTGAGTTTTCTATCCATCTATTTTTTTTCCATAATGTACTAGTTGAGAAGATGAACGGTGTGGATTTTAATAATTGAAGTTAAATAATATAATTCACCTGATGAATGGAGTGGATCTTTCACATGCTCGTGAAAATTTTACACGTGGGGAGAGGCTCCTGCTACAACTCATGCGCGCGACACCTTCTGCATGGCATTTGGTTCGTTCGCGATGACTCGAGAAGAACTCCCGCGAAAAGATACGAATGGGTCTGGTGTGCTCGTAGGGTGAGATGTACGGGAAGCTTCACGGAGCACGTGCCAACATGGAGCACGTGTAAGGAATCCTGTCCATTCATCGGGGAGGGAGATGTTGGTCATGCCATCAACGGTAAATTAGGCTGGTACACTAATCAGGTAGGCAGCACATATTCAATGAATGTGGACCGTTTGTCATTTTCAGAACCGTCCATTTTCAGATATGAGAGAAGCCTGCCTTGTAAATGAACAAGTCTGTTTTTGAGCCAGAGGGTGATCAAAACGTGCCTCTACCTGATGAACGGTGCGGATCTTGCACAACTATCACAGCGGCAGGTAGGACGCGAAGTCTCCCGTCCATTACAAGCTGGTGGGTGTCACTTCGCCGATCTTTGGAAAAGAAAGAGAACGTTCCTTGCCATTCAAACGAAAGAACGATGAGGACCGTCCGATCTTGGGATTTTTCCAGTCGTTGACTCATCCATGGGATTGGGTGCGGCAACGATGTATTTTCAATGGAAAATCGCACAGGGCCGTGTTAGACACCGGAGCTACAGTAAAAGGGTAAAATTGTCATTTGGTATTTTTTGTTTGCCTTAATGCTTCCTTGCACAGTTCCCACGACTCGCCTACTACTGACAGGGAAGCGGATTAGGTGAGACCGGACCCAACCAGGAGGGTGGGAACCTGACTATGGGGCTCACAGTTACTTGGTGGGTTTAGTGTCACAGCGGATTAAATTTTCTTAATCTTTTTGCCATGGGCTTCAGCCTATTAAGGAGAATGTAAATTTAGTCCTGTGGAAGGCTACACCAATAGTTCTAAATATTACATTGAACACATATATGCACTGTGCCCAGCCGTGGTGAAGGTCAACAAAAATCCTTTATATAAAAACTATTTATGCATCTATGTTTTTTAATTTACGAGTTTTAGTTATTGAGCTTATTATTGAATTAACTCAGCACTTTTGGATTAAATTGCAAATGGTTTGAGCCCATTAGGATTGGATTATAGTTGTTGTGTGCACCGCGAAACCGGGTTCTAGTCATTCTATCTTGGGGGTTGATTGCTCTGAAAACCTGTTGCATTTGGGACCCTGTTCAGGGTTCTAGTCGTTGTATCCTGGAAGTCAATTGCTCTGAAAACCTGTTGCATTTGAGACCCTGTTTAAGGATAACAAATTCGATTTTAAGCAGAGTAACTCATGTCACACCTCGACTCAACTCTATAAATATTCTATTTCAAATTTTATTTTATTAAAATTTTTTGATTTCAAATAGTCTATTTGATTTAACTAAATATTCCAGCTTCATCCAAAACTTTTGTTACCTCCAAAAAACTTTTATACGATAAGTATTTAATCCCCAAAATGTGGTCCACTTGAGCCTTTTAATTGCCTTTTTTTTTTTTTTTTTTTTTTGGGTACTACACCCTAAAATGATATGAAAAAAAATGGATGGATGGTGTGGATAAAATCTATTATGGGAAATATGGTTCGACCGTCCTCGGGGTCAGCTCGGGCTAACAAGTATACACACCTGCACCCTCTCACAAAAAATATTAGAGCTCACTTCCCAAAGGACAGGCAGAGGAGGTGATCGACTCGGTGAAGTTGAGGAAGAGCTCGTTGACGGCAGATAGGATCGACGAGAAGATAAGTCCAATATCTAGCTCGGCTCGACCAACACATAACTCTGAAGCTCCTTAGAACAATCCTTGGTCAACTAATAGTTGAGTTCAACTCAGCTCAACGCGGCGCTTGGCCCAATCTCGATTGATCAACAAGTTTGGCTCAACTCAGTTCAAGTAGACTTTATCCAGGTTGTCATGGCTCCAGGGTAACCGTTGATACACATAACTTACGTAACCGTCCACTGCATAATTTCTAGGTAGTTACCTACATTTACTACTCGCGCACATCTCGCCCGATAGCTAAGATCGTGTCTAAAATTGTGGACCACCTTGTCCTACAAACACTATAAATAAGAGGACCATCAATATGAAAAAGTAAGTAGAATCTCTAGGATAAACCCTTTTACACAACTAGACCTAAGTTCCTAGCCTAACTTTAGCATTAGAGGGTCCCCTGCTCTAGCTAGGGTCTCCTTTCCTCTTCTCCTATGCAGGTGCTCGGAAGTCGGAAGAGGGCAGTTCAGGTTCTTGCATCAACAAAATCCATATATCATGGTGGCCCATAACAGTACCCAATGTGCGTCCGTCCAGATCCCACCAATCCATCTTTTTCCGACTTGTGCCCGGAATCCGACCCATGTACTAATGGATTGGGTTCGAGCTTGAAATACAGACCCGACTATTAAACGGGTCTAGTTCACAGTGGACAGAGACGGGACCATTGTTATTTATGCAACGTGATGGGAGCAGGCGGGTCTGGTAAGTCAGGCCCGAAATATTGTTCATGGGCCTAAGTCCTAACATGTGGGCCAGCAGGCTTTATACTTAAATGGGTCAGGCTGGGCTTGGACTCAATGAATTTCAACCTGAACCAATCACATTTAAATGGGTCGGGTCTGTCTTGGGCTTGATGAATTTTTAAGTGGGCCACGTTAGGTTGTACTGTTAGATAATGAGTTGCCACAGATAGTGTATGTACGAACCGTTCCCATCGAAAGCGAGCCGATACATCTGTATCATCCATGGGCTGTACTAACGTGTATCGGACGATAGAGCCTTGGGCTTGCCGAAACCTCATAGGGTTAGGAATGGGCTTGGAGGCCCGCCCATAGAGCTAGAGATTGAGCTCTGAAATAGGATCTAGGGTCGAGCCCATGCTAGAAATATTGAGGAGGGGATTAGGTGTGGCCCTAGCCTCACCCAAGATGGTGTGGTCCTTCCTGTGGGGCCCACCTAGATGTATGTATTCTATATCCACACCATCCGTCAGCTTTTCCACATCATTTTAGTGCATGAGCCCAAACGCTGGACCTTAGGTAGTGTTTAATGGTAGAGAGTTCAACCACCACTGTTTGCAACCGTGGCTCAACTGATACAAACTAAAAACCAGAGTATCAAGTGCATATCCAGGAGTAGGGCTGTTAATGGGCCGGGCCAGGGGTAGGCCTTGGCCCGTATTTTGAACTTTTTTTTAGTTGGGCCGTCGGGCGGGCCTTTCAAAATTTTGATTTGGCAAGCTCGAGCCCGGGCCATTGAGAGCATGATCCAGGACCATGTGATTGTTTCAGTGAACACTTGCCATGGCTGCTTGGACTCCCCACAAGTTGCGATGCGAAAGATCCAGGCCGTTCATCAGGTTTACCTCGCTTTAGATGTTGTGGCGAGGGCATGTCCGATTATCTGGTGACCCCAAAACCATGTAGCCCTTTTATGTTAGGACTCTGTGGGCCCATTGTGATGTATGTATTTTATGGACGCGGATTGCGTCCAACCCCGCCCGTCTCTGTACGGGCAATAGCTTTGAGTGACCACTGTTATGTATGGTTCTCATCCACACCGTCCATCCATTTTTATTTCATATCATTTTGGTTTATAAGATAAAAAATAAAGTAGATCTAAGTCTCAAGTTGGCCACACCACTGGAAGCAGCGCTCACCGTTGAAACTTTTCTAGGGCCCACCGTGATGTTTATTTGCCATCCAACCTATTCATAAAGTGGAAAGTGGCATACGCCTGGATGAAGAGAAAACAAAAATATCAGCTACATCCAAAACTTCTGTGGCCCCAAGAAGTTTTCAACGGTAAGAGTTTAATCCACATTGTACTGTAGTCTACTTGAACATTGGATCTCCCTCATTTTTGGTATTATACCGAAAATGATACGAAAAAAATGTATAGATGGTATGGATAAGACCCATGCATCACCGTGGCCACTCATAGCTCCTACCCATTCCCAATTGAAGACAAGCGGGGGTAGGACGTAGGGGCGGCCTCAGCTTGACTTGGCTCGGCCACTAGTTGACCTCATCTCAAACTCGGCTCGGTTTGGTCCTCAAGCCTAATTGGCCAGCTTGGCTCAGTTCAATCAGCAACTCGGGCCAGTTCAGGCCGAGTTTGAGCCAAGATCGAGTTGAGTTTGCCTGTGCAGCATTTCCACAAAGACCTGGACTGCACCTTTAAAATCTCACTATCTTTAAAACAGCAGCAAAGGTTTTTAAGGTATTTTATTATATACCTTCTAAGCAAGATAAAAATCCAGAAAAAAAGGGTTTTTATTTCATATACGTATATTCCTTGCCACCAGCCACATTTCATTGAGTCATTTCATCAAACATTTGATAAGCAACATCAATATCAAAGTAATCGAGTCACCAAATTGGTTTGATCCAAGTTTGATTCGAGGTGGATTCGATTTGATCCAAGTCAAGTCAAGCTAGGGCAGCTCGAACTTGGCTCAAACTCATTTTCGAGCTCAAAAGATCAGCTCGACTCGGCTCGAACTCAATTTTGAATCGAGTTGATTTGAGCTAGGGCAACTTGAACTTGGCTCAAACTCATTTTCAAGCTCAAAAGATCAGCTCGACTCGGCTCGAACTCAACTTCGAATCGAGTCGATTTGAACTTTTTCGAGCTGAGTTGAGCGAGCTAATTGAGCTAGCTTGGTTTGTGTACACCCCCGGTAGGACGCAACCTGCATCCGTATTTTGAAGCTAAAACTGAAGAATATCCAAAGGTGAAAGAGTGGGAATTGAATTCGTTCATCGGGATCCGTGGACATTGGAAAGCTTTTAACTGTGGATGTCATTATCCTCACATTTTCCTGTGTTGTAGTTAACGTGAGCTTTCGATATGTTTTATTTTTGAGCTCATGCTCTAAGGTGGACGCGGATTGCGTCCTACCCCCACCCGGACAATAATCCATATGGGTAGGACTTTGTGGGGCCCACCATGATGTAAGTATTTAATCCACACATTTAATCGCTTTTCTCAAATCATTTTAAGCTATTATACAAAAAATGAAGTAGATACACAAATCTAGTGGACCACATCAAAGGAAGCTATAGTGATAATGACACACACCGTTGAAACCTTTCTAAGCGCCGCCATGATGTTTTTTTACCACCCAACCTATTAATAAGGTCATGCAGACTTGGATGAAGTGAAAACACAAATTTCATCTTGATCCGACACTTCTCCAGCTCCCAGGAAGTTTTTAATGGTGGACGTTTAATTCCCACTTTGTGGTCTACTTAAGCCCTAGAATGTAACGCCTCGAAAAATCGGGGGTCGTGCATAGACTTGACTCCCGAGTTCCCGAGTGTCACTTATCATGCATTTATGATTTTTTAATGATTAATCAAATTTAATTGCGCAATTTGGAATTACCTGAGGCAAGAAGCACAATCACACCAGTCTACTGAAATGAAGGATATCCCACATATATACAGGTCCAAAATAATAAAGGGTCGCCCAAGGCGTTGCTATGAACAACAACAAAAAAGAAGGCTATGTCCAAAAGAGTAAAAAAGCGAGCCCGCGGCTCAACAAATTCACCCGATCAAGCCGATGGAGAGCCGCCCATCAGCTGCAAGTAGGAGAGTTCGTCCTCCTCGTCTAAGCTCGCCTCGTTAGGCTCCTCATGCCCTGAGTCACCTGCATCTATGAATGGGTCTGGTTGGTGTTTTAAAACACCGTCCCAGAGTGGGAGTGAGTGATCAACTCAGTGTGAACTATTGGTCTCAAGTTACAACAGGCATCAATTGTAATATGAACTTAATGAAAAGCAGACAATCATCAACACCTACTAACTCTTATTTAAAATGCATGCATGCGGGATGATATGATGCATGCCCTTGCCACAACACTCCCTCAAGCGACTCCATCTAACGATCGCATGACAACACTCCCTCAGAGCGACCTCGACTTTCGAGTCGCCACCCTAACTAATGCATGCAATGCGATCGTGTTAGCCGAGTTATTAGTTAAGTCAATTCATCCAGCAGGTTGGGGATTCTGATTCACCCTACGTATCACTGTCCTAAGCTGGTTGCGAGGCCAAGACCCCATCAACGCGTGAGGCCGAGACCTCACGGTCCGTGATCCTGTCGGGTTCCTCATCCCCGACTCCAAGCACATGAGGAGTGCCGAAAGGAAGGGATCGCTCGTGATCACTACGGGGGCGCGGTACCCCAGTAGTGAGCGGCGGCTCTCGGACATAGTGTCCCATTCCACCATGCCCTACTCACGAGGTCAACCGATTTGGTGAATTATCGATGAGCTATAATGGTTGCAGGGTGGTTCAGATTCCATACATATGTGAGCACATAGGGTTAACAAACAGGGTTGATCAGTCAGTAGGCTAGACCGCATGAGTCAGGCGAGTGTGAGACGAGTGACCTCAGGCACAAGGGTCCCACGTAGTTGAACTACAGCCGCCCGAGCCCACCCGCCCAAAACCCACGGTTTAGCCTCTAGGCGGTCCTACCAATGGAGCCACCTTCGCCCTCCTCATGTTTCCTGACCAACCCAAGGGTACAAGTAGCAATCCCTAGCATGCCGCCTACCAATGCGTCATCTAGCATATACAACCTTCATATTCTCAAGTTTCTCAACATACAATTCAGATTCTCATACCAAGCAAGGCCAACAATATCATAATGCAAGTGCAAGTGAGGTGTGTGTGTGTGGGGGGTTAAGCACTTCCACCATTGCAAGAAATCACATGCACACGATCATCATACATTCTATGAAACAACAATATAGGGAAAAACCAACAAGGCATGAGCACCTAATCATCCAAATACCCAATCATGTGAGAGGCAATAGCAACACCAAAGGAGAATCAACATGCATCCCATACGAATTTCAACAATCATGCAATTCCTAAGGTTTCTCTAGTTTCTCCAATCATAACATCCAAACAATCAAAATCATTAAACCCATAGTAAAATTAGTGCTAGGCTACCTAAGAACAATAGTCCGCACCTTGTGATTCGTTGGTGACTCAAAAACGACCTAGGAACGTCGATTTGGGGCCGGTTGGTCGGAATCCCTAAAGCAAGTTCATACATGAGAAATCCATGTAAAATCTCCGTTCATCAAAAGGGTTTTCAAGACAAAGGATGAGAAGCCTTACCTAGACGATCAATGGATGATTTTGGTGGTTGTGGTGCACGGTTTCTTCTTGAAGAAGGTGTAGGAGGTTGTGGGTTTGATCCTCTTGGGCCCCACCTTAATTGAGAGTCCACCATGCCTTCTTCCCTCTCTCTTTCTTCTCCTTTCTCTTCTTTCTCTTCTCCCTTTTCTCTCTTCTAGGGCAAAATTTGTATGGGGAGAGGGGTGCCCAAATGAGGCCCTTTTTATAATTTCAGATTTGGTGCAAAAGGCCCCAAGCTTTCACAATTTCCTAAAGGAGACTTATGGGACTCCCTATTGGTGTTGGGGTGGCCCTAACACCCCTCTGGCCACCAAATTCGGCGTGTAGATGCCTTATGGTCCGACTAGGGCCCATGCAAAAATTGAGGACGAACGGATATATGATCTGAGCAGGCACTTTCGTCCCATAAATGGCCACCGTGGGCCGATCCTGATTGGGCGAGTTCTGCGGCCCTCTGGCCATGAAACTTGTAAGGTAGATGCTCCATGGCCCGATGAAGGGCCTTGCAAAATTTGAGAATGAACGGATGTGGGGTTTGGTCGTACGGGTCCGATTTGCGATCAACGGTCACCGTTCCACGATCAGGACCCAGATTTTGTAGGCGGGCGTAGAAAAATACATTAAACCTTGACCGTAAATTTGGAAGAAATTTGACGGCTGAAACACCTGTTATCTCGGTTTTATTTGTAAGTGTCAGATTTCAATCTGGCATTGGTGGGGTGCATTCGACTAGTTTTAGATTTTTCTGACCATCTTCCCGGGTGGCCCACAGTTTTTGTCAATGACTTGTGGCACTTGGTCCCATCATAACTAGACCGGTCCACCCCAGTATAAACTAACATTGAGTGATAATGGTCATTAAGTGATTTTATAAGTTAATTAAAAAGAAATTTTAAGGATTTTTGAAAATCCAAAACAGTGAAAATCCAGTATGTTACATAGAACTACCTCAAGTTTTGGTTCTTGTCTTAAAATAATCATATAAAAATGATTAACTGTATGGATTAAATACTTACATCACAGTGGGCCCCATAGAGCCCTGCCCGGACGGATTACTGTCCGGGTGAGGGTAGGACGCAATCCACATCCCCCTAAGGTAGGGTGACAAGACGGATGGACGGCATGGATAAAACACATACATCACGGTGGGCCCTACAGAGTGTTGGACCACCATGGAATCTCATCCTTATTTCTCATCCCGGCCCACCTACCTATCGAAACCAAGCCCCCAGAAAATTACAACCCAACTTCCTGGTGGCCACCGATGATTATTAGGAAGGTGTAGGGAAGATAATGCGAGGTGGGCCACGACCAATTTTGTCAAAGAACGTATCAGATTCGGGATATGCTGCAAAATCTAAGGTGGGAGAAGTTTGAAAAAGCAGCAAATTACAAATGAGTGTTCTTTCGTCTCTTTATAAAAATGTTTGGTAGTTGTATGATCATTTTCATTGAAAGAATGATAGGATGTGACAAGTGGGCCTCACACGTGGTTAATCGAGACCATTGGTCCGTCTCTATCCCATGTGGATGGATCTAGTGGTTTAGATGGTCCTAACATCTTGATTTGTGGAAAATCTAGACGGTATAACAAGAGTAATGCAGCATCGCAGAACAATCAACTGAAAATTACCCCAATATAGGTCCCGGGATCTTCCAATCTGGATGATTTTTGGTATATGGTCCATCGATAGTGGGAGACAAAATATCAACGGTCTGGATGACCGATACGTAGGCTCCATACTTCACAAATGAAAGCTGAGTATATATTCTGCGGTGCTAAGGTAGAGGACCTTACCATAACATTGATTATGCGCCGTTTAAAAAAGATCGGTGTACGGGTTTAGGATAAAGAGAAACGTTCTCGTTTAATGTAAATGCAAACTTTCATGTAATCAGCTCCTTTCTGCCAAATGGTAGAAGATCCAAGCCGTGCAAAAGGTGGTCCACACCGTAAATATTAACGGACGAAAAATCTGGATCAATCCATTCATTAAATGGGCCACACCTCTACTTTGAGTAAGACTACCAGCAGTCCATTGATTTCAACGGTTCAGCACACCTGATCGGTTGACCATTCTGCATGTGGCTCCAGGTAATCTTTACGGGTGGCCCACTTTTTGCACGGCTGGGATATTCTGCACAAATGACACATTGGCGGGAATAAAAGCTCTGTACCAGAAAGTTCAGGTACAGGTTTCTCTGCAAACGTTTCTTTCGTATAAATAACGTTATCAGTTAAAATGAAAGTGACATTGTCCACTGATACAAAAAGGTGGGAGATGAACGATAGAGATTTACCGACAGGTTATTGTTTGATGTGGACCGTTGATGGTACTGCAGTGTGTTTTGCCTCACGCAATTTTTATTCTGCCACTCACCTTTAGTGAATCCAGTCAGTCATTTGGTGGGCCCCACTGAATAAATTCATCCACACCATTCAACTGTAGTCCATACAAATCGATGGACCGTTTTGCATGGTTACTTTATGGTGGCCACAGTGATGCCCGTGATAAATCCACTCCGTCCATCAGTTTCCAAAGCTCACGATAGAGTGGGTATTGAACGTACACCATTGGAAACTTCGTGGGGGCCACAGGAGTTTTGGGTCAGGATGATATTTATTTATGCAATTTATCCCAGTGGTAGTAATCTTATGAACGGTTTGGATGACATATAAACGTCATCGTCGGCTCCAGGAAGGTTTTAATTTTTGGACGTTGCCATTCTAACGTGTGGCCCACCTGAGTTTTAGATCTAGCTGATATTTGGTTTACCATCCTAATGTGAGCTTGATAAGCTAATGGACGGAGAGGATTTCTCACGGGTATTTCTGTTGGCCTCATATAACTTCCCACCACGGGAACTTCATGTAGCGGCGGCACACGCAATTCACGTGTGCTGAAAACTACCTACGAGGTAAAAGCCAAGGAAAACCGTTCATCCAATACGTCCTGTTGTGAGATTGGGCCATGAAAAGAAAATCGCAGTGTTCGGACGATTTGACGCAGGCAAGTTTTTGGTTTTGCGGCTAATCAATGGTGGCCTGGTAAAGGGACGATCCAGATCTCTTTCCTTATTCACGTGCAAAAAGTATTAAGTAGATGTCGAAAAAATCAGGTGGGCCACACCATTCCACGCCACGTCACTTTGAGGCTTCAGGGATGGTTTCATGTGGCCCACCAGAGATGAGGGGGAGCATGTGATGTACGGATCAGATGTATTGCAAAAGTCACGGTGGGCCTCACACACCCCCGACACCAGCCAATGGCTGGTGGTCGGTGCTATGTGGGCCCCACCATGATGTATTTGTTTCATCCATGCCGTCCATCTATTTTTACAGATCATTTTACGTAAGAAAACAAAAATGAGGTATATCCCAATCTCAAGTGGACCACATTGCAGGAAACAGTGTTGAATGACTGTCGACAATTAAAAACATTTTGGGGACCATAAAAGTTTTGGATCAAGCTGATTTTTGTTTTTTCCCTTCATCTGGGCCTGTGTGACCTAATCAACAGATTTGATGTCAAATAAACAATACAATAGGCCTTAGGAGGACTTTAATGGTGGATATCCAATTTCTGTTATTTTCATGCGGTGTGGTCCAACCGAGATCGTATCCCTCTCAGTTTTGGCATCATGCCCTAAAATGATCTGT
The DNA here is from genome assembly GCA_030180095.1 of Magnolia changhungtana. Taxonomy (NCBI): domain Eukaryota; kingdom Viridiplantae; phylum Streptophyta; class Magnoliopsida; order Magnoliales; family Magnoliaceae; genus Magnolia; species Magnolia changhungtana. Next base: position 8,276,278 of record JASAUF010000630.1, on the reverse strand, counting down.
AAAAATGGATGAACGGAATGGATGAAACATATACATCATAGTGGGGCACACAGAGCACCGACCATCAGCCACGGGGCTGGTGTCACGCCGTTTCAGGTTACCTATGGAGCTTTTAAAGCGTCACGCACCTGAGCTTTCTTTTCTATTGACCTTTACAAGGCAATCACGCCACGTGGTAAGCAAGCTTTCTCCTGGCCTTTTAAAAACCGCTAGCGGTATTTTCAAAACCGGTAGTGGTTTCGCCGGAGTAGCTTTCATAAAGGGAGGTGGATTAGGTACTACCCCCGCCTGTTCCTAGCTCGGTATAGGCGGAGGCTCCGAGGGCCATTGAAGGGCTAATGTGATGTATTAGTTCTATCCATACCGTCCATTCATTTTTTTATATCATTTTAGATTATTTGACCAAAAATGAATCATATACAAGGCTCAAATGGACCACACAAAAGGAAGAAGCGGTGCTAAGGACGCCTATCATTGAAACCTTCTTAGGGTCCACCATGTTGTTTATTTTCCATCCAACCTGTTGAGATGGTCATATACATCTGGATGAAGTGAAAAAACAAATATCATCTTGATCCAAAACTTCTCTAGTCCCTAATAATTTTTCAACAGTAATAATTTAATCCCATCTGTGTGGTCCATTTGAGAATTTTATATTTTCTGTTTTTTGTCTCATAATCTAGAATAATATGGAAAAGTTGATGGACGGTTTGGATAAAAGTAATACATTACGGTGGACCGTCAGTGGCCCTCGGAGCCTCCACCCGCCCTGAGCTCCAAACAAGCGGGGTTGTACCTAATCCGCGCCCTGAGAAATTAGCTTTGTAGAGATAAAAGGCTATGAGATTCGATACGATTCATTGTGCAGGAAAAGATATAAGAACAAAAAGATAACCGTAAAATAAAATACCCTTCCTTTTTACAGAAATAACCGTAATCCCATCGTAATTTACGGAAGGGGAGCCGAAGTGTTTGAAGAAGGAGGGGCCTTTTCGGCATTTACAAAAGGCATACTTTCCGGTGGAAAAGCGCGTACCGTACAGAAGAGGACGAAAAGGGGCCTCGATTCCGAAATCTTCGAGTTCGTCCGGAAATCTCGCTATATAGTAGAGTTGACTCTATAGTTATACGGTAGCGCTATCTTTCTCAGTCCACGTGGAATGGTATATTCTAGATCTCGACCGTACATCTAGTGTCCTATCAGGTTAGAATCTCACCCAAACGGTATGTTCCTATATATCTGACTACTGTCCTTTAAACGGATTGTAAATCTCTTTATGATTTGACGGTTAGGATTGTCCTATTAGTTTGGTTGTTTCTAAATAATGGGCAATCTAAATCAAAGATAACTTAATAGGCGGTCATGATCTACATTTTAACGTACGTAGACTGGAAGTTTTTAATTTTATTTTTAATAAACAGGATCACATTACATATGAACAGATCTACACTGATCTGGACCGTCCATTAGGTTCGCTTCAATATTCGTGGGCGTCCAAGAAAAAACTCTTGGTGATCAACGATTCTAACCTTTGAAACTTTGGCTTCTCTTTTTATAATCGTTCGTTTGGGATGGTAGCGGTCATCTGATCAAAATGGTTCCTTGGAAACAAAATGATCATTGCACGTCTCATCCAAACCTTTCATTTGTATGGCAGCGATAGGATGTTTATGTACCTAGTGTGAATTTTCCATCGTGCTATCGAAATAGATCAACGGTAGAGATTTAATTTTTGACCGTCCATGCATCCTAAAGCACTGGGATGCCGTACACTGTAGCAAGGACAATCCGACCCTAGAGTATTGGGAAATTCAATGCGGTTGTGGAAATAATCAGATTCATATGTTTCAAAAAGAGAATCCCATAAAATTGGTGTACCTGAACTTTAACGGTTAAACATTTAAACATTTCTTTCCCGCCAACTTTTCACGTGCATGTTATCGGTATCCATGCAAAAGGTGGTACGTTCCATAACAATCACCTGCGCGAAAATCCCATTGATTCAATCTTTGGATGGGCCACAACATCAAAGTCTACGGATATCTGGAGATCATCATAGCGTGGCCTACCTTTTCTTATTTCGGTATGATAGGAGAAATTAAGCATGTTTATCTTTAAAAAGCAATAGTTAGATAATTCGCGGGAGCATGGAGGGCCTACCTCAACGATATTTTGTATATCCATGCCGTCCACTTGTTTTTTCAGCCCATTTTAGGACATGGTCTAAAAAATTAAGCACACCCAAATCTTATATGGACCACATCATAGGAAACAATGGTCATTGAACACCCACATTAAAAACTTCATTGGACCCATTATAACGGCCGCAATAATGTTTCTTTTCCATCCAACCCATTGATAAGGTCAAACGGACATGGGTAAATGAAAAATAGAGATAACAGCTTGAACTAAAATTCTTATGGTCTACGAGATGCTTGTAATTGTCATTCACCATTGTTTCCAATGGCGTGGTCTACATCAGACTTAGATTTGCTTAAGGTTTGGGGATCACTTCCTAAAATGAGTTGAAACAACAGATGGAGAAAGTATATATATGTAAAACATTTATTACTTGGGCAACACCTAATCCTCTCTCAAAAATTTGGTGATATATATGTATACCATCGAATCATGTCAGACATACACACCTAACCATGATAATCACACAGACCAAGAATTTTTATGATTAAATTACTGGATGAGTTACACTTTCATTTTGAAGTTTTTAAGTGATTTATATATAATATTTTATTGTTTAATTTTATAGTGTGACTCACTTTATGTTTAGATTGATCAATTTTCTTCTCTTCGGAACATCATGGCTGATTGTATTTATTGGATGGGTTGGATATGCAAAAATACCTCCTGAGCCCTACAATTTTCTACTTTATTATAAAGAAAAAAAAGGTGAATAATGGACAACAATAATTTCACCACTCAATATAAGCATTTCTTGGCATTTTAGTTGGTTGAAGCATAATTTGGCGAAATCCTAATTCGTGAAGAATTTTGTAATGAAAATCTTATTTTAAAATTTTATTTTTTATTAAGAAGTTTTAAAAGTGGTCTAAAAAGTGAAATTATCAGTGGCCTTTCAATCTTAGAATTGACTGTTGGGAGAAATTTTTTAACAAAGAAAGATTAATTTACATATGGATTATTTGTAAGTACTGTTTGATAGAAGCAAAGAATGATGTTAACCACCATTTAATTACCAATGAATGTTCTTACCTACTTTTTTTTTTTTTTTTTGGGTAGTTGATCTCTCCTAATTGAAATGCACTCTATCTGCCATTCAGCCAAGGGAAGGAACCCAATGTATATTCTTACTTGTATGGAGAAAATTTATCCATTTTAGTCGTTATTTTGGACTTTTAAGCTAATTAAATGTTGTAGTAAAGATGAGTGTGTACCGAGAGTAGTGGAGGGAGACCACTCTATGAGGAAGTGGCCGATTGCGTTCCGTTGGTCTCTAGCCACGAACATGCAAAGCTATTGAGCCCCACCATGATGTATCTGTATATCCACACCGTATATCTCTTTTCTCATATCATATTAAGGTATGAGCCTAAAAATGAGGCAGATCTAACGCTTAAATGGACCACATGCATTAAATCTGCCTCATTTTTAGGCTCATACATTAATATGATCAAAGACAATAGATGGACAGAATAGATAAATAGATACAACATGGTGGGCCCCCACATAGATCTGTCCATTCGTGGCTAGAGATGGGGTCGCATATATGTGTTTGGAGCCCACTTTCTCTAATAATAACTAATCACTTAATAGAGATTTTTTAATAAATGTCCACTGAGAGAGAGAGAGAATTTTTAATAAATGCCCAACAATTTGTTAGTTAAATAACCATGAAAGTGTAACTTTTGGTCAACTATGCATCTAATCTGTCTCTTATAAGGCATGTTTAGTTTGTCATTAGGGATTTAATTTCCTAAAATTTCATTTTATCAAAAAGTTGATTTTTTTAAAGGCATTGAGAAAGTATAAAATTTTATTTTAGTTTTGTAAGATTTTTCATTCCCCAACAAAATAGTAGAAAAAGTTGAAAAAATATAAAAACCCAAAAAAAAAAAAAAAAGTAAATTAAACTTGGCCATTCTATATAATTAGAGTTGTCATATCTTAATGGATCTTAACTTATAGTTCTTTGGACCCATTACAAAGTATTTTCCTTACATTTACATTGTTCATCTATTTTTACCATTCATTTTAGGGCATGGTCTAAAAATCAAAGTATATCTACATCTCATAGTTAGGACAATACTATTTGGTGAACAATTTTAATTGTGCATATTAAAATGCTTTTATGAACCATGTTATAGGTTTTGATCAAACTTATATTTATGTCATTGACAATGTCGTTTCATATCCAAGTCTTCATGACCTCATCAACAGGTCGGATTACTAATAAATATTCCAGTGGGCCCGCAAAGTTTTCAAAGGTGCATGTGTATTTTCAATCACCACTGTTTACTATTTTGTCCAGGATTTACTTCATTTTTAGGATCTAAGTTTTAAAATAATGGTGGGAGCCATGTGAACCAATGATGGTTTGTACACACGAACATTATCTTAATGCAAATACATCACGGAATGGCATACATTCATGGATCCACGCACCTCAGCGGATGAAGGGAACCAATACCACCCCTATAAAAGTAAGAAATTAATTAGGAATGCTATAAATATAAAAACCATCAATCAAAACACAGCCTGAAATTGATTGTTGAATTGAATTACATGATCTTAATGCAATTATCTAGATTCACAACATATGTCATCATCTATCAAAAATTCTACCATGGTATGTATCCAACGTTGTATTCTTTGCCATCTTTGGAATTCTACCAGCTTTCTTTACGGTTTCATTTACTTACCAAAGTAGTACCAGTAGTACTACTTCATGGGGAAAGAATGTCTAGCCACACACACGAAGTTTTATCATGATAAGCACATGTTCAAAGATAGAACATGGTGTTAGATATAAGAGATGCAAATTAGGTGCGGCCCTGACTGTGGGCCCACCTTCATGTATGTGTGTGTATATATATATATATATATATATATATATATAGTCATCGATGGCTCCCCTTCCCACTATCCACCCATAAGTGTCCACTAGATGCACATGTGTCAAGGGTGTCTCCCATCTTTATAATGAAATACCATCTTGATCACGTGGATTCTTGCACAAACGTCTTTAGGCTGTTTATTAATCTAACGGTCCATTGGTGTTTTGCAATAAGGTATATATATATATATATATATATATATATATATATATATATATATATATATCTCTATATATATACACACACCGTTCTTCTGTTTTACGAGCTCATTTTAGGGAATTTAGATGAAAACATAATTTAGATGTTGAAACAATCAGGTGGACTCACACCACAATTTTCTTTGATGATTGATCATTAAAACCTTATAGGGAGATTCCAAAGTTCTTTTATGGATCAAGCTGATATTTGTGGGGCCACTGGGTTGTTCGTGTGAAATCCAATCCGTCCATCAGATGCATCTCTTGAATTTATATCAGAGCCGAAAATTCGGATCACAACTCGTGTAGGACACAACAACAGGACGATGTGGAAGAGCTGTCAGCCATTGTTTGTATGGTACATCGTGGTTGTACATTTCATCCGATCCGTTCATCGGGTGTGCCTCACAGGGATTAACCAGATATCGTCAAAATTCAACCAGATAGAGACTCACGCGGTTCACATCGCTTGAAATTAGTGGTTTTACTCATGATTTTACATTGCTCTGGTTGGTAGCGACCATCTGATTTTAGATCTATCTGGTTTTTGAGATGCACGGTAAAATGTAGAAGTCTCGCCTGATGGATGGAGTCGATTACATATGAACGACATGTTGGAAAAACCCACTAAATTGCATAGTGTTTTACACGCTGTCTGACAATTGATTATAGTTACAATTGATTTTAGATGTGGCTCATCATTGGTTGTTCTTAGAATGATGGTTCTCACATGCCTTGATTAAATGACAATTTACATTATCAGATCGATAATTGAAAAGTGAAAACCATCTCTAGTTATAACTTAACTTATATAAATACGGTCCCATTTTTCTTGTACGCCAACGTTGTAATCACATGTTTCAAATCAAATCATTCAATGGTAGGATCCAATACTATTTAAGAAAACCAATTTTCATCCGATCAAATGCAATCTAGTGGACACATGTGATTAGATCTAGTCAATTCATATGATAGTTCTTAGTCCATCAAACTCCAAATTTGGTTAATAGGTTTATTGTGGACTTCCCATGCATTTAGATAAACCACTTGAATCCTAATGGAGTACAAGTTTAGGACGGCTTTGATATATGGGTTGACATAAGGTTTGTACCAAGAAAGGTATATGATGAATGTTGTGGATCAATATGCACATGTGTTACATTGATATCATGTAGGTTTTAGAAACAAGATATCTTGAATCAAACTAATTACATGTTTTGATTATCTAATTGGTAGCCATCGAATAAATGTTCATGTGAAAAAAAAATCATTTTTTAATTCAAAAGATGATTGTTGGCATCTTCCCACTAACCTGTCACTCGTGTGGAAAATCCAAGCCGTGTAAAAGATGGGCAGCAGCATAAGGATTGCCAGGGAGGAAAATACGACCGGTCCGTTTATTAGATGTATCACAGTACACAGCCGTATGGAAGCGGATTGGGTGGTGACCGCTGTGGGGCCCACCGTGATGTATATGTTTTATATCCAAGCCGTCCATCTGTTTCTAGTAAAGCTCTTGAATTATTCTTCAAAGCAGAAGAACAGTTGGTTATATTCAGATGAATGATATGACAACCATCATAATAAAAGTGAGGCCACTGTCCAGTCATAATTGTTGACTGTTCATTAGAAATGGTCATACGACCTGGATGAAGGGAAAATACAAATACCCGCTCGGTGTAAAAATTCATTGGCCCCAAAGAAAATTTCAACGGTCAGTGTTTAATTTCCACTGTTTCCTGTGGTGTGGTCCCCTTTAGCTTCTGATCTGCATCATTTTTTAGATTATTCACTAAAATGAGCCGGAAAAATGGATGGACGGTGTGGATAACATACATACATCAAAGTGGGCCCCACATCTCCATGCCGTGTTGGGTCACCACCCAATCCATGGATTTTGATTTCGTGGCCTACCCGATGAGTAAACCATCTGAAGGTGAGTTTTTAACTCTTAATGAATCCATGGTTTTTGGTGGTGTATCGGCCCATTCTATTCGGTCGGATGGTCTTCACATGAGACAAATCAGCCTGAATTTAAAAGCGTTGGACAACGAACTTCATGGAAGTCCATACTGCATTTAATGCATAACATCAGTGATGACGTAGACCAATCAGTAAATACTTGTTGGTGGCACGATCCATATTCATGCAGTAAACAGCACCGACGTGGCACTGTGTGCTGCTGGAAAAGTTCCGTGGGCCCATCAAATGTATATGTTTTGTCGACGCCGTACATCTACCACGTGTATGTGTTTTATCCACGCCGTACATCTACGTTTTCAGTTCATGCCCGAAGATCCAAATCTCAGGTGGACCACACCTTAGAAAACAGTTATGATTGAACGCCCACCATTTAAAACTTTCTAGGGCCCACTGTTTCCATCCAATCCGTTGATTATGTCACACAAACCATGGATGAAAGGAAAAACACAGCATATCAGCTTTATCTAAATATTTTATAATCCTCAAGTAGTTTTTGGTAGTGAGAGTTCAATCACCAACGTTTCCTATGGTGTGGTCCACATGAGTTTTAGATGTGGCTCGTTTTTAGTCTCGTGCATTATAATAAGCTGAAAAAATGGATGAACGGAGTGGATAAATATAATCTATATATTTAATGGTCAAGATCTTATAGATACTTATTTCCAACGGCACACAGTCATCCTGAAAAGGAAAAGGGCTACTGTGCCACGTCAGATGGAATCACCGTCATGATTATACCTACAAACTTTAAACTAAGTTAGTGAGAAACAGGTAATCTCTGACTCTAAATAAAACACTAAAGACTAGGCGGGAAAACTTTGATACTCTGGCGAGGTGGTTGGATGATACACAGGCACGAGATATCGCTTACGTGGCATAAAACTCATTCGGATTGAGTTGCCCAAGTTATGGGTCCCAGTTTAGATGCTTCACTGATTGAAATTTACACTTGAGTGATCATATAACCATTGGATTGTTGGATATTAATGGACGGTTTAGATACAAGATAGGGACGATCCTGTTTCAACCAATGTAATTTTGGGGCTGGGATACATACCAATCTGAGAGCCTGTGTATCGAGCATCATTGATGCCAGAGTATCAAATAAAACTACTTAGAAAAAATAATAATAAAACAAAATACACCACACAAGTGGACCACACACATGCGCTCACGCGCTACACGTCCAAAACGTGGGCCCGCTTTAGATGGGTCATAAACCGAATCTTCGGCTGAATTAATACCCTAACCGTCAGATTGTAGGACCCCGAATGGACGGTTAAAAGAAAAATTACAAATGGCCTAATTCAATAATCATCTAACCGGTCTGATTTTCGATGGTATGATTGCATGACCAATCTATAGTGGGTCCCACCCTTCTGGCTGTTTAATTTGAGTTATTTGCATGAAAATACGTGTAACCATCCATTTTTCTGGTACCAGTGTGATCAGCCACGTCAACGTACCAATATTAAATTTGGGTGTAGGGCAATTAGGCTACAATAGCAGATGAACGGTGCGGATCTCAACATACGTGCCGTGCACGGTGGTTATGATGGGGACTAGGCATACTCGCAAGATCTATGGTCTAAGTCAGTCAAGTAAATGAGATTTCTAAGACACAATAAGTGCAATGGGAAAACAACAGCCAAGAAGACGTGCATTATCATGAAATTTCGATTTCAAAGTGCATGTCTCTAATTTATTTTATTTTATTTTATTTAAAAAATTAAATTAAATCATTTTGTACCTATATTTTTTAAGTAGATATGCTCCATGTATGTTACAGTGCAACTAGTTGTATAGGAACCCCATTAGTGGGGCCCAGCTTGGTGAGGTCCTGAAGTGGAGGGCTCTCATTGGTTCAGCTCATGTGTGAGTAAAACGTTACCCAATGAAAGTTGATTCCATTAGGGTGTCATTGAACGGACTCAAAACCCCTCAAGTCCCAAGCTGTGCTGGAAAAGCTATGGGTCTCACCATGATGTATGTGTTTTATCCACGCCGTCCATTCATTTTCTCTAATTATCTTATGGCCTGATCTCAAAAATTAAAATGATCCAAATTTCAGGTGTACCACACCATAAAAATAGTGGTGATTAAATGCCCACCATTGAAAACTTCTGATGAAGGAAAAACAAAATAAAAATATATATTAAGGGCATTCAATCACCACTATTTCCTATATATTGTTAGATTTTGATGTTTCTCAACTTCATACTGATGTAAAGAAATGATCTAGAAAAATGAATGGGCCCACCGATCTTTTTCCAACACTGACCAGCACGAGCTGGGTAACTACCAAATCTGCATCCTCATTAAACTAGATGTTTCCTGGCCTCACCAAATCCAGCTCCATACTTAAGCAATTCCATTAGTTGATGGACCGTTCACTAGGTTGGATATTCAATCACAAACTCATCTACCCAAAAAAAGGTCAAATCAACAATTCGATCAATCTATTTGATGGGCCCAATAATCTTAAAGGCTAACTTTTCTTCACCAACTCCAACCAATTCTCATCATAGCCAGAAAAAAGGAGGGCTACAAAAAGGAGAACAAATCAAGGATGGATTTTGCAGCGGTCTACAAAATATTTTTTTATATTTTATCTTTTTTAGTTCATGTCTGCATGACTAGTTGAGTCGAGTTTAAGTTGAGTTCACCTATGCAGCATTTTCACAAACACATAATTGAACATAAAACAGCAACAGCGGTTTTCCAGGTATTTCATCAAACACCTCGGAGGTGTCATCAAAATCAAGAAAAAATATATATATATATTCATTTCGTATACATACCTTCCTTGCCACCATCCGACACTTTGTTGAGTCATTTTATCAAACACTTCGTGAGCAACATCAATATCAAAGTAATCTAGTCACTAAACTGGATCAATCTAAGTTCAATTCGAGTTGGGTTCGATCTGAGTCGAGTTGACCTCAGGCAAGCTCAAACTCGTTTCGAAATTCTTTTAAGCTCAAAAAATCGATTCAACTCAGCTTGAACTCAGTTTCGAACTGAACCGAATCGAGCTTTTTCGTATCGAGTCTAGCAAGCTAACTCGGTTCCTGTACAGCCCTAAAGTGTCATTTTCCCCACTATTTCTTGTGGTGTGATCTACCAGAGCTTTAGATATGATTAAGCTTATAAAAAGGACATGTATAAGAAACATACAACAAAGTGGATCCTTCACACCTACCTTCCTCATTTGTGGTAGAAGCAAATCAAAAGGATGGGTAGATATCATGCTAATTAAGTAACCATGAAAATAGGAAAATATAAAAAATATCACAAAACAAAGATACCCAAATATCCAATTTTAGATTATCATGATATTTTCCCTAGCTTTAAAATAGCAAGTAACAAATATTACCATCACCCACATCACGAATAAAGGAAATTATAAATAAAAGCTTAATAATAATAGAAAAATCAACTCAAAATATTTTCTAGAAATAAATTACATGTTATGTTAATCCCATCCCACCTTTTTGATACCTTTTGACACTAGGCTCTTTATCTACGTTTTTTAACTAAAGTTGCGGTAAAAGTACTAATACAATATTAAAAGACTCGTACTACTGATATAAAACCCATCCACATGAATTTTATATAGATCTAATCACTCACATCTTGATAAGTTTCTTTATTTTACTATTGTCTGTCAAATATAAATAAATGTTATTAATTTATTTTTTAAAATGACTAAAAAACTCCTGTCGAAGTAATAGCTACGGAGAGCATAAATCCAAAATAGCTAAGGAACAATCTTACCTTGCATGGTAAGCCTGAGCGAATTTGAACCGTTCAAAAGTAAATGACTAGTATATAATTATTTAAAAGTACAAAGATGCTGTTAAGTATGTTGTAAGTAAATCTTTTAAAGCCGGTATATAATGTCTAGATCATCTAAAGGTAGAGAAACAATGATAAGAAGTGTTCCAAGATGATGGACAATAATTTGGATTCATTCTTGCATCAAAATATGTAAATATATTATTTTCATTGTTTGATAAATGAGTTGTTATTTTCTATATTTTACGAAAAATGGTAAAATAAAATCACACGAAAGAATGTTTTTAGAGATTTTATCTAATTATGCATAAAATAAATGGCATTCATAAAAATGACTAAGAAAAATTGGTGAAAGCTAAAAAAAAAAGGCACTCCATTGATCTAGAATTAGTAAGAAAATCTTCATTAATATTAATTTCAAGTTATCATCATCATCATCATCCACACCTTCATAGACGCTACTAACCCTAAAAAAAAATGGCCACATCACATTGAAACCCATGTAAAATGGCTTCATGGATGGTTGGAAAAACAAACTGAAAAACACCACATTTGCATAAACACCCCTTCTCTTGTTTTTTTACATCAACAGCCATACCCCTAATAAAGAAAGGAAAAAAGACCTAAAATCCTAAAATTCCCAAAGAAATGAAAAAAAAAAAAAAAAAAACTAACTAAACCCCTCACCACCAACCATCAAACCCTAGCTTTCTGCAACAGGGGAGCAAATCCATGGCAAGCGGCCTTCCCCTCCTTGCAAGAATCAAAACCCACTTCAGAAAACAGCTTCAAAACCTCTTCAAGACCAAACCCACGAAATCTCTGCTCGTCTTTCTCGAGAATCTTCAACACCCCTTTGAAGAAACCCACATCGCAGGGCAGAACAAGCCCTCCGCAGGCCTGGAATCCGTACTCCTCTTCGGCTTTCTTGAGCAGCGCGACGAAGATGGGGAGATTCAGGAACCGGGTCGGGATCACGAAACGTCGCCGCTCGGGTCCGACGTAGACCGCCAGGAAGCCGGGCGGGATGCGCCGATGTCGGGTCGAGTCCGAATCCGAATCCGAATCGGAGATGACGTGTCTGCGACCGAGGCTAATGTCTTTCCATCGCTTCATCACCTGCTTCAGCTTCACGACTTGGCGGATCTTCTCAACCTTTTTAATGGCGCTCGCCATTGAATTTTCAGAGAGAGAGAGAGAGAGATAAAAAACAGAAGGGAGAGAAGAGAAAGACTCTGAAACGGAGTTCGGGTTTTATTAGCGCTCTGGTGGAACCAGGACCACCGTAGCTACGGTGGTACTGTATGGAAATGGGGCCCACTTGCTGTATTCAAGACATCCAATTCGTTCATCGGTTGACTCGTCTCACGTCAGTCCAAACAGAAACTCAGGTGGGCCATTGATAAGGACGTCCGGTCTTGATTTGTTTAGGGGACCACCATTTCGTGTATGGGTAGTAATCCATACCTTGAAGGCCCTTCATCTGATATGGATGAAGGTGCATGGAAAAAATAACGTTTTACTGTGACTCAAGTGGGCCATTGTAATAATTATGACTGATCGTCCGTTCAGAAATTGTTCCCTGTGATGTGTACATTAGAATTTTGGACGAGCCGATTTTTAGCTTCTTGAGGGGAGGTATCAGATGGACGGCTCGGATGTGATACATACACCACGTAGGCCTCATATCTGTCTCGTTCTACTGTAAGCTTACGGTGGTACCGGAACCACTGGACTGCACCTCTTTATTAGGGAAGGAAAGATACGGGGAATTATAACGGGCGGAGGAATTATCGGATCCTCGACCCGACGTTTTGCAAACGCTAGCTTTGCTTTGCCACGCGTGTGCACGTCTTGCACGTGGAAGTATGGTATATGGGTTCATGATCCATTCCATTAATCAGGAGCCTAAGGTTATGTAGATGACATATTTAAGGAATGAGGTCCATCCATTTCTTAGGTGGGCCACGGTTAATAAAAAACATTTTTAGGGATGAAAATTTTTACTTATCCTTTCTTACCAATCCGTGTCCTTCGATCCGACCATCACAGATTTATTTTAATTAAGAGGATAAACGTTATCTTAAACACCTTATCTACGGCGTGGATACTGCACCTATTGAACCTGCTGGCACGTGTGCTGGCGTTTATATGAGCTGTGTTATACACGCGTGTGGGCTTAGCAAAGCTACGCAACTATACTCGGGTTTTTAGTTTGGCTGTGTGTGGGCCATGGTATGTGATCCAAGCCGTTGGATCTCACTGGGGTTAGCTCATTTCCCAACATGCCATAAATGAGGAATTTTTATTACTCTATTAGTGTCCTGTTAAAAAGAAAAAGAGGATAAAATGGCCAACGGTCTGGATAACAGATTAATGGTCCCACTTTCTAACAGGAGACCCGAGTACAAAAATCGCGGTTCAGGAAAAGCGAAACGAATTACTTTTGATGAATGAATGCCCTTACAAATTCAACTAATAACATGAATGCCACTTCTTTAAAAAATAATATCGGTGTGTTTTTATTATATTAGAAAATTCCGTATATACCACATGCAGCGGCTGTGGCTAAAGCGTCACATATACTTGACATCGATGCGGTTAAAAAGGTGGGCCACATCATTAAGATTGTTTGGTGTGAAGATCGGGCCAATGCACTGATTGGATGATACTCTATGTTTAAATTAATTGACTATGGTATAACTCAATGTAGAAATGGCACTACTCTGAATTAGTACACCCATTTCTCTACTTACGGTACTGTAAACTAGAGCCGGGCATTGAGTCGAGTTGGACCGAGTTAGGGCTGACTCGACTCGATCGGGTTTTGAAATAAGCCTAACCTGAGCACAATACGACTCGATACTGAGTCCACCATGCTTTGCTCGTTTCGAGTTTGGTCTAGCCTGGACTGATCTGGTCCGAGTTCGATCCGGTCAAAAGTATTGAGTTGGCATCGAGTCGGATTGAGAGATGAGGGAGGGAGAGATTGAGAGAGTGGAGAGGAGAGAGAGGAGGAGGAGGAGGAGGTGTTGGAAATTATACAGATTAATATAATTTTTGTATAATGTGGAAACCAAAAATTGCTAATTAATCTGAAATATGGACAGGCTGAAGCACGTCTGAAATGCTATCCTTAAAGCATTATTTGCCCCTACTCAAGTGAATTGAGTAAGCTGATAGGTTACAGGCAAATTGCTTCTAAGATACGAGTAGCCTGGTGTGGGTATGCGTTAAGCAAACACGAAGGCCCACCTATTGGAACTCTGTTACACTCGGTTTGACAAAAATACAATAAAAGAAACAATCCCAGAAGAAAGAAAAAGAAGAAAATAGTGATTTAGACCACTGCACTGGTCAAGTCTTTAGCTACTGGTTCAGTTGAACCGTTCTAGACCACACCGTTGGTCTGTTCTTCTTGCAAAGGTTTAACCGTTGCTATCTTGCTGAAATCACTAGAGTATAGAGAGATGAGTAGTGGGCTGTCTCAATTCGTATGGTAGTGCAGGATTAGGTTGTGAGATGGATTGGAATCCCATCCAGGCCCTCCTTTTATAGGCTATGGTGGCTGGGAGTTATGGTCTAGGAAAAAAAATCCCATGACCGTTTTCTAGCTGTTGGAGAAAACTAGCCATTTTATGGCTGTTTTTCTGACTGTTGTGCATGGGCCATTAATCTGTTGCATGCTGACTGTTTCACAACAGCTAGCCGTTTTCTAGCTGTTGGGCTAGCCATGCAACAGTTTCAATTGGACCCTGCACTTATGGCACAGTTGTTACAGATTTTATACAACAGCTCTTTTTTCAGTCCTCTATATATTTTGGAGGATTCTCATTCAGTCTTCTAGTCTTTCTTTTACCAAGCCATCTGCCTTAGCCATTTAGTCGCACCGACCCTTTGCAACACGATGCGGACTTGCGAAGTGCAAAGTGCCCCACTAGCGCCTCTACAGCCTCATACGCCCATGCCCTCGCACCGAGCCCGTGACCGAGCGCGTGCATGCATGCAAGGTCCATAGTCCTTGGACTAGGTAGACAAATATTATAATACTCCACATCTTTCATATAAACCATAAATTTTCTCTTCCCTTTCCCATGCGAGACTATTCTTAAAAAACCCCCAAAAAGCTTTTTCCAAATCTTTTTTATATATTATATTTTATTTAAAATATATTTAAAAATTGATATTTTTTGCAACAGGAGGAGGGTGACGGTGATGAGTGGTTGCCAGGGTTGGAAGATGAGAAGGATGAGGGAGGGAGAGAGAGCGAGAGGTCGGGCTTGGAAGATGAGGGAGGGAGGGAGGGAGGGAGAGAGGTCGGGCTTGGAATATGAGGAGGTGAGGGAAAGAGAGTGATTTTGGGATCAGGTCGAGGTAGGGTGCGGCGGATAGGGTTAGAGAGTTGGGTTTCGGATTGAGTCGGGTCTAACTAGATCGAGTTTTAGGTCGAGTTACTAGGCAACTCGACTCAATTTGAGTTCGGATTAGGCGAAGCCTACTCAGTTCCGACCGACTCACCTATTTGGTTCGAGTCGAGTTGGATGAGCTCATCTTAGAATATGTGGACGAAGAGACCACACAAATACCATCTATATCCAAAACTTTTGTGGCTCATAAGGCATTTTTAACGTTTAATTACTAGAGTTGGATTTGCTTTATTTTTCAAGTCATATCTCAAAATAAGCTTTCAATACAAATGGACAACTTGGTTTCAGGAAAATATGTCATGGTGCACCCCATAGTTAGGGATCCCACACACCTCAGTGGATCTCCACCAAGCCACACCCATAAGGTACCTGTTGTTGTTTTCTCGGTATTATACTCCTCTCTTAAACTCGAGAAATATAAGATCGTAAGATCGAAAATTACATTAGAATTGACTTCTACAATATATATATCCTTAAATTTCTCTCTATTTTTGTAATTCTAATCTTCTTAAAGCGCATTAATTTTATAGACTTAAAATAAGAATATTTGGAAATGAATTGAGAGAGAAAAAAAAAAAACGTAGGGTGAAGATATTGTGGTGGTCCTGAAATGATGTAAGGTTTGATTTTTATATAGCTACATATAAGGGATTCCTTGAGAAATTTTATTGAATGGGTAGATGCCCTTTCATATTTAATTGCAACCTTTTACTTCCAACCATTCCCCAAAAGCTGCAGTGGTTACTAACCAAGAGTCACCAAAAACGACAGAACCAGTGCCTCTATAAAACAACCAACAGACAAATCAAAAAGTCACAACCCATGCATTTATTTTAAATAATTTATAACATTTTGTCGACTGCGTTCAAATCACACATTAGATGATGTTAGAAAAATGCTCTCGTGAGAATGGTTTCTATGGAACTTCATTAGATCTCTTGACACGTGATGTGGGCACAAAATCCGTACCATTCATTTGATGTATCGCCTCATGAAACCTAGGACTAACCTTTTGGATTAATCAAAAAATCTAGTGGCCCATAACCAAGTAAAAAAACACCAAGCTCAGATTTTTGGATTAGGCCAAAAACTTAGACGGTGTATGAGGTGGATTTTGTGCCTATGCCACGTGTCAAAAATCATAAAAGAGTAGAATCATAAGATCATGTTGTTGACTGGACCAACAATCTTGACTGTCTATATTAAAGTACATTGATTAAATGGTTAGTATTTGTCGTACTGGTGTGTTTGCATCGTAGCCCACAAATGCTCTGTAGTAACTAATGGACGGTATTGATTGGTGGATCCAAATGCAGGTAGTAGCATATGGTGCTCCGAGTCACTGGTGCATTTCTCAATTTTAATGCTTTAAAACGAAATTTGAGGTAATGAAAGGGGAGCAGCTTTCAATGGATTACTGACTGTGGGGCCCATCATGAGGTATGTGCCTTGCATCCACGCCGTTTATCCGCTTTGACAGATCATTTTAGGAAATTAGTTAAAAAATGAAGTGGATCCAAGTCGTAAGTGGACCACACATCTAGAAACAGTATTGATTCACCATTAAAAGCTTCTTGTAGGCCACAGAAGTTTTGGATCTGACTGATATTTGTGGGGTACTTTCATATAAGCGTTTACGACCTTATCAACAGGTTGGATGGAAAATAAAGATTCCGGTGGCCCCCGAGATGTTTTTAATGGCGGGTATTCAATCACCCACTTTTGCATTTAGTGTGGTCCATATAAGATTTTTACTTACTTACTTTTTTGTAAATTCCAACAAAATGAGCTGCAAAAACGGATGGACGGCTTGGATGAAAGCAAGATATACCAGGGTGGGCTCCACAGTCACTGATCCACCGAAGCCGCACCCTGATCAACGTGCTTACAGGAAGGTAAAGACGGGGTCATTTAGGTAATTTACCACTACATGATCTTATGAATAGGTCGTATGGTAAAAAAAAACATAACGTTGGCCCTTAGAAAGGTTTCAACGGTGGGTGTCTTTATCAGTGTAGGTTCCTTTGGTGTGGTCCACTTAAACGTTGGACCCGCCTCATTTTTTGGTTCACAAATTAAAATTATCTGAAAAAAGCGTTGAACGGCGTGGATAAAACACTTATATTACGGTGGGCCCCACAGAGCCCTGCCCAGACGGATTACCGTCCGGGCGGGGGTAGGACGCAATCCGCGTCCCTTCATGTAGGGTTCACAACGACCGTGTGATCCGTCATTCTGGGAGATTTGCTATGCTCGCTCGCGTGTGGGTCCCTGAATTTCGCACGCAACTACACGGGCCCATGTGATCCACGTGTACGGAAGTATGCATGTCACACGCAATCACACGGGTCGGGCTCGCTCGCGTGTGGATCCCTGCTCTACTCGCACGTGCAGAAGCTATAGAATGGGCCAGGCTCCATGCGCTTAACGAACCTGCATGTCGAAGTTTGCATCCCCACACGTATGTCACGTACGGTTCACGTGAAAAAAATGGGACCTATATAGAACATCTGATCCGTTCATAAGATGCATCATACCGTGACTGTTATATGTGAAGAAATTTTGGGACCGTTCATCTATCTGTACCTTGAAATCTGGACCGTTGTCAATATTTTCTATAGTGTCCGTTGTTTTAGCACAGAGATAACTATTCTGATGAGCTGACCAGCGCGGTTTCTGAAAGCAATCCTCTACATGGTGGCATACTCCTAAGGGACGGCTCAGATTTCCTACACCATTTCCAGGTTGACACGTAAGCAGCGTATAAAGTTGTAGGCGAAGGTTGTGCATGCCATGAGTTTCCAGTTGTATAGGGCCCATGGTTTAGTGATCCATGCCGTTGATATGATGGAGCCCACTTTCGATGGAGGCTGCAAAATCAATACAAGTTTGGAAGATCTCAACCGTCCAATCTCAGCCTTGATTTTAGTTGAACGTAGAATGTTGCGGTGTTTCTTTCTTTAACCGACTGTATTTGGGCCATCCATGGTTCGAAGACGGTTGCAGAATCCACGTTGGGAACTGTCAGATTAACGGACAGGATTACTGAAACTTAGGACCCACCTGTACAAATAAAAACCGAGGATACGGTACATATGCAGATATGCTCATGGCCGAGGACCATAAATTCAATATAAGAAATTAAAGATTCTCGATACTCGACCCCAAAATTCCGACAGATACTCGGATTTTCAGCAGATCCATGTGAGGGTGATTTGTTGATCCGAACCGTCCATATGATTCAGCCAAACATGGGTGGCTTGGTAAAAAAACCATCCCAAACTTTCTATTTACCGCTTTCAAATAAACGGTTAATAAGAGATATATAACAGAGTCTACATTAAAGTGCCAAGATCGGTGGCCAGTATCTTCTAATCTGAGAAATACCTGGGATCTCATACGTCCATGGCTGGGCCCATCAGATCAACGGTCTGGATTTCTGAATCATGTCTCCTACTTGTTCAAACATAAAGCTTAAAGATACGATGCGACATCCTCGTGGCGATAATCATGGTTTTGAACGGATGATAAGAGGATTTCATGCAAAAAATCTCGGTATTTAAGCAGTATTCTCTCACCGGATTTGTGCGTTGTTGCGATGAACCATGCCTTTCTTCTTCTTCTTCTTTTTTCTACCGTTCGTTATAAGACAAGTACGGTTTGCTAATCTGTACCGTTCAGGAGATGGGCCCCACTGCCGACAGACCAATTTACGAATACCACTCAGCTATGATTGTGTTCACGGGTGATTTTGAGTGTCCCACAAGATGAACAGTTCAGAATCATCAATCGCGAAACCACATGTAAGCGGTTTTTCTACTGTACAACACACGTGGCTCGTGATGATCTGTCGAGCTGGACCTACCAAGAAGTGGGCCCTACTATGGATGGACCAAACTACAAAAGACCACCCATCTAAGCTTGTTTTGCAAGTGATTTTGAAGGTCCCACGAGACGAACGGCCCATAATCACCAGCTTTGTAATCACGTGTCAGCGGTCGTCGTGCAACGAGTCAGAATCGCCATCAGTGGAGTAAACAGGCAGTTATTTGATACACAGGAAGAGTATGCCACTCGATACACGGTCACTACAGATTCGCAGGTTTTTGGTCCATTGATTTAAATTAAACAGACTAAGTTATTGAATCTACTATCTATAAGTAAACACCCCATAATCAGATTAGTTGAGAAATTCTATCCTCTGATTCCAGACCAACTTATTTGGTGATGAACGACCGATGGATTTTGTTTTGTTTTTTTTTTTTTTTTAAATAAAATTTTAACCGTCCAGTAAATGTCTGCCAATCGGATTGTAAGATAATCAATCGAATTTTTTTATTGGACAGTTTATTTGAATTATATGTATGCCAGCATACGCCAATTTCTCAGTAATTTCTAAGTGCTGTGTATCATTCATTATACGCTGCCAGAGTATCAAAAATTTTCTAGTGGCGAATTTGGTGAGTGAATTACGGTAACTCCAGCTATGATTATGCTCAGGTATCTCTTCCACACGGTTATAATTGCAGGACGGACGTCTCCATCATAATCTGATAAAATCCCCCTCCACCGCACACGTGTCAGGTTAAAATTTAGATCGGGACCCTTCTCCTTGTGGGAAATTACATGGATGGATGATGGTTAAAATTTCATACCAATCAGATATTCCTAGCCATTAGTTTTCCTTTAAAATTTCCCAATGAATTGTAGCCGTTACTCAGATTTGTGATTAGAATAATCGGTTGATGTTTTAATTATGTGTTATTGAAAAAGTAGTATCCGGACGGCCGTGATCCACTTTATTCCATCTGTGCCACGTGTACGGCGGAGGTGGGGCTATATGGGAACGGATTGGCTACTCCCCCTGACACCTGCCAATGGCTGATGGTCGGTGCTCTGTGGGCACTACCATGATGTATGTGTTTCATCCATGCTGTCCACTTATTTTTACAGATCATTTTACTGTATGAGACCAAAAATGAGATATATCCCAATCTCAAGTGGACCACATTACAGGAAATAGTGTTGAATGAGCGTCGACCATTAAAACATTTTGGGGGCCATAAAAGCTTTGGATCAAGCTGATTTTTGTTTTTTTCCCTTCATCTGGGCCTGTATGACCTAATAAACAGATTGGATATCAAATAAACAGTACAGTGGGTCTTAGGAGGATTTTAATGGAGGATATCCAATCACTGTTTTTTTCATGTAGTGTGGACCACCTGAGATTTATGTACCTCTAATTTTTGGGACCAAGACCGAAAATGATCTTTAAAAATGTATGAACGGAATGGATGAAACACATACATCATGGTAGGGCCCACAGAGCACCGACCAGCAGCCACGGGGCTGGTGGCAGCCGCAGGGGGAGTAGCCAATCCTTTTCCGGGCAATATCATGTCCTTCGCCGGCGGAAGAGAAAAAAGGTTATTCCCGAAAAGGATAGAAAAATGCCAATTACGCCGATTGTTGGTTTTTGGCATGCCCTGTCTACAACGACTATAAAAGAGCGTGCAACAGTCGAGCTCTGTGGGTCCACCGTGATGTGTGTTTAAAATCTATACCGTCCATCATCTGAGACACCTGATTATAGAAAATTTTCCCAAAAATAAGGACGATCAAAAGTTCATGTAGACCACACCCTATGGAACAGTTGGGACGGGATCGGCCACCATAGAAAACTTTCCTTGGCCAACAGTTTTGTTTATATGCCATCCAAACCGTTCATCAGGTGATCCCAACCTGGAATAAAGACACACGAGAAAATTTAACCTGAAATACATTCCCAGATGAGTCAAAATAAATAAATGTGTAGGATTTAGCCGTTATCTTACATTCATCACTTTTTTTTGGCAGACCATAGTCAAAAGTTCACTTGATTCTCTTGTTTGTACGGTGGAAATAAGTGCCAAAACTGATTAACGGAATGGATTTCTTAAAAACATCATGATGAGCCGACAGAACTCAAGTGTTACACTCCAGCAATTTTTGGTACTATAGTACCAAAAATAAAAAAGAAAAAAAAAAAGCTGGTGTTGAAAAAAAAACAATAACACTGATGCAGTCAAATCAGACACGTGGCAGCCTCTCAACGGTTCATCAGATGGGTCCCAACATGGATGGAACGCTTTCAGTAATATATTGGGTGGCCCACCAAGTCCAGTTGCATGACTTTTTTCCATTGAGAAATGATCACTGTACTCTGGCTGTTGGAACTTTTCACATAAAGCAGTTTCTCAGAGGTTTAAAAAATAGACGGTGGATAATTAAGGTGGATCACACAATGGTTGTTGCATTGAATTGAAATCATCTGGGACCACTCATTGGGTGGGCCACACCACCGAGTCCATTGATTGGACGTTGTAGCTAGATATGGCAATACTAGGAAGATGTGGGGCCCACGTGATTCTTGAATGAAATCCAACCCGTCCATCATGTATGTCAGTGCGTGTTATCTCTGGTTACTACAAATGAAGCTGATTGGTGAATCCGGTGGGCCACAGCATGGGGTGCAAGTTGCGAGAGAAAGCTACTCTTGATTTGTGTAGAGGGTCCACCATGTTGTTTATATAGAATCTAGGTCATTCCAACCTTTCATCTATCTTGGATGAAGGGTTAGGCCATGCTAGCTATTTTATAATTCAGTTGGGCCCCTACGCAAATCAAGGGTGGGTATCCTCCTTCACGTTGTCCCCTGTGTTATGGCCCACCTTAGAGCCTGATCTAGCTGGTTTTTGGCATACTAGAGGGTGATGTAAGGTAATGCATCTAATGGGCTGGTTGGATGGGCTGTATACATCATATGGTTGTAGAAAATCACACAAATAATACAATAGAAAAGAAGGTATTCGCATTCATGGAGGAGAAGAAAGAACCGACAATGTTGTCCATGTGCCACATCACATGGCTGTAGAAGTTTTGAAATTAGGATATATGATTTTCCTAGGGCATTTATACATTGAAAGCATCGAGTTTTAGGTCGGGACATGTACATGCCATACTTATTGCTATTTTTAATTGCTCAAAAGCTCTTTTGATGGGAAAATTGGTTTAATTTTGATTTATACATTTTTTTTTTCTATTTATGGCCGTGTTGGTCTTGTATTTGGCCACGCGCGGAACACATGTTTGGACTGTGGGTGTGCTAGAATCAATTGGGTCTGATTTAAACCTAAATTATCAACTCCTGACATTGAGATAGAACAAGGGTCGGTCGTGTGCCTAATTGTTTTGTCTATTTAGCTAACTATCATGTACTCGTTTATTTAGTCGAATGATGAAAGTTGAAGTTCTTCCTTCAACAGGTTCGTTTTTTCTTATAAACTCAAAGACTTTCAGGTACAATAATTATATGGTAAAAAATATAATAGATTGGAGAGAGAGATTGTAATACTCCGTTATTTTTTAAAACGGTGGGTTCTGCCGTTGTGTTTGGTGTGGCCCACCTGAGCTGTGGATGACCCTCATTTTTTGGGCTCAGGCCTTAACCTTGAAGGGCAAGACTGATGAACAATGTGGATTCATCATGTTATTCCTGTGGGACCCATTTCTTTAAAAAAAAAAAAAGAAAAAAAAAAAAGAAAAAAAAAAGGAAGAAGCAAGTGACGTGTTGACGCACGTCACCCACAAGCAACCCCCCTCTCCTCCACGTTTCTCTCTCCTTCCCTGTTCTTTGCAGCTTAGTTGCGCACACGAACCCATTCACCATGATTTCCATCATCATGGTGGGACCCATTCCTCAATCTAAACCATCCATTAAACTCCCAACCCACTAACGTCGCCTCACATTATTTTTTATATCCCATTTCTCATGCTACCTATAGAAAACCATAAAAAAAAAAAATCACAAAAGAAAGATTTTGAGAAGAAAAGAGAGATCAAGAAATTGGAGAGTATACGTGAGGGTTCATCATCAAGTTCAGACTTGATCAATCCAAGTTAGTGCACGTAGAAATCAACATCTCTTCAGATTATTTTCCTTCCATCACACAAATTTTTCACAACAGGTAGGTGATCATTCCCCCGTTGAAAAATTCATATCTGTTGCCTTATATAATCTAGACATTGAAATATTTTTTTTAATTTGAACCAATGCAATTATTATTATTATTATTATTATTATTTGCATTTGATATTATTTAGGAGTGATGGTGAATATTTATTATGTGAATAATAATAATAATAATTATTTTTTTAATGCAATGATCCTTACGGGTGCTCTGCCCTAAAAGGATCACCATATTATTTGTTATGGGTGCTCTGATATTGTTTAATTAAATGTTTTCTTATAAGTTAGATGTATCATATGTGAACAATTATTTTTTTTGTACAATGATTCTTATGCCCAGGGTCATTCCCGAAATGATCAGCATAATACGGGTGCTCTGTCCAGGGTCATTCCCAAAAGGATCGGCACGGGTGCTCTGCCTTGGGTGATTCCCTAAAAGGATCAGTACACATGGGTGCACTGTCCTGGGCTTTTATCCCTAAAAAGTTATATCGGTGCTCTGCTGAGGGTCATACCCTGAAAGGATCAACACCGGTGCTTTGCCGTGGGTCATCCCCTAAAAGGATCAGCACACATGAGTGTTTTGCCACTCCAAATCTTAGCATCTTTAGAAAAACTATGTTAAATAATTCATTTATTTCATATTCATGAATGTTAAATTATTAACTATGATTTTTACATGCATTCAATGTGCGTCTTATTTTGATTAATATGTCGAGATTAAATTTGGTAATATTTGTGAGATTTTCAACTCGGGATTGATGTGATCCTATTGAGTTGTCAACTCATTATGTTTTAACCGTTTCAGGTTATGAATATTTTGATGATGCAGGGTACTTCTATTAGTAGTAGAGCATGGAAAGTGATTTGATGCACGTGGCATGTCATTCTACATAGGATGGATTTTATTTTATTTTAGAACTCTGAATGTAGTAATGTTTGACTTAATTTTTCTTATTTCAAGTTAAGTTAAATAATCATGCATCAATGTAATAACAGACTATGCAATTAATTATCTTAGTCTGTGTTTGGATTTTAAAATTTTGGACTATAGTAGGAGAAAATGAAATGTGTATGAAATTGTCATATTTTATTTGTATTTTATTTATTTATTTATTTTTATATAGGTCACGGGTCTGGAATTCAGGTCTTGGACACCCTATTCGGGTACTCGAATTTTGGGGCGTGACAGAGATAGATGCGAAAAAGACATTCCATTTACTTACCACTACAACAGGATCACTAGCCCAGTCGAGAGCAATGGGATGCTTTTATGAGTAATGTAGTTATGAGTAAAGCAAAAGATAATGTTGGATATTACAAATTAAGGTTATCCTGGTGTATAAGCATAGACAGACAAGTTTCTGAACTAAGGTATTCCTTCATATCCAGCTTGCAGGCGCAGATAATGGGAAACTATGACTACTTGACTACAACTAAGAGTCGGTCTGCCATATGCGTAGGGACGAACTGGATCTAAATTTACACTAAGGGTCCACTGCTGTTGTGCAGGGAAAAACAAAAAATTTACACTAAGGGTTTGTTGCTATTGTGCATGAGAAAACTAAAAATTTACGCTAAGGGTCTACTGTTGTTATGCTTGGGAAAACTAAACCTAGATAAAGAGCTCTGCACCGACGTTGGGTTTATAGTTGGATTTTTTTTTTTTTTTAATTGGAAAAGTTGTCATACTCTCAATCAGCTTATGCTATTTATATCTTTCAAGAATAGATGAAAGGCCAACTTTCGGTCCACAGGATGCATTCACATGTATCCAACTAGTAAAAAGTGGTTATATATATCAACCATAATCTTATCTTGCGCTGTACACTTGGAACTTGCTCTAAGAGTGACATAGCTGGAATAGTTGTGTAATCGAATCCGAAAATAATCTAAATACCAAAAATAACCTTAATAACTTGTCCTTCAAATCTATGTGCATTATTCTCAAATATCTCTTATGCGGCTTAATCCACATTGTTCATTTGATCCGGACGAATAATTTTTGTGCAAACACATTGAAAATACGAACAAATACAAAAAGGTCGGAGAGGAATTGATGACCAAGGTATGTTTCAATAGGTGAAAGGAGAGAGTCGGAAAAGTAGAGTGGATGTCATCCCTATCCTCATGTTCATAATATGATCACATTAAAGTGAGTTCGCAAGCATATCCGTAGCTCTTATATTAAGAGACATCAATCTGATTCACTTAAACCATTGATTTGTATTGACTCACTAACATTAAAAAAAAAAAAAAAAATCTAAATTCTTCTCCTTTAGATTTAAAATAAATTTCTCACTTTTAATAGACCTTAGACCTTAAAGAGCCATTTCATCGTGATCCTATTTCATTTCGAGCATTTTCTTTTCTTCATCATAACCATTTATCTCTCTCTCTCTCTCTCTCTCTCTCTCTATAGAGGCAGAAATGGTTTTATATAGGGTCGTTCACAAGTCAAGCTAGCTCGAAATGGACCATATGGCATCAAGCCGAGCTAAGTTAATATTTGAAGCTCGAGTTGAATTATATATATATATATATATATATATATTATATATATATATAATATAATATAAAATTAAAAATAAAAAATAATAAAAAACAAACCCTAGGGTCTCTACCCGACTTTCCCTTTCTTCTCTTTCTCTACCCACTGCTAGCCGCACACCCACCCCGATCACCACTTCCAGTTTTCATTTCAGCTCCACAATAGTATGATTTCAATCTCCCTTCTTACCATGATGTATTAGTCCAACATTTTGGCTAGAGCTCTTTACTTGGATTTTTGATCTGTGTTTTGCTCTTTTTCTTTTCTAGTACTTGGATTTCTGTTGGTGGAAGAAGATCAAGAACAAATCGGTTCTTACAAGTTTCCTCATCCGATTCGAAGCTTTGTTTGGTTTTTTCATCAGGTTTTGCTTTGATTCTCTTAAGATTTTTGAATTTTTCATCAATGGAAGAGGATCAAGAACAGAATCCATTACTCTCTCACCCAACAAGCTCGAGCTTGACTCGAGGTAAACTCGACTCGACTCGAACCACTAGCTCGACTCGAACTCGACTTGACAACTTTGGCAAATAAGCCAGGCTTCAATGTTAAGCTCGAGGCCAAGCTATCGAACTCAGTACATCATGGACAAGCATTGGCACCTCGACTAATCACTTTGTCACCTCTAGTTCATATGGTCGAGCTCATGAACTCCCTATGAGGTGGAGCATTCCCCACCATGATGTATGTCGAACATTTACCCCATCAGCCCATTCCATTGCATGTGTTCCCAAGTCAATGACTTGTGTGGACCACACCACATACAAAAGTTGAGAGGGTTATCCTCATTAAAGCATTCATAATCATTTGTTGGGCCCACTGAGATGTGATTCACAAATAATTCAGCCCATCCATTATGTGTGTCCCACTTGAATGAGGGTCAGACTAAGTTTCAGATGCATCCAAATTTCAGGTGGGCCCCACCAAGTGCTTTTATATGTTTTAGGCATGTCTTCACATGATTTTAGATGGTATGACCCACATGAATTCTGTATACGGCTGACTTTTGGGATATACCATAATTTAAAGGGGACTCATTAAATGCACGGTGTTGATGTTCGACATACATCATGGTGGGGCCCACACAGCTCGTATCCTTTGTCTTATATATGTATTTGTTTTAAATTTTTTTATGGGCTCACTTCATGAGTCAAGGAGATCAATGGGACGGATGAATTTATATTATCCGGCCCAACCCAAACACCAGGCCTAGATTTCAAACATGGCCCAATGCTCAGGCCAACTAGCCCCTTTTGCCACCTATAATATGTTGGATGGCACATACACACCATGGCGGGCCCCACATAATCTAAAATCTTTCCATGTTCTGGTCTGACGAGGAGGCATCTGACTGGGAAGGATGGATTTCATGCCCACAGCATGTAGGCCCCACATGGCTTAGTACCTTGATTCCATGTGATTGAAAGAGAAAATTATTTGTGGAGGGCCTGATTAATATCTCAAAATCAAGATTAGATCTTAGCCTTGATTTTGCAACAATTAATTTACTAGCTACTCAGAGATTTGAGTCAAATAAATTAATAAAAAAATTGTACTTTAACTACATATAAAAGGGCCATTATTTTCATTTGACTATCCAATCTGAGCCGTTGGATTCCTCTGCATGCATGGGGAGAAGTTAAAGGAGCCGAAAATGAAGCGACTATTAGATACAACGAACCCCATCACGTGCCCAAATCATGCTTCCTCGGGGGTACAACAGATAATATTTTGACTAATTCGCCTCTAGTGTTTGGCAAGAGAACGTTTCCAGTCCAACCGGTTGGACCATTACTTATAGTCCACCAAGCCAATAACTTCGAACCTATCATGTTCGTGCGACATGCAAACCGTCCAATAAGTTATCCCCTCCATGAGGATCGCATTATGCAAATATCAGTGCTATCCACTATTTAGGTGCCCTACATCATATAAAACAATTTTTAGCCATTCATAAAATAAAAATAAAAATCATAAGTGTGGTCCACTTAGTGAGTGGATATAGCTAAATTTTGCATATGGTAATTCCAGTGACCAAACCAACCTATTGGACGGCTTGGATGTGGAAGATCCCAACAGTTGATTCAGTTGGATGTGGACCACCGTCGTCCTTCTCTTCTTAACCGTTCATATGTTGGTCATACAAATAGATGGCTAAGATGGTCCCATCAGGGAGACTTTCAAGGCATAGGCCATCCACGGTGGGATGCATCAGACCAATCGTCTGGATAGACGAACCATAGTCCACTCATCAGAAATGAACACCCGTATACCCTGTGGGGCCCAAATTAGTGCATGCGGGACCGAAACGAGACGGACAGAAAACCAAACATCGCCGACGTACTGGGAGACAGTATCTTGGTGTTCGTTTTTAGGACGTCGAGATTCAGGCAGCTGCCCGTCATTCGCTCATTGGCGCACCGATGTTGCCCGACATGCAGGCTAACCGTAAAATACCATGCCCGACATATTGACCGTAAAATACGGGCAGTGCAACGAGAGTAACTGGTAGTACCAAGAGTACCACGTCAGGGTTCCAAAAACAATACGACGCGTAGGATGGTAACTAATCATGTGGCTTCACTCATTTTAGCTCAAAGTTTCAGACATGTAGGAAATCAAGACCGTAGAAAAGATGGCCCCACCACTATATATCTCCTCCACAAAAGAAGTATTCACAGATTCAAAAGGAAATCTGCACCGTTTAAATCAACTTATTGGACGCTGGAATTTCTTCTAGAAAACCTGATCTCAAGATCTGCCATAAACTTGATGAAGTGAATATCCAAGACGAGGTCCACCATTCTCACGTGCCTGATGTTCTAAACGTGTGAAAATTGCTCTCTGAAAAGAGATGTGGCACTCTAAGAGTTGTATGTCAACAGTCCTGGTAATAACAATAGTCAACCGTTCATAGGTTTCCGTTAAACGGCGAGTGTACTTGCTCTTCTTGAGAATATTTCCCAGTCGAAGCCGCGCATCTACACTTGCCAAGAACAAGCACGTCACACGTGTCAAGATGAAACACTGTGTTTAATCTACATCGTTCAAAATATTGGATAGAAGAAATTCTGCAGTTATTTGAGAGTTAGAATGACCCTTTTGCTATATTTATCTATATCTGTTTATCTGATTTGTTAATTTCATTGATTACGTGTTCCATCCAAATAATATCCAAACGTTAGTTATTTTATCTTTTATTTTCCGCACAGAATATGTAATCTAAGGGCTTATATTGATGAACGTCCCAGATCAAATAAAAAAATTCATATCCATATGGTCTCATTAATCGGATCTGTTTGTGATGCGAAGCGCTGCCCGGTGGTTAATGAGTAACCCGCACTAACGGCGTCAGTTAGCAGTGTGAAGTTTCGTTCGTACCTCCGTTTGCAATACGGAACAATCGCAGTCACATCGATATCCGGTAACGGCACATGGCTGGGTAACATGACAGTGACACACTCGCGTAAGATAGCGGGAAGTCTTCGCGTCACACGAGGCAACTGCGCACATGTGTGACATATCGGTTCCACAAAAAGTGCAGGCCCCTCGTGTTCTTAACTTGGATTGTTATCTAGGACACTTTATCTGATCCGTACATATCTCACAGCTTTTGAAATTAATTATGAATCTATATTCTAAGTTATCAGGCCTCAAGTGTAGACATATGGTTGAAGTTGATTAGATGGCATGTAACTGTTATAAATAAATGCCCAAAGCAAAACATGTTTGAAAATTACCTGGTCGATGATAAATTAGATGGGCCTATCTGGCCAAACAAATCCCACTAGTAATATAAATATGTTGTGACAGGTTTAAATTGGTGGAGGTAAGTCGTGCAAAGCATGCTTGGAAGTAATTTGGTTAAATAAGTATTCTGCTTGCTCCATCAGATATGATTTAGCTGATGACCCCAATGGTGTCAAAGTTTTATGTGCCTCCTCAGAATATATCTATTTTATCTACACCCTTTGTCCATTTTCCCAGCTCATTTAGGGCATGAGTTAAAAAATTAAGTTGATTCAAGTTTGAAGTGGACCACACCAAAGGAAACAATGGGGATTACATGCTTATTGCTGAAATTTTTTTAGGTGACAAAAGTTATAGATTAAAAATAACATTTGTGTTTTTCTTTCATTCAAGTTTTTGTAACCTTAACAACAAATTAGATGGTACACGATAGATAAACCGTGGGAAGACTTTAATATTGTATCTTCCATCAACAGTATCTCCCTGTGGCATGGTCCACTTGAGATTTGGATCTTTTGCCTCATTTTAGGGCAACTTTGAAAAATGGGCGGACGGCATAGATGGAGCAAATACATCATGGAAGGTTATACAGAGTTTTGACACTAGCTAAATGATTAATATTGAGTACCTAGTTAAATTGCATCATGCTTCATCTTTATTGCCGCCATTAGAGCGGTACATGAGTCAAACTGAGTCAAGCTTGGCACAACTCGACTTGGCTGAGTCCTCTAGTATGATTGGTCACCACTGGTTCGATCAAGAAATTTCGGGCGATTCAAGCCTGTCAGGCAAAGATTTTCTCAAACACATGGAGTGTACATTCAATTTATCATAGTATGCAAAACGGCAGCAACAGTTTACATGTATTTTATTAAACACTCAGTAGACAATATTAAAATAAGATACGAGTGTAGTTTTATCAAATAATATTGTTTTTTTTTTTAAATTATAATGATTTGTTTCATATACATATATTCCTTGCCACCAACTTATCCCAAGGAAAATGTATGCACCCAGAACAACACTTCATTGAGTCATTTTATCAAACACTTGATGAACAACATTAATATCGAAATAATTGAGTCACTGAATTTGTTCGATCCAAGTTCGATTTGAGTTGAGGTACGATCCGAGTTGATTTGAGCTTAGAGAAGCTCAAACTTGGCTCAAAATTTTTTCAAGCTCCAAAAATCAGCTCGAACTAAGTTACGAACCGAGTTGAATCAAGCTTTTTCGAGTCAAGTCCAGTGAGTTAACCAAGATAACTCGGTTTGTGTACAGCTATATCTGCCATTCTTCCCCAACAACCATTCCTCTCTCTCCACATGTCATTGCTCGGAAGGGCAGTTATGCTACGTGTACCTATCAACTAAGATGCACAACCATGGTATCATCTAACTATGAGGTTGTCTATCCTTTGTATGGTGCAGGGTTTTGTGAGCCCCACAGGCACACCTCTCCACAGACACCTTTGATACGCATCACACGTGGTAACTTAACGACCGTGTATGATGCCAGAAAAGTGCATATAAGCCGTCCCTATCATATGCAAGAATCAGATAACCCCACACAAGTGCCTTAAATGTTTCGTGTTGACAATTTCACAAAATCCAATGACCAAGACTATCCTGTAGACCACGGCCGGCATTTGCGTCACTTCAACGCAGAACTGGGCCCACCCACTGATGTTGGACCCGATTGCCCATGACCCTTGACATGGCTCATGTCACGGTGAGAGCTATTCTCCTCCGTGAATTATGGGACGCGGTTTGACTACCACAGCCCACAGGATGATAGGTGTGTCCACCATGTTGTTTCTTAGAAATTCAGCTGTCCACTCATTTTTCCACCAAATTATGTTAGGACATGGGCCAAAAAAATGATGCAGATCTAAAACTCTCAAGTGGGCCCCACGGTTGTTGAAACATTGGTGGGTGTATAGAAGTTTTAGATTAAGTTCATATTTTTGTGTTTTCAGTTTATCATAAGTAGAAATGACCTTATGAACAGTATAATAGTTCCAAGAGGTTTCAACTTTAGACATTTCCTTATACTTTTTTCGGTCATGCAAGGCATTAGAGTTTTGAATCTACCTCATTCTTTGCTCCATATCCTAACACGATGCTGCAAAACAGATGGACATGGCGAATTTCTCACAAACATCGTGGTAGGCCCCACCTAGCTAGCATCTTGTCATAGACAATCGAAATGTGTTATGTCCAGCGATTAGAAGTGTTAAGTACCATGTGTGCTGACGATGAAAAGAATTCTCCTCCGTGGGAGTCAAGCAATTTCTTCTCCCAGCACATGACACTTTTTCATTGGACAAGGCACTTTGGATAAACCCACACATCACTATGTGGGACCCTCGGAGCTCCAGCCTGTTCCAAGCTTGGGACAAGTGGGGGTAGTACCTAATCTGCATCCCAACCTAAACATGAGAAGAAACACCAGTTGGACGGTTTGGATTCCATATGCATCACGAGTGGGCCCTACATATATCTCTTAACGTATGCCCTCGCAGATGTATATGGAGAGCTGAACACGTAAGACCGTTCTCACCCTTATGGTCAGATAACTTCATTAAAAGTCTTTTAACTCCCCAAATTGAGGTGGCTGCACGAAATGAATGAGATAAAAAAGGTGCGGCGTTCGATACCATTTGTCTTCTCTTTTATTCAGACTTGAACTTCTATCTCCTTTAATTCCCGGGGCCTGGTCAGTACTTGTACCTATCCAGGTCATTCCTTGTCTTGTTCCAACGAATCAGATCAAATAATTTATCTTATTTGAAAATGAAAATATTTGTCATTGAAGCAGCAAGAAGGGCTATTTCCATTCCTACAACAGGAGTGTCATTTCTTACATCTCTATTTTTTCATGGCTCACCAAAGTTTTGAATAAGGTAAAAGTTGGGTGCTAGAGTGTGTGTGTGTGCAAGCATGCTCTTTTATGTGTCTATCCAGCATTCATCCATCCATCCATCCATTCAGGTCATATTGGCCAACCATGTTGAACCATGAAACTGCTATAGCTCCTTAATATAGCGACCGTGCTGAGTAATGATGTATGTGTCTTATCCATGCTGTCCATCTATTTCCTAAATCAATTTAGTGCATAAGCCAAAAATTGAAGCATATCAAGGGTCATGACTATACCATAGGAAGCAGTGTGATTTGAATGCTTACCATTGAAAACTTCATCATATCTTTGTGACATTATCAATAGGTTTGATGTCAAATAAACATGCATTAAGGTTTCAATAGTGGGCATCATTATCCTCACCTTCAACTGTGGTGTGGTCTACTTGGCTTTGGATACGCTTATTTTGGGTTCATGCCTTAAAATGTCTGGGCAAAATGATGGAAAGCGTGGATAAGGCACATACATCCATGGCTCAAATTCATTGAAAGATCAATTGTAGGATCATCAGTGAAGCATGATTCTTGGACCAGAAGCTTCAACATGAACGGTTCCGATCATCAGACCATCGCAGCACGTGGGCCCCAATGTAGTGCGACAGACGATGGCAATATCAGTCACGACCGGCCACAGAGTTAAAAATCAAAAGACAGAACGACGTCAAACCCAGAAATTCATATTAAGGCGCCGGAGAAATCGATTCGGGTGTTTCCGTTCATTCCGTGCGTAGGTTAAGGCCATCCCACCACGTGCGCACGATAGCATGGACGAGCTTTCCCCAAATCCCTTCCCCCTCTCCGCACGAAAATCAGCGTTCCCGTTTCGATCGCCGGGGAAGATCCCTTTTCTTGCCCTCTTATGAAAACAGGGATCGAACCTTCCCTTTCTTCAATGAATTCCCTGAAAATTCTCCAAACATTTTCTTTTTACTTATTTTTAGAAATTTCTCGTAATTACTTAAAATCTTGCTAATATCCATTTTTTTTTTTGCATTTCAGGGCCATTTTTTTAAAAAAGAAATTTCTTTCCATGAAATTATCCGTCCTCGATTCACGGAAATTACCGTCATTCAGCCATGAAATCCGCTTGGAAGCCGCTGCGACGCATCGTCCGGCTGTGGGAAGTTCTGACGCCTAGCCGGAAATACATCCTTCTCGCCGGCGTAGTGCGGGGGCCGCCGGAGTCGGTTGATAATCCGATAACTGGGCTGCTGTCGGCGGAAATTCCCGGCTGCCGGGATCTGACGACGGTGCCGAAGGGCTACGTGGCGGTGTACGTGGGCCCGGAGATGCGGCGGTTCGTGATTCCCGTGAGTTACCTTTGCTCGCCCCATTTTAGGGCTTTGATGGAGAGGGCCGCGGACGAATTCGGGTTCGAGCAGAAAGGGGGTCTGAGGATTCCCTGCGAACAGCATACGTTTGAAGAGCTTCTTAGGGTTTTGGAGAAGAGCTCATGGAAGTTCGAAAAAGAGAGTCGAAGGATTCTCTAAGATCTGAAGGTATTGTTTCATCACAGCCGTTCGATTGGCATCTCACCCACTGATTAGATCTTGAGTCCCATTTTGTACGGAGCATACCTCAAATGGGAAATGATCATTACCATACGTCCTAGCCGTGTGGGTCCCACCTGATGTTGAGTATCATCCGAACCGTCCATTGGATGTCCCTCAATGTTCGGCTTCGACCCCATGATCCGACCTGATCTGTAATTCAGGTGGGCCACAAGAAACAATTGGAGGGCATGCGGGAGAGGGACGCCCGCCGTAGAAATGTGGGGTCCACCGTGTTGGGTATATGAGCCGTTCAATATTTTATTTTTAGGTGGGCCAGTGAATCTACCGGTTTTGAGTGTGATTGTACGTTTCTCCCTGCGGTGTGTCCCATCTCCAATTTTGATAGGAGCGATTTTTGGGATATACGGTGCTAATGAGGAAGTGCACCAGATGCACGGTTTAGATTCTACATATCACAGGTGGGACCCACAGCTCGTGTGTATGGTAATTACCCTGCATTCCAACGGTTGATGTTTCCTCGACTGAAATTCGCACTGGAATGAACGATATCCATCTGATCTTGTTATTGAGTTTAGCCATTGATTTGATAGCCTACCCGATTGGATGGCTACGATTATATGACAGGTATAGTTTTTTCACCGACAAGGGAGATTAGCCTCGGTATCAAGGGTGGGAAGATCTCAACCATCTGATCTTGCCTGTTGAAATTTGAAATCTGACCGATCATTGAGTGGTCCAGATTAGAGTGGATCCATCATATCAATGGTTTGGATCACTGTACCATATCCCCATAGTTCGAACAGAAAAAAGGCAGGCCTGGGGCCCAGTCAATTTAATTTCCCAGCCCAAGAAAACATCCAAGTCCAGCCCGTGAAAGGCTTAGTTATGTGGGCCCACGTGGATTCACGACACAAAAGTTACGGTAGACTTAGAACTAATTTTATTTATTTTAATATTAAATTTAATTTTTAATTAAATATATTATATGTGAGCTTATTAGAAGCAGAGCTATTAACACATTAGACAAATTATTAAATATAAGAAAAGCATATGTGAGCTAATTTTATAAGCCATGTCTAAAACTACAGTGATCTAGTTACAAGCTGATCAAATGTACTTGGTGTAGTAATTAATTTTAATATTTTAAAATTTTATATAAATCATTCCAACAGTTACAAATGCATTTTGATTTTGATTTTTATTTGAAGTGGTATATGTTCTTTTTAATCGTGTAACTCGCCTTTTGCTTAATGGAAGTAAATTTTTATTATTGTAAACATCATAATTTATTTACATTTATTGGATGGATTAGATATCATATAGGCTACACAATTCTCTATTTTACCACTTTTTAAGGAAACATATATAGAGTCATATTATATTATTTTACTGTTGAAAAAGCAAAGTTATTTGGTAAAATATTAATTTCTAAGGGATTTTAGGATATCAGTCATTCACATTTTTAAACACAAGATCTTAAAATGGTACCGCAAACTATTTTTTTTTGAGATTTGACAGTTTCCGAACAATGTCAAGCATTTAGAAATCAGAGAAGTGGCATTTTCAGGTAGCAAAATTCCATCATGTCATTGTCTAAGTTTTTCATCACAAGTAGTAAAAGTTGAGACTTGTGGGGCCCATATGATATATGCACAACATCCAAGCCATCCAACACATACCCTACTATGGTGATTGCATGAGAAAAAAAAGGCCTGTCAAATCATCAGATGTACTACATTTGAATTTGGGTGTTTTGAATGGGGTATATTATTTTTTTATTAATTGGCCCACCTTATGATTTGATCCACCAAAATTTTGATTTCCATAATAATCAAGTTAGTGTGCATCAGTTGTACGGAATAGATGTCATAAATAAATCGTGTGGCCCTACAATTCTGGATTCTTTACTTTAGAAAAAAATAATAATAATAAAAAAGAGGACAGTAATGTAATTTTTTCAGTAAAAAGTATTGCCTAGCACTATTAGCTCCTGCTGACTCAGGTCATTTTAACTGACATAAACTGAAAAAAACAAAATTATTAACCTAAAGGAAAA
The DNA here is from genome assembly GCA_030180095.1 of Magnolia changhungtana. Classification (NCBI taxonomy): domain Eukaryota; kingdom Viridiplantae; phylum Streptophyta; class Magnoliopsida; order Magnoliales; family Magnoliaceae; genus Magnolia; species Magnolia changhungtana. The sequence continues at coordinate 8,239,979 of JASAUF010000630.1, read as the reverse complement.
CTTCCATGGCCCTACCAATGTTTCAATGGTGGAAATTCGATCTCCATTGTTTCCTGTCATCTAACCCACTTAATTTTTGGAGCTGGCAAAACGGATGGACGGAATGGATTTCTCACAAACATCACGGTGGGCCTCACCTAGCTTCCAACCGCAGGAACTTCCTATGGTTGGGGGTTTAGGCAATCCACGTCCATTGAATCACATTGATTTTTGGTATCAAGGCCAAATGTGGGGTGCTGTACCCGATGGACGGTTTGGATCTCATGCATGCAAAGTCATTCCATCACAAAAGCTCTCACGTGCCTACTAGTAATCACATACGAAAGTTTTCCTTTAAGATACGGTCCATTTTGATCATGTCATTATTTTTATTTTTTCCTCAGGTGCATAAAGTTTAAGTGTGACAATTGTCAATACGCTGGAACGACACTTGGCAGACAGAAAGAAGGCCACGTGGAACTCCATTGGCGTACTTGCAAAACACGCATTGACTTTGACTGGCTAGATGCAACATAGAAGAGTGTGGGAGGGTCCAAGTATCCTCATTGCAATATATTATAATAAATGGAGCATATGGTTGCGTGTGAAATTATATGAATCTTCAAGTCATACATAGCTAACACATTACTGGATGTATCCATTGGATTTTGTTATTTGTGTTATTTTAATTAGAAATTCAACCTATCTTTTTGCCCCTTCCGCCTCATCACAACTGATACTACGTTAGGTTACACGGTAACACCCGAGTACTGAGAAGTATGGAGTGTTACGGAATAAGAAGTTACCTTCTTTTTGCAACGTAAAGAAAGTGACGGATTGGCTACTTCTTGCTGCCACCAGCCAATGGTTGGTGCTCGGTGCTCTGTGGGCCCCACCATGATGCACGATGTATGTGTTTCATCCATTTCATCCATATATTTTTCCAGATCATTTTATGGTATGAGACTTAAAATGAGGTATATCACACTATCAAGTCAACCACATTATAGGAAACTGTGTTGAATGAGCGAAGACTATTAAAAACTTTTTGGGGGCCATAGAAGTTTTGGATCAAGTTGATCTTTGTTTTTTCCTTTCATCTATGTCTACATGACGTAATCAACAGATTCTATGTCAAGTAAACAGTACAGTGGGCCTTGAGAGGATTTTAATGGTTAGGTAGAAAATAAAGTGAATATGTTGAGAACCACGATCCATACAACATAACAACCACGATCTATACAATATAATAACTACGACCCATGCAAACCACAACCCATACACACACAACAGTAGGCCTTAGAAAGTTCCAACAGTGGGACTTTGTTTCCCTCGGTGAGGTCCACTCGGGACTCAGATCTGTCTCATTTTTATCTTATAGCCTGAAATAATATGGAGAAGGTGGTGGATGGCGTGGATTAAACATATACATCAAGCTGGGGTCCACGTCACATGACGATCTCGACCCTTATGAACTGCACACGTCACATTACAACCACGACCCATATAACTTGATAACTATGACTAATATAACATGATAACCACGACCCATATAAAAGGATAACTGCGACCCATATAACAGGACAACTACGATCCATACAATTGCGACCCATATAAGAGGACAGCTGCGACTCATATAACTTGACAATTGCGATCCATACAACTACGACCCATATAGCAGGAAAACTGCGACCATATAACATGACAACTGTGACCCATATAACAGAACAACTACGACCCATATAACAGGATAACTATGACCTATATAACAGGACAACTTAGATCCATACAACTACGAACCATATAACAAGACAACTGTGACCCATACAACTGAGACCCATATAACAGGACAACTAAGACCCATATAATATAACAACTGCAATCCATGCAACTGTGGCCCATTTGGGTCATGGTTTGCATGGGTCGTAGTTGCCATGTTATATGGGTCGTGGTTGTCATATTGTATGGATTGTGATTTTCAAAGTGTTCAATTCATTTTCTACCAAATCATTGGTACCATAGCTTAAAGACCACAATGGGGTGATCTGATCTATCCACCTTGTCGGCCAGCTCGGCGTGGGCCAATGAAGTCCTAACTCGGGCAATGCCCACTTCTAACAAACATCACAGTGAGCCTGGAAACTTTCAACAGTCACCATTATTTTCTTATTTTGTGGGCCACAAAAGCACTGGATCGGGTTGATATTTGGGCCCTAGCCCTAAAATGACACAACAAAAAGGATGGGCAGAATGAATTATATATACACATATGTCAATGTGAGCCCATTTGGGTTGTGGTTTGCATGGGTCGTAGTTGCCATGTTATATGGGTCGTGGTTGTCATGTTGTATGAAATGTGGTTTTCAACATGTTCATTTTCTTTTTCTACCAAACCATTACTATCATAACTTAAGGCCCACAATGGAGTGATCCGATCCATCCACCTTGTCGCTCAGCTTGCCATGGTTTGCATGGGTCGTAGTTGCCATGTTATATGGGTCGTGGTTGTCATATTGTATGGATTGTGATTTTCAAAGTGTTCAATTCATTTTCTACCAAATCATTGGTACCATAGCTTAAAGACCACAATGGGGTGATCTGATCTATCCACCTTGTCGGCCAGCTCGGCGTGGGCCAATGAAGTCCTAACTCGGGCAATGCCCACTTCTAACAAACATCACAGTGAGCCTGGAAACTTTCAACAGTCACCATTATTTTCTTATTTTGTGGGCCACAAAAGCACTGGATCGGGTTGATATTTGGGCCCTAGCCCTAAAATGACACAACAAAAAGGATGGGCAGAATGAATTATATATACACATATGTCAATGTGAGCCCATTTGGGTTGTGGTTTGCATGGGTCGTAGTTGCCATGTTATATGGGTCGTGGTTGTCATGTTGTATGAAATGTGGTTTTCAACATGTTCATTTTCTTTTTCTACCAAACCATTACTATCATAACTTAAGGCCCACAATGGAGTGATCCGATCCATCCACCTTGTCGCTCAGCTTGCCGTGGGCTCAAAAAGTCCTAACTTAGGTAGTGTCCACTTCTAACAAACATCACAGTGAGCTGAAAAGTTTCAACAGTCACCATTATTTTCTATTATATGGGCCACACGCGCACTAGATTAGGCTGATATTTGGACCCTAGCCCTAAATTGACATGGCAAAAAAGATGGGCAGCATGGATTATATACATACATCAATGTGGGCCCATTTGGGTCGTAGTTTGCATGGGTCTTAGTTGCCATGTTGTACGGGTCGTGGTTGTCATGTTGTATGAATTGTGGTTTTCAACGTGTTCAATTCCTTTTCTACCAAATCATTGGTACCATAACTTAAGGCTCACAATGGGGTGATCGGATCCATTCACATTGTCGGTTAACTCGGCATGGGCCCAAAAAGTCCTAACTTGGGCAATGTCCACTTCTAACAAACATCACAGTGAGCTTGGAAACTTTCAACAGTCACCATTATTTTCTATTTTGTGGACCATTAATGTACTAGATCAGGCAAATATTTGTGTCATAGCCCTAAAATGACACGACAAAAAGGATGGGCAGGATGGATTATACACATACATCAATGTGGGCCCATTTGGGTCATAGTTTGCATAGGTTATTGTTCTTGCCATTTATATGGGTCGTGGTTGTCATGTTGTATGGATCGTGGTTTTCAACGTGTTCACTTCCTTTTCTACTAAACCATTAGTACCATAGTTTAAGGCCCAAAATGGGGTGATCCGATCCATCCACCTTGTCGCCCAGCTTGCCATGGGCTCAAAAAGTCCTACCTTGGGCAGTGTCCACTTCTAGCAAACAACATAGTGAGCCTTAAAAATTTCAACATTCACCATTATTTTCTATTATGTGTGCCACACGATCATTGGATCGGGCTAATATTTGGGCCCTAGCCCTAAAATGACACGACAAAAAGGATGGGCGACATGGATTATACACATACATCAATGTGGGCCCATTTGGGTCGTGGTTTGCATGGGTCGTAGTTGCAATGTTATATGGGTCGTGGTTGTCATGTTGTATAGATCGTAATTTTCAACGTGTTTACTTCTTTTTCTACCAAACCATTGGTACTATAACTTAAGGCTCACAATGGAGTTATTCGATCCATCCACCTTGTCAACCAGTTCGCCATGAGCCCAAAAAGTCATGACTTAGGCGGTGTCCACTTCTAACAAATATCACAGTGAGCCTGGAAACTTTCAACAGTCACCATTATTTTCTACTTTGTGGCGCCACGAGGGTTGGTTCAAGCTGATATTTGGGCCTTACCCCTAAAATGACACGAAAAGGGATGGGCGGCATGGATTACACACATACATCAATGTGGCCCCATATGGGTCATGGTTTGCATGGGTTGTAGTTGCCATGTTATATAAGTCGTGGTTGTTATGTTGTATGGATAGTTTTCAACATGTTCACTTCCTTTACTACCTAGCCATTAAAATCCTCCTAAGGCCCATTGTATTGTTTACTTGACATCCAATCTATTGATTAGGTCATGCAGACATAGATGAAGGGAAAAAAACAAAGATCAGCTTGATCCAAAACTTTTATGGCCTCTAAAAGGTTTTTAATGGTCTCGCTCATTCAACACCGTTTCCTATAACATGGTTGACTTGATATTGGGATATACCTCATTTTTGGTCTCATACCATAAAATGATCTGGAAAAATATATGGACAGCATGGATGAAACACATACATCATGGTGGGCCCCACAAAGCACCGAGCACCAGCCACTGGCTGCTGGCAGGGGGATTCCTCGGGGTTGCAAAAAGAAAGTAACTTCTTATTCACACAGACGTACAACTTCTGAATCAAGGACAGTGGCATTTTCGGGGGAGACAATAACCAAAAGGCCACTCTTGGGATATCTAGACAGTAGCACTTTCGAGGGTAATTTGACCAAACTTCGAGGTCAATACGGTCAAATTCCCAGTAAAAAAATGAGAGACGAAGGAATCAAGATTTTCAAAACCGATTAAATTACTAAACTGCCACTCTCCAATTACAATCAGGCCCCTCTATTTATTCACTTCAAAATCCCACCTTCCAAAAGAGAGAAAAGAAGAAGAAGAAGAAGAAGAGAGTAGAAATCATCTGCACATCTGCTTATGAAGATGATGAGATTGAGAAATCTCAGCCGCTGATAAACAGCACCCCACCATGTCTTTCTCTCCATTGAAAGCTCCCTGCTCCTGCATGAACAGGACCTCCTTCTTCTCTTGCACTGCTTTCAGAATCCTCTGGAAAGTAGACACCTCACATGGGATTCTCAGCACACCTTCCTGCTCGAACCCAAACTCCTCCTCAGCTCTACTAAGCAGAATCCCAAATGCTCTGTGACTTAAATACTCTGTTGGGATGACAAACCTCTTCAGCTCCTCCCCGACGCAGACGGCGAAGAATCCTTTCGGGACAATGTCTGCAGAGGCTGCCGAAAGAGAGGAGGTGTCAGAGATGGAGAGAGTTCTTTTGAGGAATTTCATGCCCTTGCTTGTGCTCTTGGTGATGGTGGTGGTCGTACTATTTTTCTTTGGTGCAGTTGCAAGCTTTCTCCATTTCTTGAGGATCTGTTGAAGCCTGACAATCTCTCTTATTTTGTTGCGCTTCTTTGGATCCATGAAATAGATGGATTGAATGGATGTAGAGAGAGAGAGAGAGAGAGAGAGAGAGAGAGAGCTTTTCTCTTTTGTTTTGCGCTTGCCTGGAATGCTTCAAGAAACAACATCCAACTGGGATTTCTGTTACATGGATGGACAGATGGATGTAGGAAAAGATAGACAGTAGGACAGAGAGAGAGAGAGAGAGAGAGAGAGAGAGAGAGAGCCCGGAATGCTTCAAGAATCAAAACCGAGAGAGTGAGAAGGAGAGGGAGAGAGATCTTGAAATGCTTCCCTATCAGGGTGTGATATCTCAGTTGAGAGATGGTGGGATTTATAGAAGCTGGATCCTTGAATTGCCGTCGATTCTTAATGTTTTTTAGTGCCTTAAATTTGATGCAACAGTCACAAGACGCATGAGAGGATTTTCTTTGTTTACTCTCCTTTGAGTAGTTGCCAGAGCAAGTTGGGTTTCTTGGTTTTCGTATCTCTCTCTCTCTCTCTCTCTCTCTCTCTACTTTGATTGAGAGCTTCCTACAGTGTCCATTACTCTATGGTGTATTCGCTACTTTTTCTTAAAGCTGTCGTATCTTAACCGTACACGTGGCATGCTGCATTGGCTAGTTATCTTAACCATCTGATTTTTCTCATTGGTTGGATGATATATCGATCTCTGTTCCATCCACATTAAAAGTTATGGTTTCACGGCTCGGTGATCCACAGCTGTGCAATTTCAAGCAGCTGCACAGTCAATCTGGGCCCCACAGCTGGACCTTAGCTACGTGATCTCTGCTTCCTTTTTAATCTTAGCCGTTAGTAGCCACGCTTCTGAACTCTTTCGAGCCATTGTTCCAACCGTCCAGCTCACATCTATTCTCAATCATGATTTGCAGTGCTGAGCTGGATTGGACTCGACTCAGTCCCAGTTGCCTCGGACGAGTCGTCTGTTCATGACTGGGCCCGTGCTTTAAACGGTGTGGATCACGCACGACTGTACTGAACACTGCAACTTAAAAATACTAGTGAACTATCATGGAAGTGTATCCTTGGTGGATTTGGACTTGGATTGCGTAGTGGTCCACCTGAGATTTCGATTTTCCTCATTTCCGGGATCAGGCCTAAAATGAGCTGGAAAAATGGATGGACGGCGTAGATAAAACACACGCATCATGGTGGGGCCCACAGGGTTTTCCAGCAGCACAGAGACCATCATGTGAAAAACAAATGGATCAGATGATCCTATCCATAAAAAAAATATATCATTTTTTACAGCTTTCATTTTCCAACCCATGAATGGGATAATCAGGATTTTTTTTTAAATCAATGGGCTTATTTAGAACCTCAAGCAATCCATGATAAGCCCCACCAAATGGATGGTTAAAATTATTGGCTAATGAAAATTTCCAGAAACAATCTTAACCGTCCATTTTAAATGTTATTGTCATATTGTTAAACCATCCAATCAGTGTGATTTTTTACCGAGTGAACAATACAGTCTGAGCTGAACCAAATGAACAGTCCAGATCGATTGATCAGACTGTCCATATTTCTTTATACAACTAGGTGTAGTATAACTTATAATGTTATGGCCTCTGGTATAGTGGACCATTTATCTCCTTTCTTTTATGGTTGTTTACTTTGATTTTACTTCAGTTGCCTTAAAAATCAAAATCCAATTACAAGGCTTTGTCTTTTTTAAATATCAGATGAGGACTGGGAATTTTAAATATTAGATGATTACTAGCATTAGTAAATGGTATCAACTTCATGATATGATTCATAAGACTGGCCGGTTCTTTCATCAATCCGGAATGATCATCTGATGAGCCACTTCATTGATGGGCCATTGGTAGAAAATTCTAGCAATTGGATGGTTATAATCATTCAACCTATTGACTATTTATATGTCCCATTGCCCTCAACTTTTCATAACAATCGAAGTATAATATAGGTGATGGATTGATAAAGTTGTGAATTCGGGATCGATGATTTTTTGGGTAATGGTAGGCCACTGATTGAACGGTCGAGATCCGTTGCCAGAATGCACCCATCAATATTTTATGGGGTTGATAACATTGAATATTTGTTGGATTGTGTGTGCATGGAAGATGGCACAAGAACTCCATGTGAAATGTTCCAATTTAAAAGAGAAATGATCCAGTGTTCTTCGAGCAATGTAAGTTCTAGTATCTCAGTTCCACATGGAAAAATGGGCATTTTCATCATTTCATCTAGACCGTCCATTTGGTCCAAACCACTCATCATGGCCTACCAAGAAGGAAAGACAACACTAGGATGGTTCTAACCATCATATTATTGGCCAAGAAAATGGCAAGTCGAGATTGGAAAAAAAATATTATGAACCATCCATTATGTGGGTCCACTGTGGATTGCTTTCATATATGATCCTAGTATACTATTATGCCGTGTAAGATGGATGGCTATAAAATAGACTACTAACTTTAGATGGATAGGATTACATGGTTTCTATGATTCATATTCATTGCGACCTGCAAATAAAATTAGAAGCCGATTGGGTGGTGACCCAAACATCACCCATATCCCTAGTGACCGGACTCTGTGGGCCCACCATGATGTATGTGTTTTATCCATGCATGCATCCATTTTTTTTCGCATGCGCCCAAAATTGAAGCGTATCAAAAAATCAGGTGGATCAGAGCACAAAAAACAGTAGGGATAGTGACATCCACGGTTGAAACCTTCTGGGGCCCACCATCATGTTTATTTGCTATACAATCTATTGATAAGGTCACACAGTATGAAGGGAAAACATAAATATCATTAAAACATATACTTTTTACAATTGCTTTTCATAAACCCTCTTGCCCACATATTGCAAATATGTTCCATTCCCATCGTATGATTGATGGAACATTTCTAATAATATGATATACATAATCATGCTTGAAGATGGCAAGAGAGGAAAGAGGAGAGGATGATTTAAAAACTCATTATTTCTGGAAGTGGTAATAAAAATTAAGAACCCTATTTGGTCAATGGTCAAACTTTGGCAAGATTTGGCACTTGAAACTTGAAAATAATAATAATTAGGGTTTAGGACGGTTCAGTCGGCTCTGGTGACTCAGAGACTCATCCAAGCCTTAAAACCATGTCCCTAACTATTAGGAATCGGATCAGGTGCCACTAGAGCCGTACATGAACCGAGTTTGCTTGTTGGACTCGGCTCGAAAAAGCTTGATTCGAGTCGGTTCAAAACTGAGTTCGAGCCAAGTCGAGTTGATTTTTTAAGATCGAAAAAATTTTGAGCCGAGTTCGAGCTTGTCCAAGCTCGACTCGACTCAACTTAGATCGAACCCTAACTCAAATCGAACCAGTTCAGTGACTTGGTTATTTTGATATTGATGTTGCTCACCAAGTGTTTGATAAAACAACTCAACGAAGTGTCGGCCGATGGCAAGGAAGGTCTAGATATGAAACAAATACCATTGTATCTTGATTTTTATGTTGCCTACAGAGTGTTTGATAAAATACTAGTAAACTACTGTTATTGTTTTACATACAGTGAGAAATTGAAAGTGCACTCCATGTGTTTGAGAAAATACCACATAGGCTTGATTTGGGCTTGAACTTGGCTTGAACTAGCCCGAGCTTCTGACCAAACCGAGTCGAGCTGGCCAGTCCAGCTCGAGGACCAAGCCGAGCCATGTTTGAGCTGGGGTCAGCTAGTGGCCTCGACTCAGTTCGACTCGTGTACAACTCTAGGTGCCACCGAGTCTGACTCAACTGGGACGAGCCGTACTAAGTCTTAAAATCATTCCAGGTTAGCTTGCATTTGAGAGAGTGGATTTTTTTTTTTGGTTAGCTTGTTAGTACACCCCCACATTCAGTTGACACTTCACTGTTAGCTACCCCCACTAGGGATCGTTGCCAAGACCGGAGTGTTGAAACTAGGTATCTTTCACTCAGTCTACCACTTGAGCTATGGAACAGGGTGTGTGAGAGAGTGGATCGTTGTATGCACGTACGACACGTGCTTTCTCTCATTCTCACACACACTTGTACACATGTTGCATGCAAATACACACTCCTACTCTCTACCTCACACACGTGTGCACATATGCGTACGTTTGAAAGAGAGAGTACCACAAGCATCATGTGAAGTGCGAATGGAGCATTAGTTAGCGGATTTTCTCATACTTTCGGTATGGGCACGAGTTTCTATTTCTATGTTGTTTTATTTGCGGAAGCGAGTTCCCTGGTGACCTGACACAGGGAGGCGTTGTGGGGCCCACTTGATGTATGTGTTTTTATATCATGCCGTCCATCCACTTTGCCGGCTCATTTTAGGGCATGAGCCCTAAAACGAAGCAGATCCAAAGCTCAAGTGGACCACACCACACGAAACAATGGGAAAATGATACCCACCGTTGAAACCATCCTGAGTCCCACCGTTATGTTCATATGCCATCAAAAGGTTACACGACCTGGATGAAGTGTTTTATATCAGCTTCATCCAAAAATTTTGTGCCCTTAAAAAGTTTTTAATGGTGGGAGTTCAATCACCATTGTTTCCTATGATGTGGTCCACTTGAGCTTCCGATCTAATTTAATTTTTTTGGGCTTATGCCCTAAAATGAGGCAAAACGAATGGACGGTGTAGATAAAAGATATACATCACGATGGACCCCACAACAACTGCCACCAGGCAATCCGCATCCTTTATTTGCTTGCTGTACACGTTTCATAACTCAGTCGCGCCACGTGTGTGGTGAGGGTGAGAGAGAGAGAGAGAGAGGTTTGACCCAGCTCTCTTAATGCTACACTGTAAGTTGTGGTGCTGACATCCTGTGGATCGATCCATCCCAACCGTCTATTAGGTTCTGCATACATTTCATGGCCACAATGTAAAAATCAGATTGATTGGACATTCTGATCCGTCCAAAAGTTGGGCTTTTTTTTTTTTTTTTAAATAGCTTGTGGACGGATCATATCATCTGATCACTATGATCTTCACATTGTAACTTAATAAATCTATACTTAATAGACAGATGTGATTCGATTGATAGGACTGAGCATTTGCTTCGATGCAAAAAGGAGCACTACAACTCACAGTGCTCTTGAGTGGACTCTCTCCTTTTTTCCATACACAGGTAGTTATTTGTTACTCTGTCAGCTTATGATGCTTCATACAAGGGAACTGAAAATTCATACAAGTGTCAGTCAACTCAATTAAAACAGCGTGAACTGTAGAAGCAACTTTAGCTAAGTTCCAATCCTAAACCGAATTGATTAAATCAGCTAAATTTGTGATTCATGGCACACCTTTGCTGAAAAGGAACCGTTGGGTATTTTTGTTTTCAGCCGTCCAATAAACAGTCCACCAGTGCGAGACTCATATAATAAGAAAAGTATAATATTTAACTTATAAGACGTTTGAACAATACTCATGCTTAGGATAGTTGCATTTGAATTACTTGTATACAACATGTATAAGAGAAACTTTGATACTCTGGCAATGTGACGGATGATACTCAAATTTACTAAACTGTTCAAATTAGAGATAGCCGATTGATGTGTTATGTATTTACACTTGGCTAATCATGGCTAGATCTCACATTTAGAACATGTGGTAAAAATGTGTTTGTGTTGGGAAAATAATTCTTATCAAAACAAGAATCTCACGAAAGAAAAATCTTTCTACTGAGCATTAAATGTTAGAGAAAAAAAAATCTTGGCACTACAAAGGAAGGTGTCTGGTAACAACAAGTCTCTATACAAGTGTAGGCGCTGGATTGTGAGCGGATCATGCTTTTCCATGGGTTGCCTTTTTTAAAGGCTTTGCGTTGTGTGTGAAAAAGTTATTATATTTGATTAGAGTCTCCACTAGTCAATTACTCCATTACTACAGTCGGCTAGGCCCCGTAAAAACGCCATGAGAGAGAATACGAAGATTCATAGTTCTAAAGTGACTCATTAATTTGCGACTGAAGATTTAGGGTAAGGGGCTACAGCTAAAGAGAGGGAAAGTGTTAGGCACCCCCACTATACCCGGTCTCTACTTCATAAGATTAGACACATTCTTGAGAATTTGAATAGTTCTTGTGCATAGATATTGATGCAACTGTGTGTGTGTGCGTGTAATATCATGTTGAGTGTAACACCTATGACAAGATTGGGTTTGGGGCTGGATAAATCTTCCCTAACTTCTCCAATTGCTGAAGTGATAAACCAATCAACTCGAATTTCCGATGGGCAGGATCCGACTATGTCGGCAAGCCATAGAGCACACAATATCTGTATTGATCGGGTGCTGAGTGATGTGTATGTGATGCGATGAATATGATGCTAGGTATGTAATGTTGTGTATGGGATGCGATGTTGAATGCAATGCCTATGACAAGCTTTGGTTTGAGCTGAATAAATTCACCCTGACATCTTCACTTACGGAAGTGTTAGCTAATCTACTAGAGTTTCTGATGGGAAGGATACAATTATATCAGCAAGCCACAAAGCATAGGCTCGAGTTGATTACGTACATGATGTTATGCGATACAATGTGATGAGATAAGTATGGGAGTTAAGAATGGAATAGGTGTTGCGCAATGCTAATGCGAGAATATATGAAGCTGAATGGAAGTTGGACGGCTAGATGGATAGTTGCATAGTAAGGATTGGGTTGAGTGGCTAGGATTAGGATTTTTGTGGCTCAAGAGGCTAGGGATTAAGTTGGACTCCTCCTTGTTACTCTCACCTCTCTTTGGTGAATGGATGTAAATGAGTAAAGGGAGAGGTAAGGGACTTAGGGGTTTTGGATGTTTGAGGGATTCTTGGAAATAAGATGTAATGTGATATTTATAGGGTATAAGACAGGTTATTCTATAATAGTTGAAAAGTCCAAGGGTGTAAAAAGATAAATGGTCGAGATTTGAGATTGCCTTCTACCGATTGTCAAAGATCTGCTTTCCACCGATCGACTCACCATGTAGTTCAATTTTAAGCAACAAATAGACAACCAACTCGCACATTACGATTATCATGCCGCAAAGTTCAATCCACCTTAGGTGATGAACGGATCATTATCCCTCAAACCGATTGTGAGTGTGAACATTGAAAAAATATTAATAAAATGTTTTCAATTTTTATATTTTTTGTTTTTAATTATTATGTTGTTGACCAACAGTTACAGTCATACGAATATTGAAGCCATTTAAATCAAAATGCATTTTTTGTTTTTTGAAAAATTATGTGAAGAATGAACTTAACTATCTCTAATCTTAATCAGTCTATCTTAACACCTGAGGTCACAAGAAGTTCAATTTGATTCAAGCCACATGTAGTTTTCGCAAGCCTAGCGGCATCGACGTGCAAACAAATTTGAACCAAATATTTTACATATTCCATTAGCTAATTATTATATTAATATTTATCTAACGGTTAAAAATGTGAAATACTCACTAGTCTCAGTATCATTATATAAAAAAGTTTCAACCAACCAGAGTATAAAAACTATTTAGCTAATTTAATTTTGGACCATAATATAGTGGACTGTTCAATTATACAACCAAATGCTACATGATGCATGTCATGATATGTGTGCAACATCCATCTCATCCCTCGATTGCACAAACTCATTTTCCTACATGAAATCAAAATTAAGTGGACCACTATGTAGGAAATGATGAGAATTCAAGTGGGCCACTATATATAACCACACATGTGCACACTCACTCGTGTACAAATAATGGACGGAATAGATGGCGCACACACGTCACAGGTCCTCGGAATGTGGGAGGTACACATGTTGTAAGTTGACTGGGAATTGCTCCACCAACCAAATCAAATCATTACTCTTAGAATTAATATGTGCCACGTGTATAACTTTCGAGCGGCAGCGTATCAAGCGTCACACTCTGGCAGAGCATCAAATAACACCTACCTGTCTGTACTAGGCTACATGCACGAATGCATGAATAATACAGACTTTAACTGGTCGGGTATTAAAAAACGTCAGTTTCCTCGTTTCACTCAAAAAAGAAAAGAGCATTTTGATGGACGAACTCAGTGAACTGAATGGGGTCAGCTCTTTAATGGTTGTACAGCAATAATAGCCTGACCTCTCCTTTTCTAACTGCCAATTCAAGGTGCTTTCTGGGGCCCACTAGAATCAACGGTCCAGGTTTCTTCGCTTATATCTCCAAAAGGGGGTATCAGTGAGTCGGGTTCGGGTCGGGTACTACAGACCCTAAACCAGGTCAATCGAGTTGGGCCCGGTGGTAATAGGATAGGTTGGGCTGGGTCTGGTCAGGGTCAACCTGAGCTTGACCCAACCCACTTAAAATTCATCAAGCCCAGGTCTAACCCAATCTGACCCAACCGGTCTGATTTAGTTGAAATAGATCGGGTCTGACCCGACACGACTAGGCCTGGTTTAAGAATGAAATATAGGGCTAAATGGACTACTCGGGTTTTCAGTCATGTCATTTGGGCTAGCCCATTGATTAGCTATATGGGTTGCTTGGGTTGGGTTGGGTTCAACCCAAACATGACTCATTTACTTAAATAGACCCGAACCGTATCCACTAGCCATTGAGCTTGGCCAAACTGTCTCAGAAACGGGTTGGCCCAGTTGACCCATGGGCCGACCGTACCCATTGCCACTCTATCCGAATCCGATCACGTTCGGATACCTGTCAGGTACTGGCGGGTCCAGTATATTATACAAGGGCGGTTATGTTGTCAGGTCCACCTGACACACGTGTGCCACTTTTATCCAATAATTAATATATATTGGCCTATATAATATTATCATGAATTTTATTGGACCGACTTGGATCTGACATCATGATTCTATTGTAACCGGGTCCAACATGGTGGACCCTACCCGAACCTGACTCAACCCCTTTCAAATCGGTTCCACTCAACAAATAAACGGGTATTAATTGTTTCAACGGCTTTGATCCATCTAGAGTGGGCCCCACACAACATGGACGTTTGGATTGATGAACATGCATGCCACGTGTCAGTTTCTGCGTGGATGGTTATGTACGGCCATACTTTGCCAGCCCACGGATTTATTTTTTCTTTCTTTTGTTATGTGGGTTTTGCCTAACATTTGTTTATGGATACGTTCCTTTTGTGAGGCTGCTTCCTCTACAAAGGTTGTGGATATGAGTTCTGTGCAACTAGTGGGTGGGGCCCACCGTCGTGTGGGTATGGCATCCAAACCGTCCAGAAAGGTCATCCTACTATGAAAACTCGACCCTCAAGAAATCAGTCTGATACAATATTTGGGTGTACCACACCATTGAAAACAATAGACAACTGCCCAAAAACCATCAAATTCACGTGGTGGACCACCTGATGATTGAATCGGCATGATTTTCAGAACCACCCATCTTCATGGTCGAGCAAACCATCTGTACAGGTTGGATTCCATACACACGCCACGGTGGGTCCCACACTCAGCTAATTGCACAAAGTTCTCCCCTGCATGGGGGGTTCTAACATGAGCCAGGGAGGGAAATGTGTGGTGGATGGAGGAAACTGGTGATTGGAGGATGATTCGGTGGGAGATTAAAAGCAAGAGAACGGTGGTGATGACGATGTGGGGCCCACAACGACGTCA
This sequence comes from Magnolia changhungtana, assembly GCA_030180095.1. NCBI lineage: Eukaryota > Viridiplantae > Streptophyta > Magnoliopsida > Magnoliales > Magnoliaceae > Magnolia > Magnolia changhungtana. The sequence goes on along the minus strand of JASAUF010000630.1, from coordinate 8,224,765 downwards.
TCATTGATTTGGGTTGGAAGGTGGGGGAAGGAACTGGAATAGGAAGCAGTTGGGGTTGGATGGGATTCAGGTACTCTTGAATGTTGTCATTGATCACATGCTACCAACATCTGCAATCGCAATCATGCCTATGTTTAAATGACATCTATTGTAGGGTCTGCAATGGGCTGGCCCATGATAGGCCCAGCCCATTACTGCAAGCCCACTTTCAAAACCACTGTGGGCCCCTTGGACCCGATATTTAGGTCCATTTGATAGGCTTCTTATATGGGTTTTTTTAATAATATTTTTGAATGAATAAATCAATTATTATTAATTAAAAAAGATAATTATTTACATGTCCAGTCCTCCCAGTTGTTGTTTGTTAGCCAAGCATATTTAAAGTGTATTTGATATGAATTGGATTCAATTCACATCAAATATACCAAAAGACTTTTGTTTTGAAATCACAATAAAATAATGTAATTCTATTTTACAAAGATTTCGTAAGTCAGAGTCATTTCTCTTAACTCCTATTTTTCAAATATAGGCTGCTAAACATAATTTGTTGATTTTTACTATTAAATTGTTAGATTTCAATAAATTCTTATTATAAGTTATAAAACACAACAAATGATTTCATTTCACTTAGATTTTATGATAATTGCCAATGCATATCAAATACAAACCACCAAGCGGCACTGGAAGTTTAAGGCACATACATAGAAAACATTACTGAAGAGTGCACTTAGACTTACAAAGCAGGGATAAGATTCAACAAAAAGCGTAAACTTCTGCCTTTTATGTAGTGTAGATAACACGTGTATATGGGTCCCTATTCATGGCTCAGTAGTAGACTGTGTGCATTTCAACACTGAAGTCATGGGCTCAAGTACCCATGTGGTATGTGTGGGTGTGGGTGTGTGTAGAAGAAGGGAAAAAAAAATAAAATCATGCTTATATGGAATATGGTCGGCAGTCCCACGCGTGGCGTGGATAGAAACACATCCCTGTCAAGAGGAAAATCCATTAAATTATATTTTTAGTAGCATCCAAACAAGCCCTTATGAAATCACATTCGGCCCAAGTATAAAACCTACAATATTCAGGTTGCTTGGACCATCAGATAGTTACCAAAATCCGTAGAAATTACCCTAGTGCCCATTTGGATTTCTACCATGGATAGCTATTCCAGAATATTGTTTGCCAAGGAACCCTGATATGGAAGGAATACTAGATACAGGTGGTGATAGAATAATATAAAAAAATACCATGGCTTTAAATATTCCTATTTTCATTTGTAAAATTATCCACAAGACAAAAACTAAGATATTCTTATAGCAATGGAAATAATGTAAAAGTATCTTAAACCTTTGAGTGTTAAGATTTGTGAATCTTGATCATTAAAGATGTATTGTTCATCTAACTAACACAATTACGAGCACAATGTGTAGTTTTTTTTTTTTTTTTTTCTTCTTCTTTCTGAAAGACAATTTCATAATTTTACATAAAGCTTTTATGCAAACCCTAATTTATTTGAGGTAAAATATATTCTATCATGAGATTAGAGAGAGAAAGAGAGAGATTATTGTATTGAGAGTTACTTTTATGTTTTTGCCTTTTTAAGTATAGTAGATTAACGTGAATCCATAAATGTATCCAAAGAATACCATGTAAATCTCTATCTCTACTTCGCATATATATATATATATATATATATATATATATATATATATATATATGTACATACATACACGGAAACGCTTACCTGCGAACAGTTCGTACGTACCAAGTACGAACTTTTTTGAGAACCCATCATACGTGATTTGGATCCAAAATCTGAACCGTTCATGTGAAGCAGAACCTTGTGAAACCCACCGAGGCCCAAGTTTTACTTTGATCTACAACTTTGATGGGCCATGAAAAATGAAAACTATTTCCTCCCTTGATTTGTGTTTCTCTTTGCTATGGCCCACCAGAATTTTAGATCGAGGTGAAAATTTCTTATATAAGGTTTCATGAGATTTCGCATCACATGGACCGTTCAGATTAGACACCCATGGCACGTGTGCAAAGGTGCTCATGTGCATAGGTGCGTAGGGGAGCATGACTCTCTCTCTCTCTCTCTCTCTCTCTCTCTCTCTCTCTCTCTCTCTCTCTCTCTCTATATATATATATATATATATATATATATATATATATATATATATATATATTCCTTTCTTTCTTCTTTTGATTTTGATATTATTGTGTGTGTCCCATCACTTAGTTTTAAGTTTAAATCAGGCTTTTCAAAAAAAAAATCCCTTTGACCTTGCAAGTCACGCTTGACAAATGATTATTTGATAAAAGGTACACACCATATAAAAACAAACCTATGGTTGAGATTCAATCCCCATTGTACTTGGTGGTGTGGCCCACCTGATTTGATTATTTCTGTCATTGACCTATACACTATTTAGGAGTGCATATAATGGTCAGAGTGGTAGGCTTGTAGGGCTTGGGTGTTTCATGCACTATGAAAATTAGGTGTTTTATGCTAGCCGTCCAATAATATCAAAGCCACGTGATTTCTACAGTCTAGATGTCTGACTAAGAAATACGCATATCACATGTGATGATATCATACCATCCGATGGATCGAATTGAATTGGGTTCCTCTCAGATATACCACCAAACGAATCAATTACGCATTCCCTGCCCACTTCAATATCCTCTCATTAATTACATGATTAGATTAATTTTATTTCCATTAATTAAAAAAAAAAGGTTTTATACTCTGGTAGAGTGTGATGGATGATACGCAGGTACTAAGAAATTAATTAGAAATTGCATAAGCCACATGGAAGTAATCGAATTAATTATGGATCTCAGTTTAGATGTATCATGAACCAAAAATTATACTTATTTGATTATTTGATTTATTGGATTGGGGTACATTCATTGGACGATTAAAAATGAAAAATATCTAACAAACAAGTGTCCACAAATCAAAGGTTGGGATTAATGAAACCGATCTATTTTGGGACTGTAACTTACGTTACAACGGGTTCCACAGTTTAGTTGGTCATTTTAGTTAATGTATGCCACGTGTACATTTTGTAAGTGCCGGCGTATCAGGCTTCCCACAATGAGGAGTATCATGTAGGTGTAGATTGACGCCTGTTAGCATACAAGGTTGGTAGATAAGCATATGTTACAGCACTGCGTGTGGGCCCACCGTGATGTGGGTCCACATCTATTCGGCCCATAAGGTGGACCACTTCAAGTTATCACACTAACTAAAAATTCAGGCCTATCCAAGGCACATATGAGTCATACCAAGGTGGATGGTTGGGATGAAACTGCCACCGTTAAAAACCTTTTAGATTGTGTGTGGGACCCCGTGTTTTGTATAATCCATCCAATCCATTCATCAAATTCTTCTCACGAGGAATAATAGACACCCCAAAAGTGAGGTCACTGAAGATCTCATGTGGGTCCGACCACCACATGATTTTAAAGGTTTTACATATGATTTGCATGGTGTGGTCACCTAAGTTTTAGGCCAGCTTAAAATTTTTTATCTCCAAGGAGAAAATGAGGGGACATATATGATGGACGGTCTGGATGTCATTTAGACATTACGGAGGAGTCCAAACAGGACGTTGTAGAGTAAGATTATTCTAGAAAAGTTGTAATGGAACCGCCTCCGTAACTAAGATAAGATTTTTTTTATAACATTAGTGGGTTGAATCATGAATGGCCTTGTGCGGATTCCACTAGCATTTGCTACAATCACTTGCATGGAAAAAGATAACAACATAATGCATCTCCTGTGAGGAATTGTCCCTTATTCTCCCAAAAGAACCTACACCACTTGCATGTACGAAAGCTATGGTGATGTGATGATCGTAACCATTGATATTTTGCGACATTAATTTGATGGTAGAAACGAAAACGTCCAACGATCCCATTTCAAGAGAGAAAAATCTTATGGTTAGGATCATCTGATCAGCTTAATCATAATCCATGATCCATCCACTACATGGCCCACAATTTAGACGGTCTAGAATTATAGGATTTTATGCAACTAAGTGCATGGAAGATATGTACTCGAGTTTGATGACAAACAGCACAGGAGTACAGTAAAATTTCTCGGTAGAGGGAGAACCGGGATAGGGTACTGATTGAGTGCCACGTGGGTTAAAATTCGATTTGATCCACCCCGTCCAATCCATTCATCTGATGGGCCTATCAGGAAGAATGAATTACCCAAAAATCGAACTATTCCAAAACACATCTAACCCATATCTTGTATATACATATCACATCTGACCCATATCTTTAAAGTGTGTACCCCAAATTACTATTCTATATGCTGATTTTTGGAAACCAAATGAAAAGAAGGCATTCTACGTATGAACGGAGTGGATTTTATACACATTAACTCGTTTTCCCAAGTTAGAGAAACTGACCCAAGTAGGTACCTACCCGACTTACACAAGCGTTTTCCTCAACCATACCTGTTATGGTAGACGTGTATTGCATTCTCCTGCCACGTAAGCAAGCCTCTGCTTGACACGTCATAGAAAAAGACGAAACCGTCCCATTTAAAATGCGCGGGAAACGCACACCGCATGAAGGTTGGCGTTTACGTAGCCCACTCCTGTGCTTTGCAGTCAAGAGGCCTCGTCGGAATCTCACTACTTAGAGTCTGCCCTTGCCGTACCCAGAAATTACTCAAATGCCATTACTTTTGTTTTCTTTCCCTTTGCCGCACGTTCGCGCTTCCACACGCATCTTTGCCTTCGCACCCGTGTGAAAGTCTTGCATGTTCAAATGACTTCTGATGAACGGTGTAGATCATCTTGCTAAAATGTAAATCATTAGATATCCATTGGCTTTTGAACGCAATGCAGTAAGCTTGCTAGTTTTGGAGATTATCGATTGTTTCCGTACACATGTGGGCCATAAGATAGATGGAAAGCTATAATGTTTTTGGGGAACGAAATATATTATGTGGCCTCTCTCTATGAACGGCTCAGATTGAATTTACCAAGCCAGATTTCCATGCATATCCACGTGTACATCTGCGTGTGAGGGATTGCGTTGATGGATATCAAACCTCAGATTTCATTCACCTGCGTGTCGTTTTTATGTTCTCTTTTGCGTCTGTCGCGACTCACGATCGTGCGTGTACCGCCAAGCGCGCATGATGAGACGTTTATATGATTTGAGCCGTCCATTTTATAGATAATACCCTAAATAAGATCTTTTTATACAATAACTAATCAATATTAACCTTTTATTCTCAGAGTTGAATGAGAGTCATTAAAAATTCTCTTTCATTGTTCTAAATTCATCTACAAAATGTGACAGTAGAAATCATCCATTTTTCTGGATTTTTATATAGTACTTCATGTAGCATAAAGCCAACAATATGGACGGATCTGATTATAATCCTCTCATCATGTGGGCCCAAGGCAGCTGCTATAAACGCAGGATCCTGAGTTTCACAGAAGCAAAACGAACTCTTCACGTTTTGTGGTGCGTGTGCCCGGACTCATGGCAAACGCGTGATCTCCGTAGTTTTAAATTTTTAATACAAGAGAATCTCCATCAAATTAGGACGAAAGCACCCCTCTACGGTTCTGGCAAATGACAAGCGCATGACATGATATTCACCACTGCTGATCCGGGGGCACTTCTGTCTTTTCACAGACGTTATCCGGGCCCATCATCCATCAGGCTCACCATACATGAGTCCTGGTCCGAGTGTAAGGCACATCAGACGATCCTAACCGCTAGATTGGAACATTAGCCCAAAAGTTGCAATGATTATAGTTCCTTCCAAAAATCAAGCCGTTAAGACTGTCCATTTTTTGGGCCATCAGGCCATATATAAGTAAGTTACCACAGATGAACGGTCCAGATCATGTATGTATACCGGCCACGTGATCCCTTGATGGCATGTTTTTTTTTTTTCTCTCTCTTTTTTCGAAAATTAGATCATCGGATATCTTGCATTTTTAACCGTCCAATAAATATCCCATCAATTTAGTTTGAATTACCTATATGTGGTTGTATGCAGGTTATTAGTAATTTGTAACTCGCTCCCTGCGTATCATCCATCCATTGTGCCAGAGTATCAAAGTATTTCTCCTTGAGGAAAGCAATGTTATTAATATCGCCGAGATTTTGAAAATCTCGCAAGAGTATCGTGGTAAATTCATCGAACCATAATATCAGCAGATTTTCAAATCGCTGAAGTTTTTTATTATTCGAGATTTTACTATGAAATTGTCATGCTTCTAGTGTAGGACATATGGCGAATTTAAATTAATTTATTTTTACCCATATTTTTAAATTCAGAGCTATTTATGAATTTATGATAAATATATGATAATTATTTTTTGATATTTTATGTTTAAATTGCCAAGACGAGATTTGCCTGAGAGAGAGAAGGTAACCATAGTGACAAATCTCATTCTCAGCAATTTCTCAGTCGGGAAATTACTAGGGAGATTTTCAATTATTAAGTTTTTTCTTTAAATATTATTGGTAAAATTTCATCGAAAATTAAAATGCATAAAAATATTTTCTTATAAATGACTCTCTCTCTCTCTCTCTCTCTCTCTCTCTCTCTCTCTCTCAAACAAGTTCTCACAAGACCTTGTGAGCACTTTTTTTCTACCTGATGTGAGGCCTAAATTTGAATGGTCCACATGATGCAACACCCACAAAACCTTAAAAGCCTAACTTTCAACTTAATCCAAAATCGTGGAAGGGCATAGCAAAAGGAAATATAGTTATCTCCCTTGATTTGTCTCTCTTTACTATGACTTACCGGAGTTTTGAATCACGCTAAAAATTGAGCTTGGGTAATTTTATGAAGTGCTGCACAACATAAAATGTTCAAATTTTAGGCAAATGACATGTATAAAAAGGTGTGCATGGGTGCTTACATAAGGTGTGTAGGTGAGCATGACTATATATAGAGAGAGAGAGAGAGTCATACTCACAAAAGCATCTTACGTGAGCAGCATGTGTGCCTTTGCACATATGCTATTGTAACGTCTCGAAAAAAGCTGTACAAAGACCCGAGTACTATCTCAGGCAGAAATCACTCAGGATCAAATTCTTCAGAAATTAGACGAAATTAATTAAGTGCTAAACTAAATTAGCTGTGAAATTTGCTTGAACTACTTTAAATACGAACTGCAAGACCCAAAACTTGCAGAATCATTGACGTTACATTACCCTGAAATCTAAGATCAATCTCTAAACCCAGTTGCTCTCGAGAGCACATTGAAACCTCGTATCGGACCTGGACTATGCGTCGAAAATCCGTTGACCACGAAACCATACGCTTATGACTGATTTACTGGGCTTGACAACCATCTCGGAAATCAAATCTAGATAGTATCTAGAAACACACAACTTAAACCCGGAGCAAAGTGCATGAGAAACACGAATATTTTTAAAAAATTACTTAGATTTAAGTGAATTGAGCCGTTCGATTGCGGACCAAATCTAAGGTTTCAGACCGTTAAAATCTGACCCAATTACACCCTCGGATCAGGAAAATTTTCATACATGTGTTAGTATATTTGTGGCCCTGATCAAGTATCAGTGACCGTTGAACAAAAACTGGTCCTCCACGGTTGATCTGTAAATCTGATAAGGCTGAAAACTTAACTCAACCTAGATCCAATGCCAGGGACCTTAAGTCCGACCACACGCAGAAAAGAGGCCTCCAGAAGTGCTCCGTTGAATCGAAACAGCCACTATTTGACTACAACCTAAGTATACTATGGCCCTAGGGTCATTCCTGTCAGTTCTGGGCCTATATAAGGACCTTAAACCCTCTCTCTCTCTCTCATGCCATATGAATTTACAACCCTAAGAGAGAGAAAAGAAAAAAGAGAGAAGGAAAGAGAGACAAAGTGAGAGAGAGTGAGAGTTCGCTCTTGGGATTCAATCCTGCCGTTCCACGTACCTAACTGCCACTTCCGTATCGCTATTCCAACGATTCCAACGCCGTTCTTAGGTAAGAAAAACCTAATCCTAATATATTTTAGGGTTTTAAATAGTGTAAGTGATGAAATAGCTAACTTATTTCATACTGTAGGTTGTCGTTGTACCGTAGATAAAGACTTGGTATACAAACTGAATTCGATACTTGTTTATTGGCGAAAGGTGCGGACTATAAACGTTTAGGTTATGGTTTTCAAGGCTTTCAATGTCGGTTAATGATTTATAACTGATTTGTGTGTCATTTCACATACTAAATGCGAAGATTCCTTCGCTTTATATATATATAAACTATGTTGAGTATAGCGTACTCCATGTGTTAGTTAAAATGATTGAATGCGTATAGAATTTGGATTCATGTTTGACATGATTATCCGTCGTGGATATAGGGTTGTTGTATGTGCGACAATCCCTTAGAGAAAGGATTTGCCCTAATACATGTTATGGCCAACATACGTCATGTATGTTATAGTGTGTAGTCTAAGTGTTTGTCGAAATGACTGAATGAATATGGGATTATGATTTATGTCTGCCGTGTCTATGGAATGCAAATACATAATTGTTGTGTATGTGACAACTCCTGGTTGGAAGGATCTGTCCAAGTATATGTTATGTATGTTGATAAGTGTAGTCTAAGTGTTTGTAAAAATGTCAGTATAAGTAAGTATTTGGTGCATTGTACTTTATATGGGCGTCGAGATAAGATTCTTGACTACTTTAACTGTATGTATAAATCTCTCCATGCAACCTGCACTATATTGTCTGTTTTACTTGTGGAATGCGTATGTGGGAATCCATGTTTATGCTGTATTTCATAAAATGCTTAAATGGTTGTAGGATCTAAATTATTTGCTCAATACTGCATTTACTACTTCATGTGATTGCTTTTTGGAATCGAGTGTGGTTGGGACTATGAAATAGTCCAGGCAATCGGTAACAGGTTCTGATTTGGTGGCTGAGATTGTTTTTCGCCACATAGGATATGTCTCAAAGAATCTAAGTCGTACACTGGTTGTAGACAGTGGCTAGGCCACGTGGGGTGCTTACGCACCTCATGTCGATCAATTCGATGTACGCTCGTACCAGTCGAGCTCGTCAAGCAACCCGATTGACCCGATGTATGTTCACCATGTATGGACACTACTGCTTGAACTTAAGGTACCAAACTCACCAGTGAAAATCCCGTTAACCTTGGTACCTTGATCCGCTAAGACTCATGAGCCGGACATGGTGGTATGAGACACCGTGGTTGAGCTGTCGGCCTACACTGGGGCGACGAACCTCCCCATAATGACCAGTGAGCAACACCGCCTCGTGAGCCGAATACGGTGGTATGACACACTGTATTCGAGCTGTCGGCCTACACTGATCAGGTGACGAGCCCTTTGTAGTGACCTCGAGCATATTCTAAGACTGCATTGAGGCGACGAGCCTTTCCATAGCGACTAGAGTATAAATTAAGCCTACACTGATCAGGTGACGAGCCCTTTATATTAACCTAGAACCGCAACATCGTATAAGATTTACTAGGACTGACGACCCTAGAATAGATCGTTGTTTGGGAATTGATATAAGGGATGTACCTTAGCTTCCCAATCCTGTTGTATGAAAAGGTCTAATAAGAACTCGGTAATCACGTTCATGTACCGCATTACATGTGTCTTTGGCGTTGGAGTTGAGCACTGTGGAAGGGGTGCATGCCGCGACCGTGAAACGAAGTTCGCAGAGGGAGTACAGGCGAGGGCATACATCATTAATATATATCATCCTTGCATTAACCAGAGTACTTAGGAATGCTTAATTGTATTACTTTATCATTATTGTATGACTGAATTGATAATATGTTAACCTTTGTTTTATAGCTTCACTGAGTTGATCACTCACTCCCACGTTTTGGGACGGTGTTTTAAACACCAACCAGACTCTGTCTTGGCTGCAGGTGATGGCAATGCCTACGAGGCAGAACCAGACTTCGACGATGATGAGGACGCGTTCTCCTACATGCAGTTATCAGGCGGGTTTATGTAAACCGTGCTCTGATCGAGGAGGATTACCAGAATTTCAGAAATACAACTAGTTGAACATTACACTGTATCATTTTGTGAATTTTGAAACTTTACTTGTAATCATTTAACCTGGTAAACTGATCATACTCTGGGGACTTACCACCATTTATATGCTTTATTTATGTATCACCGTCGTCCGCTTACATAAGTTAACTGTCTCTGGAGTATGATATGATGTTTTGGTATAATCTCACTCATGTTTAAATGCACTAATAAGAACAACATTCAATCATCATTATCTATGTTACATAAGTGATGCGTTGGAACTCGGGAGTTGAGTTTATGCTCGACCCCCGAATTTCAGGGCGTTACAGCTATGCGCACAAAATTCGAACAGTCCATGTAATGCGGCACCCTATGAAATTCAAGGGCCTAACTTTTATCCCGATCCAAAACTTTGGTGGGCCATAGCAAAAAGAGAGGCAAATCAAAGGAATGTAATTATTTTCTTTTGCAATGTCGCATTAGAGTTTTGGATCAGGCTGAAAGTTAGGCCCTACAACTTTCATGAGGTGATGCATCACATGAACGGTTCAAAATTTGCGCTCACATCACGTATCAAAAGTTACTCACGAGTTCTCATGAGAACTGGTGTGCATTTTATATTTTTTAACAAAAATTATATATATATATATATATATATATATATATATATATATATATATATATATATATAGTTGATTTCATGAGAGCTTCTCACGGTGTCTAGCTCCATGCCCATAATGTAATGTGTCTACACATTTAGTAGGTCACTTTTAGATTATGGGATTTCCCTAAAATCAATCATATCGGAAATTGATGTCATCCACATTATTTGAAATCACATGAAATCATGCTTAATTAAAACATTTGAAAGTACTCTGTGACGCTCGCTTGAGTTGTAGAGTGGCTTGAAATTTAATGTGACCCTTCATCCAAGTGGGACTCATACAATGGATGGGTTAGATTGCTAAACCACATATCAGTCCGCCCTATAAGCAATCAAGAAAATTTCAATAGGTGAGCATCTACTCTTGACTATTTTTTTTAGTGTGACTCACCATAGAAAGGATGCATGTATGGATTTGGGACATACATCATGGTGGGGCCCACAGAGCTCAACTTCATGGGAAGGTCCCAGTAGGTTGACCTCACACATATAACAAATTCTTTAGAAGTTTTTATTATTTTTCTATTTAATATAGTTGTAAAAGAAAAAATACAGAAAGATATATTTACATCTAATGATATTTTGAAAAATATCGGGACATTATCGTTGAGTCGATTCATCGCCATATTTTCAAAAACCAGGTAACGGACGTGTTGCATTTTGGTAGTTTTCACAAAAAAGCAAGGGCATTTATGGAACTGGAGAAGTAAAGGTGTGAGCAAAAGTTGTATGTCTGTGACGGGAAATTAGGGCAACCTTTGTATTTGAGACAAAGCCAAAAGAGGTGGGTTTGCTTTTTTCAGTAAAACACGTCCAGATTCATTGAATCACTGCCATTGTATTCCCATATATATTACAATGGTGGAGTAGTTCTAGTACCAAAGAAGAAAAGAGAAGAGAAAAGAATAGGAGAGAAAGAAAGAGATAGAGAGAGAGAGAGAGAGAGAGAGAGAGAGAGAGAGAAAGAGAGAGAATGGAGTGGAGAAAGAGCTATTTGGACTTGATGCTCGTGCCTTGTGGGCTACTTCTCAGCATTTTGTACCATGGATGGCTGTGGCATAAGGTTAGAACACAACCCAAGAGCACAATCATAGGTATCAATGCAGCTGGTCGACGGTTATGGGTGCTCGCCATCATGAAGGTAAACGCACACGTTATACCCTTCTAGACCTCCTTACTTAACTGGTATTATCTAGGGTTGAAAGTCGGTTGGGTTGGGTTGGGTTGGGTTGATGCTTAATCCTAGCCCAATCCAAAGTTCCTATCCCAACCTAAAGTTGAAAATTCTCAACTCAAGCCTAACTCAAGCTGGCCCGCGATGCATACTAATATTTTTATTATTATATTTAAATACATGCTTTATTTTTTGTACCTATATATATATAATTATTTATCGTAAAAAAGTTCGTTTTTTCTAAACAAACAAGCTAAAATACACGACAATAACTCCTTTAAAAGTCGTGTTTTGTAGCACTCAATTTAGCTAGGAGAGATAAGTTTGGTATATCTTGTTAGCTGGAGTCATCGAAAATGGTGTGGACCAATGATACTCGATGGCACTGAAATTTCTTGTGCATTCCACATGTATGATCCAGATTCAATTATAATTTATAACTTATATATTGATCGGGTTGAGGTTGGGTCAGGCAACCTAAGCCAGACTCAAATTTTATCAGGTGGGTGCTTATATAGCCCAAGTCTTAAACCAAACCCGGTACATCCTGCCTGAGCCCAACCCAATGCCGGGTCGGTCAGGCTGAACCCCCCCAACTTTCACCCCTAGCGTTATTTGATACGCTGGTAGAGTTTCAACCTTGCTACGCAGGCACTCCTTCTCTCTAATAACTTTATTAGAGAGAATTGATGGTCGATAAGCGGCATTAACGCTAATCAAACCGACTTAGTTGGAGAATTGATGGTCGATAAGCGGCATCTATAAAATCAGATTGATTGAAACACTCTAGCCTCTAATTCGTGGACACTTGTTTGTTGAATTATGACCGTTGGATTTTTTTTCTTCTTAACTATCCATAATGCCAGACGATCTGATGGTCAGGTAATCTAATAACTTTATTTTTTGTTCATGGTATATATATCTAAACTGTGACCGTTGATATGCGAATGGAAATTTTAAATAACTTTCAAGTACATGCGTATCATCTACCCCATTGCTAGAGTATCAAAGTTCTTCTCAAACATGGTATAGTTGTATGGAAATCAAGACCGTTCAAATTGCTGACCCAAATATGGATGGAGAATTACCTAAATATTGCACTAAGAAGATAATATTAACCATCTGAAATTTCCCTCTGAATTTGAACCGTTCACTACTTTATTTATTAACTGAATGGTTAGGATTGATTGATCGTTATTTTATAGAGGTATGCTCCATCAACAATGGAGTCCACAATTTAGATGGCTGGGATTGCTGTACATAAGTGCTACATGTGATGAGAAGTTTAAAAATAAAAATAAAAAAAATAGGGATAATTTAAGCATTAGGTGTGATGGGCTTAACCTACGCACATCCTAAGTAACATCAATGCCTAACCTAGTCGCTAGTCGCGTAGTGCTTTGCTTGCATCTTGTGGACCCATGGAGACCAAGTGCCGGGCACTAGGTCACACCATGCGTACGTTAGAATCTTTGGAGATATTTAATGGTTGAGAATCTTGGAAATATATTCTCTCCTTAACTTACATTTATGTTAGTGACTTCCACTTACCACTTTGCTAGAGGACGCCGTTTGGGTGGTGAAGACCAATGCTGAGAAATGACTAGGTGGGATTTGATTGGTAGGCCACATGTTTGTGTGATAGTGTACATTCCCACCAATCAAATCTCACACGTCATTTCACCACTCCACATAGTTAGTTGAAAGGTGAACTGAGGCAGAGATGTACGTGATGAGGTCAGCACCCTCTTCCTCAATAGGGTAATTATTTTGAATCTACAAAATTTCTCTGGACTCTTCACAGAGACTTCTCAAATCCATAAGAAAGAAAGCAAGTAAAATAGAAAATAAATTCTAGAAAATTTAAAATTGATTAATGAATGAAATAAACGAGTTCACAACCTATAAAATTCTTTAAATAGGGATACCAAGCAATGAGAGAGAAATCAGAAGCAAATTATAACTAAAACTCCTAGATGGTCATGATGTATACTAGTGCGAAAGGTTTTCGGTCAAAAATAGTAAGTGTCCTATTTGGCTTTACCGAGCTGTTCTCCTAATTATTCTAAGTTCTTTTCACATTAGGCGCAACTCCTAAAGTCCGACAGATAAAGAGTTATAACCAAACTAAAACTTACTGTTTATAGTAAAAATAAAATTAAAATAGGGAAACGACCGTCGATCTGGGGGTATTTCGCAAATTCGGCTTGTGCAACCTGGCATAGCAGGGTTGGGTGGCTAAAGTAGCTAATTCTACCCCAAAATCATATATTTTATGCCCGATGACTCATTCCAGATTGTGAGATACACCCGATCTAAGGTTCGACGGTCCGGATCACTTCTGTCACTGACCAAGACTTTTCTGATCCATCTTGGCCATAAAACTGTCCGCGACCCACTCTACATCATGAACCCAATGCTACCCAATGATGTGGTGTAAAAACTTTGTGGAGCCAACATTATATATGTGTATTATCCAGACAAGACATCTATTTTTTCATATCATTTTAGGACACATGATCTTAAAATTAAAGCATATCCAAAGCTCAAGTGAGCCACACATGAAATGTTATCGTGTTTGTCCTGTTAGCTGCTATGTTAAAAGACACCAATCAAAGGTTTATGATTATTCTATTAAGAAGAATTTGTTGGGGAACCACGGAAGTACACGGAGATAAATCAAGTATTTCAATCGCATATTCAAGTCAAATCATAAAAACTCCGAATTTAACGTAAAAAAACCCTTGCGGGAAAAACCATGGCACAAAGCAATAGTAATACACTATAAAAGTAGAAAAATTATAAGAGATAGAAATTACCTGATTCGAACAAGCCTCGAATCACACCGAGCTAAGCCCTCGAAACCGTAGAACGAATTAAAAAGCTCCGAGATACCTAAAATCCCGATTACACCCTATGTGTGTGTGAATTATAGTTAAAATCAAAAACATATTCTAAACTTATGTAATTCTGCACGCGCGCTTGATGGCACCTTCGATAAGACTTCGATGGCATCGAGAAACACCAAAACATTTCAGCGACTAAACATGAATTTTCTAGATTTTTTCGATGGCATCAAGCAACTGATCGATGGCATCAAACTCTACTCGATGGCATTGAGCAGTTTGTCGATGGCATCGACAAACCTATTGATTTACAAATTTAAGACATCAACCAACAGAATTTAGTGCATGGTCCATTAATGATGTGTCTTGTCTCACTAACGCGCTTTGATTGCGGAACAAAAAGTTACACGTGTAGAAATTGAGTTGATTCTACAAGTGTTGAACATAGGGCCCACCAAGTTGTTTTATTACACCCAAATTTGTCATCATGGTCACCAACTCTGAAATTTGGACGGCCTCAAACTAACATCCAGCTATCCAACCAGGCCACCTCATGAATTTGGAGGTCTTTAAATGGTTGCCCATCATTTTCTATAATAGGACCCAATGTGTTTTTTATGTGATATTTGACTTATGTATTTTATGGGAACCCTATATGTAAAAATTACAATGCTTACCTGTTGTATTTTTATAATAAAAAAATAAATTCAAAAATAAAAGTTTATTTTTAAGAAGGAAATAAATATATTGATTATGAAAACCTTCCATAAAAGTATGTATAATCAGTTGCTTCTACAACAAGGTTCAAAAATTCTCAAGGAACCATTCATGCATATGGCGTGTGCTGCTTGGGAACTTTATTAAGCACACTTATCATTTAGTATTTTCGGCACGTGGTTCAAACTTATTTAAGTCATGGTACAACTTGAATTGAACTAGGGTTTACTCTGAAGTACTTTAATTTTAGTGGTGATTGAGAATGACTCTGACATGATTGTACATAGTCATGTCCTTTCATGAAAGAATATTATTTGCTATAAATAAATATGGATATCTTGAAGTAGCACATGAGTATCTCTTCGGGAAGAACTCCATAACCCTTCAATTATTATAAATCCTGAATATCATAATATAGAAGATATTCTCTTCATTTCTCAGATAAAGTAATTCTTTGTGCATGCAATACTCTTGAATTTGATCCCTTACTATATTTTCTTAAGAACATTTTAAAGGTAAAACAGTGTTAAAACTACAGATTTGTTCAACACTTAAATAAACAAATTTTCGTGTTGAAATTTAGATTGAGAGTTCATTGTATTCTAAAGATAATTTGCATATTTCTTTCATTTGCGCATGTTGGAATTATCAAAAAAAAAAAATAAATAAATAAAAAAAAAAAAAAATAATGACAACAAATCTATCTCGATAAATTGACTACACAAGTTGAGCCTTAAACCTAATAGATTTGATTGTCTTATTATCTTTTTTCTTTTATCATATGTTGTGTATTATATTACATATTTTCCAACATCTATCTAATTCATGCCCCCACCATACTTTTCCTACAGGACAACGACAAGAAGAACATCCTAGCCGTCCAAACGCTCCGAAACACAATCATGGGCGCCAGCCTGATGGCCACCACCTCTATCCTCCTATGTTCCGGCCTTGCAGCCGTCCTCAGCAGCACATACAGCATCAAGAAGCCCCTCAACGATACAGTCTACGGTTCCCACGGCGAGTTCATGATGGCCCTCAAGTATGTCACACTCTTCATGATCTTCCTCTTCTCTTTCCTGTGCCACTCCCTCTCTATCCGGTTCGTGAATCAGGTGAATTTCCTGATCAATACCCCACAAGATCTTGCGGTCGTGATGACACCAGAGTACGTGGCCCATTTACTGGAGAAAGGATTCATCCTCAACACTGTGGGGAATAGACTGTTCTATGCAGCACTTCCAATTCTACTTTGGATATTGGGGCCTGTGTTGGTGTTCTTGTGCTCAATTACCATGATACCCATATTGTACAATCATGATATTGTGTATGAGGATGTTAATAAGGTTAAAAATGGTGGGCAAATCGAGGAAGTTAGAGAGAAGGGTTTCACTGTAGTGTGAGAAATATATTAGGGTTTTGAGACATTTTAGTGTTTTGAATTTGTATATGGTTGTATTTGAACGTACGTGTCATATCTGTGCGATGATCACTTAATAGCTAGGCTTGATTTTCATACCAAGTGATTAGAATGGTGTGGCCCATCTTTTCAACGGATATGATATTCTACACGTGTGACTCATTCGGGAAAGAAATGGTTGCATGTGAAAGTTCATGTGCAGTGGTTGTTTGTATGTGTGATCATTTCTCAATGAGAAATTAGGTTATGCGTGGCAGTTGCCTCAGGTAGTATACAAGTGGAGCCCACCATTCTCAGTTAACCATGCTCGAAAATCCCGTTTATTAGGGTTTTTAATGGGGTGGGTTGGGCCGTCTGTCTTTTGGGCCAGGTTTGGACAGCGGTATCAAGCCCGAGGGCCCAGCTCGGGAAGTGGATTGGCAGGTGTACCACACACCAGCGATCTAGCTGTGTGTTGACGTCAGCAAGTTCTGTGGGTCCCATAATAAGGTATGTCTCATATCCAAACCGTCCATCCATTTTTAAAGCTCTTCGTGAGGCTTGAGACGAAAAATAAAATAGATCTAAATATCAAGTGGACCACACTGTAAAAAGCAGTGGGGGATTGAAAGTTTACCATTGAAACCCCTTTGGGAGTCACAGCAGTTTTGGATCAAGATGATATATATATTTTTTCCTCTTCATCCAGGTCTTTGTGACCTTATGAATAGATTGGATGGAAAATAAACATTATGGTGAACCTAAAATCATTACCCGGTGCTATTTGTGGTGTGGTCCAGTTGATCTTTGGATATGATTCATTTTTTTCTAATGATCTAAAATGATATCCAAAAATGGATGAACGGTGTGGATATAATAGATACATCATTTTGGGGCGCATGTAACTTTGATCTCCTTTGAACCGTTCGTACTACTCGGAGCTCGATCGAGGAGCGTCAGCGCTTGTCTTCGGACGACACGTACCCACACCAGCTATATCGCTGATGTGTGGTACACCCGCCAATCCGCTTCCATCTGGGACCATCTATCTTACTCTCAATCCAATGATTCTACTACCATCAAAGTGATGGTTGGAAACAAAAATATTAGACGTTAGATATTTGGGTGGGTGTAATTGAAGATTGTCTAATGCTTTTGATATTTGAAACATATAATTAGCCATCCATTATAAGACCCGGTAGATAAATGGATCTGATTGACCTGTCACACTGCCACATGTACTCTTGAAGAGATGGTCCTAATTACGCTTGTGGAGCTTGCCTGAAGTAGGCATCATTTTCCAAATGGCTCCATCTTGGGTCCACTCGTTTCGACCAGGGGTCTACATCGCGTAGAACCGAGTCAAGCTGGCCTCAGCTCGACTCGGCTCGGCTGCTAACTGACCTTAGCTTGAACCCGACTTGGCTCGACTCGTTCCTCAAGCCTGACTAGCTAGCTTAGCTCGGTTTAGTTAGTAGCTCGGCCGGTTCAAGCTGAGATTAAGCTGAGTTCACCTGTATGACATTTTCACAAACACCTGAGCTGAACCTTCAAAATCTCAATGTATTTAAGACTGCAGAAATGATTTTACATATATTTTATCAAACACCTTCTAAGCAACATAAAATTCAAGAAAAAAAAAAGGGTATTGCTTTCACATACATACCCTCCTTGCCACCAGCCACACTTTGTTGAGTCATTTCATGAAACACTTTGTGAGCAACATTAATATCAAAGTAATCGAGTCACAAAACTAGTTCGAGTTGGGTTCGATTAGTGTCGAGTCAAGCTGGGGCTAGTTCGAACTCATTTTTGAGTTCAAAAAATCAGCTCGACTTGGCTCGAATTCAACTTTGAACCGAGTCAAATCGAGCTTTTTCGAGTTGAGTTGAGTGAGCTAACCGAGCTAGCTCAATTCATGTACACCTCTAATTTCGACCCACATGTATAGATGATCTCATGATCAAACTCAAACTAAGCTAGTGGGTTCGAATTTGAACTTGCCTTGAAATATTGACCTCAAGCTCAGCTCAAACTGCTAAGCCTGCCCAGTCAAGCTTGAGAACCAAGCTGAGCCTAGCTCAAGTTGGGGTAGCCTGCTTGTTGAGCCAGATCTAGCCGAGCTGGGCCAAGTTCGACTCGGTTCAGCTCAATGTACAGCTCTACGAGTCTTAATAAGGCCACACGTACACACGTGTGCACAATGTACAGCTGGACCAAACCAATATGGTTTACATCTTTATAAGACTATTCGGCATTTGCCAATTACATTATTCTATTGGTAGTGCATTTAAATGGGCCATGATTCCCTATCCTTTTCATTTTTTGACCTTCAGTTCAATAAGGCATCTATAATCGAAGTGATTAGCATCCAAGCGATTGGGATGTTAGTTTGAAATTGCCCACTTGGATTTTATAATTGATGGTTGATTCCGGTTTCCAACAACCCTCGGTGGAATGAAATTCTGATAAATAAAAGAGGCCGGATACGATGTAGATTACGTTTTCAGGTTAAGCTTAACATACAAATCGACATCTGGGGCCACCCAAATGGTTGCTTTGCATTCCATCCATCTGTCATTAATTTGCATACTCTCATCTGGGACGCGGATTCTTCCGCAGGAAGTTACTGAAAAAGATGCTGTGTGGGGCCACCTCCATAATTGTGGGAAATCTACTCTGTTCATCTGTTTTGAAAGCTCAATTTTAAGACGTAATGCCAAAAATAAGGTGGGTCCGAAGCTCAAATAGCCACACGATAGGGGAAATTCGGAAAAGAAATGCCCACCGTTGAAACTTTCCTTAGCTCCTCCTTGATGTTTATATGTCATCCAAACTATTTATAAGGTCATTAACATTGAGATGAAGAGAAAACACTAAAACAAATTACCCTCAAACAAATTACTTATGACCATAAGAATGTTTCAACGGTTCTCACTGAGTCTCCAATTTTTCCTCTGGTGTGGTCCTCTTGAGCTTTGGATCCAATTCACTTTTGGTCTCATGTCACAAAATGATCTTTAAAAATGGATGGACGGTGTAGATTTCCTACAAACATGGAGATGGGCCCCACCCATAATCCTTGTGCAGGAACTCACTACTATCAGGGTGTACCGCAAGTCGGATAGAGTAGAGTTGGCCTCAGCTTGAACTTAGGCTCGGCTCGGTCCTCAAGCCTGACTTGCCAGCTCAGCTCAGTTCAGTTCAGTCAACAACTCGAGTCGAGTTCGAGCCAAGTTCAAGCTGAGTTCATCATTGAGGCATTTTCATAAACACCTTAACTGCAATTTCAAAATCCTTCTCGAACACCTTCTAAATAACAAAAAAACCAAAAAATAATAATAATAATAAAGAGAAAAAAGGTATTTGTTTCATGGATATACCTTCCTTACCACCAGCTAGCCAAACCTTCCTTGCCACCTTGCCACCAGTCACATTTCGTTGAGTTATTTTATCAAATAGTTGGTGAGCAACATCAATGGCAAAGTAACTAGTCACTGAATTAGTTCGATCCAAATTTAATTCGAGCTGGATTTGATCCGAGTCGAGTCAAGCTGGGGTTGCTCGAACTCGGCTCGAACTCATTTTCGAGCTCAAAAAATGAACTCGACTCGGCTCGAACTCGGCTTCGAACCGAGTCGAATTGAGCTTTTTCGAGTCGAGTCGAGAGAGCTAATTGAGCTAGCTCAGTTCATGTACACCCCTAACCGCTATGGCTTTGGGTGTGCTCGATGCTTTGTTGTGAGCTTTCCTTCTATTCCAATAATTTAAAATTTTGTTTCTGGTTTTTTATCTTTCTCCTAATCCAGGATGTAGGCCTTCCTAGTGTTGTTCTCCTTCCTAGGATGTAGGGTCTTTTACTTTTTATTTATTGCTTTCTTAATATTCTAAGAGAAATTTTTGCCGTGCTTCTCCTTAGCACTAATAGCTCATTTATATATTTTTAGACTTTTGCATCTTAAAAGTAATAAATTCCAAACTTATCTTCCAAAAAAATAATAAACTCACTACTATTACACGAAATTCGCGTCATGTCATTCCGTCAATCGAAAACCCATGTTGGCTGCATCATTAAATAAATAATAATAATAAGATTTTATGTGGGTCCACTATATTTAGTAAGTGAAATCTAATCTATTCAGAAGATGCATCCAGTCAGGATGAATACATGTTCAAAAGATCGGACCGTTCCAAAACTGAGGCGGCCCACAAGACATGATTTTAAGGTTTTAGGCATAATTTGCATGGTGTGGCCCATCTGAGTTTTGGATTGACTCGATTTTTTGAATTAGTAACGAATATAAGTGGGTGCACAATGATGGAAGGATCGGATGTCACAAAAACATAATAGCGGGCACTACATATTGATTTGTACTCACATCACACAATTGAGATGAGGAGCGTGTGCAAGATCGGAGCCGCTCATCCGGCGATTCCCAACGTGCACATAAATCTCTTGCGAAGGGATAGCCCCAATTAATCCGAACTGTCTATTAGGCTCAGCAAACACTTCATATGCTATAATGTAAGATGATCCAGTCCATCCATAAGTTAGCCCGATGCTGATTAGGCCTATGTTTCTGCAAACCATCTTGACCTTCCATTTTTCAGACTATTCATCGAATGGTTAGGATCATCGAATCCGTGTATATTTTAAATGGTATCTCATAAAATGTTTCGCAGACCTGATGCACGGCCAAGATTAGTCGATTGGACTGTCCATGTGTCCCGATGCAACTAGAGAGCACTATAACTAGATATCTATGGTTCATAAGTAAAATGTAGTAATAGCAGAGTGGCCATACCACGATGAAAACCGTACACGTGATGACACTGCTGACAAAGGGGTACAAGTGCCAGTGTCATTCGGGAGCAGATTACGTGCGGCCCTGATCGTGGGCCCACCTTGATGTATCTATTCTATATCCACTCCTTCCATCCGTTTCTTCCAGATCATTTGAGGGTACGATTCGAAAATTGAAGTAGATACACTCTCAGGTGGACCACAACATAAGAAACATTGGTGACCGTTAAAAACATTTTGTGGGCCACAAAAGTTTTGAATCTAAGCTGATATTTTTCTTTCCCTTAATGTAGGTTTGTGTGACCTTATCAACAGGTTGGATGAAAAAACAAAAGAAAAAACATTACGGTGGACCATAGGAATTTTCCTACGGTGGGACTTTCAATCACCACTCGTTCCTAGAGGATGATCCATCTGAGAATTGGATCGCCTTCGTTTTTTGGCTCATGAACTTAAATAATCCGGCAAAACAGATGGACGGCATGGATATAGAATACATTCATCAAGGTGGACCCCACGGTAAGGAAAGCACCGTCGTGGGGCCGAACCTAATCCGCTCCCTTGTCATGGTTTGTAATTCCAAATGATGTGGCTAACAATACACCACGTCTCATTGTAAGGGACACGATTGGTAATTGCATCCACGTGTTGTTCCATGATTCTGCTGAGGACTTGGGCAGAATCTCGTGCCCAGTCATAAGGAAACTGAGTACTTTAACTGACTGGAACCTCACGCTCTCACAACGAAAGCAACAGTCATTAGGACCAGACTATATATTCCATCGCCTTTTACCAATACAAATTTATTTGAATTTTTTCTTAGTACTGTTCCATAGGGTGTACACCGAATTGAACCGAGTCGAGCTGGCCACAGCTCAACTTGGCTTGGCCACTAGTTGACCCAGCTCGAACTCGGCTCGACTCGGTCATCGAGCCTGACTGGCCAACTCAGCCCAGTTCGGTCAGCAACTCAAGCCGGCTCGAGCCAAGTTCGAGCCAAAATCAAGCCTTTGAGGCATTTTCACAAACACATGCAATGAACTCTCAATTTATCACTGCATGTAAGACAGCAATAGCTGTTTACAAGTATTTCATCAAACATTTTATTGGCAACATCAAAATCAAGGAAAAATGGTATTTATTTCATATACATACCTTCCTTGTCACTAGCTGACACTTCATTGAGTCATTTCATCAAGTACTTGGTGAGCAACATCAATATCAAAGTAACTGGTTCAATCCAAGTTCGATTCGAGTTGGGTTCGATTCAAGTTGAGTCAAGCTCGGGGAAGCGCGAACTCGGTTCGAAATTTTTTCAAGCTTAAAAAATCAGCTCGACTCGGCTCGAACTTAACTTCGAACCGAGTCAAATCGAGCTTTTTCGAGTCAAGTCGAGTGAGCTAACCAAGCTAACTCAATTCGTGTACGCTCCTACTATTCCAAATATTTTTAATTTATAATGATTATAAATGCTGAGTCGACTCAACTCAGATGAACATCAAGCACAGTCAAGTTTTTAAACCATAGTTAAAAGACTTGTCGACTCGAACTGAGTCATCCAATCTCAAATCGAGTCATGGCTCACCAAGACAGATTCACCTTGGCTCATCCGAGTCGGGGATGACTCATGTACTGAATCAGGTCCCACTGAATTCAAGTCCACATGGAGGAATCACATGGCATTGGTGGCCTATTTGGTACATGGGTTTAGATGGGATTAGGTAGGATGGAATTGCATCTAGTCTATGCAAATTTCACATGACATTTTGAGAGGACGAAAGGGTTGAAATTAGGTGAGATAGAATTGCATTTGGTCTCATGCAAGATTTCCGCTGGATTTTGAAATGCATTACACACGTGGGACTTACATTGATGCATGTGTTTTATCGATGTCATTCATCCATGTATCTCCTTTACACAACTTTCTAATTATACATGTACAAGTGACCATCATCCGTTGCAAATTTGGTTTGTTGATTACAATTTCATGATCCACCAAACGGGATTTTGCTTGATCCAATGTTTTTTCCATAGTAAAAATTTTATCCCAAACGTGAGGATTGATTGGCTAAAATAGCATGGTATCTCCAACGTCCAATCATTATGCAATAATGGTGTTATTCCCATCTAATAAAATTCCAAGTCATTTAATCTCATGGACCAAACTGGCCCTCGAAAAAGTTCGATTCGACTTGGTTTGAAATTGAGTTCGAGCTGTGTCGAGCTGATTTTTTTAGCTTGAAAAAATTTCAAACTAAGTTCGAGCTTGGCCGAGCTCAACTCGACTCAGATCAAACCCAACTCAAATCGAACTCGGATCGAACCATTTCGGTGACTCAGTTACTTTGATATTGATGTTTCTCACCAAGTGTTTGATAAAATGACTCAACAAAGTGTCGGCCGGTGGCTAAGAAAGTATGTATATAAAACAAATACATTTTTTTTCTTGATTTTGATGTTGCGTACAAGGTGTTTGATGAAATACATGTAAAACCGTTGCTACTGTTTTACATATAATGAGAATTTAAAGGTGCAGTTCACATATTTGTGAAAATGCTGCACAGGTGAACTCGGCTCCATCTTGACTCGAATTTGGCTTGTACTAGCCAAATTGTTGACCAAACCGAGCTGAGCTAGCCAGTCAAGCTCAAGGACCGAGACGAGCCAAGTTCAAGCTGAGGTCAACTAATGGCCGAGCCGAGTTGAGGTGTGCCAAGCTCGACTCGTGTACACCTCAACATGCAGGAAAAAACGCACTGCCAAACAAGCAAAGAAGGTGTTTCGGTAATTAAACGGTAAACGAATCATAGAGGTGGGACTTATATCCGTTAGGCTGCCTGAGGGCTAAACGGGAATCCAATGGAAGGTTGTCATATCAAAAGTTAAGAGGTTGTGGTAGCAGCTTTCAATGATAGCTTTACTACTTATCTGCTTATAGAATCCAAACTTCTGGATGCCGATTGGCTGGTGTACCACACACCACCAATATAGCTGATGTGAGTACGTGTCGTGTCAAGAAGAACGCTGAACGCTACTCGAGCTCCGAGTTGTACAAACGGTTGAAAGGAGATCAAAGTTACATGGTCCCATATTGATGTATTTATCATATCTACACCGTTCATCCATTTGGCTAGAGCATTTTAGATATTTCTCCCAAACATGAGTGCTTTTCAAGGCTCAAGCGGACCACACCACAAATAGCAGTGGGGCTAATAACTCTCACTGTTAAAACATTTGTAGGGCCCACCGTAACGTTTAATTTCCATGCAATCTGGTCAATGGTAGCCATTCAATCTGCCACTAATTTTTACAATGTGGTCCACTTGATTTTTGGATGACTTATTTTTTAGCTCTAAGCCTTAAGAGGAGCTCACCAAGTGAACGCATGGGTGTACATGAACCGAGTTAGCTTGATTAGCTAGCTCGACTCAACTCGAAAAAGCTCAATTTGGCTCAGTTCGAAGTTGAGTTCGAGCTATGTCGAGCTGATTTTTTGAGTTCAAAAAAATTTTGAACCGAGTTCGAGCTGGCCCGAGCTCGACTCAACTCAACTCGAATCAAACCTCAACTTGAATCGAACTAGGTCGGGTGACTTTGTTGCTTTGATATTGATGTTGCTCACCAAGTGTTTGATGAAATGACTCAACGAAGTGTCGGCTAATGACAATGAAGGCATGTAATATGAAACAAATACCATTTTTTCTTGATTTTGATGTTGCCTATAAGGTGTTTGATGAAATACTTATAAATAATTATTGTTGTTTTACATACAGTGAGAAATTGAAAGTGCACTGCTGATCGAACCGAGCTGAGCTGGCCAATCGGGCTTGAGGACCGAGCTAACTCGAGTTCGGGCTGGGGTCATCTAGTGGCCGCCTCAGCTTGACTTGGTTTGCCTCAGTATACACCCCTAAGTGGACGGACAATCTGAATATAGCTCATACCTCATGGTGGGACCCACATAACTTGGTGATGTCAACACATCAGCTAGATTAGTGGTGTAGTACACTAGCCAATCGGCTTCCAAACTTCCTCTCTCTCATATTGTAAGCATGCATTTAATGTATATAAATGTTACAAATGTGCTGCATTCAATATCAAGTGACATTCATGTATAATATTTGCCACATGTTTCAATATTTTTATGAAACATGCATGTCGCAAGAGTCACGCACCATATATCATCATGTATGTACCCCACATGTGTCGTGATATACATCTTTAAATGTCGTACGTGTACCGGAAATGCCACTATACATTTTCAACTAATGTGCCACACATGCTCGTGTATGCACCAGGTTTTTAACGTGTACATGCTATAACATGTGTTTTTTAACATGCACATGCTAACATGTGTTAAAGAAATCCTTATTATTTATGTGCCCGAGAAACAATATGAAAATAACTATTCTAGAAAAGAATGACTCGTCTAGATCAAACAAGACCAAGACAAGCCTAGCTCAAAAATTTTATTTAGTACTAATCTTTAACTACTACCTAACATGCCTTTAGAACATGTTTGAAAACTGTCCATATTTCCTCCCTTTAGGCAAGAAAATTCATTTCCAAAAAGTTAAGGGAAATGCGAGAAAATGAATCTTTTTTTATGAAGTGCCACACATATTAGTTATATGTTGCCCCATATAGTAGTCATATGTGTGACACTCATCTACTAACTGCGTCACATATAAAAATACCAATCTTCAATTGCCTTGCATGTGCAAATGTGCCACATGTGTAACATCTACCACTATTCACCTTAAAGTGGTACGCATGTATTATTTTAGCATGTTGAACATATGTTGTTGTCATCTTTTAGTGATCCATCTTTTATGGTATCGGTCCCTAGTGGGGGTGGCTAACATGGAGTGTGTGTACTGACATGGGTGTGTACTAACAAGCTAACCCAAAAAAAAAAAAAAAAAAATATTATTGTGTGTCATGTGCAACATGTGCCACCTTCATTTTTAAATGCCTTGCATATAATATTGAGCCACATGTGTTACAACAATGTTGTCTATCTTTAAGCGCTTCATATGAATGATATATGCAACATACACAATAAATAAAACACATGCTCTTAGCTATGGTTTTTAAGCTCCATTTGAGGCTATTGCATTAAGGTGCGTTGCTAAGGAATTAAAGTTAAAAGTCAATTTTCAACCATGGTTGGTAAGGAACTAAGGCTAAAAGTCAGCTTTAAGACTAAATTATAATGAAACCAAGGCTAAAAGTCAGCTTTTAGCCATGTTTACTAACGAACCAAGGCTAAAAGTTAGCTACCATGGAAAGTATCTTTTCACCACGATTCCTTAGCAATTGTTGTTAAAAGCATAGTTTTGACCTTAGTTATTTAGCAACCAAGGTTA
Organism: Magnolia changhungtana; assembly: GCA_030180095.1. Taxonomy (NCBI): domain Eukaryota; kingdom Viridiplantae; phylum Streptophyta; class Magnoliopsida; order Magnoliales; family Magnoliaceae; genus Magnolia; species Magnolia changhungtana. Next base: position 8,197,746 of record JASAUF010000630.1, on the reverse strand, counting down.
AAAGATGACTTTTAAACATGGTTCCTTACTAATTGTGGTTAAAAGTGGAATTTCAGTTGTAAATCTTTTGCAGAATGCCAATAGGACCTGCTGTGCATTGTATATAGAGATTTAAGGAAGGAAGATACCTTACCTATTTGTGATGCCATTACTATAGAACTCAGATGCCGGATAATTGAATATGGATGCCAGGATCTTACTTTCCTTTACATCTCTTTAAAGGAGATACAATGGGATTACACTTATGTTGTGGTGTTGGATTGGGGACCCAACTCTATTATGTACTAGTAATGGCAGAGGAGTTTGAAACCCATCAAAACTCCTTTCTCTAAAAAGCTCCACACAAAATTGCTTAACCCAATTATATTAGGATACTGTGTGTGTATCATAGTAGTAGCACACCACGCCTTACACGAATTCTAAATGTATCACAACTTAGCGGGGCCCGCTGGTGCACTCGATCACATTATCCAACATTTAGGCTAATCTAGATCATTGATTAATAAGGCCCACCTTATAGGATTCTTACATAAGTGACCATCGATCCAAAGGATTGCGTAGTGTGTCGCACCATTGACCTTTGTGATGTATTGACTTCATCAGGTTTTGTGTGCCCCATTATGATACATGTGTTGTGTCAACACTATCAATCCATTTTTTTATATCATTGTCCCAAAAATGAGGCAGACATGAACAACTTCTTAAGGCTTATCATGATATTTAGTTGTCATTCAACCTCTTTCATAAAGTCACACGAACTTATATGAAGCCAAAATATAAATATCAAATTGATCTAAAACTTAGGTGGCTCCCAAAATGTTTCAATGATAGGTGTTCAATCCCCACTGTTTTCCATGTTGTAACTACTTCGACTTTAGATTTACCTATTTTTTAGCCATGCCTAAATTGATATGGCAAAATGAATATACAACGTGAATATAACATATACATCATGATGGGCCACCATAACTTGGTGAAATGAACACTCCACATGGGTCGGCACGCAATCTGCTTCCCATCCGAACATGGTTGAACATCACACCAAGGGAATGGAGTTGGGCTCAGTAGTTGGAGCATGGCTAACTGAGTCGACTCAGTCCGAGTTATTGATCACATCACATTTTCTCTCAATGCTGTAAATCATAGTGATCCTACTTCCATCGGTTTACTTATACAATTTAATTGATAAATCTGAACTGTCCGTTAAGTCACCAAGATATTTCATGGGCCACCATGCAAAAATCACACTAATCGATGAGCGAATCCATCGTTGATTTGACCTCTTTTCTTCAGCCATCCCTTTTCAAATCCACCAATCGACGGTTAAGATTCCCCAACAAAAGTGATTCTTTAGAATCATAAGCTATCCATGATGGGATGGCCCCAAACAAACAATTGAATGGACCTATTCTTGCGTAGACGGTCTTGATTGACCCCATTAAAGGCCATTGATCAAATGTTTAACACTTATCAGATCAGCATGATACTTTCATGCTAGCTCATTGTAAGTGCGCTGGACCTAAAGAACGGTCCAGATCAATGGATTGGACTGCCTAAGTGTCCCAATCCAACTAGAGCAATTCTCTTCTTGGGTCATAATTTCAAACACTTACCACCAATCCAATCAATGAACATTAGAAAAAGGACATCAATGCCATGGATGATGGAAACCATATCCTTCATGTGATGCCACGTGTCACTTTCTCATTCGTTGAAAAAACACACAGACTTCATCCTTTCCCTCTTATTTTGCAGCTGGCTAGAACCATTTGCAAACGGAAAAGCATCTTAATTGCTCTTCCTATAAAAACCCAATCTAATATTTCTCTTAATTACTCAATCACTTCAAAACCATTTTCTCTTCAATCACACCAATCAGATGGAGAGAATTTCTCGTTTTAGCAAGCAATTTCAACATGTTCGTCCATTTCAATCCAAATTCGCTTGTTTTACCACATCTTCCCGGCATCATTTCACCTATCTTCATCGATTTTTTGTATTCCACTTAAATCCGTTTTGGATTCACCTCTGTTATTTTATCTCTATTTCCTTTGTGGGTTTTCTAGTTTTGAACGTTCTAGACCCGAAGAACTCTTCAAAAAGGCCAAAGAACCTCGACGTGTTCTTCACATCAGTGTCTGCCACAACAGTCTCGAGCATGGGGACTGTCGAAATGGAAGTTTTTTCAAATACCCAACTCGTGATTTTAACCCTTTTGATGCTAATAGGTGGAGAGATTTTCACTTCCATGCTTGGTCTTGGTCTTCAATTGATGAAGAACAAGTTCAAAAAACAAGATAAGATCGAAAACGGTTCTGTTTCAGCAGAACTCAGCTCTAAGGACCCGACGCCCACTGATGATCTTATAGAAATGGGAATTGAGAAAAGGCCCGTTCTCAAACATTCTGAGTTGGGTGATGTAGGATCCGAAATTCAGGAATTTCCTAGTGAGGAATTGAAGTATAGATGTATAAATTACTTGGGTTTTGTGGTATTGGTCTATCTTGTATTAGTTCATGTGATCGGTTCCTCATTGATTTTTTTGTATCTGATCCTTATTTCAAGTGCAAGAGATGTACTCAAGAAGAAGGGGATTCAGATGCAGACATTTGCTATTTTCACGACTGTCTCAACATTCTCAAACTGCGGGTTCTTACCTACAAATGAGAATATGATAGTTTTCAAGGAGAACTCAGGTCTCCTACTGCTTGCTATTCCACAGACTCTTCTCGGAAATACTCTGTATCCTCCATTCTTGAGATTGGTGATTTGGGCGTTGAAGAAGTTTAGTGGAAGAGTAGAATTCGATCATATGTTGAAGAATCCGAACTTGATTGGATATGATCATTTGCTTCCAAGTCTGCATTGTGTGTTTCTTTCTCTTACTGTTTTTGGATTTTTAGTGGTGCAGCTGGTGATGTTTTGTTGTATGGAGTGGAATTCAGAGGCATTAGTCGGGATGAATTCTTATCAGAAGATCGTCGGCGGGTTGTTTGAGTCTGTAAATTCAAGGCATTCAGGTGAGTCGATCGTAGATCTCTCGACGCTGCCGGCGGCTATCTTGGTGGTGTATGTTGTAATGATGTTAGTCTCTCTCTCTCTCTCTCTCTCTCTCTCTCTCTCTAACTGGGTTCTGGTCGGGTCATGCCATGGTTCTCTCAGATCATTCGGGTCCTGTTCTTGAAGACCCAGATAGGATCCGATTAGTTTCGGACCCGTCGAGTAGCCATTGGGTCTTTGGATATAAGATTTGAGATGGGTTAACGAGCATTTACATAGTTAAGCCACTGATGGATTAGATTGCATACACATGTGCCATTTTGACATGTGCGAAGGTTAGACCCATACCCGATTTCTTGATGGGTTGAATAAACAGGACCCGGACCCATTAAAATCTCTCTCTCTCTCTCAATTACGTATTAACATATATAGCATCTCTAATCACGTATTAACATGGCCTTGATATGCCCACACGCGCGTGCAAGTCAGCTAGTTCACACGCCACCACATATGGTAACATGTCAGACGGGTGAAATATCCAAGCCATCCACTAGGTGGGCCTTCCTGTCTAGATGTTACTTCTTAAAGATAAAGGTGTTGTATTCACTAGGTTAACGGTGAGATCAGAAATAAATTGACGGCTTATAAAACTTCAGATGACTTCATAACCGTACATTTTTCAGTTAATTGAAGCCTATCTAACTAGTGGACCGACCTGATTATTGAGATGGGGAATGTGCATATGTACCCCTTCTATTGGACGGCTTGGATATTGCGGCTGTGTGCCACGCTGGCATATATGATGGCGTATGCAGCGGCTGACATGTACACGCGCATGTGCTTAGCAAAAACACGTTTGCTATAAGCGCACGCGCGTGTGCAATAAAACTACGTGGATGGTGTGAGATCCGGGCCCATCTACGCGCTAAGTAACTTGCACACGTGGCATTATTATGTGAGATCCAAGCCTTCCATCAGGTGGGAAAGATTGTTTAGATCTTATGATATAAAAATAAGGACATTCCACTCCTTGAGTGAGCCACATTGTATAAAACAAATGGACGATTAGAAATAGGATCATTTTAATGGAAATTTTACAAAACAATACTTACTATCTAATTTCCATTCTGCTGCCTCTTTTCAAAAAAGTTTACAGTAAGATAGCTTCTCAATTTATAAGTATTTATCACCGGAGTAACTTCCCACTGGATATCCTAATAGAAGTTGGGGCTGGGGTGGGCCATGCCAGCAAAGGGGGTTGATGGCTCAAGTGGGTCCCACCCTGATGTTTATGTGAAATCTACATTAAGCATGTGTGTCAGCCCGTGTTAACCCCATGGCCTAAAAATCAGTCACATCCGTGATTGTGATTTCGGGTGGACCAAAAAATTAAAAACAGTGTACAACGCAACTCTCACACTCCAAACCATTTTCCTTCATATGGGCCACCCGAATCATGAATGGAGTTGATGTTTGAGGCCGCGAGCCTGTAATTTGGTGTAGCATATGATGGTTAGAGTGGATTTCATACAATCAATGCCGTTGTAAAAATCGAGGATGGAGGTCTCTCTCTTAATTGTTTTCTTTGATTTTGCCCACATGAATCTCAAGTCGACTTAAATTTTTGCCCTGAGCTTAATATGTGATTGCACATTTGACGGTTAAAGTAGATTTTGTTATTTTAATAGATGTCTTAAATCTGTCAGAGGCATTCGACCGGTCGAGGAGCATGCTCGATTAGTCGAGGGGGTTGCTCGACCAGTCGAGGCTCGCTCGACTTGAAGTCTAGCGACCTATGTTTTTTAGTGTCCGGGATACTCAACCAGTCGAGGGTCAGGCTCGACCGGTCGAGGGTGCCCTTCGACCAGTCAAAACCTTGACTTGACTAGTCGAGGGCTACGCAGATACTGCACGGATTTTGTGTGGACTGCGTAAATTTGAGGCGATTTCAAAGAGGTGCGTAAGTAGAGTTTCCTAAACTATAAATAGAGGTCCCTAGGGCTATTATAGGGTATGTTAAGACTTTCTAAAAGTTTTTCAAGGGTTCTTAAAAGAGTTTTAAGGTTTCTAAAGAGTGTAGCAAGGATGGGATTCGAGGTTGTTCGAATCGGGTAAGTCTTTTCTCTTTATAATTTCTATTTTCATAGTGGAATTATGTCGCTTTGTGTCGTAATTTTTTTCCGAAAGGGTTTTCTACGTTAAATCTGTATGTTCTCTTATGTATGCTTGATATTATTGGATTGATATCCTAGATCGAGATCTGTGTGATTCCGCAGCACAAATCCCCAACAAGTGATATTAGAGCAATCGTTGGGGCACAGATCTGAATCTGAAGGATTAGGAATAATGGCAAGCATTAGTTATGATATTGAGAAGTACTTAAGGAAAAATAATTTTGGGTTATGGAAGATCAAGATGATTAGTTGCTTAATCAAGCAAGGCGAAGATGGTGCTCTTGAGGAGCGAGAGTCTACTATGACTGATGATGAGTGGAATACTCTTGATAAGAAGGTCTTATCATCGATCCGTTTATGTCTCACGGATGAGGTTCTTTACAATGTCATAAGGGGAAAAACTACGGCTAAGTTATGGGCAAAGTTAGAAGATGTCTATGCGGAAAAATTCTCTGAAAATCGCATACACTTGAAGCGGCAGTGGTATAACTTCAAGATGGCAAAGGGTGGAGATCTGCACACAATGTGCTCCATGAATAAAATCCTAAGTGTCGACACTGTCATCTCAGCCCTTCAAGAGAAGACTATGAGAAAGCTTAACGTCGACATGGGAATATTTTCTAATGCACTGCTTACAAGGGGTAGGAATTCTAAACAAGGTACAGGTTCTTCAGGTTCTAGATCCAAATCTAAGGGTAAGGGCAAAAGAAATGTAAAGTGCTGGAATTGTGGGATGGAAGGACATGTGAAGAAGGATTGTAGAAATCTTAAATCTAAGAGAGAAGATTTTAAGGCTTCGTACAAGAAAACCAATGTTGTCACGTCAGATGGATCGAGTGGATGTGATAGCGATGTTTTGTCTGTGTCTACGATCAGACAGCCATACGATGATCGTAAGGACGAATGGATTCTAAACACAAAGCATCTTTTCACATAACTCCTCATCGGAGTTGGTTCACCAGTTACAGGGAGTGTGATGGTGTACAGGTGTTTATGGGCAATGGCTTTGCCTGTAATGTTGTGGCTATTGGTTTGGTACGCATCAAGATGGTTGATGGAGTGGAGTGTACCTTGACTAATGTCAGGCGCGTTCCTGATTTGAAGAAGAATCTGATTTCTCTTGGTGTACTTGAGGCAATGGGCTGTAAGTTCACAAGTATTGATGGTGCTTTTAAGATATCTAAGGGGGCACGGATAATCATGAAAGCACAACGACTTGGCAACATGCACAGGTTGATCTGGAGCACTTCAACAGGTGGAGCTGCAATGGATGTAGCGGATTTCACGTCTACACGTTTGTGGCATGTTAGGCATGGCCACATGAACGGGCAGAGCAGGAAGGCTGAGACGTACGGACAGGGATACAGAGCAGGTGGAGTAGCTACCTGTGAGAAGAATTACACAGTATAATCGCAGGATATCAGCGAGGTATATGGACGACTCCAATATCGTAGGGGATTAATCTTCTATTCAGACTGCTTTAGGTGAGCCATATGCTGAGAAGTGGAAGGTGACTATGGGCGATGTGATGGACTTGTTGTACTAGATCGATACGTGGGAGCTGATAGAGCTTCCAGTGGGCCAAGAAGCGGTTGGATGTAGGTAGATCTTCGGGAGGATACAGCATAGATACAGAGCGAGGTTGGTAGCGAAGGGTTATGCTCAGAGAGAAGGGATCGGCTTCTCAAAGATATTTGCACTGACGATATAGCAAGTGTCTATTAGATCCGTGATTGGCGCTGGTTGGCCAATGCGATCTAGAGCTGGAAGGATGGATGTGGAGTCTGCACTTCTGCAAGGGAAATTGGAAGAGCAGATCTGCATGAAGTAACCAGTGTGGTTCGAAGATAAAGAGGCTGAGAAAAAAATTTGCCATAGGTCGTGGTACGACTTGTCACCTAAGCAATTATATAAAGTTTGATTCCTTCATGGTGGGTCAGGTATTGTATGTTGATGACATGTAGATCACCAATTATGACATGTCTGATATCGATATATTGAAAACTCGATTAAGTGGGACATTCAAGATGAAGGATCGATGGCTACAAAGATGGTTCTCGGCATTGAGACTGAAAGAGGAGTAGGCTTTGGTTATCTCAGACAGAATACCTTGGGTAGATATTGATCAAGTGTGTGATGGACCAGGCAAAGCCGGAGATCGTTTCCTACGCATCTCTCCTCAAAGTTTTCCTCAGGACATGTCCCAAAACAGATGAGGAAAAGTAGGATATATCTCATGAGCCTTATTCAAATGCGGTTGGCAGTATATGTCATGGTCTGTATTAGACCGGTTATTTCACAGGCTATCAGTGTTGTGAGCAAATACCCCGGCAAGCAATATTGGATAGCGGTGAGATTATAAGAAGACTACGTCTTTCCTTTTTTGAGAAGACAAGAGCAAAGGTGGTTAGGCACGTAGATTCTGATCCGGCAGACATGCTCACCTAGAACATTCCTGCAGAGAAGTTCAAGTTATGTGCAACTTCTTTGGGCTTAGCGTCGAAACCCTGGCTTGACTAGTCGAGGGTTACGCAAATACTGCGCGGACTACGTAAATTTGAGGTGGTTTCAAAGAAGCGCGTAAGTTGAGTTTCCTAAACTATAAATAGGGGTCCTTAGGGCTATTCTAGGGCATGCTAAGGTTTTCTAAAAGTTTTCCAAGAGTTCATAAAATGGCTTTAGGGTTTCTAAAGGGTGTAGCAATGGTGGAATTCGAGGTTGTTCGAATCGGGTAAGTCCTTTCTCTTTGTAATTTCTATTTTCATAGTGGAATTTTGTCGCTTTGTGTTGTGGTTTTTCCCCGAAAGGGTTTTCCACGTTAAATCTGTGTGTTCTCTTTTATATGCTTGGTGTTCTTGGATTGTTATCCTAAATCGAAGTCTGTGTGATTCCGCAGCACAAATCCCCAACAGATCTTACATACGCATCATGGTGAACCTGTTGAAATCCAAAGATGGTCATCCCTTAAATTTTCCTTTCAATTAAACCCTTAATATTTTCAAGGCCCACCGTGATGTGTGTGTGAAATCAATTCTAACCATTAGATGTGTGATCCCATGTTAAGCCTAGGGCCAAAGTCAAGATGATCTATGATTTAGGTGGGCCACACCAAATGAAATAGTTGAGAGAGAGACTTACATTTTAGACTTTTACAAAGCCCACCATGATTTTAATATGAATCTACTCCAACCATTAGATGCACACCAAAATTTAGACCCGGGGCCCAAACATCAGGCCCATTTGTGAATCAAGTGAACCACACCAAGGGAAATACATCGAGGATAAGGGTTGCCCTGTACACCATTTCCAATCACTTAGTCCGCCCAAATCACAAATGAAGCTGACTTTTGAGTTCTAGGCCTAACATAGAGTGAAGAACTTAGTGGTTGGGATGGATTTTAGACAAATATCACGATCGAGCCCACTCAAGACCTGATCCCCTTTTGAATATAACCAAAAATAATTACAAAATTTAATAGGGTGGCTTATTGAAAACCGTTTAGAAATAAAATTTAAAAAAAAAAGTCTGGAATTTAAATTCCATATTGAGAAGGTAGTTTCTTGTAAAATGCCCTTTATGGATATTGCTACTGAGATTCTTTGCATTTCATATGTCGTCAGTTTGTTAACACTCTCTCTCCCTAAAAAGCTTTGGATTCTCTTTCAAGATGTTTTATTAGAGAACTGATCACCTATAAGCAATCCTACCGTCTATCCCCATCTTGCCACTTGTTTCTAGCAGATCAGCACCGTGAAAACAATAGGCCCCACCATGAAGATCATCCTTTTTCTAAAATCAAGCTGATCCGTTCAATAGGTGTGCAACACTTGTACATTAAGTCAGTCGGTTGGATATTCATTGATTCAAATAGTGTGGCCCACCTGATGAACGACTGGCCTGATATTTGCCCTAGGCCATCTTTATGGTGGACCCTACCATCTTTATTACCATTTATGTCCCATGGTATATTGGAAGGGAAGATCTTACGGTACCACAAGTTGTGGTACCTTACCTGTAGCTAGGGGCTGAGGTCTCCTTTTACTACATTATCCGTTAATGGATTCCTCTACCGTGTTATGGAATAATGTTATTCTGTAACATGTTAGACGTATCGTTTACCTTAGTGGGGTGTATGTCATTTCTCCACAATAAAAGTGGGATCCAAAAATTAAGCTGACCCAAATATAAGGTGGGTCAGCTTATGAATTTGGAAATTTTTTAATATTCAATTACTTTCTATGGTGCGGCCCTTTTAATAATTTTTTGACATCAAATCATAATAGTAGAGCTCCTTCAATGAATTTGTTGGATGGCAAACACATATGGTGGGTCCTACATAGGCAGATGAATAGATTTTATACACGGGTTGGTTTGTATTGCACGATAAGCTTATTTTACATCGTCGAAGTAGTGGGAAATATCCATGTGTAAAATAATCACAAAGCCAGGCCATTTAGCAATGGGATGAATATTTGGATAGGAACCAACCCTAGATAGGGGCTAAGATGGGTCTCAAACTCAGCGCTGCAACTTAGGTTTTGGTTAACCACACCCAACTAAACCAACCCAGGTTTGGTTTGGATTGGGTTAAGTTGTCAAATTGTAAATTGATTTAATTAGATTCTAGGATTTACTATTATCCTTGTACAGCTTAAATTAGAGATTGGTAAATATATCTCTTCTATAATGACTTATATATATATATATATATATATATATATATATATATATATATATATATATATATATATATATATATATATATATATATATATATATATAAAGTACTTAAATTTTTAGATAGAAACCCAGCCAATTTAGTAATGGGGCTGAACTTTTCAGTAGAAGCCAACCTCAAATCAAGGATAGGGCTTAGATAGGTCTCAAACCCAGGCAATTTAGTAATGGGGTTGAAGTTTTCAATAGAAACGAATACCAAACCAAAGATAGGTCTCAACCTTAGGCAATTTAATAATGGGCTAAAGTTTTAGATAGAAACTAGACTCAAATTGAAGAGGGTGTCAATGGCAGAGTGCATTTCAACACTGAGGTCATGGGTTGTAGCTTCCATCTTGTTGAAGAAGGCTATCCGATTACTGCCAATCGCGAAGACCCCAAACGGATGGATCATCATTGGGCCCTTCATCTCTTAAATTAAAAATAAAAAAAAATTTAAAAAAAAAAGACATTCATAATTCAAGTGGTCCACACACGTTGTATGCCTGCCATTGACACATTCCCAAGCAACAAAAGTTTTGGATAAAGTTGATATTTTTTATTTCCCTTCATCCTAGCGAAATTTTTAAATTTTTGAATTCAAAATTTAAATGATTCCTAATATGATATTCCAATTCAAAATTAAAAGGTTTTTAATAAATTCAAATTTAAAATTTTTTTCTAATAATTTTATTTTAAAATTTTAAAGTTTCGTAATATGTTGGGCTCTGGGATGATTTCAACCATCTTCACTATTTCCAGTAGTGTGGCCACATTGAGTCCTAGATTTTGCCTCATTTAGGATCATGTCCTAAAATTCACTAGTGAAATTGATTTCCAAAGTGGATATGATGGACCTCCCAAAGCTTAGATTTTACTAATCTTTGATTAACTAAATTTCAGGTACCTTCCTCCTTATACAGCATATCTACCCATTGAAGATGATACAAGGTCTCTAGAAAATCGACAAAATGGCCACAAAAGGAGAGGACTATTGAAGAATCTCACACTCTCACCTGTCTCTTATTTGGCTATCTTCATCATTCTCATCTGCGTCACAGAGAGAGAAAAGCTATCCCAAGATCCCTTGAATTTCAATGTCCTGAACATCACTGTAGAAGTGGTCAGGTAAGTTTTTTTTTTTTTTTATAAATCCTTTTCATCTTTTTCTATTATTCTTAGCTACCATTTACCAAACATGATATGTACCCAAAAATCATAGCTTTGAGATGATCTTAGCTGCCGAATTGGAGGACTTTTGCCCATTGAATGTTCATGGTCGGTTGGAGTTTTCATGAACCATCCATTTTTAACCATCGAAAGTCCTACCGGTGGCTCAGATCATATGACCAGAGTAAGATTTTTGGGGTATGACTCAATGAACAGTCCAGATGAAGAACATGGTGTGATCCTGTACATGAGTGAAACATCTCTGTAGACAAAAGGGTGGTCTTATGCATGAAAAATGAGCCACTCATCCGTCGACCCCCACCCCAAAAACTACATAGGTCAGATGATCCTAGCCAACTAATGTGTGCTCCATATAGTAAGGGCCCACAAAGTAAACAGCTTGGATCTCAGACCTGTGTGCCGTGTGCACTGACATTAAGTTTTAGAAGGAGATGATTGTTGTTGAACAACAGATCAAGACAAGACAAGTGTTAATGTTAGGTGGTCCACAAGTATAACTTTCGATAGAGCGAAGTTGAAAATCTGTCGGCTGTCTTCGACAACAAAAATAACAAGGGGTACTGAACATTCCTTTGATGCCAAAAGAATAGGTTGAGAGTTGAGATGAGAAGAGATAAGAAACACATGACAAGCTCTACCAACTAGCGCACTTCTACTTGTAGTGGTGAAAATCAATGATATCAAACAATCATGCACAAACACAATCATGAGTGCATGACAAAATAACCAAGGATATCCCACTTCTTTTTTTTAAGACTTGCAATTAACCAATTACCATCTAGCCATGGGCTGGAATTTAGTGGTGCAACTTGGGCAGGTTGGGTCTAGTTGAGGTTGAGCCCTAGCCCAACCTGACCTCAAAAGGACCCAACCTGCGACTTGACTCGACTCGACCCAAACACAAACCAATTTCGCAACGAGTTACCCAAGTCCCTGTACAAGACCATACGATGTTCAACCACGTTATATGCCTGGTGCCCACCCCAACCTTTCCATCATCCAAGCCGTTCATCTAGCGGGTCCATCGGTATGACCATGCCCTAACCTCCTATACTGGCCATCCAAGTAGTGGCTTGCAGATACACACAACTAGAACCAGTTGTTCACAATTGACTGTGAAATTTTGTCAATTGGGTCATGCAGATGGTGGAGATTCTGAGGCATCTAACCACCAAAAGGTGGGCCCCACATGATCTAGCCCCACTCCTGACTGATTAATACTCCACATCCACATTTGTTTCGGCTGCCACTGGTTACACACTCTATTTTTGAGTGATGAGGACCCAAAAAAGAGTGAATGATCAAAGGTTTGAAATAAGACCAAATTTAAGAAATCTTGTAGGACATCCTCACCATCCACCATGAGTCCCATCCTATAAATGATTTAGATCATAGAAACATGACCCTGGGTCCATACAAGTGTCTTTGAATCATCTACTCCAAAGGCGACCCACTTGATGATTGGGTCGTAGCCTTTGGGCTACTACTAGGGCTGGGCTGCCTGGCCCATTGCGACACCTAGTTTTCAGCTGAAGTGTTTGCCATATGTTTGCAGTGCATATGGAAATGTGGGTTTCACAACAGGCTACAGCTGCCAACGGCAATTGAAACCTGACAGTAACTGTAAGGATGCGTGGTACGGATTCGCAGGGAGATGGAGCAATAAGGGAAAGATCATCCTCATCGCCGTAATGCTCTTTGGGAGAGTGAAGAAATTCAATATGAAAGGTGGTAAAGCTTGGAAGCTTAGCTAGCAGTTAAGGACATCTGATGTTTTTGTGTGTGGTTGAGATGTTTGAGAGCTGTTGAATAGCATAAACAATAGGTATGTTTTCAACTACAATAGTAATTGTGAAATATAGTTGATGTGGCATATTACAACCATTACAGTGATGCACGCATACAACGGCAATAGGTATGTTTTCAACTACTATAGTAATGATAGTTATGGTCAGTTTTGGGATCTTATCGCCATTGCAGTGCTCATGTACAAGGGACACAGGTATATTTTCAACAACAAGCAATGGAAATTATGGCAGCTGTGGTATATTACCATAGTTGTGCTGCATGAATACAAGGGGAGATAATTTAACAAAATTAAGAGAAGCTACTAAGGGTCACTGTTCGGCATCTCCACTGTACACATGGCACATGTCCAGGTCAATCAGAACCGCTGATCCAGCGGGGCATCGGACCGACAGACAGAAAATAACCTAAAGGTCAGAATGATTTAAAATACCTAACCATCCAATCAGTGTAATTTCCGCCTATCAAATATAGAGCTTGGCTCTTTTCTTTTTTCCCTTTTTTCCCATCTTGGATATTTTTACCAGTTGTCCATTCTCATTTCTCCAACCACTAATGGGATGATACGATAGTCCAGTCGCTGTATTTCTTTTATCTATATCCCATCCAAATAGTGGCCCACCCAACAAATGGTTCCAATTGCCCCAGACCTATATGCTACCGTAAGATCGGTGATCAACAGAAAAGAAACGCCTGCACAATAAGTCTCTCTCCACAAATACTGACATATGCCTTTTTCCATTAAGCAAACAAAATCATCACACTAAATAATTACTTGTACAAAAGATGACATTTATGGAAAACAAGGGCCTGCCTAACTAATTCTAACATCCTCCTAGTATAAAACCTACTGTACAGGATATGAAGTACAAAGACGAGGATCTGTCAAGAAAGGTGGAAAGAGGCTCATTTACAGAGGTCACCGCAGAGTGATATATTTGTAACTTAGTCCATAGATTATCTGTGAATCCCAGTTGCCCTAGTATCCGTCGTTGTCTGGGGTGAGGAGATCAAAATTCAGCATGACATCCAGTTCACTTGGGGTCTGTGCTCATGATAAGCGGCAGTCCAAAGGTTTTATACACGGCAGCCTTTTAGTTTCTCTAGTCTCGAATCAGGTCCTTGAAAGACTCCCATGCCTCATTCAAGTCCTTTTCATGTGCGGAACGGTTTCTCATGTTTTGAGAGTGAGGGTTCTGAGGGCGCACTGATCCAGTTGCTCTTTCTTGTGGTTGGTTTGTTGAGGCACTTGGTTGAGCTGTCGGAATGGTGATGCATGGAACTGGATTAGAAAGGCAATAAAATATATTGAAAGCAGAACAGTTGAAGTGAATTAAACTCCGTTGGCAAGGCACTGAAAACAGCATGAGCTAAAATGAAATATAAGAACTATTTGGTATGGACATGCAAAAGCATCAACCATCACATTCCCACCAACAAGCAAGCATGAAAACACATGGAAAGAGAGACTGAGAAGCTCCGATGGGCACCAAAAAAATAAAAAATAAAAAACATGAACGACTGAGTTGTTGCATGGTCACTTCAGATCAAGATCTTATTTCAATTGCAGCGTGCATTGCACCATTGGTGGCACCTAGTGAAATGGACTGATCATAGCAAAATTACCTGCAATAGACTGCGCGAAAGTAGAAGTAAATGAACCAGCATTCAACCACACATAGCGGGAAGAGTGCAATGTATCATGAACTTCTTTTTCTTTTTTTCTTTTTTGAAATGATAATGTTTCAGGAGCATTAGAAGCTTGAATTCGAAAAAACAAAAACAAAAAGAAAGAAAAGAAAGAAAAAAAATATATAAACAAAAAGAATGATTAAAAGCACATAAATATAGCCATCATTTCGTTTTTATGATCTTCCTTTACTCTTAACCATAAGCAATTACCATCAACACTGCACGTTAAAACTTTTTTTAGAAAACTCACTATAAAGCATTCATACTGCAAAAAGAGAGGATAGTTAAATGCACAAGATATATATATATATATATATATATATATATATATATATATATATATGGGCCAATCCAAACCATCCACTTATGGGCCCTAAATCACAATGGATGGACAGCCCCGTCTGCTCTGTGGCTGTTAAATAGACAGCTAAAGGAAAAGGGTCAACAGTACAAATTCAGCAACCAAATGACCATAGATCGCATGGTTGGGTAGTCCAGTCAGTGTGGTTTTTTGGTCAGGCCCAAGATTTGGACAGTTTAGACTGAGGTACATGCACACCATGGGCATGGGTATGGTGGGGGTGTGTATTCCATGGGTATAGTGGGGGTGTGTATTCCATGAGTACGCCTTCATATGTTTCATGTGTATGCTTATGATATAATGATCATCAGGCAGAGAATGGTAATTCCTAATAGCTCTAAATCTAAGGTCTTTATCACTAAAAACTGAGTGCAAGCTGAAGGCCAGTTTGCCTGTAATCTAAAGCCACCCAATAGATCTCATTAGCTTTGTGGATTTATCCATTATCAATAGAAGCATGTGCCCCAAACAGCCTAAGCTTTCTACAAGTGTGAGGTCGATACAGCCAAAAGAATATGTTCTTTCACACCTTCTGAAACCAGGTCAGAAAAGAAGCTTACCTTTGCTGGGCTTGGGTGGCTTAATGACATCTCTCGAAGCTGCACTGGGTGAAAGAGGCCTTTTGGCAGGAGCGGGCTTTGATAAAGATTCAGGCTTCTTTGAAGTTAAAAGGGCAGAAGATAGAAGAGCCTCAACGGCTTCACGTTGTTGTTTCCTCAACGCAATCAAATCTTTAGGTGAATCAGCTTGAGTAGAAGCCTTACCACCACCATTCACCTCTTTCTCTTGATGACTACTTTCAGTAGAGGGCGGTGAAAGCTTCAAGTTACTCTGACTCAAATCACCAGATACACCATGCTCAGAAGATGTTGACTTTCTCTTCAATGCAGCCCGTCTGGAAGTTCTAACACTAGCTTCCTTCTCCAGTTGTACATCAGGGCATAAGCATTCGCTCAGATTTTCACTCGTATCTTTCTCCTTACCCGTACGCACAACATGAGCTAAGTTAGCTTGCTGTTCTCCAACCTTTTTGCCTTCACCTTCATGTTTGGAAGCTCTAACACTAGCATCCTTCTCTGATTGTAGATCAGAGCATACACCCTGACTTCTCACTTTTTTACTTGTATCTTTCTCCTTACCTCTACGCACAACACGAGCTAAGTTATCTTGCTGTTCTTCAATATTTTCACCTTTCTCTTGGTGACCACATTCACTAGATGGCAGTGAAAGCTTTAAGTTTCTCCGACTCAAATCACCAGACGAAACATGCCCAGATGATGTCAATCTTGTCTTTGATGCTTCCCGTCTGGAAGTTTTAATACTAGCATCCCTCTCCGGTTGTACATCAGCACGTATACCCTCACTCGATTTTTCACTTGTATCTTTCCTCTTACCCGTACAGACAACACTAGCCAAGTTACCTTGCTGTTCTTCAATCTTTTCACCTTTATCTTCGCACCTTCCTGCCGTGATTGATTTCACACCCTTTGGAGGTCCACAGTCCTGCAGAGGAAATACTACAGATGGACTGTCACTGTCTGCTGACGCTCTATGCTTTCTATCAGTTCTTGAATCACAATCAGATATATGCCTCCCTTTCCGCTTTTCACCTCTGCGGTCTAACTGTTTAGTACTCCCTTCATGAGCATATTCAGCATTGATCCCAGTTTCTTCAATACTTTGTCTACCTTTATTTTCAACCTTTTTGGCATGCTTCCGGTGTCTTGAATGAGAATCCAAACTGGTCGGGCTGAGTTTTCTCGTGGATGAGGATGATTGCTTCCTGAAAATGGACTCATATGGCCTTTCCATTGATATGACCAGATCTCTTTCTTTAGCATTGTTGAGAAGTGCAGCCCAGTTGATGTTTGTCTCCAATGTCCTTGCATTACCAACAATCCACAATGAGAGCTTGGCCCGTGTCAAAGCAACATTCATGCGTCTTACATCTGCAACAAAGCCGATGACTCTTGAGTTGATCCCAGGTGCTTTAGCACTCTGATCCGAAGCCCTCACTGTAGAAAGTATAAGTATATCAACCTCCCGTCCTTGAAATCCATCAACAGTGTTGAATTCCATATCCGCAGTAGCACCAGGCCCAAATGCATTATTAAACCTTGAACGCAACAAAGAAAGTTGACTCTTGTAGGGAGTTATAATGCCTATTCTTCCGCCAAAAAATTCTGATGGGTACCTGTTTCAAAAAGTTCATGTTAGAATGAGCAAAGGCAAAGAACACACTAGCATCAGCCGACACTCCTACAGATAGAAAAAGGCGATACCTTTTCTTGAAAAACCTGAGTACTTCGACAGCAGCATTGGCCTCTGACTCATTATAGAGGGACAGTCCACCAGAATTCTTCCCATGTTGTTCTACGCCATCAATGACGTCAAAGAAAACATAAGGTCCAAGGTACATGCTCTCATGAAATGGTGCTGATTTACTACCCATCTGATTTCCATTAACCAATTTGTTTTCATAAAAGTGTAGTGAAGGGAATTGACAGATCTCTGGGTGCATCCGGTACTGCAGAAAAAAATAACAGGGTATAAACTCGTCAAAAAACAGACTTTTCACAAAGAGGTACATTATACAATGCTCTGGATAAGAGATTGTAGAGTTATATTTGTGTTTTCAGTTTGCAGTGAGGCCCATAATTCATCGATCCAAAATATTGAGATGATGGGACTTACCATGGATGGCCAATGCACCAAAACAATCCCCTCAATTGGAAGATCCTAACTATAGAATATTTGGTCTTTTATTGGTTAAATGGGAACCATCACTGTTTTTTTTCCCTTGACCATTTCTTTGTTGGCTGCCTATTAAGAGGTTTGGGATTTCTCCATCTGGGAGATTTGACAGTGGAGCTGATAATATCAATCACTGAAAAATGGACCTCATTTCAACAAACTGAAAGCCAAAAGGTACAGAACAATTGTGCAGCCTCAGAATATATAATACTACCATTCTCAAGCATCTTCATCGGGATGAAATTCCATCTCAATAATTGAATTTTCCTTTTCTTTCAGCAAAAGTTACAAGACTGACAAAGGGGAAAACGGATCATGCACAATTGTGCAGGTCCTCTTTATCTCAAATCGCAGGAAAAAGATGTAGCAAAGACAGTTCTCAAAATACAAGGATTGGTTATGTTGTCATCATCATCATTGTTCATCGTTCTCACAGTCATCATTAAAGCCTTTCATCCAGCTATTTGATTTCAGCTTCAGAATCCTATTTCGCCAATCATTCCAAGGACCTATCCTCAGTAAGCGTACATGCCTTTGCAACTCTTCACACCAACTTGATCCAAATCCTCGCAGATCTTTCCTTCATCTCCGTCTTATCAACACCAATAATCACACCACAACAAAACACAAGCTGGCTCTGCAGCTCAGTTGGTAGAGTCCACTCCAAAATTCTAAATGCCTAGCAAGTCTAGAGTTCAAAACATTGGCAAATCTGGAGTTGAATTCAAAGGGAATGTGTTGTTTATTTACTCTAATCATGAAGTTTTTGAAGAATCTCGCTCAGTTATGCCATAGGTATGTTCTACTTCTTCTTTTCTTTTTCTTCTTTTCTTTCTTTTTTTTTTTTTTCTTTTTGAAATTTGCCATAGGAATGTTCTTGCGAAATTGTTCGAAAAATATACTAACAATCTACAAGTAACTTCAATTCCAAATCCAAAATGTATTCAGTAACTGGATGCAACAACTAGTAATTTACAGGGCACTTTACAAGGTTGTTTTTACCTGTTCAGTAAGCATTATTACAGGGTGACCAGCTCTTTGTAAACGCTCAAACATGCTGCACTCGTAAAGAAATTTACTGGCAACATTAGAGAGAACCGTCGCAGGAAGCTGCTTTGGATCACCAACCTTCAAGAAGAAATTTCAAATTAGGCTCAACCATTGATCATTAATCAGGAATTTTCCAATTCCATGAAGCAATTACCATAATACATTTGGTTCCATTTGATTTTAGAAGCTGTAGAGGAATCAGAGTCGCCGGTTCAAGAGCCTAAATTTGTAAAAAAGAAAGCAAAATTAGCAGAGTAGGGTTCATAAAACCAAAATCTGGTTTCGTGTTAAAAATAAATAAATAAACAGTTAACAGATCAACATGTAGGATAGAATGAAGAAATATACTTGAGCTGCTTCATCAATAACAACAGCATCAAACAGAGAATCTTCAGATGGGTTTCCAAATCTGTAACCAGAAATGGGTTCTGAGCAAACTCCATAAAGATCACCACCACAGCCACTGAGAGTGGTCATCACTATTTCGGCTTCCCTTAAGATTGTTTTGCGTAATTTGTGCTTAAGTGCTTTGACTTCTTCAGAAGATCTCCTTTCTCGGGACTGAGCAGCCGCTAGATCCACACAAATAGCTTTCTTTTGTGCATACAGAACTTTGAGCTTCGCCCCAATTACTTCATCTGACATTTCCTGCTTGGCATCCTCTTTAGGGTCCCCATCTTCTGAAAGGCTTTTCACATCCACATTGCCATCTCTTAAGTTAGCACGTTTAGACTCATAGAACCGAATGTTATCAACTAATTTTTCTAATTTAGAACGGAGTGTCATGGAAGAATCACTGTCCATATCATTTTTTGCATCACTTCCATTCATCTTTTCTTCTACCAAACGTTGCTCAACCAGAGTATCAATGAAGAAAGGCAGCGAACTAGGATGAACAGTTTTTGCATTTCCAACCCGCACAAGGTAAGGTTTGTACATCTTTCCATCATTGCCATAAAGACCATCAGTAGATATTCTTGACACCAGTTCATCCACTGCTGCATTTGATTGAGCACAAAGGAGCACCCTTCCTCTTGAAGAACCTTCAATTGATCCAGAACTTTCAATTGATGAAGAACTTTTTTCCCCTTCCTTAGCCAACTGTTTAGCAAAAGCTGCATCCTGCCAAGCTCTTGCTATTGCGACAGACTGGCTGATCTGGGTTCTGGGATTTATGCCTGTCATACTTACTGGCCTTGAACTGCTAGTAAATGTTTTTGAGGAATCATTCTTTTTCGATGCACCTAAAGCCAGCAATCCACTCACAATAGCAACAATTGTCTTGGTCTTCCCGGTACCTACAAGTGGGTGCAAATGAAAATATTTTATACAGTTTAGCTACTGAATTTTTCTTCTCTATAAAGATATGGAAATAAATATAATAAGTGCCACTGTGCCACAAACCTGGAGGACCCTGGATGAGGGACAGCTCAAAAGTTTTCTTCGAATCATGAGTTCCAATAGCCACACTGATAGCTTGGAGCTGACGGTCATTAAATGATGACTTCAACACTTGCTGCATTGGCAGTGAGAGCTTACCCAATTCAATTTTTTTCAACTCAGAACAACTGACATATCGATCAACAGGATTCAAGATAACCGGGAGCATAGGAATATCCTTTACTGATGAGAGTGCCTGGAATTCTCGAAGTTGAGGAGTAAGGCTCATAATGCGACTTACATACCATTTGCTCCGTTCAACGAGGAGCCTTTTTGCTTTACTTAAATGCAACGAACTACTTTGAAGATAAAACCTGATTACTAAAATATTCGACCTACTTCTATTGTCTTTCTCACGCCTCTCCACCTGAAATATAGTGGGACCATGAATCAGGAATGACCACACCACTCAACTAATATTAGATTAGATTACAAAAAAAAAAAAAAAAGGTCAGAAAAAGAAAAATAATACCTTTCCGATCACATGAATATTTTGGGCGGAACTTTGCGGGGGCGTTTTGGTGAGCAAAACCAGGTCATTTTCTGAACAGCCTCTAGATGAAGCAGATTCACCATCATCAGGAATGCAGCGAATAAGATGAAAATCATCAATCCTTTCCACTGACAGTATGCAGAGTCTGCCACAGCACATTTCTGTTGAAGATGCCTCTACATATGAATTTTGTAACTGAGCTTTAAATTCTTCCAATATCAACGGCCGAAAAATTTCCATATAATGGTCAGGTGATAGGAAACACAAGGGCACCTCTTTAAAATTGGTTATAGTCGCATTCTCATCTTCATCTGCAGAAGATAACCCCACCGCAGAAAAGTAATCTATTTCCAAAATGGGCCGATACCAGTCATCCATCCTTGGAGGTTTAAATCTTTTGACAGCAGCATCCATCCTTTGGAAACGGCCGGATTTGTTTCCCATAGGCATTGTGAGTTGAATGACCTGTCGTTTAGCAACAGAGACACCTGGCCTTGTTGACTGTGGTCGTGCTGCAAGTTTGAGTGCACGCTCCCAAGGATCATTTTCAGTATCACATATTAACTCTTTTATAACAGTATCCCTTGTTTCTAGATCCGCATCAGTCCTAGAACTCCCTACAGTACATGCCTGACCAGAGCTTCTGGGATGGACAATTTGGTTAGATACATCCTCAAAGACAGAATCAGTATTATTTCTGGATGGGAAAGTGTCACTCACATCACATGCATTCCTTTCTTGTTTCTTTTCATCTACTGTTTGTAGTTTAGGAACAGTGATACCAGACTTTGCTAGTAATGCCTTCGAACTCCCTGAAGCTTTGAGCGCACGCTCCCAAGGATCATTTATCGGTTGTAATTTAGGAACTGCGACACCAGACTTTGCTATTAATAACTTTGAACTCCCTGCAGCTTTGAGTGCACGCTCCCAAGGATCACCTTCACCATAATGTATTAATTCTTTCTTAACAATATCCTTTTCCTCTGGATCCACATTAGTAACATGAGTCCTTACAGAACCTGACTGATCTAAACTTTTGTTATGAACAGGTCGATCATAAGTGTTCTTGTGAGCAGAATCAGCAATATCTTGGAACAGAGACATGTCATTTTCTTGCTTCTTATAGTCTATGCCTTTTGAATGCACAAGTGAAGCAAGTGTTCGACCAAAAGATGGTAGTTTGGAAGGCGGTTTGTTTTTGGGTGCATCAGGGTCCTGCTTCTGGGAAGGAAGTCCAGCATGCCCAGCAACTTCTGTGAACTGAAAAGCATCTAGTAAATTCTTTGAAGAGGTAACTCGCATAGGCTTAGGCTTCCCCTGATCGGCATTTGGTGACATGCTTTTATCAGCAATTGCCGCCGACTTCTTGACATCCGATGTATCCTGAGTTGATCTGCTGCAGGATAAAATGACCACATCGGGGCAAACCAATTTTTCTGCCTCATCATCTGAAAGGACGATCACCTTATTTTCAATCCTGGATTTTGACTTCACTACTTTGTCCTGAACGTGCACATCTGTGTTATCATAGGAAGAAGGCACTGTAACTGCATCTTTTCTCTCAAATGACAAGCCTTCAAAAACTGAAGCTTTTGGCTTTAAGGTTTTCTTTTCAACAAAACTGGCGGTTTCAATTGATAATGAAACAGAAAGGCGAGATACTTGATCCTTCAGGTCATCCATTGCAACAGTGTCTGAAATAAAAGAGGAAATCATCCATCAGGTGGTATTGCATATATGAGTGTGCGTGTGCGTGTGTGTGTGTGTGTGTGTGTGTGTGTGGGGGGGGGGGGGGGCTGGGCTGGGCTAGAGAGAGAGAGAGCCCAGCGCAATGCACCAGTCCACATTCCTCTTCACTGTCATCTTAGTTGTGATCTCTCCCCCTCTTCATTCTCTTTTCATTTCTTTTTCTTTCTTCCTTTTTTAAAGGAAAAGGAAACTTTGTTGAAAAGGAAAAAAAGATGAAGAAAACACAATTTTTCTTTCCTTTTTTCAAGGAAGAAAAGAATTATTTAAAGAGAAATATAGCGAACTGATTAGCGAGTTATCATTATCCGCCTGTTTATATTCCAAATCCCCAAAGCTTCTAATGGACATGTGGGACAGCCTTCATCAATCCAGATAATCCATTCTTTCATACCAGATACCACTAAGGGCAAGCCATGGTGCAAAAAATCACACTGGATGATTCTCACCTTTTCAATGTCGGTGATTTTGTTACAACCATTGGTTGTTGATGAGCAACAGATTGGATGGTTAGCACCATCAAAGCAAAGTGCTTCTTTGGAATCATAAACAATCCATGTGGGTCTACTGAATAGATGTTTCAAGTTGATGATTGGACCTATTTTCTTTCTCCACTTGATCTTGACCATATATTTTCATACTATTGAATGAGATGGTTTGAATCGATCCACGAGATTTTTGCACCCTGACTAGCCCATAATGGTGTGAATAATGGTGGATTAATGATTGCTTTTGCTTGTGCCATGTGTAAGTTGGGAATTTTTTGGACATTAGCCATCCTTTCCATCCCTCCTTTCCTCAGCGTGTGTTTGCGTGTGTGTGTGCGCGCGCAGAGGGAGTAGGAGGGGAGGGGAGGAGCCATGGTTTGATGGTAAGAAGATGTAGAAGAGGCAAAAAAACTCACCGCATAAAATGAGCCTTTCAATGGCTCCTATCGTGAAGGCTGAATCATAACACGCATCCTTAAGTAAACTTAGCAAAGACAGCACACACTGCTTCCAATGTCTGCTCAAAACCACGAGCGATGATTTTCCCCAATCCATCAAATCACGAAGCCATTTGAAATCATAAACACTGCACGCCAAGATTTCAGAATTCCCAAACAGCTTAAACATAGATGAGCTAAGCCTCTCAAATATGACAGGGAGCATCTCCAGTACACGGACACATGTCATCTGAAACAACAACTCAAATATTCAAGACATAATGAAAGAAGACAGCTAGGCATTGACAGAGGAAAAGAAAAAAAGAAAACTTCGAGAGGAGCTAGAGTGATCACTCAAGGACATTTAAGCTATGATTTACAACAGACTAGGAAATGGGGAGACATGGGTAAGATCGGGACCCTTCATCCGGTAGGGGCCACCTTAACATGCTCATGCCCAAAAATCAGGCCAGTCCAACCATTAATTGGGCCACAAGAGTGAAACAAACAAAAAATGGATGGTTAGAAAAGAGATGTCCAATGGTCTATATTCAACCTAAATATTTCACCCACCTGATGACTGGACCTTCCCAATTTATAGGTTCTGCACACACTACACTACCTCCAACCAGATGAGTGGCCCAGATCCTGCACGTGTGTCACATACTCACATTGGCTTGTGTGGCATGAATCACTTATGGCTCTCCTCAATCTCTCTTCGTGTGAATCACTTCAGCATTTCTTTTTCTTTCTTTCTTTTTTTTCCTAATTTTTTTTATTGGCATTGCATTGCCATTCTAAATAAATAAATAAATAAATAAAAACGTATTATTCAAAATCTGATTAGTGGAATGAAAAGACCATGGCTCTATCATGTGAAACATAAGCTTTGCTCACAATGGGTACCACAAGATACATTTGCAGTTATAAGTGACACATGGTGTGAGGTGAGCAACGTCCCCAATGCTAACATCCCTACCTTCATGGGGAGGTGAGCAACGTCCCCAATGCTTTTAAGTGACACATGGTGTGTCCAGTGACTCCAGTCATGGATCCAAGCCGTTCATCATTTATACAATTGGGGCAAGCGATGGTGAAAAAATCACACTGATCAAATGAGCATAACCCTTCAAATGGGATCAATTTGTTACAGCCGTCCATTTTTAAAGAGCAATAGTTCACACGGTCAGAATCACGAAACCAAAGCGCTACTTTGGAATCATAAGCAATATAAAGTTGGATTTATCAAGTAGATTCAAGATGATGTTTGGACTTATTTTGTTCCACCGTTCAATCTGGACATCCATTCTCCACACTATTGATTGTATGTTTAGGATCATCCGATCGGCGTGATTTTCTTACCATGGGTTGCTCCCAATTGCATTAATAAATGAACGACCCAAATAAATGATTAGACACTCAACGTGTCACTTAAAAGCATTGGAGATGTTCCTAATGTCACATGAAGGTGGGGACATTAGCAAAACCTTTTTTTTGAAAGGTCATCAAGCAAGACCCTATAAATAAATACGTAACCTTAGTTATAAATAAATATGATAACACACACACACACACACACACACATACACATATTGATATGAGGAATCTTACCTGGGAGGTTTTACTCTCAATAAATGCCTTCCCTTCTACCAAGCATTTCAATATAGAAGGCCATAGAATTCCGGATAGCAAGCAACAGAACTTATCCCACGACTTTAGGTCCACCGCATTTGACAAGGATCCAGGAGTAGAGATGGGAGGAGTATCAAAGGATGGTTGGTGAAGAAAGCCCCCTCCAGATAGAAACTTCGAACTATTTGAGTCATTGATTGAATTATTAGGTAGCTTTTGGGGAGAGGAAACTACTTCCTTGAGAAGCTTGCGAACAACGAAGAATAAATGGTGCAAATTATGATAATTTGATAAAACAGAATCCAAAAGGACCTGGAAAAAATGAAATATAACAATAGCAATAATGAGATTATGAAATAAAAACTAATGCATTAGGATTCTGGATGAAATAAATATCAATAGATTAGAAAGTTGATCAACATGATAAAACCAATAGAAATGAAGAAAGCTTTGCTCCGAGCAAAATTTATGATTATTGCAGCAATAAAAATGTTGGAAGTTTCCAATGTGTTACTTTCCATCTGAAATTTTCATAAGCAGAAGAAATGTTGAAAGCTTTTACATAAGCACCTATTTCCATTTGATTATATTTGAAAAACATTAATAATCCAAAAGAATGGTGTGAGGACCTTCTCAATTGGAAAGATGCCTTACATTTCTTTAAAATGCACCAAATGACGAACAAATAATCTGGCAGGGTTTCAGAAATGAAAATGAGAAACAATCCCAGTTTCTTGAAAAATCCACACAAAGATGCGATTCTAAGAATGTTAAATGCCCTTTTGACAATTATGGTCTATTGGGAATGGGAAAACAATGTTCCCATAAGCATTCATGCCCATTCCATAAAAGGAACCGTTTACAAATTATGACAAACTGGATTTTGTCATACAGAACTGAAGACTACTAATATGAATTGAATTACATAATTCTGAAAGAGGAAGAAGAAGAAGAATGAAAGAAAGAAAGAGACCAATTCCAAATGATTTTAAGCACCATCAAATCTGATAAATATCATATACATTTGTTTTTTGGACCCTTGGACAGGGATAAAAAGCATATGCTCATTGTCCAATATGTTCATTGTATCATCCAAATACTAACTATCTTAAAAATCATATCGGAGGATGCACATGAGTTTTTGGATGCGCAATAAGCACCCCGATACTAAATTTTTAATGCTTTCCTTATTCTGCAGAATCTAGGAAACTTAGCATATCAACTTCATTGAACTTGAATGAATAGGTCAACTAAATTATATGCACATCAACTTCTTCAGTAAATGTGTAATTAGACAGCACATGGATATCTGCATGAAACATGGAACATGTTGATAAATGGTCAACTAGAATAATTCTAAATAAATCCAAATGATAATTACTTTCTATCTCACAAATAATTGTTAGACTTTTACTGATGACTGTGTTTGTACCAGTTGTAAGGAATGCGTACCAGTTTCATCGCATGTCTCAAACCCAAATAAACGGCAGACAGAGAAGAAGCACTGGAGCAAAGAAATTGCAGCCCAGAAGAAAGCCCTCTTGTCTTCGAAACTTGTTCCAAAATAACCCTACCAACTTGCCTGACGTTCTGCACCAAGCAGAAGGATTTCATTAATTGCATATAGCAGACTTCTCCTTCGCCCCCTCGTTCACAAACAAAGAATGAATGTTCATGACAATTAAGAGATAAGTTGCAAGTCAAAATTGGCATATGGTAAGAAGGCGTGGTTTTGAAACCATTCAATTGGACCCAAGACATGCTCTAGATTTTTACGAGAAAACTAATATACGCACATCATTCGGATCAACAAGCAAAAGGATCAAGCTCTCAGCCATCCTTGGTTCCCATGTCCACTGCTTACGAAGATCACCTTGCTCCACTTGGACAACAAAGTGTGCAGCACACCTGAAAGAAGCTCAAAACAACTTTTATATAAGTCTTGCAGTGTGAAGGACACTGCAACTTCCATCAGATGAACAAACAAAAGGAAATGAATATATAGGAATGGTGGATGATACAACACTCAAGTTTTGTCAACAATGTACAGAAGCTAATGAAATGCAATGAAAGCTCAACTTCAAAATGCAATGGAGCACATCACGAATCACGATCATTTAAACAAATGCATGATACAAAGAAATATTCAGAGGGAACGCTGCAAACCTCTTGAATGTTCTTATTAAAGGAATACACAGTGTTGATGCTTTAACTGAGTTTCTTGACTCCTTCCCACCACCGCCATCATCCGAACCATTTGGAGTCTCCCACCCAAATGAAGCTGAGATTTTTCCGGCATAGGCTGACACCCAATCTCTAACTGAAAGTGTCATTTCTGTACTGGATTCAGGCTCCACTGTAGAAAAACGAGATAAAGCCCAAAAAACCACCTTGGAAAATGATATGGGAAGGGTAGAGGGATCCAGTCCAATCAAAACATCGAACCATAACATGGGAATACACATCCATTCCTTGCATTCCCTTGAGATAAGTTTGCTCTGGAAACTAAACTCATTCCAACAACTGCTTTCCTTCTCTTCAACATCATGGGATAAAGGAAGCTCATCTTCTTCATCATTAAAATCAGCAGAGATGCTCGTATCGATACTCGGAGGTACATGGTATTTCAATTTCAAAGTTACCAACGAAGAAGCATCAGACACTATAATAGTGTGAATGAGATCGAATGCCGGTTGACGCAGAGAGCTGTGAAGAGATGAATCCTTCAAAGAACAAACCAAGGGAGGACCCCTGTCCAACCAATTCATCTTAAAGTTATTCATACATCTTTGCATTGCAAGCATGTAATGGACTGTTTGGTAGACACATGAAAATAAGTTCATCTCATTCTTGTTAATCATAATTATGTATTACAGATCATGATCTCTAATATATAATCATATCATGATCTCTAATACTTAAATATGATTAACTAAAACAAGACGAACCATCTTCAGGATGATGATGATGATGAGATGAACCCATCTTCAGGTGTCTCCCAAACAGGCCCTAAGTATTATTTATATGCAGTAGAAAATGGTCCCACGATATATATGAACCATAACATTTGGACATGCATTATAAAACTGTCGTTATGTAGGGAAAAAATCCTATCCCTTCAATCAGTGGAATATGCAAGGTGTTCCGCAACGGTAATGGTGGCTGTAACGGCCACCACCGTTACCGTTATGATACGGGCCGTAACGGCCGTTACAGCCCCGTATCGGCCGTTACGGCCATTTTTTATTTTTTGAAAAATGCACTTCCTGGGCCGTTACGGGACCGTTACGGGGCCGTTACGCACCGTTACAGGGCCGTTACAGGCCGTTACGGGACCGTTACGGGGCCGTTACGGCACATTTTTCTGTAACGGCCGTTACGGCCGTTTCGACCCCGTAACGCGTAACGGTTATGACCGTTACCGTTACGTAACGGCCGTTACGTAACCGATTTGGAATACCATGGGAATATGTTCATCTACAAAAAATTATGACTCCAGAATTCTATAATCACAGTTTCAGAAGATTATTTGCAAATCATCCTTAGCTCTTTTTATGGTGAAGAAACTCAAGCAGTTGTTGTTTTAACCAGGTAATTCCATCAGATTAGTTCAAAGGTGAAGAATTCTGAAAATAACAGAGAGAGTAAACAGACAGTTGATTTGCTATCCTGTTTACACATGCATTTATGTTAAGAAGAAATGGCACAAATTTGCATACCACATATGCGCACACTCAAAAGGTGGGCATGGGGGGTCCATCGTATAACCGCGGTGTATGATCAAAAGAGCTATCTGAAAATACAATCTTGCAATAAAGTGCAAGAGAGATAAGTCACAAATAGAAGGGGGAAAAAACATGAATGAATCTAATAAAATGAGTTCGAAAGGGGTTCAACTACCAACTGACTAGTTATTCGACATTTTAAGTAGAAATGAGCTAACCTTGCAAGCTTTTTTCCTCATTAGTATACTGAAATTGCTACTCTGAGATACTTGATGGAGGAGAAAGTAGATAAAATGCCTGCGCTGCTTTTCATGCTCTCCATCTTGCAAAGCTTCAAGAGACTAGATGGACAAATTGAAGATACATAAGTACTTCAAGAAAACTAAACGCAAGATGGAGACATAGGACTAACAGAAAGGTAACAGAATGTTGAAAGGGAAGCAAATATCAGCGCTGAAATGTTTGATGGACATGCCTGTAAAAATGGCTGGAAAATATCAAAAATTTCTTTATGGCTTTTCTCGTTTCTAGTATGGAAACACTGACCCAATAGTGTGTTGCGCATCACACTAGGTGAAAATGTAGTCCTTAGCCAGAGCTTGCATCCTATGAGAAAATGCCAAAATGAAACAGATAAACTAACCTTTGAGAACAAAAACATTGGTATCAAGTAAAAGAGCACAAATAGGAACCCACCAAGCATTTCAAAGAGTAGCCTCAAGCAATTAATGGCATACGTGAATTCAAGCGTATCATCACTGACATGGTTGAGTACAATAGTAAGAAAAATGGGATGCCGTTCCAATATTCCTTCTTCAAATGCCAAAGGCTCTAGGAACCCAAGCCTATAAAATTACAGATTCATATCCCAGCAAAGTCACATGTCAATACAAATAGATATGAAGAAAAAGCATAAAGCCAAAAAATAATAATAAGCAAAAGTCAAGTTTGAAGGTCGGCATTTATGTACAATGATTTGATTCCAAGCCATACAGTCAACCGTTCAAGCTGCACCCTTGACCTTGACGTCTCAGACATTGATGGCAAAACTTCAGTCTCCAAAAAGCTGATGCATTTCTTCAACAATGGCTGCAAGGGTTCCAAGTCTACTGCTCTCCTAAAGATGGTAATTAAAATATAAATATATACCAGGGTTTTAAATCATCATCATCAACAACAAAACCAGTACCCTAATGTCAAAGAAATTATTTTGAAAAAGATCAGCAACATTAATTAAAAAGTATACACAAAATAAAAAAGCAAACTAACCCGCATTTATGGCAAACAATCAGAGAAAACAAGCAAGTCAACCCACTCATCATGACCCTTGCAGTGTTCTTCGAATACAGCACAACGTGCTTTTCAGTCATCCTAGACCTATTAGCATCACTCTCATGTTTCCCGAACAATATCAATTACCGTGACAGCCAGTTGGTAAGCAGCACTACAATGACACTGGACTAAAACTATAAACATGCTATTTCTTCTCTATTAATGAAATAAAAGTTTCACCCCTGCCACTTTAATATGTGAAAGTTGAAAATATGGAACATATCAAATTGGAATTAGATACAAGTCACTAGACTCACTATACATAGCTTCAGGTTATAATTTATAATAATCAAAAGGCTTGCTTCCATCAGATGGGCATTTTAATAATAGATCAATAATATAGAATATAGATCTTGATATTGAATAAATTTCAATTTCTTGTGTTTTTACGCTATGGAACTCTCGGAAGGAATAAATTTCCATTGCATTGGTTTGAAATCAAAGCAGGTTTGGCAGCCACGGATTGTTAACTGCAATTCGCAACCATGTGATTATTTTGGAATGAACCCCTTGAGAAGTGCTGATACAAGCCCACAGGGGTTTGTTTTTCTCCAGCCAATGGAGAATGACACAGTGATGATTAAAGAGGTCAAAAGGATACAAATGGGCATCCAATCATATTTAGTACTCAAATACTTACGCGAGAAGAACTACTCTCTAAACTATTTCCAAAAAAATCAATTATTTGAGATACTTTTTAGGCTTTAAATTTAGTGGTGTGGTTAGGGCAATTTAAGTAAATTAACTGTGTAGAGAGTTTGGGTGTACTTTTTATTAGTTCTGTAATTAAGTATTCAAGTAAAATATAATCACGAAAGAGAAATAAAGAAAACATGCCCATCAGTTACATGCCTCATTCTCGTATACTAATCATCAATTCATTGTCGTCGTCATCCTAGCCCTTCTCCAGCAATTTGGTGATTGATATTAAATGATCAATTGGAAAAGATTTAGGATCAGCTGCCACGTGCTAGCACAGTGAGCCCCATCTCAACTATGACATGCAGGCCCCAAAAGGCAAGTAAATGAGGGCCATGGAAGGACAGTTGCCACCAACATGCTTTTGTTATAATCAAACAGTTAGATGAACTGTAACTGATTTAATGAGCCATTTGCAGCTTCACAATCTGAATTAGTTGACATTCATATTAATAACAATTCAAAACAATATTTGCACAGCATCATGAAGGTTGTCCACGCATTAAAAGGAATGAGTATACTTGCATGAAGCATGAAGCATGAAGCAAAGCGGCACTAGATTCAGATGCAGGGGCATGAAAGGTCTGTTGCAATGTTGGCAAGCATAAACAGCTAGGAAGGAGAGGGGCATTCTAAAGCACGATTAGAGGTGGGAGCATGGTTTAAGACTTGGATGAGTCCAATTCAAATCGCCCGAGTCTACTTGGATTCAATTCATTCCCCATTTATCGTGAATCCCAACTCAACTCAAGGCCGAACAGGTCAATCCAAGTCCCAGAGTTTTTTAACCATGAGCAGGAGCAGCGCCTAGTTAGAAGATTCATGGAACTAAGAAATAAATAAATGATTTTTTTTTTTTTAAGTAACAGAAATGTATTAAAAGAAAAAGAAAGTACAAAAAAGGGCTGCTGAGGTAGCAGAACCGAGAGAACTACAAACCCAGGAATAAAAGATTAAAGTCTTTAAGACCCAAGATATAAACCACCCACTCAATAATCAGATATTTAGCAAAAGAAGCGATAGCCTGAGCGGACTTGTGGGTGTCGTTAAAGCACCGGTCATTTCTTTCCTTCCAGACAGCCCACCAAATGGCCAAACTAGACATCCTCTAGATAGAGGATTTGATCTTTCCCAGCTTAAAACCATGCCAATATGCAAGCGTAGAAGAAGCAGAACTCGGCAAGCACCCACTGACATTGAAGCGGCTAAAGAACTCCCTCCAGATTTGAGATATGAATGGGCAATGGACGAAGAGATGTAAATAAATGATATTTTATCAGCAAAACAAACAAATGCTTACATAATATTCATTGAGAAGAGGGATTCTAGAGCAGTGTTTGAAATATCGGTATCGTGTTACGTATCGCGCCCTTGGGATATGGATACATATATAGGTTATCGCATGGGATATATCGGTTATATTACATAATGTATTGTTGTTGTTGGAAACATGAGGAAACATTGGAAATTGGTCGAATTTTTCAATGAAATTTCAGTGATTGTTAAAAAAAAAAAAAAACATTAATACACACTTACAAATCAAAACATTACAAAAAAACAAGTGCACGTAATAGGTTTTCTTTGAATGGGGTCCTAATCTATGCGTTGTCTAACTGAATTGATGCAAGTATATTCGAAGTTTATTCATATAATTTATAAATGTAAGAAGATGTGGGGAAACACAAGCTATACATTCAAAAGAAAAAGAAGAATCACTGAATCAGGTTACATACATGTTTGATTTTATGTTTGGACAATGATTGCAACCAATTTGAGAGAAATTTGGAAATTTTTAATTTTTTTCAATTTTCCGCAACTCGGTCCTTCTCCTCCAAATCTCAAAATCGAAGCTCTCAATTCATGATTTTTCATGCAAAACATGAAAAAAGAACATGAATTTGTAACAATTCAACACTGATTCAACATGATTTATAGAAGAAAAAAAATGATCGAAAACAAAAAAAAAAAAAAAAAATGTTCACCGGATCGAACATGTGGGATATATCCCACCACTAGTGCATTTCGTATTGCACAAGTGGGATACAAGAAATATCGTGGCATATATCGGCCGATATCGTCGATATTTAAAACACTGTTCTAGAGTAGTATTAGCAATGAAACTAGTATGCAATGAAGACAACAAGATTAAAGCAAATAATACCTCAACTTTCCCATGGATCCAGCGAGACGAAAACCAATCGATCGAGCCCTTCCACTTTTGAGGAAAAGAAGTGCATATACACCCTGATGGAGAAGAGAGAAATAGAATATGGTTCGCAAACACGGTGAATTCATTATGAAACAAAACGATAGATCAGGATAGATCATAGTAAACTCAAAGATAAGTGGGCGAGGAACAGAATTTTTAGTACTGGCCCATTAAAGAAGAGCTACCGGATACTGTTGATGCCCAGCCAAAGTCAGTTCATGAGAATTATCAATCGCCTCGATAAAGATTTGAAACTCACTAACCAAAGATTGATCATCTAACAGAATAGGAAACGATAACACCTGTGATTGAGCACAAATCAATATTAGTAGTCATAAGCAGTTCAAAAGAAATATCAAATAAATTCATGAATTATGTAGAGTAATAAATCAAATGGCATAAATTAAGAGGACACGACAAGCAACAAGAGTGAAGTGCTCTTCCAGGAGATTGATAGAGTTAGATATCTCATCAGCTCTTGGCCACTGATCTTAAAGGAGTTTTTGGGTCTCAGTAGGAATGATTTCTTGAGGGATTGGGCACATATCCTCATGTCTCTTAGTTGCTGTAGACTGTGGGGTGTAGTTTTGCCTTTTGCTCTCTTACTTATAAAATTCTGAAAAATGACAAGCAACATAAATTGTATGAGGTATCAACACAAGGACAACTTCTGATGTACTTGTAATTTGGTTCGCCTCTTGGGGTTGATCAGCCTTGTTTCCCTGTATTTTATCCCTTTATTTTCTTAGGGCCTTCAGATTCATGGAAAGCATTGGAAAGGAAATAGTGTTTCTTGGGAAACCTTATTTCTAGGAAACTATGAGAAAGGAAACATTGTTTTCCTTGGTTGTTTTTCAACAAGATATTCCTAGAAATTTAGGATCTATTTTCGAATTTCTTAGCAAAACAAAAAAATTCCAGGAAAAAATTATAGGTAGTCGCTAGCATGTGACAGATTAGCACGTGTGGCAAATGTGAGATGGATAGTGGCACACGCGGCACATGTGGGCACTTGAAGTTGAATTGTGACATACATGGTACATGTAAAGTGCTTGAAGTTGTACATGTGCACAAGACACGCATTGGCACATTTGACATGTGGACGCTTGAAGCTAGATGGCAGCATTTGTGCACATTGGCACCGTTGGCACATGCAACATAGTTGGAATGATTGGAGATGGATGATGGCAACGGCAAACTGGCACATGTGGGTGCAAGAGAAGATGAATGGTGGTACATGTCGCACATTAGCACATATGGGGCGCACGAGAAGATGGATGGTGGCACATGTGGGACGCTTGACACGTGGGGTGCAAGAGAAGATGGATGGTGGCACATGTAACTGTGGCACGTGTGGGGCACAACCAAAGAGGACAATGGCTCATTTGGCATATTTGCACATTAGCACATGTGGTACATGTGAGGCAATTGAAGATGGATGGTGACACATTTGGGCCTAACCTTCATAAACCTATTTTCCTCTCATTGTGGGAAAGTGCCTTTCTTAGGGTTGGAGGTGGGAAAATAAATTTGTTTATTTTCCAACAAAGAAAGTGGGAAATGGTGTTTTCCACAAATTCTCTCAAAGAAAGGCTGGACAAACAACGGGAAGTGAGTTTCATGGGAAACTATGTTGCCTTTCCTTTCCAGGTAGCCAAAGAGGCCCTTAACAAATTCATATCATATTCATCAAAATAATAAAAATAACTTGACGAAGTGGATTTGTTGGAATTAACCAGCTCTTATCTCACACCACTATCATGTAATTCCGAGCCACAACAAACCCGGATCAACACTAGTTTTTAGAAATTTGGATCTAACACCATCGTCAATCCGTGCGCCTTGCGAAAGCATGTTCAACAAAGTTAGAACAATCAAAATAACCAGAATAACCAAAACAATCAAGCAAACAAACACATAACACACCGACTTTACATGGAAAACCCTTGCAAGGAAAAACCACGGCACAAAGTGACAGAGATCTCCACTATAATTAAAAGCCTTAGAGTTTACACCACCCACCTTCTTCAATTACAGGATCACCCAATCTCCCCTTGCAATGTGCACCTAGGAAAATCCTAGCCCTTGAAAAAATTTATTCCCAAGCTCAGAAGTGTAAAGAACCATCTCACCTCGCAAAATCCTTGCCCTTAGAGAGAAAACACTCACAATCAAAGAGAAAACCCTCATCTCACCAAGCCCTAATCGTAATTAGGCT
This sequence comes from Magnolia changhungtana, assembly GCA_030180095.1. NCBI lineage: Eukaryota > Viridiplantae > Streptophyta > Magnoliopsida > Magnoliales > Magnoliaceae > Magnolia > Magnolia changhungtana. Next base: position 8,162,582 of record JASAUF010000630.1, on the reverse strand, counting down.
TAAATACTCCAATTTCTGCAAAACCACGTAATTAAACCGGAGTCCGTCGGTCGGACCGACTCAAACCAACAAACCATGCTCTGCATCTGAGAACACCTACACTCCGTGGGTCGGACTGACAATCTGTCGGTCCGACTGACAGAGCCTTGCATCGACTCTCAGACTAGCAGAATCCAAGGCATCCCGCACAACAGGATTGTCATAGATGGCTTAATTTGATGGGTTAACATATCTGAGCTAGTTTTTTTTCGAAAGATGATACTTTATTAAGCAAAGGCCAAAAGGGGAAACAAGGACAGAAGAAGAGAAAAGGAGCAAAAGAAAACAAAAAACCAGAAAGAAACCTAGAAAAAAGCTACAGAAGTCCTAAACTACAATTACAACAACAAATCAGTCCCCGACTCCCCGGTTGAAACCCCAAACACACTGCTCCTTCAAGGCGCACAATCCCGAAACCAATATGACCTGACAGTACACAGGTATCAAATACAGCAGTATCAGGGGTATGGTCAGTTCTATCACGTAGACGTTCAAGCACTCAGCATGCACATGGACTAAATCATTATCCATTCCCTTATCAGGCCCAGAATAACTCGCAAAGGTTAGATTTACCATACACTTTTCATGGAAAGAAGAAGAAGAAGAAGAAAAAAAAAAAAACAATAAACAAAAAACAAAAAGGAGTCCATGCAAAGAATTATAAAAGGAAGCAGTTATCATCATGAGTTGCATTGTATATTGCAAAGAGTCCATGTGAAAGTTACTGCAGAAAACTACGTACTTCGAACATGATGCTAACAACTTCAGCATTGTGTATCTCGGGGTCATAGTCTCTCCTGTCTATCCTTGCATTGATCTCTTTAAGGTGTTCAGTCACCCTTTCCTCATCCATACTTTGTAACACAGCAAGAAGGGGGGCAACAGTTTCTGCTTCATACTCTGTACTATATGTTTCCTGAGCTTGATGGTGCTGACAAATGCACTGTGTACATTGTCTCAGTTCTTGCGAAACTCTTTTCCATAGAAGTTTGAGAGGGGAATCCTTATTATTGTCCTTGAAGTGTTGGTAGAAAGTCTCCAGGAGAGGCCCCATCAAATCCCAGCAACCACACCAGATGTGTGTTTCGTTTGACAAAGAAATCAGGAAGTTGAATGCATCTGAAAACCTGCATAAACATTTTGATCCTCTTTTAATCTGTTCTTGGTATTATCAATGCCAAGCAAGTGATAATGAGACATTGGAACAGGCAATCAAAGAACAAATACAAAATCATCATTAGTATCAATAGAAATTACACGTGTAAACATCCAAAACAGAAGGCATTAAACATGTCTAACTCATACTTTCACTAGCATAACTTTTGCTGGGAACCATTTCCTGACTGCATCTTATCATGTTATATGTATCATATAATTACACGTCCACTGCCCATGTGGCATAAGTACGACATTGTAAGTCACATAAGATCATCCAAACCATGGCTCCACAAAACTCATCTTGACCAGACAACTCTTACCATCTAGCTCATGGTCATCAAATGGATCTATGAAAAGAAAATTGGTCAATTATCCAAATTCGAATGGGAAAAGTCCAACAGCTAGAATTGACAGTTAGTGTTGACAATTAATCAACGTCCATCCATGGTGGTCCCGCAATTTTCTGGAAGCTATATTGACATGCAGGTATGCTACATGTAGGTAGATCTATTTGTCAGTGGTAATCCACCATACACTGCCAAGAGTATGAGATAATATCTATACTTAATTTTTTTCCCATGGATTAGACTTATAGCTGCACGAAGCATGAAGCGAAGTGGCACTAGATTCGGGTGCAAGAGCAGGGAAACATCTGTTTTAGAATGTTAGCAAAGTATAAAACAGATACGAAGCAGGCGGGAGCGCGTATACAAAACATGATTTGAAGCTGAACCTGGACCTTGATGGAAGGACAGCCAAGAATTTAGACTTCAACATGAGTTTTTTTCAACGTAAGGGAGCAGTAACACATATGGAAGACATGGTGTCAATCCAGCTGTCCAAATAGTGGGCCGCATTGTGGATGGAGCACACGCCCTTTTTTTTATAATTTGGAAATTATACTAACAGAGAAAAAGAGGGGGGGGGAAAAAAGGAAAAAAGAATAGAACAAGATAGCCCTCTCAGCTAGATATCATCCAATAGCCACAACCAGGGAACAGCCTTAATGCCACACCAGAAGCCAACGATGATCTCATATCCTCAATGATTAATATATCACTTCAAGCACCAGATTTAGCATGCTTATCAGCTTCATCATTTGTGTCCCTTGGCACTAAGGAGAAGGACATGGGACAGAGATGCCATAAATCCAGAACTTCCTCTAAGACAACAGCAAGCCTCCACAGTGCACTCCTCCTTTCGGCCCAGGAGATCACATTTCTGGAATTTCCTTCTATAATTGTTGGAAAGAAATTGAAGATTAAAGCCACTTTGATTGCTTGAAGTTACATAGCTGCCTCCGCATGGCTGAGTAACAAACACCAATATGCCCTGAAAAGACGGGCATGTTACCACTCACATCACAAACCACTACCCCGATCCTGGCAAGACTTGGGTTGCCAAATGAGCGACCATTGAAGTTGTTATTAGAGTTCCCTTCATCTCGTGGAAGGCTTCGAACTAGGGAGGTTGCACTGACCTCCCTCCCATTTGAGGCTAGCAACCTGGGGGAGAAACCTCTCAAGTCTTGGGCCGACTTTCACCTGCATTTGCCGACATCATCTTCCCCTCCAAAAATGCTGATATTTCTTTCTAACTATATGGACCAAAGCAACACCTAAACCACTGTCTTCTACAGCAAACGGCCGATGAAGCCCCAACCCGTCAACAACAAACCTTCTATTAGGCTTGTGACTGACTTGGGAAGACCCACGCACTTGTGCAATAGCCCAAATTTCTTTTACAAAGCCATAGTGAATCAGCAGATGATTCATTGATTCTTCATTAGCAATACATGGAGCACAGAGGTTTGGGAGAATCATTCACTGACTTATTGTCTATAGTCAAAATCTTGTCATGCAAAGCAGTCCAGATGAATGTTGTAACCTTCAGAGGAGCCATAGATAACCAGATCCCCAAGAAGCAAGTGGAGTGACCACTTTCACTCTCGTTCAGTGAACGGGGGAGCAAGATAACTATGAGATTGCCATTTGATTCAAACCTCCAGATCATCCAATCTGAGGCATTCAGAGGAATGTAGACTCTCTCCAACATGGCCAAGGGATGCAACAGACAAGCAATCTCTTTGCCTCCAAGATTGCGACCGAAGGATGGAGTTAACACAAATTTACCTACCAAGGCTAGCGCTTATAAAATCTGCCCACAGCAATCTTAACCATCCGGTTTCGCCTGTCAAACTTTGACCTTTTTCTCCAATTCCCTCTTCAACCATAGATTGAAGAGACCAACCATGCAATCAGCACAATTTTCAGGCCATGCTCCATACACAATGGACATGCCATTTGGATTATCAGAAACAACATACATGTACATGTTGTCAATGTGCCGCTGATGCTCCTTCAGATGCCACAAACCCACACAAATTTATAGCCACTTTCGCATGTTAAAGTTTTGCAATGCATTGCACTTGTCTTCGGCAACTTGCACTTCTCAAAACATTTATGTAATATAGTCACAATTTTTCAGAAACTCTTTGAATCATTATTTAATTGCAATTTTTCCTGAATTCTTACTTCACCATATTCATATCTAGATCTGCTTCATCATATTGTGTTACAAGCAGATACACTACAATGATAGTTCACCACCTTTTCAAAATTGTGGTGTCTCATCCACTGTCCACATACATGCACAACATCCAGACCATCCAAATTGCAAACCCAGTTGTCGATGGATGGAGCAAGTTGTCAATGGATGGAACAAGTTGTCAATGGATGGAGCACGGCCCGATATTCAAACTGATTCAAGGATATTAAAAAAGTCACTTTGCTCATCAAAACTAGAATGCTGGCCCTTTTTTTTTATCTCCAACATAGCTACAAATTGGATGTGGGGAACCAGCTTGATCAGTATGATTTTATGGCTATGCTCCATCAACAATGAGCCTTCCAATCTGGACAACCACATTGACACACATGCATGCCATATATATATAGTGGATAAGAGACCAGAACTCAATAAATGAGGGTGAACTACATTGTAATGTTGTCAGTCCTTTTGCAATTTACAATACTTTTTCATCTTTCTCTCTTGATAGACATTATATTTCTTCAATAGAAGCCATGCACTCACATCATCATATCTGAATGTTACAAACTGATATACTTCAGTGATAGTTCACCACCTTTTTAAAATCATGCCGTCTCATCCACTGTCCACATGACATACATGTACAACATCCAGACCGTCCAAATTGCAGACCGAATTGTCAATGGATGAAGCACAGCTTGAGATTCAAATTGATTGAATGATCTTTAAAAAAAAACTGACTTTGCTTGTCAAAACTGGAATACTGGCCTTTTTTTATCTCCAACAAAGCCACAAATTGGATGGTTAGAACAGCTTGATCAGTACAATTTTAAGTCTATGCTCCATCTACAATGGGCCCTACAATCAGAACGACCGGATTGGCGTGCGTGCATGCATGCCAAGTGTATAGTGGACCACAACTCAATAAATGGTAGTGAACTACACTGTAGCGTTGTCCTATTGCAAATTTACAACACTTCATCTATTTCTTCAATTGAAGCAAATGCACTCGGGAATCTAAGAAAAAAAAAAAAAAAACCGTTTTTACACCAAACAAAGTCGAATTGGGGAAAATGAGAGAAGAAACGGATTGAAATCGCAAAAAAGGCGGCAGATTGGGGTTTACCATGCCTCCTTCGTATGGCGAATCTGAAGCTGCTTCAACGGATTCGAATCGCCATCGTCTTCTTCTTCGATGCCTCTCCATCGATCCAAAAGCTCTCTTCGGCTTACGTTTCTATTTGCCATTTCGAAATATTAGGGTTTTTCTGTTCTACGCCATTGCATGGAAATGCTGTGATGGAATTAGGGTTTTTTTTTTCCCTTTTTCGCGGGAAAAAACTTTTGCAGGAAAGAAGGGGGAAAAATAACAGCGCATCGAGCGAGCTTTGTAGTTACAGGCATACTTAGGGAGCGGATTAGGTGTTACCCCGGTGACACGTAGGTGAGTGTTACCCTGACCATGGGGCCCACATTGATGAATGTATTATATATCCACACCATCCATCCGTTTTTCCAGATCATTTTAGGTGGAGGTCCCAAAAATTAAGAAGGTCCAAGTCTCACATGGACCACACCACAGGAAAATTTTATGATTGAATGTCTACCATTAAAAACTACCTAAGGGCCCACCGTAATGTTTATTTTCCCTCCAAGATAAGGTAAACCAGACATGGATGAAGGGAAAATGCAAAGATCGGCTTGATCTTAAACTTTCATGGCCTACAATAAGCTTTTAATGGTCAATCACCACAGTTTCCACCGGTACGGTCCACCTGATATTTGGATCTGCTTAAGTTTTAGGATCGAGTACTAAAGTGAGATTAGAAAAACAGATGGACGGCGTGGATTTACAACACATTCATCAAGAGGGCCCCGTGCGGTCAGGGTAGAGCACCCACTAACGTGTCACACGGGTGACACGTAATCCGCTCCCATATAGTTAAAGCCTTAATTAAAGGATGCGAATGACAATTTTGCCCTTTATTGAAACATCTATTTACGCAGCTGCGAGGATCGCATGAGATATAGAGGCTTGCTATAGAATACATCAGTTTGTACCGCTATTGGATACGTTAGGACTTTAAACCTTTCTGGAGTCATATTTCAATGATCCAAACCGTTCATATGATGGCCCACTCACAGTACACGTCGCATGTATATGCATCGACGAGGGCCTTTCATACCGTAGGACCTAGCATGGACGGCTAGTGTTTCAATCGGACAATCATGTCATTTATTATTTTCATCTCAAACCGTCGAATCAAAGGCCACCTTTCATATGGATAGTATAACTTTATATTAGATTATTTTGGATGCATCAGTAAGGGGAAGTAGATGGACGGACCCGATTAAGACCGCACTGTTGCAATCAACGGATGAACTCAACATACAAGATTGGCCCACCTAGCGATCCTGTCGACCTATGCCTAACCTTCGACAAAGACTTTCTAACGGGGCCTACCTTTTTCACGGTACTGATTTCCTAAGCAGATGCCATGTTGGCATGAAAGATGACACGTACCACAAGTTATGGTACAGTTGCGTGCAGGCGATCTAGTTATCACCCATCTTTGCGCCTTAGCTAATGCTACGGCAGTGGTCATTAAAGCAACGGTTGAAGACAAAATTAGCTGAAGGTAAGAAGAAAATTGATGGTTAGGATTACTTGATAAGCTTGAGTAGAAACATAAGGCCATCTGGCCCAATAGATAGATGGACCCAATTGATAATTCATCCTGTATGAAAGAGTCCAAATCAGTGGTTGAAAAATGTTTTACATACATTTCCAAAGCCTTCCCTTTGGTTGTGACACCAGAATTCAAAAATCCACTGTTATAAACGGTTTAAAATCGTTGTATCAGGTTCGTATCATATAAATGCTGGTATCGGGCTGTTTTGGGCCAATACATCTATGGGCCCATCTCAACACTACTGCAAAAATCCTTTTGCCATGAAAGCAACATTTCCATCGCCTCGCCAAAAGCTGATTCGATTGGTTTTCGGCAAGTGGGCTTTTTAGGGCCTGTTTGATTTTCAGAGAAATGGGAAATGCAAAGGAAACGGTGATTATTACTATTTCCAGCGTTTGAAAATTTATAGGAGTTTGCGCCAGTAAAATTGGTTTAACGGATATAATTTTAATTTATTTACTGCAAGGTAATGCGTATGATATATCCATTCCGTCAGTCTGTTTTATTACAATATTTTGGAGCATGAGACAAAAAATGAAGCAGATCTAACACTCAAATGGCCCACGCCAAAAGAAACAGTGGCCCTACAAAGTTTTTAACGGTAAGTATTCGATTCTCTTTTTTGTATGACGTGGTCCACTTGAATATTGGATATGCCTCAATTTTTTACACATACGATGAATTCAAATGTAATAATGGATGAACGGTGTGGATAAGCGAAATACATCACAGTGGGACCCACAGATATTTTATAATATTCTTGATTTTTGTGTCAAAAAGTAAGCAGTCATTTCAGGATGCTGTGAATTCACGGCGAAATAATCATCACTTTTTTACGCGCGATTCACCGTATCACCGAAAATCAAACAGGCCCAGTGTCTATTCCATCGGTTGATCTTGAAAACGAAAATTTGGGTGGGGTTTCCAAACAGCCTGCAAACCCGACGTTTCCATCAAAATGGGGGTTTTGTCTCCGAACATGGGTTCGACGTTGCGTCATCGAGCCCTAAACCTTTGTTGTTGGGACCCTTCTGATTTCAACATGACACAAACATCCTCAACCAACCTTACCTAAAAATCTTCCTACACTTAAGGAAACAACTGGGCTAGATAGCCCAGTCAGCCTGGTCTGTGCCACGCGGGCCATGGTTTCGATCCAGCCATTAGTTTTAGACCAGACAACTGAATGAGCAGGACATGGACTTGCATCTGTCTGAGTTCTCAACAAGTACACCCAGCCCAGCCCAGCCCAACTCACTTAATATCAGCAGCCAGGCTTTGATGGCATGAAGGCCCAGCCCAAATCCCTATCTCGCCAGCTTGGATGGGCCTGGCTTAGACCATGGCTTAGATCATGGGCCACCTATTAGTCACACCAAGTAGGAAGACATAAGATTCCAGCTAATCTTCATGTGTGAAGGCATCGGCGCCACGAACCGAAGAACATCCGGCTTTGAATTAGGCTTCAGCTGGCCACGATCATTTTCATGCAGCGCCGGATTTTGGAGGAATTTCGCTATGTTTGGGAGGACTAGTTCTCTGCAATGGAGATGTAACAGAGGGACCTTGGACAGTACACTCCCCTTTTGAACAGCCAAGCCTTCCGGTCTCCGCAGTTTGTATGGTTTTCCCGTCACTGGTTCGTAGTCCACCCGTGGCATCTGCTTCCATCGGCGGTGCACGAACCAACCATACTTGTAGTCACCGACGATCGGCGTGCCTAAAGCTTCGGCGCAGTGGACCCTGAGCTGTGAAGAGAGGAGCCCAATAAGTAAATTTTGAAACACATGTTTGAGTCAGATATGATGACATATGCTTGAATGTATGGTTTGGGCCAGGCATGATTTTTTATGCAAAATCTATACCATGCATCTGGTGCAAATTCTCATGTTCAGCGTACAGGAATCGTCCTGATGTGAAACTCAGGTGGGACACACCACAGGCGGAAATGTACCACCATACCTAAAACTCAGATATTTAGGTTGTGGCTGACCTGAGTTTTGGAATGTCCTAAGTATTGTAGTGTCCCTACATCCTAGTGGGGAGCATATGATGACTGGGTTGGCATATGCGCAACACGGTGGACCCCGAATTCCATCTGGAAGTGTCTATGGTGGGAGCCAACTCTCCGTAATGGAGGCTGGATTTTGAGATCTAGGCCTAACATGAGGAGGTGCATCCAGTGGAGAGGTCGGATTGCACTCAAACATCACGGTGGGCCCCACAAAAGCAAGAACGTTGATAAATACCATACATCTGAACATATGTGATTATTCACCAACATACAATTCTCATCCGAATTACAGGCAATTTTTTTGTTTGGGACAGCTTTCAGTGGCTTGGTGCATATGGACAGATGATTATATTTCCTTTCAAGCCAAGTGCCGTTCATTTCCACCATTTCTTCAATGGCAGTGGGTCATCCACCACACACGTAGCATGCATGTACACATTTCCAGGCCATCAAAGTTGTAGGCCCAACTGTGGATAGAGCATAGCCTAAAAATCACTTTTATCTGACCATTCTAACCATCCAATTGGTGGCCATCTGAGAGCCAACAAGAAACTGGCCACGAGCCCAAATTCAGCAGCCAATATTGAATGGTTGAGATTGCCCAGGCAGTGTAGTTTTGGGGCTGCACTCCAACAAGAAGCCAACATTTTGGATAGTCTGGATTCACAGGCACACTGCATGTGTGTTGGATGGGTCACAGCCACTTTAGAAATGGTAGAAAATGCGCACAGTAGATGGCTTTCTTCCCAGCCATCGTTTTTTTCTTCAGACAATTGCCAGATGGCTGTGATTGGTTGACATAGGAGATTTTTGTCCATTAACCATCCTCAGTGAGGCCCACCAGATGAATGGTGTGGATCACTGAATGATGATCCCAACCTGGAATGCTGGCCAAAGCAAAAGCCCCAGTAGCTCAGACCAAGCATTGAATAACACTTCTCTTCCCAAAGTCAGTGGACAGTTCAACAAGAACATAAATTTTAATACCCAAAATCAATATCCATACCTGATGCTTACGGCCAGTACGTGGACACAGCTCAAGCCACGAGCATCCATTGATTGTGGGTCCCAACACCTGATACTCAGTTATAGCTTCTTGAGAACCGTCTATGCCTGATGAGTGAGCCAAGATGATTCTTTCAGCTTGCCCATCATCCAGAAGCACCTGCAATTGATGACAATCAATTGATTTAGTTGAGTGTAAATGGGTGCACCATTAAATCCTACAAGAAACGATTCCTACGATCTGATTTGAATCACAACAAACGATGGCAGTTTCACGATTCGCAGAAAAAAACAATTCGCCCAAAAATGGAATGTGGTGTTTCAAGATTCGGTGGGTCTTTCCAGATATAATACAGGCCTGATCAGTAGCTGGTACACTGATGTTTTGGGTCCAACCGGTCGTATTATTTGGGGAATGGCTTTAGCAACAGATGGTTTTAAGACTAGGACAAGTCATGTGCAACTTGTCCGAGTCGACTCGGATTCGGTCAGACAAGATCTGGTTTCATACAATGAGTCACCCGGACAAGTCAACACTGACTCGTGTGAGTTGGGCCTATTCACGCCTGACTCAGCCAAGCTGTGACTCGACTGAGACCGGAAGAATCTTGAATCCATGTTGCAATGCTGTGTTCCATTTGGCTAGAGAGAAATAGTAGGATCTTCTCTAGCAAGGCCACCTCGGCTTGGAATCCAGTCCAGAACATTTCTAGGCTAATCACTGTGTGGGTGAAGATCAATGCTAGATTTGGAGGTATACTACACTGCTCGCTGCTCTCCACTTGGGAATAGGTTTCCGAAGCCACATACATATAAGAGAGCCCATTTACACACCATAAAAGTGTCATAGTGGCATATGCGTGCCGATTGAATCCATCCATTTGGTGGCCCCAACCATGTAAATGTTCTTACTTTTCCCAAACCCAGCTTGAAACCTAGGGCAAACAATCCGACAGGTAGCCAAACCGGATCAGATCCCGGTCCAGGCATTCAAGAACTAGATCCAAACCTGGCAAGGCCCAAATCCGGTTAGCCCAGGTATGGTTGCTGTAGGACCCGGCCCATTGACAGCCCTACCGATGGTCCAGCCGAAGAGGGATCATTGAGGCATCATTTCTGGGTGACAGGCAAAAGAGAATTCTTCGTAGTCGTTGACTCGTTATTGTCATGTGGGGTCTTTAAAGCAGGGGCATCTTCACACCGGGCTCGGGTCAGCTGGCTTGTGGGATGCAAGGGCAAACTCGGGGTGGGCGGCCCATGTAAGGCGGTGGCTTGTTTGAGGCGGGCCCCACCCGTGTGAGGCGAGTAGCTCGTGTGAAGCGGAATCCATGTGAAGTGGGGCCCACGAGAGGGGGTTCGGCCGAGGTCCTAACCCATGGGATGTGGGGCCTGGGCCATGAGATAAAAGGATTGATTCGCAATGCTCTATCAGTTCAAACTTTTAGAGCAAGTGGTTAATTGTCCTGCATCAGTCTTCTTCTCTTTTTTCCTTTTTTTTGTTGTGTGTGTGTGTGTCTTTCAGGCACACCCATGCGGCTGTTGCTGTAACTGTTCCATAGTGCACAGCAGGGTTCTTTTTCTCATGTTGACCCTGAGTCTGTGGTGGCTGTACTGTGTTTATTTTTTCGGTCCTTTTAATAATATCTTTATTACTCATCAAAAAGAGTAAAAGAGAGAGAAGGTAGCTTACTTTTGAAAGCGGAGCACAAATAACCCCTTGTTTTTCTTTGGGAGAGCCTATGACCAATGCCCAATACCTCTGCACTGTTGCTTCACAAGCATCATTCCAAGTCTAAATGAATGTTTAGTACATTATCTTACTGAAAGTATTAACTAAGAAAGACTAAGCAACAGGCCAAGGAAACATTTAAGGTTCAGATGCTCTTCATCTTAAACAATCATCATGCTGCATGTTTGGATGCGAAAGTGAATTGAAATGTGAATGGTCATTTTAAACAAGAGAGAATGAACGAATTGTGATAGTGTGTGCCCTGGTGTTCATAACGAGGAAGAGCACTCAAATTGCAATTGCATCCCTTTCAAGTCAAACTTGAAAGTAATAAAGATGTTATTTCGAGCCCAGTTCAGCAATATTAATATCACGAAGAAAATGGTTACTTGATCATCATTATGTTATCATACTAATTGCAATCCAATTCGATAGAACATCAAACCACCCTCAAAAGATTTAAGGGCCTGTTAGATTGGTGAAATTGAAAAATAATAATAATAATAATAATTAATTAATTAATTATAAAATAAAAAAAAATCCTAAAATGGTTGTTTTAGTTTTCATGATTTCTAGGGAAATTCGGAACAGTCGGTGGTCAAAAAGTGAAACCTATCTCTCGAGAAGTGTTGAAATAAGGATTATCAAGTTTTTTGGAGGAAAAGGAAAGCACCCTTATTTGAGGAAAACCGTCTAAAGGAAAAACAATTTTCCATGAGTTACTTTATTCTCACAATTGGCAGAAAACGTTACATCTGCAAAAAATGTTTTCTTTTCCAACATAACTTTTTTAATTCCACCAACCAAAACAGCAAGAATAATTGAATATTCCCTTGCAAAACCCAAAACAGTTGTGCCATTTCAGAGTCTTACACATATGATAGTCCCTTAAAGGTCAGATATGTAACTGAATGAAGACTAGATTCTGCACTACAAGTCTGTAAATTTTCGCAAAGTCACAAAGCAAATAATCACAAACCACTGTGTTTTCCAACATTCTTAAGCTAGGCTGAATCATCCACCATGCAAGTAGCCTACATAGACATCGTAGACATCCATCCAGACAGCCCAATGTTTGGGCATGTTGAGGATGGAACATAGCCTGAAAATACTCTAATTGGGCAATCTTAATCATCTGTTATACGTCATCAGTTTAGAATGCTGACAATTTTCTTTTTTACCATCCATTTGGTGGCCACCAATTGAATGGTGCAGGTCTTAAGATCAGTGAGATTTGGGGGACTTCTGTATTTGTAGAAATCTGAATAGTGCATAGAAATAAGGAAACGTCTGAGTAGTGGAAGAATCATGGAAGCTTTCTCCAACATTGGGTTGGTGAAGCAGCTCAATGCAGCTGTTTTCAGGCCCTGTGTAGCAACTATAGCCTGCTTTTAACTTCATTATCATTTCTTTTCCACCCTAAAATTCTATTTCAATTAAGAGCCCTGCCGCAAGAAAAGGATTATTGATCATAATCCCACCAATGTGGCACGTGCGCAAGATGCATACCATGCAGCAGGTGGGCTCAATTATTTATTGATTCATGGCACAAAAAACTGGCCAGTCAGAACATCAGGTCGGCCACATGTGCAAGTCGAGTGTGGACCATTCTTCTTCTTTTCTCTTCACCATCCATCTTTTTCATATGTGGCCCACTTGACGATCAGATCAGCCTGATTTTTTAACTAAAGCGCATACATGGTGGGCCAACCTGATGAACAGACATATCTCACCCACTCATGCCAACTTGGCAAGTTCAAGGTGAGATAGGGATTGACAATTCTACTCTGGCAAGTGACCGACATTTCTCTTCTATTAATGCTAGCGGCACCTAAGGGTAGGTGGTGATGAGTACCTCAAAAGAAGTTTTTGCTTTATTTATGTTGCTGAACAACAAATGGAGCCGAGCAATGCTCTCTTTTGTTCTCCCCATCAACAGGATGCCACTGCTCTCTCTATCAAGTTTGTGCACCTGATAATATCATGAAATCAAAATGATTCATTAGAAAATTGACAAACTGAACTTTATTTATTTATTTATTTGCTTCTTTTTTTTTAAGATACTGCCTTTTTATCAGTAATCTGGGATTTTATTGAAAAGAGAAAAGGGACCAAAAGGCCACTACAGAACAATCACATTACGGACAATATCTGACCAGTTGCAAGACATAAAACCATGGTTGGAAAGGGCCACTAAACCTGTGGCTACCGCCCGAGAGCAAACAAGACATTTAACTCTAGTGACAGTAGCCAAGATCAGACCGGGCACCATTCGAGGATACCACAATTTTATTGAAAAAAACAAAACTATATAAAAGGATAACAAGGCATCATCCAAGATACAAAAGGACAAACGCTCTCCGCGAATCATAGTTAAATTATTAAATATCATGTCGATTACAATCCGTCTTTGAGTCAACCCAGCCCGGTTGGATAACAAGTTGAGCCAAGTTTGCCTAGAAAGCTTAGTTTCAATTGCATTTCAGTGTGCCTTGTTGAAATACACAAGAGTCGGCTATGAAAGATATCAACCATCTCACGTCTCAAAACACAAAGTAGAAGCATCACAACGATCCAAGTTTGTGGTGAAACCATATTTTGAAAAGTCACTCATTTGGGTTGCAAAGTAACAGCACAACCAGAAACAAGAATGTAAATAAGGGGACTTGGCTTCTATAATGCACAGAATGTTAGAAGATCCTAACAGTTTTTGTGTGACTGAAGCAAGAAAGCTTTTAAATACCAGTTTGGGACCCTCTTCATAACCGTAAGATAATGCCGCAGCTGCCAAGGCATCCATGCTGTTATGAACAGGTAGATTTCCCTAAAGAACATCCAAAGGTGCAAAACAATCAATAAAAGTAACTGCAACAGGAACAGTTGATCAAACTCTATGAATGATAAGCAATAGATGTTCTAACCTTGACAGGCAGTTTAGGGGGCTTGTTTAGCACCATTATAGCAGAATCCTGAAATGTCATAGTTCCAAATCATGTGAATATGACAACATTAATGGAAGTGTATCCTGAAATTGGGAAAACACACCTACGCACGCATATATATACATATGTATGCAGTGTTTTAAATATCGATGATATCGGCCGATATATCCCACGATATATCTTGTATCCCACCTGTGCGATACGAAATGCACAAGTAGTGCGATATATCCCACATGTATGATCCGGTGAGCATTTTCAATTTTCAATCCTTATTTCTGTAAATCACGTTATATCAGTGTCAAATTGTTATAAATCCATTTTTTTTCATATTTTGTATGAAAAAACATATATTCGAAGCTTTGATTTTGAGATTTGGAGGAGATGGGCTGAATTGTAGAAAACTGAAAAAAAATAATAATAATAAATAAATAAATAAAATAAAATAAAATCTCAATTTCTCGCAAATCGATTGCAATATTTGTGTCCAAACATAAATTCAAAGATGTAGGTAACCAAATCTAGTGATTCTTCTTTCGTTTTTGAATGTATTGCTTGTGTTTCCACACATTTTCTTACATTTGTAAATTAAATGAATATACTTTGAATATACTTGCATTGACTCAATTAGACAATGCATGGATTAGGACTCCATATAAAGAAAACCTATTACGTGCACTTGTTTTTTTTAATATTTTGATTTATAAGTGTATTGATGTCTTTTTTTAACAATCACTAAAGTTTCATTAAAAAATTCGACCAATTTCCCAATGTTTCCAACAACATCGGTACATTACGCAATACAACCAATATATCTCATGCGATAACCAATACGTATCCGTGTCCCAAGAAAACGATACGTAACGCGATACCGATATTTCAAACACTGTATGTATGTATGTGATCATAATTTGCAATGTTCCAGATGGTGTGGCCCAGATATGGCTGATTTTTGGGCATCTCTAGAGACAACTCGCTGGATGCACAGTTCAAATGCCACATATATATCATGGTGGGGCCCACACAAAATGCTCAACACTACCTGAATAAGTTACACCCACCCACACACACAGAGCAAAGTTCAAATGCCACATGCACCTCATGAATGGCGAGGCCCACACAAACTCGAGTGTGGGTACTGGGTAGACTCGACACTAACTAAATAATTTCCACACACACACACAGGGCGGGAACAAGGAATCCGACACATCCAAAAAATTCAACATCCTATGGATCGAAGTCAGGCTAAGAAAGTAAAATATACCTTGTACATCACAAGCCTCTGTAAATACTCTATCTCATCAGCATTTGGATACAGAGTTGCGCTTGGTATAGTGTCATATCTCTTGGAAATCCCAGTCTCCGCCACCGAAACAGGAACATAAATTTTCATACCAGCCGCCATGGCCTCATTACAGCTAATCTGTATGTAGACTATGAAGTCAAATAATAAATCAACCCAAATAGAGTTTCACAAATTACAAAATAACAATAAAAGGAAAGTACCAAATAAAGTGTAATTCTTAGAATTTGCATAGCGTTTCAACCAATAGAACCCACATATACAAATCACTTATGTATTTTGTATCTCACATAAACGTTTTGCAATGAACATACCAATACCTTTCTTAAGCATTGAATGTGGGGTCCATCTATCTCAGATGAGGTATCAAGATCCGAGCATTCCACTTGAACCTGTATGCAACACGAAATTAAAGCATTTGAGCAAGTATTCAAAAAGCTAAGTTAACAACATGCTTGCATTGTCAGACCTGTCAGGAAATTTGATTACAGAACACAGCCCTGGTACACTACCATCTGAACTTTTTCAACAATACAATCCAACACATGGACGAAGAGACAAGACATGTCATGGCGTCCACTTTTCTTTGGAGTTTACAAAAATGCAACTGTAGGAAAACCAGTTCCCCGTGCTTTCGCTCTTACTCCCTCATGACATTCAACCGCCTCGACGCATACACCCATGGGATGTTTCAATTGAGTAGTTGTTCAGCCCAGTAAACTGTACACGTGGGGGCCACATTTTGATCTTCAAACATTCTCATACGAGGGACCCCATTGTGGAGAGATACCGCAAAAAACTCCCCGTTGGATGATGCTCCCCATTAATATGGACCGTTCATTGTAAACATCCCATCTAATGGATATAATCATCTGATATGGGAGACATTATGACATGGCCCATCCGATGATGGGGCCCAAAAGATCAACAGCTTAGGTTACCAGAAGGCAGGCCCCACCTGTAATTTCCCTAGTTCGAACAAGGAAAAAAAAAAAAAAGACATCTCTTCTTCCAATGAAACACCAAACAACACCTCAGATGTAAATTGCATCTTTTATATCAAAATCAGATCCTATAGTCCCACCCGTGATTGTAATTCCTTCCTTCTTGATGTTCTCTTTTATGATTCCTCATTATCTTCACTTCCACATACACAATTACAGATCAGCGCCTACTCTCCAGCATTATGCAAGAAACTTGAAAGTCTCAGGTCAGTGGAAGCTATGCTCCAAAACTGGACTCAACTACATATCATTCTAGTCCTGTGTTCAACTCAACCAATTCAATAAAAAGCAAACAACTTCATGTATCAAAATCAATCAACTCCATAATTTGGACTCATTGCTCTAAGCCCAGCTAGTCCAAGTTGACTCGGCAGAGCTGGGTTTTCTGAGCATCAGTTGAAACTTGAAATGCAAATTCCATGCATCGTCCAAAGCTAGCTTTGTAAAGTTCATGTGGTGTCGCTTCTACATGCTACAAATACCAAAAATTCCAGTGAACTAGTCTAATTAAATTGAATTACTCAACGTGCATTAGATTGATCGCAGAAACCTTCCAATTTTAGGAAAGATTAAGCCATACAAAAAAGTGGATTTTCTTCCTTTGTTCGTTAATCAATAGAACATTTATAAACACAGTGATTTTCAACCTTGAAAAGAGATTTTAAAAGAAAATGGGTGTCTGTTGATTCACTATCAGAATTCCTTGAAACCACCAAAAGAGTTCAATAAATGAAATTAAGCATTGATTCGATGCAGTATTGTGGATTTTTCTATGAAAAATAATATATATATATATATATATATATATATATATATATATATATATATATATATATATATATAAAGTAGCAGGGAAATAGATGCGAATCAGTAAATTTCAAACCATACTACAGAGGTCAGTACAGACAGTGGTTGCGTAAGTTAGCAAACCCATGCACGGAGTGCTAACGTGCGCACTCACCAAGCCCTTGTTGAAATGGCTCTGGATGACAGACCCAGGGATGTCAGCGAAGTAGTGCTTGACCCAGCTAATGGCAGTCACACGGGCAGCTTGCCCGGGAGAGCTGCCCGTATTCCTCCCGAGTAGGGGGTTGGCGGTGGCGGGGAAAGGGGGCAGCAAGAGGAGTTGCCTGGTCTTCGGGCCTTCTTTGGGGCTGCCCAGGCGGGCAACGTTGTTGGAGACGCGGATGACCGGGGCAGCATAGGCAGGAGGGGGTGGAGAAACTCTAGAGAAGTACCTGACCGCGGGCAGAATGAGGCCCTGACCGAGGTTCTTGGGCATGGCTGCATGCTGCAACGGAGGATTGGGAGGACGGGGGTTTGCCGTTTCCGGACTTCGAAGGAGAGAAATTTTTATACTCTGGCAGAACATTATCGTTCATGCTCATGTACTTAAAACAGGACATGATCAAACCGTCCAAATAATGGACCCCTCTTAGGATGGGCTAAAAAATGAAATGAAGGCAAGATTTTCAATGGACGTCCAAGATTATAAATAATCAAGATTCCAAATTCGATTACTTAATACCGTACATCAGAAGTTAATATATCCCGATCAACCCGATGTTTGGGATTATGGCCCATATACAGTGGGTCCTATCATTCTGACGGTCAAATTTGAGTTTCTTCCCATCCATGTTTTCATTTAATGACTGCATGTGTATTAAGCAACGTACCCTGCCAGGAACTGCAATCCGGTCCCCATTGGGATTTTTTTGTCCAAAAGGCCCCTGATAATTTGAGATTTAGGGAAAACACCCGCATTCCAGAAGCACAAGCAGAAAACATCCTCGTGGGCCGAGGTTCCAAATGGGCCGGAATGCACCAATTCATCTCGCTTTGGGCTAGGTTTGGTATGGGGCTTAAGGCTTGTGGGTTTGGGACCAGGCCTGATTGGTTTATGGGCCGCACATCGATGGTTGGACCGGTATGCAACCGGGTCCTTCGGAGACTTGTTCATAAGCCAGGCCCAATCATGCTTTCGGCCCACAGCATTGGAAAGGACCATTCTCATACACACATACATGATTTTAAGTTTCTAACTAGGGGTGTACACGAACTGAGCTAGCTCGACTCCACTCGAAAAAGCTCGATTGGATTCGATTCGAAGTTGAGTTCGATCCGAGTTGAGCTGATTTTTTGAGCTTGAAAATTAGTTCGAGCCGAGTTCGAGTTGGCCCAGCTCGACTGAACTTGGATCGAACCCAGCTCAAATCGAACTCGAATCGAACCACTTCGGTGACTCGATTACTTTGATATTGATATTGCTCACCAAGTGTTTGATGAAATGACTCAACAAAGTGTGGCTGGTGGCAAGGAAGGTATGTAGAGCTATACACGAGCAGAGTAAGCTCGGTTACTCGCTCGACTTAACTTGACTCGCAATTACTCGACTCGACTCAACCTGTCATGAGTTTGAGCTGAGCACCACGAATTTAATACTCGTTTTGATTAGAGTAGAGTACGAGCTGGGCGGTACTCGACTCATGTACTCAACTTGTACTCGAGACTTGTACTTGACCAGGGCCATATGCCCAAAACCGAAGCCCTAATCCAGTCGCTTTCACACTTTCAGCCTGCCCGCCCAAAACGAAAATACTCTTCCCCTTCCCTCCCTCCCAGCGCCCGTTCAAAACTACTCACTCACTCACTCACTCTCTCTCTCTCTCTCTCTCTCTCTCTCTCTTCCTCATTCCCATATGGTGCCAGTCTCTCTCTCTCTCTCTCTCTCTCTCTCTCTCTCTCTCTCTCTCTCTCTCTCTCTCTCTCTCTCTCTCTCTACGGCCTGCCCGATGTCTGGTGCCGCAGTCGTTGCCTATGTCTGGTGCTAGTCTCTCACTCTCTCTCTCGTTCGGTCGTTCCGATGTTCCCCTTAAAAAAAATCCTCTCTCTCTTAAAAAAGCCTAACCCGTACGACCACAGCGACCGTCCGGCGGTCCCTGCCCTACCCGATCGCCATTTCCCTTATCCTTCTTCTTCTTCTTCTTCTTCTTCTTCTTCTTCTCTCTCTCTCTCTCTCTCTCTCTCTCTCTCTCAAGCGCTCACATTGCCCTATCCGATGGCCACAATGATTGTCCAGCGCCCCTGTCCGTAGATCGTCACTGCCCTGCCCTGTCCGCAGCTTGTCCCTGCCCTGTCCGGTGCCCCTGTCTCTGCTGCAACTCGTCCCTACCCTACCCGACGCCCCTGTCCGCAGCTCGTCCCTACCCTGCCCTGTCCACAACTCATCCCACCCTTGCCCAGTGCCCTTGTCCATCCATCAGGTAAGAATTTTTATTTTAATCATATATAAAATAATAATCAAATTCGAGCAATACTCGAACTCGACTAAAAAACTCAAACTCGACTCGACTCGATTTCTGCTCGTACTCGGACGAGTAGAGCACGAGCAGTGAATCCATACTCGATGCCCGAGTAGAGCCGAGTACGAGAATAACTCGGGCAGGGCAAGCCGAGCATGAGCTGAGCAATACTCGACTTGACTCGACTCGTGTACAACTCTAAAGATATGTATATGAAACAAATACCCTTATTTTTTATGTTGCTTGGAAGGTATTTGATAAAATACATGAACAACATTTGCTGCTATTTTACAAACAATGGGATTTTAAAGGTGCATTCCAGGTGTTTGTGGAAATATCGCATAAAAAAACTCAACTCGATTTTGACACGAACTCGGCCCGAACTGGCCCGAGCTGTTAACCGAACCGAGCCAAGCTGACTAATCAAGCTCGAGGACCGAGCCGAGCCGAGTTCAAGCTAAGGTCAACTAGTAGCTGAGCCAAGTTGAGCTGAGGACACCTAGACTCGATTCGGCTCGATGTACACCCCTATTTCTAACCACTTCCAATATAATATAAAAGGATACCAATGGTGGTTTGTCATTTGTTCATCTCTTAATGTTCCTAACTGTTTATATTTTTGTATGATAAAAAATAGAAGTTTTTACATCGCAGTATTTCAATCCTTTGATTATTTGACTATTTTCATTATAATATAAGTCATCTCTTTAATTACGAATACTTCACGAGTTTAAATACTGAAATAAAATTTGTATGTCTTTTGGATTTTTCTTTTTTCTTAATTTTTCTCTTATCTTTTCTTTTTTTCATTAGCTTGTTAGTACACCTCAATGTCACTTCACACTTCACTGTTTGCCACCCCCACTAGGGATCCATACCAAGACCTCAGGGTTGAAATGAGGTATCTTTCACACAATCTACCACTTGAACTATGGATCAGGGTGTAATTTCTCTCTTATCATGATCCTAAATCCAAATCCAAGATTTGACTATGGAAAAGACCACATCCAATGACGAAAATCCCTTTATTTTTTTTTCTCATACCAATGCGCATCTATACATTCCGATGGATAGGTTGGATGTTGTGCTTATGTTGCGTGGCCACCACCACCCTTGCTTGTCCCTACTTAGAAACAAACAGGTGGCTCTGAGGGGACACCACGATGTCTGGGTTTTTATCTACATTATCCATGCACATTGTCCTATCATACTAGGCTACGGACTTATATATATATGTATATATATATATATATATATATATATATATATATATATATATATATATCCAAAGCACAGCACAAGTAGACCACATGGTTACCGTTGAAAAGTTTTTAGAAGGCTTGAAAGTTTTGGATCAAGCTGATATTTGTATTCTCTCTTTATCCAAGTCCACTTGACCTTATTAACCAACACAGTGGACCCTAGGAGGTGTCATTATCACGTTTCCTATGGCGTGGTCCATTTGAGCCTTTGATCTGTCTCATTTTTTAGCTTTTGTTCTCTAAAATAGTACGGCAAAATGGATGGGACTGTGTGGATAAAACCCATATTTCATGTCGAATGTATCTTATAGTTATGTATGAATAAGATGTCGTGTACGTTTGCTCATGCAATTACTTGGTTGAAATAGACCCAGCATATATTAGGTGGCAGCCACAAGAAACATGTGTGCATGCACATAAGTGTGGAAAAATAATAAGTGAGTGCCAGCAGGCAGCAGTCTCTTGCATGCTAACCTATGTGCAATTCGATCATTTAATTTGAACTTCTTCTTGAAATTTTATTTTATTTTAATTTTCAAAAGAAATTATAAGTTAGAAAGTGACAAAATAAACCTTAAGTAATGCAGATCTTTGGAAAGGTTGGGAAATAAATACGGGATGGATATCATTCATATTTTAATAATAATAAATCAATTCGAATTCACAACTGACTTGGGAAGCCTATTGTTCCATGGGCCTCATGAAAATCCGTCGGAGCAGGGCTCTGTGAGGCCACCCTCATGTATGGGTTTTATTAACATTTTTTAGAATTTTTTAAAGTATGAGCCCAAAAATGAAGATCGAAGTCTCATATTAGCCGCACCACACAAATTAACAGTGAAAATGATGCAAACCATTAAAACCTTCCTATGGCCCACCATGATGTTTATTTGCCATCCAACCCGTTCATAAGGTCACATACACCTTAATGAAGAGAAAACACAAACTTTAGCTTGATCCAAAACTTTCGTGGCCCCTTAGAAGTTTTTAACGGCTAGCGTTCAATTCCCATTGTGCGGTCCAATTGAACCTTGGATCTTCCTTCTTTTGGGGCTCATGCCTTAAAATTATTTGGAAAAATGAATGAACGGTGTGGATAAAACCCATACATCACGGTGGGCCCCATGTATTTAGGTAAGGTCGATATATAATACACTTCTATTCAGTGGCATATTTTCAGACATCATAAAAAGAATATATTTTTTTAAAATATTTTATTTACCTAAAAAGACTTTTTTTTTTTATATAGCTTTAATATACAATAATAATAATAATCCATAAAAATACAAAAAGACAAAGAAATAACTTAACAAAAATTTCTAAATAGGATAATCAAATCATTTTACTGGACAATCACAAAACATTATGCACGTTTAAGTTATAAAAAATAAAAAAGCGGTGAAAAAAAACATCAAAATACCATGATGTGATAGCCATATGACATATCGCCTTCCGATATTTTTGAAGACTTGTTTTTTGGCAAGCCGCTAAAAATATCACAAAAGGGTCGTCGAGCTTTCCATGATAGCAACTTTTGTGGATTTATATGTTCTTGGACTCACTGTCGAGTCTTTAGTGGCGATCTTTGCCGTTTCGGAAGTGTGGTGGACCCGTTTGGAATAAGGAAAAGGTGGCTCACATGGACAATGTGCTAGGGCCCTCTATCTAGATTTTTATTTTTCTTCGAAACTGGACATTGGTAACTTGTATTAGTTGGATGTAACTCTTCCGAGTCAACTAGGACTTACATGTGCATGACTCGCCACTGGATGAGTTGGTCGAAATTATTCTTGCGGATGTAGGTCCCACATTGGTCCAGCACGTGTCCTTGGTGGGCCACAATCCAATTGTCCAACTGTTGACTAATTTTGCGGTTTTGAGTTTGATGGGAGTGTTTTTTTTTTTTTTTTTTTTAAAAAAAAATTCTAACATGGATATCCATGGAAGTTCCCAGCAGATGGACCGTTTGGATCATCCAAACATAAGGCCATGTGGGTCCCAAAAAATGACACATGATGGTTTGGTTAGATGTGAGCTGCGAATAGAGTTGTACACGAGTCCAACTAAGTCGAGCTTGGCACAGCTCGACTTGGCTCGGCCACTAGTTGGCCTCAGGTCGAACTTGGCTCAACTCGGTCCTCGAGCTTGATTGGCTAGCCCAGCTCGGTCGGTCAGCAACTCGGGTCAGTTCAAGCCAAGATCGTGCATGTGTAGCATTTTTTTAAACACATGGAGTGCACCTTCAATTTCTCACGGTATATAAAACAATAGCAGCATTTTACAGGTATTTCATCGAACACTTAGTAGACAACATCAAAATCAAGATACAAGGGCATTTGTTTCATATTCATACCTTCATCGCCACTAGCCGACACTTTGTTGAGTCATTTCATCAAACACTTGGTGAGCAACATTAATATCAAAATAATTGAGTCACTGAACTGGTTTGATTCGAGTTGAGGTTCGATTCAAGTCGAGTCGAGCCTAGGCAAGCACGAACTCAGCTCTAAATTTTTTCGAGCTCAAAAAAGTAGCTCGACTCGTCTCGAACTCAGTTTCAAACCAAGTCGAATCGAACCTTTTTGAGTCAAGTCGAGCGAGCTAACCGAACTAACTCGGTTCATGTACAGCTCTAGCTACGAAGGTGCGCTAGAGTACCACAGATGAGCACTGGCATTGAGATTTAAGAGCTTATTTGGCACATGCGCGGTTACAATATCTCACATGCACGCCACACTTGTGAAACTAGCACAAAGGTATGAGATCAATTCCGTCCATCCATCAATTTGTGCTTTGGCCAATAATCAGCAAGGCCCACCATGAAGGTGGGCTCCTAGTTTATGAGACATCTGTAGGGGTGAGTAAAGCTTGGTTGAAGTTGCAAATTCATCCATGGACCTATTGTAACGAATATGTGCCATTAGTTTTATTCACTAGTTTAACAAGTTCATGCTAGGACGTCAGTTTAAAATTGAAATAAATCCAAGACTATAACATAGCAAAATAGTGTGAATGGAAATACATACCGACTAAACCTTTCTAAACCCACCATGGTGTTTCTATGCGATCCAGCCTATTCATAAGGTGATTCCCACACAGATGTGTTTGATGATTTGAACTAAAATTCCTGTGTAGTCAACTATAAATTGATACTTAACCTAAATTTATTCTAATAGACTATCTTAACATCTAATAAATAGGCCTTTTCGCTCCTAATGGGACCCAGTGCTGGTATTTGTCTTTAAGTGATCACTTGTATGCCGTGGATGGCTAGAACTTCCCAAAAACCATGATTTTTGGACCATGCCCAAACAATAATAGAACCATGAAATGGACTGTTAATCTGATCCGTGTGTGCAAGGTATTCAAATGACATAGGAGGCATGGATAATGAAGGCTCGGAAGCTATTATTTTTAATCCTCACCAAAACCTCTGGATAAACTTATTTTTAAGTGGCAACCAAACAACATTATTAATTCCTTCTATTCTTATGATTTTACCTGAAATAAATCAATACTCCTGTAACATCCCGGATTTTTACTGTTTTGGATTTCCAAATATCCTTAAATTATTTTTTATTTAATTAACTTATATTATCACTTACTGACCATTGACACTCAATACTAGCTTATACATGGGTGATTGTAATGTCCCGTCCAACCAGCATAGTGTCCTGGAGCGTCCACGTCGGATTTGCCACAGGATCGTTCGTTTAAACTATTGAGGGTGAGGTATCATAAGTAAATTAAATCCAAGATTAGCCCATTAAACTAGACCAATCTGGTTGTGATTGAACCAAGTGCAGGCCGCCAAGCCAGATGACCCGTTTGCACTTGGCAACAACCCATGTGGGCCACCCAGTGACCGAGGAGGGTCAGAAAAATCTGAAAGTTTGGGAAATCATAGATCTCACTGGGCTTGTGGTCCATCGCGAACTACGGACCCAGTGAACACACAGAACTGGGATCTGACACTAGCCGAATGCACCCCACCAATGCCAGAATTGGAATCTGGCACTTACGAATGAAACTGAGGTTCCATGCGCTCCAGCCGTCGGATTTCTTCCAAATTTGCGGTGAAGGTTTGATATATTTTTTAACGCCCGTTCACCAGATCTGGGACCCGATCGTGGTACGGCAACCGTTGATCGCGAATCGGACCCGTACGTCCAAACTCCATATCCGATCGTTTTCAAATTTTGCGTGGCCCTTCATCGGGCCACAGAACACCTACCCTATAAATTTTATGGCCAGAGGGCCACCAGAGATGCTCTATCAATCAGAATGGGCCCCCATATGGTCATTTAAGGGTCGGAAACGCCTTCTCATATCATATATCCGTTCATCCGTTCATCCTCAATTTTTGCATGGACCCTAGTTGGGCCATAAGGCACCTACAGGCCGAATTTGGTGGCCAAAGAAGTGTTAGGGCCACCCCAACACCAATAGGAGTCCCATAATTCTATTTTAGGAAATTATGGAAGCTTGGGGTCATTTGCACCAAATCTGACATTATAAAAAGAATTTTTTTTGGGCACCCCTCTCCCCATACGAATTTGCACTAGGGAAGGAAAGAGAGGAGAGAGAAAAGGGAGAGTAAGAGAGAATGGAGAGAAGAAAGAGCTTGGGTGGACCCTAGATCAAGGTGTGGCTCAACCCTTGCAACTCCATACCTCTCCTCAAGGAGAAACCCTCCACCACTACTACAACAATCGTCCGTTGGTCGTCTAGGTAAGATCTCTCACTTCTTTTTCTTGAAATCCATGTATTGAGAAGAGATTGACTTGGATATCTCACATGCAAGAGTTTGTTTTTAGGAATTCCGGTCGATCGAGCTAAAACCTTCTTTCCTATGACGTTTTTCCAATCTTCAACGATCCATAGGTGCGGACTATTAATCTTAGGTGGCCTAGCACCAATTATATCATGAGTTTAATGATTTTGTTTGCTTGGGTGAAGCATATGTAGAATCTAGAGAGACCTTAGGATTTGGGTGCTTGTTGAGATGTATGGAATTGTATGTTGCTTACCCTTTCTTATGATGTTGTTGGTGCCCACTTGTTTGAGATATTGTGGATGACCATATGCTCACGCGTTGTGTGATTTTCTCATATGTTGTTGCCTATGATGTGTTTGATGTTTGTCATGTGCATTGATTCCTTGAAATGTTGGAAGCGCTCAACTTCCTCACCAACCCACACACTCACATGCACCTTGCTCCTGATAACGTAGTATGCTTGCTATGAATATTTGACTTGTAAGCTGTGATGTATGTGAACATGCCATTTTTATGCTAGTTGAAAATTTTGATGGTTGGCATGCTATGAATCAACTTTGAACCCTCGGATTGGTTGGAAACATGAGGAGAGACGGCAGTTCCATCAATAGGACTATGCTCGGGCTAAACCCGTGAGTTTGGTCGAGTGTGTACGGGTGGCAGGAGTTCGACTACATGGGTCCCTTGTACTCGACGTCGCTCGTCGCATGCTCGCCCGACTCGTGCGGTCTAGCCTACTATCTGACCAACCTTATTTGTTAACCATATTTGCTCACCTATTTATGGAACCTGAAACACTTTACAACCATTGTAGCCCATTGATAACTAGATTGCAACTGGTCCACAGTCTCGTAAGCCGGGCATGGTGGAATGGGACACTGTGTCCGAGCTGTCGGCCTACGCTGGAGTACCGCGCCTCCCCGTAGTGACTGCGAGCGATCTCTTTCTCTCGGCACTCCTCATATGCTTGAAGTCGGGGATGAGGAACCCAACGAGATCACGGACCGCGGGATCTTGGCATCACGCATTGATGAGGCCTTGGCCTCGCAACTAGTTTAGGGCACTGATACGTGGGGTGTACAAGATTCCCAAACTTGTTGGATGAATGGACTTAACTAAGAACCTAATTAATATTATCATTGCATTGCACTAGCTAGGTTGGCGACTCGGCAGTCGAGGTTGCTTTGAGAGAGTGTTGATATATGCGATCGTTAGACGGAGTCACTCGAGGGAGTGTTGTGGCGAGGGTATGCATCATTTCATCCATCATGCATGCGCATTAATAAGATTAGTTTAGTGGCTGTGATTGATTGCTTTTCATTAAATCTGTAATATAACTGATGCTTGTGATAACTTGAGACTAATAGTTCACACTGAGTTGATCACTCACTCCCACTCTGGGACGGTGTTTTAAAACACCAACCAGACTCTCTCATAGATGCAGGGAATGCAGAGCAGATGAAGCGTGGCGATGCTACTCTCGACAAGGAGGATGAGGTGTCATACTTCCAGTTGATGGACGGCTCTCAGTCAGCTGGAGAGGCGGGACCGGATAGCTGAGCGTGGGCTCGGCCTTAATCTTTTGGATCCACTATTCTTTTGCGATTTTGTTGGGCGACGCCTTGGGCGGCCCATATATATTCTTTTGGACTGTTCATATATACACATACATCTTCTTTATTTCAGTAGACTCGTGTGACTGTGTTTCATGCTCCAGGATATTCCAAATTGCGCATTTAAGCTTGATTAACCCTAAAACCATAAAATGTATGATAAGTGACACTCGGGAACTCGAGAGTCGAGCGTATGCATGACCCCCGATTTTTCGGGGCGTTACAACTCCAAAGTGGGTCTCACCGTTTGAACTTAGCCATAGCTCAATAGTAGACAGACTCTGTTTCAACATCGAGATCATGGGATCATGCGCACATGTGATGTGTGTGAGTGTGTGGTGTATGTGTTTTTTTTATTATAAAAAAAAAAAACACGCCAAAACTAATGAAATGGGTCGGTGTCTTGTTTGGGTTTTAAACAAGCGTCTTGCATAAGGCATGTGGGCATGACATGCATGGGGTGGAATGTTCGTTTTCAACGCTTTTCCAAACACGGCCAAACTAAAGTGAAAAAGACACACATAGCATCCAAACAAAGGACATTGCAAGCCCACCTCTCAAAAGGAATTTCTCCTTTCAAAATATCACAAAAAGTCCAAGTCACCTCATGCATGGTTTCCTAGGTTGCTTTCGGTGTAATAGTAAAATGTTTTTATAACATCGAATTCAAAATTTTCAAAATAGGACTGCTAACAAACCGGATAACTAGGGGTATACATGTGTCGATCCGAGTCGAACTGCGCTAAACCTGGCCCGGCCCGGTCACGTCACCAGCCAAACCCAGCCCGAACCTGACCTGGTCAGCAATCGGGCGAGTTCGGGCCAGTTTCAGACCTTACAACAAGTTAATGGGAAGGGCTTTAGTAGGTAATCTGTGTTCCATTACAAAGCCCTCGATCAACGGTTTAGATAGTTGAACTATAGAAACTACAAAAAAAACTAACTAGATAGGACATTATAATTCCTTTTTGTATTTGAATGAATCTAAGATGTTCAAGTTATATGTCTGTGAGGCGGATGAGTCATTGTCACTTCAGATATGGGCGATAAACTATCCCAGAAGGGTAAAGGGGAAAGAGACGGGTAGGGTTTTGAATACACACACACACACGCACACCACTCGACCGAGTCGGGCCAAGTTGAGTAGGGTTTCGGGCCAAACTGGGACATATTCGAACTCGGCCCGAACTCAGTTTCGGGCTGAAGAAAATGACCCGTCCCGACCCGAAACTCAGTTCCAAGTCGGGCCAAGTCGAGCTTTTTCAGGCCGAGTCGAGCGAGTTAACGGGGCTAGCCCGATTCGTGTATAGCCCTATGGATGACCGGTCAAGGCATGTTAAACATACAATTCGATCCAAATCATATTAGGAAACTCCCTCCCATAAGAAGTAAGATGGGGCCCACTACCATGTTTGTGAGAATTCCACCCCTCCAACAAGAAGTAAGATGCGGCCCAATAGGATGTTTGTGAGAAATCCACCTTATCTATCCATTATGCCAAATTATATTAGGACATGGCTCCAAAGGGGAGACAAATCTAAAACTCTGAGTGAGTTGCAGGAAAAAGTTGGTAGAAGAATGCCTATAGTTGAAACATCAAGGGTCCACCGTGATGTTTATATGCCACCCATACCATTCATAAGGTCATTTTTATTGGGATGAACTTAATATCAGCCCGATCTAAAACTTATATGGCCTCATGAATGCTTCAACGGTCGATGTTCAATCCTCACTTTTTTTTTTTTTTTTTTTTTTTTCCTTCTAGGTGGTTTCTCCATGGACAATGCCAAGACGTAGCAATGAGGTTTCAACGATAGACATTTCCCTACCAACTTTTTCTCACCGTAGCCCACTTGAGTTTCGGATCTGTCTTGTTTTTTGGCACATGTCTTAACATGATCTAACAAAATAGATGAACGGGATGGATTTCTCATAGACATAATGATAGGCCCCATGTAACATCCCGAATTTTTACTGTTTTGAATTTTCAAAAAAAAAAAAAACCTTAAATTATTTTTTTTTTAATGTGATTAACTTATATTATTACTTACTAACCATTAACACTCAATGCTAGCTTATACACAAATGGTTCTGTCTGGTCACGATCAGACCATGTGCGGGCCGTCAAGCCAGGTAGCCCGATTACACTTAGTGACAGCCCGTGTGGGCCGCCCAGCGACCGAGGAAGGTCAGAAAAATCTAAAAATTTAGGAAATCATAGATTTCACTGGGCTTGTGGTCCAACGCGGACTACGGACCCAATGGACACCCAAAAGTACCATCTGGCGCTTGCCCAATACGCCCACACAATGCCGATTAAAATCGCACCGACAAAGAAACTGAGACTCCGGCCTTCCAGCCGTCGGATTTCTTCCAAATTTACGGTGGTGATTTAATATATTTTTCTACACCCGTCCACCAAATCTGGGACCCGATCGTGGCACGGTGACCGTTGATCGCAAATCGGACCCGTACGACCAAACCCCGCATCCGTTCGTTCCCAAATTTTGTAAGACCCCTCATCGGGCCATGGACCACTTATCCTATAAATTTCATGGCCAGAGGGCCATCAGAAATGCTCCAATCACCAAAATGCCCCCCACAGGACCACTTAAAGGTCGGAAACACTTTCTCAGATCATATATCCATTCATCCGTTCGTCCTCAATTTTTGCATGGGCCCTAATCGGGCCATAAGGCACTTACACGCCAAATTTGGTGGCCAGAGGGGTGATAGGGCCCTAGATCCTAGAAAGACCCTCCCATAAGTCTAGTATAGTAAAAACCTAGCCCTTGGGGCCATTTACACCAAATCTGGAATTATAAAAAGGGCATCTTTTGGGCACCCCTCTCCCCATACGAATTTTGCCCTAGAAGAGAAAAAAAGGGAGAAGAGAAAGAAGAGAATGGAGAAGAAAGAGAGAGGGATGAAGGCATGGTGGACTCTCAATCAAGGTGGGGCCCAAGAGGATCAAACCCACAACCTCCTACACCTTCTCCAAGGGAAAACCCATCGAAAATCATCATCTTCATCTCGTGGGTCGTTTAGGTAAGATCCAACCCTCTTTTCCTTTGAAAACCCTTGTAATGAATGAGATTTGCATGAGAATCTAACATGTGATGGTTGCTCCTAGGATTACGGCCGTTCTACACCAAGATCCACATCTTCTAGGTCATTCCCAAGTCTTCAACAAACCCGAAGGTGCGGACTATTGTTCTTAGGTGGCCTAGCACCAATTTTACTATGGGTTTAATGATTTTGAGTGCTTGGATTGTTATGTTTAAAATTCTAGAGAGAACCCTAAGGATTTTTCATGTTTGTTGGATTTGTTAGAACATGCATGTTTAACTCCCAATGTGATATATATTGTACCTTCACATGATATTATGTTGAATGATAACATGCTTGTGGTTGTTGATGCATTCCCTCATATGCGGTGCTTCATTGTGTGTGTGACTAATTGCCGTGATGCTCATGACTTCTTAAGATGGAGGAAGGGATAACTTCCTCACACAACCCACACACTCACATGCACTTTAATTTTATGATAATTCTTGCTCGCTTGTTTGAGGTATATGCTTGGTGTGGATAGGATGCTTGATAATATGATATGGATGTGCTAGATGGTAATATGAGTCGTGGGCATGCGGTAGATTCTTTTATTGCGCTCTTGGGATGGTCAGGAACCTAACAAGAGAGGGTAGTCCCATCGGTAGGAATACACTAAGGCTAGGCTCGCGGATGGGGCGGGAGTGTACGGGTGGATGTAGTTCGACTACATGGGACTCTTGTGCCCGAGGTCATTCGTCTCATGCTCGCTTTGATTTGTGCGGACTAGCCTACTACCCGATCATCCTGTTTGTTAACCATGTTCGCACATATATGTATGGAACCCGATGCACCCTACAACCTTTGTGGCCCATTGATGACTAGACTATAACGGTCCACGGTCTCGTGAGCCGGCATGGTGGAATGGGACACCGTGTCCGAGCTGTCGGCCCTCGTTGGGGTACCGCGCCTCCCGTAGTGACCGCCAGCCGATCCCTTCCTTATCGGCACTCCTCATGTGCTTGGAGTCGGGAATGAGGACCCGACGGGATCACGGACCGCGGGGACTCGGCCTCACGCATTGATGGGGCCTTGGCCTCGCAACCAGATTAGGGCAGTGACATGTAGGGTGAATCAGAATCCCCAACCTGCTGGATGAATGGACTTAACTAAAAACTTGGCTAACATGATCGCATTGCATCGCATTAGTTAGGGTGGCGACTCGGCAGTCGAGGTCGCTCTGAGGGAGTGTTGTCATGCGATCGTTAGATGGAGTCGCTTGAGGGAGTGTTGTGGCGAGGGCATGCATCATATCATCCCGCATGCATGCATTTTAAATAAGAGTTATTAGGTGTTGATGATTGTCTGCTTTTCATTAAGTTCATATTACAATTGATGCACATTTGTAACTTGAGACCAATAGTTTACACTGAGTTGATCACTCACTCCCACTCTGGGACGGTGTTTTAAAACACCAACCAGACCCATTCATAGATGCAGGTAACTCAGGGCATGAGGAGCCTGGCGAGGTGAGCTTGGACGAGGAGGATGGACTCTCCTACTTGCAGCTGATGGGCGGCTCTCCATCGGCTTGATTGGGCTGAATTTAAATTTGCTGAGCCGCGGGCTCAGCTTTACTCTTTTTGGACTAGCCTTCTTTTGTTATTCTGTTGGGCAACGCCTTGGGCGACCCTTTATTATTTTGGACCTGTATATATGTGGGATTTCCTTTATTTCAGTAGACTGGTGCGATTGTGCTTCATGCTTCAGGTAATTCCAAATTGCGCAGTTAAATTTGATAAATAATAATAATAAAAAAAACCATAAATGCATGATAAGTGATACTCGGGAACTCGGGAGTCGAGTCTATGCATGACCCCCGATTTTCCGGGGCGTTACAAATGGTATCAGAGCAATAGTTTGGAATCCCTTGGGCCATGGGTCATGAACTCACCAACGCGTCCGCTGACTTGTGAGGAAACACAATAACGATCAGAAAAACGATAGGAAACGCAACGAAGACTTAGAATGGTAGGAACCATCCTTGAACCGGAACTGGCGACCTTAGACGAACGGTAAGACTTCCCAGGGATTAGGATTGGGTAGCGAGAGATAGTAGAGACGCTAGGAAACAGGTCCGAGAAACTTACAATACCTTAGCCCGATGATAGGAACAAACCAGAACTGAATGATTAGAGGGTCAAGGCCACCGTCCAAGTCCAAACGAGCTAACACCAAACTAAATTTAATAGTTTCGACCCATTGGGGGGTAAGGACTTAAGGGAGAACGAAATTTCAATGAAAATAGTGAAAATATAAAAAAATATAATTTTTACCTCTAACTAGGAGGAATCTCATGGAATGGATAGGCCCATTGCGTAGATCAGCTCGTTCTACCCCAAAATCATATATGGCATGTCCCGGGGGGCCTTACCGGCACCCGGAAAAACACCCGACAAGTTGCCCCAGCCAATCGGAGGGGTCACCCCGCCGACCCGTGTGGCCGCCCCGCCGAGGCTCCAGCAGCCCGCGTGGCCCCGCCGCTCACCCCGCCCGCCGGCGTTGTCACCCCGCCGAAATTTTTACAATTTTAGGTCAACTTCAAAAATCCATATCTCCTTCGTTACAACTCCAATTTAGGTGATTCAAAAGCCAGATTAAAGATGAATGAGTCTAGTTTTATATAAAAATAAGAAAAAAATAAAATAAAAATTATAATATAGCTAAAATTAAGCTGTTCTATCAACTATCCAAAAATTTTTTCTGATTTCGGACAGCTGTTGCTCCTAGAATTTTAATAATTTATTTACAACTCCAAATGAGATGAAATTTTGTGAGATGTCTTTAAACTCAATGATAAAACATTATAAAAATTTTAAAAATTAATTTAGTTACCAAAAGTACAAGAAACCTTACAAGAAATAGATCCCCTTCCCACTACTCCCACTCCATCATCTTCACTCTCCCATACCCAAACCCATCTCTTCAAAATTTATCTTCTCCTCCTACAAACTCCCCATATCCTCTCCCTCACCTTCAAACCACCTTCCCAAACCCTTTCTAAACCATTTTATTTTTCTCAACCCTGTTCTCAAGTCCATCCACAGAATCTCATTCATAAAGCCAACATCAAACCTACTCTCTCTAACTAACTCCCATTATTTATTTTTTTTCTCATACTCAACCCAAATCCATTTCCAACATACATTCCCCAAGACCCAACCTCAGACTTCATTCTCAAACCCCACTCCATTCACTCATTCACTCTCAAAACCCATTATAAAAAAAAAAAAAAAAATCCCTTCTCCATTTCTTTAACTTTTCTCAAATCTCACTACCCACTCTCTCAAATTTGCATCTTCTCAAACTCCATTCTCCCAACCCATCTCCAAACTTCATTTCTAAGATCCACCAAGCCTAACCCATACTTATTCTAAACCCAATCCTCCAAACCATCTTCTTTTTTTTTTTTTCAAAACCCATTTCTTTTGTTTATTCCCACCTATAAACTCTCAACTCATTTTCCAAATCTCTCTCATCACCCATATTTCCTTCTAGACCCATTCACTAAAACCCCACTCCTTTCACTCTCTTCTTCCCATTTCCAAATTTCACTTCCCACAACCTACCTCAATACCATCCTCAACTTCGTTTTCCTAAACACCATTCCCATATCACTTTCAAAGCCCATTCCTAAAACAAACTCCCAAAACCATTCCATCCCCATTTTCCAAAACCCATCTCAAATCCCAATCTCTACTCAAACCTCATATCTCAACTCACCTTCCATTTCATCTTACACAACCTTATTCTTAAACTCATTTCCATTTTTACACATTCTCCACAACCATCCGTCTCCTTGCCAAAGAAATGGCATATCTAGCAACCGTCGCCGTCTTCTTCGCCATTCCGGTGATCTTTTTCCTCAAGGGGAAGAAGCACCCCCACCCGCATCCGACCCAGAAGAATAGTATCTTAACCTAACGAACAATTAGTAGATTGTTCGAGTCAGTTAGAATTGCTCTCATATGATTGAATGATAGTTGTAACCTTTTCCTGCTTTGATTAGGCTGTGTTTCCTTTAAGTTGTGGTATTTAGTGATGCTTGTAATCCATGCTATAACATGTAACTGGCCATACTAATGGCATTTTGAAATCGATGTGGATGTATGGATTGAAATTCTCTTGTCACTTGGTAAATGCTTGCATGTATGGGTGCCTATAGACGAGTCATGACTTTTCATATTAAAGTTTAACATTGGGGGTCTATTTGAAAATTTTTTATAATCGTGCTAGGAATCATCCCGTGATTAAATTGATTACACACACACACACACACATATATATATATATATGTGCTTAAGTTGTACCGTAAGTAGGATTGAGTTTCATAGTTTAGTGCTCGATAAGCTCAGGTTAGGGATGAACTAAAGTAAAATATATTGAGTTTTCCTATTCTCTTATGGACTCAAGGTTCGAACAACATCGAGAAGATAATGTCCTTCATCTTTGCCTTCCTGCGGCCTTAGTAGCGTTGTTAACCCTTCAAACCGCCAGAATACCTTAAAACTTTTGATTCTTCCTCCACTGTTAAAATTCATGAAACCAAAGCGTGATTTGCCCATAACCCACTAGCCATAGGATTGAAATGGTAATTCATATAAAAATTTGCGACTTTAAAAACTTTTTAGGATGATCGTTGCCCATAGGCATGTTGAGAGAATTATTAAACCCCAAATTAAATATAAATTAAATCGAGAACTCTCGTAGGCCAAAACTCAAAAGTGTAACCTTATAAATAGGAGATCTAAACTTTTCAACGAGGTCGTTCCTTAAACATTTAGGTTGATGGGACTACGGAATTATGATACCATACACTTGCGAAGTATTCGCGCTTGACCCAATTCTCAATCCCGAGTAACTACCAACGGACTCACCGCTTTGACCGAAAGCGAAGACCGGGATACATCGAGGATTCGAAAGGGATACAACGTGTTGTCAATCTGGTCAGGCGGACAATCGACGATCGGTTTGAGCCTACCACAACCGTTATTTTTCCGTATTAGCTTGATCATAAAGAGTAGAATGCACCACCCTTAGGTAAACTTTATCAGCAAACACTTAGCACGATAATCATGATTTTGACATTATTTTCAAATCTCAAGGGTGAAATTTTTTTTTTGGGTAGAATATAATAAGCAAGGCTAGTATAGTTAGTATACACCCTACCACGTATATAAACCTGAAATCAATAAAACTTAGGCAAACAAAATGATAATATATTTATTTATTACCCTTAGGCAATTTCGAGGACGAAATTATTTTTAAGGGGTAGATTGTAACATCCCGAATTTTTACTGTTTTGAATTTTCAAAAAAAAAAAAACCTTAAATTATTTTTTTTTAATGTGATTAACTTATATTATTACTTACTAACCATTAACACTCAATGCTAGCTTATACACAAATGGTTCTGTCTGGTCACGATCAGACCATGTGCGGGCCGTCAAGCCAGGTAGCCCGATTACACTTAGTGACAGCCGTGTGGGCCGCCCAAATGACCGAGGAAGGTCAGAAAAATCTAAAAATTTAGGAAATCATAGATTTCACTGGGCTTGTGGTCCAACGCGGACTACGGACCCAATGGACACCCAAAAGTACCATCTGGCGCTTGCCCAATACGCCCCACCAATGCCAGATTAAAATCTGGCACTGACAAAGGAAACTGAGACTCCGGGCCTTCCAGCCGTCGGATTTCTTCCAAATTTACGGTGGTGATTTAATATATTTTTCTACACCCGTCCACCAAATCTGGGACCCGATCGTGGCACGGTGACCGTTGATCGCAAATCGGACCCGTACGACCAAACCCCGCATCCGTTCGTTCCCAAATTTTGTAAGACCCCTCATCGGGCCATGGACCACTTATCCTATAAATTTCATGGCCAGAGGGCCATCGAAAATGCTCCAATCACCAAAATGCCCCCCACAGGGACCACTTAAAGGTCGGAAACACTTTCTCGGATCATATATCCATTCATCCGTTCGTCCTCAATTTTTGCATGGGCCCTAATCGGGCCATAAGGCACTTACACGCCAAATTTGGTGGCCGAGAGGGTGATAGGGCCCTAGATCCTAGAAAGACCCTCCCATAAGTCTAGTATAGTAAAAACCTAGCCCTTGGGGCCATTTACACCAAATCTGGAATTATAAAAAGGGCATCTTTTGGGCACCCCTCTCCCCATACGAATTTTGCCCTAGAAGAGAAAAAAAGGGAGAAGAGAAAGAAGAGAATGGAGAAGAAAGAGAGAGGGATGAAGGCATGGTGGACTCTCAATCAAGGTGGGGCCCAAGAGGATCAAACCCACAACCTCCTACACCTTCTCCAAGGGGAAAACCCATCTGAAAATCATCATCTTCATCTCGTGGGTCGTTTAGGTAAGATCCAACCCTCTTTTCCTTTGAAAACCCTTGTAATGAATGAGATTTGCATGAGAATCTAACATGTGATGGTTGCTCCTAGGATTACGGCCGTTCTACACCAAGATCCACATCTTCTAGGTCATTCCCAAGTCTTCAACAAACCCGAAGGTGCGGACTATTGTTCTTAGGTGGCCTAGCACCAATTTTACTATGGGTTTAATGATTTTGAGTGCTTGGATTGTTATGTTTAAAATTCTAGAGAGAACCCTAAGGATTTTTCATGTTTGTTGGATTTGTTAGAACATGCATGTTTAACTCCCAATGTGATATATATTGTACCTTCACATGATATTATGTTGAATGATAACATGCTTGTGGTTGTTGATGCATTCCCTCATATGCGGTGCTTCATTGTGTGTGTGACTAATTGCCGTGATGCTCATGACTTCTTGAGATGGAGGAAGGGATAACTTCCTCACACAACCCACACACTCACATGCACTTTAATTTTATGATAATTCTTGCTCGCTTGTTTGAGGTATATGCTTGGTGTGGATAGGATGCTTGATAATATGATATGGATGTGCTAGATGGTAATATGAGTCGTGGGCATGCGGTAGATTCTTTTATTGCGCTCTTGGGATGGTCAGGAACCTAACAAGAGAGGGTAGTCCCATCGGTAGGAATACACTAAGGCTAGGCTCGCGGATGGGGCGGGAGTGTACGGTGTGGTGTAGTTCGACTACATGGGACTCTTGTGCCCGAGGTCATTCGTCTCATGCTCGCTTTGATTTGTGCGGACTAGCCTACTACCTGATCATCCTGTTTGTTAACCATGTTCGCACATATATGTATGGAACCTGATGCACCCTACAACCTTTGTGGCCCATTGATGACTAGACTATAACTGGTCCACAGTCTCGTGAGCCGGGCATGGTGGAATGGGACACTGTGTCCGAGCTGTCGGCCTACGCTGGGGTACTGCGCGCCCCGTAGTGACCGCCAGCCGATCCCTTCCTTATCGGCACTCCTCATGTGCTTGGAGTCGGGAATGAGGACCCGACGGGATCACGGACCGCGGGGACTCGGCCTCACGCATTGATGGGGCCTTGGCCTCGCAACCAGATTAGGGCAGTGACATGTAGGGTGAATCAGAATCCCCAACCTGCTGGATGAATGGACTTAACTAAAAACTTGGCTAACATGATCGCATTGCATCGCATTAGTTAGGGTGGCGACTCGGCAGTCGAGGTCGCTCTGAGGGAGTGTTGTCATGCGATCGTTAGATGGAGTCGCTTGAGGGAGTGTTGTGGCGAGGGCATGCATCATATCATCCCGCATGCATGCATTTTAAATAAGAGTTATTAGGTGTTGATGATTGTCTGCTTTTCATTAAGTTCATATTACAATTGATGCCTGTTGTAACTTGAGACCAATAGTTTACACTGAGTTGATCACTCACTCCCACTCGGGACGGTGTTTTAAAACACCAACCGGACCCATTCATAGATGCGGTAACTCGGGGCATGAGGAGCTCAGCGAGGTGAGCTTGGACGAGGAGGATGGACTCTCCTACTTGCGGTGATGGGCGGCTCTCCATCGGCTTGACGGCCGAATTTAGATTTGTTTGTCGCGGGCTCGCTTTACTCTTTTTGGACTAGCCTTCTTTTGTTATTCTGTTGGGCAACGCCTTGGGTGACCCTTTATTATTTTGGACCTGTATATATGTGGGATTTCCTTTATTTCAGTAGACTGGTGCGATTGTGCTTCATGCTTCAGGTAATTCCAAATTGCGCAGTTAAATTTGATTAATAATAATAATAAAAAAAACCATAAATGCATGATAAGTGATACTCGGGAACTCGGGAGTCGAGTCTATGCATGACCCCCGATTTTCCGGGGCGTTACACCCCACTCATTGTTGGACCCTAGCATGCATACCCGATGACTCAAAAACTACACATATGAAGTCATCTCATGGATGGACATCAAACAACAATAGAAAATGGAGAATGCTAATGGTCGAATATTCAACAGGTAAACCAAAAAACCTGATGGATAAGACCGTT
The DNA here is from genome assembly GCA_030180095.1 of Magnolia changhungtana. NCBI lineage: Eukaryota > Viridiplantae > Streptophyta > Magnoliopsida > Magnoliales > Magnoliaceae > Magnolia > Magnolia changhungtana. Next base: position 8,123,655 of record JASAUF010000630.1, on the reverse strand, counting down.
AAATTGGTTAATTTTTTAAATACAGGCAGTCAATGCCACACCAGGCATGTCCATGAACCCAGTTGATATATCGCTCTTCCATGGGTATGATGGAATGGTGGCTCTATTGTATTCAAGTTCTTTTGGCTGTATATATCATCTACATACAATAGGAACAATAGATATATGAAGAGCCGCCTCTTCGAGATGTGGTTTGGGTTTGCCCTTTTACTTAGCAATACCAATAGTAGCATGAGCATGATGTGGTAAGATTTAATTGGACGGAAGACCGTTGTTAGATATGGCCTAATCAAGTGCACACTTGATTAAACAACTTTCAAACCAATGTGGATTGAGTATTGCCTCTTTTTGTACCAATGTTAGCACAAGCATGGCATGGCATAATAAAATTTAATTAGGCGGTAAGTTGCCATTAAAAATAAGCTTAGTTAATACTAATGTTTGGGTAGAGCTGGGCATGTCTGACCCGATCCAGTGGATCCGACACGATTAGACCCAATCAGACCCGTTCCAAACTGAACCGACGACTTGGATCGGTGCGGATCGAGTAGGGCCATTCAAATCCGAAAGATTTTCAGATCGAGTTCGGATCATGGTCAATCAAGACCGATCCAATCCGAATGGATCAGATTCGATCCGATCCGCACAATGTTCATTCAACATTATTTACTGTAATGTTGTCCTCTTGAGATTAGGATATACCTCATTGTTACTTTAATATCATAAAATGATATAGAATAATAGATGAACGACATGGATGAAATAAACACATCATGCTGAGGTTCATAGAGCACCGACTATCCACCATTAGCTGGTGAAAGGAGTAGCCAATCCCTTTGTTGTGCTGCTTGTAAGACCCGTATCCTAGACCGTACCGTTCCGTAAGTTCTTGCGATCTTTCTGGTCGAATTTTGACAACCTTCGATCCTTAACCGACCTTGCGCGCGACCCTGATTTATACGCTGTCAACCCGTGTCGACTCAAACTGAGACTTGTACCAATGCGACCGCACCGTCGCCGCGACTCACGCGCCGAGGCGATACTCTGGCCAGGAGATGTGAGCCAGTGTTCGGTGCGAGGAAAACGCCGCACGTTGCGAAACCCAAGAGAATCTCTACGAGATGTCACATCAATCATCCATCAAGGGTCAAGTACACATCACTTTTCACCCATTTACAAGCAACCACAAAAGTCAAAAAGTTCTTACAAGCCCATACCTTTCTTACACCAAATGCCTCCAAAGTCAAAAAGTATCTTACACACCCATCACCACCACATCTATCACTCCATCAACCATCACTCCTCTCTCTTTACAACTCTCTTTCTCATTTTTTCAAACCATTCCTAAGCAAGTAAGAAATCCACACGTCCCAAGCCTCTCCAACTCTTCCAAGAGAACCACAAGTGTGGCCCACCTTTCCATCCCAAGATCCCCCCATCCTAGCCATCCATTCCTCATCTCCTCCGTCGGAATTGAAGCAAAGGAGCAAAGGAAGCCTTGGGACCAAGAAGAAGCCGGTGGGTGATCGTAGATCCTTGTTTTTCATACATTTTGTTTGATTAAGGGTCCACATATGTGGGACCCACCTTGATGTATATTTTTATGCAAGAAGGGCCCATAGTGGCGGGGTCCCTCCATCCTCACCGATCTCTCTCTCTCTCTCTTGTGTATGATGGCTTGTGGCCCACCTTGAAGCATTAGATCATCCACCTTGTCCACCCATCCAAAATGGTGTGGTCCACTTGGATAGACCCTACCTTGAAGCATGTATTATATCTAAGAAATCTACAAATGGGGCCCACTTTATACATGTGTTGATGGCCCACCTAAGCCGGACCCACCTTGTGTATGTGTTACACCCAAACCGTCTAGACGTTTTACCAAAAAATATATATCAGTTTCATTACAAAATTGGGTGGGTGTTCATGTATTCCCCACCTTATTGTATAGATTTAATCCATACCGTCCATTCTACTCTCCACATCATTTTAGGCGTTGAGCCGAAAAATGAGACCAAACCGACTTTCTGGTGGGCCATGGCACGGCAAACAGCATGGTTACCATTGAAATACTCCCCGAATTTCTATACACCGTAAAATGCCCAATATTGGGCTTGTTTGGCTGGTATTGAGCTATGGTGGCCATTGGGTGGGGTGGATTTTATTGGAATGGCCCCACCTGCGATTTTTCGCAGAAAAACAAAAAAAAAAGAAAAAAGAAGAAAAAAAAAAAGTAGGCATAGCGGCCTGGCCATTGTCCGTAGAGGGCGTGCATCGTCGCGCCAGCCGCCATGATGACGGCGAGCCACCACGGCTCTAGCCGTGGGCCCCACCATGATGTATATTTTCCATCCAGCCCGTTTATTTGGTGGGCCACCTCCTGAGGTGGGCCCCCTCCAAAGATCGGTCCGATCCGAGTCCCGGTTGGCCCACACCAAAGGAAACAGTGGGATTGAACCTCTGTCATTGAAACCCTTCCGTGGGCCACAGAAGTTTTGGATCAAGATGAAATTTGTGTTTTCCTTTCACCCTGGATCGTGCGACCTTGTCAATGGGTTGGATGGCATATAAACACTACGGTGGGCCCCACGTGGAGCCCACATGATTCATGTGTTTTATCCCACCGTCCGCTGGACGGTGGAGCCCTCAATATAGGTGCATGGTGTGTGTGCGTGGGTGCATGCTTGTGTGTGTGCGTGCGTATGCATGGTGTGTGTGCGTGTGGTGTAGTACACGTGTGTGTGTGTGTGTGTGTGTGTATATGTATATGTATTTATATATATATTATTGTACTGTATACTCTATTTAATTACATGTATATATATTATATATATACAAATATATTATATTATATTAGCTAATACACCGGATGGCGGGCTTTCATGGGCCCCACCAGATACATGGGTTGCATCCAATCTGTCTACCCATTTTGAAAGATCATTTTATGGCATGAGCTAAAGATGAGCCAGATCCCTAGACCCCAACTTGGCATGTTTTGAGGTCCATCTTAATGTATTTGTGGTAGATCATTGGGGCCCACTTTGATGTGAATGTAAGGCCCATGTCATTAGGCCATTTGATGTATTCTAGGGCCCATGAGTTAAGGCCCATTGAGATGTATTAGGGCATATGGGTTGAGGCCCATTTTATGTACATATGGGGCCCAATTGGTGTGGCCCATTTGTTACATATAAGACCCATGAGTTTAGGCCCATTTGATGTATCTAAGGCTCACGGGTTATGACCCATTGCAATGCGCATAAGGCCCATTGGTGCGGCCCATTGATGTGGCCCACTTGACGAATGAAAGGCCCATATGGTATGGCCCATTTGATGTATCTAAGGCCCAATGGGATGAACCTAAGGCCCATTGCAATGTGTTACCCCAACCTGGTTCATGTAGTGATGTTTACGACGGGCAATGCCTTGGAAGCAATGATGATTTGACGTCCACATTGTCGAATAATGTTGGTTAAATGTCCGCATTATGATTCTCCCTAAGGCCCATTGTTAGGCCCATACTTGTAGGTCGTTTAGGCCCATCTCCTTATGAACAACATCTATCTCATATAACATGTTTAGTATAGTCTCATGACTCATAATCATACGCATCATATGTATGCTTCGTATGAGAAGTGACTGATCATAGCATATGCCTTCAGGCAGATTGTTTAGGGGCTCCCGGTTAGGCGGTGTTGCCCCACATGAGCGCACGAGACGCACAGGATTGCTGCATGACTGGATAGTGTGATTCATGCATTCGCATTGTGTGATATGGTTACTGTACGCCCTAGCAACATCAGGGCCGTAGCCTCCACAGGCATATCGTGGTTGGTAGGATTAGATACCGGAAATCTAGTTCTACATGGGGTGCTATAGATATCTCTCGGTGAAAGTCCCTAAACCCTTATGGTACCAAGAGGTTACTCCAACGTCTAGACCGAGTGGGTGCATGAGCGCCGAGGGCCGATTATCAGAAGGTCGCGCTTTTCCACTGTGTCGTGGTTGGTTGGAAGGGGGTACGGCCTTATCCGCCCCAGAGGAGGGGGCAATGCTAGGCTGAGTCTGACCAGCTCAAGGAATGGGTCCGCTATCGACGAGCCGAGCCCGATATTGGTAGGCGAGTAGTGAGGTCTCTTCCACTTACCTTATTGCGCGCGATGGGGCAGCAATCTGGTTTAGAGTGTATTAGACCCCGGTGATATCCCAAATTTTGAGCTGTACTGATATGTGGACTTAGATGAGGATTTGTATGCTTGACTTGCATCTTGCATCGCATAGCCTTGGTACGGCCGACATCATCATGCCTTGCATTGCATAGCCTCGGTACGGCTAATGGTATTCATGGATTCACCAGCATGTTCCACATTACTCTGATACTGCATACTGCATTACTACCTTGTGCACGCACTTTCACCACCCTCTAAGCTTTCTATAAGCTTATGCACGACCGTTGCATGCAGGTGACGTGAGGACGCAGCAGCGCTGAGGCAGGAGCACAGAGAAGATTATTTTGGAGCTTTTTGTCCATTCTCATTGTATTTCCCTTTATGCTCATTGTACTTATAAAGTTTTTTATCATAGTGGAAATGTGATGAAGTTTTTTGTTGTTGTTTGTGGGTTATGCCTTTGGTTATGCCTATGACGAATTAGACTGATGTTGAAAATCCTCCTTATAGCATTCCAGGATCGGAACCTGGCGTATGGGCGCTGGGAGTCGAGAATGGGGTTCTACGGAGGCTGTCGGCGCCGGATTCGGCGATCAGGAATTTTGTGAGCCCGGTTTCCGAGTTTGGGGCGTGACACTGCTCGAAGTGCATTGAGCACCAAGTTGCACATAAGGGGAAAAGGTTTTATGCCGTCCAACTCATGGGAACTTCCCGTGAGGTCGAGTTGTGTGGGCCCCACCATGATGTGTGTCGAACATCAACACCGTGTATTTGATGGGTCTCCTTTAAATTATGGGATACCCCAAAAATCAGTCGTATACGGAACTTGAGTGGGTCATACCATATAAAATCATGTGAAGACATTTCTAAAACATATACAAGCACTTGGTGGGGCCCACCTAAAATTTGGATGCATTTGAAACTTGGTCTGACCCCATCCAAGTGGGACACACATAATGAATGGTCTGAATTTGTGAACCACAACTCGATGGGCCTAAAAAATGATTATGAATATTGTAATGGGAGGGTAACATGTAACGGTAAAGGTTTCACAAACGGTCACTTTGCTAGGTAGTGGCTGTCAGGTGTACCAACGCACAGGCGGCTGTGATTTGACATTTTTTAAGTTCTGTGGGTCCCATCATGAGGTATGTGTTATATCCAAACCGTTCATCCATTTGGCGGGCTCATCTTAAGGCTTGAGTCGAAAAATAAGACAAATCTAAAGATCCAGTCGATCACAGTGCAAAAAGTAGTGGGGTTGAACATCTACCATTGAAACAGAGGTTTTGATTTGAACACTATCCAACCCGATCTGACTCGGTCAACTCGATGCCTACCTCTATGTTTGGCTATTGTCCCTACCTTGTTGAAGTTATATAGTTACAGCGTGATGAGAATTGATTGGATAAAAGCTTGTTGTTAATTGTTATACATAAAGCTTGGGATTTCACTACCCACGTGTACTCGAACCCTTGACCAGGTGTTAAAACTCCCGAGAGTCTATCACCGAAGCAAGAGTAAGGACCCTTTAGGTACTCAATATGCCTTCTTTTTTAAACGAGAGCATATTAGCTGAGACCCTAACTCACCCAAGATTGTGTATGTATTGTGTATTCACCAATCCATCAGTTTTTCCATCATTTTAGGGCATTATCAAAAAAAGAAACAAATCCAATTATTGGGTGGACCATATCATAGGAATAGTGGAGATTGACCATTAATGGGCCACATAAGTTTTGGATCAAGCCTATGTTTGTTTTTTCCCTTGGTCCAGACTTATGTGCCCTTATTAACATATTGGATGGCAAGTTAAACACTACATAAACATTATGGTGTGCCCTAATAAGTTTTTAATGGTAGGGCATTTAATCATCGTTGTTCTCATGGCATGGTCCACCTGATAATTGGATCTGCTTCATTTATAGAAAAATGCCCTAAAATGATATTAAAATATGGATGTACAGCTTGAGTATATAATATAGACATCAAGGTGGGGCTCAAAGTACGGGTCACACCGTCTTGGGTGAGTCCAGGGTCTCACCTAATTGAGAGCGGGTTAGGTGAGACCCTGGATCCACAGAGGTGAGTGAGACCCCTAAATGTGGGGCTCAAAGCAATGCATGTGCCTTAAATCCACACTGTACAACAGTGATTGAATCCCCACCATTAAAAACTTAATGGGGCCACTAGAATATTTATTTTCCATCCAACGTGTTGATAAGGTCACAGTAAGTTTTTAATGCTTGATTACCACGGTTTTATGTACTGTGGTTTAGTTGAGATTTGGATCTGCTTCATTTTTTAGATCATCTTTTTCAATACGAATGGATGGCATGGATATAGTCGCATACATCACAGTGGGTCCCATAGTCAAGAGTTCCACCCACCTTGCCGGGTTCTCTCTTGATCCAGTCCCCCTCCATATCCATTTTCATTTTTGCTTTTGTGGCCCCATCCATATGACAACTTGTCATCCAATCAAATCCCGCCACATCACGACAATGCAAAATCCCGATCCATCCCTCCGCCTAGGGCATGAGATGTAGAGTGTTGATATTATGATCCGGTGTAAAGAGGAATGAGGATGGTTAATGCACATTTTAAAGTTAAGACCCACTAGATGATACTTTCTGTCGTTTTTTCTATTGATTTTCAAATCGCATATTTTGACCATCAAATATTGTTGTTTTCTGCCATCACTGTAACACCCACGGTAACATATCATATGGATAGGATTGGATTTTCTAATAGGTGTGATATTTAACATTTAAACTATCAATTCTACTAACTTGCATATGGACGGTTCTAATTTCTACACCCCCTACCAATTGTATCATGGCTCTACCATATTCACATTCTTCCGTGTGCATGCTATTGGCATGGATTAGGTGAGGCAGGGTAACAACTCAGTGGGCGAGGCCTTAAGCATGGGCCCACCTCAATGCATGCATTCTTTATATATTCACTTCTTTGATCCATTTTGCCATCTCATTTTAGGACACGATCATTGAAATGAGGCAGATTCAAGTAGCAGATCAAATTGCTATTTGTATTTTCCTTTCGTCCATGTCCTTATGACCTTATGAACACTCAGGACTCAACTCATACGTGCGTGCGTGCATGGGCACGAGCATAGGCCTGGGCACAGTCATGGTCATGGTCACGATCTAGGGTTCGGTGCAGGGGTGTAGACATGTGAGGTAGTGTGGCTGTGAAGGCATCCGTAACGCACTTTGCACTTCGCATGTGCGCATCGTGTCATAGATAGGTCGCTCCCTTGCGACTTTATGTGAATCAGTGCGAGACGAGTGCGACAGAAGCTTTGGGTCGGATGGTTGGAGTGTTTTGGGTGAGTAGTCTAAATGAGACTATTCGGTATTTTATATAAGCTGAAAACTAGCCGTTTAAGAGAGATATAACTGCACATGCATTATTAAACCGGACCATGCAAAAATTGTTGCATATGACTAGCCCAACAGTTATAAAACACCTAGCCAATAAGTCTAAACGACTAGCATGTGGCAACTAGTTTGTCCCACATATATAACGGTCAAAAACCGCCAAATAACAATTAGTTTCTCACCAATAGTCATAAACGGTCTCATGGAGTTATGACCCTTAACAAAAACGATTAGCAATCCTGGCTTATATAAACCATGCCTGGGTGGTTCATTGGACCATCACCAACATCTCGAACCACTATTGCATACTACCCAACAAGAAGAACAACAATGACTTTTGATCAAGTCAGCAAGGTTCAATGCGAACCTTAGCCAACAATCCTCGATAAATAGACTAAAGTAGTGGTCTAATCCAACTATAATTTCTAATCTTATATCTAATATGGGATTTTTTTTTTTATATGCAAGATAACATTGTGTATACAAAATTTCATTCATGGTTCTTCATGTTTATTGGACGCATAACTGCATACAAGCTTGTCATATCATATTAGTTATTTGACTGCAACCTATAAACATTTTCAATCACTATGAGAATGAACGAATAACACTTTAACAACAATGTGATCACACTTGCTTCAACATGTCCTTAACATTTTATTTTTTTTTAAAAATTATTATTTTACATAAATTATAAATATGTAATTTAGATTAACATAAACTCTCCCATAGAGAATATATTCCAATGATATCTTTACTACTTTGGATGTTCTCTCTTAATACCATGGCAAATAATCAATGTATATTATTTAAGGATAATTAAATGGAGCAAGACTCCTGCGTGAGTTTTGTACCACTTAAAAAATCAGGTGATCCTCACATTTGTAAAAAAAAAAATGCCCACTGTTGAGTACACCTTAAAGTTTATATGCCATCTACATGGTTTATAAGGTCATTTTCAATGGGATAAAGTGAAAACACCAGTAACCTAAATTTATACAAAACTTTTGTGGCCATATAAATATATCAATGGTGGTAACTAAATCCCCACCGTTTAATCTTGTTTGGGCCATTTGAGTTTTGGATTTATATTATTTTGGTCTCGTTTCTTAAAATGAGCTCGAAAAACAAAACGGATGGACAGGTTGGATATCTGACAAACATCCGAGTGGACTCCACCCAGAATCCCCGTGGAGGAACTTCATGGAAAGGCTTTCGTAGCAAATCAGCGTCGGAGTCCCGCACCACTAGCTGTGGAGCAGATCCGTATACCCGTGTAAGACCGCAGTGGGTGGTTCCCTGGTTATGGGGCCCACCTTGATGTATATGTTATGTATCCACACCGTCCATAAGTTTTTCCAAAACTCATCTTAGGAAATGATCTAGAAAATGAATACATCCAAGTATCAGGTGGACCACACCACAGGAACAATGGTCATTGAACACCCACCATTAAAAACTTTTTAGCCCCGCTGTAATGTTTATTTTCCATCCAACCTGTTAATAAGGTCAAACAGACATGACTGAAGGGAAAACACAATTATCAACTTGATCCAAAATTTTTGTGGCCCATAGGAAGCTTTTAATGGTGGACATTCAATATCTACTGTGTAGTCCACTTGAGATTTATATCTATTTAATTTTTGGGACCAAGCTCTGAAATGATCTGAAAAAACTGATGGACAACGTGGATATACAACAAACACATTAAGGTGGGCCCCACAGTCAGGAAAACACTGGTAGTACCTAATTCGTTATCGTCCTAGTGGATTTGAGACTCTCTCGTTTTATAATGGTGCGATATTTTAGGGCGGTTCAAACTTTCAGGTGTCCTCGTGGTTCACCCAACCGTTTCCTATCTCTCTTCATTGTTCCCTTTTGGGAGAGGGAGACGTCCTTCCTCTCTTCTTTTCCTTTCCAAGAGAGAGAAAGACAACGACGGAAGTACTCATCTGGTCGGTCCCGAGAGCCACCCAAATCGGTACTCCATCAAAATATCCGAAACGAAAAAGTTAAAAAAGCAAAAAGAACGAAAAATCTCACCCCCGATAGAAGAAAAAAAATCACACCCGCTCCGGTTAACAAACACCCCCTTTTTCTCACTTTTTTGTCTTTTCATAGCCATTTTTATGTATATATCATATACCAAATATCTTCTCATTTCATCTTCCCTTTTCGTCCCCTTTCCCCTTTTTCTAGGGTGTTTTTTTTTTTTCATCTTTTTATTCTCATTCTTCTCATTCTTGCAATGGCATTTGAATCCAAATCTCAGGAGAGGAAGAAGAAGAATCTGGTGTTTTTCGCAGATGTATATAATGTGATGATGCTGCCGCCGAAGGAGATTGATCTTGACAAGGAAGCTGGTTTTGAGCTCCGTTTTCAAGTTCCTGATGTTCGGCTAGCAATGAAAGTGAGTTTTTTTTACTGTTCTGTTATTTTTCTTTTCCCTTTGAATTTTGAATTTTGAATTTTGATTCTTGATTTCTTTATGTTCTGAGTATCTTTAATGTTTAAAGAAATGATCGGATACAGGTGGCTGAATCGGAAGTATTGGTGCAGCCGCTCTTTCCCGCTAACATGTCTCATGTCTATAATATCCAATCCGTGAAAAAGGTGGGCCATACGATGATGATCGCGTGGTACGAAGATCTGGCTGATCCAGTCATTACTGAGTCAGACCAGTACACTGAGTCACACCAATGGCTGTTTGTTGATCTTGATGTTGTGTCACGGTGAGTCGGTCTGATTCTCGTATTGGGCGATCATCATGGTATGGCCTGACTTCTGTGCGGATTGGATGTTCTACACATGTGACACGTTGGTTGGAAAAAATGGCCTTACGCGAACTTCTGTCGACAGTTGTATCTGATCATTTCTCTTGTTTTATTGTTGATTTCCTTTTATTTTAATGTCGACGATGATCACTGTCGTATATTGTTATTCATATGAAGGTTGTTTCTGTTATGGTCATTTGAGAGGAACCGGATTTGGTGAGGCTGGGAAACACCCACTTCGGTGAGGCCCTGACTAGGCAGGATTTGATTGGGCTATGTGCCGCTGTCAGAAATGGGGTGACACAATGTGGGCTGAACCAATGGGAGACCTCCATGTCAGGGCCTCACCGAACTCGGTTTATCCCAGACTCACCAAATCCGGATCCCATTTGAGATTGAAGGGAGATCAACTGAATAGAACTAATTATTTTCTTTTATTTTGATGAGTTTGAGTTTGTTGAAATTTTGATGTTTATGTGAAAAATCCTATGGTTCCATCAAGGTCATGCAATGGTACAAAGAAAGCTCTGATCATTAATCTGGACAATCTATCATGTGGTCCCACCTATGATTGTGCATAATCTCAAAAACTACTTTGATCAGATGATCTAACTATCCATTCACTGGCCTGATCTTAATTAATTATAATAGTAACGGTCCGATCTTCATCCAGACCATCCATCACTTGGGTTCCACCATTGATTGCCATCCTCTCATGAATCACTTTGATTGGATGATCTAACCATCCATTCATTGGTGAGGGAAATGGGTGGTCTATATTAATTATACTAGAAATGGCCTGATCATTGATCCTCATCATCCATCACATGGGTCCTGCCATTGATTGTCCAATGGTAGAATGGTCTGGATCACTTACAACTATCTGTCATGCATGGGTTTATGTGCTTGATCTTTAACTTAAAAAGGATTTTATAAGTTCTCTTTCTTTTCTAAGTTGCAAATTATAAAAATGCTCGCTCATGTGTTAATGTGCAACCATTCCCACGTGCAATGCACATGAAATTTACTTTTCTTTTCAGATACGTGTTCATTTTTCTTTCTTTTTCATGGGCTGTTTTTTATTTTGCTGATACTGCTGGGGTAGGAGGAACCAAGTGGGATCACAGTCAATTACAGTTCTTCCTACGTTCATTTTTTTTTTCCTTGAAATGAAGATGAAATTATATGTCGCCATTAAAAAAAAAAGAGATGAAATTATATGTTTCCTATAATCCTGTTTTCTTTATTACTATCATCATTATCACCATTATGATTTCCTGTGTTACCTTTACATAGCGGAATGGTTGATGGATCTGCATTAGCTACTTCCGTCACTTCTGTTCATATTGAAGATTGAATTATTGGGCTGTCAGGAACGTTCATTTATATTTTGATTATACTTGGAGTGGAGTTGATAGGGGAGTGATTTACATATTACATGAGCTTCATGAAGAATGAAATTATGATTTTGATTGGAAAGTTGTTGAGATGGGTTGATGTGATGCAGGACTTTCTAAGGAATAGAGAAGTTGGTGAGTTTCTCAGTGGGGCTTTAGCAGGTGCCATGACGAAAGCTGTCTTGGCTCCTCTTGAAACCATTAGGTGGGCATTTCTGCAATTATTTTGGTTTTTTTTTTTTTTGTTTTTTTTGGTTTTTGTTGTTATCATAGCTGCTGCTGTTTTCTATTTATCAAATACTTATTGAAATACACAGGGATCCTCAGCCGCCAATAATCTCTAATGAGGAACTTGTTTCATGACACACACACACACACACACACACACACACACACACACACACACGGAAACACTCACCTGCGAACCAGTTCTTACGTACTACATATGAACTTTTTTGAGAACTCATCATATCTGATGAGTCTCGCAAATCTGAACGGTCCACATGAAGCAGATCCTCATGAAATCCCCTGGTACAAATTTTTACTTTGAACCAAAACTTCGGCGGGCCATGAAAAATGCAAACACTTTATTCCCTTGATTTGAATTTCTCTTTGCTATGGCCCACCAGAATCTTAGATCAGGGTGAAACTTCACGCCCTAAGGTTTCATGGGATTCCGCATCTTATGGACTGTTCGGATTCAACACCCATGACACGTGTGCAAAGGTGCGTAGGTGAGCATGCCTCTCTCTCTCTCTCTCTCTCTCTCTCTATATATATATATATATATATATATATATATATATATATATATAGGTTGATGAATTAGGGCAATAGGTTGTATTTGTGAGCTTTATGGAAATATCTGGATGGCTCCGAGGGAGGGTTTGCCAATTTGGTCACCCCTGTATGATTTTCATGATGCCTTTGTTTGCCGTTGTAATGCCAGCTAGGTGAATATTTGTGGCAGCTCAGTTCTGTGAGGCTGCATTCAGATACAAATATTAACTAAAATTGCAATAATTAGTCCAGTTAGTCCAGCAAGTCTTGTAAAGAGATAATGACCAAATTGTAATTACCTTAGTAGCCATAAAAGGAAGTAGCCACAAATTGCAGTTAGATTCCTTTTTAAGTCCAACTCAGAAGGTAACTCTGTTATTTAGAGCCTTGTTCACCAAAATGAATGGCCATTCATGAGTCAGCTAATGCATATGCCACCACATGTGCCAGCATGCCAGACAAGTGAAATATCCAAGCCATCCATCAGGTGGACCTCACCATGTACATGTTACTGCCCATAGATAAAGGTGGTCCACTGATTAGGCATGCCATGATATTAGAAATAAATGGGCGGGTTAGAAATCTTTGGCAGAGTTTTTTTTCACAACCGTACATTTGTTCAGTTAACTGTTTTCCACCTGACTAGGGAACAGGGAATCTACATAATGGCACCCTTCTGATGGATGGCTCGGATATTTCACTATCTGCCATGCTGGCACATGCTTGGCATGTGCATTATCTGACTTGTACATGTTTGTGGGTTAGCAAAGCCCATCAAACTAGTTATTGAATTTGATTCAACAATGTATCCTAATTCCTAGTAGGCCCAATACTTCATATTTTCAGTCCCTTTGCAGGTCATATCAAGCACACTTCACCTCCTGTCTTGTTTTATTGTATGAATCTTATAGAGATATGATTGATGACATAACGCATAAAATAGGATTGGGCCTAAACTTACTTGTGCTAACTCTATTATATAGCACATTGCCTATTTGATTTAAGAAAGTTATTGGAAGTTATGAGTCCTACTTGCTACTAAATCGCTTCCCAGCTTATTCTTGTGGGTATGATTTTGGGATATGATAGTCAGGTCTCGTGTAGATTACAGCATCTTCTCCCACAATTCACATTGTCTTATACTTTTTTGGGGATAAGAAATATGTTTTCGTCTAGTGTGGCCTTGACCGCAATGTCAGTACAATTTTTTATTGGACAACATATTAGTTCTGTCATGGTTGTGGGGTTTGTTGGGATTGTCATGAAGCTTGTAATGAGTAGACCCAACTGAGTTTTTCAAGTTACTGGTTTGACTCAAGAAAGTTGGCTAAGTCTTCTGAGTTTTCATTCAAGCTTTTCAAGCTTTGTAATACCAAATTGAAAGGCCGAGTTTCAAGTTGACTTGAAATCTGTCTGAGTTGTATAGACTCTACTCATTTTCTTTCTACAACTCAACTTCCACGTCTGATGCTGACAGTGGGTCTCTTTGCAAGAGTTTGATCCTGACAGGTGAAGAAGATGACTTTCTAGAAAAAGTGAACATTTTTCCCATTCCCTTCTGTCAACATGAACGAGATCTGTGATTACAGAGCAAGAAATGTAATAGTAGCCATTAGATTCGCAGCAGTGGTGTCATCAGCAATGGAAAGTGACTCACATTGGCTGACATTATATATGGGTAAAACTCTATTTGTTTAAAAAACAAAATGCCAAACCTGTTTTATGTTTTCTTTTGCAGGACTAGAATGGTGGTCGGTGTTGGGTCCAGACACATTGCAGGCAGCTTTATTGAGGTCATAGAACAGCAAGGCTGGCAAGGACTCTGGGCAGGCAACACCATCAATATGCTCCGTATAATCCCAACTCAAGCAATTGAGCTTGGCACGTTTGAATGGGTCAAACGAACATTAACATCTTCCCAAGAGAAATGCAACCAAGACAAGTGTCCGAAAGTGCGAATCGGCCGTTTCAATTTCGAGTTATCTTTTTCGTGCATCTCTCCTGTCGCTGTTGGTGGTGCAGCTGCAGGGATTGTGAGCACGCTTATCTGCCATCCTCTAGAAGTCATGAAGGTAAAGAAATTGCAAAATGCCAGTCATCCGTAACATGAATAGTGAAAGTGCAGTGGGCAAGTACTTATTTTAGGAGAAGCCAAATATTGTTATCAGCTTGGGCTGTCTTACAATATTCTTCCATTGCTTGTAGGGGTTTCAATGGGCCGGGCTGGTTGATTAGGCTTCCATGCCTGTCTAGCAACATGTTTTGCTTGGGTCTCATCTTTTGGCATGTAGGCTCTGTCTGTACCTTTTCATTGGGGCCTAACAAATGCATGGGCGAGGTCAGGGTCTACGCCTGTCATTTTCCACCGAGGCCTGGCCCAAACACCAATCCAGGCAGCCTGAGATAAATTTCAGGCCCAAGAAATAAATGTTCTAAACTGGGACAGACCTATTGCTTACTCAGCTAGAATAACATGTATTTTATGGTCCACCCAGCAGATAACTTCCAACGTTTCATGGGCGTGTGACGTCTGATCTATCCAATAGGTTGGCCCCACCATCAGGATTGCCTTAGGCAAAATGAACCAAATCAACTCATTTAGTGGATCATACTTGTAATTAGCAATTTATCAATGGCTAGACATTGTTTTCTATTGTGTCGCCCACCAGATGAGCACTAGGTGATCCTTATGGTGGGGCCAACCTATTGGAAGGGTTGGATATTGCTTTCAAATAATAGATTAGAAGTTATCCATTGGGTGGACCATAACTTGTGGTCCAACTGGTTAGACTTGAGACCTCTTTTTTAATGGGTTCCTTTCATCTTTGAATGCATCCAGTGGCCTGTTGACTGCAGAAAACAAAAAACAAAATAAAAAGTTTCTACTGTTTCTTTGAATCCTCATTAGAGTATGTTACAGGATCGCTTGACTGTAAATCCCGGGGCTTACCCTACTATTAGCCTTGCTCTTCACAAGATCTACAAGGACGGTGGAATTGGCGCCTTTTATGCCGGTATTTCACCAACTCTGATTGGCATGCTTCCTTACAGTACGTGCTACTATTTCATGTATGATGGGATGAAGAACTCTTACTGCCAAGCAAAGAAGAAGGCTTCACTAAACCGTGCAGAGCTGCTTCTGATAGGAGCTCTATCAGGTGAGAACCTTTGTTTTTTTACACACACCCCACACACTCACACACCCACTCACACCACATGGGCACTCGATTCCTGGTCTCGGTGTTGAAACTCCTGTGAGTCTACCATTGAGCCATGAATGGAGACCTACTATCAGATGAGAACCTGGCTTTAGCTTTCCATTTTCTTGCAGAACAAAATAATTCGAACCCTTTGACATTTCCATTTAGGGGTGTTTGGATGGAGGAAAACTAAAACGTGAGACAAATGTAACCTGGAATCCTCAGGAGCCAGGGAATAGAAAACCATGGATTCTGATTTTCCATCTATCCATTGTCTGTTTCGGATTCCAGTTTTTCATGGATTCCACATACGGTCACCTTTGTTGTCTTCTCTACCTTGGAAATTGATTCAACATCTGTTTCGAGAAAATGAATGTCCATAGTTTTTGAGAAAAAAGTTGACATATGGAAATCAGTTTCAAGGCTCCTTTTTCTTCCCCTTCTCAAGTGGTGGAAAACTGGGTTATCCCATTGTTCTAAAACTTGGTGAGTTGACTCGAAACTCAGCTGAGTCAACTTGATTCGGCAGGATTTGATTCATGACTCATGGAAACTCGCTGAATAGTGTGACTTGTCCAAGTCTTGACAAGACTGGTCGGGATGGCTCGAGAACTCAACCGACTCTATACGACTCGGCATGACTGGACTGAGTTACTGACCCAGTCAGCTGGGTTCTATTTTTAAAACTAAAAATGTTTGGCATGACAGTCGAAGAGGCAACCTCTTTTGCAAGGGAGATAATGTGCTACCACTGTACTAGAATGTGCAGTTTTGTGTTGTTCGGGTATTTTTAGTCTGTTATCTGTTTCCAACAGCTTTAAATATATTAAATAATAAAAAAATCAATTATAAAATATTGATTTGAGTTACAATTCCAAAAAAAATAAAAAATCAAGTAGAGTTGATTAAAGACCAGGATGTGTCCTCAAATTGACTTAACCTGGCTAGATAGTGAATCGAGTCAAGTTTTCGAGTATTTGAACTATTGGTTTTCCATGGAATCCAATTTTGTTTCTGGGTTCTCCACAATCGTAAGCATCTCGTTAGGGACATATGTTAGCGAATTTCTCTGAGATCGCTGAAAGCAAAAGCTTCCGGATTCCTGATTCATCAGGCTTAGATTGAAACACTGTTGTTTTGTCGTTTTCTTGGGGAAACAACTGCAGTGTCTTTTGTGGATGTGTTGGGTTATTGGCATGAGATATGATAGGGCACTGAAGACTGACCTGTCATATGCTGGGTGTCTGTTAAACACTTCCATTTGAGATTGGGCCAGACTAATATGCCCACTTCCACCATTTTATAAATGGTGGTGACTCATCCAGATTTTGGGTTGTGCATGTCACCATACATGGGTATCAATGTGTTATAAACTGTCTAAATCATCGGCCTGTTGTGGATCGATCATCATCATCATCATCATCAAAACCTTATCCCAACCAATTGGGGTTCGCTACATGAATCCTTTTCCGCCATTCCACTGTACCAAGGGCTACAACTTTAGTTAGACCATAGGTCAAATGCCCTAGCATGAGTTTGGAATGCCATATTGTCCTGATTCGTGATGAAAGTTATGGCATTGACGCTGGCTGCCGACCTGATGCAACCCACTTTTTATGGTCTTGGGAGTTGTGGCCTTACACAGACGTTATGTAATAAACTATTACATAGGTTGATTATAATCAAGCAATATCTAATAGTATATTAGGTAGGTTGATTACAATCATCGGATTTTGTTTTTGATCCAGAATTCCCAGTCTTGTTGAGAAGACATTCTTAACCATAGATATCCGTTGTGGAATTCTAGCTGTTGACAATCTCTGTTTAACCACATAATTGGATGGTTATGATCAACCAAATGCGATTAACATGTTTCTTGAAATGTGCTCCATCGATAATGGAGCAATTTTGGATCAGTGTTCATGTATGCACCTTATTGCACAATCCTAGTCAGGTGTCTTTCCTGCTTTGAATTGCGCTTCAGGCTCATGCTCATACTCATACTCATACTCATACTCATGGCTCCTAGCTGCATATACCTCCTGCCATGAATCGGATGCTTCCCCGTTCCTGCACTTGAATCTCTTCCGTTCATACCATGCTTCATATAACTATAGTATGCACATGTGCTTGCCCCTTGCTTGGTTGGTAAGTAGAAACCAAATCCTCACTGTAGATAATTTGAGGAAGAGGGGGATGCATCAGCTGCTGAGAGCATTGACCACCTATTTTTCCATTGTCCCTTTTCTATGGAGATTTGGAATTAGGTGTTCAATCTGGCTAAGGTCTCCTGGGTGATGATGCTAGCATCTATAGGGGATCCACTGTTTAGATATTCGGGAAGAAATCAAGCTGGTTAACTATCAGGTTGGACAATGGGTGGTCTGGAAAACCTTGCAGTTTTTTTATAAAGCATCCATTGTTTCCACACAGGTCTTGTGTATGGTGTACCTGATATTTGACCGCCCTGAATATTTGTTCAAATGATCTGCATGGTGGTCCCACCTGGTGCATGGATTAGATGTCCTAGACATGCTAGTTTGGCACGTCATGCCCATGCGTGGAGGTGCGTGGATTGGTTTGGCATGCATGTGAAGAGATGTCTCTGGTGGACAAGAAAAGGTGCATAAAGGGATCTGGTTCCTTGATGGTTCTGTTCTGCAGGAACTGATTACCCACAGGCAACGTACCACAACTTGTGGTACCGTACCATCTTTCCCGCAAATGTTTAGGAAATCAGGACCATGAAAACGATGTGCTCAACCACTTGTCTAGGAAATCACCTCTTCTCGAAATCAAGCTGTCCACTCACTATGTGGGCCACACCTATATGTTGATTCAGATAATTGGTTGCCCATTGATTGTGATGGTATGGCCCTCCTGATGAGCATAGCGGCCTGGTTTTTTTGACAGGCGATCTGCATGGTGGGCCTGAAAAAATGACATTTGGGCAGTAGCTCTGGTACCCTCCCTTTTTGGTGGTACATATAACTTGTGCATAGTTGAATTAGTCTCATGTAGCTAAAGTATCGAGAAAAAAAAAGGGGGGAAAAGATGCATCAGCTGTATGACCTCTTCCTTTTCTCCTGTCAGGTTTCACAGCCAGCACGATCAGCTATCCGTTGGAAGTGGCGAGAAAGCGCCTGATGGTTGGATCACTGCAAGGGAAGTGTCCAGCCAACATATCCGCGGCATTGTCAGAGGTCATTCAGCAGGAGGGGCTGCTGGGTCTCTATAGAGGGTGGGGCGCGAGCTGCTTGAAAGTAATGCCATCATCTGGCATTACATGGATGTTCTATGAAGCATGGAAGGATGTTTTGCTCGTTGACAGGCCCCATTTGTAGTTGATTTTGATGTGGGGCTATGGATTGAATTCATCCACTTCCGGCGCCCTTCCATGCACAATGCTGTCGGGGAGAGGCGATGATTTATATGGCTGTGGTGGGATTGGTCCGGTAAGAGAAATTGTCGGGATGGCGCATTGGTTTATGCTAACAAGATTCCTGGATCAGGCAAGATGTTGATCTACATTGATATGATATAATTGCTTTCTTTTGCACTAATGTTTAGCTGAAGAGAGAACTTTGATACTCGGCATAGTGTGATGGATGATCCGCAGGCACTTGGAGATTACATATAAATTGGCTCCATGTCATGAAAAATAATTCAAAGTAAACCATCCAAAATATGGGTCCCAGTTTAAACGAACGCCTTGTTTGATTATCCGACTATTGGATGGTTAGAAATGTAAGTTAAACATTGGTCCAACTTCCACAAACAAGTGTCCATGGATTTGGATGTCAGGATTGTTAAACCACTTTGATTTTAGGACTATTACTTCCTGCTATAGTTTGATTTATTGTATGCCATGTGTGAAATTTCTTACTGCCTGTGTATCAAGCATTCTGCTCAGTTGGAGTATCAAATAACTCCCCTATGGTATTTGTGTCACTGGTTCCAGAGAAAATACAAGTTATCGGCTTCAATTTCTGTGCATGCTGTGTAAATGTGGAAGATCAGGACCGTTCATCAGTTGGAACCTGTGGACTGTGAGTGCATCCATCCTAGTCAATGGTTGGATGGATTTTGAAGGTTACGACCGAGTGGCTGTAAAAGGGCGAAAAAATCCAAGAAAAGATAAATCATCAATGGGCCGGATTCTTCCAATTGGTGGCTAGGGTCATCCCCCTGGTGTGATTTTGGGTGTATGGCCCGCCCCTAGTTCGGTGGGAGTGTGGGCCCATGTTCACCTGGATTTGTGCTTGTGATACACGTGTATAATATACTTCACACCTTTCGTTTCATTCCCTTGTAAATTTGTAGGATTGACCTGATTTTCGGACCATGGTCCATGCACGGTGAATAACCTGGATTTGCACAAATGGGTTTATAGGCTGGACTTGGGTTGGTCTCAGTCAAGGTATTATCATCTCTCCGTCTCGGACCTAGCAAGTTGAGAGTCTTACTCAGGGGTAGATATGAACAATGCAATATCTAGTTATGTGAAAGGACATGACATTTCACTTGGATATTGGATTTGGGTATGGATCCTGACATCATCCAAAGAAGTTGGGACAGTTGGGTAGTCTGATATATGACTAATGCCTACTTTTAAAAAAAAAACTTAAAAAATAAATTAAATATTTAATATGCTTAATAAAAGTTAAATATCTAATAAAATTAATAAAATATAAAAAAAATTTATTTTCATGGTAGATGCTAAATAACATAATAGGATAATATAAAGCTATAAATTATAGAACTTATAAATAAAAATTCTCCACTTTGAATGGTTAACAATGGTAACAGCATTGAAAGTGGATTGCCTAGTGTCACGAGGGACATCTCTTGTGGCCTGACATGATGAAATTTGATTGGGTCAGATGGAGCCCATCAAACCCACCATAAATCTGGGGACGCGGATTGCGTCCTTCCCATCTGTGGGTCCACAGTGATGTAAGTGTTTTATCCATGCCGTTAATAGCTTTTATCATATCATTTTAAGGTATGATACCAAAACTTAGGCAGATCCACATCTCCGAATCTGCAGTGATAATGACACCCACCGTTGAAAACTTTCTAAGGGCCACCGTTATGTTTTTTTTACCATTCAACCTATTCATAAGTTCATGTAGACATGGACGAAGTGAAAACACAAATATCAGCTTGATCTGAAACTTCTCCAGCTCCCAAGAAGTTTTTAATGGTGGACGTTCAATTCCCATTTTGTGGTCCAATCAAGCCTTGAACGTCCCTCAATTTTTGGATCGTATATTAAAATGATCTGAGAAAAACTATTAACGGCGTGGATAAAACAATTACATCACGGTGTGCCCCGCAGAGCCCTGCCCGGACGGATTACCGTCCAGGCAGGGGTAGGACGCAATCCGCGTCCAAATCTAGGCTCTTGGGCCCCGGAGATTCAGTCACCAGGCAATCTGTGTCCTACTGTATCAACCTCATCATCCATGTCAATATCAATTTAAATAGATATATATTAATATTTTTATATTTCAATTAAAATATTATTAGATGGGTTAGGTTAGGCAAATCCGTCCAGTTAATTTGGTATAAATATCCAATATCCAACCTACTTAAGGAATCGGGTATGTTGGGTAATCGGGTATCTATAGCGGGCCCTTAACCACTAGATGGATAATCCATTTGATACATCCATCTGCTACGTGTACTGTGCAGAGGTGGATGTAACATATTTCGATTCTCCTGCATCTACCATACTATCTCACTTACTCAAGTGAAATGCAGAGGCTCGCGAGACCCACAGGAACCTCCACACGCGTGCAACCGTGACCAGTGAAGAAGAAATCTGATCCGTTTATCTTGTGGGGCCCATAGTCCTGGATGATCTGAGCAAAAGTTTGAGGTTGTTCAATTACAGATCACCCATGCATGAAAAAGATGGAAGGCTACAAGTGCTTGTAGGCTATCCGTTGGTTTTGCGTATGGCTTTATGACATGTAAATAGCATTATGATCTGGACAGTGGGTCCCACGTGATACACGGATCGGATGTACTAAGACGTGTCATTCTTTCACGTGCATCTTACTGTAGAGGTATGTGTTGGGACTGGTGCGTGTGGACCAGCTAAACATCTACTTTTCCAGGGCTGAACTATAAAGCGAGATGATTGCCGACTCTACTTCATAAGCTTCAGGTGAAACATCAGATACAGCGGCAGTACGTGAATGTTCACGTACAGCCATCCCTTTACGTCAACGTGTGATATATGTAAAATATCTGATCCGTACAAAAGGCATGGAACACTATGGTAATCATATAATATGAAAATAAATCTGAGCCATTCATGAAAAGAAATATTACGAGAATTCATATCAACCGTTGTATTTTATTTTTACGTTGTATCCTGGTCAATGAATGGTTCAGCCTGATTTCCACATCAGGGGATTTCCATTATGTGACTCGTTGGAATGAAAGAAATGGCTGTAGGTAAAAGTTCACATACAGCTGCTGTATTTATTACTTCTTTCTTTACCTTTGGAGCCGGAAGAACTGGATATGGTACATTCATCTCTTTAAAGTACACGAGGCCTTGTGATGTACGAATCAGATCCATCCATATGAAGGGGATAAAATGGATTATTTATGACCCAAAAATTACTCTTGTTAGAAAATCTCATCCATTGATCTGTGTTCACTAAAGTAGCGGTGGAATACAAAGATAGCTGACCATCAAATTATATGGTGGATAAACTTTAGAAAAAGTAAAGGATTTGATGGTCACATGGGTTTGTTTTCAAAATATAAGCCATCCATACTGTAGATGAGTTGAACTTTACATGCCACGTGTCATACGGAGGAGATAACCTCTACCATATTCCAGTCCTTCCGGCTCTACCGTATCATTCCCTTTCCTTTTCTGACAAATTATAAGATACAGCGGCTGTATCAATATTTCTAGTACATCCCCTTTTTCCTACTAACATGTCAAATTCGTATAATATCCAATCCGTCCAAAAGGTGGGACATAAAACTAAGATCACGTAAAATAAAATCAGGATGATTCACTCACTGAGTGGGCCATACTAAAATACTTAAGTCATACAAGGATGACTGTATCAGAACTTCTGTATGACCTACGGGCAACGGTGCCACGAGTTGTGGTACCGTACCATCTCTTCTTCCAACTTTCCATTCATGAAGGACATCTGTACCATTAAAATGATAGTATTCACCATCAAGATCACCTTACATAAAAATAATTTTTCTCTGCTTATTAAGTGGACCACGCCGGACAGACCTTCGTTTTTACATGGTTCCACTGATATGGCTCACCTGACTATCTTACATGTCTTATTCTTTATGAATTTAATCTCCATGACGGGGCCTACTATTTTGATGGTACTGATTTCTTGTATGATGGAATATTGGAAGGAAAGAAGGTGATGTACCATACATTGCAGTACCTTGCGTGTAGGTGATTATTTCTGCTTTTCCTACTGTCCTGACTCCTGAAGTAACTTGCTCGTTGGGGAACGGTATTATTGTAGTTGTGTGAAAATGTCGAGGGTAGTTTTGTCAAATGTGGAATGAAAAAGCAGGAAAAAGCAAGGAGCTGGAACTGAAGGTGGAGAGGCGAATGCCAACAAAAGAAACAGCCTTTACATGCATGCAAGAATCTACTTTGATGGTAGGTGCGAGTCCATATCAACCTCCATTAACCTCACTTACTCCCATCAATGCCCCTGATTTCTATTAAATTTCTAAAACTGCCACTAATGAGTTTAGATTTGCTACGCTCTCGCGTGTGCAATAAAGCTCATGACACGCCACACATATGCCAGCATGGTGCATAGGTGCGAGATCCAATCCGTCCATCAGGTTGGCCAGACATTCTCCATGTTTTCATATAAATAAATGTAGTGGTTGGATCCTGGGGCCCACCGTGATATCTGTTTTATATCCACGCCGTGCACCCATTTTTCCTTATCATTTTAGTTCATAAGCCCAAAAAGGAAGCAGATCTGAATCTCACGTTTATAATGGTGGGTGTTCAATCACCACTGTTTCCTGTGGTGTGGTCCACCTTAGGTTTGGATCTTAGGCCCATGCCCTAAAATACGCTGGCAAAATGGATAGACCGCATGGATATAAAACGCATACATCACAGTAAGTATCCACCGAATCCGCGTCCAGCTCGTAAGACTTTCAGAGCCCGTACATTTTCTGCTAACTGTGGCCCAGATAACCAATGGACCAAACTCATTCTTTGGTTAGAAAATCAACATAGGGGTCCCATTTGGATGGACGGATTGGATCTAGGACATATCTTGCCATGCTGGTACATGCGTGGCGTGTACATGAGCTTTTTGTACACGCGCGAGTGCGCTTACTAAAGTTGTTTATTCCAATGCTGTCGCGGTCTTTGCAAGTGGACGAGGTTACCAGGTTTGAAGTATCGCCCGATCCGTACCGGTATCGTCCACGAACGATACAAAACAATCTATGTGCGGTGGATTTTTGGATTGTAGCCGTTTATAGTGGGAACCATGATTTGGACGATAGATCAAGTACACTAATGCCACGTGTACAATTCATGTGTGCAAGTGCACGGATCTTCACACTCTGACAGAGTATCAATGTCTTCATTTTTCTTTTTCTTTTTTTCTTTTTTCGTTTCTTTCTTGTGAGCTCGTTAGTGCACCCCTGACCCACTTCAGTTCACACATCACTAATAGCCACCCCACCAGGGAATCGATACCAAGACCTCCGCGTTGAAATGAGGTATACTTCACTCAGTCTAATACTCAGCATATGAAAATAGGGGAGTGGCAGGCGCTGTGGGGCCCACCTTGATGTATGTGTTTCATATCCACGTCATCCATCGATTTTTGGAGCTCATTTAGGGTATGATCCCAAAAATAAAACATATCTAAAGCTCAGGTAGACTACACCATAGGAAATGGTGGGGATAGTGACACCCACCATTGAAACCTTCCTAATGCCCACGGTAATGTTTATTGGCCATCCATCCCGTCCGTAAGGTCACACAGACCTGGATGAAGAGTAAAAAACAAATATTATCAGCTTGATCCAAAACTTTTGTGGCCCTTGATAAGTTTTTAATGGTGGGGATTTAATTATCACAGTTTCCTATGGTGTGGTCCACTTGAGCATTAGGTTTGTTTAATTTTTGGGCTCATGCACTAAAATAAGCTGGCAAAGCAAATGGACAACATGGATAAAATATGTGTCATGGTGGGGCCCACAACACTTGATTTAAAAATGATGGTGACTCTTCGTCCATACACATGGCATAGTTGTACCGCAATTCAAATCATCCACATTGCTGAATCAAATGTGTATTGGGCATGGCCTAAAAATTCACATTGATAATAAATTAACATTCTAATTTAAAACTCCCAACTTGGACTACTCATTGTTTTCCTTTTAATCACCCATTTAATAACTATTGTTGGATCGTTTGAAATTGCTAGATTAATGAGTTTCTAGATATATGTTCCATTCACAATGGGACCTATAATTTGAATGATCAAGATAACTCTGTATTAGTGCAGCGAGTGGAGGTTTGTCCCTTTCATTTTTTGTACTTAAATTTAAAAAGAGTTACTCAAATTTCAATTAGCAAAATATTATGTACAATTATCATATATGAATAAATAAATTAACAATAGCTTTGATAGCAACTTAAAAAATTAGTTGATTTCATTTTAATTAATGATAATTATGTATTAAAGATTAATATTTTACTAAGTAATTTAAAAAACTAACGATTTATAAAGGCTCTAATATATTATTAATATAGATAAAAATAATGTGAATTGATTTTTTAATTGGCTACCAACCGATCTCTAAAGAAGTAGACATAACTCATTAATATTATAAAAATTCAAAAAAGAATGTCTAAAGATAGTCAGGATAGGTCTAATTATAAACCCTGTTTTCATAAATGCCATGATTTAAGTGGTATGTGCAATGCTTGTAGAGAGAAAGATACCTTTTTAAAGGGAAGAGAGAAAATAAAGAGAGATAGATAAAAAGCACGTCGCTACAAGCACATGCAAAGTAAAAGATAGGTCTTAATATGAGGGAGAGCAACAAGTACATATGAATGTTACAAAGTTGTTATGGTAAAATGATTAGAGTTAAAATTTTTAAAAATTTTTAAAAATTTTAATTTATATTAAAAATTTTATTTAATATTTCATAAAATCTAAAAACCTACCACTCTCCTATAACTAATTGCATGGGCAAAAATGTCTATTTGTCCCTTTGTGTCTAAGTGATGGCTCTTGTGCATGTGTTGCGTATGAGGCTGGGCCTTGGCCCCAGATCAGCCAAATCCGACCTATCCTCAAAATCGGGTTGGGCTAATCGGGTTCGGGTAGAGCCCGACTCAAATTGCATCCCTGGCGGGCGGTGGCATTTTAGTAAATATTCTTGAAAAAGGAGACGGAATTACACAATCGTGCTTTTTTCCCACCCGATCTTACTCTCTCTCTCCCAACATCCTTTGAAAAATCCAGCACCAGATAAGCAGATATTAGCATAATAAATGGAGCGGAATTCGAACGAAGATCTGCTCTGTCGCAGCTTGAATCGATCGCATCAGCAGCAGCAACAGGACTTATCGAGGAATCTCGGAATTCCCGAGGGCTTTTCAGGGATGAAAGGTGGCGTTTGGGGCTTGGGACCGGACCTAGATGAGCTGCTGGGGCTGGAGATGGTAGTAGAAGAGGAAAACGAGAATCGGATTTCGAAAGAGGAGGAGAAACGAAGGAACGGTGGCGGGATTTTCAGCGCGGGAGTAGACGTTTCCTGTGCTGATTTGAGTTTCGGTTCCGGCAACAACTGCACGGTTCGTTCTTTCTTTTCTTTTAGAATAACCTTATGTGTGTGGGGCCCACCATGATGTACGGCCCAAGGTTTAAAATCGGTGTTATCGGCCACCGCCGCATCAGCCAATCATCTGTCTGTATCGGGTTGTTTCGGGCCGACACAGCTGTATCGTTCATCGACGATTCTTGGCGATACGTACCGGTTTGGAACAATACTTTGATTCTTGTGTAGGGTCCACATCCACTCCGTGGATCATTTGGGTTGCCTCATGTTCTCCTTAAATCTCCAAAATCAGGCAGATCTAAAACTTAGGTGGGCCACACCATGTAAAATCGTGTTTAAAACCTCTAAAATCACGTTCTGTGGCCTACCTGAGTTTTGGAATGAGATGATTTTTGGTTTTTTCATTCATGGTTATGGGCCAGATCTTATGAATGGATTGGATGACATGTTAAGTAAATGATGGGCCCCACACAAAATCTGTAATGTTTTAACAGTATAGAGGCTTCTCCATCCCAACTGCTCCCTATGGCGGGCCCACCTGATATATATATATATATATATATATATATATATATATATATATATATATATATATAGGGAGATGGTCACCTGCGCACCTTTTCACGTGAGCACCAATGAGCACCTTTGCACACGTGTCATGTGCACAAAATCTGAACGGTCTAAGTGATGCTGCACCCCTTGAAATGCTATAAGCCCAATTTTCAGCCTGATACATGACTCTGGTGAGCCATAGCAAAGAGAAATGCAAATCAAGGGAGGAAACTGTTTCCTTTTGCCATGGCCCATCAGAGTTTTGTATCA
Source organism: Magnolia changhungtana (assembly GCA_030180095.1). Taxonomy (NCBI): domain Eukaryota; kingdom Viridiplantae; phylum Streptophyta; class Magnoliopsida; order Magnoliales; family Magnoliaceae; genus Magnolia; species Magnolia changhungtana. Next base: position 8,096,267 of record JASAUF010000630.1, on the reverse strand, counting down.
GGCTGAAAATTGGACCTAGGCTATTTCAAGCGGTGCGGCATCACTTGGACCGTTCAGATTTTGTGCACATGACACGTGTGCAAAGGTGCTCATTGGTGCTCACGTGAAAAGGTGCGCAGGTGGCCATCTCCCTATATATATATATATATATATATATATATATATATATATATATATATATATATATATATATATATATCAACATGGCCTTTGAAAGAGGACGCGGATTGGCTACTCCCCCTGACACCAGCCAATGGCTGGTGGTCGGTGCTCCGTGGGACCCACCATGATGTATATGTATCATCCATACCGTTCATTTATTTTGACGGATCAATTTACAGTATGAGACCAAAAATGAGGTATATCCAAATTTTAAGTGGACCACATTACATGAAACAATGTTGAATGAGCGTCGACCATTAAAAAACATTTTGTGGCCATAAAAGTTTTGGATCAAAATGATTTTAGTTTTTCTCCCTTCATCTAGGCCTGTATGACCTAATCAACATATTAGATGTCAAATAAACAGTATAGTGGACCTTAGGAGGATATTAATGATGGATATCCAACCACTATTGTTTTCATGTGGTGTGGTCTACTTGAGATATATATACCTATAATTTTTGGTACCATGCCATAAAATGATTTGTAAAAATGGATGAAACAAATACATCATGTTGGGCCCATAGAGCACCGACCACCAGCCACGGGACTGGTGTCAGGGAGTAGCCAATCCGTTTCCTTTGAAAGACGGGGTGTGGATGGAGCAAAGGTGGGCCCTACATGAGCAGTTGTACTCTTATTCCAGTAGTACCCGATTTTCATTTGTTTTGTTTTGTTTTCTTTCTTTCCACGTCAGCTCCCAACAACTTTATGACTTTATAGAATATGATTATTGTACAACCATGCCTATGGTCCTCCTTAATGTGGCTTATCCAAGCCGTCCATCCAATTTTTCAGCTCATTTTACGAACTTAGTCCAAAATAGAACCATATAAAAAAGCTTTCTAGGGCCTATTGTGATGTTTACCTGTCATTTGACTATTTACAAGTTTACAAAGATACAGATGAAGGGAAAACACAAAAGCTTCATACAAAACTTTTGCGGACCAACTTCCTAGACCCATAAAGTTTTCAATAATGTAATTAAGTTCAATTCACACTTCCCCTGGAGTGTAGTCCACTTGAGTTTTGGATATTTTTGAAATTTGGGACATGCTCTAAGATGATCTAAAAAAAATGAATGGATGACGTGGTATGATACGTTATCCATGGGGGGCCTCATAGAGTTTATTAGCTATGCTGAGTCTTACTATCATGTAGGGCCCACATCCACAAAAAGATTTTTTGGCTATGTTATTTCATTTTTATAACAAATAAAAATTTTCATTGTTTTTTATATTTTTGAATCATATTTTATTTTTGTTTATATATGATTATAAAACATTTTATACTTAATTTATTTCAAAGTTGACTATTAAAGGAAAATGATTATTTTTTAAATTTAGTTGTTCACGATGTGAAATGACACTTTTACTTTTAACTTAATAAAGATGAGAGAGATTTTCATTTTGAATGAGATATAAATTACTTGGGTATGTGGGCTCCTACATGGTTACATGATCTGGATTGTCCAATAGTGGGCATCGATGTCATTTGCTCTATATCATTTGAATGATGCATTAAAATCATCAAAATGTCAAGGATAATATTTTTATATTTACATGGGAGTGAAATATAATAATTTCTTTAATTTCTATAGAGTAAAAGGTAAAAGCATTATTTTATATGGTAAATAGTTGAATTTAATGGTCAATGTCTTTTTAAAAGTCAACTTTAATGTAAATTAAACAAGGTGTTTTATAACTTTTTTATGAAAAAAAAAAGATAGAATTATTTAGTAATAATGAAAAGGGAAACAGTTATTTGACCTATAACCAAAAAAAAAAAACAAAGAGCTATATGTCCAAAACTTATCCAAAAATGTGTGATCTAAGACTTGGGTGGGCCATACCACCTTAAATCATGCTTAAAACCTCTATAATCACATGGCGTCGCACACATGAGTTTTGGAGTAAAATATTTTTGGGTTTTTATTTTTCATATGACCATTGCAAAGGAAAGCATTTGATGGTTCACATTCAACCCAATAAAAATCTATAGTTAGGATAATTTTTTGAGCATTATCATTGGATGATAGGAGATCAAAATAGACTCCACTGGATGGACAGTCAAAATCATCCAACCATACAATGGTTTTTGTAAGGCGCACATGCAAAGGAAGGAAATATATATATATATAATCTCTTTGCAAGGCCTACTATATAATGACGGTGTGATATTCATTCTATTCATAATTTGATTCACATTATGTTAGACATGAAATAAAAAATAATAATAAAAAGCTCATCCAATACTCAAGTGGGCATAGCTAACCAAAGTTTTGGATGAGGTTAATATTTGTATTTACAAAGGAAAGTGACCTGAGGAATGGATTGGATGGCATATAAACATCACGGTAGGCTCATGAAGGTTTCAACGGTGGCAGTTCCTATCCCCACAGTTTCCTGTGGTGTGGCTTATTTGAGTTTTGCATCTACTGGTGAGATGAGCCAGCGTAGGCCTGCAACCTGGTCTGGTCTCTAGAGAGATAGGGCTGGGCCTGGACAAGCCTCTCCTCACCCTGGCTTGCAGAGCTGCAACCCTAGGCCCTAATTCTCAGGTGGTTTTCAGACATCCAAAGCATGCAGTTCTTTATCATGGGAAATGACCAACCATACGTTAGTTCTATGTGGAGCCCACCTACCATCTGTTGGATCTCTGTGAAGCCCATATAAGTCCTTTATCACGGGAATGATCAACATATGTTTGATCTCTGTGGGGCCCACCTGTGGTTTGTATTCGGAATCCAAGCCATGCATCCAGTGAAAATCCTCATATTCACTGCACATGCCAAGAATTATCCTGATCCAAAACTCAGGAGGGACACACCAATGAAGCAATGCACAAACACACCAAAAAACTATATATTCATAAGGTGTGGCCCACCTGAGTTTTTGGTATATCCCTTCATCCAGGTGGGGCTTACCTTGTCAATGTTTTGGATGGCATACAGACAATACAGTGACCCCACATTCCATCTGGAAGAGGCTGTCACCTTCCCCAATCTCCTCCATTATTCCCCTTGGTGTGGTCCACCTTTATTACTGGATGGGCTGGGATTTTGGGGTCTAGGATTAACATACGGGGTACATCTAATGGACGGATTTGATGGTACTCATACATCACGGGTGGTCACCCACAGCTCCAACGTATGGTAATTTTCACCACACATTCAAACCGATGCCATCATTCCTCCCTTATAATTTTCACATAGTTGGTAGAAACTGTTTTTTAACAAAGGGGTTTTTGTGTACCGTCACGACATTGGTGAAATGTGTTAACCTTCACCGGTCTTCATCAGCATAATCAGCCGATGTTTTCATTGATCAGGGCCATCCATTAGAGTGGCCACCTCTTGGATAGGCCGTTGGCCAAAGCCCAGATTGATTTGATGATCTGAACCATGCAAAAAAGTATACATCAGTTCGACGGTCAATGAAATTTCAGCCATGAAGGTTGAAAAAAAAAAGAAAAAGAGGCTAATGTTGTATTGACCATCCCAATAACCAGACATTCTAAGCTACTAAGAAGCATCTGCTTCAATCTGGGTTTTGATCAATGCCTTATCCAAGATGCGGTCGTTCCAACGGACGGTTTGGATCAACCATCACAATCACCAAAAGAGGCTGTTGAAGATTAACATCACCAAGGTGGCAAAGATTTCCAAACCCAATTGCATGTGTTTATTAATGGCGATGTATTTTAAGATATTTTACTATGAAGACAGGATACAGTAAGCAGCATTACAGCTTGTGGGCCCCCACGAATGTGGACACAGAATCCAACGGCCAGGCATTCAAGCATTTCTCCGACCATTGATTCCCAATCATCAATATGTGGTATGTCCATGTATCTCACATTTCAGTAGTTTTCCGCATTCAAGCAAAAGAAAATCATAACTGAGAATGTATGGACAGTACACTCTTTATCTCTTAGTGTTTACAAGTGGGGTCCACAATCAAGCGGTCCAGATCGCTTATCTGTTTCGATGGATCATGGCCCAAACATATCCTCAAACGAGATTTGATTTCAAAGTGCGACCCATTGAACTGTTAAAAAAAGGCCCAAGATCTTCTACAATGGGAGAATCAGCGGTCTGGATCAATTAACCATGGGCCCCACTAATCCAATCTGAAAAATCTCTAGTAATTTGGATTGCTATTTCTGCCAATCTGAAATTAAGGTTCTATACTTGTAGTGTAGATTAACTTGTAATATGGATACATGTTCAGAACTCGGAGATTTATAGTCTGATCTATCTATTCTGCAATGTCTTTCCCATCAATTTCAGCCCTGTCATTCCCCATGATCACATTGCTTCTTGTTGGTTGTATGGTACGCTCATACTCGATCCAAAGGCCTAGATTTGATCCAGTTTGATCAAATGCATTACCTATGTATAGCCCACCTAATGTTTACTGTAACAGATGCTGCTTTTTCTTTCTCATCTAAAATGAAATTTCTCTCAAAGTTTCCATTTAAAATGAGAGATCTCTTTCATTTTGTTCAAGAAGTTGTGAAGAACGCCATTGTTGGAAGTTGGGAGTCTGCTTTTGAAAGCAGTTTTTAAATTGATGGCACGTTTGGCTGCAACTAATATCATGAAACTTCATGATACTTTGTACCTTTTTTTGTTTTGTTTTGAGAATTGATAATTTTTATAAGAAAGCCAAAAAGGCCAAAGAGAAAACAAAGATCAGCTAGAAAAAGCTAGAACAATCAGCACCCAAAAAAACTCAGGAATCCAACACCTTGATATACATAAAAGTCCTCACAACTTCAAAAAGAAAATCACTGCGATTCCAGAAGCAGCGATTATTCCTCTCTCCCCCAAGGTTCCAAAGACTTGCAAGCAGGGCTAGCCGCCATCTCGACCTGCCTTTTTTCCCAGGGCAATCCCCTTGATAGAGCTCGCACTACCCACGGGACCTTGAAAAAGGCTAGAAAGCCATCCCACATACTCTAGTGAATGGGCAGTAAATGAAGAGATGATCCACTGATTCCATGTCTTTCAAACAAAGGAGGCAGGAGGCGAATATTCGGGTAGAGTGATTAATCATGAAATTTCATGATATTTCTTGCAACCAAATGCACCCCAAAAGAAAATGCCAACATTGTATTGATGGATTACTGCTATCATCTTACATCTCTTGCTCTTTTTCAGGTCATGAATTGTAGATGGAAAATCCTCTGTTTTGTCATTTAGATTCAAATATAAGCTCGTGTTTGAATGCAACAATGAATTGAATTGTGATAATCAGTTCAGTAAAGTGGAAATGGCCCAATTGCGATCACGCTATTTAGTGTCCGTATTGAGGAGCTATGGTTCAAATCACAATCACAATGCTTTCACATTGGACTTGAACGGAACGGGACTGCAATAAGTGATTGCAATCCAGTCGTTTTCATTAATGCAATTCACTTGATCAGTGCGTCCAAATGCATCATAAGGTGTGCCATGTAAAATTGAAATTGGTACTTCTCAACATCAATACATATCATAGCTCCTTTCACCTATTTGGTCACTGTGTTTGATTTTTTGGAGAGTATGGTTTTGTAGGCCCTGCATCCGCTTGTAGCGGTTTAACAGTTGCATACACTGGTTCAGCTGGAAGTCCGATTTCGCCTCATAAGCTTAAAAGTGGAGATAATCAAGGACAGGGAGCAACGAGTGGTTCTTCAAGGGAGCAGTCGGATGATGATGATGAAGCTGGGCCATGTGAGCAAAGCAAGGATGGCATCGATTTGAGGAGCATGAGAAGGTACATACACACTAGCATTTCTTTTGGTTGTTTCAACAGTCGGTACGGGTGTGTTTGGTTGCACCAAATATAATGAAATTTTGATATATGGTGCAACCAAACGCATCCTAAGTAAAAATTCCAGTTGTTGATGATTCATATACAAGTCTTCCATTACACTTGTAACTGTTTCCCCATGAATTATCTTCATTTGGGTTACTAGCATTAATCTTCTATTGTTCGCAACTGTTGTTTCTTTGTGGTGATTGTAGAAAGGTGTCCAATCGGGAGTCTGCAAGACGATCGAGAAGAAGAAAGCAAGCACATTTGGCTGATCTTGAATCACAGGTATACAGTATATCCAAAGTGGTGGGTGATTTTCTACTGGATCAATGGACATGAGGCCCTCTCGATCCTAGCCGTTTGTTGTGGAGATCCTGGGTCATCACTACATTAGCTTGTTGATCAAGTTTCTAATATGCTTTCATTTTGTGTTATTATTAGAATTAATGTTATTTACTCTCAAAACTACTTTTGAACCGATAAAAATCGAGGTTAAGGACGGTATTGACATGGCGTTTTACCTTGGGAGAGTTGATAATCTGACCAAGAGGATTGTGGATTGGATATCTATAGAAGGGAAGTAGAAATCTCATTACAAATAAAACAAGAAACAGTAGAAAAAATATATGAAAAAATCACAAGAAAACACCGAAAACAACCTGCAGTGAGGAAGAGCACTCTCCCATTGCGATTCTCAGTCTCACGACACTCTCTTCCTCATTTGGGTGAGTGAAATGAAAGAAGATCAGCACCGTTGATCACCACCATAATGAATAGTGTCATGATTTTCATGCTTCTTCCTATTTTCCATGATCTACCAAACAAACCGATTCTCGAAGAAATTACTTTGGACAGCCGGCTTTGAAACATGTAAAACATTATCTCATAGCCTTTTTAAGTATTTCTTGCATAATTCGACATTCATTTAGATGAATCCCCTCTAATCAGAAATATGAAAATCTAACGAAAATCAATAGCCAAGTCTAAGGTTGGTAGAGGGAATTGGAGATTGACTTACAATGGAAGAACAGAACATTGCTTATTGTGATGAATGCTAATACAGCTTTTGATGTATGTAAATTGCAGTATATTTGAATGTGGCAATGCACATATATTCAGTGTATGTGGTGCACTATATCCTTTGAGATAATGGTGTATCTTTTGTAATATCATATGTACGGACATACATCGAAGACTGTATACTCTAACGGCTAGAAGAAGTTCAAGGAGATTTCTGCCAAGGTTTAAAGTATTGTCTGAAACAGGAACATATCGCCGGATATGGATTGGTTTCATCCATCAGTATCGGCCCGATACAGCCCTGTTTCGGTGGTGACTGATACGGTACACCAAAACCGATTCTCATTTCCTTCTTCAATAATTCAATAACTTCAATCTATTTGCTTAGGTCAATCAACTGATAGGAGAAAATGCTTCTCTACAAAAGCAGCTGACGGATGCTGGTCAACAATTCAATGAAGCTGCCACAGATAATCGGGTGCTGAAATCAGATGTGGAAGCTTTGAGAATGAAGGTACACCTTGTCTATTACATACATGCATTTGAGCCTGCGCTGAGGCTTTACTAGTGAGAGTAGGATTGCGAGAGCCGGACCATTTATCAGGTGGGCCATGTCTTTTACGTGGCTGCTGTCTAGACAAATATGGACAATTGGCCTTGTTTTTCCAAATGTCTATTTCTCAATGCACGTCACGCACCTGATGGCCAGACTGGCCTGATTTGGGGGCACAACAGATATACAGTGGGGCCTACCTGATGAATGGCCTAGAGAACATGGCCTGATTTGGGGGTGCAACAGATATACAGTGGGGCCTACCTGATGAATGGCCTAGAGAACGAAATGTCCTTTTTTTGTTTTACTTATGGTTGAAATTCAGTTTGGGAACTGCTAATTGTGATCTTGGCGGAGTTGGACTGCAACTCGACAACGGTTGCTATAAACAGAAGCTGAATCTGTGTAAAAAACCAATCTCTAAATGAATTTGAATTGCTGATTTCAGGTGAAAATGGCAGAGGACATGGTTGCCAGAGGCTCTCTGACTTGCAGCTTGAATCACCTCCTTCAAAACCATTCCCCACCACCCCCATCACTCAATGCCCGCCATTTAGGAGTCCCAGACATTGGTGTCTCTGTCTGCGGACAGATCCCAACCGTCGTATTAGAAAACGGCGACACCCCCAATGGGAATATCAGGACGAGAGTGAATAACATCACGCAGTTGCAAAGGATCGCAAGCTTGGAACAGTTGCAGAACAGGATTTCTGGCGAGGCACTGAGCTGTGGGTCCGAGATTTGGCAGTGGGATGCACAAGTAACTCCGGTGTCCAAGCAGATCTGATGCCTACAACGCTACCTACAGTATGTGGGTCTGACACGGGTACGACATTGATGCTGTGTATACACTGAAAATTGAAGTGTAGGGGCTGTATGGCTATGGAATGGTTAGTAGAGATTTCATGTTATCCTCTTCCCTGTGTTTGAATTTTATGTTAAAACAATGTTGCTTGCTTTGAGCCTTTTTCATTTCTGATAATTAGAAAAGACAGTAAATTAATGGTTTGATCTCTTATTTTGTTGATTTTTGTTGGTTTCAGAACTTTGGACGGCTGGTAAGTAAATGGGCCGGGTGGGCCCAAACCTAGCTGTGCTGGGCCAGCTAATAGTAGTATAGAGATGATGTTTACATTTACATATACAGACATATACAGATACATCATCAATATTCAGAGTCACAGAGAGAGAGAGAGAGAGAGAGAGAGAGAGAGTTGTTTTTACAAGTATGGAAATTAGACGGCTAAGAATTAAAAACTGCAATGGTCCCATCAGCTGAAACTAGGATGGATACTGAAGGGTTAGAAACCTTCACATCTGGTTGATTTTTGGAGCATCTCTCATCCACACAGGACCCCATCATATCAATGGTCTGGATAACAGAACCATGGACCCCGCATGCTGAATCCTGTGCCAAGAAAAGATCCTATTTTTCTCTAGTTGAATCCCAATTTCAATCCCCCTCTCGTCAAAGGAGAAGTGATTGTGTTTAGAGCATAAACTGAATAGTCATGCACTGACTGTAGTGAGGTCTGGGGCTCACACTTTCTAGAGGTTGAGATTTACTGTGTGGGGCCCCACAAATCACTTGGGATGAGTAAACATACACAAATCCTACTCAAGACAATACATGAAAGAGGATTTGATCTCTAAGGATGCGTTTGGTTGCACCACATGTCATGAAATTTCATGGTTAAAAAGTTCTTAACTTTGGTGCAACCAAACGCACCCTAAAACATTTTTTTTACACACAAAGTCATGAAATGTATACACAAACAATCAAAGATCTTCATTTCCTTATTTATGTTTTTCACCCATCATCAATTCAAATTCATCAAAATCCACCTTCCCATCAAAATTCAAATCCGCCATCTCAACCATCCGTTCAAATTCTCCCATATCCAAACCTTTAGCCAGCCCAAGACACTCCAACACTCTCTTCACCTCCACAGCTTCTATAAAACCATTACCATCCTCATCAAAAACCATGAAGGCCTGCCGCAGCAGCTCTACACGCTGCTGCGGCCCATCCTCCTCCTCCGGTCCACCCACGATCTCCTCGGCCCGCAGGAGCTCATCTTCCGGCCCACCAACAAGCTCGAACCCGTATCCATCCTCATCGCCACCGATCAAACCAAGCTTCTCCACCACACAACGCACTGTCTCCTTCCTTATTCTCCCCTCGGCATCCATACCGAAAACTGCGGTCAGCGCCTTAGCAGACAGATGGTCGAGATGGGCCAAACCATGCGAACCAGTCGAACCATCATCAGCATTGAGCTGAGCCAATCCATTACGTGGGGCCACTAATGGTTGGAGGAGATCGCCGATGAATCGGTAAAAATTGCCGATCATGTCGATCATATTCACAAAACGTCGATCGCTGCCACCGAAGAACTTAGAACTGTAATTTTCTTTTGTAACTGAACCAGTTCAGATACAGTTACATGCACCTGATGACTCTCTTTCCATGTTGTGGGTGCATTTCTCTTATATAGAGGGAGAGCTAATAAAATACCATTTCCACTGAAGGAAGCCATGCATGCTATTTCCTGGCCGATGAATACATATAATAGATTCATAGCACATGCATGTACACAACCACTGTACACGTGTGACACGCACGTATTCAATCCAAAACGTTCAAATAGTGGGCCCCAAAAGATCAAACAAATCCTAACCGATTTCTGGGTTGTCGCCAAGCATTTGAAGTTCAGAAAGAAAATGTCTAATTTGGATAGTTAGAACCGTCCGATCAATAAGATCTGTGATGCTATGCCCCATCCAATGTAGGGTCCATGTTTTTATTGGGATGGATTGAGGTAGATGTATGCCACGTGTACTGTGGGTATATGAATGTTTATGATGTTCCGTCCTCCGTCAGAGCATGAAGCAATAGTAATACACAATGTATGTGTACTTGCCTCGCGAGATCCATGGAGGGGAATCGGGAGACAATAAAAGGCTGTCCACCGCTAATTAAGATTCGATGTAGCCATGCACCTTCCTTGAAGCATGAGTGGGACCCACCTAATCCAATCAGATTCCTCCACGTGTCAAACTGGGTTGGCATTTTTTTTTTAAATAGAGTTATTTTGAAACTGACTAAAATGACATTTAGATTTTAGCAGAGCTTTGTTAAATTATATGAGTTGCATTTGGACAATGAACTCTCCAATCAAATGATCAGGACCGTCCATCCAATCGAACCAGATCTTCCTTAGCAACATGAAAAAATTAATCTGATCCGTTTGAAATCAAACGACCATCATAGAAAATAGTCCAATCGTCAATTTAAACCATTCATTTGGCCAAATGATCCTAACAATACATTTTCATGGCCAGAAAATGAACCGGTCAAGGCTTTACTCAGCTGAGTTGACTCGACTATATGGTATTTCATTAGAGGCTCCAAAAGGGTCGATCTAACCACAACTCGGTCGATACTCAGCCCTTTGATTAGTAGACAATTTCAATCTTATCATGTGTGTGTAACATCCAATCCATCCAAAACATAGGCACCATCACAAGGATCAGCCCCATCTACCCATCAGGTGGGCCACACTTATATTTTTATTATATTAATAGTATCCATTGTTTTCAATTGGGTGGATCACCTGAAGAGCAGATTAGGATGATTTTTTATTTTTTGTAAGCTATCATCATGGTGGGCCATCCTATCAGAGGTGTTGGATGTTGCATGCACTATGCTCAACTCGTGGAGAGAGAGTGAAAAGGTACTACTGAATCTGAGTCGACTCGGATGAATTTGGATAACGTAGAGTTTTTATTTTAACAACCCATTTGATTGCAACCAATCAGACGGTTAGGATTACTCAACCAATGTGATTTTAGAGATTTGCCCACAAGTAGGGTGTTCTGGTTGGCAGTAAGAGTGCCACGTGTAAGAAGGATGAATCACCACCGTTTTCGAAATGGAGGTAAACTAACACGGGTGTAACGCCAAAAAACTTTGCTAAATCCACGCACGTGTACGAGTCAGCTAATGCAGAGACCACCACACATGCCATCTTGACTCACGAGGGTAAAATCCAAGCTATTCAACAGAAGAGGTCCAATATTTGGATTCCCTATTCCAAGAATCAGGTCCGTCCATTAATCAGGTGGGACACAAATAACTGAAGAATTGTACGATGTGAAAGAATGGCTAAAGTTTTCTAATCCATGCGTTTATTTCTAACATCATTACATACTAACTTAGTGGACCACCTTTATATAGGTACTTAGACGATGAGATCCTTATGATGGATAACGGCTTGGATATTCCACCCGTATACCACGCTGGCATGTGTGCGTGTGCATTAGGTGACTGGTACAGCTTAGCAAATCTCTTGTTCGAAAATAATGGAGAAAATGACCACTGTAGACAAAACCTTTTACCCAGCGGTTTTTATGACGGTATACAAACTTTAGTTACCAACTTAGACTATCACGTGCGGACAGCGACTTTGAGGACGAAACTACCCCTCCTTTCACGGAAACGGATTGGGTACTCCCCCTGCCACCAGCCAATGGCGGATGGTTGGTGGTCTGTGGGCCCCACCATGATGTATGCTATTCATCCATGCCGTCCATATATTTTTCAATATCATTTTATGGTATACGACCAAAAATGAGATATATGCAAATCTCAAGTGTACCACATTACTGGAAACAGTATTGAATGAGCGTCGACCACTAAAAACTTTTTGGGGGCCCACTGTGATGTTTGTGAGAAATCCTCCCCGTCTAAGTTCATTCATAGGTCACAAAGACCTGGATGAAGAAGAAAAACAAATTTCATAATGATCCAAAACTTCTATAACCCCTAAAAGGGTTTCAATGGTAGACGTTCAATTCCCCATTGCCTTTTACAGTGTGGTCTACTTGATAGTTAGATCTATCTTATTTTTAGTCTCAAGCCTGAATATGAGCTCGCCAAATAGATGGACGGTTGGATATAACACAGACCTCATGATGGGACCCACAAAAGGCGGTGGGGATTACAACAGCAAAAGAAAAAAAAAAAACAAAAAAAAAATCAGGAACTTATGGCTACGGTTTTCATGGCTACGGATTATAACCGTAGCTATTTTAGCTACGGATTACTTCTAAAAAAATTCTCCCTTCTTTTTTTTTTCATTTATTTCATTCTTCATTTAACAGGAATATCTTCTAAACTAAAATTAGTTACTTGACGTACCACATATGATTTTGGGGTAAGAGAAGCTACTTTAGCCAACTAACCTAGTTATTTTCCAAGATTCCATCAGGTCAATGGTTGAAAATGCATTTCATTCACTTCGCTGTCAATTTCAGTCACTTTGCGGTCAAACTAGAAATTGAGCGGGACAAATATGAAATTGAGTAGGCAAATTGAAAATTGAATGAGGTAAGGTAGGAATTGAGCGAGGGAACCTAGAAATTGAGAGAGGCAAGGTAGGAGTTCAGCGAGGGAATCTAGAAATTGAGCGAGGTAAGCTAGAAATTGAGCGAGGCAACGTAGAAAATGAGCGAGGGAACCTACGATTTGAGCTAGGCAACCTAGGAATTGAGCAAGGGAAGTTAGAAATTGAGCGAGGGAAGCTAAAATTTGAGCGAGGGAACCTAGAAATTCAGCGAGACAACTAGAATTTGAGCGAGGGAAGCTACAAATTGTGCGAGGGAATCTAGAAATTGAGCGAGGCAACCTAGGATTTGAGCGAGGCAACATAGGAATTGAGCGAGGGAACCTAGGAAATGAGCAAGGCAACGTAGAAATTCAGCGAAGAATCCTAGGAATTAAGCGAGGGAACCTAGAAATTTAGCGAGACAACCTAGGATTTGAGCGAGGGAAGTTAGAAATTGAGTGAGGGAACTTAGAAATTGAGTGAGGCAAGGTAAAAATTCAACGAGGAAACCTAGGATTTGAGCGAGGCAACCTAGGAATTGTGCGAGGGAAGTTAGAAATTGAGCGAGGGAAGCTAGAATTTGACGAGGGAACTTAGAAATTCAGTGAGGCAACATAGGATTTGAGCGAGGGAAGCTACAAATTGTGCGAGGAACCTAAAAATTGAGCGAGGCAACCTAGGATTTGAGCGAGGCAACGTAGGAATTGAGCGAGGGAACCTAGAAAATGAACGAGGCAACGTAGAAATTCAGCGAGGAATCTTAGGAATTAAGCGAGGGGAGCTAGAAATTAAGCGAGGGAACCTAGAAATTCAGCGAAACAACCTAGGATTTGAGCGAGGGAACCTAGAAATTGAGTGAGGCAAGGTAGAAATTCAACGAGGAAAGCTAGGATTTGAGCGAGGTAACCTAGGAATTGAGCGAGGGAAGTTAGAAATTGAGCGAGGGAAGCTAGAATTTGACGAGGGAACCTAGAAATTCAACGAGGCAACCTAGGAATTGAGCGAGGGAAGCTACAAATTGTGCAAGAGAACCTAGAAATTAAGCGAGGCAACTTAGGAATTGAGCGAGGCAACGTAGAAATTGAGCGAGGGAACCTAGGAAATGAACGAGGCAACGTAGAAATTCAGTGAGGAATCCTAGAAATTAAGCGAGGGAAGCTAGAAATTAAGTGAGGGAACCTACAAATTCAGCAAGACAACCTACGATTTGAGCGAGGGAACCTAGAAATTGAGTGAGGCAAGGTAAGAATTCAGCGAGGCAACATAGGAATTGAGCGAGGGAAGCTAGAAATTGAGCGAGGCAACCTATGAATTAAGCGAGGCAACCTAGCAATTGAGTGAGGGAACCTAGGAATTGAGCAAGGCAACCTAGGATTTGAGCGAGGCAACCAGGATCTTTCTTCTCTGAGGGCTTTGGATTCAACGATTTTTAAGAGCAAGAGAGAGAAAAGAAGCGTTGAGATAATACCTTTCGTCATAATCTCATCTACTGGAAAAGGGGGCCCTCTTGATCACCTAAAGAGATTTGTAGGTTCCGTCGCTCAATTTATAGGTTCCTTCGCTCAATTCCTATGTTGGCTCGCTCCAATTTCTATGTTGCCTCACTCAATTCCTAGGTTGCCTCGCTCAATTTCTAGCTTTCCTCGCTTAATTCCTACGTTGTCTCGCTCAATTTCTAGGTTCCCTCGCTCAATTTGTAGCTTTTCTCGTCAATTCCTACGTTCCCTCGGTTGCCTCGCTCAAATCCTACGTTGCCTCACTCAATTCCTAGGATTCATCGCTGAATTTCTACCTTGCCTCGCTCAATTCCTAGTTTCCCTCGCTCAATTCCTATGTTGCCTCGCTCAATTTCTAGGTTACCTCGCTCAAATCCTAGGTTCCCTTGCTCAATTTCTAGCTTCCCTCACTTAATTCCTAGGATTCCTCGCTAAATTTCTACGCTGCCTAGCTCAATTCGTAGGTTCCCTCGCTCAATCCCTATGTTGCCTCGCTCAATTCCTAGGTTGCCTCGTTCAAATCCTAGGTTGCCTTGCTCAATTTCTAGGTTCCCTCGCTCAATTCATAGCTTCCCTCGCACAAATTCTAGGTTGTCTCGCTGAATTTCTAGGTTCCCTCACTAAATTTCTACGTTGCCTCGCTCAATTTCTAGGTTCTCTCGCTTAAATCCTAAGTTGCCTCGCTGAATTTCTAGCTTCCCTTGCTTAATTTCTACCTTCCCTCGCTGATTTCTTACATTGCCTTGCTCAATTTATAGGATCCTTGTAGCTTCCCTCGCTCAATTCCTAGGTTACTTCGCTGAATCCCTACGTTGCCTCGCTCAATTTCTAGCTTCCCTCACTCAATTCCTAGGTTGCCTCGCTCAATTCCTAGGTTCCCTCTTTCAATTTCTAGCTTCCCTCGCTCATTTCCTAAGTTGCCTCATTCAATTGATAGGTAGCCGCGTTCAAATTCTAGGTTGCAATGTCGGGTGGGTCACAGGTTGGTCGGGTTGAACCCGTCCAACTTTCAACCCTAAAATCATATATGGTACGTCAAGTAACTAATTTTGGTTTAGAAGATATTCTTGTTAAGTACCCACCGGTGGTGAAATCCCACGGCGTGCGTGTGTAAGCATGTGTGTGTGCGTGTAAAAAAAATAATAATAATAAAGAAAGAAATGAAAAAGGAGAGAAATTTTTTTTCATATACTTATATATATTTATATAAATATGTGTTAGAGAAAAATGTAGGTAGAACAAAATTCTAAATGTAAAAAAATTTTAAAAAAATTTAAAAAAAGTTAAAAAGAAAAGTACACAAGATACGGCTATAGCTACAGTTATAATCCGTAGCCATAGCCTTTTGTTTGAATCGGGGATCAATCGCGGATTCCGCGATCCATCCTCGAATTCTACAACGAGTTGCGGTGGAATCGCGGAATCCGCGATTGATCCCCGATTCAAACAAAAGGGTGTTTGGTTTGAGTGTGTTGTACCGGAGCTTCAAAAGCTCCAATGCTAAAAGTATCATTGTAGTTTTGTGCATGGAAACCTAAGAGATTCTGGTGTTATGAAATTCATGGTATTGTGTTTTATGAGGTTATTGAGAACAAAAGGGGAATGAACCCCCTTTCCTTTATGCTAGTTTGGTGATATGTTAACTGAAGCCATTTTTTTATTTTCTTCTTTGTCTCATTTATGCTCTGAAAGGTTCACATTCTTATCTATGGGGCATTTGATATTATAGTAGCTTGCATCTTAGGGTGGGTTTAAGTGCATTTCAAATATTCGAAAGTTCTGCAATATCCCCTTCTTCATTTCATTTGTGATGATGCAATGTCGAAAATATCACGAGATGTCATAGAAAAATAAAAATTTATAGAAATCCTCGTTTTCTAGAAGTTTTTTGAGGGGAATCTCTTCCTAGGGGTGTTTTAACAACACGAGTTGCTTGACAGCAAAATACATTTTTGGTGGAGAAATCGTTATTTAAGAAAAACTTGTTTAAATTTCTTTTCTTTTTAAGTATTAGCATGAAGTCTAGTACAAATACATATGTATGTATGATTTCCATGCATTTGGAGGAGAAAATTGAGGAAATGGGGGAAATCATGCGTCCTTTAACATCTCCCGAAGTTCCACTTAAATATTCCATCATTTTCTGAATGTTTCACTTGGATACATTCCCGATATGTCTGGTATTATTGACGATATGAATACACGTTTCGGTATCCTAAGGGTGTGATACATATAACGATAATGATGCATAGAACACTGCAATGAAGGTGCCATTGAATCGATCGGTAAAATCTTTCCACCTACTTTAATCGCCTTAAGTTCTGCTTGATTAGAGTTGTTGTTGGCCATTGGCCCAAAGATTTGATCTTGCCTCCAAGCCACTCTCCATCTATTAGAATTCCTCCGATCCTTGACTCCCTTGGATTACCAAGTGAGCTGCATCAACATCAAGTTTCCAAAAGCCTGAAGGAGAGGGACTAATGCATCAGGATGCATGAGGTGTGCTGAAAGTTATAAATAGTCCATTTCCATTCACGAAGAAGCTTGGGCATTGAATAGCCGTAGAAAACATCCGAAGTGTTTTCCCAAGAGGCTAGATGAGTCTTGATCTTGACGAGGAAAACTAGAAAATGAGCGAGGGAACCTAGAAATTGAACGAGGCAACATAGGAATTGAGCGAGGCAACGTAGGAATTAAGCGAGGGAAGGTAGGAATTGAGCGAGGCAACCTAGGATTTGAGCGAGGGAACCTATAAATTGAGCGAGGCAACGTAGGAATTCAGCGAGGTAACCTAAGAATTGAGAGAGGGAAGGTAGAAATTGAGCAAGGGAACCTAGAAATTCAGCGAGGCAACCTCGAATTTGAGCGAGGGAAGCTACAAATTGTGTGAGGGAACCTAGAAATTGAGCGAGGCAACCTAGGATTTGAGCGAGGCAACGTAGGAATTGAGCGAGGGAACCTAGGAAATGAGCGAGGCAACGTAGAAATTCAGCGAGGGAAGCTAGAAATAAAGCGAGGGAACCTAGAAATTCAGCGTGACAACCTAGGATTTGAGCGAGGGAAGCTAGAAATTGAGCGAGGGAACCTAGGAATTGAGCGAGGGAAGCTAGAAATTCAGCGAGAAACCTAGGATTTGAGCGAGGCAACCTAGGAATTGACCGAGGGAAGTTAGAAATTCAGCGAGGGAAGCTAGAATTTGAGCGAGGGAACCTAGAAATTCAATGAGGCAACCTGGGATTTGAGCGAGGAAAGCTACAAATTGTACGAGGGAAGATAGAAATTCAGTGAGACAATATATAAATTGAGCGAAGGAACCTAGGAATTGAGCGAGGCAACCTAGCAATTGAGTGAGGCAACGTAGAAATTCAGTGAGGCAACTTACGAATTGAGCAAGGAAAGCTAGAAATTGAGCGAAGGAAGCTAGAAATTCAGCGAGAGAACCTATGAATTGAGCGAGACAGCCTAGGAATTGACCGAGGGAAGCTAGAAATTCAGTGAGGCAACCTAAAAATTGAGCTAGAAAACCTAGGAATTGAGCGAGGGAACCTAGGAATTGAGCAAGGGAGGCTAGGAATTGACCTAAGCCTTATCCCAACTAATTGGGGTTGGCTAAATGAATCCTTTTCCACTATTCTATTCTATCAAGATAGGTAATATATAATAATTATATGTGGGAGGTATAAACTGTTTCATGAATTGTATGATAGGTTAAGCATTAAAGAGGGAGAGAAAGATGCATCAAGGAAGTGAAAAAGCAGAGACAACCCACACTAGAAGCATCAATGGTAAGGATCAAAAGGTCTTGGTGAAAGTTGGTGAGATTAGGGTGAAATGGAGAGACTAATTTTAAAGGCTGTTGAATGAAGGAGTACGCATGGAGACAAATTTAGGAGGGTCTTGGACCCTGGAGAGTCGGGATTGCATATATATTTATCTCAAAATTCAGGTAACGGGAAGTAAAGATAAATTTAAAAATGATGCAAAAAAGGAAGGTTGTTGAGAATAGGCTATCATCTATAGAAGGCAGAAGGTACCAAGAAAAATCAGATTAGTTTGGTTACCAAATCTTCTCGATAAAATTTTATACGTTGAAAAATCAGATTAGTTTGGTTACTAAGAAAAATCAGATTAGTTTGGTTACCAAGAAATGAAAAAAGGAGAGAAATTTTTTTTATATGCTTATATATACATATTTATATAAATATGTGTTAGAGAAAAATGTAGGTAGAATAAAATTCTAAATGTAAAAAAAAAAAAAAAAAAAAAAAAGAAAAGTACACAGGATACGGCTATAGCTACGGTTATAATCCGTAGCCATAGACTTTTATTTGTATCCGCGATCAATCGCGGATTCCGCGATCCATCCCCAAATTATACAGCGAGTTGCTGTGGAATAGCGGAATAGATTCTGTTTTTTTTTTTTTTTCCGTTATTTTTGTGGGCCCCACCATGAGGTCTGTGTTATATCCAAACAGTCCATCTATTTGGCGAGCTCCTATTAAGGCTTAAGACGAAAAATAAGACAGATCTAACTATCAAGTGGACCACACTGTAAAAGGCAGTGGGAAATTGAACGTCTACCATTGAAACCCTTTTAGGGGTTACACAAGTTTTAGATCATTATGAAATTTGTTTTTCCTCTTCATCCTGGCCTTTGTAACCTTATGAATAGATTGGATGGAAAATAAATGTTATCGTGGACCCTACAAAATTTTTAACGGTGAAAATCAATTTCCCCGCTGCTCTTTGTGGTGTGGTCCAGTTGATCTTTGGATATGATTTTTTTTTTGGATAATGCTCCGAAATGATCTCCAAATATGGATGAACGTTGTGGATATAATAAATATATAGCTGTGGGGCCATGTAACTTTGATCTCTTTTAAGCCGTTCGTACAACTCTCAGTTGGAGGAGCGTTAGCGCTCGTCTTCGCAGCGAAAAGGAGGGGTAGTTTCGTCCTCAAAGTCGCTGTCCGCACGTGCTAGTCTAGATTGGTAACTAAAGTTTGTATTCTTTCATAGAAACCGCTGGGTAAAAGGTTTTGCCTAAAGTGGTCATTTTCTCTAAATAATGGGAAGTGAGATTCTCCCTTGTAAGGGTAATTTCGTCCGAACACTTTTCTTATTTAAATAAATAAATAAAAATTTCTCGAGATTTGCATAGTTGTTGGACGACTATAATATATCTTTATTTTAGTAGGTATGCAGGTTGGAACCGTGTGCATGCGACGCCAGTGCTAATATTTAAAATACCTGAATTTCGAGCCCGTCTAATAAAAGGATGCGGATTGCGCACTGAGTTAGTTACTTAGCGTACCGAGTAAATTCTGTAAGGTCCACCAGGATTTATGTATTTTATCTGCTACGTCCATCCATTTTATTAGATAATTTTAGGGCCAAAACCAAAAAAAAGAGGAATATCCAATGTTCAAATGAACCACACCACAGGAAACAGTTGAATTTAACGTTTACCGTTGAAAATTTCCTGTGGGCCACGGAAGTTTTGGATCAAGATTATATTTATTTTTTCCCTTCATCCATGTCTGTATGATCTTATGAACAGGTTGGATGACAAACAAACATCACTTTCGGGCCTAGAAATGTTTCAATGGTGGAAATCATTATCCCCACTGTTTCCAGTGATATGATCCACTTGATCTTTAGATATACTTCAATTTTGGGTTAACCCCTTAAATTAGATGGAAAAACCGATGGATGGCGTGGATAGACCACATACATTTAGGGTGAGCCCAACTGAATTTATTCAGTAAGATAAGAGCGTACTGAGTACCACGTATCCGATTTCGTAATAAAAAGCTTAGTGGGGCCACCGTGACGTATTTATGGCATCCACACTGTACGGAGTGAATTGGGTGGTGACCCCAACACCACTAGCCACCGAGCTTATTATTGGCTAAAGCCTTAAAATTATATGTTAAATCGGATGTAAGAAGTGGATGGAATATATAAATCACGGTGGCCCATAGAGTCACCGTGGCCCCATAGAGTTTACTTGCCTAGTGAGTTACTCAGTACACAGTCCGTTCCTGTGAGGAAATCGGATTGCGTTCTAAGTTACTCAGTAGGCTTTTATCATATTGAGTAAACTCTGTTGAGCCCACTGTGAATGGATGTTGTTTATCCATGTTATCTATCCATTTTTCAAGCACATTTTAATGGTTGAGATCAAAATTGAATAATTTCTAATGCTCAAGTAAACCATAGCTCATAAGATCACATAGATACCGATGAAGGAAAAACACAAATATCATATTGATCCAAAACTTCCGTGGACCCCAAGATATTTTCAATGGTCAACATTCAATTGACATTGTTTCCTGTAGTGTGGCCCACTTGAGCTTTGGATATACTTCATTTTGGGGCTTAAGCCTTAAAATTATATGTTAAAATGGATGTAAGGAGTGGATGGAATATATAAATCACGGTGGACCCTACAGAGAGTACGCTTAGTGTACTGAGTTACTACACAATCCACTTCCTTGTATGAGACCCGGGCCTTACCGTGGGGCCCACTTTGATGCATTTATTATGTATTCAAGTTCGTTCATATGTTTTCCTAGATTATCGTAGGACATGATCCTAAAAATGAAGAAGATCCAAATATCAAGTGGGCCATATTTTAGGAAACAATAGTGATTGAATGCCCTGCTATTAAAAACTTCTTATGGCGTAGGTTAATGCATCCATGGTGTTCATTTGACATCATTTGACATCCAATCCCTCGTAACATCACATAAGCTTAGATGAGTAAAAAATATATATATATATATATATATATATATATATATATATATATATATATATATATATATATATATATATATATATATATAAGCTTGATCCAAAACTTTTATGGCCCATTAATAGTCAATCACTACTGTTTTCCATATCACAATGCACTTACTAATTAGATATATTTCATTTTTGGGATCATGCACTAAAATAGTTTGATAGATGGGCACATAAATACATTAAGGCATGGGCTCACCATGATGTATGTGTTTTACATGCACAAGCCGAAAAATGAAGCAAATTAAAAGCTAAACCAGACCACAGTACTACATGAATCCGTAGAGATAATGACATCCTTTGTAGAAACTTACGTTTATTTTTCATCCAACCTCTTCATAAGGCTGCACTGACCTAAATAAAAGGAAAAACATAAATATTAGATTTATCCAAATCTTTTAGGGCTCTTAAGGAGTTTTCAATGGTGGGCATTCAACCACCACTGCTTTCTATGGTATGGCCCGCACTTGAACTTTTTATTTGCTTATTTTTGGGCTCATGGTCTAAAATAATCTTGTATAATATATACATGTACGGCATGAATAACACAAATATATCACAGTGGCCCCACAACACCCAACACTACCTAGCTGGTGTGGTGATAGGGTCACTACCCAAAGTGCTTTTATCATTTTGTAGCAGATAATGTTAGAACATGAACCAAAATATAAGACGGGATACAAAAGCTCAGGTGAGATAAGAAATGGAGGGGTGTGAGAACGTTCCTTGAGGCCTTTTTGGGTGTGACCCGGAAGGTTTCATTGGTAGTAGGGCTGAAAGTCCAACAGGTTGGATCAAGTTGGTACTCAACACTAGCTCAACTCAAGGTTACTATGCCTCAATCCTAACCCAACCCATCCCAACCTCGGGTTAGGAATTCTCGACCCAAGCCCAATCCAAGCGGGCTCCGCCGGGTTAGTCGGGTGGATACATGCTAATATTTTCATTATTACATTAGTCTCTATTATATTTCAATACACGTCTTATTTTTTGTATTTATGATTTTATTAATTATATATGTAGTTATTTATCGTAAAAAACTTCATTTTTTTCTAAACAAACAAGCTAAAATATAGGACAACTACTCCTTTAAAAGTCGTGTTGTGTAGCACCCAATCTACTTGGGAGAGAGAAATCCGGCATATATTGTTAGCTCGAGTCATCGGAAATGATGTGGACCAATGAGACCCGATAGTATTGAAATTTCCTATGCTGGCCTTCAACACAAACGATCCACACTCAATTATAATTTGTAAGTAACTTATATATTGATCGGGTTCGAATTGGATCTGGCAACCAAAGACCTCAACTCGAGCCCGACCCAAGTTTTATCGGGTTGGTGTTTGTATAGCCCAAGCTCGAGACCGGACTCGATACAGCTTGCCCAAACTCAACCCAATGTCGGGTAGGTTAGGTTGAACCCGCCCAGCTTTTCAACCCTAATTGGTAGGCATTCCCTTCCCTAGTTTTCCATGTGGTGTGGCCCATCTGAATTTTGGATCGGACTTGTTTTGGTGCATAAGTTTGAGAATGAGCTAACTCAAATGATGGACGGAGTGGATATCACACACAATGACACGGTGACTAGACATGCTTCTTAAAATAAAGTTGCTCCATGTTTAAAAAGTGAAATGGGCACACACGCGACGCTGTGTTTGTTTTTTTTTTTTTTTTGTGAACTTTCACATTCACCTGTGTAGCACATCTGCGTCATGAAATTGTGGGCTACACCATAAAGACGTCTGGTGTGGACTAAAAAAAAAAGAAGAAGACGGTCCACTCATCAGGTGGTTGATACTCTAGGAATCAATGGATTTCTAAGTGTACTGATGCAATTGCCACCTAGTGAGTGGAATGGCCAGGTTCTTACCACATGTGATCCTAGCGGTGTGGCCCACCTCTTTCACAGATCAGATATTTCTACAAGTGGCATGCTGATGGGAAAGAAAGCATTGTATTTTATTAGTTCTAGATCTAGTAGTCAGGTAGATGTCTAACGAAATATCTCTCCTATGATTCAAAAAATGGGATCTAAAATCAAATAAAAAATAAAGGATTACTTACTTTAAAACTATTACTTGCATTATTTTAGCAAAGAAAATAAAAAACAAAGGATTACTTAGTTTAAAACTATTACTTGCATTATTTTAGCAAACACATGGGGATGGCTTATCTTAGTTGTCACTTGGAAGAGATGCAAGGTATTTCGAACTAGCCGCATGTGTTCATGTGTGAGAGAGAGTGTGTGAGTGAGCATAAGTGCATGAGAGAGATCTTACGTGTGCATGCACTTACGAAGGGTTAAAGTATCATCCCAAATCAATACATATTCACCTATCAGGACAGGCTTCATCTATATGTGATATGGTTGTATCCCATATATACTGGCCCAAAAAGAAAATGCAAACTGGTTTCATTGGTTGTTGTATGTTGATATTATCCTAGTGAATGAACATAATCCCACAAGGTGACGAACCACATAAAATGTAAAATTTTCTTCTTTTCTCCTTCTCCCTATATATCGTTTGTGGGGGTACATTAATTGCGATGAATCTACATATAGATACTAGTTCTTTTGTTACATTTGTTAGAATAGGCTTATTCTATGACAATTATTTGTGTGGGCCCACCATAGGGTGTGTAGGGAAAAGGTGCTATGAGGTTGATCTCATGGGAAGCTTACCATGAGGTTGAGCTCCGTAGGTTGCATCATTGTCACACATTCATCTCACCAATTAGACGCACCCTTCCATGGTGGGTGATGGGCCTAAAAATAGGCTAATTCATGACTTAGGTGGGCCACATCATAGACAATAGTTGAGAGTAGATATCAACCCATTGAAATCTTTATGATTGTTTATAGGCCCCACCGAGGTGTGGTTTAGAAATACAGCAGATCCATTGTGTGTATCCCACTTGGATGAGGAGTCACACCAAGTTTCATCCGTATCCAAAACTCAAGTAGGCCCCAACAAGTGGCTTTTATATATTTTAGACATGATTTCACACTTTTCAAATCGTGTGGCTAACTTGAGTTCTGGGTAGGACTAATTTTTGGGATATCATATAACCTAGAGGAGACCCACTGAATTTTTGGTGTGGATGTCTAATACACATCATGGTAGGGCCCACACAACTCTACCTCGTGGGAAGCTCCTATGAAGACGACGGCCTCGTAGTACCATTTCCCATATAATCTGGAGATTTTAGGTGGTTTTCCATTATCTTCTTTGGTGTAGCCAACCTAATGTATGGTTTTTCAAGTCATATCATCGTCTCAGTGCAACTCACCAAATGCACGAAAGTAAGCCATCTCTTCCAATTCTCACCGTAATTTCTATTATACAAGATGAAAAACTACATTAAATTCTAGAGAATTCTCTTTAATGGACACTATACAATTAGTCCTAATAGTGGTCTTTTGTAATCTCCTAACCTTTAATTAATCTTGGTGTTGACTTTTTAACTGTATCTAAGTCTTACTAACTAAAATTAACTCTAACTATCATTATAACTTCATAACTAACAACAAACAAGTAAACTAACCATAACAAGAAGAATAATATGATCACCCCCCGAACACTTAAACAAGATGAAAATACCCAACTTAACATCATTTGTCTCACACTTCTCATAGTCATTATTCCTTCCTCATCCTCGTCCATGGCCTCTGCCTCTTCGCTTGGGGGTCTTTCTCAATTCAACATTGATAGGGCACTTTTTGTTTTTAAATTTTGTGGGTTCTTCGCTACAATTGAGCCTGTTCTGGTCCTCTCACTGCTTTTTCTAAATGAAAGTAGGAAAGTTATTCCCCTGTTTCTAATTATTGATTGGTTTTGCAAGTTAGAAGAAGCCATGCATGTAAAATGATTGTGAATCGCCAACTCCGCGCCTCTTATAGGGCGCATACAAATGATCCCGTCTTTACTTTCAATGGGAATATTAAAATAAGTGAATTTCATTGGGCCAAGAGTACCTCCATAAAAAATGGCTTCTACAACTGGTTGACCAAAATAAGGATTCCAAAATGGGACAATTTGGGTGGAAGGTTGACAACTCTTTCTATTTCTTATATATATATATATATATATATATATATAGAATTAATCTATTTGTTTTTATGTGATTTTGTACCATATAATTACTTTATTTGTGGGATCATTTCTCCTAACGGGAAATGAGCCCCCCCCCCCCTTTTGCACTTGAGTACCTGGTGCCTGCACAGAAAGAGGACAAAGGAGACCCTGGCTAGTTCAGGGGACCCACTGACGCCTAAGTCAGGCCTATAATCTGAGTCTAACAATTTAGATTTAGGGGTGAGGAATGGATGTGTTTTCATAGCTTTTATTGTGGGTAGATCCTCTTATTTATAGAGGTAATGTAATCCCGTGGCATATAGAACTTTCCCTGATGGGATTGATCGATATCTTCAACGATTTTAAGATCTTTGATCATCTAGATTTTCAGGATCAGAGTTTATCCTCCTAAGATCTCGGAAGGGGATTTAGCCGCCTTCTTGACTTGGCTCTAATTCCATAAGAGGCAATAAAAGTCGAGATTTGGCTGATCGAGGCTCGGCCGACCATTCTCTGATCTCGAATATTGGTATATTTGGAAAGCTTACGTTGGGCGTCTGACTGACGGCCGACCCATGGCCAACCTACAAGATTGATCGGGCTGACGCAGGGCCAAGGCTGCGTTGGTAGTTGATCGATGTAGAGGGTCGGCCTGACGTCACCTCTAAAAGACCTCTTGAGTATCCGTAAAGGTATATTGGCCTCCGTGGAGGTCTCGTCCTTTGGCTCGGGACATGTAGGCTCTGGGCAAGCTCGACGCCTGGTAAGCCTAGGCCATGTCTCTCCTTCGGCGTTCTGGACATGTGTGCATTGGTTAGGCTCGGTGCTTGAGGAGTCTGAGCCATGTTAGTATAATTGGTTCACTCCATAAGCCGACTCATCTAACTTGCCATATTTTTCCCCCAACAAATGTCACTCTGGAATGAGCCGGCAAAATAGATGGACAGAGTGGATATAGAATACATGCATCAAGGTGGCCCGGCCCACAGGGCCACACCTAATCCCCACTCCTGAGCCTGTTTGGGTGCAACACTAAAATTACTTTATTTTAATTCATGCATACTGGGGTTGAGCGCCAACTTTCTTTTTGGAGAAAAAAATAGTCCCCCAAACCAGCACAACTGCTAATGAAAATAGCTGAACACAATCTTTTCAAAAAAGTTATAGAGGCATCCTTTATTCACCTCCTTCGAGGAACAGGAACACATTTGAAAGATCTACACAATTCACATATCATCTGATGGCCCAAAAGCACATACCCCAAAAGTGATGTAGAGCGGGTCGCGGACAATTACATGGCAAAGATGGATCAGAAAAGGCCTGGTCGGCGAAAGAAGTGATCTGGACCATCAGACCTTAAATCAGGCGTATCTCACAATCCGGGATGAGTTAGCCGACGAAAAATATATGATTTTGGGGTAGAACGAGCTACTTTAGCCAACCAACCCAGCTATGCAGGGTTGCGACGCTCGGAATTGTGAGAAACCCCTGATTTGACGGTCGTTTCCCTGTTTCAATTTCATTTTTACTATAAATAGTAAGTTTTAGTTTGCTTATAACTCTTCATCCGTCGGGCTTTAGGAGTTGCGCCCAACGTGAAAAGAGCTTAGAATAATTAGGGGAACGGTTTAGTGAAGCCAAATAGGACACTTACTATTTTTGGCCGAAAACCTTGCGCACTAGTAGACATCACGACCGTCTATAAATAGTAAGTTTACTATTTATAGTAAGTCGCGAATTCTAGGAGTTTTAGTTGTAGTTTGATTCTGATTTCTTTCTCATTGCTTAGTACCCTTATTTAAAGGGTTGTGAACTCGTTTTTATTCATTGATTAATCTATTTCGAATTTATTTAGAATTTATTTCTATTTTCTGCTCTCTTTTCTCGTGGATTCGAGAAAGTCTCTGTGAGGAGTCCAGAGAAGTTCCGTGGATTCGGAATAATTATCCTCTTGAGGAAGACGGTGCTCGACCTCACGTCCTCCCCTGCGTCAAAAAGTATCTTAGTTATGTGCATACTCACTGTTAATAGCTTATAGAAGTGGACAACTAATATATTTCATGTCAACTAAAAATCAGTTATATTGATTTTTTGGCAAGGCTCAAAATTACCTTGGGCTCTATTTAATAAACGCCTAAAAATTAATTCATCTCATTTTAATTAATAGTAATTATATGTTTTCAGATCTTATTTTATAATATATAATAAGTTTAAATTAATCTACAAGTGCTCAAGTGATGCCCGTAAAGATATTTGTATGGCATCTAACTTACAAGTAGGGTCAACCTCTCTTGAAAGTTGGAGACTCGAGATTTAGTTCATCTAACCATCATGCGGGTCACCACGTGAATTCGAAGGTCTTCAATGGTTATACATTATTTTCTATGGCTGGATCCACCATGTTTTGTGTAGGTCAACCTGCTGATGTGGGGTCCACCGTGCTTGTACATGTCATCCAACGCATTCAACAGGTGTGGAGCACCAGAACGAATGGACACCAAAACTCAGGCCATTCCAAAACACCAGTGGCAGTGAATGTATAGGTTTTAGACGTGGTTTCACATTTCTCGCTGTGGTGGGTCCCACCTGAGTTTTGGATCAAAATGATTCTTAGGATGTACGGTG
The DNA here is from genome assembly GCA_030180095.1 of Magnolia changhungtana. Taxonomy (NCBI): domain Eukaryota; kingdom Viridiplantae; phylum Streptophyta; class Magnoliopsida; order Magnoliales; family Magnoliaceae; genus Magnolia; species Magnolia changhungtana. The sequence goes on along the minus strand of JASAUF010000630.1, from coordinate 8,068,334 downwards.
AATGCAAGGAATCGAACCAGATGAACGGCTTGAATTCCACACGCATTTGAGGGGTAGGCCCCACACACCTCGAAAAAAATGACCATATGTTAGAATGTGTCTGATTCCCAATCATGGGTGTATCCGCATTTTTGGGTGGCAAATGCACTGGACCAACCGGGCTGAATCATGTTCATGTCAGGTTCATGGCTAAGGGCCTCAGTTCAGGACCATCTCAGCCCATGATCTCAGCAGCCCTGGCCAAGCCCACCATTCAACGACTCAGCCTGCCCACAGCGCCTATTTATCTGGTCTGCAGGCACATGCATGCAAGACAAATCTAGCCCATTTAATTTTTGGGCCATAAGCTGAGGCCCAATCCAACTCACGGACCCGTTGGCCACCCCAAACCTTGATTTAGATGGGCCATTCCATCCCTTTTACTACCCCAGTTTTCACTAGATTTTCTGACCCTACATGCACCCCGCCTTAAAACGTGCAACTCTAAAAACAGCAGATGGTTTTCCTGATACACGGCTCAAATGTCCTACAATTCATTGTAATGCAAAGTGGTGATGGATAGAGCCGTACATTAATAGAGTTATCTCGATTAATTTGCTCAACTTAGATTCGAAAAAGCTCAACTTGCTTAAAATTGAGTTCAAGCCAAGTTGAGCTGATTTTTTAAGCTAGAAAAATTATCAAGCCGAGTCCAAACTAAAGTGAACTCGACTTGACTTGTTTAGAACTTGACTTGGTTCGAGTCAATTTGACTCAGATGAGGCTCACTTTGTATAAATATTTTATATATATATATATATATATATATATATATATATATATATATATATATATATATATATATATATTATACATTATTTATATTATAATATATAATATACATTTTTTTTATACATTATATATTATATATAATGTATATTATAATAGGGAAAAGGTACAATGCGCTCGAGCTGATTTTAACGCCCGTGAGGTCGAGCTGTGTGGGCCCCACCGTGATGTGTTTCGAAAATCTACCCCATCAGTCAGATGCACCATTCCATCGTGAGCCTAGGTCTCAAAAATCAAGTCAATCCTTGACTTGTGTGGGCCACACCACATACAGAAGTGGGGAGGGGCCGTGCACCATTAAAACATTCATAACCATTTTTGAGGGCCCACCGAGATGTAGTTTGCAAATCCAGCCCATCCATTATGTGTGTCCCACTTGAATGAGGGTTCAGACCAAGTTTCAAGCACATGAAAAACTCAGGTGGGCCCCACCAAGTGCCTTTATATGTTTTAATGTTGTCTTCACATAATTTTAGATGGTATGGCCCACCTTAGTTCCGTATATGGCTGATTTTTGGTATATCCCATAATTTAAAGGGTACCCATCAAATGCACGGTGTTGATGGTCAAAACACATCATAGTGGAGCCCACACAGCTCGACCTCACGGGAGCTTATGGTCAGCTCGAGCGCATTGTACCTTTTCCATTATAATATATATTTATATTATAATATACATTATATATTAAAGAATAAAACTTAAACTCGAACTTAGCTCGTAGACTCGTACTCGGCTTGAAAAATGGAGATCAAGTTTAACTTGAACTCGGCTTAAGTTGGCCTCGTTACTGACTGAGTAGAACTGAGCTGAGCTGCCCAATCAACCTCAAGGACCAAGCCAAGCTAAGTTCGAGTTGGGTAGTTTACTGGCCAAGCGGAGCCAAGCTAAGTTGGGCCAAGCTAGATTCAGTTCAACTCGTATACAGCTCTAGCGATGACCTGACAGGTTGGCTATGTAGGGCTTGGGCCTTAACTTGACCCGAAGTCCAGGCCTGGGCTTGAAACTAGGACCGCTATAGAGGCGGCTCTAGTCCAATCATCCTTAGGCCACAGTCATTAAAAAAAAAAAAAAAGAAGAAGAAGAAGAAGAAGAATGCATGGTTAAAAGACATTTGTGAACAGTTCCTTTCAATGTAAGTGTGGTTTAAAAAGATTCTTTCGAGCTCTCGTCTAGGTCCAGCCACATCATCTGGTCTATGGCTCATTTATAAGCACTATGGATGGATTGGGTAGGGTAGGATTCAACCCGATCCTAACCCATTTACTAACCCAAGCCCACCCAACGCCAACTGTAATGTTAATTGCACATAACAGTGCACTATGATGCAGGACAATTAACCACTTGCTCTAAAAGCTCAAACCGTTGGAATATGGCGAATTAATCTCTTGTGAATAGGGCCAATGCAAACGCAATGGACAGATGATCTTGACCCAAGCCCGGCCTGTTTACTGATCCAACCCAACTTTCCCCTAAATAATGACCTGTAACATCCTGGATTTTCACTGCTTTGAATTTCTAAAAATCCTTAAAATTTCTTTTTAATTAACTTATAAAATCACTTAATGACCATTATCACTCAATGTTAGTTTATACTGGGGTGGACCAGTCTAGTTATGATGGGACCAAGTGCGGGCCGCCAAGCCAGATGGCCCGTTTACACTTAACAACAGCCCGTGTGGGCCACCCAGCGACCGAGAAGGGTCAGAAAAATCTAAAACTTTAGAAAATCATAGATCTCACTGGGCTTGTGGTCCATCGCGGACTGCGGACCCAGTGGACACCCAGAAGTACCATCTGGCGCTTGCCCAATGCGCCCACCAATGCCGTTAAAATCGCCGACAAAGAAATCGAGACTCCGGGCCTTCCAGCCGTCGGATTCCTTCCAAATTTGTGGTGACAGTTTAATATATTTTTCTACACCCGTCCACCAAATCTGGGACCTGATCGTGGAACGGTGACCGTTGATCGTAAATCGGACCCGTACGACCAAACCCCGCATCCGTTCGTTCCCAAATTTTGTAAGGCCCCTCATCGGGCCATGGACCACTTATCCTATAAATTTTATAACCAGAGCGCCATCAGAAATGCTCCAATCACCAAAATGGCCCCCACAGGACCACTTAAAGGTCAGAAACGCTTTCTCAGATCATATATCTGTTCATCCGTTCGTCCTCAATTTTTGCATGGGCCCTAATCGGGCCATAAGGCACCTACACACCAAATTTGGTGGCCAGAGGGGTGTTAGGGCCACCCCAACACCAATAGGGAGTCCCATAAGTCTATTTTAGGAAATTGTGGAAGCTTGGGGCCTTTTGCACCAAATCTGGAATTATAAAAAGGGCCTCATTTGGGCACCCCTCTCCCCATACGAATTTTGCCCTAGAAGAGAGAAAAGGGAGAAGAGAAAGAGGAGAAAGGAGAAGAAAGAGAGAGAGAAGAAGGCATGGTGGACTCTCAATCAAGGTGGGGCCCAAGAGGATCAAACCCACAACCTCTTACACCTTCTCCAAGAAGAAACCGTGCACCACAACCACCAAAATCGTCCATTGATCGTGTAGGTAAGGCTTCTCATCCTTTGTCTTGAAAACCCTTTTGATGAAGGGGGATTTTGCATGGATTTCTCATGTATGAGCTTGCTTTAGGGATTCCGACCAACCGGCCCCAAATCGACGTTCCTAGGTCGTTTTTGAGTCTCCAACGAATCACAAGGTGCGGACTATTATCCTTAGGTGGCCTAGCACCAATTATAGTAGGAATGTAATGATTTTGTTTGTTGAGTTATGGTATTGAAGAATTTGGAAAAAACCTAGGAATGGTGTGTTGTTGGAATTGCATGATTTGGCATGATTAGTTTACATTTGATGTTGATCTTGTCTCTCACATGATTTAGCATAGGAATGATTACATGCTCATGTTTGTTTGGATTGATTTCGCTCATATGCATTGCTCCATAGTGTTTATGAATCTTGACTCTTGTGTGTTTAATTCCTTGAGGTGTTGGAAGAGCTTAACTTCCTCACAAACCCACACACTCACACGCACCTTGGTTCTTGATAATGTTTGCTCACTTGGTAGAGTACTGCTTTTATAGTTGAGATGCATGTGAACATGGTATTGATATGTTAGTTGATAACTTGTATACTTAACATGTTATGAATCACCACCTAATCCTTGGGTTGGTCAGGAATGCGAGGAAAGCGAAGGCGGTCCCGTTGGTAGGACCGTCTTGAGGCCAAACTCATGGATTGGACGAGTGCGTGTGGGCGACAGTAGTTAGACTACATGGGTCGCTTGTACCCGATGTCGTTCCGCCACGTGCTTGCCTGATTCATGCGGTTTAGCCCATTGTCTGATCAACCCTGTTTGCTCACATATATATGGAACCTGAACCACCCTACAACCGTTGTAGCCCATCAATAACCCACCTGAAATTGGTCCACAGCCTCATGAGCCGGGCATGGTGGAATGAGACACTGTGTCCGAGCTGTCGGCCTACGCTGGGGTGTCGTGCCTCCCCGTAGTGACCGCGAGCGATCCCTTTCTCTCGGCACTCCTCATGTGCTTGAAGTCGGGGATGAGGAACCCGACGGGATCACGGACCGCGAGGTCTCGGCCTCACACATTGATGGGGCCTTGGACTCGCAACTAGTTTAGGGCATTGATACGTAGGGTGTATCAGAATCCCCAACCTGCTGGATGAATGGACTTAACTAAGAACTCGGCTAACATGTCATTGCATCGCATTAGCTAGGGTGGCGACTCGGCAGTCGAGGTCGCTCTGAGGGAGTGTTGTCATTTGCGATCGTAAGATGGAGTCACTTGAGGGAGAGTTGTGGCGAGGGCATGCATCATACCATTCACCATGCATACGCATTATCAAGATTAGCTTAGTATCTACGAATGTTGCCTTTCATTAAATTCGTGCTATAACTGCTGTCTGTTAAAACTTAAGATTAATAATTCACACTGAGTTGATCACTCACTCCCACTCTGGGACGGTGTTTTAAAACACCAACCAGATTCGCTCATAAATGCAGGTGATGCAGAATTCGTGGAGCTGAGCGATGCGGGCCTCGAGGAGGAGGACGAGCGGACTCAGCTCTACTCTTGTGGACATGATGTTGTTGTGATTTTGTTGAGTAACGCCTTATGCGACCCGTTTATTTTCCTTTGGACCTGTATATATTGATCTCTTCATTTCAGTAGACTAGTTGTGGTTGTGTTTCATGCTCCAAGAAATTCCAGGCTGCGTATTTAAACTGGATTAATCATAAAATTATAAAATTGATGATAAGTGACACTCGGGGACTCGGGAGTCGAGTTTATGCACGACCCCCGATTTTTTGGGCCGTTACATGACCAAATATTTATGTGACTCTATAAACGGGTGTGGGATGGTAAATAAACATTACCTAAACATTACAATGGGCCCAATCACTACTGTTTACTTTAGTATGGTCCACCCGATACTTGGGTCTTCTATCGAAAAACAGATGATCTGGAAGATCCACACCGTCCCGAATATATATTCCAGTTTAGATGTACCATTATCTGAATATTCCATTAGTGGACACTTATTGGCGATTAAAAATGAATAAGATCGAATGGTCTTATTTCAACGAGCGAGTGTCCGACAACCAGGGTCTAGGATTGTCTCATTGTTGGACTATTGACTTTGGACACGAACTATTTCACAATTTATCTGGGTAATTTGAGCTCGTGTTGCCCTGTGCACCTTTTCAAAGTGCCTGTGTATCAAGTGTCATATGGAGAGTATCAAATAACTCCGGATCATCCATATGTGAATGGACTAAACTTCGATACTTGGCCTATGACTCTGCCTATGACCAAGCACGATAGTGTTGCGCAGCACGCCAACAACGCAATGAGCCTAGATCCAATCTTAGGCCTCACCCACAAACGATAAACAAGAATAAATATAAATCAGAAATAGATCAAAGCAATCTAAACAAACCACGAGACAAGATATATGTGGAAAAACCCCAAACTAAGATTTAAAATAAAAATAAAAATCACAGATGCAAACTTCCACTATGAAGAACGAAGATTACAAGGCAATATACTAACCTCTCCCTTGGAGATACAGAGAAAACCCTTTTCCCACACCTTAGAATAGCTCCCCAATATTCACCTTTTAACACTAGAATAGCCCTAAGGACCCCAATTTATAGTTTTGCCAACTTCTCTTCCGCATCCCAGTTGCGAAAGGACTTGCGACATGAAATCCGCGAAACTCCTTTCCACATCCCAGTTGCGAAAGGACTTGCAACACGAAATCCGCTAAACTCCTTTCTGTATCCCAGTTGCGAAAGGACTTGCGACACGAAATCCGCGCAACCTCGACTGGTAGTGGGCAGCCCTAGATGTGGCTCCACTTCTCAACAATCTCCCACTTGCAGACACATCGCCATAAATATTTGTCTTCTTCATCCGGAGTGCACCACCTCCCCGTCTTCTAGCCTGAAGACCAATCAAAGCTGAACAGAGCTTCCGCTTCTCCCTTGTGACCACCTTGGTCAGCATATCCGCAGGATTCTCACTTGTATGAATCTTCTCCAGAGCAATCGATTCATCTTCCAGTAACGAACATATGAAGTGATATCTGATGACAATATGTTTGGTCCTTGAATGAAATGTTGAATTCTTAGATAAGTGTATTGTACTCTGACTGTCACTGTACAGCTTGCAATCTGCTTGCTTCTTACCCAACTCTTTCATAAAACTTTGCATTCATACCATCTCTTTGCATGCTTCTGTAGGCGCAACAATTTTGCTTCTGTTATATTGATAGATACCATCTTCTGTAACTGAGAGACCCAACTGACTGCAGCACTTCCCAGAGTAAAGACATAACTTGTAATCCTTCATCTGCTGTCGATATCTCCTGTCAAATTTGAATCTATGTAGCCTTGTAGCTTAATTTTCGATCCACCATAACATAGCCCTACATCCTTAGTACCTACCAGGTATCTAAGAATCCACTTCACAGCTTCCCAATGTTCCTTCCTGGGATTGTTCATGAACCTACTAACAACTCCCACTGCTTGAGCAATGTCTAGCCTCGTGCTCACCATAGCATACATGAGACTCCCTATAGCTAACGGGTATGGGACTTTAGCCATGTAATCTCGTTCCTCCTGTGTCTTTATCCCTTCCTTCTTAGATAACTTGTAGTGGTTGGCTAATGGAGTGCTAACTGGCTTAGCACCTCCCATATTGAATCGATCAAGTACCTTGGCTATGTACTCTGCCTGTGACAACACCAGTTTCTTGTTTTTCCTGTCACGCTTTATCCTCATGCCTAGGATTTATTTTGAAGCCCCTAAATCCTTCATGGCAAATTCTCTAAACAGTTGTCTTTTGAGATCTGAAATGTCCTTCATGCTTGAACCGGTTACAAGCATATCATCAACGTACAGAAGAATGATGATGTACGACATATCAAACTTCTTCAAATAACAACAGTGGTCTGCATGACATCTCCTAAAATCGTTTCCCGACATGAAACTGTCGAACTTCTTGTACCACTGCCTCGGGGCCTGCTTCAGGCCATATAAACTCTTCTTCAGTCTACACACCTTGTTCTCCTTTCCTAGTGCCACGTATCCTATCGGCTGATGCATATATATCTCTTCTTCAAGGTACCCATAAAAAAAAGGTTGTCTTAACATCTAGCTGCTCTAGATGTAAGTCCTTTGTAGCCACTATACTTAAGACCATACGAATCGTAGACATTTTCACTACTGGTGAAAATGTTTCAGTGAAATCGATACCTGCCTTTTGTTGAAACCCTTTCACAACCAATCTGGCCTTGTATCGTTTTGAACCATCGTGCTCCTCCTTCAGTCTATAAACCCACTTCTTATGAAGAGCTTTCTTACCCTTTGGTAGGTGACTAGCTCCCATGTACGATTAAACTCAAGAGAGTTCATCTCTTCATCCATGGCCTGCTCCCACTTAACCCGTGTATCTGACTATAATGCCTCTTCAAAACACTCTGGTTCACCATTATCTGTCAGTAGTAGATAATATAAGGAGGGTGAGTATCGGATCGTGGCTCTCCTCTCCTAAGTAGACTTCCTCAATACCGGTGTCTATAGCCTTACCTCATAATGCTCTTGTGCATGATCATCCTATGGTGCTGTAACACCCGTGACCGGTAACTCTTCTAACTCTACAAATTCTTTCTCATCAGTCTTATTTTCATGCACACTGTCCTTATGTATCACTTTTTCATTGAAGACTACGTCCTTACTTCTAATGATTTTCCTATTTTCTGCATCCCAAAACCTATAGCCAAAATCATGCTGCCCATAACCTATAAACGTGCACCTCCTGGACTTCGCATCCAGCTTGTTTTTGTGCTCTGCATTAACGTGAACGTATGAAGTGCAACCGAACACTCTGAGATGTGCTAGGTTTACTTCTTTTTCAGTCCATGTTTCTTCTGGTAGCCCACCATCCAATGGTGCTGAGGGACTTCTATTGATGAGATATGCGGCAGTATTTACAGCATCTGCCCAAAACGTCTTGGGCAACCCTGCATGTAACCTCATGCTCTTGGCGCGCTCAAGGATGGTCCTGTTAATGCGCTCAGTCACACCATTCTGTTGTGGTGTCCCTGGAATCGTTTTCTGATGTTTGATTCCATTTGTTGCACAATAGTCCTCAAACCTCTGAGACACTTTATTGTTTTACCTGTCTCATTTTTCACCATGATTTTTCACTTCTTAAATACATCAAATACATCAGATTTATGCTTTAAGAAATAGACCCACAGTTTTCTACTAGCATCATCAATAAAGGAAACAAAATAACATGAGCCACCGAGAGATGATACCTGTGTCGGTCTCCACACATTAGTGTGTACAAGCTCCAACAGATGCGTCGTTGGAGCGCGTCCTGTCTTCTTGAAGCTGACCCTCTTCTGCTTATCATACACGCGGTCTTCGCAGAATTCCAAGTCAATAGACTTCAGCCCTGGTAGCTTCCCTTTTGATAATAACACTTTCATTTCCTTTTCACTCATATGTCCCAACCTCTGATGTCATAACTGTCCATTCACTCCAGTTGATGCGACTCCGAGTGAACAATATAATCCTGAAGTCACATACAAAGTACCTTCCTTCTTGCCTCGAGATATCATCAAGGCACCTTTTGTGATCTTCCAGAAATCACTAGTGAATGTCATCACATAACCGGTATCAGCCAACTGCCTCACTGAAATCAAGTTACGTTTCAAACTCGGTACATGTCTGACATCCTTCAATTTTAAAGTTGTTCCGTCTTTTTGACTTATCTGAACATCTCTCTTTCCAACAATACTGCACGACTCATCATCACCCAGGTATACTCTCCCAAAGTCACCTGACACATAATTACACAAAACTCCCTTGCATGAAGTGGCATGAAACGAAGCACTTGAGTCTATAACTCATGACTCATTCCTCGCATCAAGAGACAAGATCAATGCCTCTGTGTCACTCTACTCAGATAGATTCACTGAATCCTTCCCACCTTGAGAGTTTCCTTCTTGTTTCTTAAGCGCCCTGCAATCACGTTTCATGTGCCCCTTCTTGCCACAATGCCAACACCCGTCTTTGTCTTTCGGTCCCTTGGACTTCTTCCTCGACTTAGAACACCCGTGTTTATTGCCTCCTTTGTTCAGCGATCTTTCTCTTCCTTCAACGTTTAGAACATTCCCTGAATCCCCTGAAACTCCTGATGCCTTCCTTCTAGATTCTTCACTGAGAATTAGACCGGCCACATCATCAAATTTCAGTTTTGTCGACCTTGAAGAATTGCTCACAGCAATCACCAAACCATCCTGTCTGGCAAACTGGATAAGATCATAGTGCCCTGATCTCATCCTCAAAAACAATGCCAACGGATTCCAACTGGCTCGTGATTGTATTGAACTCATTTAGATGTTCAGCTACGCTCCCGCCATCTGACAACTGCATGTTGAATAGTTGTTTCATAAGATGAACCTTGTTGGATGCAGAGGGTTTTTCATACATGGTGGCTAGGGCTTTTATTAATTCTTTTGTAGTTTTCACCTTAGATATATTAAAGGCAATGCTCTTAGACAAAGAGAGTTGGATCGTTCCTAAAGCCTTCCTATCCAGTAAAAATCATTCATCATCTGTTATCTTTTCTGGTTTCTTCGCTTTTCCTTCTAGAGGAATATAGAGGTCCTTTTGATATAGATAATCCTCCATCTACATCTTCAAGAAAGTAAAGTTTGAACCATCAAACTTCTCAATTCTAGTTTTTCCTTCTTCCATCATCGCTCTCAATAGTACTAAACCAATAGCTTTGATATCAGTTGTTGCGCAGCACGCCAACAACACAGTGAGCTTAGATCCAATCTCAGGCCTCACCCACAAACGATAAACAAGAATAAATATAAACTAGAAATGGATCAAAGCAATCCAAACAAACCACGAGACAAGATATACGTGGAAAAACTCCAAACTAGGGTAAAAAAATCACGGATGCAAACTTCCACTAACGAAGATTACAATGCAATATACTAACCTCTCCCTTGGAGATACAGAGAAAACTCTCTTCCTACACCTTAAAATAGCTCCCCAATATTCACATTTTAACACTAGAATAGCCCTAGGGACCCCAATTTATAGTTTTGGCAACTTTCCTTTCACATCCCAGTTGCGAAAGGACTTGCGACACGAAATCCGCGAAACTCATTTTCACATTCCAGTTGCGAAAGGACTTGCAACACGAAATCCACGAAACTCCTTTCTGTATCCAGTTGCGAAAGGACTTGCGACACAAAATCCGCACAACCTCGACTGGTAGTGGGCAACCCCAGATGTGGCTCCACTTCTCAACAGATAAGACATAGCCTAATTGTCAAATATAGACTGGACAATTGTAGATGTTGATCAACTGGCCCTCACCCATCAGCTGTCCAATCGTAGATGTTGTTCAACTGGCCCTCACCCATCAGCTGTCCAATCGTAGATGTGCACTACAATGGCTAGTGTCCAAAAATAGTGGAGTGATCATCCTGACGTCTGTTTGTGTAATTTAATGGATGGCTCAAACAACGCTAATCAACAGTCTTCATCCGCTTGGAAGTACACTCATCGGTGCACAAATTGGCATGCTTTGGACAATCCCAGGCCCACCACAGGAACGGCCCGGATTGTCCAAAGGGGACAGTCCAGTGATGAATTCGGAGGACCTATTGCCCTTCTGTAGTGTTCCAGGCCTCTAGTGGTTCTTCTCGTACTCACGAAAACAAAAGGGGCATTCGGAGGCTACATGACCCAACAGTGTGTACTATCCATCTGTTGGGTCCGAAGGATCAAGTCATCAGGCGGGCCAGATAATCACATTTTGTAATCCAATCAAGGCCACAAGGCATACAGATGGGCCCATCTGTGATGACGGACGAGTCAAGTCAGAGACGAAACATAAAAAGAAAAAATAAATAAATAATCCTTCATCCAAGGTTTCAAATATAGCCCCATATTGCCCGATGCAAACCAGCTTCTGCCATAAATGAAATGGGTGTACCAGCCCGATACAGGCCCAAGATGGGGGAGATACAACCCAGTTTCAGCAGTGAAGGATGCATGAGTCATGTGGGCTCACAAAAACCTAACTTCTTGATAAGCTTGTTTTCTAATCCAACAGCATTGATAAATATAGAAAAACACTTTTAAACCCAAAGACACTTTTCTCATTTACTAAGGTAATAATCATCAAAACCACACCAAACAATCATTGCCATTGGCCCTAATTTGCAAAACCAGGTTTTATCATCCACTAATGTTGACAATCTCAAATGGAGAAAAAAAGGGAACAGAATTCCTAACTGCTAGCAACTTTGATAAATATACTTCACTAATCAAAGAGTGAAAATCCCATGTCATCGTCACTCTCTTCTTTCTCTTCCTTCTTCTCCTCAGCTGGAGGTGCCTCGGCTGCGGCTGCACCACCCCCAGAGGCAGCTGCAGGAGCAGCTCCTCCACCTCCGATGAAAGCGCCGCCGCCGCCCCCACCTCCGATAATCACCTACAGCAAAAACACCATTAACAAGTTAGAAACCAAAAGGAAAAGAGGACATAAAAAATACAAGACATGCATAAACAAATACACATTAAAAGAAGTGATCCTATAAATTTAATGAAATTTATGAACTGTCCCAATTGATGATTGCACATCCCATGTGCCACAAAAGCTTTGGAGACATTGCTAACGTCCCGTCAAGCATGGTATTAAAAAATGGTTAACACAACAGTGACAGTGGGACTCACTACCAGATACAAGGCTGTGACACCCGTTCTGGAAAAGAAAAGAAGGCCAGTAACGGGCTGACATGAAATTTTGACTATTACAGGGGTCGCCCATAAAGCTAGCAGTTACTGTCACTGTTACTGCATTGAATATCTTGCAGTTAAGGTGCATGCACGCACGCACACAATTAAAGAAGCAAAAATAAATAATGAAATTTACAGAGCCATGATCCTTTGACAATTCTTTGCAGCTTACTACTGTGTGAAATCATAGGTCAGGTCCATGCAAGATATGTGGAAACTGGATTATAACGCAACAAGATGTGTACATTTTTGGACAACTAAGTAACTAACAGTCCACACTCATCCACAAAACTCATCCAATTTGTTACAGTCACATGGACAGCTTACGTTTGGAGTCGTCGATCATTTCCATGTTAAGGATCGAAACACGAAAGATAGACAGCCTGGATATAATAATGTGTCATGCTTACAGGGATAACATGCTGTGTACCACTGCCATCATCGTAGCCTTGTTCCAGTTATTTGGGGCAAGTTATAGAGCACCAGATATCTAAAGAACAAATAATCATCATCATCATCTAAGCCTTATCCCAACTAATTGGGGTTGGCTACCTAAATCCATCTCCACCATGGCGCCATTCCACTCTATCAAAGGCTATATCATCAGTTAGACCACAGGTCATCAAATCTTTTATTACTACCTCCACCCACATCCTTTTAGGCCTTTCCCTTGCCCTTTTAGAGCCTTCAATTTGTACAAACTCACTCCTAACTGACACACTTCTTGGTCTACGCAATACATGACCAAACTATCCAAGTCTACTTTCCCTCATCTTGTCATCTATTGGTGCTACTCCTATATTCCCTTGAATGCATTCAATCCTTCACTCTTCCATCTCAACATCCTCATTTCAGCTAAACCCATCCTATGGACATTTTTTTACACACACCCCACACCTAGAGCTGTACACGAACCGAGTTAGATCGGTTAACTCGTTCGATTCGAAACTGAGTTCGAGCCAAGTTGAGCTGATTTTTGGAGCTCGAAAAAATTTCGAGCTTGAATCAACTCGGATCGAACCTCAACTCGAATTGAATCAGTTCGGTGACTCGGTTATTTTGATATGGAGGTTGCTCACCAAGTGTTTGATGAAATGACTCAACGAAGTGTTGTTTCGGGTGCATACATTCTCCATGGGATCAACTGGTGGCGAGGAAGGTATGGATACGAAACAAATCACTATAAAAAAAAAAAAAAAAAGTTTACATGATAAAACTATCCTTTAATTTTGATTTTGATGCTGCCTATTGAGTGTTTGATGAAATACTTGTAAATTGTTGCTGCTATTTTTCATACTGTGAGAAATCGAAGGTGCACTCCATGTGTTTGAGAAAATGCCGCACATGCTTGAACTCGGCTTGAACTGGCCCAAGCTGCTGACCGAACCGAGTCGAGCTGGCTAGTTAAGCTCGAGGATTGAGCCGAGCTGTGCCAAGCTTGACTCGGTTTGACTCGTGTACAGCTCTACCCACACCACATGCGCACCTAATCCCACGACCTCAATGTTGAAACAGAGTCTGTCTACCACTGAGCCATGGAGCCCAACCTATGTACATGTTGTCCTTAACTGGCCAACATTAGGTCGCATAAAGCATGGCTGGTCCTATAGCCATGCTATAAAATTTCCCTTTTAGTTTGACATGGTACTCTACAACCACGTAAAACTCTATCGGCACCATCTCTGTTCCTTTCACTCAGCTTGAATGGCCAGCATCCTTCTCAATCTCTCCACTCTCATGAATTATCAACCCAAGATATCAGAAGTGGTCATTTTGAGGAAACTTCTTAGTCAGCAATCCTTACTAATTCCTCCTTCCCACTCCTATTAGTACTAAAATTGCACTGCATATACTTTGTTTTAATCCGAATAATTTTAAGTCCTTTATATACTAAAACACCTCTCCATAAATCTAGCTTTGTGATTACGCCTCCCTCATCTTGTTAATCAAAACTATGTCATCTACAAATTACGTACACCATCGGATCTCTTCTTGCAAATGCCTAGTTAACTTCTCTATAACCGATGAGAAAGGCACGGTCTCAATGTCGAGTTGCCGACCCTTAGTGCAGGCCTACAATAATTGGGAACTCACTTGTCTCTCCACTAGTGGTCCTCACAATTGTTATTGCTCCCTCATACATGCCAATATATCCTCCTAAAACTCCTCTCTCTCCCAACACACACCGGATTAACTTTCCAAGGAACCTATCGTAAGCTTTCTCTAAGTCAATAAAGACCGTGTATCCAATAATAAATATATTATAACAAATTTTATCTCCAGATTTTGCACCATGCACATGAGGCACTTCTAAGGAAATCAAAACCATATATTAGGCAGCTTGCAGGGTTGAGGGCCCACCTACAACACAGAAACCGCAGGAATCTATCTGAACCTTCACATTAACAACCAATAGATGTACAAAAGAAAAGGGAAATGCTAGCATCCCCAACTTCACAGGGGCATTCACAATGTCCCTAAAGCTTTTAAATGATATATGTGACAACCGATAAGCAATCTGGACTGTTCATTCACTCAATACCACAATTGGCACTCCCATTGAATCACAATGAATGGATGATCCTAACCATAAACTCAATAGCATGAAAAATGAACAATCAAGAACAAGGAGGAAAAAAAGGTCCAATCATCATCTTGAAACGTCTATTTAGTAGGCCCCACTATGGATTACTTATGGCTCCAAGGACACACTTTGAGTCAAACTTGTACACGAGTCAAACCGAGTTGAGCTTAGCTCGGCTTGGCTCGGCCAGTAGCTAACCCCAGTTCGAACTCGAACTCGACTGGACTCGGTCCTCGAGCCTGACTGGCTAGCTCGGCTCGATTTGGTCAACAGCTCCGGCTAGTTTGAGCTAAGTTCGAGCATGCACAACATTTTCTCAAACATATAAAGTGCACCTTCAATTTCTCACAGAATGCAAAACAGTAGCAATAGTTTATAAATATTTCATCAAACACTCGACGGGCAGCATCAAAATCAAGATATGAGGGCAGTTTTACACTGCAAAGTTTTTTTTTTTTTTTTTGTAATGATTTGTTTCGTATCCATTCTTTTCTCGCCACCAGCCGATTCCGCGGAGAATGTATGCACCCAAAACAACACTTCGTTGAGTCATTTCATCAAACACTCGGAGAGCAACGTCAATATCAAAATAACCGAGTCACCAAGCCAATTCAATCCAAGTCAATTCGAGTTGAGGTTCGATCCGAGTTGAGTTGAGTTGAGTCGAGCTTAGGCATAATTGAACTCGGCTCGAAATTTTTTCGAGCTCCAAAAACCAGCTTGACTCCATCTGAATCCAATTTCGAGCCGAGGCGAGTCGAGGTTTTTTGAGTTGAGTCGAGCGAGCACCAACTAGACTCGTGTACAGCTCTACTTTGGGTATATGATTCTACCCATCCGATGTGGCTTGCAAAATATGGACAGTTATAACAAATTGAGAACATTAAAATGGTTAGGACCATCTGGCCACATTGAATGAATGAACAGTCCAGATTGATGATTGCATGTCCCACCCATCATAAAGAGGCTTCAAGGGCGTGGATAGTGTCCCAATGAAGGTAGGGACTACAGCATTAACGGTCCATAGTTAGTCCGCGGAAATTGCACTTTTCAGATGGCTAGTTTTATCAGATGAGTTCATTCTGCCTATGTCGAGACTCAGGATCCAGCATGTGTCGCCCCCACCAGGGCCCACATGGTGAGATGACGATATGATCTGAACCATCCATATTCTCTTTACCAGCATACATAAGCTATTGTCCCATAATGATAGGTGGAGATAGTCCTAGCCTTTGAATTTAGAGTAGAATGAAGCCATTGAAAAACTTCTTTTCACTGTTCTAAATTCATCTATAGATAGTGATGGTCACAATAATCCTTTCAGCATAACTTTCTTATTATGGCCCGCACAAATAGATGGTTCCGATCATCGGACCAGTCAGCATGTGGGCCCAGTGGGCAGCGGCCCTCGCTGGATCCTGAATCGTGATGGAGGCAAAACGAACTACTACCAGATTGGCGTGACCATGAGCTTCGGATGTAGGCCTATCAGATCAACGGCTCCTACTCTACAGAGCATGTGCCACGTGTGAGGTGGATATGCTAGAGACAAGCAAGATCTCAACAGTACTACAGATAAAGGAATGAAATGGAGAATGAATCGGAACCTGAAAAACAGCGGAAGACGGTGAGATCAGGGAGAACGAGGATTGTACCCCACCAGAGGAATCGGTGGAGAGAGCTGCTTGGACGAGCTTCCTCTGCAGATCGAAGGTCGAAGAAGCCGAAGCTTCGACTTCACCAGACAGCTGCTTCGCGCTCCAATCGTCGCCGGATCTCTTGCAAACGAACGTGAAAACTCCCATCTTCCCTGCAAAACCCTAACCCTAATCCTCACCCTAGCAGTCGAGACTCGAGACGACAACGAAAAAGAGGCGTTGAGTTGGGATCTTCTCTTTTGTAATACGAGGCGATGGAAATAAAACCCTAGACCCCAGTCTGGTAGTCCGCGGACTACTGAGTTGAATTTGTAGTCCGCTAGTTAGGCCATGCGTAACCATTATCGGAACCGTTCCTCGGTGTTAAGCCACGCCCATCATGAGTCCTCAGGGTTAGCTGCTTCCCGGGGTGCGCACGGTTCGGTTCGGTTCAGTTCCGTTTGGTTCTAGGGTGAAAACGGAACCAAACTGTTCCCTACGGTTCTACGATTTTTGTAACCGGAACCGGACCATTAGCACCCTAGAACCAACGATTTTTGTAACCGGAACTGGACCGTTAGCACCCTAGAACCAAACCAGAACCAGACCGTAAAAACCGGTTCAGTTCCACGATTCTGAGCTTTTTAAACTCCAACTTAGTTGCATTCTTTTAACAATACTATTAAGGTCTTGATGTATTCAAATGCGATTGGGGCCCAGGATCAAAGATTTTATCCGTTGATATGAGGGTACCAATAGTGAATAGGTGACTCCTTTAAAAAAAATAATAATAACAAGTCAGATGAAATGAATGGTTGGATCACAGACAAAGGGATACCATTTGTACAATGTAGATGCATAAGGACCTTTAAAATTCCTCAATATATTTGTTCTATTTTACTTAGTTCGCTATACTAGTACAATAACATTAGTTGGATGGAGCCCACATGGCTGAACAGTGCATACTGTCGTGGACGGGCAATTCTGCAAAGTGTTCGTATATAGGTGAATCCTAGCCGTATGATAATTTGCCTTGGAATTAGATAGTTGAGAATAAAATATAGGTAACGATCCAAAAGCAACATGTGAAAGTACTGGTCTTATCACATGGAATTTTTTTATTATCCATCATCATCAATCCTAGTGGGTCCAAAAGCAACATGTAAAGCTCGGATCGACGGTTTGGATCCACGGCTCATGTCACAGTTCGGATCTACGGTTCGGATCAACGGTTCTGTTCAGTTCTACAGGGGCCTAAACCGGAACCGATCCGTAGTCAACGATTCTGGAAATTTTGAAACTGGAACCGGACCGTTAACACCCTAGAATCGGACCAAACCGGACCGATCTAATGGTTCCAGTCCGGTTATACGGTTCCACTAGTTCGATGTGCACCCCCGGCTGCTTGGGTGCCTGTCAATCGTCCCAGACCATTTAAATTTCAAGCCTGAATTTTAAGCCCAGCTCTAAAACACTATAGTAAGAGTCCAGTACAAGCCCAGACCATGGAAACTACAAATGGGCCTAACCGAGATGTTTCAAATGGAAAGTGTTGTTAAAAAACCTAAGCATGAATATGGTTCGATCATGTCTAGACCAATAAATAGGGACCATGCCTAACCCATTGACCTAAAAATGTAAACCTAGGCTCGGCTCATTACCAGTTGTGCCTAAGAGAAAGTGGGTCAGTGTAACGCCTTGAAAATCGGGGGTTGAGCATATCTCAACTCCCGAGGTTCAAAATATCACTTATGCAACCTAAATAATGATGTTTAAATGTTGTCCATATTAATGCATTTAAACATAAGTGATATTATACTAAAACAGCATATCATACTTCAGAGTTAATGTAATTAGGCAAGCGGAAGACTGAGATAGTTATATAAAGTATATAAGTGTTTCATAATCTCTAGAGTATGAGTATGTTACCAGACTGAATATATACATGTATTGGTTCAAAATTTACAAAATATCAACTGTGAATGTCCAACTAATCCAAGTAACCATATAATCCCGTCAAATCAGCACGGGGTCTATATAGACTTGTCTGCGATCTGAATGCAGGAGAACTCTTCCTCCTCGCTTATGAAGTTCATTTCAGCTGCATAGATTCCACCATCACCTGCATCTAAACCAGAGTCTGGGTGGTGTTTTAAAACACCATCCCAGGATGGGAATGAGTGGCCCACTCAGTGGTACTATAAGGCAAAGGTTAACATGTTATCAATTCAATCAAGCAGTAATGATAAAGCAATACAATAAGCATTTTCTAACTACTTTTGTTAATGCAGGAATGATATGCGGTAATGATACATGCCCTCGCTTGTATTCCCTCGGCGACTTCATCTCACGTTCGTGCATGGTAACCTCCCCAAACGTGCGCTTCATCGCCAAAGCACATGCAATATGGTGTATGGTTATGTTAATCGAGTAATTAATTAGGTTTATTCATACAGCATATTCGGGAAGCTAAGGTACCGCCCTTTATATCATTAACCCAAACAATGATCCATCTAGGGTCGTCAATCCTAGTTAATCATATATGATAGGCAAGTTCGCGAGTTTATACTAATGGTTGCTACGAAAGGCTCGTCATCTCAGCGCAGTCTTGATTCATACTTGAGGTCTCTACGGAAAGGCTCGTCACCTTAGCATAATCCTAGTGTATACTCGATGTCACTACGAGAGGCTCGTCACCTGATCGTAGGCCGACAGCTCGAATATAGTGTCTCATATCACCCTATTCGGTTCACGAGTTTAGGTTGCTCACTGGTCACTACGGGGAGGCTTGTCACCCCAACGTAGGCCGACAATTCGACCACGGTGTCCTATACCACCATGTCCGGCTCATGAGTCTTAGCGGATCGAGGTACCAAGGTTAAACGGGTTTTTCACTGGTATATTTGGTACCTTAGGTTCAAGCAGTAGCATCCATACATGCTGAACATACATTGGGTCAATCGGGTTACTTGACAAGCTCAATTGATACGAGCGTACGTTAAATTAATCGACATGGAGCGCATATGCACTCCTCGTGGCCTAGCCACTGTCGATAATCAGCGTACAACTCGGATTCCTCGAATGTATCCGTCGTGGTTAAAACAGTTCGACCACCGATCGTAAACCATTATCGATTGCCTGCACTACATCATAGCTCCAATCACACTTCAAATACAATAGGCATTAATATGTGCTAGTCAAAACAGCATGTAGCAACCAATTCAAATATAAATCTCATGTAAACATTTTAACGAACACATAGAGTACATGTTATCATATATAGGCATTCATTTATAAATCACGTAGTAGCAAGATAGATTACATAAAGGAAACTGTAACTATAGATAAGGTACTTGAGAATCCCATCTTAATAGCCTCATTAAACACAATTCAGTAAGCATTTACTCATTCATGCATTTTATCAAACACTTAGACTACACATTACTAAATACATAGACTAGATTAGTTACGACATGAATTATAGCAATTTCCTACACAACGTAGGTTATAAATCGTATAACAAACATGCATTTTATATTAGAAATCATGACAAGCACAAATCAGGATTTCACACTCAAAAAAATATTTTATCAAACACTTAGGCTACCCTTTACCCAATATATGAATTAGGTTAGTTGCGGCATATATTATAGCAAATTATCACACATAGTAATCATAATACCGATGACAACCATAAATCCTATGTTTACAGTCATGATGAACACAAATCATAATTTCATACCCATTCGAACATTTCAACAAACACATGGAATGCATCTTTGAATTCAACATAGTTCACATATGTATAATATATACAAAGCATCGTAACTAGGATCATATGGCAACAATCAAGTCAGACATAAATCATTAGCTGACATTGAAAGCCTTGAAAACCATAACCTAAACGTTTATAGTCTGCACCTTCCGCCGGTAAACCCGTACTGATCTCGGTTTGAACACTACGTCTTTATCTACAGCACAACGGCTACCTGAATTATGAAATGTGTTAGCTATTTTGTTTATTCATCTACTTAGATACCTAAAACAAATTAAGGTTAGGATTTCTTACCCATAAATGGATTCAGATTTGTCGATGTAGCAACACGGGAGAAGGGATTCAGCCCTTGGAGTGGCAGGAACAAATCCCGGCATATATCCCTCACTCTCTTTCACTTCTCCTCACATTTTTCTCTTATTTTTTCTCCTCTCTCGTAGGGTTTAGAAATTTCATATGGAATGAGAGAGGGGTGGGTAAAGGGCTATTTATAAGCCCATAACTGATGTCAATGGCCCCAGGGCCATGATATACTTAGGTTATAGCCAAAAGGCATCTATTTCGGTCCAACGGAGCTGATTTGGCGGCCCATTTTCTGCATAGGGTATGGGAAAAGTCCCCTGACATCGGATCTAGGTCAGGTTAAGATTTTGGTCCGGTCGGATCAATGGATCGACCGCGGAGGACCTGTTTCAGTTCAACGGTTATTATTACTCGATCAGGGCCACAAGTACACTGACATGTGTTAAAAAATTTTCCTGATTAGAGGGTGTATTTCGGTCAAATTCTGACGGTTTGAAATCTTAAATTTGGCCCGTAAGCGGACGGCCCAAATCACTTAAATATGAGTTCATTTTATAAAGATATTCGCGTTTCCCACACACTCTACTTGGGGCTCAAGTTGTGCGTTTCTGGACACTAGTTGGGCTTGATTCCCACGATGGTCGTCAAGCCCAATAAGACGGTTATAACCGTATAGTTTCGCGGTCATCGGACTTTCGACGCGCAATCCGGGTCCAATACGGAGTTTCAAGATGCTCCTGAGAGCAATTGGGTTTTCAGATTGATCATAGGTTTCTAGGTAATGTTGGGTTAGCGATTCTAATGGTTTTAAGTCTTGCAGTTCATATAGAAAGTGGTTCAAGCCAATTCCACTGATTGTTTAGTTTAATACTTAACTAAATTATGCCCTAATAACGACAGAATATGATCATAGGGTAGTTCTACGCCCCTTTCTGACACTTTTAGTTAGCATATTATTTTAATTATTTTTATAGTAGTTCATCATTAAGTCTACTTCATCTCTACCAAATTCTATTAGATTTCGTGTTGTAGAAAAATTCCAACAAATTTAGAAGAAGCAACTATCCAAACTAATAATTTTCGAATATTTGTCACAACGACCTATATTTAACTATATTAAATTTTTTATTATATTTTCCACTTATTTGTATATGAAACTAGATTTATTGACCTTTAATATGACTTTTGAATCACCTAAATTGAAGTTATATTGAGGGAGATATGACTTTTTTAAGTTGGGCTAAAAATTACAAAAAATGGGCCGCCCGGCCCGCTGGACGGCGAGGCCATCGCCGACTCGCTGTCCTGTTTAGTGGTGGTTTCGCCACCCGATATTTGAAACGTGTGTATTTTGCAAACTAGAATGAATTATTTGACATGCAATACATGTTTTTGGGGTAGGAGAAACTGATATATCCAAATAACCTATCTATTTCATGAGATTCCAAAAGGTTAATGGTTAAAAACCCATTTTATTTATTTATTTACTATTTATAGTAATTTTTAGTTTAAGTATTGTTCTTCATCACCAAAACTTTAGGATTTGTGTCTAATATGAAAGTACTTAGAAAAAATTGAAGAATATGTTAGTGAAAGGTGAGATTTTGAAAGAAATAGGTTTAAAAGGGTATTTGAGACTTTGGGATTGAGTTATGAAAGGTCAATAGAGTGTTATGATCGACTCATTGCCTAAGGACATCTATTTCCAAGTTGGCAAAAATCCAGGATGTTATAGCCAGCTTGACTCCAGGATAATTCAACTCTTAGTTTTTTCCATTATGAAAATGCCCGTACATTTGTTATCACTAGTAGTGTCATATTTTCACAAAAGTCGTGATGACCTTTTGAGAATTGAGTATGGTCTTCACTAAATCAATTATTGCAACTACATTATACTTGATCCGATCCGTTCACTTTAATCAAACGGTAGTGAACTTATAATAGGGTCATTTTTAAAAAATAGAGTTGTCTATGACCCACAACTACATTAACACTGTGAGTTAATTTTTATATGTTTTTTCCAGTGCGGTTCATTTGTGATTAGTTTTGCCCACAAACTTGGACAAATGATATGAAATTAAAACTCATTTCATGTGGATTGCTTGGATATGCTATAAGATGATCCAATGGACCCCACAAAGATGTGGAATGGGTTTAGTGGGTGGGTCCCTTATGAGGTAAGGCTATTTATCATTTTCTCTCTCTCTTCTTATTTTTTCAAAGAGGGACCATTTTGGACGTTAGGACCATTACCACATACATGTCACCTACTCCGCCTTCTGTGAGCTTCAGAGAGTTTTTTTTTTTTATTTAAAAGATTTTCCACCACACTTTTTAACGTAAAAGCTATGACAACCAATTGTTTAGGTTAAGATAGTAGTGGCTTTTGTGTGTGTGTGTGCACGCCTTTTTTGTGGGTATCAATAATGTGAGTTTGTGAAAGGGATGAGGGTATGATGGTTTCTTTTATAGTTATTTTTTATAAGTACGAATAGTAGGAGTTTGTGAATTTGATGAATTTTGTAATTAAAGAATGTTAGAATTAATGAATATCGAAATAAATAAATGTTGCAATTGATTAATGTTGTAGTAGAAGAATATTGAAATGTATGAATGGTCATAATTGTTATAATGAGGGAGTTATGATCGTTTTCGTTAGATCGACAATCTATATCACGTATCGACGATCCACAGTCTTTGATGAACTCTAGACCTACTTTATGGGCAATCAAGTGATATCCAAATGAGATGATTTTAAAGCTGTTTGAAGTTCATCAAATTATATTTTCAATGTATAAAATATCACCAAAATAAGATATGTAATGAGGGAATTATGACTGTTTTAATCGGATTGACGATTTATAGTTAATATCGATATTTCGTAGTTAATATTGTTAATTCTTAGTGAATATTGGCGATCCATAGTTAATATTGGTAATCATCACTAATATCAATGATCCATAATAATTACTGACAATCTATAATGAATATTAGCAATCCACCATACAATACTCATCGATTACAACATTTTTCTATCTTAACATTTATCAATTACAATATTTTTTCATTAATACGATTCGACATTCATCACATTTATCTTTTTCAAAATTTATTGACTATAACACTCTTCCATTGCAAAAATCATCCACTTCACAAACTTTCGCCATTTGCTATATATATATATATATATATATATATATATATATATATATATATATATATATATATATATATATATATATAAAGGAACCACTGTACACTCATCATTTTTACAAACTCGAGCCATTGATACCACACACAAAAGCTAATATTATCATGACCTAAACATACATGTGGTGATTATAATTTTTATGTTGGATAATGTGAAAAGGTACAATGCGCTCGAGCTGATTTTAACGCCCCACGAGGTTGAGTTGTGTGGGCCCCACCGTGATGTGTTTCGAACATCTACCCCATCAGTCAGATGCACCATTCCATCGTGAGCGTAGGTCTCAAAAATCAAGTCAATCCGTGACTTGTGTGGGCCACACCACATACAGAAGTGGGGAGGGGCCGTGCACCATTAAAACATTCACAACCATTTTTGAGGGCCCATCGAGATGTATTTTGCTAATCCAACCCATCCGTTATGTGTGTCCCACTTGAATGAGGGTTCAGACCAAGTTTCAGGCTCATGCAAAACTCAAGTGGGCCCCACTAAGTGCTTTTATATGTTTTAACGGTGTCTTCACATAATTTTAGATGGTATGGCCCACCTAAGTTCAGTATACGGCTGATTTTTGGGACGTCCCATAATTTAAAGGGAACCCATCAAATGCATTATGTTGATGGTCGAAACACATCACGGTGGGGTCCATATAGCTCGATCTCACGGGAGCTTATCGTCTGCTCGAGCGCATTGTACCTTCTCTCTCTCTCTCTCTCTATATATATATATATATATATATATATATATATATATATATATATATATATATATATATATATATATATATATATATATATATATAAAGCTCATCATAATTGAGGAAATGATGCTGGATGCATGCTATAAGATAGCTGGACTAAGTGGCGTAGAGGTGGCAACGGTCCTAGCAGCTAAAATAATCTCCCCTGTGAAAAAAAGAAAAAGAAAAAGGAAGAGAAACAAAATGCTAAATGGCCTTCCAATATAGGGTACCCAACTATTGAACCAATTCCACATCTTGTGTGGGGCCAACGGGATCATCTTGCATCATATCTAACATATTGAAAGTGATTATAATTTTATGCCATTTGTCCGGGCTGAAGGCAAAACTTATTACGGCTGGATCACATTGGAGAAGACAAATTGGAATTAACTCACTATGTTAATGTAGTCGTGGGCCACCGAAAACTTCATTTTTATTTTTTAAAATAATTTTATAGTAACTCTCCGATTGTCCAAATAAAGTAAATAGATCATGTTGACAAGGGTTATCCAATCATTAATTTATATTACATCATAGTTTTAGCCTATTTAATTATCCCCTTATTTTGGGCTAGGGCTCTATGACGGCAGGCAGTATCCCAAAGCCAATCTAAACACGTACACTGGCGTGGATGGCTTATGTTTGTGAGATCTGAGCCTTCCATCTGGCCGGCGATGATGACTATGTCTTCTGTGTCTACAGTCAGAACGGTTTCACCCATGCTGGCTGGCCACAATCATGACCTCTGGTCCGTGGACACTTGTTTCTTAAAATACAACCATCAATATTTCTTTAAATTTTTTTTTAAACCATAAATAAACGTCCACTAATTTGATACTCAGATGATTAAATAAACTTGAATTTTTGTCCATAGTACATCTAAGCTGTTCCTTAAATTGAAAATAATCATTTACCATGAGAATATCATTCCAGCCACGATTTTGAGGCCCACCAAAATTTCCATGAGAAATCCACCCCGTCCATCAGTTTATCTAGCTCATGTAAGGACATGTTGTCAAAACTGAGGCAGATCCAAAGATCAAGTGGACCACACTACAGCAAAACGGGGCGCGGATTAGCTACTGACGGGTTGGGTAGCGAGACTATCTACTGAAGTGACATCAGCAAGTTCCATGGGCTCCACTATGACGTATGTTTTATATCCACACCTTCCATCCATTTGGAGAGATCATTTTAGGGTAATATCCAAAGAACGAGTTAAATCTAAATCTCCAGTGGACCACAGCACAGAAAACAGTAGGACAGTGAAGCCCACCATTAAAAACTTTTAAAGGCCACAGAAGTTTTAGATCAAGCTGATATTTGTGTTTTCCCTTATTTCATGTAGTTTTTAACTTTTCAACACGTTGGATTTCAAATAAACATTATGAAGGGCCTTAGGATAGTTTCAATGGTGGGAATCACTCTCCCCACTGTTTACTTTAGTGGGGTCCACTACAGATTTTTTATTTGCTTCATTCTTTGGTTCGTACGCTAAAATGATATATAAAAATGGATGGAGGTGTGGATATAACACAAATATCATAGTGGGTCCACAGAACTTGGTGACGTCACTTCAGTATCTAATCGGCGTCCGAAAAAACGAATACTAGCCTGATCCAAAACTTCTGTGGCCGCATCCCTCATGTAGGGATTTGACTGCGGGCGTTCCATCCCCACCGTTTCCTGTAGTGTGGTCCACCAGAGTTTTGGATCTAATTCATTTTTGGAAATATATACTAACATCAGCTGGAGAAACTGATGGACGGGGTGGATTTTTCATGGACGTTTCTGTGGACCCCAACTAGATTCCGACCATAGTAACTTCCTGTCGGGTGGTGGCGCCAGCAACTCGCTAGAACTTCTAAAACCCTAACCCTTCCATCGTCTCTCTCTTTCATCTTCTCTGTAGTCTTCCTGATAAAACCCAATTTATATGTTCGTTTTTTAGGGTTTTAGGATTCTGATAAATCACAATCCTTTCCAATTCGAATGCAATTGGGTTTTGGGTTTCTGATAAATCGCAATTCTTTCCAATTCGAATCCAAAAACATCACGATTTTCTAGTAACAATGCCGTCGTCAAGGCCGGAGCTTAAAGCCCCTCCGGAGTTCTTCTATAACGAAGAGGAAGCTCGGAAATACACCACTTCATCACGTATAATCGAAATTCAGGTAAATTTCGGTGATTCCATTCTACTGCAAATGGTTTCTGTGTATATGCTTTAATTCCCCCTTTTTTTTCCCTCTCTCTGTGTCTATCAATAGTGGAAAAAATGCTATTTACACCCATCTTTTTGATCGAGACTCCCTTATTTTACACTTTGGTGTTACGGTTAGACAGATTTGTACTGTTAGATCACCAAAAATCTAAGTATATAGCTGTAGCTACGAAAAGGTTGGGTGTACATATCAATTCCACACTGAACTTGCGTTTCTCCTCCTTTTTGGGGAGTGATGTAGTTTCAGTTTCTGAAATTTGATATTTTCGTTAGGCCGGACTCGCCATGAAGCTTTGTAGTGAAATCATGCCTAAGACCTTCTAAAATCACGTGGCCTGAGTTTGGGAATGGTGGATTTTTGGGTTGTCTAGTCATCCTATTGGGGCACAATTTCTGAATGGATTGGATGGCATATACAAAACATGGTGGGTTCCACATACAATCTGGAAGGTTTTTAATGGTGGGTGTAGTCGTCCCAACTGTTCCATGTGGTGTTGCACACTTGAGTATTGGGTTGCCCTGATTTTTGGGTAGGATGGAGAACCTGAAGGGTGCACATGATGGACGGAGCGGATGTCATGTATATGTGACAGTGGACCCCACACATCGTGTTGTAGGTTAAGCTTAACTTAAAAAGCTTTGTAGTGGATCCGGCCTAAATTTTCATCCCTGAAGGGGTAATTAGTCATGGTATTGTTTTTCTATCATCTATTTATAAAGAAGTTTGAAGTTGCAAAATTACCCATGTGGAGAGTGAAAGTACCGATTTTTAAGGTGGAAATACCAATTCCCCCTTTTTTTTGAGGATGTGATTTTTATTATGGCTCTTTAAAAAAAAAAAAAAAATTTGTAAATTGTGTTTTTTGTTTCTTAAAGGCGAAGCTTACGGAGAGAGCGTTGGAGCTTCTTGCTTTGCCAGGTGATGGGATTCCTAGAGTTCTACTTGATATAGGTGAATTACCAGAGCTCTCTCTCTCTCTCTCTCTCTCTCTCTCTCTCTCTCTCTCTCTCTCTCTCCCCTTCTCTCTCTTTCGGATTCGAATGTGGGTAGAGTGGGAGATCCATCACTCTCTCAATTGTTTGAATCGGTCGATTTAGATAATGATTGTTATTTTTGTCCTTTTATAATTGGGATTGCAATTTTGGAAATCGTGGTTGTGGTCATGGTACAGATCATGGGTGGTACAGAGGCACATTATCCCATCCTTTATACAAGGAAGAGGTATGCAATGCTCGACGTTTCGTTTGGCTAGCATTTTGTACAGGTTGGGACCATCTTTCCATGACCCTTGTCGTTCATATGACGGCTCCCACCATGGATTGATTATGGTCCATATATCTCCTCACTCAACCGTTACAGCCATCTGAATGGTAGACTTCTTCCTGATCGTAGGACCATTGGCTGTATTTTCTTTTTTAGTTGTCTATTTGCAGCCCAATTTTTGAATGCCTAGGCTTGTTTTAGGGGAGAGTTTTGTGCAGTATCGTGCACAAGCTACGGAGCCCACTGGATGAATGTTACGGACGAATGAAAAGTGGCCCTACATCTACAAGCGCCCACCGAAATGAGGAAGATCAATAAACACAAGCCAGCCATTTCAATCCTAAGGAAAGGCTGAGCATTGAATTTCATGAGAGGATTATGCTCAGATCCGGGTCCAATAGTTGCAGTTGTGAAGTGCTAACATTGTTTAAAAACTCATTTTGAGTACACAAAGCACTTGATGAGTCGAATGAACTATGTCCAGTGTCCCATGAAACTTGTGTACTCTTCTTTTTTTGGTTGGGGGGTTGGCTTTGATGAGGTCCACCCCGTCCATAAAGTTTGCCATGCTGTGTTTGGACTGGGGCCCGAAAAGAGGTTAATTCAACACTCAGGTGGGATACAACATGGGAAATTATTAAGATGGGAAGTTCCAACATTAACATCACCATACCACATGGCTTTAAAGGTTTTTAAGCATGCTTTTACACTGTTCATTAGGGTATGACCCACCTATCTTAGATTCGATTAATTTTAGGATCCATGGTCAAAATGTGGTGGCACACCTGATGGTCGAGGTGGATCTTATGCATGTTTGTCCCAAGTAGTGCCCTCAATTATTGCAAATCAGGCTCTCCGTGTGCCTATGCAAGTCAGGTTGGCACACTCCTTTGTTTAAACCCACAACAAATTTATAGTCCATGTGAAAATTTTGAAGTATTAGTAAAGAAAAATTCAGATCAAGGTTTTTAAACTAGAAAATTTTGTTTTGGTAGTGAACTGAGTTTTGTTGATTCATACCTCATTTTGCTCGACTTAGGCTTCAAGTTTTTAAATCTTGATACCGGATATTTTGTTAATGGCTTTCCCCTTGAGCCAAATTCGTTATGTTTCTTTTATCTTATTTAAGGGAGGATATTGGAGGGTTCTTATGTGACCACTTTTTCTTGTTTACTTATGTAGGTTGTGGGTCAGGACTTAGTGGGGAGACACTCTCTGAGAATGGGCACCATTGGATTGGCCTAGATATCTCGCAATCGATGCTTGGTATGTGAACATCACTGGTTTTGCATGTAATCTAAAGTGGATAGCGTGCTAATTCCATTCCTCTGCTATCTTTATCAATGATCATTTCACTTCAGATGTTGCCTTGGAGCGGGAAGTGGAAGGTGATCTTTTGCTTGCAGACATGGGTCAGGTATCCTTTCTAAGTTGGAAATCATACTTCCCTGTGTATGTGATTGTTTTGTTGTTGGGAACTTGATGGGGACATCACGCGCACACACACGCCCCCTATGCACGTACGCAACGAGGAGGGCCCCACCATCGATTTAGATCGATGACAACGTCCAGGGAAGGCCTCCTAGTTAGAGGACTACATTTTGGTTCGTTGGAGTGGACCGATAGTCATGTGAATCCCACCATGTGTTCTCATGATCGTGGCCCACTATTCTAATTAATCTAGTACTTTGTGTTTTGCTTATTATTGTTATTAGGAATATCATGGACGGTTTAGATTGCTTTGATTAATTGCTATTTTTGATTACTTCGTCTCTAAGTAATAGGTTGTGTACATGACGCGAGTTTTGGGATATATAGTTTTATTATAAATAGGCACCCCTTGTAGTCTTTTTCTCAGAGAAGATTAATAAAATTTCTGCATTTTTCTGCTCCTCTAAATTTATGAGTTGTGGAGATTCAATTGGGTGTGAAACTCTCCCTTCCTCGAAGGGTTGACTACCGTGGTGCGAAATCACACCATTCCAATTCGCCCCCACCTTCTACCATCCATATTTCTCCTCCTACAATTATCTATGCTTCAAATCCATCCTCTATTACAACCGTTTTTCTCTCTATAGTAGATTTCCGGAATCGGGCTCTGCAGGAAGGCTGAAACTTTAGCGGAGCACCACGCATAGACCGATCGTTGGATCGTCGTGAAATTTGGAGGTTTTGTAGCCCACTCCTGGCCAACCAGGGCCAAGTTGACCGTTTTTCGATTTGTGGGCCCTACACACGTGCGGGACACCTCCAGCGCACGTGCGTCTGGGCCTTCACTGCTGTCTACGCGTGTGATGCTTCTCTGGTTCATCTCTCTTCTCTTTCACCCCTATTTCACCCCATATCCTTAACCCTAACCCTAAATTACTCAAAATTTCAATTTTATGCCCTTTCTTCAACCTTTGTTTAGTTTATAATTTTGATTGATCCAACCTTAGCTTGTGTAGGCCTGGGCCTGCATAGATTCCCCTTGATTGAATGCTTGAACTTTTGTGTGAGATATGGAATTTTGCGTAATTGTTTTTGAACTAACGTGATCTAAAGCTTGAAAATCTTGCACATCATATTTGAATTTCATGTCCTGCATCAGAACTACAATGTGAAATAATGGATAGGGTTCACTAACAAAGGATTTACCTGTATTTCGTGATCGTAGTTTAGAAAAAATGTGAAACCCATTAATCAATGCTTACTTATCTTAGTGAAAATTGATAACTTGCTTGCTAGTGGGGAGGCTTGGAACGTTGGATATTTACACGTCTTAGCTGAAGGAAAGAGAGAAGCAGACTACTTCGGGAGCGTGGGGATGAGCTCTATATCTGGGAAGAATGGCCTTCAGTGTGGTGCTATCTTTCCTTAACTAGGACAGGGACCCAATTCTTGAGTAAATGGAACCCCTTTTTTCCACATTGAAAAAAAAATTGGAAGGTTGGTGTTGAAGTATGGATGCATATGGTACATTCCATGGGATTGTGAGCCGCACACCTTTCACTGTTTTAAAGAAAAATGTTTTACAATTTATATATAAAGTTGGGTCCAGTGGTTGCACCATTCTGCCTGCATGCTCCGTCAAGAGACAGATCTGAGAGATAATTGCAACTAGTCGATTTTCATAGTTGGATTTCTGATGTTTTGATGAGGGCATTTGAGCATCTACATGAGTTTATCGGAGGAGGATGAGAGCTGAGGCCGCAGCCCCAATTTCATTACGGTTGGATCATTGTTACATGGGGGCCCAATGGGCCCAATTCGAGCTCTTAGCCGTGTTAAAGACCCCACATACATGGTTATGCATTTTTGAAGACCTCACACTTGGAAGATGCGCGTAGGCTGCTTATTTGGAACTGATTGATACATCTTTGGACCGTTTGGATGTCACGTAGCCTGACCTGGACCATATTTGGACGTTACAAATGTTAGACCACGCCGTTGGGTATCTTGGACATATCAGTTTGGTGATCCGGATTGTTGGATATGTTAGGAGACTTGGATTTAGGTGCACGGATACTCTAATCTGCACATCTGAGCAATGGACACATTGGATCACATCCATCCAGGCCGTTGATCACATGTGGACGTACCTGTTGCACGTTGGAGATCATCCTTGTGCCATGTGGCAGATCTTTATTTTTGCTTTATTTTTCAGTTTTATTTTAAGTTATTAGAGATTTATGTTTTGATCTTGACCGTTAATAGATTCAGACGGTTAAGAATAGTTTTAGACTTAGGGTTTGCTTAGGTTTTCTTATATATACTTGTTTGAGACTTGAGACTTGAGATAGTGGACATTTTGAATGGAATTTCTCCACAGTGCTTCTTTTGAGCAAGAAAACTTCCTATGAATGGAATTTGGTGTGAAGCCATTGGAGTGATAAGCTATCTTTGTTATTCATATCAATGTATTTTTTTCTTCTTTCTCAAACCTTCTTTTTTCCATTGTTTAAATTTTTTTTTTTTTTTTTTTTTTAATCTCTTTCTTCTTAAACCCTAACTTTATCACCATCAACCCAACTCATCACCAACCAAACCTGCGTAGCTCCACCACACCGTCCAGACGGACCTGTCCCTACAGCGTCCATACAGCCGAACGCCCTCCCTTCCATTGATCATTTCTCTTCTTCTCGTTTTTATAAAACCCTAACTTTTAACCCTAACCCTAGGTTTTTTTTTTTATAAAATCCTAAATTCTCAATTTCTTTATTTCCAAACCCCAAAGCCTAATCCATTCAAAACCTAGCAAACTGCGAGTGAATCCTCAAACCCAGTTCTAATTGAATATTTGCTTTCTCTAAATTTTTGGTAGATTAGTTTTATTTTATGCTTTGATTTACTCTGGTAAGCTGTTAATTAATTAATTTGCATCATCCTAGTTTAGGCCATCCGTTCTGCATGAGGGAGATTGTCAACATAGGTTGCTTTTTTCTTGAACTGAAAACAGGTTATCCTATAGCTGCCCGTTCCTTGCTCAGTCGGCTCCCATGATTCAGGGTTCACCTTGTTAGCAGGAAATTGATGGAGAAAAGGTTTGGACATGCT
Source organism: Magnolia changhungtana (assembly GCA_030180095.1). Taxonomy (NCBI): domain Eukaryota; kingdom Viridiplantae; phylum Streptophyta; class Magnoliopsida; order Magnoliales; family Magnoliaceae; genus Magnolia; species Magnolia changhungtana. Next base: position 8,035,864 of record JASAUF010000630.1, on the reverse strand, counting down.
AATCAATTCATTAAATTAGTTTGTAGATCATGGGTGGTTGTGCATGTGTGAGACCGGAGAGTCCATTGCTTTCTCTTAGGGTGGTTACTTCTATATTGATGCAATAGATGCATACATAACTATTCATTTGCCTGGAGAACCTTGTATATTATATTAACCATCAACAAAGAGGAGAGTCTTTTACATTATGTTCACATGTATATCTTTGAAATGATGATCATATGCAGTTTTTCTGATTTCATTTATAACAGATCTATCTGAAATATGCACAATTATCTGGCAAAACTGTTTTACGAGCATTTGCTGTTTTTTGGGCAGTGCCAACCTAATTTTTGTGATTGAATGTCCCAGGGTTTAGGCTTGCGACCTGGTGTTGTTGATGGTGCCATAAGTATCTCTGCAGTTCAGGTTAGCAGTTTGCTTATACATTTCCGTTAGGCCAACTGACTTGTGACTTTGGTGCTTCCCCCCTTTAGAAATGCTGTAAAGGAAATCCTGGTTATTCACCCTGTTATTAATGCAGTATTCCTGATTTCTTGTTCTAGGTATCGTTGTTGTTTTTTCCCCCCAAATGCAGTCAATCTGGTTCATCCTCAGTGTCCTGTGCTTGATAGTTTTCGATTGTCAAATAACAGAAATAATCGGTAGTATTGGATATTCACACTCTACTTAAATTGGTGGCTGTTCTGGTTTCAAGCAACAGTTCTCATTGTACTCCATGATGTAGGCAATCTTTTTTTATAAATCAATATAATCAGGGACCTTGGCTATACATAGGTGTGTGCTAGTTTCCTTGGTCTGCATTTAAGCGTCCACGCATACTCTAGCAGTCCAGTTATTCTTGTGAGAAATGTTTTCCTATGCCAGTAAAAGGTCCTTTATGCTTTGATGTCCCTGTTAACGTGGCCAGTTTACAATATGATAATTACTTTTGGTTAGCTTAATTCTATTGTGCAAAAAAAAAATAAAAATAAAAAATCTATTGGGGTTCTCAAAACATCATGCTAGATGGATGTTTTTACCTTGAAATTGTCAATGGGAATGAAATTCAGTCAATCAAAAGAGAGATAAGGCATACAATACTTCAGAAAGATAATGGAGATTGAATTGTAAGTTCGGGCTATTTAAGGAGGGGCTTGAATTTTGGGGCATTTGCATCAGAAAATGCCCAATGCCCGAGGGAGCTTGTTACCCTTTACTAGAATCCATATTAAGCTTTAGAAGGCATTTCTTTTGCACAATTTCTGTATATCTACGGTATACTGTTGTTTCATCATCGGCCTTTGGCATGCTAATGCAACCTGCTCCTGCACCATGGTACATAGGTTGTGCTACAACTTGAGCATATTTCTCTTTAAATACAGAACCATGCTATCGAAGCCATTCCCAGATGCTAGTATGCTCTTTGCTAAATTATTGAGTGGTTGCTGACTCTCAACACACACGTGTGTGTATTGATATAGATATATGCATATACACACACATAGATATATGCATGGATATGTATGAGAAAATTTCTCTTGGAAACCGGTTTTCTCATGAGAACCCTTTGAGAACTCATCCCACGTGATGTGTGCACCAAATCCAATCTGCCCCACTAGATGAGTTACCTTGTGAAACTCCTAGGCACACGATGCAGGCTAATTTGGGCCCGTGATCCATGGGTCAGGCACAAACCCATGAAGCCCAAGCCCAACAGTTGGCCCACCAACAAGGAGGCCCAAGCTTCCTATTCAGGTAGCTAGTGTATTTAGGTAGTTAGCTAGCGAAATCAATTAGCTAGCTGAGAATAATCCAGTGGTCAAACATTATTAATGCATTCTTATATCTTTTTATCTATTTTCTATGTTTATAATAAGTTATTTGTTGTTAATGACATTATTATTTATTTATTTTTTCCTTATTTATACGTTTCAAAGGCCTATATAAGGGCCTGAGATGAGTAGCATGAAGGCACATTTGAATTGAATCAAAACCTCTTGAATTGTTTTATTCTATTTGTTTGTGTTTCGTGCTTAAGATTGAAGGTGCCTACACTTGGGTGGATTATTTTCATCAGCCAGTTGTGCCAGTTTGGTATCAGAGAGCTTTTCATTGAAGAAAGCTATTGGATGACCCTCTTGACTGAGAACACCAATGGGGACATTAGAGGCGTCACAACTCACCTCAAATACCTTCTTAAAGTTTGGAAGGCGCAAGACTAGGGCTTCGGTCATCTGTCGTTTGATACTATCAAACGCTCGTGTTGCTACACTTGTCCATCGAAACTCCATTTATTTCATACAATTGGTGATTGGGGTCATGATGCTGCTGAAGTTCCGCACAAAACGTTTGTAAAATGTAGCGAGGCCATGAAAACTATGAACTTTAGAGATAGTGGTAGGTGTTGACCAATCAACTATGGTTTTCACCTTGGCAGGGTCCACCTCTACACCTTGCGACGAGACAATGTACCCTAAGAAAAACCACTGATGCACTCATTAAGATACACTTTTTAAACTTGATGTAGAAGCGCTCGCGACGAAGGACTTTGAAGATAAGACTTAGGTGATTGATGTGCTCTTTTCTTGATATACTATAGATAAGAATTTCGTTAAAATAGACAACAACAAACTTACCAATAAAAGGGGCACAACAACTGTGTCATGACACGCGTGAAAGTGTTAGGCACGTTTGTGAGACCGAATGGCATAACTAGCCACTCATAGAGGCCGTCTTCTGTCTTAAATGCTATCTTCCATTCATCACCAGGTCGGATGCGAATTTGGAGGTAGATGGCTAAAAAATTTCGGTAGAGTCTCCCCTTATAAATTGGACTTTTGGGTTTTGTAAAAGAAGAAAAGGAAAAGTTGAATGGGGCTAGGATGAATGGATGCAATGAAGTAAATACAAAAAACATGCAGAATTTTATGATTAAAGAACATGGAAACAATAATATCAAGATTGTTATTGATGCGAGACTTGAATGGATGCAATGAAGTAAATAAAAAAAACATGCAAAATTTTATGATTAAAGAACATGGAAACAATAATATCAAGATTGTTATTGATGCGAGACTTCAACCCAGTCGTTGGAACCTGCTCTGATACCAAATTGGCGCAACCGGATGATGGGAATGATTCACTCAAGCGTAGGCACCTTAAATCTTAAGTACGAGACATAAACGAATAGAAGTAAACAATTCAAGAGATTTTGATTCAATTCAAATGTGCCTTCATGCTACTCATCTTAGGCTATTTTATAAGGGCTTTTGAAACGTACATATAAGGAAAAAAAAAATATAATGTCATTGACAACAAATGACTTATTATAACCACGGAAAATAGATAAAAAAAATGTAAGAATATATTAAAAATATTTGACTACTGGATTATTCTTAGCTGGTTGATTGATTTTGCTAGCTAACTACCTAAATAGACTAAATAGGAGGCTTGGGCCTCCTTATTAATGGGCCAATTATTGGGCTTGGGCTTAATGGGATTAGGCCTTGCCCATGGATCGTGGGTCCAAATCAGCCTGCATCATTTGAGAAACCAGCCTGATTCAACAATCAGGTGGGCCATAGCAAAGTGGGAGGGGATGTCCACTCGTGATTTTCACTGGGGCCCACTTGAGTTGCAAAACAGCATGATTTTTGCCCAACCCTTCATCCAAGCCAGATGAAGGATCTACATGGCCAGGTTTGCATATACACATTATGTGGTATGAGTTCTCAGAGGTTTCTCACAAGTTCTCATGAGAAACGGTTCCTAGGAGAAAATTTCTCTGTATGTATTGCCATGTGTATGCATATGATGATGGAACTTTATAGATGTGTTTCAATGTTTTTGGCTCTATGGATTTGATACTCTTTTTCTTTTTTTGGGCGGAGCAGTGGTTATGCAATGCTGACAAGGCTTCCAATGAGCCAAGATTGAGGTTAAAGTGCGTATTAAAAAATGCCTATCCTGCAATGGTTTTGTTTATTGGATGTCTCTTGGGTTATTGTATGTTAACTTTGGCCAACCCTCTTTGCAGGGCTTTCTTTGGATCTCTATATAGATGCCTGACAAGGGGAGCCAGAGCAGTGTTGCAGCTGTATCCTGAAAATGAAGCCCAGCTTGAGATGATAACTACTTCTGCAATGCGTTCTGGATTTGCAGGTGGCGTGGTTGTTGACTTCCCTCATAGGTATATTGCATAGATTTATTTTCAGCAGTCTCAAATTTGTCTTCTGTCCTTCTATATAAATCACCATAAAGCTGCTTGTAAATCACCATAAAGCTGCTTGTTTGTATGGAATACCTACAGCTAGTAGCAATTATGGTAATATGTGCATGACCTGGCTAAATTGTGTATACATGAGTGAAGGCTGCCTATTTCAGGTTACTGTAACATTTTCTATGTTGAGTGGGTTGTTCTAAGGGGTGAAGTACCCATGTCGGATTTGTTGCGATTCTGACATTATCGTCTGGACATGACAATGCTATCTCATTTCATTCAGTTTTGTTTGAATTTCACATACCATGAAGTTACAATCAGTGTTCAAAATATCGGTATCGCGTTACATATCGCGTTCTTGGGATGTGGATATGTATCGGTTATCGCATGGGATATATTGGTTGTATTACGTAATGTATCGTTGTTGTTGAAAACATGTGGAAACATTGGGAAATTGGTTGAATTTTTCAATGAAACTTCGGTGATTGTTAAAAAAGACATCAATACACACTTATAAATCAAAACATTATAAAAAACAAGTACACATAATAGGTTTTCTTTGTATGGGGTCCTAATCTATGTGTTGTCTAACTAAATTGATACAAGTATATTCAATGTCTATTCATATAATTTATAAATGTAAGAAGGCGTGTGGAAACACAAGCGATGCATTCAAAAGCAAAAGAAGAATCACTAGATTAGGTTATATACCTGTTTGATTTGATGTTTGGACACAAATTGCAAACGATTTGCAAGAAATTGGGAAATTTTCGGCAACTTGGCCCATCTCCTCCAAATCTCAAAATTGAAGTTCCCAATCCATGATTTTTCATGCAAAACATGAAAAATCATGGATTTGTAACAATTTGACACTAATTTAACATTGTTTACAGAAAATAAAGGATCGAAATTCGAAAATGCTCACCAGATCAAACATGTGGGATATATCGCACTACTTGTGCGTTTCGTATCGCACTGGTGGGATACAGGATATATTGTGGGATATATCGGCCCATATCGTCGATATTTAAAACACTGGTTACAATTACCTTAATTTTTGTGTTCGTTTCTAGTGGGAATCATGAATTACATTTATGACCCATTGAAGTTCCCACTGTATAAGCCATTGTAACTCTAATAATGTAAAGTGATTTATTTTCTAGAACTGATAAATATATACCTTTTAATCCATGAATCCTATTTTTTGGGGTTTCCCTAACCGACACTCCATAGTCCATACTTGTGTAGGACTCGGATTCTAACAGTTTGGTGCAACCCGGTTATCAAGTCTATGAGATCTCGACACCTGAATCTCAAAGAAATGGACAAGAGTACATCCACAAGAATATTTGAGTAGAGACAGAGAAATAACTTTATTTGGGCCGCATGCCCGGTGTCTCCCTTGTTTCTACTTTTGTTTTGCCCTCCTTTGTTTTTCTTTCTTAATAAAATTATGTAATCATTCATTTTTTTTTTTAATGGATATCAAACTTCTTGCAAGACTTGGGAAAAAATCTACCTAAGATGGTAACAAGCATAACAATAGTAAAAGAAAATCTAGGAAATAATCATCAAAATCTTCAATCACATCTTTAAATCAGCCCTCATATGTTCCACAAATGGTAATTACAATTCTTAATATTAAGGGCTTAAATAGTCCAAAATTGGCACACACATGCCGTGCCCAATGGTGGGCCATGGGCCTACATCATGCTGGGTTCTATGGTGGGCTGTGGGCCTACATAATTCCCCCTAGGTTGGAAAGAACTCCACTCCAACAAGTTGGATGCTTCATACAAGTGCAGATGTCCTAATCCAATCTTTTTAATTTGTCTTTGTGATCCATGTGTGTTCAGAATATGGCTTCTTCTTCCATTTCACGAAGGTGCTTCTCAATGGGAGGCAGAGCATCTGATTGTGTTGCTTTGTCCAAAGTATTCTGTAACAGTAATGGTACGATATGGGCCGTAACCTGTTGTTTTTCTATAACGGTCATTAACCTCGTAACACATAATGGTGGCCGCTGTTACTGTTATCTTATGGTCATTGCATAGCCATTTTTCAATACCTTGACTTCGCCTTTACTAACCAAGACATACATGATGTCAATTGCTTTTCTTTTTCTAACTTTTCTACATTGAAGGATTTATGGCTTCCTCTTTATCAGATTTGGGCGTTGGAAGATGTTTTATTGGGTGCAATGTGATATCAACCCTATCCTTGATAAATGAATAAGTGTTGACCCGAGTTAAATACATCATATCTCAATCCCAAAACAACAGTCTCTCTAACAAAATGTGGCATGCATCCCATCACATCACATATCATCTGTGTACTTAGATCCAATAGAGAAGGAAATTAAGCATGTTGAGTTGACAAAAAACTTTTATCTGTTTTTTGAACCAACGAATCTGGTATGGGCATGGATGCTTATGTTCTTTGAGGTTTAATTTATCTAACATTTCTTGCGAGACAATGTTCCCACAACTTCTTCCGTCCAAACCAAAATTGTGCACACATTCCACCAAAAGTGCAAGTGGTGCAGAAGGTAGTGTCATAACAATCATCCCTTATCAATTACAGGTGTCAATAGCAGAGTCCTTTGGATAACCAATAACTCAGCCCCATCACCATATACATCTGCTACATCTTCCCCAATATGTGTCCCATCTTCGTATGGATGTTTTTCAGATTGTGTCATATTTAGCTTTCATTTACATGCAGTGGGTAGTGTCTTCAACATATTCTCCTCCCTTGGCCGAGTTCACTTTAATCATGGATTGATGTTGAGGATGGTGAAAAGAACAATGTCTTGGTTGCCCACACTTGAAGCACATGAAAGGAGTATTGTGTTGCCTTGTCTTGGGCAAACTAGTCCCTCATCCATAACCACCTCTTACTGGGTTGGGGTTTGGCTTTGTTGTTAGACGTTAGCTTATCGTTCCTCGACCTATAAGAGGTCTTGTGGTTGCCTAATGCGGGAAGTATGTTGCCTTGTCATTGATGACGGTCTTGGTAGGGTACCGAATTGTCTCCCAACTCCCCAATTAATTATCCCATCGACTTTTAAGTATAAGTGCAAATACATCAGACATCTAAAATGCATCTTTGAAAGTCGGTTCATTTTTTATGCTTGGGTTAAGACCATTAAGATATTTTGAAATCTTTTGGTCTTCATACTTATGGAACCCTGACCGTAATGTCAATGTATGAAACTCCTCAGTGTATTCATTCACTGATTTATTTCATGGACATAGAAGATTCATTCAGCTTGGCGATCATTCCATCATGCTAACTCGTGACTAGAAAATTTCATAGCTACTAACTTCACCTTCTGATTCTCTGTGATTTTCTTGTACTCGAACACCTTTTTGACCTTGCGTAGCCAATAGGTGAAGTCATTAACATCCAACTGATCATGGAATTTTGGAATTTCTACCTTAACTTTGGATTACCTATCACGTTCCAACATTCAAAGGATTCAAATCAGTCGCGTCTTCGTAAGCCGGGGTCACTTGTTGATTAGGACCTTGATGGGGACCTTCCCCCAATGATTACCCACTTTGATACCAAAATGGTGCAACCCAGTTACGAGTCAATGAGATCTCGACACCCGAATCGCAAAAAAGATGGACAAGTTTACACCTACAAGAATATTTGAGTAGAGAGGGAGAAATAACTTAATTAATATCAAACATTTTCTTACAAAACTTAAGAAAACTGGCACTCACAAAATTTCAAATGCCTACCTCCTACACCAACTCCCCTTTCATAGAACTTAAATGAATATTTTAGTGAGAATTCCCCCAAGTAAGAGATTGATTTTAAATCAATCATAATTTTTTTGAAGATTTAAATCAAGCATAATTAATATCAAATCAATGTAATCTATTTAATATGACAACAAACACAATAATAGTAAAGGCAAATCTAGGAAATAATCCTCAAAATTTTCAATAACATCTTTAAATCAGCCCTCATATCTTCCACAAATAGTAAATTGCGGTTCTTAATATTTAGACCCTATATAGTCCAAAATCAACACATGCCAGGCCCTACGGTGGGGCATGTTGAGCCCTATGGTAGGCCATGAGCCTATCACAGTTGTACCTATAGCTTCGTAACATAGTGGACTTGGTCAGAACTCCCAACTCTTTTTTTTCCCTTTATAGAAGCTTGTTTGCTTTATTGAATGTCATACACATCCATTGATACTTAAAAAAAGCCAAATCTGCTAATGACTTGCCCATGGGCTAAAAAGCCTGAATGTTCATTCCACAATCAATGACTATAGTTCTTTTCATCTAGTGCTAGATTCTGCAGAATGCAGGTATCTTTATTATTTATATTCTCTCCTTTGATGAGACGAAGATACCCGCTCGTACACATATAAATGTGTGTGTATGTGTACATATGTTCTGCTTTGGTGTCCTATTTTGTGAGATCATATTAATCGGAGCTTGTATACTGGTCTTCATCTACAACTGACAAGTGAAACTCCCTTGGCTAAAAGGTTCCCGAGATGTTGGTCTATGGGACTTTGCATATAGAACATATTGATTTACTGTTAGTATATTCACATATTGATTTACTGTTAGTATATTCCTTTCACAATTTTAATCACTCATTAGCCCAAGTATTTTGTGATTATGACAGTACGCGGGCAAAGAAGTACTTCCTTGTTCTCACATGTGGCCCACCGTCCCTAAGCACGGCTCTTCCAAAGGCTAAAGGTGAAGAAGGCGAGAGTTGCAGTGACGATGATAGCAGTGATGAAGAGAATCATACTGTAAGCTGTCACTTTGAGGAATGCTTCATTTATTGATGCTTATATTCATTTTCTGCAAGGAACATGTTATTAGATTTCCCCCCCTTTTTTGTTATCTTTATATGAAATTAAAATCCTTGTGGAGCCTACAAGCAACCGAACATTTTCACCTGGCATATATGTGTAAGATCTGAGCCATGCAGCGGATGGTCCACCATATGGATGACCAGGCTGGAAAATTAGGCTGGCTGACTCTACAGGTGGGACGAATGCACAAAAACATGTGCTAAAGTAACTTGCCAGTGGTCTGCATTAGAGTGACCCATCTTATGAATGGATCGACCTAATTTTGGCACCAGTTCATCTACTCAGCAGGGTTCACCTGGTGCATGTCTCAGATCGGATGCCCCACACACTGTGTAAGGTTTGCTCAGGAAGGTGCATAGAGGTTCATGCAGACTTAATAGAATTTGTTGAATTTACATCTGAACATAAAGTATCTTCCAACACTCTCATATGGATGTATCTTTCTATTTTTACGCTGCACAACACAAGGATCTACCTAGGTTCTTCTATGGCATTGGATTTGCTATGCAATTATTCTATTTGGTTGTAGTGATGACCTCGAATCTTTCGGTATACAGGTCACTATTTCAGATAGGCATAGGCCAAGGAAAAAGATGAAAGTAAACAAGAAGGGGAAAGGGAGAGAATGGGTGCTGAAGAAGAAGGAACAGATGAGGAGAAAAGGGCATAGCCTGCCTCCTGATACGAAATACACGGCCCGCAAACGAAAGTCTCGCTTCTGATCTATTCTCAACTCGTGCAGTCATTTGGCAGCAAATTTTCTTGGTAAAACATTATTTTTCTTTTTATTAGGAAATGTTGGTTCATGTAAGAATCATACCAATGGCAAAAAAATTGTTTTTTTTTTTTTTTTCCTTCTTGCAAAACACATTTTTGCCCTTTGGATGGTAGAAGAGAATACTGCCGTCAGTACTTGATGGGAAAAGGTCCACCAATGACCAAACTTGATGTGTAGGATAGTCCAATCTGCTTGATGGCGCACAGTGGTCCATCCATGGTGGGGCCCACTGGACCGATGGTCCAGGTCATTGGAAGTTGTCCAATTTGATTGCAGGACACCAAATAAGCAAATTAGCATGTTGTGCTCTGATTAGATTCCTCCATGATTTCATAGTATATATCTCAACAATATTTTATAGATTTGTCTGCATTTGTTTAAGGGCTGCCTTTTTGGACTCTATCTGTACATGACTGGCCGACATGGCTGTCCTGGTTTTGATTCTTGGGAAACACGAGATTGCAAAACTCCTCTACAAGTTATCAGCAACTCGAAATCTCGTAGACTTGAACACTTGCAAGATCTGAATGGTTCATCTGGCGGGTCCCGCAGATGGGTCAATGCCTGAAAGTCAAGACTGATGGTACAGTACTAACCATCCTAGTATGGAACTCACAACCTATTTTTAAAAAAACGAAGAAGAAAAGAGCAAAAGTAAGAAAACAAGCTCCATTCACTGTCCATTTCTTACGGAAAAAAATAACTGTCAGAAGGGTCAGAAATGTCCGATCATCGTGATTTTTGGTCCACGGCCCATATATTACATCGTCTTTGGTAAATGCATGATAAGAGTGTCTGTCAGCGGTTTCTTGACCAAAATTAAGATTGGACTTGTTTGTATTGTATGTTTATGCAGGTTTGCTTTGTGATCAATTACACAGCCGAAAGAATCAACAACATTCATTTTAAGGCTTTGAACAGAGTCATGAATGCACGCTCAATCGCGCAGATGAAAGCATTAACACTGTTCATTGTAAGGTTTATTTGATATGCCTCTTTTATTTGTTTTATCCTGCCATGTACGCATTTTGTTAGGGCGTTAGCTACCATGGATAATATCAGGAATTTTGCATGGGCCTCTTGTTCTTGTGCTCTTTTACTCTTTAAGGATTTCTTCGATGTGGACCCATTCCAATTTTCTCCATTCAATGTAGATTATAAATGTTTTGCTGGGGCAGTTTGACAATACATGGTATTAATAACTTGAGGCGAATGATAAAACGACATGAACTTTTTGAGAGAAACTTTGATACTCTGGTAGCCTGTAATGGGTGATATGCTTGCACTTAGATATTTCTTAGGAATTGCATATTTGGAATATAAGTCAAACTAAACCTTCCAAATTATGGTTACCAGTTTAGATGTATCATGTACTGAAAATTGCACATGTTTGATTATCTAACTATAGGAATAGTGGACATTTATTGGATGGTTTTTTTTTTTTTTTTGAAAAATGACGATTATATTAAAGGAAGAAAGACTACATAGAATCTGCTGAGAAAGTAGACTACAACTACACACCTAAAAAGAAAAAATCACAAGCGTTGAGCCCCTCAACGTTGGAAGCCCACTCGATCATAAGACGTTTAGCCTTTGACGACACCTCCCCTGCCAGATTAGAGCAATTTCTAAAAACTCTATTGTTCCTCTCTCCCCAAACCGCCACCAAACTGCCAGAATGGCCATCCTCCAAATCACGGTTTTCGCCTTCCCTAATTGAACGCCGTGCCACGCCTACAGAAACTGCTTCACCTCGCTCGGGACGCACCAACTGAATTCAAACCGAATGAGGAAATCATCCCAAATGGATTGGATAAAAGGGCAGTGCAGGAGCAAACGATTGACTGTCTCTTCTGCCCGCATGCAACATAAACAGATGTTGGGGAGAACCATCCCTTTCCTCAGATTGTCCACCGTTAGAACTCTCTTTTACCAACCAACCAGCTGAAAGCAATGATTTTAGGGGAGGCAGCATTTTTCCAAATGAAAGAGCAGTGGACCAGGGACTCGGACTGCTGACGGTGCAACTGGTTGTAAACAGACCGAACTGCGAACGCTGAAGATTTTTCTAGTCTCCAGAAAATACAGTCTTCTGACGTAGAAGAAGGAAAAGCTGCATAGATACAATCCAGAAGATCCGCAAATTCTGAAATCTCCTAGTCTTGGAGATCTCTTCTGCACTTCACATTCCAAACAGTTTTACCTCCATCTACCGCATAATTATCAGCCACAAGAGAACCTTTTGAGGAGGCGATAAGATAAATATCCAGGAATCGAATTCTAAGCGGCAGCTCCCCGATCCAGATATCTTCCCAAAACCGAATTTTTCCTCCATTTCCAAGAACAAACCCAACGCCGGGAAGGACCTTCTTCTTCGTCTTCAAAATGCCTTTCCAAATATGAGACGCCCTATAGGACGAAGACTCCTTAGACCACCAACCACCAGAAGATCTACTGTACTTACACTTTATGATGGAGTTCCAAAGTCTCCCTTCCTCAGCCCCAAGTCTCCAGATCCACTTACCAAGTAACGCATTGTTCATAGCTTTTAACTCTTTGACCCCGGCTCCCCCGTCAGAAAAATGAAGACAAACCTCCGCCCAATTGAGGAGATGGAACTTCTTCCTTTCCTCTTTACCGTACCATAAGAAATCCCGCCTCAATTTATCGATAGTAGCCAACACCGAAGGTGGACATTTGAGGAGGGACATGAAGTAGATTGGGAGATTGGAGAAGCTTTGATTAAGGTGAGACGACCGCCTAAAGAGAGATACCGGCACTTCCATTGAGCCAAGTAGGACTGAAATCTGAGAATAACCTTCTCCTATAGACTTTTTGGGGGCGTTCGTTCCTACGCATAAAGGGAGGCCTACAAATGAAGACGGCAGAGACGCAGCCGCACAACCAAATACTTGAGCCAAAGCTTCTACCTCCCCACTCTCCATATTGATCCCAATAATTTTTGATTTGGCCATATTCACCTTCAGCCCAGAAACTGCCTGAAAACATCAGATCGTGGTTCGAAGATTTTCCTCCTTCTCAGTCGAGGCTTCGGAGAAAATTAAGGAGTCATCCGCATACTGAATATGAGATAAAGGCCTTGGCATTCCTTTGGTAATGCTTCCACTCAAAATACCCTCCGCTTGCCCTTTATGTAACATTCTAGACAACACCTCCCCAACTATAAGGAATAAAAAAGGGGAAAGGGGATCCCCATGCCTCAAACCTCTCGAACTTCTGAAAAATCCCTTAGGGGATCCGTTCAGAAGGATAGAAAAATGAGACGACATTCTCCCATCCAAGCTCTCCATCTTTCCCCAAATCCCATACGAGCTAATAAATACAATAAGAAACCCCAGTCTACATGATCGTACGCCTTTTCGATGTCCAGTTTGCACATGATATTCTTCGACCCCGATTTGAAGCTTGAGTCCAAACACTCGTTAGCACTGAGGGCCGCATCGACGATCTGTCTCCCTGAGATGAATGCAGTCTGGTTTTCTGAGATAAGCTTCCCTATAACCCTCCTTAGACGATTCGCCAGCACTTTGGCCAAGATCTTGTAAGTCCCACCCAGAAGACTGATTGGCTTGAAGTTGTTGAGGGAAGCAGCTCCTGGCATCTTTGGAATTAGGGCTATGGAAGTAGCTCCTAAGCCTTTAGAAAGCCTGCTCCTATAGTGAAACTCATTTAAAAATTCCATGACATCGGTATGAATCACCTCCAAAATGTTGGAAGAAAGAAATTGGGAAGCCGTCCGGGCCTGGGGCCTTATCGGAGCCGAGGGAATCAACAGCGTGCTTAATTTCTTCCCTAGAAAAAGGGGCTTCTAACGTTTGGGCCTCCCCAGTCGAAATACTATCGAAGTGAATGCCTTCTAACAAAGGCCTACGCCACTCTTCTCCCCTCAGTAAAGAGCTATAAAAGGAAACCATCTCGTCGGCTATCTCATCTTTATTTTCTATGCTAACCCCGTCTACCAAAATACTGCTAATTTTGTTATTCCTAGCATGCATACTTGCAATGGAATGGAAAAAACGCGTGTTCCTATCGCCTTCTTTGATCCAAGACAGGCGAGACTTTTGCTTCCAAGAAATCTCTTTTTCGAGGGCCCTGCTAGCAATACTCTGAAGACTGAACCCTTCTAACCTAAGAATCTAGGGGCAGCGGCTAGATTTCAGCCTGCGCATCAATGCTCTTCAGCTCAGCTAGAAGAGAGTCAGTTTCCTGCTCCCTATTGCGCATATCAATTTTGAACCACTCCTTTAGAGCTGCCTTCAACAACTTCAACTTAGAAGAGAGCTTGAAACCCGCAAAACCTTCTACCCGGAAACCGGCCCACCAATTAGCAACTTTCTGATAAAACCCTTCAATTTTGAGTCATGAACTGTCGAAGCGAAAAGGCTTAGGACCCCAATTCTGATCTTCCACCTCTAAGGAAATGGGACAATGATCAGACGTGGTCTTAGGAAGGACGGATTGAGTGGTTAGGGGGAACCGATCTAACCAATCTGGGGAGACTAAGAACCTGTCGAGTCTACATATAGTGGGGGAAGCTCTCCCGTTAGACCAAGTAAATCTGGCCCTGAGAAGAGGCAGATCCACTAACTCCTGATCATTGATCCAACTGGAGAAGGAAGCCATAGGTGGGGTAACTGAATTCCCGTGAGACTTTTCGTTACCGAACCTGATAATGTTGAAATCCCCAACTATGCAACAAGCACCAGCAAAAGCCTGTTTAGAGGTAGAGAGCTCCTCCCAGAAAAGCTTCTTGTTCGCATCAATAAGAGGCCCATAAACTGAAATGAAGAGATAAGTGAAACCAGAAGAAACTTGCTGCAGCAGGACTGAAATCGAAAACCGACCAGACCAACTGTTTAGGATCGACCAATTTGAAGCCCTCCAGGCAATTAGAAATCCACCAGCGCTGCCAGTTGAGTTAAGCGCACACCATTTTACATCAACAACTTTCCATAGCGTACCCATAGGCCTATCATCGAAGCTATTACACTTGGTTTCTTGAAGACACAATTAGTCTGGATTATATCTGTCATAGGTGTCTTTGATGAGCCTTCTCTTCAGCTTGGACCCCACTCCCCTCACATTCTAAGAAATCAACTTCATTTGGAAATAGAACTTCCCCGAGACCCCTGCACTGAACCCCTTTTTGTAAGCACTTATGGTTTCCTCTGACCACCCACTAGCCGCTGCAGCTCCCTGTTCCTACCAGGAGTCGAACGGTGACCTCTAGGCGATTTCAAATCTGATAGGGGTCTTCCGCTGGACTCAATGCATTGAAAGAGGGCTGTAAAATCCTCTGGACAGTCTCCAAAAGAAAGACTAAGAACCCTTCCCACATGGCCCATCGCATCTTTGATCCATTTCTTGTTGTGAATCTTGTCCAGAAGATCTATTCTGTCAGGATCATTCACCATGGAGAGGGGAGCACCTTCCACAGGAAACGATTCTGCTCTCGCACAGGATTGTAGTGGCTCCGCTTCCAAAACTTCCAGGTCCGGATGCTCCTGGAACAGAGCCAGGAGGCCTTGATCCATCCACTCACATATGGAGGAAGGGGGAGAAGATTACACCGACGTCAGAGTAGGCGGATTTTCCGACTGAAAAGATCCTTGGTCGATCTCTGAACTTTCGATCCCTTGAATCATCCTCCTTAGCCGAGTTGAGCTCGGGGAATGGATTTGCCACAGCCATGAGGGTTCGCCTTCTAAATCCGCCTTGGCTGTGGGTTGTGGAAAAATGGTGTAGGCTTCAGACGTGATAGAAGGGCGAAACACTAACCTTCTATCAGAAAACGGGTATGGCTCGGGATAGATATTAAGGTTAAAATAACCCGGATCCGATAATCGCGGACTGAACCCGAATCCATTGATACCTGATAGAGCTTTGCTGTAACTTAAACTATCCGATAGGTGGCTGCCCGATGAAGCCGGGTAATCGGGTCGTAAATCGGGTCCAGCTTTCAATACGCTGATATTGAGATTCCCGCCCTCCACCCTTGGCTCGCCACGCGTCCCTGCCTCGCTGACACTGCGGTGAGGAGAGAGTAAGGATCCATCGTCAATGTCGCCACATGGCGCGATCTCCGCGTGCTGATGGAAGTTGAAAGCGCCACGTTTCCTGTTTCCATCTTCGGGAAGGCAGAGAGCCGTCATATCCGCGCCACGCGTCTAACGGAGCGGCCGTCTCCCGACTGCAGCATTAATTGCGGCAGGTAGAGTAGCAGGCGTAGAATTCGGTACTCTTCGGGAGTACAGGTCTGGTGCACTCTCTCACTCCTCTCCGGCCGCCTCTTCCGCAGGAGCAGAGAGCTCTTTTGCGCGCCATAGATTCCCCCCATCTGGGGAGCGGGTTATGCTTATCCTCCTTCTGTATCGGGAGAGAAATCTCCCTGTCTTCCACCATGACTTGGATGTGAGGCGGTAATGGCTCGCCCTTCTTCCTTCGCACCCGCAACCTGGCGACCGCCATTTCCACTCCAAGCTTGGTCTTGAGATCCAGTTCAACCAACCCACTGAGAAGTTTTGCCGCTGCAATAAAGAACTCATCGTACCGGAGTTCGAGAGGAATCCCCCAGATTAGGATCCAGATATCGTCGAAACCGAACGATGAAAATTCCTCCCAACTTTGAACAGTTAAAACAGGCCCTTCTTTATGCAAAGCACCTGCCATGACGAAGATGTCCGGGTTCAGACCGGGAGTAATCTTGACCCATAGCTCATTATATCTGATGGGGACATCTCACGCACACGCGCACGCACGCCGCCCCACCTACGCACGTACGCACAGAGTAGGAGGGCCCCACCATCGATTTGGCTCGATGACGACGTCCAGGGAGGGTCTCCTACCTAGAAGACGAAGTTTGGTTCAAGAGAGTGGGCCCGATAGCCAAGAAAAGCCTATCATGGGATCTCATGATCATGACCCACTAGTCGGATTGATTTCATATTTTAGGTTTTGCTTATTTATGTTATTTGGAACATCGTGAACGCTTTAGATTTCTTTAATTGGTTTTTATTTTAGTTTACTTCATCGCCAAGTAATAGGTTGTGCACATGACGCGAGTTTTGGGGTATAGAGTTTTCCCTATAAATAGGCACCCCTTGTAGTTCTTTTCGAAGATTGAAGATTAATAAAAATTATGCGTTTTCCTACTCTCTGAGTTGTGAAGCCTAATTGGGTGCGAAGCCCTCCCTTCATCGAAAGGTTAACTACCGTGGTGCGAAGCCACATCTATCCTGATTCGCCTCCATCCATCGCCATCTCTACTACCCATCTTCTACCATCCCTTCTTCTCATCTCACCCCATCATCTACACTTCGAATCAATCATCTATTGCAGCAATTCTCTTCCCCACATCAGAATTTCAGGATCTGGCCCTACGGGAGGGCTGAAACTTCGGCGGAATACCACACACAAACCGTACATCGGATCGAGCTGAGATTTAGGGGTTTTGGAGTCCATCCCTGGCCGACCAGGGCCAAGGTGGCATTTTTCTGAATAGTGGGCCCCACACACGTGCGGCCGGGATCACACGCACGTCCGTCTGGGCCATTGTTGTTGTCCACACGCGGGATCGTCTTTTGGCTCAGGTTTTTATCCTCTTTTATCCTCTCATAGCCGTTTTTCATGAAACCTAGCCCTAGATTACGTTTTTCCTAAGTTATATGCCCATTTTCTTACCCTAGGGTTCCTTGATTTGAAATTGGTGAATCCTTTGGATTAGAGACGGATTACTATGCATGTGTGGATGATTATTTCTCATCTTTGAGTATCGTTTGGCTTATAATTTTTATTGGTCCAGCCCTAGCCTGTGTAGGCCTGGACCCGCATAGATTCCCCTTAATTGAATGTTTGGATTTTCATGTGGGATGTGGAATTTGTGTGATTGTTTCTGAATTGGTGGGATCTAAGCCTGAAATCTTGCATGTCATATTTAAATTTCATGTCTTGCATCAATATCCTATGGGTTTGATTGAGAATTGAGAAGTCTAAACTCTACACACAACATCGATCCATTCCTTGACCTGAGGAATTGTTGCCCCATCTTTTGTTATTATCACCTGAGTCCCGCAAGTCCTGTTTCGATTGTTCTATACGCCCTTTACTGATTCGCAGCGAGTAAGGTTCGTTCGACTACTTAGGATATAAATCTTGCTTTCTGTCTTCTGCCTTTTCCGTCTTCTGCACCTGATTGATTTTCTGAAGCGATGTCGAAGAAGCTTGTGGGTCCATTAGGGCATCTTTATATCAGCATCGGATGGCTTTATGAATACGACTGTGTTGATTAACCGTTTATTGCTTCGGCAAAAGTTTGGGTGGATGATGTTGAGCGTTTCTCGGATCTGTCCGCTGTGGCCCAAACCTCACTCTCTGCACCAGTAGAGGAACCTCTCCAAAACAGTCCATGGAGCATAAACACCGCTCTGGATAGTTCTTCTTCGGAACTCATCCTGACGAGCACAAATCCCCTGTACTGACCGGAACCCACTTCTCTGGGCATAACAACATCCGTTACTGCTCTCACCCTCCCAAAAACCCTAGCTATGTTGATCGGGAGCCATCCGATCGGGTACCCTTTCACGAATGGTGTTGGGTATGAAGAAACCTTCCTGTCTTTCCTTGCTGCAGCTGAGGTCCTGTTCCTTCGATTTACCTCCGTCCATTCTCCTGATGTTTCTTAATCTTTTGCCTGGTTTGCACTCGTTATTTTCTCCCCGCTCATCTCCTTTCCACTTCGGCGGCCATTCGCTTGTCCTTGAATTGATCGTCGACTGCCTCCTTCATCTATCAGTCTGTCATCCTCTCCATCGTCCTCCGCATTCACCTCCATCGTCCCCTCTTTAACAAATTTCAAGGTTTTAATTACTTCCAGCAAACGTCAGAACACTTACTGCATCAGACATTGACTTCCACTTCTCTCCCCCAGCCTTCCCAACAGCTGAGACAGCCTTCACATTTATTGGATGGTTAAAAATGAAAAATATCCATTGGTCCTGTTCTGACAAACAAGTGTCCATGAATCAGAGGTTAGGATTGTTCAATCAATCTGATATTGGGATTGTGATTTGAGACCATGGGTTGCAGTTTAACTTGAATTACAATTTCTGAGTGCCTGCATATCAAGGGGCCTTTGTGCGCGCATATATAGTGTATGTGCACTCCCATGC
Source organism: Magnolia changhungtana (assembly GCA_030180095.1). Lineage (NCBI taxonomy): Eukaryota > Viridiplantae > Streptophyta > Magnoliopsida > Magnoliales > Magnoliaceae > Magnolia > Magnolia changhungtana. The sequence goes on along the minus strand of JASAUF010000630.1, from coordinate 8,016,842 downwards.
CCTCGAATAATGAGAAGCGTCTTCGCATCGCTCAACCGCTGTAGCTACTCCTATCTCTTCTGAGTAGATGACCCAAAAAACAGTTGGTCAGTGGTCCACATCCAAGTCTTTTAAAAAAGCAAAAAGAAGAAGAGCATGTACATGGTGGGTCCCACCTGATGGATAATTTGATTTATGAACATGTGCCATTTCGACATGCGTGTGGTGCATAAGTAGGCTGTTTTTCATGAAATTGGATTGCGTACTGAGTTACTTAGTACGCTGTTATCGTACAGGGTAAACTCAGTTGGGCCCACTTTGAATGTATGTGGTCTATCCACGTCGTCAATCCGTTTTTCCATGAAATTTAAGGCGTTGAGCCCAAAATTGAAGTATATCCAAAGATCAAGTGGATCATACCACTGGAAACAGCAGGGATAATGATATCCACCGTTGAAACCTTTTTAGGCCCCACTGTGATGTTTATTTGTCATCCAACCTTTCATAAGATCATACAAACATGGATGAAGGGAAAACACAAATATAAGCTTGATCCAAAACTTCATTGGCCCCTAAGAAGTTTTCAACGGTATAAGTTCAATTCAACAGTTTCCTGTGGTGTGGTCCATGTGAACATTTTATATGCATCAATTTTGGGCTCTAGCTCTAAAATTATTTGGAAAAATGGATGGACGGAGCGGATAGAATACATAAATCATGGTGGACCTCACAGAGTTTACGCTTAGCGTGCTGAGTTACTCACTAGGCAATCCTCACCTCGATAAAATAATCAAATATGTATTACCATAAAACTTACTAGACCTAACCCAACCCAACCCAATTTTAAACAGCCCAAGTCGATGGACCTGACCTGAATCCAACTAGACCCGAATTTAACTGGGTCCTGGGAGAGACCCAAAGCCAACCCTATTCCGAAAGTTGGGACCCCACCTCCTAAAATCTAGGAAGGTCCGTCGACAACCCCTGCAAGACGCTCATGCTTGAAATAGTTAAAGCTAATTTGAGTAGAACCGAAGGCAAGAGAAGCGATCGAGGAGAATCTAGCTCTCGGGTAAATCTTACTGCCAAAAGTTAAAAGTTGGAAAACTTAGTAGGTGGACCATGATATTAGCAATAGGTGCACTGCTTAGAAAACTTCGGCAAACTTATTTACCGCCATACATTTATTCAGTTAACTGTTGCACACCTGACTAGTGGACTGATCTAAATTTTTGGGATTAGGTATCTGCATAGCTGTACCCTTTCGATGGATGCTTTGGATTTTTCACCAATCTGCCATGCTGGGCATTAGATGACTTGTTCTTTTCTTCCCTAACAAGACAAGAGTATTAGGAGTTAGGGACCACCAAACGTCTAGTTCAACCACCAAATAATAATAATAATGTTGGTCCAACTTCTCTATAAGAATCACGTGCTTTTCCTTTCAATTTTAGGCCGGCAAATACACGGTCCATGAGATTTTTTAACAAGAGTTCATCTCAGAAGATTTTGATAATTGGTAGTCGGCAGGAGTATGATGGTTTATACACATGCACTAAGAAATTGCATGCAAGTAACACAAACTAAACCATCCAATGGTTGTGCCTAATTTAGATCGTTGAAAATTTATTGGATGGTTGAAATTGAAAAAATAGCCAAGGCCCAAATTCAGCAAACAATCGTCCACGAATCAAAGGCTAGGATTGCACAATCAATAGGATAGTGTCCTCAATAGCTTCTTGCTGTATGTTATTTGATGAACTGTTTTTGCTGTATGGTATTTAATATTCTGCTTTCTTTCTTCCATAAATTTTACAGGTGGGTACTTGAATGAATTATTAATGTGGAATCAGAGACCCTTATACCTACCTTTAGTAGTACGAATTAACATATGACACATGGCTGCATAATACACATGGTTACATTTATTATGCTAATTAATGAAGCAACGTACTCAACACATTGGATCTTGTCATGTATTTGGCCATGATACACTCAACGAAGCCATCTTCTACCGTCCTTTTCCGAATGAAATGTCTTTCAGATACATTTGGACATCCGAATGTAAAGATTTTGAGAAATTGGATCAATATCCAAGCGAATCCAACTATGATTTGGACTCAAATTAGGAGAGACAAACACATCAGTTAGATTAAGTCACGATTTGTATATTTATCGGAATCAAAAGAATGAGAAAACTTGAGGACCTGATCATCTGACAATGATTCAATTGAGATCAAGAGAATAGGAGGAGTAGATCTAATATGTGCGATAATAGATCAATATTAGGTGTCAAATCTCACTAGCATTCCAAACCATCTTGGAGCAAGTTAAAATGCAGAAGGTAGTTTGATTTGGACCATTCGACACTTCGATTCAAAGTACAGAAGGTGGGCCACTAGATGACCCAACCATGATCGATTTGAGATCCGGGATCAACTTTTGATGTTCCTTAATCCCAAATCTAGTTAGCGGGCCACGAAGATCTCCATAGCATGATCAACTACAAGCCTAAGATTTGAGAAGCTAGCAGTTCCGGATTTATCCATGAGATTGCCCTATCTAGAACACATGTTGTAAACATGGAAGATTCAAAATTAGCAAGGAAATTGGCAAGGGTTTTGCTACCTCAACAAGTTATAAAAGGAGCACGTCTATATACTTTTCAATTATCTTTCTAATTTGTCTTAACAACATAGCCTAGTTCTAGTATGGATTGCTATTGCCTAACACGGCTTCCTCTACAATATCTTAGGAGTAGATTAAATATCTATAACCTTAAGTTATAGGATTATGATCAACTGGGTTTTGATTTAGCTGATCATACCCATTTAGTTACATCCTGCTGACCGCTTACCTTGATCGTCCAATCCGAAAGATGAATTAGGTATTTGTCTTATCTTTTCATTTATTTCTTTGCTTATTTGATACTTTGTCAATTGTAATAGAAAATATATTCAAATATTAACATTATTTTATTTATCCATTCATTCTTATTTATTTGGAAAATATTAAGCTAAATTATACGGGAAGGAACAACTCATTAAATCTGTAGACACACATATACTGTTACAAGGCAAAAAAAATTTACCATTCGAAAAGACTAACCCTCACCCTGTCATAAATCACCTCAACACTGAGTGCAATCGGTGATTGAGAGAACACACCGAGGAACACCAGAAGTTCAATCAAACCTTGAGTGGTGTAGACTCTGGCACACCTGCACATTGTACCCACGTATGAAAATCGAAGTACCATTATTCACGTGTGTGGCCATGTGTTTGATTGAATTTGCGGCAACAACCATCCAGCATGTGGGGTGCAACTTCAATTGTTCGTAGGCCTCATGACTCACTTAATTAGACGGCTAGGAATGGATGGTCCGGATCAATATATTGTAGAGGGTGAGATCTTGAACAAAAACTAGGTGAGATCTTGAATAAAAACTATCCAAAACATTCCATTTGATAGCTACTTCCAATAGACCACAATAGAGAAAAGGTATGATTATTGATATGGGCTGCACATCATATGAACCCCACATCTGATTTACGGTTCATATCGAAATATTGCAATAGTTAATCTTGGCAATCCTTCCACGGGGCCAACCTCTTCTCTTCCATGGCTCTCAACTTTCAAGAATTACTTCCATTGGAGATTTAAGGGTTAGGAAATTGGACAATCCTTGTTAATCATATTTGAAGAGGTAAGACCATTGATATGGATTTTTCTATCACGTGGGCCTCACCTTTGATTGCTTTCACATCGCAAAAATTACTTTCACCAAACAATCCAAGCCATCCAAATCATGATCGGGAAATTGGATGATTTTGATTGATTGTATGGACAAATGTCTTATCCTTAATCTTGACCATATATTGGTGAGACCCACGTTTGATTCTCATGCCTCCAAAGTCTTGCTTTGATTGGACGATCCTAGCCAATGGATGAGTCACAATGCTGGAGGATCAAACATTTCCTATGAAAAATAAGGGATTCGGTCCTAATATTAATACTTTATAAGGAAGAAAGTCATGGGCCGTCGTTTATGAATTGTGGTCAATGTTCAAAGAGGTTTGCTAATTCCACACGCGTGTGGTAGCCCTGCACATACACATTCAGGCATGCGTGCAAGAATATGACATGTGTATAAGATCTTAGCTTTCCATCACATGGGCCATACTGTTTAGATCTTCTGAAGTAGAAATCAAACCATTTCACAAATCAGGCAGGAGTGAGCATCCTCAAACAAATGAATGGCTAGAAAACCATCCGTTTACTTTGTACGGCTCACTGAGATTTAAACTATCTGATTTATTTTTTACACAGAATATCTATGCATTATTCCATACAATTATGAGATCCACACCGTTCATCAGGTGGGACACCTAATTTTTGACTTTGACTCGGAAGATGACACCGGTCCAAAACTCAGGTGGGATCACCATAGAAAACCATGTAAAAATCATGGCTAAAACCTGGTGTGGCCCACATGAGTTTCAAAACAGAGTGATTTTTGGAACGTCTATTCATCCTGATGTTTTGAATCAGAAGAACGAGTTGGATGGCACATATGCACCATGGCGGGCCCCATGGTGGGCATCACATCCCAACACTTCCCTGCGGTGTGGCCTACATGAGTTTTGAACCGACCTGAGTTTTGGGTTCCAGCGTTAACATGAGTTAACGCACCTGATGGACGGGGTGGATCTCGTGCATGTTTCCCCCCCACGTGCCACTCTGTTAGGCTAGAGGAGTTCTTGATCGTTTTTCCTTTTTCTCTATTGGCTTCTCATTTTTTATCAGATCCGCGGAATGTAAACCGTAGATCAAGACCTCGCTGATTCGCCTTCTACAGATGAGCACTTCAACACATCAGTTCGGGGCATCGTAGCCGTCCAAATTTTTTGGTTATATCCGTCTACATTGGGACCATTGTCTAAACAGTTTGGATTACAGAATACTTACGCCACGTGTGCAGCGGCTTTGTGCCTGCGAATAGATGGTCATGCTCTGCAGAGTATCAAAGGTTTTCTATGAGAAACTCTCAACCGTTAATTTATTTTATATATTTCATTTCTTGCCCCTGGCCCACTTCAGCCTAATTTTGGAGTTGTGGAAATTATTCAGTATGTTTCACATGATGAAAGGCTCTGATCTCATACACGTATTCATCATTTCCATTTACGAGAACTGTGTACTCGAGCGCCGGCACTCAACATCCCTTACTTCATACCTTTAGTAATGGTTTCTTGCCGACGGCAGCGATGATACGGTAGAGTCGGGAGAACCGGAATAAAGTAGAGCCGTATCAAAGCTGGACGCGGACTGAGTACTACCCCGCCCGACCCTTTATAGGAACTGACGGGGGATCTGAGGGGCCACCCTGATGTATGGGTATTATCCACACCGTCCATCCATTTTTTTACATCGTTTTAGATAAAATCCCAAAAAATGAGTCAGATAAAAAGCTCAAGCGGACCACACCACAGGAAGCAGCCGTGATAATGACATCCACAGCTGAAACTTTCCTAGGGCCCACCGTGATGGTTAATTTCCATCCAACCTGTTCATAAGTTAACATAGACCTGAATGAAGGGAAAAAACAAATATCAGCTTGATTCAAAACTTCTGTGTCCTCCAAAAAGCTTTCAACGCTAAATGTTTAATACTAACTGTGTGGTCCATTTCATCCATGAATCTGTCTAATTTTTGGGAATATACTTAAAATGATATAGGAAAAATGGATGGACGGTGTGGATAAAAGCCATACGTCACTGTGGTGCCTCAGAGACATTTTCAGTCCTAGCTAGGGAAGGCAGTGGTAATACCCTCCCTCGAAGCAGTACTCGTGGTAGGGTGATGTATCAATCGTGTCCGTGCATCTGCTGGAACTCGCCATGGGTGAGTGTTGATTTCAAAAAAGAAAAAAGAAAAAAAAAAGACGTCTTGGATCATCAGATCCATTTTTTATTTAAATAGTTTTTCATACATAGTTTAGTAACTTTTTGAACGGTTCCGATTGAGACATAAACCTGCCAGGTGTGGTATGGTGGAATAGATCTACCTTACAGCTCCACCATGTCGGACGGTGGGCTCTATCACGTGCCAGGGAAACGTATCCATCGGAGACGTCCATTTGTGGGCTCTATCACGGATGTACTATCTCAAAAAAATAAAAAAAAATAAAAATCATATGAATTAGACAATCCTATCCATTAAATTCTCCAATTTCCATGATGAATGTGTGGCAGCAGCTATTTTCATTTTGCACCGTCCGTTTAAAGGACAACTTTCGGATGTTTACGATAATCTAATAATTGACGCACTGTCCATCCAAAGTGGGGGAAAACTGGATGGACGGACCCGATCGATTCATTACCCTTCTCTTGTACTGTGGAGAGTTGGCTCTACTATACTTCGATTCTTCCCGGTCTACCGTATCATCTCCCGCTGATGATCCCTTTGCTTACGTGGACAAATGATAGCCGCGCGCGGTTTTCTTTGTTTCCATTCACGCGACTGGTTACCGTTTCAACGTAAAAACTCTTCCCTCCTTAACGAACTCGCGGTCCGAAAAAATTATGAAAAAGGTATGCTTTCAAATGGCCGCTTGCCTTTTAGGCTGTTAACCTAAAACCACACGCTTTTAAACTATTGCTTGAAACTCGCCAGTTAGCCACCTAAACGAATGAAAACAGGCTGTCGACCTAAAACCTCCCGCATCTAAACTATTTCGTGAATAACGTCCATAGCTTTCCGCGTCAGACAGACATTGCACCGCCGTTAGTTTTAAAGAATATTTATATTTTCATATTGACGAAACTAACGCCTTTACCGCACTAGGCATTTAGCAATCTCCGTTCAATAGGCGTTGGATTCATTTGCGTGACAAACCAACCCCGACATACCATACATGGAGCTTATCTTGATGTTCGTGAAAAATCCATACCATCCATCTGTTTCCCTAGTTCATTTTATGACATGGGCTAAAAAAATGAGACAGATCCAAAGCTCGAAGTGGCTGCAGGATGGCCTCAAGCTGTTTTAACGGTGGGATATTTTTTTTAATATGCATGACCTCGTGATGAAACTTTTGTGAGATTACTACCAAGGCATGAGTAAGAACCCTTAACGGTTGGAGTTTAATCCTATTGTTTCCTATTGTGTGGGCCTTGTACTTGGTCTTGGTATCAACCTTGTTTTTGTGATAAAATGAGCTGAAAACACAGATGGACGGGGTGGATTTGTGATAAACATCTCATAACCCCATGAATATTTCAACAGTTGGCGTTCAATCCCCATTGTTTCACGTTTGTTTAGCCCACTTGAGCTTTGGATCGGCTTCATCCTTAGGCTTGGTCCTCAAACGATGTGGAAAATCCGATGGGTAGAGTGGATTTGTCACAAAACATCATGGTGGGCCTCACTTATGGTCGAGCAATCCTCATCCTTTTGACTTGAATATCCGATGGATGGAGATGGATGAAGTGTATTTATCACAAACATCATGGTGTGCGTCACCCAACCTAACCCAGACCGTATGTGGGGCCACCTTGATGTTCTTTTTTTTTAAAAAATAAAAAATAAAAAAAAAATCCACTCCGTCCATCTGTTTTTCCAGCTCATTTTAAGGCATCTGCCAAACAATGAGCCAGATCCTAGCTCAAAGTAGGCCCCTCAATGGCCCAATATGTTTCAATGGTTGCCGTTAAATTCCATTGTTTTCTATCGCGTGGCCTACTTGATCTTTAAATCTGCCTCATTTTGAGCCCAATTTCTAAAATAATCTGAAAACACAAATAGACGGGGTAGATTTGTCACAAACAATCTGTGACCCGATGAATACTTTAACCATACGCTATCAATCCTTACTCTTTTTTATTCATTTACCCCACTTGAATTTTAAATCAGCCTGATTTTTCAGATCATGCCATAAAATGATACGACAAATCCAGTGAATGGAGTGGATTTGTCACAAACATCATGGTGATTGTCCTATGGACTTAAATGTCCAACCACTTCTAATTGTCGTGCCAACCTAATCCCAAATTCCCAACTGCACGTGTCCCACCTTGATGGTTGTGAGAAATTTACCCTCTCCATCTGTTTTGCTAAATTATTTCGAGCGTGTGCACAAAAATAAGAAAGATCCAACACTCAAGGTGAGCCTCACGATGGTCCCAAGATGCTTCCATGGTGGGCCTACCGTCCCACTATTTTATTTCCTGTTGCTTACTTGAGCTTGATATTGGCCTCATTTTTATCCCACGCCATAAAATGAGCTATCTAAAGAGATGAACGGGATAGATTTCTCACAAGAATACCATGCCCAATTAATGATTAAAAGGGCATTCAATCTACATTGTTTCATGTCATGTGGCCCACTTGAGCTTTAGATTAGTCTATTTTTTGCAAACAACAGTGCAATGCAGCACTCTTTATATTAGTGGTATGAAGAATTGTATAAAATGAGTTGTACTTGTAAGTATGTCATGGATGATGACCCTATACACGTCCTAACTAGTTGCACCCTCGACATCCTAGTGAATGAAAATTTTCTGATATGATTCAACCATGATCAAATCATCGATTTGGACAGGTTGGATTATTAATCAACCATGACACATGTATAGTTTGATGAGTGCAGGTGTGTAGACCATTATACTCCACCAATCACCTAATTCACTTCCCTCGTTCTTTGATTAAGCTCTAGCTAGGAATGGCATAGCTTACCTACCGGTTTAGTAAGTCAATGGAGCCTACCATGATGTATGTGTTTTATACCACCATCCATCTAGCTCGTTTATTACAAGCTCTAGCTAGGAATGGCATAGCTTACCTACCGGTTTATTACAAGCTCGTTTTAGTGCAAGATCTCAAAATTGAAGCACATCCAAATCTTAAGTGGGCTACATCATAAGAACTGGTGAGAATTGAATGCCCATAAGTTAATAATTTCTTAGGCAGAATGGAAGCTTTGGATGAAGCTGATATTTGTGTTTTTCATTCATTCATGTCTTCACGACCTTATGAACAAGTTGAATGAAAAATAAATATGATTATAAGCTATAGGAAAGTTTTAACTGTAAATGTCATTATCTCCACCTATTTACTTTGGTGTGGCCCACTTGAGTTTTGGATATGCTTCGATTTTGAGCTCTAAACGTGCTTCAATTTTTAAGCTCATGCCCTGAAATGACTTGCTAAAATGGACGGAGGTCATGGATAAGCCGCAACATCACGGTGGACCCCACATATCCTCTTGCATGTGTATGTTGTGATCTTCGTGCAACTAATGAAACCGCTGAAATGAGGAAGAAAGGGAGGGCGGTGCTTTCATTTGGCAAAGGTAAAACCATACTGAGAAGGGGTTGAAAAATAATTTCTACCGGGTTGTGGGAAATAGTTTAAAGGTAGGAGATATTCGGTCCATAGCCGCAAAAGCAAGCGGGCCATATGAAAAATTTGCTAAAAAATAATAGTCAGCGAGCCGACGTGACGAAGATATTCATGCATCGCCTTTCAACGAACGGTCGAGATCACTCCGCTTATCCGATCCGACGGACAGAGTCCTTCCTCCAGTCCCACGCTTCGTTTCCAAGCTACGTTTAAAATGCAGAGAATGGACGAATCCTCTCTTTCTCTCTTCCACGTAGATTCCAAGAGAACGCTGTCTGAGAATCCCCGCGAAATTTCTAGGGTTTTTCTCCACGTTTCTGCTCGCGGATTCGAAGATTTTCGACGGAATTCGTTGCAATTGAGGTGAGATTTTGTGTAATTCCGCGAAATATCTCTGATTTTTATTGAATCGTCTGTTCTAGAGAAAATCGCCTCCGATTTCTGTTTTGATTATTACGAGTTTTGCTGCAATCGAGGCGAGATTTCGTTTGATTCCGCGAAATATCTTTGATTTTTGTTATTCTTGAGGAAATTGCGATTGATTTTTGTTTGATTTCTCGACTTTTGCTGCAATCGTGGTGAGGGTTTTTAATTTTTATGGAGTTTTAAGAAATCGAGAATGCAAGGGGAGGTGAGAGTTATTCTTTTAAATTTAGGTGATTTTGTGGGATTTTTAGTTGAAAATTGTTGTTGTTGTCGTCGTTGAGGAATTTGCCTTCTAGTTTTTTTTTAATTACTTGTGTGGAGTTTGGTGCAAAAGAGCTGACATTTCTCCATCTTTTTTGGATTTTTTGGGAATTTGGAGTGATGCGATTTGTCCTTTCATTTTGCTGAGTGTTTTGGAGTATTGGATATTTGGAAGTTCTAGTTTCTTTTCTTATTGAGGGAAGGAGTTGAATATTTGTTTGATTGTAAGAATATTTAGCAATTGAGTTGAGATTCATCTTTATTTTTATTTTGTTGAGGTGAGATTCATTTTTGAGAATTTAACTTTTTTAGTTGCGGTATGATGAAGCTTCTATCCATTTAAATTGCTGAAAACTAAGGCAGTTTCTTTTTGTGTCATTGATTATATTTCCTATCCATCTGGGTCAAACTTCAAAGTCAAGTTGTGAATTAATTTTTCCCACAATGAGTGAGTCAATATCAGACGAATTTGGTAGGTGTGATTTAAATTACTTAGTTTGATTTTTCTAGGCCAATATCAGAAAAAGTTTGATTAGAACTCAGCAGATTGCTACTGAAATAGTTACGGGATGTCAATTCTTTGAAGATGCTCATTTTGGTAGGAATTTAATCTATTTGATGATCTTTTTTTAGTTTGGGAATGTCTTCTTTCAAATGAGCGTGAAGAGCACTATTTGATTAAGGATTCTCATGCTAAATTTAGAAAAAAAAGGTGGGTTTGATTGGAATAGTGATGTTTGAGGGTTGCCGCATGGATAACATTTTCAAAACATTAAATTTTAGTGGTGAATTTCATCTTGTTTTGATGTTGGGTATGCTAGTTAGAAATACAAATGAAAAGCACTCTTTGGTTAAGGATTCTTCTCAAATCGAAAATTTGCCTGAAATTCGAGTGGTGGAGATGTTTGAGGTCAGAACATGTATGAATTTGTTAGTGCACTGATTTGAGCATCTTGTTTGTCAATTACTTGAGTCCGTGTGTCATGTAATCGGTTGAGCCCTTGGAAGCTAAAGACCGAAGTCACAAGAGGACATGAGCATCAATGAGCAAAGAATAGGTAAACGAGGTGCCTTGGTGACCCTAACCTTGACCCAAAACAACCTTTAAACCTTTAAATGATCCTAATCTTAATAGGGAAACCTTGTGTGATCATCCCTTAGCCTTATGAGCCTTTTTGAAACATGATAAAATAGGCTATAGAGGTTCCCAAGCTGCTGGAAATCTAAACTACCCAAACTAGCAATCTTGGTGGTGTGCTTGAACAAAAGCTCGATCGATTGAGTCGATTGACCGAACATGGCTAAAAACGTCTAGCATGCTCTGGCCTAAAATATGAATTAATTCGGGCGCTCGAGACACGAGCTCGATTGATCGAACATGGTCAAAATAGTCCAGCGAGTTCATTGGATAATTTTCAGCCAAGCTCAATCGATCGAAGGCCAGGCTCGATTGATCGAGCCTAGCTGTTGGAGATCCGTTGGAGTCTTTTGTTATAAATATTGCTTCGAATCTTTGGGCAATGAGAGAGGTTTTCAGTGCAAATAAAGGAAGCTAGGTGTTTTCCGATTCATACCAAATATTCTAGACCACTATTCAAAGAGTTTCATGTCAATCTTCTTGTGATCATTTACTCTAATGAGCATTCCATGCTCTTATTCGAAGATATGGATGAACTCTCAACTTTATAGAGATTAGACGCTATGCCTATAGTTAAATCATTGTCTAAACTCTCTAGAAGACCCTTCTAAGTGAATCCCTTAGGCATTACAATATTCCTATGAGTTGTAGTAGATTCACCCATTCTCCCATCACCTTGGTCACCTCAAAAGGAGCACTACATACAAGGCGTTTGATCTTGGAGCTGAAGCCTTGACAAAGCATCGGCATCATGATTGGGGGAGCAAAAGGGAATTGATTGAAACACGAAAGAGTATTGATCAAGTAACCTAAGATGGCGCATTAACGGGGCTCAATTCAACAAGTATCATTGACTGAGTCCATGTACACTCCTTCCTTGTGTAGGATTGAGTGTAAGAGTTTGATTGCCAAACTTGATTAGGTTCTTGTATAGGATCTAAATCAAGTCCTTGTATAAGACATTGGTTTTTGTGTAAGACCTAAATCAAGTCCTTGTGTAAGACATTGGTTCTTGTGTAGGACCTAAATCAAGTCCTTGTGTAAGACATTGGTTCTTGTGTAGGACTTAAATCAAATCCTTGTGTAAGACATTGGTTCTTGTGTAGGACCTAAATCAAGTCTTTGTGTAGGCTACCAGACACGGGTGTGTACATGTTAGTCTCTGAAGGAGCCTCCGGCGAGAGTAAACGTAGGTCCTTGGATTAGTACCGAGGTTTGTGTCGAGCCTTTCGAAAATCATGTAAGTTTTCGAGGGAGCCGGTCCTTGTGTAGAATTGTAAAGGTTAGAGGTGAACCTTATTTAAAATATCCGATAGTGAAATCCAGTACACTCATGGGTTGAGTGCGTCTGTTAGGAGTTGAGTAAGAAAACCGAACTACTATACATGCTTGTGTTTGATATTATCTTTGAGCACTTCTTTAATTATGCTTATGTGATGAATTATATGTGTTAAGGTCAAAATTTGGTCTACCCTCCACTGAATGCTAAGAACTTGGAATAGACCCTAGTCATGCACAGAAAGGTGAGCAAAGGAGACCTTAGCTTAAACAGGGGACCCTCCGATGCCTAAGTCACGGTAGGGAATCTGGGTCTAAGTAGTGTATTGTAGAGAGAGGGTTTGAGATCTTGCGTACCTGTTGCAATGGGTTTCTCTAGTATTTATACCTATGAGACGAAGGGATCATGGCCATCAATCTCGGCACGATTTACTCAATCAAGCGGATGTCGCGCGTGCAGAGATATCAGCCGTTATCTTTGGATCGTGCGCCGGATCATTCTCCCGTATGCCTTAATGAGGCGTATCCACGGGCATGATCTTTGATCATGTCCATACTTGGGTTAATCCCTCAACTCGGTTCCCCGAGCTCGTGATCGGATTGACCTTATCCAAACTCGGATTCAATCTGTCCGGGTCTACGATCGGATCCCACTAGTTGGAGTACGGGGGTCGGAGTCCGTTGGGTGTGCCTGTTCTGGGCTTAGTTCTTAGCCTCTGGATCGAGGATGACTTGGCCGATTCGAGGCCGTAGGTCTTCGGAGGAGAGATCCAGACAAGAGCTTGGCTTGGCCAATCTAGGGCCGTAGGTCTTCGGACGTCGGCTCTTCCCGGCTCAGTTTGCTAGGTCTAACAATATATATGCATGATTAGATGAATGATAGGATTGGATAGGTAGCATATCCCCCACACACATGTACACTATCTTATATAGACTAGTAGCTTAGCATGTTGCGTCTTTTGTAGTCTATGTTATTGGACCCACTAACGGCTTGGAAGCCTTAGTGTTAAATTGCTTTACTTAGTTTAATTTGGGAATTAGTTTAAGTAATTAAATAGACATTATTTTTATTTGGTCCTAATCACCCCCCTTCTAGGACATAGCCATCACTCTATAGCTTCTATATGCTTCTGCTCGCATAATCGTGGTATCTTATTCCATGCAATTTCAGAATTGAGGCAATGGGTAATACTTTCAAGAAAAAAGGATTCTAACTTTACTGTTAGAATTCATCTTGTTTGATGTTTTATTTTGATTGTAGGTAGAGTGCTTAGAAGCACCAATGAAACAATACTATGTATTGGTGATTTTCCATGTGACAATCTGAGTTTATTGTGTATTTTTGTTGTTTTGTGTGGCAATTTGTATTGGATTTGAGCCTTTGATTGATGTTTAAACAATAATACTTCTTTGCCATCTTAATGAAGTTTGTCAATTATTGGAGGAAAAAGAATATATCTTTGCAAGGTGTTCTGTAATCATCTAGAATTTGAATCTATGGTGCATTCCATGTTGATTTTGGTTGCACAATTGGTTGATGTGTTCATTCTGACAAAGAAATATGTTTAACACATCTTATTCATGAGGTGGCCATTAAAACACAGTTTTCTTTTCCTCAATTGCTTGCTTTTTGCCCGAGGCCTAGGTGTATCCTCTTTCTTACTTAAGTATTTAGGGTTCATTTGGATGCGTGGATGACTGATGCAGCAAGTTCTATTAGTTTTGATCTAGATCAATCTGAAAAGATCTGGGTCTGAAATTTCAGCAGAGAAAACACAAAATATTGCCAAAAATATAAAGATAATGGATTGTGTGAGAATTCCTAACTGTCTACTAGCTGCTATGCTGGTATTCACATGCATAAAACCCCCCATTTCTTCCACCAATCAAGCAAACATGCTATTCTCAAATTTTATTCATTCATTCATTGTGATCCTCCATAGATATGGCTGGATAACTTTAACTAAGTGTGCGGAGATGAGGACAACTGATAGATTGATTGGACCCTTCTAATCCGAAGATATGTCACACATGCAATAAATCGAAGCCACTCAATTGGGCCTGTAGGCCCCACAATCCAACTGGAACATAGATATGGTCTTCTTCTTCTTTTTTCCTTCAAGATAACGATACTTTATTAAGAGGCCCCACCATTGCGAATGCAAAGGCAAAGAACAAAATTACAACCCAAACAATGAAAAATGATTACAAAGATCAGAGCGTGAATTTAATCTAGGTCTTCAATCATCCCATATAGTTCATCAACAGGGTCAAAGATTACAATATGGATGTTTCAATGGTCCACGTTACAATATGAGGAGATGGATCATTAATCAATGACCATCTCTTCAACTTGCACAGTTGGATCTTCGATCAAGACCCTTTCATGGCCCTAATCTAGGGTCGATATACACTCTTAATGGTTGGATCTTAGATTGATCATTATCCAATGTGATATTTTCTTTTGTAGCTGTCAATGGTAATAGTACACTGAACCATGTTAATTTCAGTGATATGGGCAGAATCTGGAGATCTTGAGTCATCACCAAGCTTTCTAATAGAGACCAATAAAAGCTTGGTTCTTTCCAACACTCTATAACCCTGCAAACTCAGATGGGATGGGGAAGCATTCAGAGAAGGCGCCTAAAAGTATTCACAGTTGCATTGATAATCTACCTGGACTATAAGGTCTGTCTTTTTTTCTTCATTAGTCAATTCTAAATCTTTTTTTTTTTTTTTTTCTACTTGTCATGGAAACTGGCTGTACTTGTTTTATTGGCACAGGCAGTGCAGAAGAGAGGGAAATGGGTTAAGAAAGCTAAAAATGACATTCTGTGGGAAAGAGCTCATGAGCGCAATGCAAAACGTGTACTCAATTTGGTGGTAGAGTTGGAAGGGTTGTGGGTAAAACTTGGTCAGTATTTATCTACACGTGCGGATGTGCTTCCCGAGGCCTATATATGTCTTCTCAAGCAATTGCAAGACTCTCTTCCTCCTCGTCCTTTACGAGAGGTGATTTCAGACAGCTTCAATTCTTAGCCTGTTGGCCTATGCTTTACATCCAAAACCAGAAAAGAATTTAAACCTAGTACTTTTTTTCCTTTTCTTGGATGATTTAGTAACTCCCAAATCCCAAGCAAACATCTTTATCTTGCAACTTGCAACTTGCAACAACAGTTTATGATATATCTGACAAATTCCTAACAACTCTCCAGTTGATTCCATGCTCAGTTTGTTTGTTTTTTTTCCTTAGTTTAAAGTTCCTTGCATAATAGTGGAAGTTTGGTTGAAGTTTAGTTCCATTGACTCTTCTGGAACTTTCAAAATTCCAGGTTGAGATATTTGCAAAACAAAATCAGTGTGGGTTCTTGCCTTTTGGCTTTTCAATTTTCAATTCATTTAAAATCTAATATAATTTGGGAGGTCCAATAAAATGTCCAGTTCCCCAGTTTCTCGTCTGAAGTTTTTGTTCTTTAAAGGAACAATCATAAGAGGGGCAGAGTTTCCTCACTATGAAGAGATGTTCTAGAAACTCCTAACAAAAAACTTTGTTTTAATTTTTAAATTCAACTATGAAGTTATTCTTTCTTTTTAGTGATGACGACTTTATTAGAAATAAAATTGAGACAACCATAGGGATGGTAGAGATTGCATATGAGAAGATGATCTGGAAATTCCTTCCCTAGCAATATTATACACTATCTTATTAGCCTCCCGATGAAAATGAGAAAAGAAACCTCAATGATTCTAACCTGATCCGTATCCAATCAGTTGAAATTTTGGCAGAAATGAGATTCTTTCTTCTTCTTCTTCTTCTTCTTCGTAGAAACTTATTTTTTAGACAATGGGCTAGTTTGACCGGCAATTGCTGTTTCAACAGGTCTGCCGGACCATAGAGAAAGAGTTGGGGAAGCCCATGGATGCTCTTTTCTTAGATTTTTCTGAAGAACCTCTTGCCACTGCATCTGTAAGATTCTCAGACTAAAGTTGATAATGACAATGAGTATTGTTATCATCATGTAATTGAGATAATTATTCTCTTGAAGTTACTGCAAGTGGTTGCTGGAATAATCAGTTTCTTGTGCATTAATATTTCGCAATGCAGATAGCGCAAGTTCACCGTGCAACTCTCAACAATGAGCAGGAGGTGGTTGTTAAAGTCCAACATGAGGGCATCAAGGAAGTCATATTAGAGGTAACTGACGTTTTTAATATTAATATGATTTGGATGAGAAGTAAGCTAGCAGTCATATTTTGGCATAAAACTTATCTCAGGACTTGAAGAATGCAAAGTCGATAGTGGACTGGATAGCATGGGCTGAACCGCAATATGACTTCAACCCAATTATAGATGAGTGGTGCAAGGAGGCACCAAAAGAACTTGACTTCAACTGTGAAGCCGGTATGCTTTGGTCTCGTCTGCCTCAATATTGTAAATTATTTAGTTAGTTTTGTCTTTAGTGTGAGAAAGAAGATTGATTGCCTCCTGCAAACTTGATATGCAATGCTTCTCAACATGCAGTTGTCTCATTTCTGTCTGGCATCTGTATGATTGAATTGGCACGATTGATGTTCTTTTGCGGCTGCAGAAAATACAAGATCAGTTTCTAAAAATCTAAGTAAAAGCAAGCAGGATGATGCCACTCCAGGTAATCGTGTGGATGTGCTGATTCCAGAAGTTATCCAGGTATTGATCTGTGGTTAACACCTTGCCCGCATCAATTATCTCAATTTAGAATGCGGTAGGATGCTCCCTTATAATTCTACTCATCAATTATTCCTTTTCTTTTGGTTCTTCTAGTCATCTGAAAGGGTCCTTATTTTAGAATATATGGATGGGATTCGTCTAAATGACCATGAATCATTGGAGGCATTTGGTGTAGACAAACAAAAGATTGTTGAAGAAATCACTCGTGCATATGCTCATCAAATATACGTTGATGGATTTTTCAATGGTGATCCTCATCCAGGTATGCGTTCTCTGTCATGTTCCTGTTGTGGCATTATCATTTTTGTTAGATTATCCTCACATCACCATCAAGATGGATGTTGTTTGGTTGTAGTTGTATACCATTATGGGCCATGTTGCGTTCTTGTAGGGAATTTTCTTGTGAGCAAGGAACCTCCTCATCGCCCCATTTTGCTCGATTTTGGGCTGACGAAGTCAATATCAAGCTCTATGAAACAAGCCCTGGCAAAAATGTTTCTGGCATGTGCTGAGGTTTGTACAATCCACATGTATTTTGAAACAATCTGATGTTAAATAGGAATGATTAAAATAGAGAAAATATAATATTAGAAATCATAGTTTGGAATACATATTAACCTATTATAAATTATAATTGGAATTTTGTAATCAGAAAGACTCCTAGCAACCCTGAAGCTAAACCAAATAACAAACCAGCATAATTATAAAGTGGCTCTAACTAAAAGAAAGTCTAAATAAAAGGTCAATTTGCCTTTAACAATAAAAACCTAAATGCCACACCTAAAACTGTAAAATAACAAATAGGTCTAATCATGTAACTAAAGATGTACCCTATGATACCAGAACTTTCCAGAGTGTCTGAGTTGAAAGAAGAAGAAGAAGAAGAAGAAGAAGAAGAAGAAAGAAAGAAAGAGTATCTGAGCAGGAGACTGGGATACTCAGGTAAGGGTAGGGATAAAAAATCCCCTTCCCTAAGACTTGACTCCAATTCCACTAGGATTTTGAATTCTAGAATTGTTAGTTAACTAGAAATTATGGTGAATCCACCAATTGGGAAAAATTTTAGGTGCGTAATTTACAGAAATAATACTCATGAGTAGTACTCAATTCTTTGTCATGCCTGTACTCTTAAGAATTTTGATTTCAAGGGTTCAACTACCTGATACTTGTGTACTCAATACCTGTACCCATCTACTCAGATAACATAGGTCATTCCCAGATTAATGTCTATGGCTGATATTTAGTTCTTGTGGACTATAAATCTAAGGATACTCCATGAAAACCAGATACACAAGTGTTTTCCTACCTGTCCGATTCTGCCCACATCAAATCCTTGAGAACTGTTTTTGGGGAAAGCCTTTCAGGCTTCCTACCCACCCATTTCTGTTCTGATAATCTTCGTGCACTTGTCCTTTTCCAATCCCTTTATCCTATTTCTGTTGCTTCTCTAATTCTGTGGATTTGTCTGCTTATGTTTTTTTTTTTTTTTTTTTTTTCTTTATCCCATTATGTGAAAAATTATCTTCCAATCTGGTTCCTGTTTCCATCTAACGTATCTCTATTTTTACAACCACAGGGATTAGAGAATTTTCTTGGATTTCCCAAATTGAGGACCGATTCCCTTTACTGTGATGGTCTATATTTTCTGGCCACTTGCCAATCTTGGAAATTTTCTCGTACTCCTTTCCATATTGTAGTTTTCAAATGTTATTAGGTGTTGAGTTTGGCTAATTTCTGAGCTAAAAGAGAAAAGTTACTCCACATTGGTTGTTTCTAATTACTCCATGTCTCTACAATCGATTGCTGGTCAAGATGTGCTTGAATAATCTAGGTTCAAAATTTCAGAAGACTTCTCGAAATATCATTTGTATGATTTTTCTTATCTGTTATGTTTAGCGTGAATTGTACTTCCTTTCTTGTTTATCTTCAAACCTACTACCTGCCTTTGCCTTTTTCATAATAACTTTTGCTTTATCCCTTTCGAATAAGAATTTTTTTACAATGCACGTGGTGGCAGGGGGACCAAGTAGCACTTTTGTCTGCATTTGCCGAGATGGGACTTAGGTTACGCTTGGACCTGCCGGAACAGGCTATGGAAGTAACCAGTGTATTCTTCCGCAACTCAACACCAGCAAAAGAAGCTCTTGTGAGTGTGCTTCAGGCCTGCTTCTTAGATAGACTACTCAACTAAGGTCATGCCTTATGTCCATTCTTTGCTTCTGTTTAGGAAAACTTGAAATCTATGGCCAATCAAAGAACGAAGAACATGAAGATCATCCAAGAAAAGACGAAACTTGGGAAAAAGGAACTAGCACGGTTTAATCCTGTGAGTCCAAATTTCTTAAACTTTCTACTCGCTAATTTCTTATACTCGAGATGTTTTA
Organism: Magnolia changhungtana; assembly: GCA_030180095.1. Taxonomy (NCBI): domain Eukaryota; kingdom Viridiplantae; phylum Streptophyta; class Magnoliopsida; order Magnoliales; family Magnoliaceae; genus Magnolia; species Magnolia changhungtana. The sequence goes on along the minus strand of JASAUF010000630.1, from coordinate 7,997,266 downwards.
TTGATATGTAACAAATGCTTGAGGATCCAGCTTCACATGCATCCATATTGAGGGACCTACAAACTCTATTTCCCAGGTTGATGCTTTTCCAGGTGATGCTGTTATATTCATGCGGGTTATAAATCTGCTTCGAGGCATGTATTGAAACTCTCTTGTTCCTTGTATCATTGTCAAATATTGGTTTTATCTGTTTAGCTTGTTTACTGCAATGCTCTACATTCTCCAGGGATTTCGTCCCTTCTAAATGTCAGCATAGTTTATTTAGACATCATGAGGCCATTTGCCGAGTCTGCTCTACGAGGGTGAGTTTAATGTTGCAGGCAGATTGTCAATGTGCCTTTTAAAAAAATAATAATAATAATTTTATGAAGGTTCTTCTAACAGATAATGGTTAAATACATGCCTTATACTTTTCTCTCCTTCTCATGTTGGACTTTTACATTGATTTTATTGGAAGCAGAAGTATTAAAACTGGATCTGCAATGGATGCACAGTGGATCTATAACACACCTGTTCTGTCTGATGTGGAAGCCAAGCTGAGGAAACTGTTAGTTGAGCTGGGAAATGATAAAATACTTGGAATCCAGGTAAAATATGAAATCAAATTGTAACCATGTGATAGGATGCTACCCTTTTCCTTCATTATCCATCTCTGATTATCTATTTACCAGACTATATTCTGCACTGATCTTAATGTATTCTTTATTTTTAAATTTTTTTTTTTTAAAGTTGCTTGTTTGGTCGTTACATCCCCTTGCTGTTATTCTTTTCCTCACCTGAATTTTGTGAATTAAGCATCTCCAAATGGTTAATTGTGATTCATTAATTAATTTATTTTTACTTCTCCACATTATCATTCATCAGATTTATATATATATATGGGAAAAGGTACAATGCACTCGAGCTGATTTTAACGCCCCATGAGGTCGAGCTGTGTGGGCCCCACCGTGATGCGTTTCGAACATCTACCCCATCAGTCAGATGCACCATTCCATCGTGAGCCTAGGTCTCAAAAATCAAGTCAATCCGTGACTTGTGTGGGCCACACCACATACAGAAGTGGGGAGGGGCCGTGCACCATTAAAACATTCATAACCATTTTTGAGGGCCCACCGAGATGTAGTTTGCAAATCCAGCCCATCCATTATGTGTGTCCCACTTGAATGAGGGTTCAGACCAAGTTTCAGGCTCATGCAAAACTCAGGTGGGCCCCACCAAGTGCTTTTATATGTTTTAACGGTGTCTTCACATAATTTTAGATGGTATGGCCCACCTGAGTTCCGTATACAGCTGATTTTTGGGATATCCCATAATTTAAAGGGTACCCATCAAATGCACGGTGTTGATGGTCGAAACACATCACGGTGGGGCCCACACAGCTCGACCTCACGGGAGCTTATCGTCAGCTCGAGCGCATTGTACCTTTTCCCTATATATATATATATATATATATATATATATATATATATATATATATATATCTGGAAATTGAGATTGGACACTGATAAAACTTAAATGCTTTCTCTAATCCGTTGCCACGTCTCGATTTGACTAATCCCTTTTGAAGAACTGCATAGGAGAATCCTATACTGTTAGTTGACATATTTCCGATTCATGAATGGTTTATTTTGTCAGTCTAAATTGTAACAAGGGTGTATTGTTGTCCGATTCTTATCTTTTTAATTCTGTTATTGTCTTTTGATGATACAAAATCATTTTTGCCCCTTAAAATTTCACATGCAATGAAGAAATCATGTCCAAGGGCTCTTTTGTGATGTTGCATTTATGTAAATGTCCACTAGGAACCAATCGAGTTGCCTCTACTTATCCAGATACTGGTTTAATTCCATGACGACTTTATTTCTTAAATAACTGACGATTGTTGACTTAAGTCTATTGCAGGCTTTTAAACATCTCACATAAAACTTTCGTAAGATGACAAAATTAAGGATTTGTTGATTTATTCACAATGGTGTGTGATGAGTTTTTGGCAATCTTCTGTTTGGATGCCTGTAATTGATTCTTTCCTCAATATTCGTGAGTTTTTCTTGCAAATACATTTTAGGATGTCTTTTTCTGAAATCAGTTCTTTCAGTATTGTTCAATTTAATTATTTCCTAAGGTGCTACTAATGAAAATGGCTGTTACTAGTTTTTTTTGGTTCGTTCCATTAAAATTCTGGATGATTTTGTTTCATTTTAGGTATGCGCCTACAAGGATGGAAGGGTTGTAATAGATTCTGCTGCTGGCACGCTCGGAAGATATGATCCTCGGCCTGTTCAGCCAGATACCCTGTTTCCAGTTTTCTCTGCAACAAAGGGGATCACCGCAGGAATGTTACATTGGCTTGTTGATAAGGGGTATGGTACAATGTCCAGTGTCTTTCTAACATTAAATTCCATGTCTCCTGGTACATAGTTTTTCTGTTAGAGGAAGGCAGCCCCTAGAGGGGTCCTTAGTATGGCGAGGCATGCCTTCGCCCTCCCCTTGTGATGGTTGGTCTTACCAACTCATATTCTCCCTCACATACTGCTCTCCCCCTTATATTTTTTATGTAAGACTGATGCATGAACCAATTAACATGTGAGATCAAGTACTAGAATTAAGACAATTAACAAAAAAAATACAAGCATTGCTATAATCATCACGAATCCCATGAAAACCAAAAGAACATCATGCATAATCCTAGCCTAAGTCACCAACATCGTCATACAAGATCATTAAATAAAAAGAAACTCGGATCTAATAGATGTAGGGACATCCAATTAGCATAGGGTATAGTCTATTTCAAAATAGAAAACCTAATACAAGTATACAACCTAGGGTAAAAATTAGGATTTGGGTAATTTGGGAAAGTAGGAAAGTTAGGAATTTTAGGTTTAGGGTTAGGGTTTCGGGAATGTAGATAGCTAAAGGAAAGATGAGTTTAGGAGAAGACGAATGCTTAGGTTTGGGAATCGAAGAACTAGAAAAAAATACCTTGATGGAGACAAAAAGAGATGATGGTATAAGGATAGATGAAAACCTCACACTTCCGTTGATGAAGATCAGCCTCGCACCAATCTTCCTTCCAAATCGCATGAAGAAGGAAGAAGAAGGAAGCAATGGCTTTTTCTCCTTTTTTTTTTTTTTTTTTTTTTTTCTCTTTTTTTTTTAAAATTTTTTTAATCACAAAATCCAATGAGAGAGAGGTTCACACGCCCACCCTCTTTTATAGCTTCAAGAAAGTTCGAAATTTACAATAAACACCATGTTTTGTGAATTTTGACGAAAATAGCCATAATCTAACTAAAATCAACTAAAAACACTCATAATGGTGTCCAAACATAACATGAACAAAACTAAATCCTCTAAGCTGATAAAATCTATGAAAAACTAGTGTGGATGCTCCATGATCAATGGCCCGATCACATGATCCAACGGCCCGATCGTCACGTTCATCCAATCCAACGATCTGGATCACTCCATAAAGCAGCCCATGTGCATCTTCCCAGTATGAGGTCTTCCAGATGCTCGCACATGCACATGAGGTCTTCAACACGATCACGGGTACTCGTCTGGCTACAGGAAAATCGGTGTGGCTCACTTCCTCTGATACGTATACAAAGGTGTACATGTAGTGATGTCCTCATCAATTTTTCTCCCTCTTATCTTTTATTGTCACTATTCACATTAAGTTGAGGGAGGGAGGGAGGTTCATGATTGCGCGACTTGTCGCTGACTGTTGGCTGCATATTTTCTGTGCACATTTTTCAATTGTGCTAGTATCGCACCAACAGATGCTTGTTGTGCAACTACTCCTTGTTGCTTAAGGTCTGTCGAGTGTCAAAATGCCGCGATGTGACACCGCACTATATGCACTGTGGCTAAAGGTGTACACTAGAGCTTGGCACAACTCAACTCAGCTCGGCCACTTGCTGACCCCAGCTTGAACTCGGCTCAGTCCTTGAGCTTGACTGGCCAGCTCGACTTGGTTTGGTCAGTAGCTCGGGCAAGTTCGAGCCGAGTTCGAGCCAAGATTGAGTCGAGTTTGCCTGTGCCGCATTTTCACAAACACATGGGTTGCACCTTCAAAATCTCAAAATCTCACTGCATGTAAAACACAAGCAGTGGTTTTACAGGTATTTCATCAAATACCTTGTAAGGAACATAAAAATCAAGAAAAAGAGGGTATTTGTTTCTTATACTTACCTTCCTTGCCACTAGCCACACTTCGCTGAGTCATTTCATTAAACACTTGGTGACCAACAACAATATCAAAGTAACTGAGTCACCGAACTGGTTCGATCCGAGTTGGGTTCGATCCGAGTCGAGTCAAGCTTGGGCAAGCTTGAACTCAATTTCGAACCGAGTCGAGTCGAGCTTTTTTTAGTCGAGTTGAGCGAGCTAACTCTGCTCGTGTACAACCCTAATTTTAGCTTATCGGTTGCATCCCATTGTCGTTAGAGTGATGTAGACATCAATGATGCACCCTTTAGAGTGTACCAGAGGAGTAGACGTCGCCGACAGAGTACTGGAGCGGATGAGTTGATGTGGATGGACATTGGGTCCATCAGACCCATTTTCTGACGCGTTACGAGTGCAGGAGCGGCATGACCGCACCCCGACTATAGATCCATGGGTCGGATTTCACACCCTACCACACGGGTGTTTTAGTTTTAGGCGTTTTTATTTTTATTTTCTTGTTTCACAGGCTTTATTGCACTTTCTATATTTTTTCATATTTTTTGTTATTTTTTTTGTTTTCAGGGGCTTTAGTGCACTTTTACTTTTTTCATAGCTTATATATATGTGTGTGTGTGTGTGTGTGTGTGTGTGTGTGTGTGTGTTTGTGTTTGTATGAGAAACCCTATTTTCATTATTATTGAATGGATAGAAATTCGTATTTTTTCTTCTTAATTCAAGAAATTAAGGTTTCAGGATTGGGCCTTGGGTGTTGAAGATTCCACCCCGATTTTAGGTTTTCTTCTTTTTAGATTTTCGAGGTGCAGGAAAAGGTAAGAATCATCCTCGTTTTCTTTTGATGACAAAAGGACCCGTACTTTCTTCATCTCGAACCCTTCGTTCTTCACCTCTTTCGTTCCTCTCTGGATACCCCCTTTCTAGTTTGAATGGAAAAGATGGATGAATAGTCAGTAGAATCAGATCCAAACTTGACCGTGGACTGACTTATGCTAGATTTGGGATATCCTCATATCCCTAGGTTCCCCATTTTTTACTGTTTACGTGATTTTATGCTAAGGGACATCATCATGACGGAATGACCTTCTCTTTGTGTTGAAATTTACCTAATCCTTTTGATTAGAAACCGTTAGTTGATTCGTGTATTTACTTGAACATTCTTTGACCCGATTATATATGCATCTAGGATTAGGTCATCACTTATCCCTGCATCACGTTAGAGCTCATGTCATGGCTGCCCAACCATGCCGTGCTGCTATGTGTTTCCTACTGCATGTCACGCATGTCACCTGCCACACGACAAAGCTCTATTGTGTAGATCTATTTGTGAGAGCCAATTCTCTGGCATCTGCAACCGGTTAAGCATTAACCAGGCGTGTAAGCCCCAAGAGATCTTGTGAGAACAACATGTGCACGAGCATAATATCTGAGTTATTCTTTGACATCACCTGGCCCTTGCTATGGAGGGATTTCTTTATTTTCCTTTTCAACTTCGGACACTTCTATTGCACCCATTTCAGTAAGTGAAGACTTTTGGGCAAACCAATAATGACTATATTGCCCTTTGTGAAAATGGATTGTCTGTAGCTCAAACCACTGATGATAGTTGCACATGATATTAAAATGGTATAAATTGTCCCAAATGGTCTTTTTCCCGATCAACTGATTTAAGACCCTCTCTCACCAAATATATGATAACCCATGGTATCTAAATCTATTATTCTGGGCATGCGAGAGATTCATACCAGATTGGGACACATAGGAAAAGTCAATGATAGGATTAGTGCAGGATGGGTTGCTAGGAAGATTGATTCAAGTGAACTCGCTGTTCTGTGAGTATTGTATGTCGAAAAAGGCAACCAAGAAACCATTCCGAAGGCAGCAAAATCAAATGAACTTTGGCAGATAATTCATAATGATACATGTGAGCTATTGAGTGTACGAGCGCGAAACAGATCTCAGTAATTTACAAACTTTATTGATGATACTCGCTGTACGGGAATGTGTATCTGTCTATCTGATCTTTCAAAAGTTTGAAGCACTTGATTGTTTTCAAAATAAAGAACTGTAGGGAGAACTAGCTAGAGAAGAAACTTAAAGTGTTGAGAACGGGCGAAGGACAAAAGCAATGCTAGAAATCTTCTCCAATATCTCCCAATATGATATTGAATGCCATAACTCTATTTGGTATTTTACTTCTTATTAGAGCTGTTGGGATATCTGTGTACGGGATGACATAATCAGTTACCTGATGCAATGCAAGGTCATGTGTGTCTGTGGATGGGATTTTGATTTGTCACAAGGACTCAATCGTCCAGTCGTGACCAGTGAGAGGCAAATTAAGTTTCCAATAGTCTAATTGACAAGAAAGTAGAACAACTTTATTTGTCAGGCAGGCTTTCCCTCTTTGTAGAGAAGCTTTCTTATTAATAGAATTCTATTTATCAAATAAAGGGGGGGGGGGGGAGTGCGTTGAAATCTGGTTTTCCTTGGGGTAAGCAGGCCCTTCAGATCTTCTGTTATATGTATTACTATTCACTAAAATTGGTTCAAAACTTAGGACTGCCCAGTCTGAGCATTTGGTGGTGAAAATTAGAACCATTCAGTTTGGTATTAGATGATCTTGGAAGGCAGGAATGAACAAGAGAGTAATGCGGCTTTTGATGAGATGTTTTAAGTTGCAGACCGTGGCAGTGTTTTTTGTCTGAGGAAACATACAAACCAGAAGATCTAAATTGCTGACTGATGCTTTCACACTCTAGAAACTTTTTAACCAGAGGAGGCTGTGGAAATTCAAGGAATTGCCAACAAAATCTATAAACGAAATACCGAATAGGAACTCAATTATTGGGTTTGTTCTTAACCTCCATATGGCAGTGCTTGTCTCTAATGAAGACCCTCTGATTCTTACGTTCTAGTGCCTGTTGTAAATTTTCTAGTTAAAAAGCAGGGTTTATTCAAACTCTTACGAGACCCAAGTCAACCTGAAACTTTGCCAAATGCTCGATTTAGTTGAAAGGAATCTTCTTCTTTTTTGTGCGTGCGCATGCATGTGTGTTTACTTTGTTTTTTAAAAAAAATCTTGATCTAGTCATCTCAGGGAGTTTTTTGAGCATTCAATCAAGTGTTTAAACCCTGGTTTAACTTGTAGATGCATCTACCTTTGTTCAAATAGAAACAACATAAAATAGGCACTAGACATCCTGTACTACATTTTGTGCTGAATTTTGGGGATATTTGTTTATTTATTTTGAATGGCTTTGGAAATTTTGATTTGTTGTTTATCCAATTTTGAAAACCAACCAACCTATCGAAAATTTCGAATTCTGGAAATAGGGATTATCTGTTTTGAATGTTCCCTTGCAGGAAGCTGAAGCTAGATGAAAATGTCGCCAATATTTGGCCCGGCTTCGAAACCAACAGGAAAGACCTAATAAAGGTATAAGTTTCTTGCTGAAGTTGTTGCAATACCATCTCTGTATCAACTCTGTAATTTTCTTCATTTTTGTGTTTCTTTTACTATTTTAGGTTCACCATGTGCTTAATCATACATCTGGTCTGCACAATGCATTGGCTGATGTCTCAAAGGAGAATCCTTTGTTCATGTGTGAATGGGATGAATGTTTGAATCGTATTGCTAAAGAAGCCCCTGAAACTGAACCTGGGCGCGAGCAACTGTATCACTACTTGTCTTTTGGTTGGCTTTGTGGTGGAATTATAGAGGTAATCTCCTCTTCTTACTTTAGCATGCTCAAATTGTATGAAGATTTACCTTTGATTCTTTCACAATTTTATAACGTCAATTCTTCAAATTGGAAAGGATTTCTAATTAGGCCCAATTTTGGATTGCAAACATAAAGGGAAGTGGCATGTACACTCGTTTTTTTTATATACAGATATCCTTTCTTCCCGCTTTTGGTGTTGCAATAGTTCTGAAGTGTACTATTCTATTAACAATGAAGAAAGTAAGGGTATATGGATCAAAAGGATTGTACATACCTGCTTTCATATGACAATGCATATGGTTTCTTAGAAGAAAGTTGAAAAGCTCCTGAACTTCCAAATGATAAGAAAATCACAACGGAAGTATTACTATGGGAGTATTAACAATGGTAGGCTCCTAGGTTTTTTTTTATTATTATTTTAAGGCTCCTATGTCATTGATTTGAGATATTCTAGTAATTACTTTTCTTGGTGTCTTTTCCCATCCTCGGCTCTCAGTTTGGCTAGTTAGTTAATTCAAGTTACTTGTGTGTGTGTGTTTTTATGATAATGCATTCGGGTGGAACAGCATTCATCTGGGAAGAGATTTCAAGAGGTCCTGGAAGAAGCAATCATTCACCCACTCAACATCGAAGGCGAGCTATATGTTGGCATTCCTCCCGGTACAACTGAAACTCTTTTTTCTCTCCGTTCATGTGCCCTTGATTTGTACACATCATGCACCATCCATGCATACATGTACAAGTAGCATGTATGCATATGAGCACCATCCACTAATTGCATACATGTGTTCGTAGCAAGGTTTTAGGACTCAGCCGAGTCCCATGCAACCAAGGTTACAAGTATCATCCAAAATGGGTACGTATCGCTTGATATGTGCTGGTATTGCCCATTAATTATACAGCTGTATCGGCCCAAAACAACCCGATCCAGGTTGCTATATCAGTGATGTACAATACGGTACCTGATACATGGTAAGACCTGATCCGGTTTTACATGATGCATCACCCTCAACACAGGGCGAGTTGTGACTTGACCTGAGACTGAACAATTCGGTCCGAGTCAGCCGAGTCTTAAAACCATGGTCGGTAGCTTCAATCAAAGGTCTATCATACAAAACATTCCAATCTCACTCGGATTTTTATTCTTTTTTATTTTGGCAATAAAATCTCAGTTGTCATTTTCCAGTGTTACGTTTGAACTTTTCTCTTGCTGATGTACGGTTTTCACCCATGTCCAACGGGGTTTCAAGTTCCAGTTATTAGGTGGGACTCAACTTCATCACTAACAAACTTGAATGTCCTCTCAGGTGTAGAATCTCGACTGGCAACTCTCACTCTTGACACAGATGATCTCAACAATCTTACCAGGATCAATGGCCACCGACCAGAACTTCCCTCTACCTTCCAAGCAAGCAACTTACCAAACATTGTGTCAACCCTCCCTGTCATCTTCAACACCCTAGCCGTGCGTCGTTCTATCATTCCTGCCGCCAATGGGCACTGTTCGGCTCGTGCATTGGCACGATACTATGCGGCACTCGTCACTGGTGGTGTGGTCCCACAACCACACACACCTTATGAGCCGCCTCTTGGCGGCCACCCCCACATCCCAAAGTTACCTTCCTTGCAACCTCAAAAGAAGAAAGGAAGCAAAAGCAAGGAGGTAGCTGTTCCAAAGAACACTCCAGACACCACTACTAATAATCTCACTAACCCTAAAAAACATAGTCGAAGTAAAAGCAAGGATAGTGATACTACTAATGATACTGGCAACTGCAGTACAGACAACATCGATGGCAGTAGCAGGCAAAGAGGTGATAGGATTTTTAGTAGCCCGAGAATTCATGATGCATTCTTGGGTGTGGGCGACTATGGAAATTTGATTCTGCCGAATGGGAAATTTGGGCTTGGGTTTACCAGGCTTAGCTGCAGCGATGGATCGTTGACGGGTTTTGGGCACTCAGGGATTGGTGGGTCAACGGGTTTCTGCAACATTGAGCATGGATTCGCAATGGCGGTGACTGTAAATAAGATGTCACTCGGAACCGTTACCAGAAAAATAATTCAGCTGGTATGCTCAGAGCTAAATGTGCCTTTGCCTGATGAGTTGTCCAGATCTGGGGAAAGCGGGCCAGATATGCAGCCAAATTTAGGGAATGCTTTGATTAATTAGCAAACCCGATTCTTTTCCCAACAGTACCTTTTTTATACCTACGGTGCTTGGTCAATACTTTCATCCAGTGAAGCAAATCTCAGGCAGTTTTTCCATTGCCTGTTGTTGCATTGGGTAAAACTGAAATTTTGCCATTTCAAATTTCTACATGACATTCTTGTGTGCTATATGTAGAATGAATCATATTCCTTTGTTGGCCCACTGGAGTAATGGGTCAATGCCTCATCATTATCATCTTCATCTTTAGCCTTATGGGACCATGTCTGCTTCCCAAAATATATCAATATCTTTATATGTCTGATGCCTTGATATCTATTTTCATGCTTACAAGTGCATCATGGATTATAATCTCTCTTTTGCATCTACACTAATTTTGTAGTAATGTGCTCATTGCCAGTGGCAGAAAGGTGTAAATATGCTTTGGCCGTTTTTTTCTTTTTCGTTTGTCATTAGATGTCCATGAAATTCGAAAACCACATAATTGCATAAAAGACAGTTTCGTAAATGCCTATGATGTCCAGAATATGTCCTTGAATTAATTGGAAAATCTGTAATTTTGCCTATAGAAGAAACGTAAATATATTACATAAAAGAGTAATTGCTATGTATTTACTTCACAACGTGTTAGAAACCAGGGTGCTGCTACCGCATTCAATGGTGGGAAACTCATGACCACTTTTTCTGGTATAGCCCACTCGAGTTTAAGATTTGCCTTGTTTTGAGGTTGATGCTTTTCATACATGAGGTGGCACAACATATCCACAAGTGGTTTGCATAGAATCATCATGGTAGGTTCCAGTGTTTGTTGTATGGCTTTCTCAATAGTTCCACTGGCTATATGCACTATGCAAAGAAGAGAGCAAGCTAGTGGTGCTACATAGGTGGTTTGTGGATAAAAATTTAAGCTATTGCGTGATTTTTTTTGGGTGAAATCTGAAATATTTGACTGACAACCATATTGTTGAGTACCCTAAATACCACTATGGTTGTTACAAATGTCTTTCCATGTCCTTTGAATATCCAATGATCTCTGCTCCATGAAAATTAATTGCTGAGTGCAAAAATGCCCAAAAGCTACCAGCATTATATATATATATATTCTGACAAGAGCACAATTTGGCCATCTTGCTAATGTATGCAAGATGTACTTTCACCCTTTGATGCATGTACAAGCTGACTGTGTCCAACTGGGTTTTGCTAGTGTCCTCTTCACGTTATGTGAGTAGGGCATGCAACTGCATTTCGCTGAAGTCATTTTGATAGTAGATTTGATCACTAATGATCAAGTGGTCGGCATGACTGCCACATGGGTGACACCTCCCCAAAATGGAAGGCTTATTGGGCAGTCATTATATAACAATATGATTGGTCTCAAGAAGCAAAAGCTTGGCTCAAAAAAAAATGAGTTACACTCTAGACATTGTATTTCAATGGAATATTTTCAAAGAAAAGAAAGAACAAAAAAAAAAAAGAAATCAGAACCCCACGGTCCAAGCAAGACATTTTTCTGCCTAAAGCTCTCAAAAAAACCATCACATTTGTCACATGTACGTGGGAAATAACCTGATCTTTCTTCAAATAACCTGATCGTATGTGAATGGAGGGTCTCTGGCAGGGCTGGCAATGGGGGTTTTTGTACTAACCAAGGCAGGCCTATTCAAAGACATTGATTTTGCCTGGCTCGGGTGTGGACCATTGCCAGCCGTCTGTAGCATCCCATGGCATGGAAGTCCATGTAAGCCAGCCCATGGTTCAGAAATCCAGATCATTAACCTGCTGGGCCTAGGCATTGATGGGGGATGCTTTTGACTTTGTAATTGGAAGTTATAAATTGTTGCATACAAATACATAGCTTAACTACAAAACATAAACAACAACAATAAAAGAGTCCAAGTACCATATCCAACCGGTAGAAAGGGCAATGTTTGGATGAGATGGCCCATCCAGGGTTCACAGATCAAGCCAATCATCAAGGGAACCAAACGCAACAAGAAAAATAATTCCTTAAAACTTTAAAGCAAGCAAAAGCTTTTTTTTTATAAATAAAATAAAATTTCAACCATAGAGAGAGAGAGAGGGAGAGAGAGACTTTAGAATCAAACTTTACAACCGACACCACTTCGGATTCCAATATCATATGGTCCCAATTTGTTCTACATTGCTTACATTGATATTATTTTATTTTTCAAACAACTGTTGAATAATCGTTAAACCAAATTTTCATTATCGATTAAACGAATATATATTTCCTCGATTTATAATAAAAGACCTATTGACCATTACAAGAAGAGATACGGACATCATCTTTAATCATAAACATGAGATTCGAGATTTAAAGCCATCACTGTCACATTGTAAGACATATTTCTCTGTGGTGCTATGGTTCGATGATCAAGACAACTGATCTGATAGACTTGGTCGATGGAGCATGCCTCAAAAACTCCAGATTGGAAGAATCATGGCTGTATTCTGCTTAGCAATTTATTTCCAGGGCACCAATCAAACGTTTAGAATTGTCTGGGAGATTTCTGAGACCAATCCACATGGGGCCCTCCACATCAACAGTCCAGATCACCAAACTGGGAGGCTTTTGGGTATTCCATCCATGTTGTAGCCAACAGAGAGGTCTAGATCACACAACAAGGGTCCCACTTGCGTGACTCAAATGTCTAGACAACACCACACATCATTGGGTCAAGGATAGTATAATTCCTTTCTTCATAAAAACTACCATATTAGCTTTAAGAGGAATACAGAACCAATCTCACCAATGGTACCTCAATGTGCAAAGCAAGGAAGACTCAGCAACCAGTGGCAAATAGAATGGAGCAGTCATGTAACTATTTCTCACAGAATCAAGGATGGCATCATCCGGAATGCCGTCCTTGGTTAAAATGCTACCTATGCTAGCACAAATGCTATACATGCATAGAACATAAATCCCAAGGAATACATAAATACATATTTACTACCTTTACGGCACATATATTCGTATCATCAGAGAACTACTTACAGAAGCCTGACCTGTACATCTTTCCAGCAGTTCGGAGCCTTTCGAATGAATTTCGGATGGGAAGGGCTTTTGTGGTATTTTATATTTTACCAGTGGGCTAACAAACCCTGTGTTTTCATGTGAAGTTTTCACCAATGGTGACATACTGATGGGACTTGATATGAAACCTTTTCCAAGAATTATGATTCTGAAGGTTCGGTTTCTGCATTAAAGGCACAGTTAAAGGATTAAGATATTATAATAACCAGCTTAAATATCAGTAATAAAGAAATGGACTGAGTACAATGGAAATGATGAAGTCAGTTCTAATCAACTCTATGGTCAGCCCGGATATGTGGTCCACCAGATCAACAGCTCCAATTACGTCGAAGCAGTGTTTGAAGTATCGGTATCACTACAAGTTTCGCCAACCAGGGATACGGAATCTATATCAATATTGCCAATAATATTGCCGAAAACTGGAAATATGGGGAAACAGGGGGAAAACTGTGGAATTTTTCAATGAAACTTCAGGAGATGCTAAAATACACATTTGCACATTTAGGAATAGAAAATTTGTAAAAAAAAAATGCCTAGATAATTAAGTTTCCATTTAATGAGGGCCTAAAAGCATGCGTCATCATAAGAAATCAGTCCAACCATCCCATCAATCCATCCAACCTTCCATGCAAACATCGACGACAGGATATTTCACTGAGAAATCGTGGACAACTGGAAAGGAAAGGAAATGAAAGATTGTGGTCTCGATATCGCCCATGTTGTGATAATGATAATATAATATCCACTGTTAAAAAAATGATAATATAATATTGATATTATCATCGACAATTTGAACATCGCATACAACCATGTGTCCATAAAAAAACTGTAATGGAAATTTTTTAATAAACAGATTTTTGGCAATATTGATACATGGTGATATTATTGAAATATCGCCGATACACGGGTGATACAAGCAACACCTGGAATTTACAGAGTCCAATATATTGGTGATACAAGCGACACTTGGAATTTATATAGTTAAAATTATTGGCAATGCATTGGTGACATCAATACATCACTGATACCTGGAATTTCTAATATGACTAGTGTTATCGGTATTGCCGAGCTGGAGATACGGATAATATCAGGGATATTTTGATAATATTGGACTCTGAACAATGCATAGACGTGTGCCACGTGTATGGTTGGAATGACAACAACGGGCAAGCCTCACTAGCAAATCTCATATTTTTATGATGAATCCGAGTATGAATAAAGGCAGCATCGCCAGGAAAAAGTCATGGGAATTGATAAGATGCATATAGGTGCATCACGCAAGCAGGCACATGCACACATGCCCATGCCAATGTAATAACCATCCCTTTTCTTTCTTATATCTTACCTCTCTGCCTCCCTACAGGTTTCGCATTCCCCGCCTAACAAGGTATTCCAAATCGGTTACGTAACATAACTGCCGTTACGTAACAGTAAGGGTCACAACCGTTACACATTACGGGGTCGAAACGGCCATTACAGAAAAACAGGCCGTAATGGCCCCATAAGTACCATAATGGTCCTGTAATAGTTTTTTCAAAAAACAAAAAAGGGACGGTAATATGGTGGTGGCCGTTACGGCCACTGTTACCGTTTTGGAACACCTTGCCGCCTAAGAGTAACCCTACTACTACACTATGGCTGCATTTGATAAATTTCTTAGTCAAGAGTTAACCTTCGATTGCAAACAGAAAAAGGCAAAACCCATAAATAGTGACCGCATCAAGATGTTACAAAATGAATATAGTTTCCCAAGAATGGAATCCATACGCACCTTCGCCAGAAAGTTGTTCAACCCGAGCAACAATGTGTTTCCCATATGTGTATTTCTTCAACGCGTGCAGGTGCACTCTTATACGATTGAGCAATATTTCTCGTTGTTTATTGGTACATGTTTCAAGAATCTTCTGGACCACATAATTTGCAAACTGGTCCTTCATCATTATCTGGAACATAAATGCCGGACAGAATGGGTTAACCGCATTGGATTACAAGCTTCAACATAATAAAATTGTACAACAATCCCTTGAATTGACATGATCTCATGGCATATCATTAACAGTATGTGATGCAGGACTGATGCATGAACTGAGTAACATGTGAGATCAAATAGCTGAATTAAGATATTTAATAAAAAAACACAAACATTGCTATAATCATCACAAATATCATGAAAATCAAAAGAAAACCATGCATAATCTTAGCCTAAGCTACCAACATCATAACTCGAGATTATTAAATAAAAAGAAACTAGGATCTAATAGATGTAGGGGCATCTAATTAGTATAGGATATAGTCTATTTTAAAATAGGAAACCTAATACAACCTAGGGTGAAAATTAGAGTTTTGGTAATTTAGGAAAGTAAGAAATTTAGGTTTAGGGTTAGGGTTAGGGTTTGGGGGAGAGAATGGGGTTTTGATATAATGATGGTGGGAGACCAAAAGGGGAAGGTGGGATCCACACGTGTGGCCGTACAATCACACGTGTGGCGTGGGAGGATGGGTTTAGGTAGGTGAGGGTTTGGATTGTGGATGGGTATGGAAAAGTTGGGTTTAGGAGAAGATGAAGATTTGGGATGAGAGAATTAAGAGTATGAAAAAAATACCTGAATGTGGAAGAAAAGAAAAAATGGTGTGGGGATAGATGGAGGCACCGTACCTCCGTTGATGAAGATTAGCCTCACACCAATCTTCATTCCAAATCGCATGGAAGTATCTTCAAATTGCATGAAGATGGGAAAAGAAAGCAAGAGCTTTTCTTTCTTTCTTTCTTTCCTTTTTTTTTTTTTTTTAATAACGAAATTCAATGGGAGAGAGGTCACACGCCCCCTTCTTTTTATAGATCCAAGAAGTTTCAAAATTTACAAAAATCCCCGTCTTGTGAACTTTAACGAAAATAGTCATAGTCTAAATAAAATCAACTAAAACACTCATAATGTGTCTAAATATAAAATAATAAAAAACTAAATCCTAAAATATGATAAAGTCTAAAACTGATGTGGACGATCAACGATCAATGACCCGATCATGTGATTCATGCGATCCTATGCCTCTCTTTAGCAACTTCAATTAATTTTTTTAGCTTTTCTACTTTTCATAAGTTGCTAAAGAGAGGCATAGGAGAGACGAAAGAGAGGAGAAGCTGATAAGTATGTTGTTTACCAAACATACTTATCTTCTTAAATAGGTAAAAACTAACTAAGATAAGCTACTTGTGGCATAAGTAACCTATCTTAAGCAACTTACTATCCAAATGGGCCTTAAAAGACCTAAGATTGAGTTGGAAAGTGTGAACAAAATGCAATTACCTTAAAGTACTCTTGCAAGGGATTCATCAAGCATGGCTATACCCACACACTAATTGGATAAACAAAGGAAGAAGCACAGACTCTCCTAGAAGGCAGTGGTCTATTCCCCCGTAATTTCCAAAAGGATGAATTATAGCACTAAAAAAATGTCAACTTCAAGTTATACCAATAGAGACCCTTCCAAGCAGAACTTGCAAGTGCCAACAAAGAAACTAAATTTTGAAATAACAAAATTACAAAATTGTTACATGGAAATTTTGAAATAACCAAATTGTGAATTTGTAACATTCTGAAGTCTGCAGCCGAATTTCTTCTCACAGTCACCTCACAAATGACAGAAATTATATCTATGCGGTGAGCAAGAAAGTGTACATCTCATGCATTAACATCTCTTATCAATAATTAGAAGGACAACTGAATGATTAGGGATTACCAGATAGAGAACATGACCAAACATTGTCCCTTTACTGGAGAAAAATATAACCATGGCTGGAAAACTCTTCAAGTTGGCTCATGACTCGCCTGAGACAACTATTTTGGGGGAAATATTAGTTAAAATAAAATAAGAGGAGCCCTATACAGAAAATGGACTCAACTAATCCAAGTTTTGCCAAGTTTTTATGTGACTCAGTGACTCCCCTGAGACAAAAGGAAAAAAATCCGAAACATGCCATTTTCATTCTAATGCAGAAAAGGAAAGAGTCATACTTTATTTGTGGCTCGAAAAGTTTACCAATTCAATAGATTCTCACAAGCCATCTATCTAAAATCTTATGAATTTTTTGAGGTTCAAATCTTTCCACTGTAAGAGTACGTTTCAAGTTTGAGTTTCAACTTATAAAGTTAGGTCTTGTTGATGAGATGAGAAAACTGAGGGGATGATAAACAATATAAGAACAATTTCTGCAATTTTTACGATAGTCAGCAACACAGCATAACTCTAGCATTGAGAGAAGCAACAACAAAATTGTTCGGTTTCTAGAGTAATGTTTATCTTAATTGAAAGATATCCAAGTACTAAGGCTTCTCTAAATTCCAGAAATTTGTCCACCATTAAATATTGATATATGGCTTCTCTATCAATGGCAACAGGAAAGAAAATAGAAGAAATTAAAAAAGGTTGTCGGGGTTAATTTCCAGTTTAGATATGGGGGGGGGGGGGGGGGGGGGTTGGGGTTTATCTATTTCCATTCTTCTAAATTCTCCTCCTTTATGAAGTTTAACATATATGTTTGTATGTGTATGCAGACACAATTTTATGCTCTGGTTTAAAAAGTCTGAAAAAGTTTTTAACTTGTCCAAGTCACCAAGTCGACTTGCCAGAGTCAAATTATCAAATAGGCCGAGCAGAGTCTTGAGTCTTGAGTTCTCCAACCATGGGATAACAAGTGACGGTTCTATTAAAAAAACTATATATATTTATAAACCACCATACCAGCAAATTATCGTTTCCCTCTGTCTGTCCAACAATCTCCTCGATCAGAAGTTCTCGTTCTGCAGCGTCACCATGCTCCAAACACTTCTCAATAACATTGGATGCAAATTTATGCTGGCTCATCTGTACAATTTGTCCAGCCAATTTGCTAATAATCTGGCTTCTTTCATGGGGTTTTCCCCTCTCCAAAACATGCTGTGCAAATAGCATGAACATATTAGAATAGGACATCCAGCAAAGAACTCAAATGTTAAGTCAATGAAATTGACATTGAAAGCCCGCCTCAACAGACACAGGAAATTCATGGAAAATTAAGAGGTTGGTAATTACGGAATTGCTTTTAACAGTTAGATGTAAATTTTGTTAAAAAGACAGAAAAGCATGCAGATCTAAGCCCAAAGAAGGTAATGCCATGTAATAGAGGTAATAAGTTGGACAGGAGAAAACAAAAAGGCTGGGCCTGACAAATGATGCATATGAGATTTATTGTCTGCATGATGCACCTGTAAATCAGGAACTGTTAGTATTGGATATAAGAAAATCCTAGGCCCCAAATATGCTATAGAAAATGTAGTACCAATGTAAGTCGATGTTTGCTCTAGGTGATCAACAAAAATGCTATCTATTGGCACATTACATAGTCATTCGCCCCCTCGAAAAATAACAAATAAATAGGGAAAGATAGGGAGTTAAGAAAAACAGGAATCACATCACTTATCTTTAACCCTGTTCACTAGCCATTGCTGCTTCCCTATCATTAACCCAACTCATGAGATTGAAGCGAGAAAAGTGGGTTAACTCAACAATTGGGCATGTTTGTAGCAATAGGTGAATGACAAAGTAAAGCTCTTTCAGATGAGACATTCTTTCATGTGATGCATCAGGAAAACTTGACTCCATCTAAGGTGGAGGTATTTTTTGGTTAAATGGCAATGGCCAACAAAATTCTAAACTAAACATAATCTTCAAGACTTCAACACAAGGAAATTAGGCTACCAGGCATTTGGTTACCTGCAAAATGATGGGAGAACTAGTTGATATCCTTCCTGTTCATTGTGAAGTGGAAACGAAAATGTGTATTTTCTCAAACTATTTGGCATTGCATGGGTTTTCAAGAAAGCCAATAGTGAAGACTCGTGCAGTTCCCAGGAGGGAAGATTTTGTGGAGGATCTTTTTAGTTATAGTATAGTATTGATTTTTGAAAGCCAAGTTTCCCTTGGAGAAGATATAGTGATTATTAGAGCTGGATAACAAAATGGGCCCACACAAATTCCTGAATCACATTTGATGAGAAATTGGAAATAGTACTGTGAAATGAAGAAAATGGAGAGATGGTGGAAGCCACCTACCCACCTGCTTTTGAAAATTGAATAGACAGTTCCCCGTGTGGAAATCCAGGTCCCTCCCTCTGAGGTGAGGGGAGTACTTCACCCTGAATATTGTGCTATAAGAAAAAAAAAAAAAAAACTTTCAAGACCAGCGAGATGGGAAGACTCCAAAGAGAGACACAAAGCAACTTACTGTGGGTTTTCAGAATTCATTCAGCACTTCATACCAGAAATCTAATGATTGAAGATGACTCAAGAAATGTAATTTTGTGGGCTGTCAACAGCATTTCTAGCCTTGGAGACTTTCTTTCATACTTGACAACATACAAAATTCAGCCAATAGGACAAACATTTTGCAAATCAGAATCTAGGTACAGCTAAAACATTCTATGCATCTTATTTGTCCATTTGGAAACAATATGAATAACTACAACGGAATGGCGAACTGTGACGGTGAGGAATGGCGAATGGTGAAATGCAAAGGAAAAGAAAATCGATTGATCGCAGGGGATGGGTCACCTTTGATGTCTCCAACCTTCCTCTTGATCCATGAGGAACTGGATTGGAAGACTAATGCAGGGGCATTTTCACACTGGGCTCGAGTGGGGTCGCTTGTTGGATGCAGGGGCACACTCGAGGTAGGTGCGGCCCACGGAGGAGGTCTCGTGTTCAAGACTCCTCACCAGGGGTGATTAAATGCGCATTTCACACCGGGCTCGAGTGGGGTAGCCTGTGGGATGCGGGGACACACTCGGGGTGGGCGGCCCATGTGATTTGGGGCCCACGAAGGGGGTTCGGCCGAGGTCCTAACCCATGCAATGTGGGGCCTGGGCTATGAGATAAAGGGATTAATTCGCCATACTCTAACAGTTTGAGCTTTTAGAGCAAGTGGTTAATTGTCCTGCATCAAAGAACATCTAAAAATAACAGAATGGAGAACGGTGAAGGTGAGGAATGGCGAATAGTGAAATGCAAAGGGAAGCGAAAATTAATCGATCGCAGGGCATGGGTCACCTTGGATGTCTCTACGTTCCTCTGCATCCATCAGGAACTGGATTGGAAGACATCTTCGAAATGATAGGCCCGGTGGGGGAGGTACTTATCAAAGAAAAGATGGTCAGGGAAGAGTAGAAGCTTTTGCTTTGTTAGGCTGTGTCCAAGCCCCAAGGAAATAGTTGAGACTAGTGGCATGGAGTGGAAGGGAGAAGTGTTGAGGGTGCAAAGGGCTAAATTTGGCCTAGAAGCTCACTGGGTAGGAACTAGGAAGACAGAATCCATTGATAGAGGACAATGCTTGAACAGACATCACTCTAATCTGGGGGTTAAGGCCTCCCCACGCAAGCTGAAGCCTCAGATCCGCAGGCAGATCATGAGCAACAGTACCAAATCGTGCAGATATTGAGCAGGAGGCCCAATCGCATGCAATATATAGGGAAAGGGTGAAGGAATGGGTCATAGTTACAATGCAAAGGGTGGGTTGCATTGTCGGTCTCTCCTTTGGAGGCAGTGGGGAAAGCCTAGAAGAGTTGTTTTGCTAGAAGGAAGGAAGAGATAGGTCAATCAAAGAGAGGTAAGAGCACAATCAAGGCAAGCTTGGGAAGAAGAGCAAAAGGGAATTGTTGAATTTGTTCTATCAATTGTGATAAACATAGAGGGAAGTCGAGGAAAAGTGGGGGAGGAGGGCAAACTAATAGACAGCTCCTAAAAGGGGCATCTAGCAAGGGGAAGAAAGTGTTGGAGTTATGCCTTGGAAAACCAATGTGCACCATGATCCACTAGCCATGTGGATTTGATAGGGTCGATCTTATCTATTGATCTTGATGATCATGAGTCCTTTAAGACATGTATGATATGCCTTAAAAGAATATTGTGTTTCCTTAAACTCATATGATATGGGCTATGTGAGGATTACATCTCTTCCTTAAGAACTTGAGATTGGACACAAGTTACTGATGCAGAAAACATGATTTAATGCTAGCATGCAACGTGGAGATTATGAAAGAGTCCAGAAAGTAATTCAATTAACAAAATATGCTAAGTAATTAGAGTAAACAATAGGCAATAAAATCTGATTTAACCTAAGTCACATACCCGCATGCTAAGAAATCACATAAATTAATTAAAAATTTAAAACTAGGCCCGATAAAAGGATAGAACTCCTAATTTAGCATCGGCACAATTCACACTCAAGGGAAAGATTTGTAGGTTTTATTATTAGGGTTAGGAAGGAGAAAATCTGAAATTTAAAAAATTATGGTTCATGGGAATTGAGGATTCTGGATTAGGGTTTCTAGAAATTGGAAAAAATAGGAAATTGGGGATCTAGAGTTATGGATGGGGAATCAATAGATTTTTATGGGAGAAGCAAGAGGAAATCAAAGGATTGAGCAGTTGTCCATACGGTCAGCCTAGGGGGTCCCACGTGTGAGTCGTTGGCTAGGGTTTTTTAGGTCCTCAATGGTTGATTTCGATTGAGGTTGACGTTGATTGATGGAAAGTTAAAGAAAAAAATGATTTAAATGGTCTTGGATAGGAAGGGAAGAAGAGAGATGAAGTTTTTAGAAAAATACTTTTTTTGGATAGAAAGGAATAGAGAATGAAGATGATTGATGGAGGCCTCGCACCTCCGTTGAATGGGGAACGGAATCACACCACACCCAAGCTCCAAATCACACGGAGTATTCTTCAAATCACATGGAGAAGAAAAAACACGGCTTTTTTTTTTCAAAATAATGGCATTAGGGCTCCACACACCCATCTTTCTCTTTTATAGTCTCGGAAAAAACCTTCTACAAAAAGACACTCTCAGATAAGATTCTTAACATAAAGACGCTTAATAAATTAAAAGTTATTCCTAACTCCTTAATTTCAACACAAATATAAGGTATACCAAAAATAACAAGCATGTAAACAATTTAAGCAACTAAACTATTTCGTGGCCCATGGGAGTCCATGATCAAGATGTTCGATGATGATGATCCAACGGTCCGATCATCGTGTCCACCCAATCCAACGTTCCGATGTGTCCATCAAGCTCCTATATGCAGCCCACGTGCATCTTCCCAGTGTGGGGCCTTCAAAGATGCACGAAAATGCACGTGTGGTCTTCAACGTGGCTCAGAATATGAATTGGGCCAAGTGGGCCCCATGTAATGGTCGTCTAGCCATAAGGAGACTGGCTCAACCCTCCTCTGGTATAGTGCTTGGATGTCCTCATCAGTTACTAATCTGAGAGAGTTGTGTTTTATAGACCTCAGTACCCTAATAAGCCGTGACCGACACGGATGCTTATGACACATCTATGGACATCACTCTTTTAGATGTACAGTCATCTTGTGTGAGGGGACTGACTTGTGTCGGATGGAAGATCCCCACCATC
This sequence comes from Magnolia changhungtana, assembly GCA_030180095.1. Lineage (NCBI taxonomy): Eukaryota > Viridiplantae > Streptophyta > Magnoliopsida > Magnoliales > Magnoliaceae > Magnolia > Magnolia changhungtana. The sequence goes on along the minus strand of JASAUF010000630.1, from coordinate 7,974,686 downwards.
AGGAGCTGACTTGGTGTCGATTATGCCTTTACCCTACCCTACATGAGAGTATAAGTGTGTCACGGATAGAGCCATATAGGAGGTATTAAACATTTGGACACTTACATTGCAAGATCGATATTCAAGTCAATAGTCTAGGGGCCCATTAGCGTGTATTATGATCATGATCGAAGACTTGATGATGCACGAAAGATGATCAATCCAACCTGAGGGCATGTATGGGTCTTGAATGTTGACTGGGCGACTTTAGCTCACTTTACAGGACTTCCTAGAGACCACCAAAAGTGTGATGTTGGGTACGTCCATCGTGATTCATTGGTACTTACACAAGCCAACATGAGATCCATTCAGTTTAACTAGGGACATGTTTAGGTCAAAATCTAATTAGATCGGGGACTCAGCAAGTGGTTCTTTTCGCGAGGCCTAGTACTTAAAAGGTTTTAATCAGCTTTAAAAACATTTCAACTTGTTTTACCACACTTAATGATGATCTAATGGCCCATGTATCATCTTAATAATCCTTCCAATAGGCAGCAATTATGGGGACCTAAACTCTCGAGGCAGGTGGAATCTCCCTTGGTGTATTAGGGAAGACTTCAACACAGTGAGATTCTGCATGAAAAGCTAAACGGTGTATCCTTTACAAGTATTATGCATGAATTCTCAGCTTAGGTGGAGGAGAATCATCTGATTGACTTTCCATTGACTGGAAGCAAGTTCACGTAGTCCAATCTTCAGGGAAATTTGACAACGTCCAGGCTAGATCGTTTCTTGGCATCGACAATGTGGGTACAATGCTTTACGGATATCATGCAATGGAGCTTGGCAACAGCTGTATCTAATCACAATCCTTCATTTTAGAGCCTTATGATCAGTCTTGGGGGTCAAAACCATTCAGATTTGAGCTTGGATGGTTGAAAGAAGAGGAATTTCTATGGAGGTTAAAGATTGTGGGCTGAGAGCCATGTCGAAGGGTGGGCTTCTCACCGGGTCATAATGAAGCTCAAACTGCTGAAAAGCAAAATCAAAGATTGGGCTAAATCAAAGAAGACCTCAATGGAAGAGAGAAGGATAGACTGCTCAAAGCGATCAAGTGTTCAGAGGGGTAGGAAGAGACAGGTGGCCTGGAGGAAGATGAGGCTTTGGAAAGACTTGTTGAAGGTGGGACTAGGTAGTATCCTTCTCCAGGGAGAAATAAAATGGAAGTAGAGGTCAAGGGCATTACGGCTCAAAGTAGGCAATACGAACACTAAGTTCCTTCATGGCATAAACAATGCACGAAGAACAAACCAGATCCATTACTTGTTAATCAATGATGAAGGGAGGAAGGGAAGGAGCATATTTGCAATGCAATCATATATTTCTACTCCACCTTTTTTCTCAGAGGAGGAATGGACTCACCTGCAATTGGACTACTTTCTGATGAAACGAATCCAAGAGCAGAGGATACCTGTCTAGACTGGACATTCCAAGAAGTACATGAAGCGATTAAGAGTTTGGGTAGTGACAAAGATCCTGGCCTAGATGGCTTCCCCTTAGCTTTCTTCCAAGTGTTCTGGGGGCAAAGAAAGGGGATCTAATGGCATTTATGGAAGATCTTCGATAGGGACAGATTGTCCAAGGATTTGAAGGCGACATTCATTGCCCTTAGCTCCAAAAGGACAAAGCAGAATGCTTGAAAGACTTCTGTCCCATAAGTACCATCTGAGGCCTGTACAAAATCCTTGCAAAGGTGTTGGCAAAAAGATTCCACAAAGGTCTCAGTAGAAGGAAGTCATCTAGCTCAGGTCCCAACTCCATGATTAGCCAACCATATCTGCTTCAGAGTTTGCCTAGACCTCATAGAAAGGTCGAGAAAGATTCTAAAAAGCCTGGCAAAAGTATATATAAGTCACTGAAAGTGGTAAGAGGCAAGAGTTGGTCATCTCATATCATTCTGAGAACCTCCCCTCAATCCACAACAGGTCAGAAGGTTTAGAATCTTCATACTAATGAAACCTTTTGGCCTCAAGGATAAACATAAACAATGGCAAGGAGGAAGGAGAAGCAAGGTCTCAAAGAGCAGCTAGAGAATTGTGTTTTTAGTATCATGACATGGAAAAAAAAAAAAAAATCACTTATAGTGAAGATGTCAACTCCAACATTCAAGCATGAGCATCACATGGGAACTTAAGAAAATGCACAAGCACCACTCCCCAAAATAGTTGTCATTGATGACCATGACATAGTAGCTTATCAGGATCATGAACAAGCACCAATCTGGATAATTGAGTTGTTGCATATGAGCAGCATGGCAACTTGAGTAAGACCACTCAACATCAGAAATTAGTTATTAAAATTAACTTTGAGTAAAAGTCCACAAGCACAATTTAGATTCTAGAACAAAAAAGGAGGTATGAAAGAATGCAAGTTTCTGATTTTTCTTATAAGTTTCATGTTCTACGAACATGAAACTTATAAGAAAAATCAGAAACTCGCATTCTTTCATACCTCCTTTTTTGTTCTAGAATCTAAATTGTGACCCTATCTCCATGATTAAAGAAGTTAACCATTTTCAGAAAGTCCAGCCAGATGGTCTCGTTGATTTGCTTACCAGATCAGATCTTCCACCAAAAAATACTCTATGGCCCTTCCATGTCTATAAAGACAACAACAGCTGATAAGATTGATCTCGGACTAATGATCACCTACGAGTAGTTCGGGCATCACATGTAGGACTTCCGAGGCATGCATGAGGTGGGCCCACACTGAAGATCGCAGGTACAAAATTCAGGCCAGTTCAGAGTCCACTCATTTGGAGGGCCACCATGTATTAAAACAATGGCCTGTTTGCCTGATTTTTGTGCCAAGTGACCTCTCATGCATGCAGTGCATGTCCAACACAACCAACACATTGGCACATGAATTTGGATAGGTTGCATGTGAAGTTCACATGCGGCACCAGTTTGTAGGTGATCATTCCTCTTAATGGAGCTTGTCCAAACAGCAAAGAGAAGAACATAGATACCTGAATAGTCTCAAATTATAAGAACAAACAAGAACATGTTAAATTGTTCATGAACTTCCTCAAAATTTCAGAAAGTGTGATTCCAAGTGCTTATGTTATGACCATGGAAGTCACCAAGGGTAAGGTGAATATATCACGCATTGGTGAAAAGGAAATGAAAAATCACCTGGGTAACATAATTTCCATACTGGTCCTGGGCAAGAGAACAAGCAGATTGCAAAATCTCATCCACTATCCACTGACTTTGTTGGTCATCAGTACAATGCTCCAAGACTCTCTATCACAATAAAAAAGAAGCAGATGCATTAGAAAATAATATAAATAAGAGATGGAGTCCCCCTCAACTGCTTTATAGTATCTTGAGTTATTACCTGGATAACACGGCAGCCATAAGGATGTGTGGACAGTGTTGCAACTTCATCACGAAATGCAAAAATGATAAACCCAATTTTCTCTGTTGGCACACATTCAATGCATTTTTGTATAACATGGTTTCCATTTTGATCACGTACACATCGCATGACATGTCCATCAAGTTCCCGGACAAGCTGTGTTTTCTGATCAAGCTCAATAACTTCAAGTGCCTGCATCAAGTTATGATGCATGAAGAAAATTACGAATATGTTACTAGGACTTGACTAATCTAGAAAAGGTAACGAAAAAATTGGGGCATTTGAACTGGCATTCTAGAAATTATTTAAATATGACGTCTTCTAAACCATAAATAAAGCATATGAAGCCTTCAAAGCATCTCTATGGGGCTTGTTTGTGAACTTGTAAAGCCCTGTTTAAACTAGTAGAAACAATTGTACCGCATCAAATCGGCAGACGATAGATACTAACAAAATTCCCTGATGTCATTAAAAAGCTGGAGCACAAAAGTGAAACGCCAAAATAGCTAAAAGTTTGAGGTGGTTGACTATTTATGTGCAATTGACATCAAGAAAGAGGCAAGGATTCAGAAGAGGTTTATTTTATGTCTCTCTTCAAGGTTTATTTTATCTCTCTTCAAATGTCCAAAATCTGTTATCGATGTGTTGGAGAGACGTAGAAGGGACTTTTTGTGCGAAGAGATTCGGAAGAAAGTTCAAATTCCATCTTTTGAAATGGGAAGAAGTTTGCCAGCCGACAGTCTTTGGTGGAGTGGGTATTTCAAAATTAGAAGAGATGAATCTTGCTTTGTTGGGGAATTGGGTTTGGAGGTTTGGGGCGGCGGGAGAGGCTAGGTGGAGGGAGGTGATTTTGAGAAAATTTGGGATAGAGGTAAGGGGTGGTGGACTAAGGCATCATCTTTGTATCGATCTTCATACTTGTGGAAATCAATAGCGTCCCTTAAAGAGAGTGTGGGACAATATAGGTTTTCATTTGGGGGATGGTAAGAGAATCAGATTTTGGGAGAATAGGTGGGTGGGAGATGAGAAGTTAGGTGATAGGTTTTCCATCTTTAGCAGGGTTAGCTAGGGAAGTTGGGGTGAAGGTGAGTAGTTGTTACTCAATTACAAATGGAGATGTGGTATGGGGCCCTGTCTTTAGAAGGAATTTGTCGGATGAGGAGATTGTAGATCTGGCTTTGTTGTTTGAGTTATTAGTGAAATTATCTCTGGTGGTTTTAGAGGAGGATTCTATAAGGCAGTTAAAGGCTAAGTTGGGCTTTTTCTCAGTTAGATCCTGTTATCGGTTTTCTATGCAGAAGACGAGAGAACTACAGGATTTCTTCTACAGTTTTTCTACGGCATTATGGTGCTCCTACGAAGGTGGTGGCTTTTGGGTGGCTAGTAGGCAAGAATAAAGTCCCAACCATTGATAATCTTTGCAAGAGGACGATGATTCTACTAAATGTTTTCTTAATGTTTCTTAAAGATGCAGAATCAATGGATCGTCTATTTATCCATTGTGCATTCGCTAGGAAGGTTTGAGATCATCTTCTACAATTTTTTGGGGTCATATGGGTGTTTCTGAACACTATTGTTGATGCAGGACATGAAATTAAACATGATGTGTGAGATTTCAGGCTTAAAATCATCTTAGTTCAGAAACAATTACACAAATTCCATATCTCACATATAAAGTCCAAACACCCAAGTTAAGGGGAATCTATGCGGGTCCCGGCCTACACAGGCTAAGACTGGACTAATAAAAATTATAAACCAAACGATGCTCAAAGGGAAATAGAAATCAACCACACATGCATAGCAAACAGTCCCTAATCCAAGGGATTCCCCAATCTCAATTCAAGGACCCCTGGGGTGAAAAAAGGGGGCAAATAAATTAGGGCTAATGCAAACTAAGGCTAGGGTTTAGGAAATAGGAATGAAAAGAGGAAAACCTGACCCAGAGAAAGCTCCTGCGTGCAAATGGTGGCCTGGGGCTGACGCACGTGCGCGGGTGGGCTGGTCGCACGTGTGATGGAAGCCCACCTCCCCAAAGTGACACCTAGGCATTGGTCGGCTAAGGGAGACCTTCAATCCCTCCAAGTTTGACGACGATCCGACGTAAGGTCGAGGCGTAGTGCTCCGCCGAAGTTTCAGCCCTCCTACAGGTCCAGATTCTAGAAACTGGCTATAGGGGGATGAATAGCTGCAAAAGCCGAGAAATTTAAAGCAATAATGATGATAGAAGATGAGATATATGGATGGGAGAGGGTAGGGACGGATGGAGATAGATGTGGCTTCGCACCACGGTAATTAGCCCTTCGAAAAGGGAGGGCTTCGCACCCACTTCTTAATTCTTCCACAACTCACTAAGAGAGCAGAAAAATAAAGCAGGAATTTTTATTAAGCTTCAAATGAATGAAAAGAACTACAAGGGGTGCCTATTTATAGGAAAAACCCTATACCCCAAAAACTCACACCATGTGCGCAACCTATTACTTGGCGATGAAGTAAACTAAAATAAAAACTCAACAAAGAAATCTAAAGCGTTCATGATGTTCTAAATGATAACAATAAGTAAAACCTAAAATATGAAATCAATCCGACGAGTGGGTCACGATCATGAGATCTCATGATGGCCTTTTCTTGACTATTGGGCCCACCCTTTTGAACCAGAACTTCGTCTTCTAGCTAGGAGGCCCTCCCTGGACATCGTCATCTAGCCCTATCAATGGTGGGGCCCTCCTGCGTACGTACGTGCGTAGGGGGGTGGTGTGCATGCGCATGTGCGCATGATGTCCCCATCAATTGTGGAATTTCTCATTGCTTGGGGGGGGGGGGGGGGGAGGAGGGGGGGATAGGAAAATCATGGAAAATTTGTGGAGGCTAGGCATGTTAGCAATCCTATGGGCTTTATGGTGGGAAAGAAACAAGCGGTGCTTCAGGAACAAAAAGAGAGAAGTTTCTCAAGTTTAAATCAGCCATTCTCCATATGAAAGAGTGGGCAGAATGTAGTCTTTTCTTTATTTGTCTCTTGGTGGGGTTGTTCTTCTGTATATTTGTATTTTTTGGCTTCGGCCTCTTTTAATGAAATCTCATCATTGCTTTTTTTTTTTTTTTTTTTTAAAGGAAGAGGCAAGGATAATTGGAAAATCATCATCCCCATCACCATCCCCACCAACACCATCACCACCTTAATCAGCACCACCCCCATCATCATAGAGCCTTATCCAAACCATTTGGGGTCAACTTTACAAATCTGGTTTCGCAATCATTCATATGTAAGATCCTATCCTTTGCAAGCAGACAAGCCTTCATATCCCTTCACACTACCTCAATCCGAGTCCTTTAAGATCTTCCTTTCATCCCCTTTTCAAGCCATTTAACCCCATTCGATGTTCCCCTCCTAACCGGAGTTGTCTCCTATCCTCATAGTACATGATTAAACCATCTCAATCTACTCTCCATATTGTATCTCTCATTCAAATTATACCTTGGCTACTTCCGATGACCTACTTCTTAATTAGGGTTGTAAATGGATACCCAAGGTACCTGAGCTGGATTAGTGTTCAAGTTGTCGGTATCGCTACAAGTTTCGCTGACTAGAGATAAAGATATAATATCGTTATCGCCGATAATATCGCCGATAACTGGAAATGCAAAGAAAAATGGCGAATAATGGGGAAAATGATGGAATTTTTTAGTAAAACTTCAGGGCATGCCTAAATACACATATTTGCATATTTAGGAATAAAAAAAAAAAATACAAAACAATGCATTAAATAATAAGTTTTCATTTAATGGGGTCCAAAAAGCATGCGCTGTCGTAAGAAATCGCTCCAATTGTAATCAAAATGAGTTCATATAATACTTTATGGGGCCCACTGTAATCAAAATCGCTCCAATTGTAACCAAAATGAGTTCATATAATACTTTATGGGGCCCACTGTAATCAAAATCGCTCCAATTGTAATCAAAATGAGTTCATATAATACTTTGTGGACCGAGTCAACTCTATGGGGCCCACTGATTTATATACTTTTATCCACTCCGTCCATCCACTTTACCATATAATTATAGGGCTTGATTCCAAAGATGAAGCATATCCAATGATCAAGTGGACCACACCGTAGTAAATAGTGTGAATTTGAACGTCTATCGTTGAAAATTTCTTAGGGGCCATAGAAGTTTTAGATCAATGTAATTTTTGTTTTTTACCTTCATCAATGACTATGCAATCTTATGGACAGCTTGGATGACAAATAAAGATCATTGTGGGCCCTAGGAAGTTTTCAACAATAGGAATCATTGTCCCCACTGCTTTCTATGGTGTGGTCCACCCAAGCTTTGGATCTGTCTAATTTTTGGGTTCATGACCTAAAATGATCTCGCCAAATGGATGGACTGTGGATATAACACATACATCATGGTGGGATCCACGGAACTTGGTGACATCCAAGACACCGAGGTCGGCACGCCCACACGTAGCCGCTTTCACTCCCTATAAAAGGGGCGCGGATTGCGTCCTACCCCCGCCCGGACGGCAGGGATCTGCGGGGCCCACCGTGATGTAAGTGTTTTATCCATGCCATTCATCATTTTTCTCAGATCATTTTAACATATGAGCCAAAAACTGAGGCAAGTATAGGGCTTAAGTGGACCACAAACTGTGGATTGAACGTCCACCATTAAAAACTTCCTGGAGCTGGAGAAGTTTTGGATCAAGTTGATATTTGTTTTTTCACTTCATCAACGTCTACATGACCTTATGAATAGGTTGGATGTAAAAAAGCATCACGGTGGCCCTTAGGAAGGTTTCAACGGTGGGTGTCATTATCACTGTATCTTCCTTTGGTGTGGTCCACTGGAGCTATGGACCTGCTTCATTTACATAATTACATCTTAAAACAATCTAAGAAAAGCGATGAACAGTGTGGATAAAATACTTACATCATGGTGGGCCCCATAGAGCCCTACTCGGACGGATTACCATCTGAGAGGGGGTAGGATGCAATAAAAGGGGTACGCGGATTGCGTACTGAGTAAAGTCTATGGGGTCCACCATGATTTACATATTTTATCCACTCTGTCCATCCTTTTTAACAGATAATTTTAGGGCTCTAAACCAAAAACTAAGTACATCCAAATCTCAAGTGGACCTCACCACTGGAAACAATGTGAATTGAAATTCTACCGTCCAAAATTTCTTGGGGCCACAACTTTTGGATCAATCTTTTATTTGTGTTTTCCCTTCATCCATGTTTGTGTGATCTTATGAACAGGTTGGATGACAAATAAACATCATTGTGGGCCCTAATGAGGTTTAAACAGTGGAAGTCATTATTCCAACTGTTTCTTGTGGTGTGGTCCACTTGAGTTTTGGGAATTCTTCAATTTTCGGCTCAACCGCTGAAATGAGTTGGAAAAACGTATGGACGGTGTGGATAACCCACACACATTCACAGTAGGCCCAATTGAGTTTACTCAGCACAATAAAAGCGTACTGAGTAACTCAGTACGCAATCTGATTTTGTAAAAGGGTTTCAAAACCCGAAACCCTAAAAAAAACTCACGGAAAAAGCCACCAATAGAAGAGGTTCTGAAAGGGAACCCTAAAATCTCTCCAAATTTCTTAAGATTTCGCATATTTTTCCAGAGATTTGCCCATTAATTCCAATCAACGATCCTATTCTACAGGTACATACTTCCAAAAGTTTCTTTTTTCCCTTTTTTTCTCATTTTTTTTTGTATTTACGCAGCTCCCGATATTATCGTCCCTTTTATCGTCAAGAAGGAGTTGTCGACTACAATTATCCATTGACAAGGTCGCGATTTTTGGTAGACATTTGTATTTTACATTAAAAATCGATAAAATCACCGAATATTTGCCGATATTAAGAAGAGAAACGAAAAAAGTGACTTTCGATGTTACAACTCCAGCAACACCGATAATATTGGCAATATTATCGATTTTTCGCCGATAATATGAACATTGATCTGGATAAGGTCAGGTCTACGCCCAAATTTCAAACCCATTTAAAAAATGATTCAGCGCCAATCTCCTAATACCATGTGCTCTCTCTCTCTCTCTCTCTCTCTCTCTCTCTCTCTCTCTCCAATCTATTAATACAATGCTATTATAGATGTTTTTTTTCTAAATTTAAGAGAACACAAATTTTACTAAGAAAGGAAAACAAAACTACAACAAGGGGGTGCAGAGAGGGTGACCCGAAAACTACCCTAGAAACTCAAGATTACAGTCCCTTAATTTTGGAACACAAGAGGCCCATCCAATAATTAGCAACCTCACCCTATGAGACACGATATCCATCGATTTGTTGACATTTTTGAAACATCCAGCATTCCTCTCTTCCCAAACAGGCCACCAAGTAGCTATCAACGCCATCCTCCATAAAACATACTTCACTTTTCCATGCCCCATCCCATGCCAAGCATACAAGAAAGAGTTAACCGAACCCAACGAAGACCACGAGACTCGAAACCGGAGAAGCCCACGGGACTCAGAACCGGCTCAAGTGATCTGCCTATATCAGCCCCACGAAAGGGCAATGCATAAAGAGGTGATCCACCGTCTCCTAATCATGCATACACAAGATACAGAAGCATCACCATAGACCTTTTGCAGAGGTTATCAACGGCAAGGACTTTCTTCCTTCCCACTAACCAGCCAAATGCCACAAACTTTGGAGGGATTTCGTAATGCCACACAAGCCTAGTTGCCCCAGCCTTGGACTAGGTGTCATTTCCACAAGTAAGGGAATAGAGAGATTTGACCAAAAACAACCCCGAGTTATCGACCTTCCACAACATCTTGTCCAAATCATCGCTAGATGGAACATAGAGGTGGATGCAATCTAAGAGAGCCGCGAACTCAACATATCTGTCACAAAGTAACTGCCTACAAGAGAGTTCCCATACAGTGTTGTCATGTGCGATCGCTTAATCGCATACCATGGCTCAGATCGCTTATGCCATGGCATACTAAATTATGCCATGATTATGAGATTGCATAATCGCAAAATCCATGGCATACTTGGCATAATGGCCAACAGTCAAGTTTCTTGTAGATTGTAATAAGTTGTAAGTTGTAAACTGTATTGTATGCATTAACTTGGCAAGATTCAAGTTATCAATACAATTTCTATATTAGTAGTTTTCAATAATTAATTCTTTCTTAGTGTAACTTGTTAATTATTTAAATTTGTTTTGTTATATATAATATAATATAACTCAACATATAGATAGCCTAATAGTCAAACTACAACGAAATAGGTAAATAAACCCAATCCAATCACTTGTAGTAATTATACAGTTTTTCTTAACTTCTTAGAATTTTTTCTTTTTTTTTTTTTACCACTTTTTCAATTTTTTTCATTTTCAAAAAAAAAAAAAAAAAAAAAAGCCGTCCACCTGAGTGATCACTTATGCGATTATGCGATGCCATAAGTGATCAGCCCAAGCTGATGGCTCATGCAATTTTATGCGATTTGACAACATTGTGCCCATAGAGTCGCTCAACCAAAACGGGAAAAACAGTCTGCCACCAAGATGGAAGGGTCTGGAGCCAAACAGTAAATCCTAGAGAACTTGGACTTTAATGAAGAAGTCCCCACCCACACATCTTCCCAAAACCGGATTCTTCCACCATTTCCCGATGAGAAACCAACGCCTTCCATAAATGCCGTTTTCACATAAGAAACCCCTTTCCACATGGCCGAAGCTCTGTAAGCCGACGATTCCCAAGTCCACCAATCCCCTTCAAAGAACCCATATTTACTTTTAACCATTGCCTTCAAGAGCGCCCCATCTTCCTCACCGAATCTCCCCAACCATTTGCCAAGCAAAGTTGAGTTCATGGATTCAAGATCCTTTATGCTTGCTCCTTTTATCCTTCGCACCTTACCACAAGAATTCTCACCTCAATTTCTCAAGCCTTAAGAGAACCGAAGCCGAGCATTTAAAAAGCGACATGAAATACAGGGGGAGATTTACCAAAGCCACTTTAATGAGAATATGCAACCACCAAGTGATAGGTATCTACTCTTCCGACTTGCAAGCTTCCTCTCAAATCTTTCAACAACCTTGTCAAAAAGGTGTTTAGCTGGTTTACCCATGCAAAGGGGTGGCCCACAAATGTAGTTGGAAGAGACCCCAGGCGCACACTCAAATACATCGGCTAGTTGATCCATCTCTTCGAGATCCATCAGCCCCCCGAACATTTTGCTCTTAGCTATATTCACTTTTAAGGCCAAAAACCACCCCGAAACAACGAATAATCATTCTCAATCTATCCACCATGTTGGGAGAAGTATCGCAAAAGAGGAGTGTCGTCCGCAAATTGAAGATGAGGGGTGGGAAAAGGGCAGTCCACCTCCACCTTGAAATCACTTATGAAGCCCTCCTCCTGCCCTTTAACAATCATTCTTCCCAAAGCTTCTACCACCATGAGAGAGAAACGAAGACAAATGGTCTCCTTGGCGAAGGCCCCTTGAGCTTTTGGAAAAACCTTTTGGGGAGCACTTTAGAAGAATCGAGAAACAGGCCGATTAGACGCATTCTCAAATCCAAAGCCACCATTTTGTGCCACAAACCACGCATTACATCATATAGTTAAGAAAGCTCCAATCTACATGATTGTAGGCCTTCTCGATATCCAATTTATAGACTACGCATTTTGATCCCCTTTCGTGCCTTGAATTGAGACATACGTGCGCTATTACAGTGCTATCCAGAATTTGCCAGCTCGAGACAAATGCACTTTGATTATCGAAAATGGCATTGTCTATCAACTTCCACAACTGAGAAGCAAGGACCTCCCTCAAGATTTTATAGGGCCCTCTAATAAGGCTAATTGGCCTAAAATCCCTCGGAGACTCCACACCAAAGACCTTAGGGATTAAGGCAATGAAAGATGCTCTAAGGTCATTTGATAAGCGGCCCCTCTCAAAAAAAAATTTGACATAAAAGTCATAATATCACCCTTCACCACCTCCCATAACATTTGAAAGAAGGCCATCAAGAAGCCTTCCGGGCCTGGAGCTTTATCTCTTCCCAAAGCATCAACGGAACTTTTAACCTCTTCCTCTACGAAGGGAGACTCAAGTGAGGTGGCCTCTTCACCCGAGAAGCATTTGAAGGACAAATTATCCAGTCTTGGTCTTCTCCAATCCTCCCCCAAGAGCAAGTTCCTATAGAAGAGAACAAATTCGTCGGATAACTAATCTTTGTCTTTTATATGATTCATGTTCACCACTAAACTGCTGATTTTGCTAATATATGTTTGTAAGTAAAAATTGAAGAATGGATGTTAATATATGTTTGTGTAAGTACAAATTGAGCAATATTAATTTATATTCACACACACACACCCTTCCTCCGCCGAATCTGTGTTTGTAATCTTTAACATATCATCGTTCAAAAAAAAAAACATAAGTACATAAACAAAGAAAGAATTGCATAGACTACTGCAAATAATATCATGTACATATGGGATCTTTATTGATAACAACAAAAGAAGTTATAATACCCATAAAGCACAAGTGCATGAACAAAGAAATAATTGCATAGGCTACTGCAAATAATAATACCTTTTGAATTACCCGGCACCCATACATCTGAAGGCTCAAAGGTAGAATGCGGCCAGCGAGCTGATTTGCTAGTTCTTTTCTCTGCTCAGGGCTTCCATGCTCAAAAAACTACAAAGACAAACAATTAACCAAGCATTTTTATATCATAGGCAAACAGAGTTCATACGACCAACATGAGAATGAATATAGAGACTACCAGATCACCAGCCCACAGTCTTTTAAAAAAATGATGAAAGAAGGCAGATGAAGAGAGGGAAAAGAATGGAAGGTATCTTTACAGGAAAAAAAAAAAAAAAAAGAATGGAAGGAAACCAATGATTGTTTTTCCAGAAAAATCATACCTTTTGAATAACATAATTGCCGAACACATCAGTCATCAATGTTGGAGCATGTGGGAGAACTTCTTCAAAAACAGATACCTTCTCTTCAGCACTACAGTTTTCCAACTTCTGCTGAATAAACCGACTCCCATGTTGGTCAGCACTGATGCCAGACATGCACAAAATGATTACTTTCTTGCATATTAAATATACTACAAAATTACAAATATACTTTCATGCATAAGATCTGCAGAAGTTAATATAGAAGCTTGCCTGAACTCAACAATACGTCCAGCAATATCAGATAGCTCAAATCTGCGGGCCTTACTGGATTTCAACTCTTCTAGAAAAGAAAATGGTTTTGGGTCATCAAACTTCTCACTTCCTCTTTGTGCCTGCCATCCAGAATATGCCCCTACATTTCTATTTGAACCCAAAGGGAACCTGAAATTCTCATTTTTCCTTCCTGGTAGGCTCGTGCCGGACATTGGTGATCCTGGAAGAACTGGACTTTGAAGGGGCGAAGTTGGGTATTGCATCAGGATGCCCAAGCTGGGGGGGCTTCCATAAGGATTTGGACTGGCAACTCCTACCTTTCTTGAACTTGGAATGCTTAGCGCACCACTTCTCAGAGTTTCGGATTTCTGATCTGCTGTATAATCAACCAAGGGAGGCCCTTTCTGTGAATTAAAAGCATCATGGCTGCCTAAAATATCCCCCCTCGATGCCAATGGACTATATTGACCAGCAGCACCATATGCATCCTCAGAAGGATGCTGAAAGTAATGCATGTACAGAGGACCAGTAAAAGAAGGTTGCAATGCAAGTCCAAGCTGTCCATAAAACTTGTACAGGTTTTGTAAATCAACTCCAGGTGCGCTACTTTCCCCGGTCGTTACACCAACAGAACGAGAATTAAAGCTTGGACCAGCAGGATTTTCATAAGCCATAGGAATAGCAGTGGGTGGTGGGTATCCAGCTACAAATGGTGGCATAAGTGTGGCATTTAAAGCATATCCACCGATGTTATACTGGGGAGCAAATAGACTTGAAGGTTGCAAATTGGGGTAAAAAGGATTTCCGGAGGCCATATAAGCAGTTGCAGTCGCATACAAAGGGGGAGTCATTCCAGAGGTCTGAAGTACAGGTTGTACCTCAACCGAGGAAAACTTGTTGTGGCCAAGAGATAAATGATCCATGGTATTGTAGGTGTGGTGCATTCCTTGAGAAATCATTTGGGGGTGGACACCTTGAACTTTATTAGAGCCTCGTTGCGGATGCAACTGGTGTCGCGGATTACTCTGCAGCGGATGTTGCCGTTCTTGATTACTTCTATGCCCCTCTGCATTGGTTAGGTTAGATATGCTAAGACCCTTCATTTCAGCTTCAATACTATTAATGTGCGAACCAGCCACACCACTACTTAAGGCGGAATCGTCCAAATGAGCATGTTCACTACTTGCTTCTCTTTCGAGGCCAGGTAGGCTTCCAGTCATGTCAGCAGATGATGAGCTTGGAAGAGATACTTCAGGAGAAGGATCACTGCTTGCTAACGATCCAATAAAATGTACACCCAGTGAAGGTGAAGCCCCATGAATGCCTGCAGTGGCTGTGTTCAGCTCCTGTACTAAAGCTGTGTTGATAGGAGAACCATGTGTAGGGTTTACTTGGGCATCTGCATCACCTGCTTCCTCTGTTACCGCATGACTTGAGGAACGAGACAGATTATATACAGGAGATGGAGTGCGAGGAAAGTCTTCCTGGAAGATGTGAAACAATCACAAAACACATAAAAACTGCATATTTAGTTATTTACATATTATAGACAGCAACATAAGCTATATTAGGCATTCTATTTTTTAGTATTAGCAAGCAGACCTACATTATGCATCTGGAAATGCTAATCAGCATGTGACATGGAAAATCCAGCACAGATACTGTTATACATAAACAAGTGAAGCATTGCTAATAACAACCTTTGCTGAAGAAAATCACGCCAAAACATGAACAATGTAAACTTTTGTAGATCCAATCATAAAACATGCATTTAATGAATGAGGAAAGTACTGCAGCGAATATGCTCATCACCCATAATAAGTATATGGCCATTGCAACTCATACATTACACATAATAGCAAATTGGTATGAAGTGTCTCAAGATTAAGTTCCTTACCTGTATCAAATCCACCAGACTTTTATGGCGGCCTGTCAATGATCTCATGTACTGTCTCGATAGAAACCCAGTACTCTTTTCTGCCCAATCACTAGAAGCCTGTCTAGGCGACCTCTCATCCTCAGACTCCTCCTTGTGAGTAGAGAGGACATCACGAGTCAAAGATCTGCTGCTACTTTCATCAAAAGAAGTCAACCTCCGATTATCTCCAAAACCACCAATGTGATGTGCTAAATGTCGGTTCTCTCGTGAGATGAGAGGCGGGGGAAGTCTCGGGTTCAAATTGACATTTGCCCAATAGTATGCTACGTAGGCCGGATCAGCACGGAGTTGCTCCTCAGACTCACAGTTTTGTATTGCATTGTTTAAACTCGTCAGGCTTTCTACCAGACTGGATTTCTGCTGACCAAAAAGGTTCCCAATAGAAGCAAATGATCCTTCCATGCTTGGTGGTGCACTTCCACTCCGGTTGGGGACCATGTCCCTCCCATTAGCCTGAAACCTATGCTCACTCAAAAGCAATCCCAGCTCCTGTGCTGCCATATTATTTGATGATGATGTTAATGCTGTGGCCTCCTTAGATGAATGCCAATTACTAGCTCCACCACTTCCGACCAATCTCATCGGAATCTCAGTTGTCATTCCTCTTGAAAATGAGTAAAGATCCCTCTTAGCAATAATGCACTTCACATATTTACCATAAAAGCAACTCAACTACACCACTCTTTGATCATTTGCTAATATTATGGCAAAACTAGAGCCAAATTTGACACAAAGAAACAGGAGAGAGAGATGTCCGCCCCGCAGACAAGATAAACAGGCCAGACAGAACCTTCATCAGAAGATAACTGGCACCCAACCATGACATTAGCAACAAATATAAAATAAAATAAAATATAAGTGATCAAAGCCTAGCAAGAACATCTCCCATGGAACATCATTCAACAAGTTTACCTTGAAATCTCAGAGGTAACAAAGCCAGGTCACTCTTTGAAAAATGTAAGTCATAGTTATAGTTGGCAATGAGACCTGCAAACAACACAGGTGGTTTATTATAATTATAAATAAATCACCAACAGAGAATCTCAGCAGCTCAAAGTGAAAGCTGAAAGACGCTAATATCCACACGTGACCATGGATTGCTGGCCAATGCGCATGACATAATAATAGACCTATTGTGAATATCAATACCATTCTTTCTTGACAGTTTCAGTAGGAACGCACCAAATATATGACTTGTAAACCATAAAGCAGAAACCAGCTGCAGAATAATCCAAATAACATTGTTTGACACAAGGGGCTGCAACATCAAACTTCAATCTCAAATGCCGCAAAGAAATGACATTTTATCAAGCTAGTTTGAATCTCAAAAAACACTCAAAACATCACCACCGGTAAGATGGCATAGCGGAAAACCTACGATTTAACAAATACCACTTTTGAAATCAAATATAGATCCTGATGAGAAATATATAGTCTTCAAGGGCTGAATAGCTCAAGGAATGTGGCAAAAACACAAATTTTCCATGATGTAGAGGTTAGAGTCATAGTTTAATGGAGGCCTTATACAAGCCGCGAACATGCATGTTGATTTCGTTGTATCCATTTATAATAATACCTGTTAAAGAGATCAGTGCTTCATGATTGTTGCCTGTATACTATGGTTTGTATATGCGATTATGGTTGATCATCCAGTCCTTGTAAGTGGACTGGTATTCAAAGGATGGAAACATATGTCACTAGGGGGTGTGGCATGGTTCCCCGGTCTTATTAGCTCCGAAATTTGGACTCGGATAGCTAGATAAGATGGGATGACTCACTGTAAGAACCAGTGGCATGTTTCCCAATGCTTATCAGAATTAAAGATCGGGTTGGGGTAAGGAAGTGGGACGCATTTTGTAGATTGTCCACTTGCATTGATATGTGCTCAAGTACTTGAGAATAGCAAACCATAGGTTGAGGCCGTGCATTGGACAACCACTTGATCCCAGTGTTTAGATCGTCCCTAGATGATTAACTTATCATAGGCATGAATCTTTCATTGCTTTTGACTTGGATTAAGTTCTCATCACATCTGATGGTGGATCTCACTCATTTGGGTAATTGGAAATCGCTTACTTTGGCTCACTGATAATCAGATCATCATATGGATTCAATTTCTCAGGTTTATCAATTGTGTAGATCTCATGGATGATGATCAACAATGATCAGATGCCCGATTATACCAAACTCTTATTTTAATGGGAAGAAATATTTTGCAAAATGAGAAATTAGATTTCCCACTATTTTCAATATTAAACGTATTTACATAAAATAAACTATGAGAATCCAATGTTTTCGCATAATTGGATGTGGAAAATATGGCACTTTTTGTCAATGTCTCATATTATGAGAAACTGAATTTCTCATCACATGAGAAACTGGAGAAGGAAAGACTCCTAGTATTATTAGGAACTGGTGGGATAGATCCAGGGGCTTTCTTGACCAAGGAGGAAACTATAAGATAGAGTTCACTTTTCTAAGGAGATTTGGGAATGAGCTTGGGCTCTCCTGTTAGAGTGAGACGTAATAAGTGGGTTCCTCTCCTCTATATATACTTCCTAAAGTGATCCATTGGATTCTCTCAACCTAGAAAATCTGAGACAAAAGGACACAAGGTGTTTGGAGATGAGTCATAGGGACTGCAAACCAATAACCATAGCAATCTACCACAACCATCATATTCCTCCATATCCATTCTAAGAGGAATTCGATGTAACACTCCGAACTAATCTTTTCATTATCATCATCACCATTCTAAGCCTTAACCCCACAAACTGGGGTCGGCCTAGCATTTCTTCATTAGTCGATAAAATAATTGAAAAAATCTAGGTGATTCAGTCCCCATGGACTTGTTCCTCAAATATTTTTCCCCAGTAGTAAAAAGGGCTTAGGAGGGATACAACTCGGAGCATATTGGTGAATGGTTCTCATGGGGAGTCTCCTAAGAGATTTGCACATAATGGTTGATTATTATGATATATATATATAAAATAAAAATTTTAAAAATGCACTCTACAAGGAGGTGAGCAGTCCTACTACGGAAATCTTTCAGGTTGAAATAAAAATAAATGAAATAGATGAGGGGGATTACAGGAGCTTGGACCAAAAATGCTATCAAAGAAGAGGTTAAGGAGACAGCTTTCTAACTTAGCAGCGATCGAGCTCCAAGACCAGATAATTTCTCCATTGGAGTCTTTCAAACTTGTTGAGAAGCAGGAAAGTTGTTATTTTACCCACATCTACTTATCAAAAATAACTACAACAAAGGTGAAGCAGAACACAAGTACTCACCACAGAAGTTTCACACAAAAGCTTCAAATGACCAATTTCTACTCAATAACCAACAAATGAATCACACAATTACTGAAGCAACTATATAGAGACTCAAAAGAAACCTAACTCTAACTCCAATTAACAACAGTTGAAACTAAATTAAGCCATCAATCAATGACAAACCACCTCTAAATATTCAAATAATAAGATGATGCCTATTCTACCTTAATCACATCACCAAAATTAAAAACCCCATTAAACTATCCAGCGATTATCATGATTTTAAATATCAGTTACAATGCATCTGGTGCTGCGGTGCTGATACTGATATAAAATCGCGGGGATGATTGAATTTGATGAAAACAACTTCACAATTGTGGACAACAACGAGAAACGCATCCATAGAAAATGGAAACACGGGCATAAAATTCCAACCATCCAATCACGACTGTATCAGACAACAGCCATCCCTTGGGCCAACCAAACAACAATCATACCTCTAAAACGACCTCCTTCAATGAGAAACAGAAGCAGGACAATCCAGTCACAGATAAAAGGATAGCAACCACATAAGCAACCGTTTAGCAATATAGATTATTCAAACTTCCCAAACAGGCAACCTAAGCTCCCTTCCATAGTGACCGAACTCCTCCAACCAAAAACCCCGTTACCGGCAATTAATCAGAACAAAAACCATAGAAAATGCGGCTTCTGCAATACAGATTCTTCAGATAGCATACAGCAAGATAAACCCATTCTCCACCGCTTCAAAACAAATAAAAACTCAATCTTCGAACTGAAGCAGAGAACCTGAACTCATTTCGCGCAATAAAATCGCAGAAAAAGCAGAAATTGCAGGTATAACAGCACAAAACATCATTTGCAAAACCCTAGATCATTTTCTACAGTGAGAATAGTCAAACGGAGACAGAGAATGGCGATACTACCTGATTTTAGCATCTGAGAAACGCTAACTCTTGCAGATTAAGCTTGAATTCGTAGAAAATCGACCGGGGATTCGAGATTTCTGGAATTCTAGCTGAGAGAGAGAGAGAGAGAGAGAGAGAGAGAGAGCACTCGGTTCGGTCTCGAGGCTTTTCTCTGCTCGAAAAACGAAATGTAAACAATAAGCATCGATATTAAATGGATGTGAAATGACGAAAAAGCCCTCGACATTTGTCAAGCTCCTTTCGTCGTTGCTCAGTACAGCACGACTCGGATTGGGTAGTGACCCCTCCACTACCGACATCGGTACTGGAAGAGCTCTGTGGGACCCACCATGATTTTTTTTATTTATCCATTCCTTCCATACATGTTAAAATATCATTTTATGGTATTTTATTTGAAATTATTCATATCCAAAGTTCAAGTAAACCACACTACAGGAAGCATCTGGGATGATGAAGCGCACCGTTGAAAACTTCTTAGGGCCGACCGAAACGTTTACTTACCATCCAACCTGTTCATAAAGTCACATATACCCAGATGAAGGACAAATATATCTATCACCTTGGTCCAAAACTTCTACGGCCCTCAAAAAAAATTAATGGTCGTCGTTCAATTCCCAATTCATGGTCTACTTGAGCTTCTGATCTACTCATTTTTTGACTTATGCTCTAAAATGATCTTCAAAAATAGATGAACGGCGTGGATAAAACAAAAACAAGCCCACGTATTTCTTTCACCGCCCACGTCGATTCGGAGGGTTCATACCCAAGTCCCGTACCATGAAACCGGAAAAACACGAAACGGATTGAGTGTTACCTCGTATACGTTAATGGGTGTATACGAGACCATGGGGATACCTTGATTCATTTTTTGTAAATCCAAGCTGTCCATAAGTTTTTCCAGATCCTTTTATGTCATTCTTATAAAAATAAAGTAGATCCAAATTTCAAGTGGACCACACAGTATGGATTGAATTCCAACCAATAAAATTTTCCGCAGGCCACAAGCATTTTGGATCAAGCTGATGTTTGTGATTTTCCTTCATCCAGGTCTGTGTGACCTTATCGACAGGTCGTATGGAGTGGGCCCCAGGAAGTTTTTAATGGTGAGACTTCAGTGACCATTATTTCCTGTGCTTTGATCCACTTAACACTTGGATCTGCTTTATTTTTTGTAACATGCCCTAAAATGAGATTTAAAAACTGATGGACGGCGTGGATATACAAAAAGAGATTAAGGTGGCCCCCACGGCCAGGGAAACACCTACCAACGTGTTACCCGGGTAACAGCGGAAAGACCATGTACGCGATCTAGCTCGAGTGCACTTTGTAAAGTGATCTCGCACCACTAGTGTGAACAAGTCATATGTATACGAGATCAGAGTAGTTCATCAAATCGTCCATACTGTTTCATGACTTATTCTAGAAAACCAGGCGTTTTAGGTCATGTTTGAGCGACGCACATACATAGAAGTAGGACCATCCGTCCAGATTTCTCTTAATATTTCAATGGTTTTCCTCACGAGTGGCCCACCTAATGATCATATCGACCTGTTGCTTAGAGAAGCATCTAAACTGAGGATCGCGTGATATACTGGTTGATATATCACGCGCGCGCTTCCCACGTGGGATGCGAGTTCAGCTCTGCATTGCAGTTCTCGTCGCTCTGACTTTCGATAGTCTGGCAGAAATTGTGGATGATACACGGCCACTTAAAAGTTGCATACGTGTCATACAAGTAAGTCAAATTAGACTGTCCAATTTATGGTCCCAGATTATATGTATCATGAACCTGAAAAATAAAACTTCTTTGATTATCTGATCATTGGATTGCTAGACATTTGTTTGACAGTTGAAAATTAAAAAGAACAAAAATCAACGGTCCTATTTCAATAAACGAGTGTCCACGAATCAAAGGTTTGGATTGATCAACGAATCTGATATTGAGATTGTGAGAAGGCGATCTTGGATTCCATGATCTAGTGTGTTGTATGAGTTAACGTATGCTACGTGCAGAATTTCTGAGCGCCTGCATATTAATCATCACTGTCTGCCAGAGTACCGACTCCCTACTTCTCGGCGTGTTCAAGGGGTCTGGAAGCGGATTAAGTGCGGCCACAGCCCTACCCAAGACGGTCAGGCGCTTACCGTGGGGCCCACCTTCATGTATGTATTATCAATCCATGCCGTCCATCAGTTTTTAAATATCATTTTAGATAATTATACCAAAAATAAACCATATCCAAATTTCATTTCTACCATAATATAGGAAACAGTAATGATTGAATCCACCACCATTAAAAACTTCCTAGCGCCCAAAATAATGTTTGGGCGATATTTATTTTCCATCTAACCTGTTGGAAAGATTAAAAAAATCTGGATTATTGGAAATAATAAATTTTATCTTGATATAAAACTTTTGTGGGCCACTATTGTTCAATCACCACTCTTTCCTAATTTATGGTCCACTTGATATTTGGATCCGTTTCATTTTTTTTGCTCATATTCTAAACTTATCAGGAAAAACGGATGGACGGTGTGGATATAGAATAAATTCATAAATATGGGCCCCACAATAAGGGTCTCACCGTCTTGGGTGTGGCCGGGGCCGCACCTAATCCGCTTCCATGGTTCAAGGCTTCGGTCCCTAGGCGTCCTGTGAGGAACAATTCAAAGTCTCCTTGACTTGAAGAAGAAGAAGAGTGTACTTAGACAAGATCCAGACCGTTCATCGTGTGGGTCTCACTGTGGGATTCTTACTGCAATCAGAACCATACAGCCAGTAGCTTATAGATGGACAGCAAGCACTGATTTGTGAGTTGTGTCCAGTCTAGCCGTGGCCCATTGAATGAACAGTTTTGATGCTGTCAAGGATACTGTAGGAGATATAGTAAAAATTTATGGGGCGTTTGGATTTGTACTCATTTGGATTTTTGGTAATCCAAATATCCACCTAAGGTGTTGTTGCAATTGGAGCTGTAAAGACACAAATATTCAAATGCTCAATGACCACAATACTCAAGATTAGGGACAGAGATGGAGAAAATGAAGAGAGATTAGGAGAGAGAGAAAATGCGAGAGAGAGACATGGAGGGACCGCAATACCCAACGACACTGGGCTTATACACCATTTCATTTTGCATTAGCTTTTTTTACATGGAGTGGCAATCAATGGTTGACTCACATGATAAATAGTCTACATCAAAACCAGGCCATTTATATCATTATCAGTATGGACTATTTCAGCCAGCATTGATTGAAAGATTAATATCATTGGACCAAAGTGAATTTCGAGAGGGATGGATGATCGAAAGTGGGACCCACATGATCTAGATAGATGATTGATTTTTTTGTAGTGTGACCAAACTGGATTGTCCATTTCCCTGAGCATTAATGTATGTTGCATATTTTTAAAAATGACATTTTAAGAGGAATGGGCAAGTGGCCCATTGATGTGGAACGGGTCATGGATAGTTTCATGGCCAAGATGGATCAAAAGAAGCCCGGTTGCAAGTGGAAGTGATCTGGACCATCAGGACCTTAAATCGAGCGTATATCGCAATCAAGAATGAGTTATTCTGCGTACCACATATTGATTTTAGGTAGGAGTTACTCTAGCTACCCAATCCCACAATGTCGGCTTGCGTACACTGAATTTTTGAAATACCATCAAATGGATGGTTGAATTCCCGTTTTATTTTCGTTTTTACCATTTATAGCAAGTTTTCGTTTGAATATAACTCTTCATCCATTGGGCTTTAGGAGTTGCACCCAACATGAAAAGTTCTTAAAATCATTAGGAGAACGTCCTGATTCAGCCAAATAGGACACGTACTATTTTTAGCTGAAAACAATGGGCACTAGTAGACATCACGACTGTCTTTAAATAGTAGGTTTACTAGTTATAGTGAGTTGCAAATTCTAAGGGATCCTTACTCTTGTCTTGGTGGTAGACTCTCGAGAGTTTCAACACCCGGTCAAGGTTTGAGAATTCATAGGTGGTGGAATCCCACTACAGTATGAGTGTGTGGGGGTGTGTGTGCGTAGAGCTAGGCATCGGTCTGGATCGGATCGAATTGGGCCTAACTCAGTCAGATCCGAAATTCCAATAATCTAACCCGAACTCAATCCGATCCGAGATCGGGTCTGGGTCATGTGACTCAGACCGATCCGATGCTTGATTGGCTTGACCCAATCCGAGTCCGACTCGGCCAGGGAAACCGAGTCGGATCGGGTTGGGTACGATTCGGATAATTTGATATGGTGTGGTCCACTTCAATCTTCAATATATCGTAAATTTGTGTTCAACGACTAAAATGATACATCGAAATGGATGAACGGCTTAGATAAAACATATACATCAAGGTGGGCCCCATACATAACTATGAAAGGTGGCGTGCTTTATCTGGACTTACTTGACATGAAAGTGACGTTTTTTGGAAAAAGTTTGTGACTTGCTGTACTGAGGTTAGCAAGTTCTATGAGTCTGATGGTGGGGTATGTGTTATATCCAAACCGTCCATTCATCCGGCGAGCTCATTTTAAGGCTTAAGACTAAAAATAAGATAGATCTAACTATCATGTAGACCACATAAATTATTTAACGGTGAAAAATATTCTCTACTGCTATTTGTGGTGTGGTCCAGATGATCTTTAGATATTATTCATTTTTTGGACAATGCTCTATACTAGTCTCTAAAAATACATGAACAGTGTAGATATAATAAATACATCATTGTGGGCCCCATGTAACTTTGGTATCCTTTGAACCGTTCGTACAACTCAGAGATCGAGAAACATTAGTGCTCGTCTTAGCATGACACGTACATAGAGCTAGCGCATATAGCTAGCTACTACATAGTCAGCTACTACATAGCTGTGTGCGGTACACCAGCAAATCCATTTGTTATGTACACAGTAAACTCTGTTAGGGCCCACCTTGAATGCATGTGATGTATCCACGTCGTCCATTCGTTTTTGGAGATCATTTTAGTGGTTGAACCCAAAATTGATGTATATCCAAAGCTCAAGCGGACCATACCATAGGAAAAGGTAGAAGATCAATAAGAACTACTCCGGATCGGGTAGAATCAGATCGTTTCGGATCCATTCGGATCGAGTTTTCAGGTTGGGTCGGGTCGGGTCAGGGCCAATCTGAACTCAACCCGAAAATATTTCGGATCTCAATAGGGCTACCCGATCCGCACCGATCCAGACCGTCGGTTCGGTTCTGATCGGGTCAGATCCACCGGATCGGGTCCGTTTTGCCCAGCTCTATGTGTGCGTGTGTAAAAAAAAATTAAAAAAAATGCAAATTCTAGGAGTTTTAGTTGTAGGTTGATTCCGAAACTTCTCACGTTGCTTAATATCTTTATTTAAAGGGTTGCGAACTTGTTGATTTCATTCATTACGAATTTTATAGAAGTTATTTTCTATTTTCCTTGCTTTTCTCCTTGTTGATTTAAGAAGTCGAGGAGTTCGAAGAAGCTCCGTGGATTCGTAGTAATTATCCCCTTGAGGAAGACACTGATAGACCTAGTCACGTTCACCCCTATGTCAACCATCCATTTAAATCACATACCAAGTGAAATTTTATAGTGACAGGTGGTCAAAGGGGTGAAAAAAATAGACCAGGTAGTCTTGGACCAAAGACCCACCCACGTTTTAGCATGAACAATGCCACCTATGATTTTCAACTTACATTTGAATTAGGCGACAGTATTGCAATTTCTGGAAATAGCAATCACCTGCTACAAGATGCTGAGCATTGCCATATCTAGGTTATCAATGTGCCTGAATTCAAAGTTTCTAATGACATATGCAAGATATTATCTAGGATGTCCCTTAATGGACCAAGATCGAACTTGATTGAACTCACTACTTTGTACTCATGATGGACGGCTAGTACCATCCACAAGGTAATAGATGGGTGAAATGGTACTACCCATAATAGGCTATGACCCTATTGAAAAGTGGTCCATTTCTGGATGCATTCCATTCAAGGCCATTGAAAAGATATCATAGGATTCATGTTAAAAGGATAAATTTGATATTTTTGCAATGAGTTCTTGAATTTTTACTGATTTATTCCGTGCATGATGAGGACATAAAGCGTTTTTTATTGGCCATTTATTGGCATGGGATGGAGTGCATCGCCTCGGGCTTTGTTCAGGGTGTGGATTGCGTACAATTGGCTTTTACATGACATTCTCGAAACGATAAATTTATTTATTTTTGGTTTGTTTTGATAACTTATTTTAGAATATGAGAAAAAAATAAATAAAAATGAGGCAAATTCAAAACTTAAGTCACACTAGACAAAAAAAGTGAAAAAGAAATGTCTATACACTGGAGTATACCTAGATTTTTAGGTGCCATTCAAACTGCTTATAAGGTCATTCCTACTTGGATATACTGAAAACATAAAAAATCTAGCTTATACAAAATTGATGTGTTTATAAGAATGTATCAATGGTATTTTATTTTTTTTACACACCCACACACATCGTACTGGGATTTCACCACCTATGGGCCCGTTTGGCCGGGCAGATTGGAAGGGATTGGAAGTTAAATCCCGGAATTAGTCGGGCTTGCCAAACAGATTGGTTGATCCAATCCCGGGATATAACAATCTCATAAATCTTAAGACAATCCACTGACAACACCATCATTACCTTTAAATCCCATCCAATCCACCCCAAGGGTGTGTTTGGCCAAGGATATGGGTTATCCACCTCTTACGTGGGTTATACTGCTTACATCCCATCCCATTCTTTGTTTGGGACAGCGGGATAAAAACCATCCCACCCCATCTCGAAAGCAGCGCCTGGATTCTACTAATCCCGAGACAAAGGTTTTCACCGCTGTGTAGGGCCCACCAAGAAAACAATGAGATATCTACTCCGTCCATCATTTTCACCTGCCTGCTAAATGCCCTGAAGTTATTTTGAGGTTGCTAGAAAACAGTGAGTGGGGCACACCATGAGAAGCAATGGAGATGCAAACCCATCCATTTGTGACCATCCAAACACCCTGCTGGATATCCCATGGGCTATCCCAAACCCATGGGATCAACAGACAAACACTAACACTACCATCATTACCTTAAAAACCATTCCATCCCACCAAATCCCATGGGATCGGTCCGGCCAAACACGCCCTAATCATTTCAAAATTGCCTGGGACGTGTTTGGCTCGAGGGATTGGAAGAGATGGGAAGGTTTAATCCCGGAATTGGCCAGGCATGCCCAACAGACTTGATATAGCAATCCCATGAATCTTAGGGCCCGTTTGGCCGGTTGGATTGGAAGGGATTAGATGGTAGTGGAAGGGATTGGATGGTAAATCCTTGGAATGGCCGGGCGTGCCAAACAGGGCAGGTGATCTGATCCAAATCAGATGGTTCTTCCGACAATCCACTGACAACACCATCATTACCTTAAATCCCATCCAATCCATCCCAATCCGTCCAAATTAGCCTGCGACGTGTTTGGTTCATGGGATTGGAAAGGATCCAAAGCTTTAATCTTCGGATTGGCCGAGCGTGCCAAACGGACTGGATGTATCAATCCAGGGATATAGCAATCCCATGGATCTCAAGACAATCCGCTGACAACACCATCATTACCTAGAAATCCACGCCATCCACCCTAATACCGTTCACTCCCTTCCAATCCACCCGGCCAAACGGGCCCTTAAAACAATTTACTGACAACACCATCATTACCTTGAAATCCATGCCATCCACCATAATATCATTCAATCCCTTACAATCCACCTGGCCAAACGGGACCTCGTGTTGAAACTCATCAAGAGTTACCACTGAGGTAAGGACTTGAACCCGGTATTAATTGTAGTTGTTCAGGCAACGCGTATTAGAGACTCCCTACTGAAGTGATGTCACCAAGTTATGTGAAACTGACTATGATGTATGTGTTGTATCCACAACGTCCATGCATTTGGAGATATTATTTTAAGGAATGACCCAGAGAATTAGGCAGATCCAAAGCTTTAGTGGACCCCACCAAAGAAAACAGTGGGAAGATTGATGCCCACCGTTGAAAACTTCTTAAGGCCTACCATGATGTTTATTTGAAATCCAACCTGTTTGAAAAGTTAACAAAGACATTAAAGAAAGGAAAACACAAATATCAGCTTGATCGAAAACTTTCCTGCCTTTAGAAGTTTCTATTTACTGCAGTAGGGTCAACTGGAGCTCTGGATGTGACTCATTCTTTGGATCTTTTGTGGCCCACTTGAGTTTTAATTCACCTCATTTTTAACCTTTGTCCTAAAATGAGCTTCCGAAACAAATGAACGGGTGAATTTTTCACAAACATAATGGTGGGCCCCACCTAGCTTCTGCGAAAGCCTTTGATGGTAAATACACTCTTCTTATTTTATAACCATGCCAATGACCATCAGACAACTGAGCCCACCACGATAGAGCACGCCTCAAAAATATCCTTAACGGAGCGTAGTAACCATGAATGATCCACTAAAAAAGGCCTATAACGGATGAACAGGATCAACCAATCCAGTAGCTGTTCACGACATGGTCTATCCAAGGTCAGCCCCAATAAATCAACGGTCTGGATTACTGAACTACGGGAACTATTTCTACAAAATGAAAAACAGAGCACAATAAGCAATACCTCGGCTACATAGATTTGTCATAAAACTTCACACCACACATATGTCGAGTGGCATCCAAGAGGCAGGAGTACCAGGTCGGGTGTCCTCCCGGACTACCATTTAAGAGGACTGCGGTCGCTTCTCCCAAACGAACTTTGACTCGCATTAAGCGGATAAAGAATATCTGAATTACAATTTTACCCCTTAGCTCGAGGTTATGCACCGCACCTGCTTTTTACTTAAAGAAAGAATGGAGAAGCATGGTTTATCTTATGTTCATTAGCCGAGAAGTCATATCTCAAAAACATATATTAATGAAAAGGTACCAGGTGTGTATATCACCGTCGCCATTAGACGCGATTGAAAAGACTTATAATATCATTATTTCGGGGTGAAGAGCCACAGGGCCTACGAGCTAGTAGTCGGGCAGCCCCGCCATTCGAATGACCAGGGCTGGAGCTTCTTATTGAACCCTTGGAGGTGGATCATTCAAGGATGGCAAGTGTGGCTCATGCTTCACTAATCCAGACCGTTGATCTGTTTATAGAGTATTAAGAGCACAATACCAATCTTTTATTCGAAGTATAAAATAGACTATGATAGTACATATGAAACTGTTCACATTCAACTGGCAAAAAGCCCATAAAGGTTAAGATGGTGTGATATATGGCCCAGATTACTCAACCATAGCACCACTTGTGGGTTATAGACCCATAAGGTTGATAGGACTTCGAAATCCTTGGAAATTTTATAAAATTATTATTTGAGGTGGGTGCGATCATTTCAACCCTAATGCACCGTAATATATTAGAACTCTACTGTTAAACATGCTTGGAAATGCAAAGATGGCCAGCCCCTTTAAAAATCCTCATGTTACACCCCTTCACTTTTATGTCCCTGCACATGGCTTAGTTGTAGTCCTGTCATAGTTTCAACGCTTATGTCATGGGTTAAGAGTACCCGTTGTGGTGTGTGGGTGTTAGCTGTGCACGTGAAAAAAATTGTTCAAGGCATAATAAATTAATACTCCAACATAATGTAATGGTTAATATGCATGCACTTGGAAGTTATACATGTGTCATCTATGTGACTCAAAGTAAACCATCCGTTTTTGTGTAGTTATCAAACATTAGCCACCTAAAGTGCGGCACATGACGGTCCAATCTGAGTTACCAGTACTCCACATGTGTAAGTTTTGTGTACATGAGCATATAGGTAAAAATAAAAAAGTCTATTGAAGCTATTAGTGCTTTTGAGAGAGTGTATTTGATGTGAATTAGACTATGTAAATTAGAATTCAATTCACTTTAAATACGACATATATCCTTTAAAAAAAAAATAATAATAATAAAAAAATCAAATGACTCCATCTCACATAGATTCCAATTATATTGATTCACATGTCACATTAATCCTTGTCTCTCCGTCAATGCATTCCAAATATAGGTTGCAAAACACAATAAGTAGTTCTAATTTACATAGATTCACAATAATTGCCGATGCATATCAAATACACACTCCTAATAATGACAAAAATGAGATAATGCCATTAAGCAAGAAAGAGTAGCGGTAAAGTATAGTCTATCTCTCCAAATAACACGTGAAAGGGTGATGCATTGATGGGGACCACCAATACACTCAACACCTCTCCACATAACACGTGAAAGGGTGATGCATTGATGGGGTCCACCGATACACTCAACACAATGGGTTATATGCTTAAAAGAAAACCCACAAAGCAATGATAGGTTTTCTTCAACGTGTCCTGTTGCATTTTTTTTAAAACCATTAATTATTTTTATTTTTCACCATCACTTTTATGGTCATGGATCAAATGGAAAGATTTTTTTATATATATAGAAGTGAAATTTCAAAAATAAACAATCCCCGGTATGACCTTACATTTGGACATACATGATTCAATGCCGAACCGATTTGCCGAGGCCAAGGACTAGAGCTGGGCATTGAGTCGAGTTGGACCAAGTTAGGGTTGACTCGTCTTGATCTGGTTTTGAAATAGGCAGGACCCGAACTCGATCCGACTCAATACCGATCGAGTCCAACATGCTTGACTTGATCCAAGGCCGGTCTGGTCTAGATTGATTCGAACTGAGTCTGATCCAGTCAAAAGTACCGAGTTGGATCGATTTGGCACCGAGTCAAATTGAAAGATGAGGGATGAAGAGACCGAGAGAGTGGAGAGGAGAGAGAGGAGGAAGAGGAAAAGGAGGGTGATGGTGGTGAGTGGTTGTCGGGCTTAGAAGATGAGGAGGATGAAGGATGGAGGAAGAGATTTTGGGATCGGGTCGGAGTAGGTGCGGCCGGTAGGGTTAGAGAGTTGGGTTCCAGATCGAGTCAGGTCTAACGAATCAAGTTTCGGGTCAAGTTACTAAGTAACTCGAATTCGACTTGGTTTGAGTTCAGATTGGGCGAAGCCTACACGGTTCGGTCCGACTCACCCATTTGGTTTGGGTCGAGTTAGATCAAAACGAGTCGGACGACTTGAGTTAGCTGGATCGAGTTGTTTGGTGCCCACCTCTAGTCGTGACCATGGGGCCTACCTTGATATATGTGTTGTATATCCATGTCGTCTCATCCATTCTGCTAGATCATCCTAAGGCATGAGCAAAAAAACAAAGTATATCCAAATACCAGATGGACCAATCACTAGAAACAGTGGTGATCGAATGACCACCATTAAAAACTTCATAGGGCTACCATAGTGTTTATCTGCCATCCAACATGTTCATGTTATGAGTAAGGGAAAACACACATATCAGCTTGAATCAAAACTTTTGTGGTGCACATGAAGTTATTAACGGTGGACATTCAATCACCACTGTTTCTTATGGCATGGTCTACTTAAGATTTGGATTTATTTCACTTTTTGAATCATGCCATAAAATGAGTTGGCAAAATGGATGGACGATGTGGATATACAACACATCCGTTAAGGTGAGCCCTCAAAATGAACTGATAAAACAGACAAACAACATGCAACACATACATCAAGGTGGGCCCCACAACCATGGCCTCACCTAAGTTGGTGTTTCCCCTTCGTCACTCAATCCGCTCTCATTTAGGGGCATTTGTATTGTAAGTTATTTTACACAGAGTACTTATGCCTAAAATAACTTATCTTAGTTTCTATTTATTCAGCAAATAAGTATATTTAATAAACAAGCTACTTAGTAGCAAAAAAAAGAAGTAGAAAAATATGCCTTGTTTTCAACATCCCATAAGTACCTATCCTTTAAATTTGTTCAGTCCACCAGTAATATTCACCATCCATCCCGTCGGCCTAGCCTTTACTGTGGATCATTCATTATGTGAAAGCCCGCCCTGGCCTTGTCTTCAATGTGAATTTTCCATCATATGGGGCCTACCTTCAATGTGGACCATCCACCTTACGAGGCCTACCTTTGATGTGGGCTATCCATCATGTGGGGCCCATCTTGAATATGGGCCATCCATCATGCGGCCTCCCATTTAATGTGGGTTGTCCATCATGCATGGTCCAACTTTGAAGTGGGCCATCCATCAAGAGGGCCCACCTTGGATGTGAGTCATTGATCATTAAGGGTCGGCCTTCAATGTCAACTATTTTCATGTGGGGCCCACTATGATATGAGTCATATATCATATGTGGCCCACCATCAATGTTATTGTCCATTATGTGGAGCCCACATTTTATATCCATTGGCCATCACGTAGAGCTCACATTTGATGTGGACCATCCACCATATGGGCCCACCTTCGATATAGGGCATCCATCATGCAGGGCACACCTTGAATGTGGGTTATTCATCGTCTAAAACTTTGATGTGAACCGTCCATTATATAGGGCCCACCTTGATGTGGGTCATTCATATATGATGCCCACCATGAAAATAATTAACCCATCATGTGGGGCCCATCATAAAAATAAATTGTCCATCATGTGAGGCCCACCTTCAATGTCCACCGCCCGTCACGTGGAGCCCACCTTTGATGTGGATTGTCCATCATATGGGCCCTATCTTGAAAGTTGGCCATCCATCATGCAGGGTCCGCTTGGATGTCGGCCATTCATCATCAAGGCTCGACCTTTGATGTGGACAATCCATCATGTGGAGCCAATATTCAATGTTATTGTATATCATGTGGTTTCAATATCCGCTGCCCCTCATGTGGAGCCCCCACCTTTGATATGGGTTGCGCATCCTTCGTGCCTCACTTTCATTGTGGGTCATCCATCATACAAGGTCATTTTTAGATCCGGCTATCATTAGGGACTTACCTTTGATGTGGACAATTTATTACGGGGGTCATCCATGATGTGGGGCTCACCTTTGATACGGATGATCTATCTTGTAGGCCCCACCTTTGATATGGACCACGGCCGTGTGAGGCCTCCTTTGATATGTACCATCCATCATATGAGTTACTTTGCTTTTAGGATAGGTTAAGGAAATAACTTATTAACATAATGTAAGTTAAAAAGTTACTTACCGGGTGATGCCCTTAATATGGACGCGAATTGCGTCCTATCCCCGCCCAGACGGTAATCCGTCCGGGTAGGGCTCCGAGGAGCCTACCGTGATGTAACTATTTTATCCCGCCGTCTAACTATTTTTTTAGAAAATTTTAATATGTGAACCAAAAAATGGGACAGGTCCAAGGCTTGAGTTGACCACACCAAAGGAACCTCCATTGATATGACACCCATCGTTGAAACCTTTCTAAGGGCCCACGTGATATTTTTTTTACCATAAAACCTATTCATAAGGTCACATAGACATGGATGAAGTAAAAACACAAATATCAGCCTGATCCGAAACTTCTCTGGCTCCCAAGAAGCTTTTAATGGTGGACATTCAATCCCCACTTTGTGCTCCAGTCAAGCCTTGTACCTTCCTCATTTTTTGGTTCACATATTAAAATTTTCTGAAAAATTTGTTGGACGGCAGGATGAAACAGTTACATCACGGTGGGTTCCACAGAGCCCTGCCTGGACGGTACGCAATCCGCGTCCCCTTTGACATCTCCCTCGTAAGTTTGCAATGGCGAGAGGGCTCTACCATATTTCGCTTCTTCGGGACGCACCGTATCAGTTAGGAAGCTCTTCTTTGTGGAGTCCTTCACGGAAGGCTAGTTTTGTAATTTGGCGCGTAAATATCCCTCGGAATCTATGCAAAGGGCATAGGAGGAACCCAAAAAAAAAAACCTACAAGCGGCGCGCATGCCGAGGTATTGACACGTGGGCAGCGGATCAGCAGAGATTCGCTTCCAAAGTTTGGGCAACGGTCTGGATCATGGAGGAAGAACAATGATTCAAGCGCCTGGCCCCATTCCTTCTACACGTGGATCTCTGGGCATTTGACAACTGTCACAGGAATCACGTTGTCCCTTCGGTGGCTTGTTCCACGGGAGTTATTTGATAGGACGCGGATTGCGTACTACCCCGCCCGTCTCTAGCTCCGAACGGGCAGTTCTGTGGGCGGGCCCACCGTGATGTATCTGTACATCCAATCCGTCTATCCTTTTTCTCAAATTATTTTAAGGTCTGAAAACAAAAATGAGACAGATCCAACGCTCAAGTGGACCACACGAAATAATAAGCTTGGTTGCATTAAAATAACAAAGCATTAATGTCAGTTGCATTAAATGCAAGAGTAATCTGTGGTGTGGTCCAGTTGACCGTTGGATATGCTTCATTTTTGTTTTGATGTCTTAAAATAATCTGAGAAAAGGGATAGACGGCTTGGATGTACAGATACATCAAGGTGAGCCAGCCCACAGAACTGACCGTTCGGAGCGAGGAACGGGCGGGGTAGTACGCAATCCGCGTCCTATTTGATACTCCGACGTCGTATCGCACTTGACACACAGGTACCTAGAATTTGTCCACGTGGAATACATTAAGTCAAATCAAACCGACTAAATTGTCTAACTCACGGTCTCTAAGCCGCAGGCCTAGAATCAGATTATTTGAATATTTCCGGCATCTGATTTTTAGGACACATGTTTGTTGAAATGGGACCGTTGAATATTTCCATATTTTAATCGAATGGTCGGATGATGTAGTAGTAAGCGTGAATTTTTGGTCATGGTACCATATTTGGACGGTTTTAATTTTAATTTATTGTATTCGACTTGGGCAATTTCTGTTTAGTCTCTACGCGCTAGTATATCATCCACACGCTTTGCCAGAGTATCAAAGTTGTTCTCTTGTCCCTGTTCTGGACATCTGGCGGCTAACGTGTCGGGACATTGGAGTTTCGTTTGTCGGGTGCAGGTGGCCTCACGTGACTATATTGTCCCCACGTGAGCAAAAGTAGCTGACCAACCCATTTGGGACGTGCATGTCACGTGCGCAGGGAAAACTGTACATTAGACCGGTTTAGATCATGTCTTAAGACTCGCGTGAGTCTCATGCTACTCGTCCGAGTCGACTCCGACCCAGTCAGACCGAATCCGGTTCAACATCACGAGTCATCCCCGACTCAGGCGAGTTGTGACTCAACTTCTGGCAGAATGAATTGGGCCAAGTCACCGGGTCTTTTAACCATGGTTTTGAAAGAGTTAGGTGGGCCCCACCCCTGGGTTTCCATCTCAAATGATGATGTGTACTGTTCACGGTCTGAATTCTATCCTAGGTCGGCCATAGTAAGAAACATCCGTTGAATTGAATGAGTGATTGTGGATGAAGATGAATATTTTTTAAAGGGCTCGTATTCAAATTCGAGCTCCAATTTCCTCATCATCAATAAAGCATGATTTTAAGATCATAACTTTTAATTGTATGAAAACATGAATGGTTAAAATCAATCTAAGGATGCAATCTAAGGGCGTGTTTGGCCGGACCAATTCCATGGGATTAGGTGGGATGGAATGGATTTTAAGGAAATGATGGTGGTGTCAGTGTTTGTCCCTTGATCCCATGGGTTTGGGATAGCCCATGGGATATAGAGCAGCTTGTTTGGACCATCCCAAATAGATGGGTTTGCACCTACACTGCTTCTTGTGGTGTGCCCCACTCACTGTTTTATATTTGTCTTAAAATAGATTTATGGCTAAATGTAGGCCGGTGAAAATGATGGACGGAGTGAATATCTCATTGTTATCTTGGTGGACCCCACATAGAGGTGAAAATCACATCCTGGGATTGGCAGAATCCATGTTAGCCAAAGGGCAGTGTTTACGAGGCGAGGTACATCCCGCCATCCCAAACGGGGAATGGGATGAGATGGCGCAGGATAACCCTCCTAATCCCAGGATAGCCCACATCCAGCGCCTGGCCAAACACGCCCTAAGGGTGGAAACTAGCTGCCTAGCATGGTGGGGCCCATATCCTATTGAAATCTAGATAAGAAAAGGTTAGTTGTTTTTTTACTAGTTTTTTGTATCATTAGTTTAGAAGCCTTACATGAAGGGAAATGCAACTGTGAGGTCGATCTCATGATAACTTCCTGTGAGGTCGATCTGTCTAGCCCCACCATGATATGTGTCCGCATCGACTTCATATATCAGATGCACCATCCTATGATAGGCCACAGGCTTAAAAATCAGGTAAATCCATGACTTAGGTGGGCCACATCACAGACAACAGTAGAGAATGGTTCCCTACTAATTATTGAAACATTCATGATTGTTTATAGGGTCCACTAGGATGTGGTTTAGATGTCCAGCCCATCCATTATGTGTGTACCATTTGGATGAGGAGTCACTTAGCTGTATCCAAAACTCAAGTGGGCCCCACAAAATGCGTTTAAATATTTTACAATGTTTTCATATGGTTTTAGATGATATGACCAACCTAAGTTCTATATACAACCGATTTTTAGGATATCCCATAATCTAAAGGGGACCACCAAATGCATGGTGTGGATGTCAAACACGCATCATAGTGGGGTCCACACAGCTCGACCTCAGAGGAAGCTCTCGATGAGCTCGACCTCATAGGACCTCACCAACGTCCCATATAGGTGGATGTGGATTGCCTGCAACACCTAGCTTCTAACCGCAGCAACTTTCTGTGGTAGTGGTGTGTCGGCAATCCGCGTCCCATGGAGGTGAGGACGATAGCTAACCCATGCATGCATGTACATTCCTTGGGTTTTAAGAGAAGGGGTAACTCAGGCCGACCGATTCCTTCGGTTATACTGGACTCAGGACCGAACGAGTTGGAAACCATGGCCAGAAAGGGACGGTATCGTTATTGCGTTGACTACGGTGAGCTTTCACCACCATCTACTGACGCAGCATAGACATCTCCGTCGTGGAAAAATAAAAAATGCACCAATCCAACTTACACGTGTGGAAGTGACTGGAGACTGGGCGGCACACCTGGACTGCCGTGACATGGATGATGGTTTATGGTCCGAAACCCTAGCCATCACATTCAATGAGATTTACACCTAACCATTCACCCTTCCTATCTGTATTTGCAAGACTACAAATGGATGACTGAGATAATCATAGTGGGAACCACTAAGTGAACGGTTCCAACTAGATGGCTAAATCCAGATGGTGGGCCCATTGTGAATTAAGTATGCCCAGATAATCGTGATAGAAAATGCACACTAGTCAGCTGCATTGTGGAGAGACATCCACAGTACACCAGCATCCAATCCTGGTTGTTGAAATCGTGGGCCTCGAAAATCAGTCACCAGAACAACCTAACCAAATGACCGTAGACCGTGACTTTGACTCTTACAAGTGAAATGACTTTTTCCATTTTAATCAACGGATCACATGCAAAATGTAAATGACATCCATACTACAAATAGGCCGGCCAACTGACCTCATTTCAGTTTGTTTCTACTTCCTAATTGGGCCCCTACAAAAGGGTCCGGCCAACAAGCGACCAAAAGAATTGTTGTCCTGTGGCTGGCCACACAGGGTTAAAAATCATACACCCAATCTGGGTGGGCCCCACAACCATCGATGCGACGTCTCACTCGCGGTGTTATAGAAGGTTGTCGAGGTTGACAATTTAATGCGGACGAGTCAGGGACGGCTTGGTCGCATCGTGCATCAGATTGTTTGGGGCCAAAACCGTTACATTCGACATGCACCACCAGTTTTTGGTGAGATGCTTTAAACCTCGATGCCCAACCACGCATGGACCCACTGAACAGGCCACAATGCAAAATGAAAAGCGACCTGTGTCACTTCCCGCGCAGCTATGCATGCACCGTGCGCCTCTCATGTAAAAACAGCCTTTGGAAAAATCTGATTTTAAAATGCTCCCTAGATTCCCTATGCCTTGGGGCTGTCAATGGACCAGGCATGGGGTTGGCTCTGACCAGGATTTTTGAACCATTCAGCCAGCTCATTGACGGTCCTAGGTGCAGCATTCCCAGCAATATCAAATGCCGATTCAAGTTCAAATCGACTTTCATGAGTGAACAACGACTTCAAAATTTTTTTTTAATGGATGAGAGAAATGCCATACAAAATGCCCGACTCAACAATCCAAGAGAACTGTTAACAATGTTCTGCCAAAAAAATTTAAGCAGAAATGGAATTTGGAACGGAAGTTACAACTTGGGACCTCTGAATGAAAATTTGTATTGCCAGTATTATAGAAGAAACTCACTGGGAGATTGTAAAAGATTCTAGTCATCATAATTCAATCCATCATCATCGTCATCAACCTCCACTTCAGCATCGTCAGACCCACCAAGGAGAGAGAGGAAGATAACAATGGCGATCGCCTGGGTTGCTAGGAAGTACTTGGCTCTTCTTCTGAAGGTTTTCTCTTCCTCCGTCTTCTCCCTCTTAGGTTTGGGTTTGGGCTTAGAACCTACAGAAGCCCCCATATTCATAAGATTAATAATAATAATGACGATATGACGACGACGAAGACGACAACAAAAAGGAATCACGGAAATGAGCATGCATGGTTCTGAATATTGGTATCAGCCCAGCCAAAAAATAATATGATACAGGAGTCGTATATTGGTTTCGACCCATATTAGCCAATATCGGTTGAATATTTTTTCCACAAGTAAAAGAATCAAGGAAAAATGTTTTATTTATTTATTTATTTTATAAAGGAAAAACATAAGATATCCAAGAATAAGCTCAGCCCACTTATCAGCCGGTTAACACATGTAGCTTGAGTGAAGAAACTTGTTATCATTGATGGGTTGTTTCAATCCTGGCATGGGGGAGCTGAGGGGGGAAACTTTTCGTGTGTGTTTTGGACATGTATATAAACGGTGTATCACACCAGTCTGACCATCCAATTGGTGGACATTTACTGGATGATAAAAAAACAAAGCATATCTGGTGGTCCTATTCAGGAAAGTGTCTTTGAATCAGAGATTAGGACTGTTTCAAAAAAGTGAATAGCGTGTAGCGCCGCATTCACCCCTCTAAAGGGTGAGGCGTAAGCCACATAGCTACATGCTACTTCTGGATTTTTAATCAAGGTTGTGCTTGGTTGCACCAATTTCATGATATTTTGCACCAAATTAGACTGATTAACCATGAAATTAAATGAAATTTCACGATATCTGGTGCAACTAAATGCAACCTAAAGTAGAGGAAAGGGCAGAGATTAACTATAAAGGTAAAGACAGTAACAAAACTGATTTAATACCGTTACTTGTATTATTTTACCAAAGCATTGAAAAGGCCAATTAATTTTTATTGAAAATACAAAAATGTAACAAATCATTGAAAACATTAATTGATGTTAATGTTGTAGTGAAATATAACTCGTAATGTGAGCTACGCCATGTATAGCATATGCCAATTTATCATGTAGTGTAGGCTACACACGACTTGAGCTATTTTCAAGAGCTAAGTAGCGTTAAGGCTAAACTACGCAACATAGTGTCAGCCACATGCTACATAGCGCAAGCTATTTAAAACACTGTTAGGATTGTTCACCCAGTCTGATTCTGCAACTCAGCGACCGTGAGTTCCATAATTTAGTTGGTTTTTAGTTAATATTTGCCACATGTATAATTTCTGACTTCCCCTGTATCAAGGGTCATATACTGCTAGAGTATCAAATGACTCCCAAGAACTAAAAAGGGTTTCTTTGAATTTTCTCCAAAACACAATTAATTGCACACGTAGGTGGTCTCTCCAATCGACAAAGTTGTGACAGAATGTGAACAGAAAAGGTCATCTGCAAGATTAACCAACAATTCATGTGGACTTGAGGTGATGCAAATAATTTACAGTTTGAAGAATCAAAACTATATCTAGATTCAACGATGGTCAGAGCCTGAATCAACCAGAAACTTGAGCATATTGAGTTTGAGCAATTTTATTTCCATATGTGCATCTTCAAGCACCTAGGCACAAATGTACCATACTCGTGTCGGATCCATGAGGTTCATCAAGCAATTGACTTATTGCATGTGTCCATCCTAAAAATAAGCCCAGCCCACTTATCAGCTGGTCAACACACGTAGCTTAGAGTGAAGAAACTTTTTTATCATTTCCTAACGTCCATTTCTTTGTAGTTCATACACATTTGGACTTTGGGCAACCAGATGATTGTTTCACATCAGTCCATGTGGTAGTGTTTGTGTTTTGTGCTTGAAGATGGGAGCTAGGAATACAATTCCACTTCAAGGCTCAAACCCCTTTTCTACAAATTTTAGTGTACTTCCTTGAGTGATGGTCGATCAAGTATAATGGGTACCCATCCAATTTTCTTTCAAATAGTCAGTCAAGTTTTTCAGATGCTTAATTGAGAGTTTGAGTACAACACAAGATTCTATCCTATTCTATTATTAAAAAAGTAGAAAGCAGTTGCCCCCTCAACGCATCTTGATTAAATCAAGAAGGAGATTCAAATGGTTGATTGGGTTTTTAAACTTCTAGGTTTTTTTTATTTAATTCATTTTTTAAAACTTTGATTTGAGGCACTTGGAACATTTTTCGAGAACAATTTGGTTAGGGTTTACACCCCACGATCCCCCTCTTATGACGCAAGGTTAAACAACCCATCTCAGTCTCACCCATAAATAAATATAGAAGTGCTTGAATTTCATTGCAATATCTTACTCCAATGTGAGAAGGGTCCTCTCCTTGGTGTCGACGATGATGAAGGGTCACGAGGAGACCGTGGCACCGATGATGATGAGCCGGCTTCCAAGAATTTCGTCTTTAGATGTTCAGCATATCTTACAAGATTGTCATGCTTCATGAGCTGGCTACGCAATACAGATGTATCCTATAACATCAGAACACAAGGAGAAAGAATCAGATAAGAGTGCGGTAGAAATGTCAACATCAACCAGTGAGAATGCTTGAACAGCTGACATCTAAAAATGTC
Organism: Magnolia changhungtana; assembly: GCA_030180095.1. NCBI lineage: Eukaryota > Viridiplantae > Streptophyta > Magnoliopsida > Magnoliales > Magnoliaceae > Magnolia > Magnolia changhungtana. The sequence goes on along the minus strand of JASAUF010000630.1, from coordinate 7,934,025 downwards.
AAAAAGCGCAAGTAATATTAGTAGAGGATTACGGATTTACTTTTTTTAAAAAAAATTATGGATTGGAAATGTTATTTCCACATTTATTATGGAAAAATATTATTTTGGAATCATAATAAACCAGGAAAACAGAAATCCAGGAAACTCCTTTAAGATCTCATGTTACCTCTCTATAAAGCTGTACTTACAACAGGTGGAAAACTGTTTCCCAAAAAGAAATATGTTTCTGAAAAGAGAAAGTCCAATGCTCCTAGCTGCAGATGAACACGAGATGCTCCAACCAATCAACCCGAACTGTGCATTACGTGAAGTGGGAATTTCATGGGCCATGATGCAAACATCATACTGATCAGATTATTCCAAACATCCAATCAATAGTCCACAAATACACTATTGAGATTGTTCAAGATAGGTCCCGTCAATAATTTTACATTGTCCATGTGTTCTCATTATGGATAATGGATGGCTTACTGATTCTAAAAAATCAGTTCGAACAGATGATTCGAACTATTCCAACCACACTTACAACTAACGAAAGAGATGACCATTTTTTTAAAGGACAGAGCTTTCAGGATAGAATCATCTGATCAGTGTGATTCTTTCTTGAAGTCCCATGAAGTATGGGCTGTAAGTTTGTAACTATAGAAGCTTCGATCCGTTTCTCTTCTAGAAAAACAAGAAAAATGTTTATCTATTAACTCCACATATTTGAGTACTAGATCATCAGCTCACCACTGGAACAAGGCTATATTACTTTGTTTTCATAAAATGGCCCACACCTTGTGTAAAAATGTGTGCGAGTCAATCCTCAATCTATGGTGGACTAAAACTCTAACAGAGAACATAAATTCAATCTGAAACTTTGTCATCTGTCACATTACTGCTGCTGCTGCTGCTATGTATACAGAGAGATTATTGCTTACGCACGCAACTTAATTTATAGAAGCAATGTAGATCAGCATCTACAATGCAGCTTCGTATACAGTAATTTACACAACAAACAGTGTTATAACATTTATATATGTGTCAGAATGATGCACAGCCATATATTCTTAGGGTAAAAGGCTGATCATCCTGGGGCTTTGAAGAGAAATGGTACTGCCAGTTGGACCATGTGGATCAGTCTAAGACCCACCCACTTCAGGAGGTAAGCCCCACCATGGATAGCCCTTTTTTCTATAAAGATGATTGTAACCATTAGGAAAATGAATTTGAATGCAAACCAATTGATTACCTCTCGAACGTTTTTTTTTTTTTTTTTCCCATCAATATGCAGGGCCCAACTAGCAGACTACAGGTTTGCTTTAGTAGTCGATGGACTACAAGACTGCCTCATAATGTTATAAGACGCATAGCTTACCTAGTTATGCATATTATTTACGTTATAAGAATTATACAACAGTGATAAAATTAATAAAAATGTAAGTTTATATACAAATTAGGTAATTTAAGTGGTAGACCATCTGATCTAAGAATAAAAAATGCACCTCATTGCTGACCAATATGAGTGAAAAACAAAATAGACACCTCATTGGCACCAAACAACGGGGCCCAATCACATGCAATCAAAAGAGCGTGTGTTACATGCACCATTGTGTGCTACTAATGATAAAGCGTCTTTATCTTTTAATTTTTAAAGTAAGATAGATTTGGCCATATCATTCACCTTAGGAAGTACCATGATGACCATAAGCCTCATCATCATAGCCTTGTCCCAGCTATTTGGGTGGCTTTCGGAATCTTGATCGCCAATCAGTCCTATCCAAGTAATCTAGCCTTGTCCCTAGATGTCGTTGCACATGACTGAACCATCTCAACATGCACTCCATCATCTTATCTCTGACTGAGTTTGGGAATACTCCAAGGTTGCTTGGGATGATGCCATTCTCAATTTGTCCTAGTCTTCCCATGCTAAATGTCTGCTCATGTCGCTTCTAAGTGCCAAACACTCCCATATTGCATTGTCAGTCAATTAACCGTCCCATAAAATTTTCATTTTCACAGGCGTGCAGTGAACACGAAGTACTCCTAAACCACATCTCCACTTTATCCACTCAGCTCTAATTTGGAAACATCCTCCCAATCTCTCTTCCTCATCCTCATGAATAGTAGAACCAAGGTAGCAGACACATCGCTTTGAGAAATCTCTTGACCATCCATTTTAATAAAGTGTCGCCTATATAATTGTTCTCACTACCCGCCTGGGTTTGGGCGAATGGCTAGTGTAGTGGGTTTGCTCCCCACAGATGCAAGATCGACTTCCCTCCCCGCGATTTACGCGATGCACGTGGTTGGTGGGTGATTGTGTGCATACGCAAGGAATAGTCTTGCCTTATAAAGGGGCGGGGACACCCTGTCATCATCAAAAAATATAATTGTTCTTACGAAAGTTTCATTCCAAATTCTCTGCTTTGGGTGAGTCCTACAGCGCCTTTGCCTCATGTGTGGCTCTATCCAGGCCCTCCGAGTGTAGTTGTATTCAGAATGCATGCTGCAAATGTTAAAATCATTTATTTTATTTTTATAAAACTGATACAGTATGGTCGTGTCGGCCCCCGCTGTTACACGATATAGGGGTGAATTTGCTTATTGGGGAAAAAAGTTATCAGTATTGGCTGATACGATCTGATACAGGCCATAGCTGCACCAATACACAGCCAATGTGCTAATACCTGCCAACACAGCCATAGTGGCCCTCTTTTTTTCTTTTTCTTTTTTTTTCTTTTTTTTTTTTTTTCAAGCCTAGAGGAAGTTTGGAACTTATTTTAGACTATATCCTGGCCTTAGGAATCAAAACACCATACTTGGGGGGATTCGATGAATCAAAGTGAAATGGAAATTTTTGGTGAAAATTGAGAAAACGGGTTAACCATATTTTTTTTTCCCATCTTATTTTGGTTTTGTTTCAGTGAAATGGGCCATAATCCACCAAATCATGCTTGATGTGTGCTCAATCAGGATCTAATTGGCTGACTTTCAACAAATCAAGCCGACAAACAATGTTCATATCAAAGAACAGTTTGATACACAATTTTTTTTATTTTATTTTTTGTAGGGATAAGTTTTGATACACAATTGAATACATGTATTAAAAAATAAAAGTGACAGATTCTTGTGTTTTACATTCTTTCCTATTTCCCCAATCAATTTTCAAGATTCTTTGGACAAGGAAAAAGGCTGATACTAGCATGTATCATCTGATCAAGTTTGATACGGTCTAATACGCCCCGTAGTATTGTGTCATTTTTGGGCCTGGCCAATATGCTTACCAGTACTATTATTCGAAATTGGATAAAATTCTCACAATACACAACCTGCAGAAAAGGAATATGATCATTATGAGCACTAGCCCCCTATGCCTTAAAGATATGGAATTTGCAAGCCATATTTTCATGTTTTTTTTTTTTTTTTTTTTTTCCGGTTTGCAATGGATGATTACGGGACCAATCACAGCCTTCTTCATGGCCTCGAAAGGGGGCCCCTAATCAAAAAGAAGGAAATTTCTATAACGTTTATCTCTGTTGTCTAGTCTATGCCTCTATGGTCTTTATGGAGAGAAAGGAACAATAGAATCTTCAAGATCAGATAGGAAAGTCATGTAGTATTTGTCCATTCAGCTAAAGGGATGGTTCTGATATAGGCCTTGGGGTCCCAGTTCAGGAGTTGTAAAATGGATGAAATTGTGGGTTGGATAGATAGGCTTCACTCCTTTACAGTAGGGTAAGAGGGCTAACCTCTCATCATCTCTTTTCTCCCTCATATCTTTATATTTCCCTTTTGTTTAGTGCTACTAAATCTTTAAGATCCCATTAAAATAACTCCTTGGTTTTGCTAAACTTTAGGGCTTGTTTGATAAGCAGTAATCCATGGCAAAACAAAGGAATTTGTAATCATAATTTCCCAAGGTACCATTGAGGAATGGATTCCAAGGAATTCTATTTAAAGTGGAATGTTTGATATGCAAGTGGAAATCCCCACTTCATCTCATGAGGGCCACCGTGGATTTTGTGCTTGAGAATGGTAGAAATGGAAATGTGCCATGATTACATAAGGAATCTGTGATTCCCTTTGCAAATAAAGAAAAAAGATAAACAATTATGATTACACTTTTACTTTCTTTTACCATGGAGTCCTGCTTATCAAACGGTCCTAAAGCCTCTAGACTTTAGAGCCTTTTTCGAAACCTAGAATATAACATTTGCCCCTTCTCTAGTCTCATTGACCAAAAGCATGTTATCTGCAAAGAACATGATATGGTAGACCTAATCCTGGACACACCTGCAGTTGAGTACCTGCAGTTGATTCTTGGGCAATCGACTCACCTAATTGAAATAACCTAGTCTATATAAGGAAATAAGGTGAAAATACCATACTCAAAATGCACCGGATACAAAATGTGGAAGATAGTTGAAAAGGGATTGGGACCACATCTTCAAATGCCAAACACAACACATCAACACCCACACATGCCAACATGACACATGTGGGCAGGATCAGGGACGTTCATTGGGTGGTCACACAAAGAATATCCCTCACTCCAAAAATCAGTCAGTCCATTTATCAGGTGGGCAGTGGGCCACATATATATGCAAATAGAAAGTCTTAGATAATGCACTTCCATTGCATTTTCCAGTGTTTGAATTGTAATCCTACAAGGGGAAACCTCTTTTCCCTCCTATTTTGCCATTTAAAATGTCACATAGGAGGGAACTTCTTTTGCCATCATTTGACTTCTTGGAGAAAAGGTTGTACTCCCTTGTTGAGGTGGGAAAGGCAAAGGCAAACAGTTTGTGCAACATCCTCCGCTTTCCAAGCAAGTGCAAGCATCTTGCCGACATAAACTAAATGCTTTGCCAGGTTTACCCTCAATCCAAACACACCCTAAAGTACGTCTAAAAGGTCACCTCTGGATAGTCAGCTTCAAATCTTTTTTGCCTGGGAATTCTATCTATTGATTCACATCATTGACATATAATGCATGCTTGCAAATGTACTAAGTCCCTTGCATTTCAAATTCTCTGTCAATTGATTCATGTAGTGTATGCTTGCAAATGTCACAAGTCTGTTGCATTGCTCATTTGGAAACAATGTTCTAGTCACTTCTTTTTCATTCCCTTGTTGATGATTACATCTTACGCATTCTACAGATTAATCTCATCAACTCCATTAAAATGGTATGATCTTATTGAAATCTGACAATTTTATATGAAACCTGAGATAAAAATGCACAGCTCAACTGGGGGATCTTTTTTTTTTTTTTTTCTTTTTTCTTTTTTGAAGATTGCAAAGAAATATATTAAGAAGGCAAAAACCATAAAAACAACAAGCTAAACAAAGAAACAGAAAAACAGAAAACAAAAGAAAAACAAAAACCAAAAAAAAAACCCTAAAAAACTCTATACAGCTCAAGACAACTAGGGGCAAAAGCACTAATCCAAGATGGAGGAGAAGAGCAATCTGTCTAAGAGATTTAGATTGGTCAACCACTCCCTCAGATCCCAGATTAGCTGCTTAGAAACAGAAGAAGAAGAGGCTTGATCTTGAAAGCAGCAATAGTTCCTTTCTTTCCAAATGGCCCAAAAGGCAGCCATAAACGGGATCTTAATTAACAGAACATTGAATGTGAACTGCCCATTTCACCAAAAAATGGAATGGGGTACTTTTTTTTCCTGATTCTTAAACTTTTAGCAAAAGAATTGAAGGGAGATGAAAATCAGAAAATGAAATGGAGTTATGAGTGACATATTAGGATTGACTGCTTTCCATTGTAAAATGTTCTGCTCATTACTACATGGAAATGACATAGAACGTTAAGGACTAAAATAAAATGCAAATGTCAAAATATTTTTTATAAGTCGACAGCTTATTTTCTAAGAAAATATTGTTCAATAACTTTCATAGTTTTGTAAAACTTGAAAAAATCTTGTGGTTTATGACCCAAATTCTCAAGATTTTACAAACTGATGATTTTCGGAATAATGTTCCTGAAGCAAGAGAAAAAAGTGAGCATATAATTTATTTATTTTTTCAAGGAATAAGTGAACATAGAAAATAACTCAACTGCCACCACAAACTAATTACTAGGTACATTTACTAGTATAACCATGTACATAAACAACATTTTTTTTTTCTTTTTTTTTAATCTTGTCCATAACCAATACATTTTTTAAGGGTGCCATAATCAACAAAGATTTTCCTACATTTGAATGAGATTGGAGAATATACATGCTCTGTAAAATTGTGAAATTGCAAAAGTTGTGGGGATGTAAACTAATTATTAGCAACATATAACAATATGTCCATAACCAGTGCATGCATTAATGGCCAGCTTGGTAGCACCAAAAGTTAATATTGGATAAGCTATCCATGTCATGTGGACCTTGACCAGGTTGTCTAGGCTTAGCTATCTTGGACTAACTATTCTATTGTTGTTTATCAAGCACCTTGGAATAAGGAAAGGCTATTTGAAACATAGTGCATGTGCATGTTGACAAACTAGCACATGTGGCATATGCAAGGTGCTTGAAGATGAACAGTGGCACATGTGGAGCGGTTGACAATATATAGTGGAACATGTGGCACATGAAGTGCACATGAAGTACACGTGAAGGTTGAATGTGCCACACTTGTTGCATGTAAAGATGGACGGTGGCACTTGTGGTGCCTGTTTACTACAATTGAATAGTATAACAAATACCATAATGGGGATAAGAAGGGAAGAGGCTTTTTAGAAACAAGAGTCCTCTCCAACAGTTAAAAATGAGAATGTTGTTCTCACTTCTCTTGGATTTTGTGCAAAATAACGCTAGACAAACAACAGACAAGTGGTTAGGTCCTGGACAAGGTAGCGAGGGACTGAACTTTGCTGCTACCCGACGTCGCCTAAACCAAGAAATTACATGAGACTGGAGAATAAGCATGCTTTTTGTATAACTGGAAGCTGCAAATGCAATCAGTTAAGAAACACAGATATAGACGCAAAAAAACAAGTAATTTTTTCCTTTCTTTTTTGGGTTTCTTTGTTTCTTTTAACTCATCAATTTCCATCATTGTTTTTTAACCCATCACCTTCCATAACCATAGAGTAAGAGAACTCACAGCTGAAGTTTGAAGTACAAAAAGGGTATGTCCAAGGAAAATAGCATCCAAACTTGTAGGCCTGCATACAACAAAAAGAAGCATGACAGATAACTATGCATTCCTCCCTATTCAAGATAATAAGAATTCTAGAAAGCATAAGATTGCCTTTGACTGAGTTCGTACAAGGAAATATGCATGCAGGAGTAGTCAACTAATTATTCAGTTACCTGTTTTCAAAGAGAAAGGTCTGATCCCCTAACATCACTGATAGGGCCTCATATGCAAGGTTTGCTTTCCTGTAAATCTGTCCATGGAGAGAATTCAATCTGTTGACTATTCAGAAACCACTTGAGTCCATCCTTCGATGTGCTCTTTAAGAAAACATCACAATATAACAAATGCAAGTTGACGAGAAACAAAATAAAATCCAAATAGTGCTGCATAAAAAACACAAGTTAACATAGGGCCCTCACGCATCAGGACGTCCTCGTGCCCTGTCCATATGGGTCGGGCAGATCCGGAGCAGTCATCTCATGGGCCCCACATTAGATGGACCACGACCCAAAAATCTCCCAGAATGGAAATTCCTATCCTTCCCATCTTTGGCCTTTTTCCCAGATTATTGCTATTTTTCTTAACCGTCTATTTTGGGACACTGAGCAAACAGTTAGGATCTTCCGATGTGGGAGTTTTTGGTGCATTTTCATCCATGCAAGGCCCATAAGATCAATGGTTTGGATCCCCAAGATGGGGCCCCGCCTGCACGGAGTGATGCACCAGAACACTATTCACATCCTAATCCATTGTAGCAATGACCAAAGACTGCATTGGAGCAATGACTGAAGTGCCAAAATTCAAAATAAAAATGGAAGACAATCACGAATCATATAGCGGTTAGAAACCATAGAGACAAAGAACGAAAGAAACCTCCGCTTCTCTTTCTACAGCATTGACTTTTGTTATCCCAAGTAGTAGCTTTGCAGCTTGGGTTTGCTTCCAATGGAGAACCTTGCCTACTGGCCATGGAAGATCAGAGAAATATATCTTATCTGCAGCACTTCCATCGGAACCCACCCAGAGTTCATAGAATGCAGCATCCACAAGCCACGAGCTGATCATTGCCTTTGTCGACAACCATTCTGGGATAGAGTTACTTGGAAGTTTCGAGTCTAGATCAACAATACCATCTTCTTTTAGACTTTCAATGGTCCCGCCCTTCTCATTATTGAATGCCACATAATCACCATACTCAACCAACGGTATGTCATCTACAAAAGATTAAGAGCCATCATTACACCAAGATGATAGAGATTAAACAGAAACGCCTGTGGACGCACACATAATATAAATATAAATGATCCTTGGGCAAAGGAGAACCTTTTTTTTTTTAACACATGAATGATGGAACCTAAAGAATAAATTATCTGGCATCTCATAATGTTTTTTGTTATCATATTGAGGATTGTGTTCTTTGTTTCCACAAAAGACAGTGACAATTAAAAAATCTCCACCCAAATTTCTCAAGTTTCACCACTCGAATTTCTTGTAGCATGAATGACTTTTCAAAATGGCTAGCCAGGAATGAAATGGTGGATTTACCGATGGGAGGGTTGAAATTCACATGGTCAAATGGCCAGATTAATGTCTCAAAATGAAAGCTGGACAGATTCCTTGTCTCTCCCAATTGGATTGAAAAATATTCTCTTGCCCAGCAAAGAAGCTTGCCAAAACCGGTATCCAACCATTGTCCTATTATGTTAGAAGTGGATTGGGGCCCTCACCCGTTCAAGTTCAAGCTTGTATGGTTATCAGTTGAAGGTTTTGCGGAGAAAGTTAGGGAATGGTGGTCTTTCTTCAAGGTGGAAGGTTATGCAGGATTCCGATTATTCCATAAGCTAAAGATGTTGAAAAAGAAATTATTGGTGTGGGAAAAAAAAATAAAAAAATATTGGTGTGGGAAAAGGAGGTATGGAAGCTCCGTGAAGAGGAATCTGCGAAATTGCTTCAGAATATCCAGGCTCTTGATTCTAAGGAAGAGGTTGGGGAGTTGTTAAAGGAGGAGCAAGGTTGGAGGGAGATATATGGGGCGGAATATAATGTGAGGCTTAGAGAGGAGGAAATCAAATGGAGGTAGCGTTCTTAGGTGGTTTGGTTGAAAGAGGGTGATAAGAATGTGAAAATTTTTCAGGCTATGGCAAGTTCTCGGGCTCGGGTTAACAAAATATCAAGTCTAGTGGTGCTGTGGTGGAAGGGGAGAGAGTCGAAGGTAACGAGAAGGTATGTGCAGCTATTGTAAATTTTTATAAAGAGTAGCTTACAAAAGAAGCATGGTTAAGACCCTCTTCCCTCTTTGTCTTCGAAGTCGGCAAAATTCTTGAAAAGCGCAGTTTCAAAGGAAATTAAAAAAGCACTCTCAGAGTTAGGGAAGGATAAGGCTCCAGGTCTGGTTGGTTATCCAATTGCGTTCTTTCAAAACTTTTGGAGTGTGATTAAACACAATTTGGTCAGCTTTATCCACAAAATTTTCAAATCAGGACACTTATCTACAGAATTCGGGATGACTTCTATTGTTCTAATTCCTTAAAAAAAGGGGGGGGGGGGCATAAACATTAACGGACTATAGGCCCATCAGTCTTCTTGGGGGTCCATATAAGATTTTGGCAAAGATCTTGGCTTTCAAATTTAGCTCAGTTTTAAGCAAGATGATCTCCAAGGCTCAAGAGGTGTTTGTGAAAGGTAGACAAATATCGGATAGCGCTCTTATAGCCCATGAATGTATCGATTCTTGTAAAAGGAAAGGAAAGAAGGGCACCATTTGCAAGTTAGACATTGAGAAGGCATATGATCATGTGGATTGGGAGTTTCTTGACTATATGCTAATGCGGTTGAGGTGCGGTGTCAAATGGAGGAATTAGATGCATGTATTCGATCGGCAAAATTCTCGATTATGGTTAATGGAGCTCTGAAAGGGTATTTTTCATGTTCTAGAGGGTTGCAACAAGGCAACCCGTTATCTCCTTACTTATTCGTGGCAGTGATGGAGGCTTTTGGGAGGATGTTAGATCAAGGGGAGTTAGCGGATTTAGTGGAAGGCTTCCGAGTGGGTAACTCATAGTTCCAAATCTCACATTACAATACGCAGATGACACATTACTCTTATGCGAGGCAAAAGAAGGAAAAGTATAAGCCTTAGGACAATAATTCATTGTTTCGATGCTATTTCGGGATTAAAAGTCAATATGGCCAAAAGTGATGTGGGATGGGTCCCTTAGCAGAGGACATTAATGGTTTTGCAATTTGGTTCGGATGTAGGCATAGTTCATTCCCAATCAAATCATGCCAAGTTAGGTCAGGAGGGAGCTCGGTCTAGGCAGGGGAGTACCCAATCCACGTCCATTTATGAGTCATTGAAGATTGGTATTTCTAATCTACTAGAACTGAACTTTCTAAGAGCGAAAAGAAATCCCTAAGAAACTTAAACAAAAAAGGAAATTGCAACAACTAAGGGGTCATTTGGATGCCCGTAAAATCATTAAGTTGTAAGAGGACTGCACGTAGTCATATTGCAGGGGTTGTTGGATACCTGCATTTGCATGTAAAGGCTTTACAAACTATAGATACATTACAACCTTTAGTTGTAATCTAGAACCTTGCAAAAAGCAGTGTTTTAGATTACAAGAAAAGTCTTTACAGCTAAAAAGACATCACACATAATAGAATACAATGGTTGATACACGCTTGTGATGCGTGAAACCCACTGTAATGTGCAATGTACATCTAGTCTGTCCATCAGCTGTAAAGTGTTTGAACTCAAAACATTACATGCATCCAGATGACCCCAACGGACTCCTCCCACGTGTGCATAAGAGGCCCCCATCTGATCCTATTCTTGTGCACACGTGTGGGATGAGATGCAATTGCATCAATTGCTAGGTAGTTAATGTAACAAAAAACTATAGCTGCTTTTTAAATAAATCTATATATTTAAAATCATGAACAAACAGAAATGTTTTAAAAAAAAACAAAACAAAAAGGAAAAAAATCCAACCTGAATCGGGATTGGCGGTGTCGAAATGGACGTCGAACGGCAGATTGGCGAGGCGGAGGTAGATATAAACGGGTAGGCAAGAAGGGCAGGCAGTTGGGAGACCAAAACAAGGCTTCCGTGTTACAAGAACAAGCCCTTTCTCTTTCTGATCGTCCATTTTCAATTCCTTCCCCTTTCTTGGAATTCCTTTTTGCCGGAGAGAGAGAGAGAGAGAGAGAGAGAGAGAGAGAGAGAGAGAGAGAGAGAGAGAGAGAGAGAGATGAGGAGAGGAGGGTTTCAAGAGCTTGTATTGGAATTTCCTTCGCTTTCTTGGATTTCCTTTTCTTCGGAAGGAATCTGGAGAGAAATGAAATGAAAAGGAGAAATGGGAGAGAGGGAGAGCAGAGAGGGAAAAGGGTTCTGTCGGGGTTTGGTGGCACCGAGATGGAAGAAGGGCTGTTTCGAATCCTACTGTCCCCACGCGCGAGCACGTGCGTGACACGAGGGCTGTTTACAAGGTGGGTCCCCAATCTGTCGTGCCCGCATATCAGGGAGCAGGGAGCGGATCGGGGTGGGTGAGACCCCGGATCCACCGATGTGAGTAGGACCTCTGACTGTGATGTATGTGACTACATCCACGCCGTCCATCCGTATTGAAAACTTGTCTCAGGGCACGATAAAAAGAGTGAAGCAGATCCAATTCTCCGGTGAGCCATAATACAAGGAAACAGTGGTAATTGGCTATTAAAGACTTCTCATAGGCCACAAAAGTTATAGATAAAGCTGATGTTTGCGTGGTATCTTCATCCGGATCTTTGTGACCTTATCAACAGGTTGAATGGCAAAAATAGATTCTGGTTGCCCACATAGAGTTTTTAACTGTGGGGATTCAATCATTATTTTTACTACCATATGGTTCATGGACGCGGATTGCGTCCTACCTCACCCGGTAATCCATACACTAATGTAGGAAACATAAAACGTTTTGATATGATAAATGTATATGGATGTTTTGGGCTTAAGTGGACCACCATTAAAACTTCCACCGTTAAAAACTTCTCCTAAATTTATGTTTTCACTTCATCCAAGTCTGTGACTTATTAATAGTTTGGTATTCATGGTGACATCCAAGAAAGGTTGCAATGGTGATTATCACTGGTCAATATAGTCCACCGGAACTGTGTATCCAGCTTTATTTTTGTATGATAGATACGAGAAAAGCAATGAGCAAAGATAAAATACAGCTTGATCCAAAACTTAATCCGCGTCCATGGTTCATATGACATTTGGAGTTGCTTATTTTTGGATTATGCCCTAAAAGTTTTTAAAACCGTTGGTCAATGTGGATTTAAGTCATATTTACAACACCTTTCTGGAATGTGGTCCACTCCTATGACTGAGATTTTGTAAGACCCGTATCTAGTCCGTCTTTGTTACTGAAGGCTTCCGCGATCTCCCTCATCCTCGACTCTTGTTTCATATCATAAAATGATCTTGCATGCCAAAGTCGGGAAAAATAGATAGACACCCCAATGTATGGAACATCACGTCGTCATCATTGGAGAGGCCTCACATAGGCACTGGGCAGGTGCACTGACCATCAGCCATTGGCTGGTGTCCAGCTTGCTCTTTAGTTGGTGGCCACACTCCGTTTCATCTTGATTTATGTGCTTTAAATCTGCACCGTTCATCCAGTTTTTCAGGTCATTTTTGGGCTGGACAGACCCAACGGCCAGCAACCCTCTATGCTGTGTTGTTTTATCCACACTGTCCAGCCGTTTTGGGTGGAAATAAGGGATTGGCCCACCTCCTAGGTGGCCCACATCCATGGGACCCACGTTGCATATGTGGTGCCCACGTTGTCCATCATCTGGAACGTGGACCCATCATGATTTATGTGTGCGCCCATACCGTCCGTCCATGGGACCACATTGATTTATGTATTTGTCCACACCGTCCAGCTAATGGACGTGTGACCCCTGATGAGTATGTATTTCATATCCTCACCGCATTGACGGTGGGACTCCAATTATTGTTTTCTCAGGTGTTCGTGGGATGGCCCAATGGGACCCAACTGCATGTGTTTTAACAGTTCGTCTAGCATCTCTGGACGTTGGAAACTCTCCACAATATATATATATATATATAATATATATATATATATATATATATATATATATATATATATATATATATATATATATATATATATATATATATATATATTGCATTATGTTAATATATTATCTTATATCTGGTATCTTTGGGACCTTCCCATCCAACATATGAGATCTGCACCGTCCAGGGCAGCCACTGTTGCATATATATTATATATATAATTTATATTTGCCCATATAATATATGATAATATTTTTAACAGTGGGGTTTCAATCACTATTTTTAGTGCGTATATGGAAGCGGATTGCATCCTACCTCTGCTCAGATGGTAATTTGTTCGAGCAGGGCTCACCATGATATGGGCCACGTATTTTATCCGTCATCCTTTTAATCGTTTGATACTAAAAATGATAAAGGTGTAAGATATGATACAAAACCATTGACAGTAGTTTCAGAGATCAAAAATAAGACAAATATAGTGTGGACTTGCAGAAATGTGGGATTGAACTTCCACCGTTAAAAATGATATTTGTTCTTCTTCTCATCCAGTTTTGTGACCCTATGAACAAACTGGAGAAGTGTTGGATCAAGTGAAACTTACTTTTGTTATGTGTAGTATGGTCCATCCAAGTTCTTTTTTTTGCATGACCTTATTAATCTCTAGGTTAGGTGGTAAAAAACATTCAACTCGGCAGCCATTTGTATCGACCCATTAGAAAGGTTGCAACGGTGGGTGTCATTATCACCCATTTGTATTGGCTCGTTTGAATCAACCCATTTGATTTAGCCCATTTGATGCGGCCCGTTCGATGCATATTTGCCCATTGGTGCGATCTATATGATGCGGCCCACTTGATGTATTTGAGGCCCAGATAAGTGGCCCATTTGATGTATATGACACCCATGTGTGGGGCAAATGATACGAGAAAAGCGATGAACGGTGTTGAAAGAATACTTACATCACATTTGCCTCACAGAGCCCTGCCCGGATGGATTACCATCTGGGCGTGGGTAGGACTCAATCGGCGTCCATGGTTCATATGACATTTAGATTTTCTTATATTTTGGATTATGCCCTAAAATGAGCTTTTAAAACCGTTGGTCAATGTGGATTTAAGTCATATATGTTACTGTGAGCCCTACGGCCAGGGTCCCACATTTGTCGGTGATCATTTCGATGCCTGGTGAGATATATGATTATGCGACCCGGATTGGCATTGATCCCATTGTGACACGTCCATGATGCATGGCCCATTGGATGTATTTAAGACCCATGTGTAAGGCCCACATGTCATGTATTTGAGGCCCATTGTGATGTATTCATGGCCCATGGGCAAGGCGCCCATTGTTGTATTCATGACCCATTGGTGCAGATTGGGGGAGGTATTCTTATAGAATATGAGGGGCCTGCCATTATGTATATGTTTCATCAATGCTATTCATTCAACGACCGTTTTAGTTTATAAGAATGAAAAAAAAGGAAGACTGCAAACTCAAGTGAACCACACTGCATGAAGCGTTGGGAACACATTGAAAGCTATTTGTTGAAAAATTTCCATGGGAAGGCCCATTGTTATTATTAACCCATGACATGATTCCACCTGTTGTTGGTATATCTTCCTTCGTACTGATCTATTTAGCTTTTATGAATATGTCGAATGGCAAGTAAATATTATGGTGAACTTTAGAAAATTTCCAGCATAAGAGTTCAATCCTCACGACTTCTTATGTTGTGGCCAATTGAGTTTTTTTTTTTTTTTTCCTCTCTATCTCTCATGCTCCTCTCATACCTAAAATTATCTTTCAAAATGAATGAAAGGCACGGATAAAACATATTCATTATGGTAGGCAGTATAGACACCCAGGATTGTCCGATCTCTAACTTAGCAATGGTTTACATTCAATTCTCATTATGTTCCTGTCATTTGAGGCTAAACACTTGAGATATTGAATCCGCTTGATATGTGGACTTTTGGGCTTGCATATCCTAATGTGTACCTTCGCAATGACCAGATTTCGGTTGATATGGATGAAGGGTATGGAAAGGATGAATTTCCTACAACCATCATGTTGAGCCCCATCTAGCTTCCCATATCTGCCAAAGGCTTTCGCAGCGCATATTGCATTCTCCAGGCATATGGTATTTTAGATTCTGTGTTTCATATATATTTATATGATATTGTGGACTCATCATGATTACATAATCCTCGACATTTGATATTTGGCTCTTTATAACTCCTCGTTTGCATAGCTTTCTTGGGATATTGATTGAAGGGATTGTCCCAGTATGGCATTGGAAATTTATGATCTTGGAAGTTAAAATTCCTACTCTTATCGATTTACACCTGCGTGAAATTCAGATCATGTTAGGTGATCTATTGTATCGATATGGATCCCATGGATCTTAAAATACTTGACACTTACCGTGCACACACACACCATCATTACCTTAAAATCCCGAAAATCCGTGCAGGTGATGTTATCCACCTTATTCCGCATAAATTTGCTTCTGAGCTTGATTTTTGACTTATGTATTTGGAAAGGATTGAATCAAATGTTTAATCTATGGATGGTTGTCTTTGTGTTTGCCAACTTGTGGTTACTTATTACGAGTTAAATGTATAATCCAAATAATAAAATTCTCTTTGTAGGATCCAATCTCATGGATCTTAAGACAATGGGGTATCCAATCGACAATACCATCATAACCTTGAAACAACGGTTAACTCGGTGCGTATTGGGTGCTACCGCCAGCCATCCATCCTAATACTATTCAATCCCTTCTAATCCACCCGTCCAAACGGCCTTTATTGTTGTAATTTACATGAGCGTTGAATCTTTCTTATTTTACATATCTAATTAGAAAAAATATTTTACATTTATAAACGAAACTGTAAAACAATTGCTTACAATGGTAAAACCTGCTTAACGATAATTATCATTCATTTATCACACGTTACATTATTTTACTGCGGAAAAACAAAGCGGGTCTAAAATATTTATCCAACTTTTCAAGCCAATAATCCAAAAAATCCACTAATATTATTTATTTTCAATCACTACGGCTAAAGAACTAAAAGGACGAAAATTCAAAGGTGTAAAAAATGCATTCTTTTTATTTTCTACTATGGAAATTACATCAATAAACTCCAAAAAGAATCAAACAAAGAATTCGGGCTGTAATGAACGGTCAGGACTCGCCATTGTTGCATTTGCTAAGCTGGGCCACGCCCCGACGCCCATCACAGCCCTACAAAGAATGTTACATTTACAACTATAGAAAAAGCTAACATCCTTCACAGGCGAAGATGAGTCCCACGTGCGGAGATCTGGGCCGCTCATCACGAGATCCCACTGTTTAGGTGCCATTTCTCAATCACAGCCTCGTAGGGTCATCGGGTGGGCCACGCCTGTACAAAACAACGCCCACACGTGTGGCCCACATCATATCGCACGTGCGGCACCTCATGCCCCGTCCTTCTCCGGCGTGTCCTTCTCCCATTGCTTCATCACCTCCTCGTACCCCTCGGCAGACTTAACGGCGAACTCCGTTAGCGTACTAACGGCAGCCGACATGCCCGCGCACAGAATTCTAACGGCGACTTCCTCCGTCACACGACCCTCCTCTCTCTCCGCCGCATCCACCTTCCCTTCCGTGTCGGCCGAAACTCCGCCACCGAAACGCTCTGCTCTCTTCGCCTCCTCCTCCCCTCCGTACACCGACGCGACCCCGGCCGCGAAGAAATCCAGGCCCTCGATCGCTCCGGCCTCGGGGACAGCGTCGAGGAATCCGGACCACTGGATGCAGATCTCGAAGATCGGCGGCCCGGCGTTGGATGGGCGGGAAGGGAATAGGAATTTCGGCGTGTTGGTATCGGATCGGACGCATCGTTGGGCCCACCCGGCGAGGGAGCGGACGTAGGACCGTTCAGATGTGACCCAGGACTCGAAGCAGGCGCGCCAGTTTCGGAGCTCCGACTCAAGACTCGCGGCGGATCGGGCGAGTCGGGCCGGGTCCGGATCGCCCAATGTTTCGGAGCGTTTCGTAGGCGTGGCGGATAGGATGAGCTTGCCTTCCTCTATCGTGCGCTTCTGGATGACGTGGCACTCCGCAATCACTCGCCACATCCTCGACAACCTGTTGTTAATCGTGAAAAACAGAACAAAATCACTATTAAAAAAAAAAATGCCTCTCCAAGCAGAGGGCGATCCAAACCGTTGATCTGATGAGACCCATAGTAGCTGGAGTATAACCCGCAGCCAACAAGTAGACGGTTATGATATTTGGATGGGTTCATATCTAGACCACCCATCCAGTGGGTCCCAC
Organism: Magnolia changhungtana; assembly: GCA_030180095.1. Lineage (NCBI taxonomy): Eukaryota > Viridiplantae > Streptophyta > Magnoliopsida > Magnoliales > Magnoliaceae > Magnolia > Magnolia changhungtana. The sequence continues at coordinate 7,916,473 of JASAUF010000630.1, read as the reverse complement.
CATCAACGGGACAGATCATGGAAACTGAGCAGATTGGATAATCCTAACCATCCAATGGGCTGCAAATGGGTGATGAAGAACGAGACTTATTTATATGATACTCAATCAGATGGGGACACAGCAATTTATATCAGATCCGAACCGTTGATCTGATAGAAGACACAGTAGATTGGGTATACCGCGAGGATCTTCCAGAATGGAAGGCAATGACCCTTCCATTGATGGGTGGCCAAACAAGTGGATCCATTGACAGTGGGCTAGAAATTTGAATGGCTGGGATGAGGTAATGTAAGGGTTAAAATGCATGTGACCCCAACACTCAACCAAGCATGATATGAACTTCTCAAACAAGCATGATATGAACTTCTCATAAACCAGAGATGGCAATGGGAAGAGCTGCAGAAGTCCATATTTAATACAATCAAAGCAATTTTCGGTTAGGGCAATCCATGGTATGAGGCCCACCAGATGGATGGTCATATGAGGGGGCCTTGGCAGAATGCTTCCCACAATCCAATGGATAGAAAAGGACCTCAGTTTGAAATGTGTTTCTTGGTGCATTTGATTAGATGGACATACCCTCGAATCAGCTCCATTAGCTGTGGCTGCAGCTCCTCATCCCTTAATGCCTTGATTCTCTTCGACACCGATCCGATCGTGTGCATGGAAACTTTCATCCGTGCATGAAGATCCCGTATCAAGGCCTTTGTTTTCTCGTCCACGGATGAATCCTCATCCTTCACATCCATGATTTGCAGGCACTTCTTCTCATAAGCTCTTCGAATTCGAGCTCCAGACTGTTAAAAGGACGAACATGAAAAGATTTTGTATTCACACCAACTATCAAATGATCGGATGATCGGAACGTTGATCTGGCGAGCCACCACATGAACAAGACATAGCCCAAAATCAAGGGCTGACGAATTATCCTTGCTTTGGTTCAATGGCATAGTTTAGAAAATGTTGTGTGAAAGACAACAAAGGTATCATCATCACATTCGATAGCAAAATCACAAGAACAGAACTGCTAGGATTATTCTATCACCCTGGTCTTTGGGCTATGGCCCATCTTCATTTTGACCCATCAGATCGATGGTTCTGGTCGCCCTAGACAGTTGCCACATGTCGAGATTGGATGAGAAATGGGCAAGCAATCATCTCTAGCAAAGCAAGATCAGAACTCAAATTATCTTATCTTGTGCTGAAGACGGCATCGCTTGTCTCTAACACCTGAGCCACCATAAAGAAGATCTGGAACAAAAACCAGGATGGTCCATTCATCAGGTGGGCCATACTAGTGAAACCAATGCAAGTGTATCGTTCCAATATTCACTTCAGGTGATCTTCGTAGTATGGTCCACCCTCATCACGGCACCAATGTCTGCACTGACGCGACACATAAGTGGAAAAAATGTTGTATGGTAAGTTAACATTCAGCATCCTATCGACCATTTCTCCCATCTCTACATGTGATTATTTAGCTAATACAACCCAATCAGTGGTAGAAAGCATACCTTAACTTCCTCATAAAGCTTCTTCTCCCATTCGCACAATCTGTCTAACGTTGATCGGTGACTCCTACGAAGCATCCAAGATTCATCAGAGATGTCGGAACCGTCGTCTCTGGAACCAGAAGAAGCGTGAAAGAATGAAGATGATGTCGAGCGGAACAAAGCAACCGGATTCAACAGTTTTGCAGCTGTACAAATGAAGAGTATGTTAAAGAGGACAGTCCATCTTTAAGGGCCTGTTTTGATCATCCATTGAATGCAGATCAATGAAATGTGGATGGAAGGGTGTGCACAGTGCCTACAACGAAAATGGGATAACAGTGGGTCCGACCCATTTCAGATGGGAGCATTTGTGCTATCTGCATTTTCTGTGGGATGCGCCAAACGGGTCCTAAATGTAATTAAAAGGACATGCAAAATCTCCCACCCCTGTCATAAAGCTTCTTCTCCCATTCGCACAATCTGTCCCACCACCCCCAAAAAAAAAAAAAAAAAAAAAAACCCAAGAAGAATCTCATTCATTGAGATTATGTCATGCTTCAGTGCTCCTAGTTGCATTGGGACACTTAAACAGTCCAATCGATTGATCCAGACTGTCCATTAGGTCCAACACAAATTTCACAAGATACAATGCAAATATTGCATGGATCTTAACCATCTGATCATTGGCTTCTAATATGGATGGCCAAGATCATTTGTCTAAAATAGGTCTAACCATCTGATCATTGGCTTCTAATATGGATGGCCAAGATCATTTGTCTAAAATAGGTCTAACCAACAATTGGGTCCATCTATTTGATAGTTCCCATCATGGATTATTTAGGATTCCAAAGATCCACTTCTGTTAAGCAGGCAAAAAGGATGGCCACAAAAATAAGACTATTTATAGAATGGATTTGATCATCCAATCAGTCTTATCTGACTTAATGGACTATTTAGATCGAGCTATTGGACTGTCCCAGTTACCCGATGCTTCGGAGTATTTCTCCTGTTTGAATTGCTAGATTTTGGCAACAGAAAAGGCCACGTGCACATCTGCATGTGACTGCATGTACTAACCTGGATTTTATTGGGACATCTGAGCCATGCATCAGACACATTCGACGGAACCCACATAGAAGATCCATAGAACAAAAAAATCACTTCAGTTCACTCATCAGGTGGGATACAGTGGTTCAATTGCTTTCTTACAATAGCCCACCTGATCAGTTTATCAGCTGATTTTTAGGTCAGGTCATGAACACTAATGGGGCCCACCCTGATGACTTTACTGGCTGATTTCTATGGAGACGCAACCGATGCATGGCCTGTCAGACACATTCAACAGACCCAACCATATAGATGATCTGTCACTCATCGGGCCGGATACAGTGGTTCAATTGTTTTCTTACAATGGCCCACCTGATCAGTTTACCAGCTGATTTTTAGGCCAGGTCATTAACACTATGGGGCCCACCCTGTTGACTTTACTGGCTGATTTCTATGGGGATGCAACTGATGCATGGCTCGTATGTGTGGATGGATAGGGGTGTGTGTGTGATCTCAGATAGGATCCAAAACTAACATGTGATTGATCATACCTGTTAGCTCAGCTGCAGTTGAGGATTTCTGTGGTCCAGTTGCCTCCAAAATCCTCAAAACCTCTGTAGCAGAATTGCACACTGCACTGAACTGGTTATCGAGGTCCTTGACAACCTCTGCCATACTCGTTGGTCTTCGGCTCGCATAGACAGTAAAACCAGTTCTTTCTAACGCTGCTTCTCCATCTCTGGTCACTACTTCCTCTCCATTACCAACCTTAGTTTCCACCCCATTTTGTGCTTCCGATACTTCAGTGCTGTCTTTACTCTGAGATTGACGCCCCTCCTTCCCGTGCTCCATATCACTGTCCTTGCTAACACTTTCTTCCTTCATTTCTGCCTCTTTGATATCCTTTTCCTCCTTTTCTAATTTGGGTATCTCTTTTTCTTCACAAGCTTGCCTCAGCTCTGCCGTTTCATTGTCGATGTCCATCCGATCGAGACTGTTCCTAGTGGGGTATGCGTACGTATCCAGCGACAAAAAGGGGTCCCAAAAGAAGTCGAATTGGGAAGTCTGGCTAGGCGATGGCGGAGGAAAGCTTGACTTGTGGCATGGCGAAGAGAAGAAGGATGAGTTCTTACGTGGTGGTGATTGTGCGACAAAGAAACTATCGATTCCGAAATGATGCATTGGGGGGTAGGATTCTACTTTCATGGTCTCCGGTGACTGGGGCCTCTCAATGACGGAAACCGATGGAGTTCCGCTTGATCTCAAGTAATGAACTGTGTGAGAAGATTGGGATTGAATTGGGGTTGTAGATGAGGACTTCAAAGGAATGCCAATGGGCTCAGGGATTGTTTTCTTCGTGGGTGTGGAGAAGGGATTTATGAGTGATTCGCCAATGCATTCGCGGCCTTCAGCTCCATCGACGTAGTCCTGGAGCGCGAGAGAAACTCGTCTTAGTGACTCAATATAAGCAGCATGCCTGGCTGCAAATTGAATTCTATACTCGATGGCCTGTTTGATGAATCTCCTTCTATCCTTACAAAGCTGGACTGCCTCCTCATCACCCAACTTTGAATTAGAACATCCCATTTTTCTCAACAGTCAATGGATTTTTCAGATTCCAATTGTAACCAGATTACACAAGAAAAACAATCAACAGCGAACCAAATCCTCAGGATCTTGTATGACTGCTCAGCAAAACAAAAGAGAGAATTTTGAGACCTTCAATACATATTTTCCAAGTTCCAACAAAGAGGAAACAAGCATTTGCTTGGCCCCAAGAAACAGTGCATGTGATCCAAGCTTTACATATCGTGGGCCGTCGTAAAAGATAAGGTTGTGCCCCAAAAATCTCCTGATTCAGACAATCATAACCATCCATTTGGCCCTTGGTTAGATATGAACAATTGACTGTAATTCTCCATTTTCATTGGGTGACCATGATCATATGATAGAGAAGATATTGGGGCATGGCCCATCCTATAAGAGGAAATATGCAATGTCAAATCAAGCATTTGCTTGGCCAAATAAGCAGTGCATGTGATCCGAATTGTGCATATTGGAGGCCCTCGCGGTAAATAAGGGTTTCCCAATTCAGATGATCCTAATCATCCATTTGAGTCCTTGGTTAGATATGAACAACTGGCTACAATTCTGTCTTTTCATTGAATGGCTATGATCACATGATGTAGAAGATATTCGGGCATGGCCCATCCTATGCTGGGTTACACCAAACCAACAACTTCTGATTACCTAAATCTGGGCACCACCTGCAGCTAAAGAGGAGATATACAATGTCCAATCAAGCATTTGCTTGGCCCAAGAGACAGTGCATGTGATCCAAGTACATTTTGTGGGCCCTAGTGGTGGATAAGGGCATGCTCCAAAAAACTCCCGATCAAGATGGTCATAACCATCCATCTAGACCCTTGGTTAAATATTTCTTTTTCACTTATCTTCTTCTTTTTTCTTTTCTTTTCTTCTTCTTCTTCTTCTTCTTCTTCTTTTTTTTTTGGCGAGTTCTTTACATATGGGTTCAAGAAAGTAAGGTTGTTTTCGGGGAGAACCAAAAGGTAGTTCAGTTCCATTCCCTAGACTTTTAAAAAACAAAATTTTTTTTAAAAGTAGTGGTGCCCTTATCCACCACTAGGGCCCATCCTATGCTGGGTTACACCAAACCAACAACTTCTGATTACCTAAATCTGGGCACCACCTGCAGCTAAAGAGGAGATATACAATGTCCAATCAAGCATTTGCTTGGCCCAAGAGACAGTGCATGTGATCCAAGTACATTTTGTGGGCCCTAGTGGTGGATATGGGCATGCTCCAAAAAACTCCCGATCAAGATGGTCATAACCATCCATCTAGACCCTTGGTTAAATATTTCTTTTTCACTTATCTTCTTCTTTTTTCTTTTCTTTTCTTCTTCTTCTTCTTCTTCTTCTTTTTTTTTTGGCGAGTTCTTTACATATGGGTTCAAGAAAGTAAGGTTGTTTTCGGGGAGAACCAAAAGGTAGTTCAGTTCCATTCCCTAGACTTATAAAAAACAATTTTTTTTTCCTTTCTTTTTCATTCGATCTCTATGATGTGATCATAGCTTAAATCCGCGCCAAGGTTTCAGACAAAAAGGAAATAGGATCAGAACTTTGGTTAAATGTGAACCATCCATTTAGGCCCTTGGTTAAATGTGAACCATTAGAATGGCTATGATCATATGATAGAGAGGATATTCAGGCAATGGGACAAAAAAAAAAAAAAAGAGAGAGAGAGAAGAAGAAGAAGAAGAAGAAGAGGAAGAAAATAATATAAAAGAAAATTCTTTCTTTCATTAGAGCACCATATATTACCCACCCAGCTAGAGCACAAAAGAAGTACAAGAAACAAAAGGAAACCCATGGACACTATTTCTAAGAAATCAAACTCAACATCTAGTATACAAAAACAGAACTTTCAGCCATTTTCAGACACGGATCTTCTATGTGAATGCTGTGGAAATCATGATTTTGTAATTTTCACTTCATTAAATGTATCAATGCAATTCAATTTGATGGTGCATCCAAACACAGCCTTATCATTGCAATACAAAGTTAAATATTAAAGAAAGGATGCTCTTTTCTTATTTCTGAGACACAATGCATGCTGGAAGGGAAATGCCAAAGAATTCATGCAAGTAGAGATTCAAGAGGTGAATCTTCACACACGTGCCAACATGGAATGCATGTTCAAGATCTAATCCATATACCAGGTGGGTCTAAGTGTGAGCTGCTCCACCCATCAGGCAGGCCACAATTGTACATTGAACATAGGCTATTGGTGATTTTCTTTTTAACCATTCTGTAGCACACATGTTCAATATGAACATGCCCCATTCCAAAATCCAGCTGGTCCACCCATAAGGTAGGCCACTACTGTACCTTTAATATAGGTCGTTGGTCATTTTCTTTCTAACCATCCATTTTTTTTACTTATACTAGTGTGGCACACATGTTTGATATCCAATCCATACAAAAGGTGGGGCTAAGTGTGAAATATGCAGTTCCAAAACCCAGGTTGGTCCACCCATAAGGTAGGCCGAACGGAGGCTATTCATGATTTCGTTCTAACCATCCATTCTACTTGTACTAGTGTGGCGCACATGTTCAAGATCCAATCCATATACCAGGTGAGCCTGAGTGTGAACATGCCCTGTTCCAAAATCTAGGCTGTCCACCCATCGGGTCGGCCATGTACTAGTGTGGCACGCATGTTTGAGATCCGATACATGCCCTGTTCCAAAATCCAGGCCGGTCCACCAATCGGGTGGGCGGAAAGTGTTCGTTGAATATAGGCTGTTGGGTTTTTTTTTTTCAACGGTCCATTTTACTTGAGATCTGATCCAAATGAACATGAGCTATACCAAAATCCATTCTGGTCAGACTGATCGGGTGGGCCACAAGTATATGGTGAATACAAGATATTGTCAATTTTCTTTGCATGTATTTTGTCTGTATTAGTGTGGCCCACCTGATGAATGGGGCCTGATTCATGGGCCAAGGCATGCTTACACCCCAATCCGAATGATTGGCCTGGATCTTGTACATGCATGCGACATTGGCACATGTGCTGTAATTCACCACTTCAACCTCTGTTTATATGCATAGAAGACTAAAATAAGAGATGAAACTTACCTCAAGTAATTGGGTTTTATTTGAACCTTCGCTGCAAACTTCTGCAGAAGCAAAAAGCTCCGAAATTTCAATCGCACCTACGGAAAGAAGCAAAAAACTGAAACTTTAAGTCAGTTGGGCAAAGAGATTCACCACAAAGGAATGTGAAAACATGCATAAAAGGATAAATGGAAGCTAGAAAGAATGAAGAAGAAATTTGTATTTTAGAAAAAAAGAGCTGAAGAGTATGATGAGAAGAAAAATTGGAAGAAGAATATAAAATGGTTTTCTTATGTGAAAAAAATGCAAGAAATTTCTCAAAAAAAACAGAGAAACTTTTTTATAAGGAAATGAAATGATGAAATCTACAGCAAGAAATTTAAGTAGAGCAAAAGAAGATGAGATTCAAAAATAGAAAATCAAAATAAAAATAAACAACGCCTAAAAAGATTCGATGAGATTCAAAACACACTGATATGCTAAAATCTAATATTGAGAGAGGCAAAACCCAGTTGAAGAATGAAATCTTGAAATGAAATGTGCAGCAGAAATTCAGGGGAAAAAATATAGATGAAATGTGACGAGATTCAAAAGCAGATAGGGCCCAAAGAGGCTTGTTTGGAGCGCCAATGGTTACTGAATTTCAATTAAAAATCTTATATAGAAATTTCAGTAATGGAGATTTGAATGGAGACGAATGAGAAGAAGAACGGACTTTTAGAGGCTGGAAAGAGAAGAAGGAGAGAGAGAGAGACGTTGAGAAAGCAACGGTCGAGTGAGTGAAATTCGAGAAGGGGAAACGAAAGAGGGGAAAAAGTACAGGAGTGAAACTTGTGTAAGAATATGCCCCTAACTATCATTTTAATTACTGAAATACCTTCAATTCTTGTGTTGGGTAAATACTTGGTTACCCCGTGCTAGAATAATCAGATCCACGCCGTCCGTTACTTAAAACTACCCATTTTTGACCTTGATTCAAAAAATAAAGATGATTCAACACTTAGGTGGACCACGAAAATAAATTTATACCTAAAACGTATAAATTGCATCGTTTGGCCCACCTGATTTTTATAATACTATAAATTCTTCTAGTTATTGCGTTTATCCTCATGAGGCACGTCATATTAATGGATTGGATGGGATATAGACACCGCGGTGGGTCCTACAAAAAACTAATGGTGAGCGTTCACACCCAATTGTTTTCCTAAGTTATAGCCGATATGAGTTTTTTATGATCAAGATAATTGGTTTCAATGGTTGAAATGAGGTAACGTACCTGATGGACGGTATAGATCTCCTAAAAGTTTCTTCCACGTGGCTCTCTGTGAACAAAAGTAAGCCCGGTAGGTACCTAGTGCGAGTTACCCAGCGCGGTTCTTTGCCTTGTTATGTTTTTTTTGGGTTTTCACTCCGATGCTGCAGCTCACCACCATTTAAAAATATTTTATGACCCTCCAACCGTACGCATGGGAATAGTTGTAAGGGAATCCAGGCCGTACAAACATCTGAGCCAACTGTGGATGGAGCATTATAAAAGATTATACCGAGAATATGACAGTAAGGATCGTATTCTCTGCCTTTAAGTTTGAACCACTTGTTATCTTATTTCAACCATCCATATTATAGCCATCAATTCCATATATGCATCATCCACTCCGTCCATACATTTTTCCAGATCATTTTATGAAACGAGAAAAAAAATTAGGTATATCAAAATCTCAAGTGGACCACATAATAGGAAAAAGTGTTTATCGAACCCCCACCGTTATAAACTTTTTGAAGGACAGAAGTTTTGGATCAAGCTGATATTTATTTTTTCCCTTCAAGTTTGTGTGGCCTAATCAACAGGTTGGATGTTAAATAAATATTACAGTAGGCTCTTGGAGGTTTTTAACGGTGGACATTCAATCACTATTGTTTTCCTGTGGTATGGTCCACCTGAGATTTATATCTGACTCGTTTTTGGTACGAAGCCCTAAAATGATCTGGAAAATGGATGGACGGCGGGGATAAAACACATACATCACGGTGGGCCCACAGAGCACCGACCTCACTGGCCAAAAGTTTGGGCCTTTCATGTCGGATCCGGGTCCGGATCCTATGACAGTGTTAGTAATCGGGTTGAAAGAAGAGTGATGTCGATTGGACCCGCCTGATCTGGGCCAAAGGTTGGACTGATCAACGATCCAAATTGACCCAACAATGCGCCTTCTCAGCCGTCCATTTATGGACTCGTACGATGCGACCTATCCACGTTAAGCCCACCAGACACATCCCTACGCACGGCTGATATGGTAATTTGAGGGAGGTTCCACTGCAACGGTTGTAGATGAGAATTTCGTGCAACTAGCTGCGTGCGAAGCCCACCGTTCTGTGCAGCATCTAATCCATCAATAAGGGTTCCCTTGCAGTGAAAATCGTATGGCCCAAAAAATCAGTTTGATCCAATCATCTGGTGAGCCACAGCATAGATTTTTTATTATTTTAAAATCGGGCTTTAGTAACTTTACGATTTTTTATTATTTATTTTTGACGTGAAATGCGGTGGGTTTTGTAGCGGTTTTAAGTTTGAATTAATAAAAAGCATGTCACGGGACCTGCACACGTTTGTTCCCGTATGAAATTTTTTAGTGGGAACTGATTACATACAGGCAACCGTACTAAACTTGTGGTACGTGGCCATATTTATGGGAAACATGGGAATTTTGTGGGAAATCAGAACCATGAAAACGCTGTGGGGCTCACTATCAAGACCATCATAGTAAAAAATCAGTCCTTTATTTTGATCTTGTGGGCTATAATTTTGGAATCAATGGGGGACCGACGATTTAACTCAACATATACGTGTGGCCCACCGATTGATCTTATCAGATTGAATTTCATTAATAATTATCTTTGTTGTGGAGCTTACGATTTTCGTGGTACGGATATACTACACGAGTGGTATGTTAGCGGTAAATAGGGTAAGGTACCACAAGTTGGGACTCGGATTCGGTAGTCACCACTCCCGTACGGACGTCGTTGCTGGAAAAGAAATGTGGGCCCCACCATGATGTATTTATTTTATCCACGCCGTCCATACATTTTTCCAGCTCATTTTAGTGCATGATCCAAAAATGAGGCAGATCTAAATCTCCGGTGGACCGCACCACAAGAAACGGTGGCGATTGAACGCCCACCATTAAAAAAATCTTGGGGGCCACCAAAGTTTTGGATCAAGCTGATTTTTGTGCTATTCCCTTCATCCATCTCTTTGCGACCTTATCAACAGGTTTGATGGGAAATAAACATTACAGCGGGCCCTAGGAAGTTTGTAATGTTGGCATTAAATCACCACTGTTTCCTGTGGTGTGGTCCAGCTGAGATTTGAATCTACCTCTTTTTTTTATTTCATGCTATAAAATGATGTCAAAAAATGGATGAACGGTGGGGATAAAACACATGCATCACGGTGGAACCCACATAGCTTTTCCAGAACCGACGTACGGCACTGGAGCGTCACCACCGGAAACCGAATCCCACGAGCTGGGGAACCGTTGCCTGTAAAAGTCATTTTTTTAAAATAAAAAAAAAAACTCCCTAAAGTAGCTTGAAAGAAGATGGATTGTCTGGATTTTTTGTGCCTTTGTGGCCCACCCAAAAAGAGTATACGGTAATGATCTTTTGGGTAATGGAATCCCAACGGTCAGCAAATTCATGAAAGAAAGAGATAAATGGTTCGTATCAAAAGTTATGATATAGCCATCTATTTCCCACGAAAGTGTCACACATGTAGAATATCCAGTCCGTACAAAAGCTGAGCCGCATCATGATCCATTGATAGGGAAATCAGGCCGATCTGATCATTGGCGGGCCGTACCAGTACATTGAATCATACCATCAATCATATCATAAGTTATGATATAGCCATCAAATGGATGATCAGGATTGCTTGATCATTGTAGTGTTCGAAATGTGGTTTGGATAGCTACATGATTGCACGTGTGAGGAGGATGAACACTCGTTAGATGTGGCCGTGACTTTGGGGCCCACCTTGATGTGTGTGTTGTATATACACACTGTTCATCCGTTTTTGCCAGCTCAATTTAGGGAATGAGCTAAAAAATGAAGCAGATCCAGATATTAGGTGGACCACACCACAGAAAACAGTGGTGATTTAATGGTGGGCGTTAAATCGCCACGGTGGGAATGAAAAACATAAATATCACCTTGATTCAGAACATTTGTGGCCCATGAAGTTTATAATGGTGGGCGTTAAATCACCACTGTTTCATGTGGTATAGTCCACCTAAGGTTTCTATGTGCCTCATTTTTTCGTCACAGCTGGAAAAACGAATGACTAGTATGGATAAAACACACATCATCGTAGGACCCACAAAGCTTTTCAAGAACAGACATATGGCACTGGAGGGTCTGCACCGAGACCGACAAGTCGGGTGTTGGGATTTGTGCTACGGAATCATTAAAATATGGATATAGGATAGCAATCCAAGAGCACTAAGCAATTATAAGAAAACACAAAGATTTAACATAGAAAATTCTTTCAAAAAAAAAACCACGGCACAAAGTGACAAAAATGTACTATGAAAGCATAAATGACAAATAAAAATGATTTATCCGATTCAAACAACCTCGAATCTCATCCCTGCTACACCATTTAGAAACCCTAAAACCTTTCTAGAAACTCTTGGAACCCCTTTAGAAAGCTTTAACATCCCTGAGAATGGTCCTAGGGGCTCCTATTTATAGATGAGAAAACCCTACTTACGCACCTCTGATTGCTTGCCTCCAAGTGCAGAGGTTCATAAGTAATATCCCGTGAATATAAGGTCGATCCCATAGGGAGATGAATTGTGAGAAGGAAAAAATCAAATGCAAAACAAACTAAGTAATAAAAACTAAAATAATGATTTGATTTTAGGATTTTTGAATGGATGTAATTCAACTGAATAAAATAATACCTGAGCTTCAAAGTTTCACACATAGGTTAATGTTCCAAAATCATGATCACTCGGATAATACAACTAGGATCTGAGCACTATAGTCAGCCTAATTGAAAAATAAAACAGTTTAAATATTTTAGTAAGTGATATAAAATATTAGAAAATTATGGATTTGCACCATTGATATATATTCTCAAGCGCCAGTGATTTTAAGAATTCAATATCAACGAGATAATGAAAATCAAAGAAATATAACAAGTTGAGAACCTCTCCTATCTAGAAAATTTGATTGATATAGGGTAAGCTTATCCATCAATTTGGTTCTCATAGGATGGAAACATATGGATCTCACAATAGGATAAAAAACAAAACCTAAATAATAGATAACATGCATACACCATTTTTCTCATCATTAAAAACATTCAATCATCATAATCTTAAAGAATTATTAAAGCCATGTGCTTTCCTTCTAGCTTGGGCTAGAGATAACTTAGAAAAACATAAATAGAATAGAGAAAGAAAGCAGCAAGAATGAAATAAATATAAATGAAAAATATTTAAAAGGAAAAAAATAACTTATAAAATTGAAAACCCTTTAAAAATTTAAATATTGCTTTTGAATGCTTTTAGTAATGCATAGGATTGCCTTAGGAAGCCCTATTTATAATTAAGGAACTCTAATTTTCATACAAAGTTTAAAAACCTTAAAAACTGCCTCAAATATATGTAAGTTTTTAAAATAGACTTCTCGTTGCATAATTTGTTTAAAATAGATTTTTTGCTACACAGTTTTCTAAAATAGACCTTAGAGTTTTAAAATAGACTTTTTCAGAACGATTTCATGATTCTTTATTTCAAATTTTCAATTTTTTTCATTCTTTACTTGATTTTCTCGAATCTTTGATATGTGAATTCTTCAATCTTGGTGTCCAAAGATCCATCTCTTAGTATGGTGATTTTTTTGCATCAAATTCATGCTTTTAACACTATTTTTCAATCCAAGCACTTAAGTTCACCTTACAACACATACATGAGTAAAATAGAATATTAAGCAGATTTATGTTCATAAAACCAAGATGTCATGGGGAAAATTATGCAATATTTGAGTCTCAACAACCTCTCTAGAAACTGTTTCAAATTTACGCAGTCCTCGCACAAACTGCGCACCATTTACATAACCCTCGACTAGTCGAGTCAGGTCTTTGACTGGTCGAGCTTATCCCTCGACTAATCAAGCGTCTCGAAAATCTAAAATACATCGTTGCTGGATTTCGAGTCGAACCATTTGTTGAGATTTGCGCTGCAGAATCACACAGATATGAATCTAGGATAACAATCCAAGAGCACCAAACAATTACAAGAGAACATAAAGATTTAACATGAAAAATCCTTTCGGAGAAAAACCCACGGCACAAAGTGACAAAAATTTACTATAAAAGCATAAATTACAAAAAGAAAATTACTTATTACCTATTTCGAACACTGGAACCATTGCCTGTAAAAATCTTTTCTTTTAAAAAATAAAATAAAAAAATCAAACAACTCCGTAAAGTAGCTTGAAAGAAGATGGATTGTCTGGATTTTTTGTGCCTTTGTGGCCCACCCAAAAAGTGTATACGGTAATGATCTTTTGGGCAATGGAATCCCAACGGTCAGCAAATTCATGAAAGAGACAGATAAATGGTTCGTGTCACAAGTTATGATATAGCCATCTATTTCCCACTAAAGTGTCACACGTGTAGAATATCCAGTCCGTACAAAAGCCGAGCTGCATCATGATCCATTGATAGGGAAATCAGGCCGATCTGATCATTGGTAGGCCGTACCAGTACATTGAATCATATCATAAGTTGTGATATAGCCATCAAATGGATGATCAGGATTTCTTGATCATTGTAGTGTTCGAAATGTGGTCTATCCACAGTGTACGTGCCCCACAATTTAGATGGTTTGGATAGCTACATGATTGCACGTGTGAGGAGAATTAACTCCCATTCGATGTGGCCGTGACATTGGGCCCACCTTGATGTATGTGTTGTATATCCACGCTGTCCATCCATTTTACCAGCTCATTTTAGAAGCCCAAAAATGAAGTATGTGGACCACACCACAGGAAACTGTGATGATCGTACGCCCACCATTAAAAATTCCTTGGAGCCACAAAAGTTCTGGATCAAGGTGATAACTGTGTTTTCCCTTCTTCCATGTCTGTGTGACATTATCAACATGTTTGATGGCAAGTCCTTACAGAGGGTCCTATGAAGTTTTTAATGGTGGCATTAAATTACTACTATTTTCCGTGGTGTGATCAACCAAAGGTTTTCATCTGCCTCATTTTTCTGTCACATGCTATTAGAATGGGCTGAAAAAACGAAAGATCAACATTGATAAAACACACACATCATGGTGGGACTTACAAAACTTTTAAATAACAGACCTACGGTACCGGAGGATCACCACCGGTCATTTGTAAATTTTTATTTATTTTTTATTAAAATAAAAAATAAAAATCTAACCACTTGGATTTGGTTTTTAATTTTGATTTCTCGGTGCGTTTGATTCGAGATGGTGAGTGCATATATTGAAATTTTTTTTTTTTTAAATAAAATAATTTTACACATGCACACACACCCCCACACACACACACCATGGGATTTCACCACCGTGGCTACTTGAACCCTTGACCCGGTGTTGAAACTCCAGGGAGTCTACCACCCGGGTAAGAGTAAGTACCCACCGTATGCATATATTGAATTGAGTTATGAATAATTGAATTGCACAAAAATTCAATTAAAAGGAGCTATTTTTCTTTTAGTGATTTTAACTTTGACCTAACATGAAATAGCTGGCTTTTGGTAGAGTCTACTTAATTGACTTGAAGAAATTGGTTGGTTTCATGTATGTGTGTCCATGTGTCATCATCAAAACTAGTAATGTTTTATATGTATGCATGCGGGAGCAATTGTGGTAGCAGTTTGCAGGTCGAAAAAGGTTAAGAGTCATCTAGTGAAGGAGAAATAAGGCATCCCTCATCCATGTTGGGACTCTCTCTCTTTTTTTCTTTTTTCTTTTTTTACACACGCACGCACACCACCACACATTCACACCATAGTGGGATTTCACCACCTATGGGTACTCGTACCCTCAACCAGGTGTTGAAACTCCTAAGAGTCTACCACCAGAGTAAAAGCAAGGACCCGATCCATGTTGTGACTCGCTGCCAAGCCTTCTTGTTTTTCTTGCTCCGGTGATAGACTCTTAAGAGTTTCAACACTTGGTCAAGGGTTCCAGTGTCCATAAGTGGTCAAATCCCACTACAGCGTGAGTGTGTAGGTGTGCGTGTGCGTGTGTGTTTTTTTTTTTTTTTTTTTTTTTAAAAGCCTTCTTGTTTTTCTTCTTTCTTTACAACCTCTGGCTAGAACTTGTGAAACCAAACTGAATCTTGCGTTGACCCAGGCATAGAATCGGGATATCACGAAATTTGGTTTGTGTGCTATGGTGTATTTCTGACTCTCTCTCTCTCTCTCTCTCTCTCTCTCTCATTTTATTTTTTTAAGGACGTTTGAAAACTATGTGTTCAACATTTTGAATCCACGGCCAATGTCTAAGTTATATAGGGTGTCTTACTTAAAATGCTGATATTTGTTTTGGATCAAGCTGATATTTGTTTTCAACAGGTTAGATAGCAAATAAACATTATAGAAACATTACAGTAAGCCTTAGGAAGTTTTTAATGGTGGGGCATTCAATTGCCCATGTTTCCTATATTGTGATCCACTAGAGATCTGGATATGCTTCATTTTTGGATCGCGACCTAAAATAATTTGGAAGAATGGATGGACGATGTGAATGTAGAATACATACATCAAGTTGGGCCCCACGATATGGGTTGTATCGTCTTGGGTGAGGTCGGGGCACACCTAATCCATTTCTGGCTCTGATAGGGTATGGCGCCTAACACCACAATGTCACTGTTACCGTAGACTTGAAGCTATGATTTCATGCATTCTTGATCCTAAACTTAACCATCTAATAAATGGGCATCTTCTCACTTATCAAGAGTTGTTTCTGATTTTTGTCCTTAGTGTTCATTCGCATGCCACCAAGTAAATACCTATAACTTCGTCAACTTGGACCATGACCCAATCAATATTTTGAGGCTGAAATGACAAACTGAACAGTAATTAGATCTAATATGTAACAACCATTTTGATATGTTTCATTGGGCTTTTTGCTACTATACACCTTAGCAGTCATTTGGATGATAGTAAAGTCCTTAAGTTATAAAGGGATTATAGGTAACCACCCAATCAATTTAGTGTGTGCATGCTTTAATGCTATCTCCAAGTCTATAAAATTTAAAATCAAGTCCTTATGTGATTTGTTGATTTTAGAAGGTTCATTGCCTAAGCTTTATGGTATGAATACCTACTTTATTCATTGTAAACACTTTACAACTAGCCAAACATACCATTTGTTTACCTATAAATAGTTTACTACTTAAAAAAGTCAAACAAAATAGCATGTAAATTGATTACACCTGAAATTCTTTTTGAGTATAATGTGTTTATAATTAAAAAAATTACAGGCATCCAAACGGCCCCTTGGGTTTCATGGTGGCGCTCAAATAACATTACTTCTCAAAACATTATTATTTTATACGCCCATGCTCTAACTCCATTTTTCCTATTCGAAATTGCTCTTAGATACCTTTTTCGAATCTTTATGCAATGGTACCTTCTCTAGTTAGGGCTTTTTTTTTTTTTTTTTTCTAAACTCTTCTATCTATGCATGTTTTTTTATTTTTCTATTAATGTTTTTCAAATTCTTATGATCCCATGCTCGTTGGATAGATAATTTGACAAAAATTCAAATGGATTATGAATAATCTCATTTGGGCTCTATTCGAAAGTGGACTCAAAGTCATCACGTTCGCTCTTATTTGTAGCCACGCACAATCTCACAAAAATTATCATAACTCTCTCGTTATGAGTCAGATTGATGTGATTTTGTAATAGTTGGAAAGATATTTCGATAAACTTTCAGACGGATTTAGAATAATCTCATTTGAATACTATTTGACCATTAAAAAGTAAGCCTAAAGTTTATGACATTGTCAAGTCATGTTCATTCTCATTTCTAAAGCAACCCATGTAAATGATCATAACTCTCTCATTTTTTTAAATATATCTTTTCTTTTATTTTATCAGTTTGTTGGCAAGAAAGAAGAAAACCCCATGTTTTGGCGGGAGTGGATTGGATGCAGCCCTAACTTCAGCCAAGGTGATGTGCCTCTTATTATGGGGCCCACTTTGATGTAGCTGTTTTATATCCATGCCGTTCATCTGTTTTTCTAAGTCATTTTAAGCTACACGCTTTAAAACGAAATATATTCAAATCTTATGCTGACCATACTATAAAAAATAGTGGAGATTGAACATCCAAAACAGGGCTGCAAATATGCAATCTTCCACTGGAACTAGGGCTTTCAATGGGTCGGGTAGCCACAACTTGCCTTTGGACTTGGCCGTATTGGGTCGGGTTTGGAATAGTGTATCAGGCCTGACAGTCGGGCTCGCGCTTAAATCAGGAGGCTGATCGTAAATTAGGTCAAACATGGGCTTACCACGTCAAGAGCCCATAAACCCAGCCCGGCCTGACAGGCCTTTTATAAACCGAAATTTCCTCATTTTCTTTAATTCTCTCCCTCTCTCTCTCTCTCTCTCACGGGAAGCACACCAAAATATCATTTATCCGTAGATATATTCAGGGATCGGACTTGGGTCGGGCTCTGTATAACTGTTTCGGGCCGGATCGGGCTTGACCATTTCAGCCCACCGTGTGCCCATACTGGATTTGGGCTTAGGTTGAGAATTGCAGGCCGAGCATGGAGAAAGTTCGACCCGGTCCTAACCCAGCCCATTGATAGCCCTAATTGGAACCGATTTGATCACCTAATGAACGGTCCTGATCTTAGGGGATGGTTCATATGGGTCATTTTTAAAGCTTTGCGTGTAGGCATGCATACTTGTTGAATTTCTTCTCCTTCTTAGTCAAAACTGGAGCAGCGCACCACCGAAATAGTTATATGATACATGTCATCTACCCTTGGGGGCACACGCATCTCAATTCAGACAAGAGGAGTCATATTTTGGAAATCAAGACCATTGGTCTCTTGAGACCTGCCATGGATGGAGGATTCCCAAAATCCCATAGGCTTGACGAGCAAAAGACCAATATTAAATGTGGACTGTCCTCATTTTCTCGTCTTGGCTGTCTATCAGAAAGTAAAGATTGACATTTTTAACCTGCACCTATCGATAAAATATTTCGTTCATACTCCTTCCTTGATGGAATCCAAGAGATCGGTGGTCTGGATTACAGAACCATGGGCCTACTCATCAGAACGGGAAATGCTTGTATATCATGAGTAAGGATCCTTTGTTTGAGTCAACCATGACTTTTTCGCTTTTCTGCATCGTCGTTGGTCATGGTAGGGAAGCAGTATTAAATGCGTGTTTAACCATGCAATTAGACTGCAACAATCACGATTTTTCTGCTTTACGCGGAAGCGGATTGCGTACTGTGTTACCTTTAATATACTGAGTAAACTCTGTGAGCCTATCGTTATTTATTTCTTTTATCCGCTTCGTTTATTCATGTTAATAGATAATTTTAGAGTTTGAGACCAAAATGTAAGCATATCCAAATGTTAATTGGACCACACCACAAGAAATAGTGTGATTGAACCTCTACTATTGAAAAATTCTTAAAGGCCTTGGAAGTTTTAGATCAAGCTAATGTTTGTTATTTCTCTTCATCCATGTCCTTGTGATCTTATGAATAGGTTTATGACAAATAAACATTACTGTGGATCCTAGGAAGGTTTCAACGGTGGAAATCATTATTCCCTACTTTTTCCTGTGGCATAGTCCACTTAAGCTTTGGATTTAGTTAAACTTTGGTATCAACCCCTAAAATTATTAGAAAAAATGGATGGACGGTTTAGATAAACCATATACATTCCCAGTGAACCTATCTGAGTTTACTTAATACGATGAGAGCGCACAAAGTAACGCAGTCCGATTTCCCTGATATGCTTGAATAATCTGATTCATAAATAGATTTATGATGCTTGTTTTGCCTCTGTCGCGACTCAAGATCCATCGTATGACGCCAACCAATGGAGTCCACCTGATATGCTTGAATAATCTGAACAGTCCATATTACCGTTACTGCTGTTAATCTTTTAACAAACAATCACTCTTCATAGATAATCCTAACCTTTGAAGTTTGGAGCTGAGCGCAAGCCATTAAGCAGTTTCTTTTTCATTGTTTTGAATTCATCCATACAAGGTGAGCATCAAAATCACCGGTTCAATTTTTTTATCTTTTTTTTACGCTAACAACTATATCAGGAATTCTAAAAAATGGACGATTTTGATCATAGTAGCACTCAACATGTGTGCCCAATGTGCTGCGTCAGACACTGGGACATTAGTCGCGACGGAGATAAAACGAACTCTATAGAATTTTCGGTACCTTTTCAGAAGCCGAATAGGTGCGGCCCCAGCCGCACCGAGACGTCTTGGTGCGGCTGTTGCCGTAGGCCAACCTTAATGTATGTATCATATATCTATGCCGTCCATATGTTTTTCTGGATGATTTTAGGACATGAGCCTCAAAAGTGAAACAGATAAAAATCTCAGGTAGACCATACCAATGGAAAAAATGGTCGGTTATTATTAAAAACTGCTTATAAACCCCCAAAGTAAAACTGATCGTAGGGCCCAAAAGTTTTCGATCAAGCTGATATTTACTTATTTTTCCCTTCATTGGTCCTTATCAACAGGTTGGATAGCAAATAAACATTACGTTGAACCCTGTGAAGTTTTTAATGGTGGTGCGTTCAATCATGTTTCTATGTTGTAGTCAACAAGATATTTTGTTTCATTTTTTGGATGTCCTAAAATGATCTGGAAAAACGGATGGACGGCGTGGATTTAGAATACATGCATAAAGATGGGCCCACGGTAAGGGCAGGCACCGTCTTGGGTGAGGTCGAGGCAGCACCTAATCCGCTGCCAGGGACTGGAGGTTTCCGTAGCAAAGACGGCCCTCTCTCTCTCTCTCTCTCTCTCTCTCTGCAGCAAAGACGACCTTCTCCACCTTCTGTCTCCCCCCGAAATCCCTCTCTCCGAAATTCCTATAATGCCCATGGCTTTTAGGTTATTTTCATCCCGTCTCCGCTCCCGTCTTCACCATTCCCTCGCTCATCCCGTCTCCATCCACCGTCCATCCCCTCGAATCCGCTCCCATCTCCAATCTCAGCCGTCAATACCGTCTCCTTCCCCCCATCTCTCTCCAATCCCTACCAATCAATCCCCCTTATTCTCCACCAGCATCTCATCACAGCTCCGCGCCCTATCGACCCTCCGTCGCCCCCCAATACGTTCATCCCGCACCGTCGATATCGGCGCCCGGGCTCGCCAGCTCCAGAATCGACGGCTGTGGACCTACGCCCTTACGTTCAGCTGCGTTGCCGGCTTCATCATCATCGTCCTCAGCAACTTTCAAGATCAGATGGTCTTCTACGTTACCCCGACCGATGCCCTTGAGAAATTCGCCGCTAACCCTTCGAAGAACCGCTTCCGGCTCGGCGGCCTTGTCCTTGAGGGCAGCGTCGTCCAGCCCGCGTCCTCACCTGAGATGGAATTCATCATCACCGACCTGATCACCGACATCCTCGTGCGGTATGAGGGCTCGCTCCCTGATCTCTTCCGGGAGGGGCATTCTGCCGTCGTTGAAGGGACCATTCGGCCGTTTGATGATGAGGCGGGCCGCCCCCGGGACGGGTTCTTCTCATCAGGGAAGGCTGTGTCGGAGAAGGCACGGAGCGGGGTCTGTTATTTTGCAGCGACGGAAGTGCTTGCTAAGCATGATGAGAAGTACATGCCGAAGGAGGTAGCGGCTGCGATTGAGAGGAATAAGGCCAAGATCGAGGCCGGCGAGTCAGCGGAGGCAGCAAGGATTTGAATTTTGGGATTAAAGATTTTTGAATCCTTACATGACATCACTTGGTATTGCCTTAGCCATAGATGGAAATAGATTATATTGCTAGATTTATTTTTTGAGGGGGGACTAACGTAGTTTTAAGCATAGAATTGTAAGAGTCGTGGTGAAGCAGAGGCATGATTTTGCATTATTTTGAGGAATTTCCCCATTCTTTTGTTGTTGTAAGCGGCACATTTATCTTGTTTCTCCTCATTTTTGGCCATTGTATTAAGAGACCCACACTACATGGTTGAATAATTTATGTGGTTCTGATATAGATTTGGTTTCTAATTTTGATTTCTTGATGCTTTTGATTCGAGACTATGAGTGTATGTGTTGAATCGAGTTATGAATAAATGATATGCACAAAAATGCAGTTGAAGGAGTTATTTTTCTTTCAGTGATTTGAACTTTGACCTGACATGGAATATTCTACTTAATTGACTTGAAGAAATTGGTTGGTTTCATGTGTGTGTCCATGTGTCATCATCAAAATTGGTAATGTTATATATATATATATATATATATATATATATATATATATATATATATATATATATCATGACATGATGTAGTAGTGATTGGACCATGGTTACTGTGCATTACATGGTGGGGAGCTGGTCAATCACACCATGGTTACTATGCATGCATGGTGTAGCAGTATTGTAGGAGCAATTGTGGTAGTAGTTGCAGATCAACAAAGGGTTAGAGGCATCTAGTGTAGGAGATTTTAGGCATCCCTCATCCATGGTGGGACCCGCTGCCAAGCCTTCCTCTTTTATTTTCATTACAACCTGGCTAGAACTCGTGAAACTAAACTGAGTCTTGCCTTGACCTAGGTCTAGACTTGGGATACCATGGAATTTCTCACCTTGAACTAGAACAGAGCTTGGTTTCCCTGACCCAGTCATTTAGAAAGTAATCAGGTCTAGTTGGGCTCAGGTGAGTCTTGAGCTGATCAGATTGGTTTGTGCATTGTGGTACATATCTGTCATCAAGAAATGGCTTTTGAAAGCCACCATGTTTGGCATTCTGAATCCATGTCAATGTTGGACACTGACCCAAATGTCCAAGTTACATAGGGTGTCTCAGTTAAAAGACTGTTGACTGTAGGGTGGGTATGACTGTCAGTTAGCAATGTGGGTGAATTCAATCTACATATGCTGCATATGGCTATGCATACAGCCGTATGGTTGTGTATACTACCTTACACATCAATTGTAGTTGTATCTTAGGCAATTTCTGTTCACATACACCATACAGTATTACAGTGTGGCTCTTGGCATTTAAGTAAATAGTCTCTTAGCTTTGAAAATTATCAATTCCTAAAAAAGAAATGATTGAAGAATTTGGAATATTTAAATAATGTACCGAATAAAAAACATAGAAGTAGTGACCAAAGTCTATGCAACCAACATATGATGATTAAGTTATGGAAACAACACTCTAATGAAGCATGTTCAAGAAGAAGGCCACAAGGCAAAAATAAAATAAAACCTAGTGATGTACCCAAAAACAAGAATTGAACTCCAAAGGAAAGAGATCATGCACATGCAACCATAATTTCTATGTACCTGAGGAAGCATATGGATTATTACTTCAGTCTCTGTTCCTTTTTCGATATGAAATACACCATTTGTCAGGGCATGCTCATAAGATCCACATATTCCATTTCGGTTGTCCAATAAATGTCGCACTAACTTACATAAAGAGAGCATATTAGTTCAAAATGGCAAAGGAGACCAAGAACTTCGCCGGTTAGGAGTGAGTTGATACAAGTTGAAGGCTCTAGAAGGACAATGGGAAGGCCCAAAATTACGTGGATGGAGGTAGTAAGAAAAGACTTGATGGCCGATGGTTGTCTAATTGAATGTATGGCCCTTGATAGAGTGGAATGGTGGAATAGGATTCGGATTTATGTAGCCGCCCCACTGAATTGGGATAGGGCTTAGATGATGATGATGATGATGATGATGTAGTTCAAAATGAAAAAGGAAGATCTGTTTTCAACACTAAAGAGAAGGACAAATTAGAGTGGTATGACTTGGGAATAAAAGGAAGATGAAAATGAAGGGCCATTTCCATTTTCATTCTTGGACCTTGCAGTGTTCGTTGGATGTGATGTTTTCCTTTATTCGTCTAACTTTTGGTTTCTAACAATCAAACTTGATCAAGTAGGAATCATTGAGAAAAAGAAGGGATATCGGAACATAGTTTAAAAAGTTTCCACATAACCGTCAACATTCGAAATGAATCTAGAAATCATTATAGAAGATGTAATAGGGAAGCATTCTTTTTTCTTCTTTTTTATTAAAAAAAAATTTTTATGAACAAAAAAGACTCATTCTAGGCTAGTATAAGGACTGAAAATAACATAAAAACAGTTGCAGACACCAGCAGACTCACTCAAGAGAGAGTAGTGTATCTTACAATCATTATACATCTAAAGAGAAATTTAAAAGAAGGGGAAAAAATCTTGTTTGTTCTTTTCGCATGCAAATAAGTGTAGGTTATATTGGCTAATTCATATAAACAACGTAGGAGCATTGTCAATGCTTTTAGTAGAAAACTAGCACACATAAAGATTGGCTCTCTTGTTTCCTCACCAAGTACAACCCCAACCATCTTTCAGAAAGTGGAAAATATAGGTTTTCACCTTATAGAGAGGTTCACCAGTAACCTTGCATCTCATCCATTGATGGGGACATCTCGCGCACACACACGCTCCCCTTACGCACGTACGCAAGGAGGGCTCTACCTTCTATCTGGATCGATGACGACATCCATGGAGGGCCTCCTAGTTAGAGGACTGTGTTTTGGTTCCTTAGGGTGGACCCGATCATCATATGGATCCCATCATTGGATCTCATAATCGTGGCCCACTACACTAGGTGACCTAGTACTTTGGGTTTTGCTTATTATTGTTATTAGGAATATCATGGATGGTTTAGATTGCTTTGATTAGTTGTTATTTTGTATTACTTCGTCTTCAAGTAATAGGTTGCGCATATGGCGCGAGTTTTTGGGTATGGGTTTTATTATAAATAGACACCCCTTGTAGTCTTTTTTCTCAATGAAGATTAATAAAATCGCTGCGTTTTTTTGCTCCTCTAAATTCCTTGAGTTGTGAAGGGCTGACTACTGTGGCGCGAAGCCACACCATCCCAATTCGCCCCTACCTTCTTCCATCTATATTTCTCTTCTCCTACAATCATTTATGCTTTAACTCCATCCTCTATTGCAGCCGTTTCTCTCTCTACAACAGATTTCCAGAATCTAGCCCTGCATAAGGGCCGAAACATCGGCGGAGCACCACGCACAAACTGTACATCTGATCGAGCTGAAATTTGAGGGTTTTCTGAATGGTGGGCCTCACACACGTGCGGCTGGGATCGCACTCACGTGCGTCTGGGCCATTGCTGTTGTCCACACATGCGGTACTTCTCTGGTTCGTCTTTCTCTTCTTTTTTCACTCATCTTTCACCCAAAATCCCTAAACCTAACCCTAAATTCTTCAACCTTAGGGTTCCCCGAATTGAAATTTCTGAATCCCTTGGATTGAGGGAATTATTTCTGTGCATGTGTGGATGAATTTACCATCCTTTGATTCTTGTTTGGTTTATAATTTTGATTGATCCGGCCCTAGCATGTGTAGGCCTGGATCCGCATAAGATTCCCCTTGATTGAGTGTTTGAACTTTTGTGTGGGATGTGGATTTTTGTGTAATTGTTTCTGAACTAGTGTGATCTAAAGCCTAAAAATCTTGCACATCATACTTGAATTTCATGTCCTGCATCATCCGTGCCCCAACAACAACTAGTATACGCTCATTTGCATTAAAGATAGGAAGACCATCAGCTTGCAAGTGGTGAAAGCAAGGAGTTTCATGATGTAATAGCATTTGCAAAGACAATTCGAAGAACCATTTATGCTATGTAATTTCTTTCCACCATAAGGAAAAAGAAAACCATTCATATATCTCAAAATTCTCCTAAACGATGATCATAATATCTTCACCTCCATTCATTTATTTATTTTAATTAATTAATTAATTATTATTATTTTTTAATGTCTTATAAAATATAATAATTTCCCCAAGAAACACTAACAACCATGGAAATCCATAGTTCGGACTTGAGAATTTTAATTAAAAAGAAAAAGTGTTGGTGGTGTAAGTCAAACTCACAACTCAACCAAACTGGCTAACAACATTTACCGACCAACAACACATTGTCCTATGTACAAAACTGCATATGTTTATATTTATACTATTTTAAATGACCAAAAGCCCCCTGCTTATGAGCACCAGGAGTGAAAAACCCTGTTTAAGTTCAACAGGGCTTGGTTTTTCGGGTTCGAAAATCCCTATTTAAATTCCTGTACCTAAAAGGCGCTTGCTTTTTTTGGGACAATAATACTGTTTAAATTCCTTTTCCTAAAAAGTGCTTGGTTTTCAAGACTATTACAGGCCCCTGTTGTCCACTTTTCTTAGTCAGTTTACATATCTGCCCGGGTGATAGAGAGTGACATGCAAGTGGCCAGCAGAATCTTACCCTCCTGCTGTAATTATAACACCTTTGTGTGGGATATGGGCGGTTCATCTGATGGTGCCCACCATTTAATGTAATGTCAATTAGAACTTTGCCAGTTGGATGATCAATTGGGCAAAAGCTTTATGAGAAAATGGATGGTTAAACTTTAAAAAAAAATGGATGGTTACAAAAGATTGGTCAAATATCCATGATCAATAGCCATGTGTGGCCTACCTGATTTCCAGGCTATAATTTGTGGGACAGGTCACATACACTGTAGGGCCCATGATTGGATGGTTTAGATTGTAATACCTGCAGGTCGCGGGTACTTAGCAGCACCCCATATCAATTAACATGATGGGGGCAAATGTAGACTAAAAATTACCGAATGAATTGATTCTAGTCATAGGCGCTCTTTCTTACCAAACTTGAAGGCTCTTTATTGGTACAGTAATAAGGACAGGGATTCTATTGACCCCATACTTACACAGGCTATTTGCTCTCTCTCTCTCTCTCTCTCTCTCTCTCTCTCTCTCTCTCTCATCCTTGATCAGTAGTTGATTTGAATCATTTGTGACTGAAATTGTGATACTTCCAATATGGATTAATATAGAGATTGTGATCTAACCTTAAAAAAAATGTGTGTGTGTGTGTGTGTGTGTGTGTGTGTGTGTGTGTGTGTGTGTGTGTGTGTGTGTGTGTATATATATATATATATATATATATATATATCAGGAATTGGGTCTTAACCCATAGTTTATAAAGTCGAAAAAACTCAAACTAAACAAATCAGATTCCATCAGAAAAAAAAGAAGAAGTCAATTTGGTCAAGACTTGAAAAAAAAGAACTGGGCTCCAAACTCGACAAAACAGCTCTGCTCTCCCCTTTCCTTATTGAAGCCTTGGGTCGAATGCTATCTAAAGGGCAAGAAGTGGGGCTGTTTGAAGGTTTTAAGGTGAGCCGGTCGGCTTGTCCGATTTCCCATATCTAGTTCGCAGATAACTCATTGTTATTTTGCGGTGTAAGAGGCGAAGGGCAATAACTTGGGCATGGTTATGAGGTGTTTTGAAGCGGCGTGAGGGCAAAACCTTAACTTAGCTGAATGCATAATGCTGGGTGTTCATATGGAGGATGATGTGATAAGTCGCGTTGCCGATTCCTTTGGGCGCAAGACGGGGTCCTTTCCCTCATTCTACTTGGGGCTCTCTCTCTGTAAAGGAAAGCTGGCGCTATCTCAGCACCTTTTAATGAAGTCTGTTGTTATCTCTCTCTCTAAAAAAGCATTAAAAAAACTGGGACTCACTGGGGTCCACTCCTCATCAGTTGAGTCTACGTTGGTTTGAATCGGTCTGAGTTGGTGAGTCATTTAACCATATTGCCAATGTTTAAACAGACCAGCCTATGTAATAGTAGTAAGGAAGATTAGACGTCTGCAATATCTGACTAATCATCAAAGGAACGGTTTGATTTGTTAACTGTAATGCTACACATCTCATAGAGATCATCATTTATGCTGCCTGTCTCTTCCTTAGTGATAACCAACACCTTTACAAACTATATTTTGATGTGGCATTTTGCACCCCCACTGCAGAAATAGTCAGCAATCTGGACTGCTATTTCTGAAGCTCTAGGACCTGTTTGGTTACTAAATCATGATTTCTTTTCATTTTAAATTAGAGGTGCAGTCCAGTGATACCAGTATCAATAAAGCTTATAGCTGTTTTCGGGCCCATTA
Source organism: Magnolia changhungtana (assembly GCA_030180095.1). Taxonomy (NCBI): domain Eukaryota; kingdom Viridiplantae; phylum Streptophyta; class Magnoliopsida; order Magnoliales; family Magnoliaceae; genus Magnolia; species Magnolia changhungtana. The sequence continues at coordinate 7,889,025 of JASAUF010000630.1, read as the reverse complement.
AATGTATTCATGACATCCAACCCAATCATCAGATGCATCACCTCCTGCTACCTACTGTGCCCCAAAATCAGACTGGTCCCACAGGGCACAATTGGAGAGGGGGCACCCACCATTGATTTATATGGGTGTTCACATCTGTGTATATGGAATCCAGGTCATTTAGACCTTCATCTGGCCTGGATGAAAGGGTGAGGCAAAAAATCAGGTAGACCGCAGTGCAAATCCAGGGTTTGTCCCCTCCAACTGCTTCCCTGTGCTGTCAATACCTGATTCAAGTAATCCACTGTGATTCCGCCAATCTCAAAGAGATTTTTTGGGGGTTTTCTTCATTTTTCATATTGACCGTTGAAATGTGTATGGTGCTCTGATGGTGTACGCAATTTCCATGCAGTTCTATTTAACCTAGGATTGTAGGACCCTTTAGGAAAGAGTATGATGCAAGACAATTAACTATTTGCTCTAAAAGCTCGAACTGTTAGAGTATGGCGAATTAATCCCTTTATCTCATAGCCCAGGCCCTACATCTCATGAGTTTTAAGATCTCGGCCGAACTCCCTTCATGGGCCCCAAATCACATGGGCTGTCCACCCCGAGTGTATCCCCGCATCCCATGGGCTACCCCACTCGAGCCCGGTATGAAATGCGCATTAATCACCCCTGGTGAGGAGTCTCGAACACGAGACCTCCTTGTGGGCCGCACCCACCCCGAGTGTGCCCTTGCATCCCACAAGCGACTCCACTCGAGCCCAGTGTGAAAATGCCCCTGCATTAATCACCCCCGGTGAGGAGTCTTGAAAACGAGACCTCCCGCTCTGATACCAATTTGATGCGGGACAATTAACCACTTGCTCTAAAAGCTCGAACTGTTAGAGTATGGCGAATTAATCCCTTTATCTCATAGCCCAGGCCTCACATCTCATGGGTTTTAAGACCTCAGCCGAACCCCCTTCGTAGGCCCCATATCACATGGGCCGCCCACCCTAAGTGTGTCCTCGCATCCAACGAGCTACCCCACTCGAGCTCGGTGTGAAATGTGCATTAATTACCCCCCGGTGAGGAGTCTCGAACACGAGACCTCCTCCATGGGCCGCACCCACCCCGAGTGTGCCCCTGCATCTCACAAACGACCCCACTCGAGCCCAGTGTGAAAATGCCCCTGCATTAGAGTATTTTAATCTCTCTTCTTTGGCAGTTCTATTGATTGCAGGTGCTTTGACTTTGGAAATGGGACATGTCCCTTTGGAACTAGTTGTTTCTACAAGGTACTTCATCTTCTTAACATTTCTTGCTTTTGGTTCATATTTAATTAGTAAGAATCTGCTCCTCTAGGATGCATTTTTGCAACTTGCTTGGAGGGAAACCTCTAGCTTACTTATAAGTTCCATATTCTGCACCTCTAGTTTATTTCTAAGTTCCATATTCTATTGGTGTAGCATGTTGAATTTTACAATATTTTCTGTTCTGAAAGTCAAGCATTGCTGTGGAATGGCCCACACCAGCAGGACCTACAGATGTATACCCAAGGTTTTGGCCCCACTGGAGGGTTGAATTTAACCTATTACAGTCATTCATACCAGGCCATGCAACAAGATCTGGCTGTACATCTGTATGGATCTGATTATACATAGATGCCACCATGTGTTCATGCTCATCATGGCTTCCTTCTAGTTTATTCTTTTGTTTTACTACAATGTTTAAGGACTAGAATGGTAGGTTAGTTGTGTGGCCAGTAGTAGCTTCTTACAGAGGTATGTAGAGACTTCTATTGTTGAATTGAATGAATATTTTCTTTGAGGTTTTCCCCCTCAACTTTCAATGATTAGAATTCACTGAGAGTGAGGCTCTCAAATTGCTAGTGTGACACCATTAGACCTATTCTTCTCCATTTTTCCTCTCTCGTGGTCCAGCATCCAGCATGGATTCACAATCCAACATGCATAAAATCCTTGTGCATGTGCATGTGTGTGGGGAGGGAGGGAGCGAAGGGGCCAGCCAGCTCAGGCAGCCCCCACTATGTTGTGTTTTTGAAATCCACTCAGACCACCAGGTACCTGCGCAATTTTAGGCTCAGGGCTAAAAAACCAGCCCTATCCATGATTCAAGTGGGCCATACCAAGGGGAACGCCTACCATTACATGTGTCGTCCCTTGTTAGGCCTAGGGCCAAAACCTATTGTTCAGGTGGACCACACCAAAGGAAACAGTTGGGAGAGAGACGTCCTCCGTTGATCTTTTACAGGGCCCACCATGTCTAGTTAATGTGGAACTCCATCATGAAATTGTCTTATTTGATTTTGTCATGTTTTTAGTGCTAACTTCCTTGTAACCTGTATGAATCTTTTCATGGGATTGAGAGGGCGGAGGGATCATCGCCTTTCCCCTGGACAATTGCATTCTGTGGGTTCCATGTCTTGTGTCTTCCACTTGTAGCATACCTGTTATGATAATTATTTCATTACAGCTTGCCTATTTTCCGGGGCTTGATTTCATGCATTTGGTTATTTCAACATGAATGCTGTGATGGCCGCTTAGAAGAAGTGGTACTATGACATCTTGGCACTGAAGATGGAAACATAGTGATAGCTAAAGATATCAGGTTTGGCTTTGCTTTGGTATCACTTTCTCCAATTTTTCTTTTGGTATTCAAGTGCATTATCTGTATCCTTCTGCTTGCATTTGTTTCTTACAAAATTCATGGTTCTTTCAGGCTCTCAGACTTTCTTAGTAGGTTGCATCTATAATGGGTGAGCTAAGCTTGTTAAAAAGCTTAAATGTAAGTTTGAAGTCTGTGACTTGTCTATACCTCTTGTTTTCTCCGCCTTTTTCGTGTTTCTTATGTACGGAGTTTTGCTAGCACTACACTCTCTTATGCTCAGCCGATCTGTTAACATGGTTTTAAATGATGTCCGATACAACTTGGTGCTGTCCCAGCCTTATTCGTTTTTGGTTTGACCTGAAATGAGTCACGTTACTGATAGGGGGCTGAAACTGGGACAGAAATGGAACTGTACAGGATTGAAATGGACAAGTCCGGGTGAGTTGTATCGGGTTTTGTCCCCATTGCACTACAAAACTGCAATTTAAATCCTTGCTTGTCAACTGGGCATTTGTTGGAACACCTCAGCCATGCATTAGGCGGGCTCCACCATGAAGAGATGATCTAGAGGAATATTCAGGATGGTTCGTTCAACAGGCAGGACAGCCCTGGGCAAAAAATGCTTGGATGGCTTAGAAGTTGACCATTAGATTCAACGTAGAAAGGAAGGAGCTTCTCTTTCTAATGCAAGGGCATTTTCACACCTGGCTCGAGTGGGGTAGCCTATGGGATGCGGGGACACACTCAGGGTGGGTGGCCCGTTTGAAGCGGAACCCATGTGAAGTGAGGCCCATGAGGGAGTTCGGCCGAGATTCTAACCCATGCAATGTGGGGCCTAGGCTATGAGATAAAGGGATTGATTTGCCACTTTCTATTAGTTCGAGCTTTTATAGCAAGTGGTTAATTGTCCTGCATCACTTTCTCTATATGCTCTTGATGAGTAGGCGTGTTCGATTTTTGTGCTATTTGAGCTTCATGGTGTTTCTCATTTTATATGCAACTTAGATGTCTGACACACTATTCCTGATTGGCACATGTTTCATGTAAAAGCATGTGTGGAAGGTGTATGCATGGCTAGCGGATCTCTCAGGTATAATTCTGCCTTCCGTTTTCTTACCCTCGACAATGACACTGCCGTCAGGACCGATACCGCAATCCAGGAAAGCTCTGCCAACTCAAAAGTGCTGAAAGTATGCTCTCCCTTGATACTCCACTTGCATATAAAGGTGAGCTATTCATTCCTCTTCTGTCTCTACATCTTGTCTGCAGGTCGTCCCTTGCAATGTGTTCGAAATTCATTTTACTGCTACCATGCATTGACAGCTTATACAATATTCAACTCTCAAAAATGAAGGCCTCCCCCTCATACACCTCCCTCCTTCCCTCTAAAAGACCTGCCTGCCGCCTCCTAAAACCCCCCAAAATTCTTATAATGGCCATGGCTTTTTTGTTATTTACAACCCCGACTCTGATCCCGTCTCCACCACTTCTCAATGATCCCGTCTCCATCCACCATCCATCCCCTCCGATCTGCTCCAATCTCCAATCTCAGCCGTCAATACCGTCTCGTCTCCCTTCTCTCTCCAATATCCCTTCTTCTCCACCAGCTCCTCATCACAGTTCCACTCCCTATCGACCCTTCGTTGCCCCCTAATACGTTCATCGTGCATCATCGATATCGGCGCCTGGGCCCGCCAGCTCCAGAACCGACGGCCATGGACCTACACCCATACCTTCAGCTGTGTGGCCAGCTTCATCATCGTCGTCCTCAGCAACTTTAAAGATTAGATGGTCTTGTACATGACACCTACTGATGCTTTTAAGAAATTCGCCGCCAACCCTTCAAAGAACCGCTTCTGCCCCAGCAGCCTTGTCCAGCCCATGTCCCTCGCCTGAGATGGAATTCATCATCACTGTTGGGATGCCTTGCACAAACCTTAGGATCTAGCCTCTCGAAACAAACCAGAATTATGGATAAAGCAATGAAATAAATCAAAGCATCAATCACACACCACACAAGAGATTTTTACGTGGAAAACCCTCAAAGAGGTAAAAACCACAGGACCTCGTCCAGATCAACAATCCACTATGAAGTAGAACGTTACAATCTTCTTCACTCACGCAGGAGTGGATAAACAATAAGAGAAATAGAGAAAACGGAGAGATCTAACCGATTACGAGGACATAGAAGCGCTGAGATGTAAATTGCAAAGTAGAGAACCTCCACGAGCAGAACCTCCCTTCTATAAGCTTCCTCTCTCTCTTTCTCCCTCTCTCTCACCTTTGATAGTCCTAAACCCTTTAGCAAATCCCTTGCAAAGCTTTAGGAAACCCTCTTGCTATTTTGTGATACCTAAAAAAAACCCTAGGCAACCCCTTTTATAGTTTTGGGAAACTCCTTTCCGCATCCCAGTTGCGAAAGGACTCAAATCCGCAGTTTCGCGCAAATTCGCGGAACAAACTGCGTAACCTTCGACTAGTCCTGGAAATTCCAGGACTGGTCTTAGCCTCCTACGACTGGTCGTAACTCACCTACGACCGGTCGAGAACCCCGGAGAAAATAGTCCGAACTCGCTGGACTTTGAGTCGAGCTACGACTCGACTCCCACGACTGGTCGTACCAGCCCTCGACCGGTCGAGCAGGGCTCACGATTGGTCGAGCACGGGGCAAAAAACCCCATCAAATCTCCCCCTTTTTGACCCGGGAGGGATCCACCTTCTTCAAGCCAGCCAGGTTTCTACAAACCTCGAACTTGCCTTTGAGCAAAGCCTTGGTTATCATATCTGACCCATTATCGTCCGTGTGGACCTTCTCAAGCTGTAACACCTTTTGTTCCAAAGTATCCCTGATCCAGTGATACCGAATCTCTATGTGCTTCGACTTGGAATGCTGACTTGGATTCTTGCTCAAGTGTATAAAGCACTCGACTATCGCAATAGACCACGTGCTCCTCCCTTCGGGCTGCTAAGTTCTGTAGGAACCTCTTCATCCAAAGCATCTCTTTACATGCTTCTGTGACTGCAATGTATTCGGCCTCTGTCGTCGACAATGCTACGGCCTTCTGTAACTTGCTCTGCCAAGAAACCGCTCCCCCTGCAAACGTGAACATGAACCCCGATGTAGACTTCCTGGAGTCTATGTCACCTACCATATCTGCATCTGTGTAGCCCTCTAACACAGGTTTTCCGTCACCATAGCATAGGCTCAACCTGGATGAGCCTCTTAGATACCGTAGTATCCATTTCACCGCTGCCCAATGTTCTTTGCCAGGATTGGCAAGATATCGGCTGACTACACCAACCGCATATGCTATGTTTGGGCGTGTACACACCATAGCATACATTAAACTTCCTACAGCTGACGCGTAGGGTATTTTCTGCATCTCTTCCACCTCTGCCTTCGTCTTGGGACACCGTCATCGCTCAATCTGAAGTGACCATCTAGTGGAGTCTTGGCGACCGCCACAGCGCATTCATATTGAACCGCTCTAGGACTTTCTCAATATACCGCTCTTGTGATGACCAAAGTTTCCTCTCGCTTCGTCACGGGTTATCTCCATTCCTAGGATCTGTCTGCCGGGCCCAAGTCTTTCATCGCAAAAGACTTGCCCAACTCTGTTTCACTGTTGTCAATCTTCTTCTTGATGTCTTTTCCCATGATGAGCATGTCATCAACATATAACAAACAGAACTAAGAAATCACCGTCGAGAACTTACGCGTGAACACACGGTGGTCCGACTCCGTTCTGTCATACCCACGCAAACATGAACGAATCGAACTTCTTGTATCATTGCTTAGTGGAGCTTGTTTCACCCATACAAGCTCTTCCTCACCTACACACCATATGCTCCTTGCCCTTGACTTCGAACCCCTCTCAGTTGGTGCATGTAGATCTCTTCTTCCAGTCACCATGGAGAAAGGCGTTTTAACATCTAACTGCTCTATCTCCAGATCCATGCTAGCCGCCAACCCAAGCAACACCCGTATGGATGTCATCTTCACCACTGGTGAGAATATCTCCTCGAAGTCTATGCGTTTCTTCTGACCAAACCCTTTTACCACAAGTCTGGCCTTAAACCTCGTCTGTGAATTCTTCTGCTCAACCTTATTTCTGAACACCCACTTGTTGCTCAAAGCTTTCTTGCCCTTAGGCAATTTTACCATTTCATAGGTGTGGTTCTTATGCAAGGATTCTATCTCCTCTTGCATAGCTTTCAACCACTCCTCCTTATGCTCATCGTCTAGGGCCTCAGAATAATCTTCTGGCTCTCCCCCATCGGTTAGCATAATGTACTCATGCGGCGAGTACCTCTTGGACGACTGTCTGTCCCTAGATGACCTTCTCACCTGTGGCTCAACAGGTGGATCAAGTGGGGCCGCTCCCCGGTCCATCTTCCGAAGGAACTCTCTCGTCCTCACCTTCTTTGTACTCCCCGTCATCAGGCACCACGGGAGGAGTAATCGGATCCATGTCCTCTAGCTCACTTGAACTAGGTTGGTTCTTCTCTGGCTTACCAATGTCTTCGATACACTGATCTTCAAAGAAAACCACATCTCTGCTCCTGACGAGCTTCTTCTCGGTCGGATCCCATAACCTGTAACCGAATTTTTCATCACCGTACCCTAAGAACACACACTGTCTGATCTTCATATCGAGCTTGGACCTCTCGTCCTTTGGTACGTGAACGGATGTCCTGCATCCAAACACCCTGAGATGACTGTACGATGGATCCTGTCCAGTCCACACCTTCTCAGGTACTTCTCCATTCAACGGGGCTGATGGAGACCTGTTTATCAAATACAATGCCGTGCGCATTGCTTCTCCCCAGAATGTCTTGGGCAACTTCGCATGGGATAACATGCATCTGATTCTCTCAACAATGGTGCGATTCATTCGCTCAGCTACACCATTATGCTAGGGGGTCTTGGGAACCGTCTGTTCATGCCGTATACCTTGGGACTTGCAGTACTCGTGAAAGTCGCCAATGTATTTACCACCATTGTCAGTGCGGATGCACTTCAATGATCTACCTGTCTCTTTCTCGACCATAGCATGAAACAATTTAAACACACCAAAGACCTCGTCCTTGGATTTCAAAGCATAAACTCAAACCCTCCTAGATGCATCATCTATAAAAGTAACAAAATACAATGCCCCACCCAAGGTTTTTGTCCTCATAGGACCACAAACATCAGAATAAACCAAATCTAATGCATGCACTTTATTAACATGAGAAGCAGTTTTAATAAATGAAACTCTATGCTGTTTCCCTGATAAACAATTAAGACAGGTTTTGAGAGGCATACCTGTCACGTCTGGAAGGAGCTGCTTCCTTGCTAGTAGCTGAAGCCCTTTTTCACTCATGTGGCCTAGACGCCTGTGCCACATGTCAATAGCTGAATCTTCTGCTGCGTTCAATCCACCCTTGCACATACTGACACTTGCCTTGTACATGGTGCAACACTTCTTTCCTCTAGCCACGATCAATAAACCCTTGATGAGCTTCCATCGCCCACCAACAAACCGGCTTTCATAGCCATCATCATCCAGCCTTCCCGTCGACATCAAGTTTAGGCGAAGGTCTAGGATATGCCTCACATCCCTGAGAACCAATGTGCAGCCCATATCGGTCTTCACACAAATATCACCGACTCCCACGATCTTTGATACGCCAGAATTTCTCATCTTCACAGTCCCATAGTCACCTGACTTGTAGCTTGTGAAGGAGTTCCTGTGTGGAGTCGCATGAAAAGAAGCTCCCGAGTCTATCACCCAGTCGGTGCCCTAACTCGTAGCCGTGAGACATACATCGTGATCTGTAGAAAGAATAACTACTATGTCGCCATCTGAAGCGACTGCAGTGGAATCAGATTCATCTTCCTTCCCTTTTCCTTTCTTGTCGTTCTTCTTACCACGACATTCATGCTTGTAGTGACCCTTCTTGCCACAATTCCAGCATTCAACCTCTTTTCTGTTACTCGACTTGCCTCTTGATTTATCTCGGGCCTTCCCGCCCTTCCTGTTCTTTCCTCTCCCCCGTTCCTGTGTCACAAGAGCCTCTTGCTGTGTAGACCCCTGAGACTTCCTCCTTGTCTCCTCATTGAAGAGACAACTGGTTACCTGTTCCATGGATATCTTTCCGTCTGGTGCGGAGTTACTTAGAGACACCACCAATGTCTCCCAACTGTCAGGCAATGAACTAAGCAATAGTAAAGCCTGCAATTCATCATCCAGGACCATCTTCATAGAGGTGAGTTGGTTCACTATATTGCTGACCTCATTCATATGCTCGGCCACAGAACCACCATCCTTGAACTTGAGATTCACAAGTCGCCTTATCAGAAATATCTTATTACCTACTTCCTCTCATACAAATTTGTAATTTCAAATGAGCTTGCGGTGAGGTTTCTGTAGACACATGGTGAAACACGGAATCATCCAACCATTGTCTGATAAACTCCACCGCCTTTCAGTCCATCTTCTTCCAATCATCATCAATCATATCTTTGGATTTTGCTGATATGCCTGAGATTGGAGAATATAGGTCCTTGCAATAAAGCAAGTCCTCCATCTTAGCCTTCCATATGGTCCAGTTAGAACCATTGAGGCTGATCATCCTTGAGCCACCTTCCATAATTCAAAACCGATCCTACCCGTTCAATGAACTTAGCTTTGATACCACTTTGTTGGGATGCCTTGCACAAACCTTAGGATCTAGCCTCCCGAAACAAACCAGAATTATGGATAAAGCAATGAAATAAATCAAAGCATCAATCACACACCACACAAGAGATTTTTACGTAGAAAACCCTCAAAGAGGTAAAAACCACGGGACCTCGTCCAGATCAACAATCCACTATGAAGTAGAACGTTACAATCTTCTTCACTCACGCAGAGTGGATAAACAATAAGAGAAATAGAGAAAACGGAGAGATCTAACCGATTACGAGGACATAGAAGCGGCGAGATGTAGATTGCAAAGTAGAGAACCTCCACGAGCGTAACCTCCCTTCTATAAGCTTCCTCTCTCTTTCTCCTCTCTCTCACCTTTGATAGTCCTAAACGTTTTAGTAAATCCCTTGCAAACTTTTAGGAAACCCTCTTGCTATTTTGTGATACCTAGAAAAAATCCTAGGCAACCCCTTTTATAGTTTTGGGAAACTCCTTTCCGCATCCCAGTTGCGAAAGGACTCAAATCCGCAGTTTCGCGCAAAATCGCGGAACAAACTGCGTAACTTTCGACTAGTCCTGGAAATTCCAGGATTGGTCTTAGCCTCCTACGACTGGTCGTAGCTCACCTACGACCGGTCGAGAACCCCGGAGAAAATAGTCCGAACTCGCTGGACTTTGAGTCGAGCTACGACTCGACTCCCACGACTGATCGTACCAGCCCTCGACCGGTCGAGCAGGGCTCACGACTGGTCGAGCACGGGGCAAAAAACCCCATCAATCACTGACCTCAGCACTAACATACTTGTGCAGTACAAAGGCTCGCTCACTGATCTCTCTCGGGAGGGGCACTCTACTAACATCCTCGAGAGGAATAAGGCCAAGATTGAAGCTGGCAGCATTGAACAAATTTGAATTTTTGGAGTAAGATTTTTGAATCCTTATACAACATTACTTGGTATTGCCTTAGCTATATATGGATGCAAACAAATGATATGGCTAGAAATTTTATTTTATTTTTATGGGCGACTCACCTAGTTTTAGGTGTAGAATTGTATAAGTTGTGGTGAAGCAAAGGCATGATTATTTTGATGATTTTCCTCATTCTTTTGTTTTGTTGTTGTAAGCGGCACATTCATTATCTTGCTTTCCCACATTTTTTTTTTTTTTGCCTAACAAAATTGCGATAGTTATATCAATAAGGGAATATGGTTTTGTATTAAGAGACATGGCCCACCCCAAAAGTATGTAGGGTAATGATCTTTTGGGCAATGGAATCCCAACGGCCAGTAAATTTCTGAAAGAGATATATAAATGGGTCATATCACAAGTTATGATATAGCCATTTATTTCCCACCAAAGTGTCACATGTGTAGAAATCAGGCCTATCTGATCATTGGTGGGCCATACCAGTACATTAAATCATACCATCGTTCATATCATAAGTTATGATATAGCCATCAAATGGATGATCAGGATTTCTTGATCATTGTGGTGTTCGAAATGTGGTCTATCGACGGTGGGCCACAAATGATTGCACATGTGAGGAGGATGAACCTGGATTAGCTTAGGATGTGGTCGTGGGGCCCACCTTGATGTTTGAGTTGTATATCAACGCCATCCATCTGTTTTTCCAGCTCATTTTAGGGAATGGGACTAAAAATGAAGTAGATCCAAATCTTACGTGGACTACACCACAGGAAACAGTTGTAATTGAAAGCCCACAATTAAAAACTTAATAGTGCCCACCGTAATGTTTATCTGCCAATCCAATATGCTGATAAGGTCACACAGACCTGGATGAATGTAAAACACAAATATCAGCTTGACCAAAACTGTTTTAGCCCACAAGAAGTTTTCAATGGTGGGTGTTCAATCACCATTTTTTTTTTCCTGTTGTGTGGTCCACTTGAGATTTCAATATTTTTAATTTTTGGTATCCCACCATAAAATGATCTGTAAAAATGGATGGCCTGCATGGATATACGAGACATAAATCAAGGTGAGCCCCACAGTCACGGCCTGACCGAACTCGGTGTTACCTTGGCTTTACAGGAGTCCGCTCCTTTTGTTTCAGTGAGAGAACTAACTACGTACAGTCAACCGTAGTGGAACTTGTGATACCTGGCCATATTTACCTGCAACAAGTAACTGGTATATAAAATCAGAACCATGAAAACGCTGGGTACCACTATCAAGACTACCTTGGTAAAATATCGGATCGTTTTTCTGTTCATGGGGGCCACACTGTTAGAATCAATGGAAACCGACTAATTTCTCAACATACATGTGTGGTCCGCCTAGTGATCTTATTCTACTAAATTTCAAGAAAAATGATCTTCATCGCGAAGTCTACCATTTTCATGGTACCGATATCCTGCAAGAATGGCAAGTTAGCGGTAAATCAGGTAAAGTTCCAAAGTTGTGGAATCGTTGCATGTAAAAATCACTTTTTTTAATCAAACCGTTCCTAAAGTAGCTTGGAATCCCAACGGTCAGAAAATTTATGAAAGAGGGAGATTTAAATGGATTATTTCAAAAGTAATGATATATAGCCATTCATTTCCGCAGCAAAAGCTGAGCTGCATCATGATCTGTTGATAGCGAAATCAGGCCGTTCTGATCATTGATGGGCCATACCGGTACACTAAATCATACCATCGGTCATATCATAAGTTGGGATATAGTCATCAAATGAATGGCCAGGACTTGTTGATCATTGTGGTGTTAGACATGTGTTCATCCACAACGTGGGGCCCACAAATGATTGCACATGAAAGGAGGATGAGTAGAGACAAAGGGCGGGTCGTGGTCAGTGGGTGATGGTCCTAGCATGATCCTAGCCGTCCTTTAGGTGGGCTCCATGGTGTAGATGCCCTACGTAATGGGCCAGTCCAAAGGCTGGGATCGAGCTTGAAATCTAGGCCCAGTCTTAGGCCAAGCTGTGTTGGAAAATGATGAAAGGCCGGGCCCACCAAACCCGGCCCGCTGCCTTGGTGTGTGCTATATAGCACGTAGTAATATAGATGATGGAGTTTAGTAGTATATATAATAATATGAAGAACTTCGATGCTATGGTAGAGTAGGACGGATGATAGGCACACACACCTACGAGTGGGGAGCAGATTAGGTGGGGCCCAAGGCCCTTACCTTGGGGTCCACCTTAATGAATGTAACTTTTTCATAGGGGTTTTTTAATTTTTTAACACACAAGGCTCGAACCCGACCGGCCTCGTCACCGGCCAACATCTCCACACCCCCGGGCCACACTCACGCTAGTGGAATTTGGCAAGTAATCAAGGCCCCACCATAAGGCCCTCGATCAATACTTGAATTATAGATTCCACAAAAAATCTAACTAGTCGGACATTTACATACATTTACATGTTGAAACTCAAATTAAATACAATCTACCTCCCAGCCGGTCGGGATTTCGAGGCCGGGTCGAATCGAGTAGGGATCCAAGGATCCACCTTAATGAATGTATTCTACAACCATGCTTCTTCATCCATTTTTCCATATCATTTTAGGGCATGAGCTCAAAAATGAAGTAGCATTTTTACATATTAATTTAGGGCATGAGCCTAAAAATGAAACAGATCCATGTCTCAAGTGGACCATACCATAAGAAATGGCAGTGATTTTGATGACATGATGTTTATCATTAAAAACTTTTTATGGGCCACAAAAGTTTTGAATGAAGCTAATATATATATATATATATATATATATATATATATATATATATATATATATATATATATATATATATATATAACACCGGCCCACCGCATGTACTTGGTGGGGCCTTCCATAGTTTTATAAAAGCATGGTGGGACCCACGAGTGAAAAACTTGGTCTGAACCTTCATTCAAGTGGGACACACATAATGGATGGGCTGGATTTGCAAACTACATCTCGGTGGGCCCTCAAAAATGGTTATGAATGTTTTAATGGTGCACGGCCCCTCCCCACTTCTGTATGTGGTGTGGTCCACAAAAGTCACGGATTGACTTGATTTTTGAAACCTAGGCTCACGATGGAATGGTGCATCTAACTGATGGGATAGATGTTCGAAAGGCATCACAGTGGGGCCCACACATCTCAACCTCATGGGCTTTAAAATCAACTCTAGCGCATAGTATCTTTTCCATATATATATATATATATATATATATATATATATATATATATATATATATTCATTCATCCAAGTTTGTATGACCTTATCAACGGGTTTGATAGCAAATAAACATTATGGAAACATTACTATGAGCCCTAGGAATTTTTTAATGGTGGAGCATTCAATCACCAGTAAGGTCCACTTGGGATTTAGATCTGCCTCGTTTTTTAGCTCGTGCCTGAAAATGATGGGGCAAAATGGATGTATAACATGGATGTATAATATATACATTAAGGTAGGCCCACGGTATGGGCCACACCATCTTGAGCGAGGTTAGGACCGCATCTAATCCACTCCCCCTACATATGTCTAAATTATGGATCCTACTTTAGATAGTGAATGATATATTAATGCACTCATTTAAGTCTATACATATGATGAATAATTAGAATTTAAATGAGACGAAAAAAAAAAAAAACCTTTGATACTCTAAATGAGTACGAGAGTCCGTAAACATGCACTCACTAATTGATGCCAATTGTACATATAGCTTACATGTAGTTTATCTTTTATTTATAGACCCCACCTTGGCCCGGCCTTGATTCGGACTAACCCTAGCCCAACCTAGCTGAGGCTTCTTTAGCCCATGAGGGCTTGGGTCAGGTGAGGACAATGACTTAGGGTTCTAGGGTTGGACCCGGGCCAACCTAAGGCCATTGCCATCCCCTAGTAAAAAATATCATGCTGATTTACAAACGAAGTTGGTCACCATTTACAAACAAGTACAGTTAAGATATTACCAAGCTTTTCCTGGCCATCCATTTGTTTCTAAGACCATGGCCCACCTTTTAAGTGGGCAAGCCTCATTTTTTTAAAATCACAAACTTGTATAAAACATGAACTAGATCTCACATTTGGTGCAACATGGCTGGTGTCTAGTGCCTGAGTGAAGTAGGCCAGGCCATTAATTATTGGCTTGATCAAGGGCCAGGATTTTAAGCCCATTTGATTTAAATGGAGGAGTTTAGGGTCTAGATCTCATTAGGTAGTTTAGGAGCTATGGATGTGGCCTAACACTGCCTGGCCGCCGAAAGGAGCCACCACTTGAAATAGAAAAAAAGAAATTTACCACAAAATTCCTCATGGATTTGGATTTTACCAAATAGTGCCTCTAGTAACGAATATTCTCAGCTATTACTTTTGAGAAGAGAATTTCATTATTGCCTTACTTTACTTTTTATTTCCAAGAAAATCAAAAGTTGTGGGGCCCACGTAGTGTATGACATGTACAAGATGCACACCAATATTATTATTAGATGAATAAAAAAATATGGCAGATCCAATCATAAGGTAGGCCAATTCATAAAAAATAATATACCCCCATTCAAAATATCACCATTCAAGTGTAGCCTATCTGATCATTTGATTAACCTAATATTTTATTTATGTTATTACCGTGATGTGGTCCAATACACATACCACGTGGATCCCACAAGTCTTGAACTTTACTACTTGCCAAGTTTTTTTTTTTTTTTTTTTTTTTTAAATTTAATTTTTAAGTACACTTTTATAATTTCATCCCTAAAAAAGCGCCACCATGTAATTTCAAATTGTAAAAGCATTATTTGGTAAAATATATATTCCTAATGAATTTTGCGGTATATATATATATATATATATATATATATATATATATATATATATATATATATAAACCCTTACAAAAAAGTTGATGTTGTGACCCATGACAAAACAGGCCATCTAATTTTAATGGGAAATGCAATCACATCTGAATTTAATTTGAAGTATGGTATGAAACTGATGCATGGATTTTAAAGTATGGTATGAAACCAATGCATAATGCATGCATCACGCAATAAATATCAGTATCATTCATGGACCATAACAGCTGTATCAGTCCATATCAACCCAAAATAGCTCAATACACTGCCAAATGGGCCATTATGAGTCTATAGCATATGATTTTAAACCATAATCCCAAAAGCCATAAAAATAAGCATGGAATCACCTACAATTCACTGCATGATGAGCTTATTCTTCAAGGATATATTTATATATGTGTGTGTGTGGGAAATAGTCCTATGCATCGAGCTCATTGGAACTTCCCAAAAGGTTGAGTTATGTAGGCTCCAACATGATGTGTGTCGAACATCAATGCCGTGCATTTGATGGGTCCCCTTTAAATTATGGGATATCTCCAAAATCAGTTGTACACAGAGCTCAGGTGGGCAATACCATCTAAAATCATACGAAGACATGCTTAAAATATATAAAAGCACTTGGTGGGGCCCACCTGAAATTTGGATGCCTCTGAAACGTGGTCTGACCTCTCATCCAAGTGGGACACACATAATGGACGGGCTAGATTTGTGAACGACATCTCGGTGGGTCCAAAAAATGATTATGGATGTTTTAACGGGAGGATAACCCCTCTCAACTTCTGTATGTGGTGTGGCCCACGAAAGTCATGGATTGACTTTATTTTTAAGTCCAATTCTCACCATGGAATGGTGCATCTGATTGATGGGGTAGATGTTCGACACGCATTACGGTGGGGCCCACACACCTCAACCTCATGGGAAGTTCCCATGAGCTCGACCGCATAGAACTATATATATATATATATATATATATATATATATACCTGAATGTAAATTGAAATCACTCACCTGATTATACACCTTTGCTTTTATGAGGCACACTTTGTTGTTTGTATTCTAGCTATCAAATCCACATGTTGCGCGTGAGCATGGTGATTTTATGCCCGAAAAATCAGGCTTGTCCAGTCATAAGCAGCTTGTGGAAATGGAAAATCACCGAAAATCTCTAAATTCACGGTGATAGCTCATGTGATAGTTGTGTTGAATTGATTTTGGGAGCCTAGTGACGAATCTAGCTCTTAGCTCTGGGCAATTTTTCGGCGTGGGAATTTCACGAGAGAATTTTAGATATCTTTCAGCAGGGGAATTTCACCAGAGAATTTTAGATATTCATGAAAAATCTCATCAAAAGTAAAATATTAAAAAATGATTTATTATAGGGATCTGTACAGTAAATTTTGATTTTACTAAATAGCAGCTCGAAGAATATATATTCCTGAGCAGTGCCTTTTCAAAATGTAAATTACGTCTTTGCTTTTATTGGAGAATTGAGAATTATGGGGCGCATGCAGTATGTGTCTGACATTCAACTCATATAACAAATGCATACCAACATAATTATTAGATCAACCAAAACTATGGCAGATCCAATCTTAAGAAAAATCAGGCAAATTGAATTTGAATGTTTTTGGGTTCCAATCCTTGCCCAAGTGGTAGACTCCAAGGAGTTTCAACACGAGGTCTTGGGTTTGAAACCCATAGGTGGTGAAATTCCACAACGGTGTGCATGGGTGTGTGGCAGGTGCGTGTGTAAAAAAATAATAATAATAATAAATGAATGTTTTTGATTGGTGTATATTATTATTTTTACACATTAGCCCACCTTAAGATTGGATCTTCATCTAATAATCATGTTGATCTGCGTCAATGGGATGTTTTGCATATACCACATGGGCCCACAAGTCTCAACTTTCATTACTTTCTAAAGAAAAATATGATAAGGGCATTTTTGTAATAGCATTTGGCTATGCTTTAATTGTCCATATGGATGTTTGAGGGAATTTTACCGTAAAAAACCTTTATAATAAATTTAACAGGCCTTTTACCATGGGATCCTTGAGAATTCAGATTTTACCAAATAGTGCCTAGATGCGGAGATGCTTTTTGAGAGATGAAATTACAAAAATATCCTAATCTAAATTATACCTAAAAAATAGTGAAAGTTGAGACTTATGGAACCCATGTGGTATGTGTATAACATCCAACCCATCCACGCAATGCAACCCACTATGTTGATAACACGAACAAAATATTAAGCTGATCAAATTATCAGATGGGTTACACTTGAATTCGGATATTCTGAGTGATTTGTATTTTTTTTATGGATTGTCTCACCTTATGATTCAATATATCATGGCGCAGGGAAGGACGTGAGGTCGAGCACCGTCTTCCTCAAAAGGATAACTATTCCGAATCCACAAAACTTCTCTCAACTCCTCACAGAGACTTCTCGAATCCACGAGGAAAGAAAGCAAGAAAATATAAATAAATTCTAATAAATTCAAAATTGATTAATTAATTTTTAAAAAAAACGAGTTCACAACCCTTTAAATAGGGATACCAATCAATGGAAAAGAAATCGAAATCAAACTACAGCTAAAACTCATAGAATTTGCAACTTACTATAAATAGTAAACTTACTATTTATAGACAGTCGTGATGTCTACTAGTGCGCAAGGTTTCCGGCCAAAAATAGTAAGTGTCCTATTTTGCTTCACCAAGATATTCTCCTAATTTTTCTAAGCTGTTTTCACGTTGGGCGCAACTCCTAAAGCCCAACGGATGAAGAGTTATAATCAAACTAAAACTTACTATTTATAGTAAAAATCGAATTAAAATAGGGAAACGATTGTCGATCTGGCGGTATTTCGCAAATCCAGCTTGGGTAACCCAGCATAGCAGGGTTGGTTAGCTAAAGTAGCTCGTTCTACGCTAAAATTAAATATTTTATATACGATAACTCATTCCGGATTGTGAGATACGCCTAATTTAAGGTCCGATGGTCTGATCACTTTTGTCGTCGACCGGGCCTTTTCTGATCCATCTTGGCCATGTAACTGTCCGCGACCCTCTCTACATCATATCATCTTATAACATCCTGGATTTTCACTGTTTTGGATTTTCAAAAATTCTTAAAATTTCTTTTTAATCAACTTATAATATCACTTAATGACCATTAGCACTCAATGTTAGATTATACTGGGGTGGACCAGTCTAGTTATGATGAGACCAAGTGCGGGCCGCTAAGCCAGATGACCTGTTTACACTTAACAACAGCTCGTGTGGGCCACCCAACAACCGAAGAGGGTCAGAAAAATCTAAAAACTTAGGAAATCATTGATCTCACTGGGCTTGCGGTCCATCGCGGATTACGGACCTAGTGGACACCCAGAAGTGGGATCTGACACTTGCCAAATGCGCCCTGCCAATGCCAGCATTGGAATCTGGCACTTATAAATAAAACTGAGACTCTGGGAGTTCCATTCGTCGAATTTCTTCTAAAGTTGCAATGACGGTTCAATGTATTTTTCCACACCCATCCACTAAATCTGGGACCCGATCGTGGATCGGTGACCGTTGATCGCAAATCGGACCCGTGCGATCAAACCACATATCCGATCGCTCCCAAATTTTGCATGGCCCTTCATCGGGCCATGGATCACCTACCATATAAATTTCATGGCCAGGGGACCACCAAAAATGTCCCATCAATCAGAATGAGCCTCCCAGGGTCACTTAAAGGTTGGAAACGCTTACTCAGATCATATATCTGTTCATCCGTTTGTCCTCAAATCTTGCAGAGACCCTAATCGGGCTATAAGACACCTACACACTAAGTTTGGTGGCCAGAAGGGTGTTAGGGCCACCCCAAGTTTGGAGTCCTAGTGGTATATTTTAGGAAATTGTGGAAGCTTGGGGCCATTTACACCAAATCTGGCATTATAAAAAGGGTTTCTTTTGGGCACCTCTCTCCCCATACGAATTTTCCCCAGGGAAGGAAAGAGAGAAGAGAGAAAAGAGAGAAGAAAGAGAGAGTGAAGAAAGAGCTTGGTGGACCCTAAATCAAGGTGTGAATCAACCCTTGCAACTCCATACCTTTTCTCAAGGAGAAACCCTCCACCACTACCACAATAATCGTCCGTTGGTTGTCTAGGTAAGATCCCCCACTTCTTCTTCTTAGAATCCATGTATTGAGAAGGGATTGACTTGGATTTCTCATATGCAAGAGTTTGTTTTTAGGGATTTCGGCCGATCAACCCAAAGCCCTCTTTCCTATGACGTTTTTTCAATCTCCAACGATCCATAAGTGCGGACTATTAATCTTAAGTGGCCTAGCACCAATTTCATTATGAGTTTAATGATTTTGATTGCTTAGTAGATACATTTAGAGAATATAGAGAAAACTGAGGAATTTATGTTTATTTAAAGTGGTATGGAATTGTATGTTTTATTTGGTTTTCTCACATGATGTTGTTCTTGCTTCTCACATGACTTGGTGCAAATTTGATGATTGCTTGTTGATGTCTTGTTTGATTGCTCATATGATGATGCCCTATAACATGCGTGCCTCATTAATTCTTGCGTAATTTATTTCCATGAGTTGTAGGAAGTGAGCAACTTCCTCACCAACACACACAACACACATGCACCCTTACTCATAAATTGTGTTAGCTTGCTTATTAAGAGAATTTGAATTGTATGTTGAGGTGTATGAGAACATGATGATGATTATGCTAGTTGATAACCTTGTCCGTTGACATGTCGTGGACCACCATCCAAACCCTAGGGTTGGTCAGGAAACCAAGGAGAATTAAGGCGGTTCTGTTGGTAGGACCGTCTTGAGGTTAAACCCACGGATTTGGGCGAGTGCATGTGGGCGACAGTAGTTAGACTACATGGGTCGTTCGTACCCGATGTCGTCCATCACGTATTTGCTTAAACTCATGCGGCTTAGTCTACTGGCTGACCAACTTTGCTTGTTAACCCTGTTTGCTCATACATGTATGGAATCTGGAACACCCTACCACCATTGCAACCCACCAATAACCACTTGAAGTTGATCCACTACCTCGTGAGCCGGGCATGGTGAAATGGGACACTGTGTCCGAGCTGTCGGCCTACGCTGGGGTGACGCGCCTCCCCGTAGTGACCGGTAGCGATCCCTTCCTCTCGGCACTTCACATGTGCTTGGAGTCAGGGATGGAGAACCCGATGGGATCAAGGATCGCGGAGCCTCGTAACCAGTTTAGAGCATTGATACGGGGGGTGTACCAGATTCCCAAATCTGCTGGATGAATGGACTTAACTAAGAACTCGGTTAACATTATCATTGCATTGCACAGCTAGGTTGGCGACTCGGCAGTCGAGGTCACTCTGAGGGAGTGTTGACATACGCGATCGTTAGATGGAGTCGCTCGAGAGAGTGTTGTGGCGAGGGCATGCATCATTTCATCCATCATGCACGCGCATTAATAAGATTAGTTTAGTGACTGTGATTGATTGCTTTTCATTAAATCCGTAATATAACTTATGCTTGTAATAACTTGAGACTAATAGTTTACACTAAGTTGATCACTCACTCCCACTCTGGGATGGTGTTTTAAAACATCGACCAAACTTTTCAGTAGTTGCAGGTGACGCCAAGTACGAGGAGCCTTGTGGCGCGAGCTTGGATGAGGAGGACGAGTTGTCCTATTTCCAGTCGATGGGCGGTTCGCCGCAGAGTTCACGAGTGGACTTGGATCGCTGAGTGTTGGACTAAGCTCATCATTCCTTTTGGATATAGTTTTGTAATTTTGTTGGGTAACGCCTTGGGTGACCCGTTTATATTAATTTGGACTTGTATATATTAGACTCCTTCATCTCAGCAGACTAGTTGTGAATTGTAATTCATGTTTCCAGTAATTCCTAGTTGCGTATTTAAACTTAATTAATCATAAAACCATAAAAATGATGATAAGTGACACTCGGGAACTCGGGAGTCCAGTGTATGCACGACCCCTGATTTTCAGGGCGTTACACATCTATTTTTGTTTTGTCTAATAATCATGTAGGTGTGCTTCTATTAGACAAGTTAGTGTTGACACATGTCATATCACAGTCCACACGGCCCAACAAAATGCCGTTACGTGTTGGCATTGGCATTACGATATGAATGATTTTTCAAATCTCACTCATGTCCCAAGGAAATCTCTTAACCTACTTTCTTCGATAACACATAGCCTTTCAAAATTAGAGTAGCTCATAGCCACACACACATATTTGTAGTCAAGAAATGTAAGACATTGCAAGAAGGACACGTGGTCATCGCACAGGTGGCACATGTGACTAAAGAGTGTATTTAACGAGCTTATAAATCCCTACCGATATCAAAAATCTTGTGACATAGGGTATGCACGACAAGGTCATTTCATATAATCATGCTGAAAAGTAAAACTTTTCAAAGATAATAGATGCTTTCACAGAGACTATGAAAGGTTAAGAAAGAAATTCTTCTAAAATTAGAAGTAGATTAGGGCACACGATGATGAATATAAGTCCGGCTGCAATATGACTCCGCAACTTTCGAGAATAAAAGCACATATCAACAAGAAAACCTCAACGCGGTCATGACCCTTCTAAATCTATAAAAGCCACATTTAATGAAAAGTTAAGGGCCCTCGCTAACGCATACATAACCTCTTTATCATAATTTTAGCATTAGTTCTTCCACTTATGTCCAACATCACTATAATAAGTCTGGAGTTTAGCATAGCTTAGTTTGCTACTATCCAGAGTCATCATTGCAGCACGTTTATGAATAGTGTAAATATCTATGACCACCTTCGTCGAATCTCCAATTAACCAAGTCCATACTTGAAATATCATACAGGTCACATCCTGCTGACTACACTCCTCGATTGTTTATGCACGTGAATAATTGTAGGTAATTTATTGCTTTTTTCTTTACTTTATGTTCCCATTTATTGAAATTAAAAATATACAAATTAATAAAAATTGGCGATTAGCCTTTATTTTCAATTTTATTTGTTTATTATTGTATTACTGAAAAACTTGTGAACATTGGTCACCATTGAAAGGAAAATAAAAAAAAAAAAAAAAAAATCTTATCTTAAGGCAAAAAGATCACATTAAAGAACTAACCCTCTCCTTTTAAATCACATGATCAGTGCAACATTGATGGCTAGATAGTTAGATCAACTTCCATATGTCTGATCTTATAGATGATTTAACACTTGGGGTTGCAAAGCATTCAATCAAACTTGAGTTGAATATGACTATGGTACACCCGACACCATCCCAATTGCACATGTTTAATAATAAAAAAAAAGGGGCCTTTCATTTACATGCGTGGCACTATGTCTGATTGAATAACAACACTTGGATGTCAAATACATGCCTGTTGGGTCTTATAAATCTGAATTCCCCACTTTGTAAAGAAAATATAAAGCATGGTACATAAGAGTTCCTCAACACACTATTTGATGAAATCTTAATCTTCAATGAATTTTTTCCTTAAAAATTATTTAGAAGAATTTAATATAGGTAAAAAGAAATTAATTTAAGTGATTTTTATTACAAAAAATTTGAGAAATTTATAAAAAAAAAATTTTAAAAACCTCCATAATTAGAAATTACTTGCTTTTTAAAGATGAAATTACAAAAATACCTCATTTAATTTTTCTTTAAAAATAGTGAAATTCAAGACTTATGAGGCCCATGTGATATGTGTATAACAACCAACTCATTGAACAATGCACCACACCATGGTGATAACATGAACAAAACATAAGGTAAGCCTGATAATCAGATGACTACACTTAAATTAGGATATTTTGAATGGTGTGCATGATCTTTTATGGATTATCTCACCTTACGATCGGATCGGCCCTACTTTTATTTTGTCTAATAATAACGTTAGCCTACACCCGTTGGATAGGTTAGATGTAAGATACACACCACATGAGCCCCACAACTTCTGATATTTTACTTCATAGTAAAGAAAAAGCAGAGCCTACTAATGCAATTTCCTTACAATAAAAATCCATTAATTAAAACTTTAAATATTACTATATTAAAATTGTAGTGGAAAGATGCGTTACATTTCAATAGGTAGAATTAACACCATTATCATACAATGAATAAATGTCTAACAATATCGTAATGTTTTGACTATCCAACTTTATATTTGTGATCGACTTCTTCCGCTGGGACAAATAGTAATTTACATGAAACCATTGTTTAGTAGGCACTAGAATTATAATTAACAAACTAAAATTCACAATTAATGCCAACTATCTATATTTATATGCAACTTAAGTGTCACGTGTAGAAGGCATATATGAATAATAAGTGTGGGGATAAAACACATTCATCAACATAGGGCAGAGAGATGTGCATGCACTTCATTTCAAAATGTAAAAGAAATCCACTTTATCTTTTCACTGGGGTTCAAATGTTAGATCTATATTGCGAAATTGACAAATCTTTTATGCATCAGTGTGGCCCACCTATTAAAAGTCTTACATCAAATACCTAAATTAGTCCATTCCTTCCCAGTGATTCTAAACAACTCAATACCACATGATAGGTCACAAAAACTTTAAAACCGTTGGGAATTTTTTGGAAATCTCTCCATATTTCTACAACAATATAAATGGATGGATTTCCATAATATCCAAATTTAGCCACATCAGGTGTCTTGGAAAGTACAACTTTTATAGTAAGGTGACCCTTGGACGGAAGGGGATTGGCTGGTGTACCACACACCAGCTATACAACTGTTGTAGATACGTGTCGTGCGAAGACGAGTACTGACTCCTTGTGCTCTGAGTTGTACGAACGGTTCAAAGCAAATCAAAGTTACATGGCCCACAACAATGTATTTATTATATCTCCACCCAGTATTATCCAAAAAATGAATCATATCCAAAAATCATCTCGAACACACCACAAATAGCAGCGGAGATAATAATTTTCACCATTAAACAATTCATAGGGCCCACCATAATGTTTATTTTCCATCCAATCTGTTCATAAGGCCACAAAGACCTGAATGAAGAGGAAAAATAAATTTCATATTGATCCAAAACTTTTGTGACCCCAAAAAGGCTTTCAATGATAGAAGTTCAATCCCACACTGGTTTTTCCAGTGTGGTCCACTTGATAGTTAGATCTGTCTTATTTTTCGTCTCAAGCTTTTAAGATGAGCTCGCAAAATGGATGAACAGTGTGGATATAACATATACCTCATGATCAGACCCAAAGAACTTACTGAAGTTAATACAACAGCAATATAACTGGTGTGAGGTACACCAGCCAATCCGCTTCCCCCTTGGACAGGTTAAATCCTATTCTACAGTAACCCTCGTAGGAACAATCTTCCCCTCGCCTCTAGCATCACGCAAAAGTCAGATCTGGTTGTGGTTCCTACTATATCTAACAGCTAATTTCCAATTCCCAAAAGAGTAATTGCCAAGCTCACCAGCCGAGCACACACTAATGTTGTACTCCCAACTCATATCTGCTAACGTGGCACCTTTGTGATCAATCCAAGCCACTCATCAGGCAGAGCCACGTTGGTATAGACTGATTATATGAAGAGATCAGGCAAATCATCTTATAAGCTACACATTATCCGTTGAACGGCGAATCTTTGGTCAATTTCATTTCATCATCCATTTTTTTTCTCTATAAATGTGACCTACGTGATGATTATACGGGATACGTTTTTCGATCCTCCGGATTAACGGTTCAGATCCATCAAAAAAATGCTACGTTGGTAAATTTGAGCGGTGATTACAAAAAATGTCAGTCGCACGAATGCTCTTAGTATAGACTGGTCTCATATCACGGGGAGCGAATCAGGTGAGACCCCGGACTTACGCAGGACGGTGCGGCCCTTACCGTGGGACCCACCTTGATGTATGTATTCTATATCCACACTGTCCATCCGTTTTTCAGATCATTTTAGGGTATTATTCAAAAAATGAAACAGATATATTCATCAGGTGGACCATACCATATGAAAGAGTGTTGATTGAACTCTCTACCATTAAAAAATTATTAGGGAGTATCTTAATATTTTGTAGTGTTTATTTTCCATCCAAATCTGTTGATAAGGTCACATAATTCTAGATGAAAGGAAATGAAAAATATCAACTTGATCTAAAACTTTCGTGGCCCATTAATGTTCGATCACTACTTTTTATTAAGGTATGGGCCACTTGATAATTGGATCTGCTTCGTTTTTTTGAAAATACCCTTAAATGATCTGGGAAAACGGATAGACGGTGTGGATACATAATACATAAATTAAGATAGTCCCAACGGTAAGGGCCGTACCTTCTCGTGTGGGTCCGGGTCTCACCTGACCTGCTCCCCATATCATGGACGCGGATTGCGTCCTACCCCCGCCCGGACGGTAATCCGTCCGGGCAGAGCTCTGTGGTGCTCACCATGATGTAAGTGTTTTATCCAGGCCGTTCATCCCTTTTCTCATATCATTTTAAGTTCTAAGACAAAAAATGAAGAATACAAAAAAATCCAAATGTACCACATCAAAGTAAGCTGCAGTAATTATGACACCCACCGTTGAAACCTTTCTAAGGGCCACCGTGATGTTTTTTTTTACCACGTAACCTATTCATAATGTCATGGAGACGTGGATGAAGTGAAAACAAAACTATCAGATTGATCTGAAACTTATCCAGCTCCCAAGAAGTTTTTAATGGTGTATGTTCAATCCTCACATTGTGGTCCACTTAAGCTCTACATCTACCTCATTTTTTGGCTCATGTTATAAAATGACCTGAGAAAAACTATTAACGGAATGGATAAAACACTTACATCACGGTGGACCCCACAGAGCTCTGCCCTGACGGATAACCGTCCGGGCGGGGGTAGGACGCAAGCTGCGTCCCCATATCATCAACTAGGCATGACTCCTCTCCTTCTTCTCGCCGCTTCGTGAGCCTATTCCCACGCTGGAAAAGCTGCAACGATTCGTTAGAGCAGTGGTGATTTGCAGTACACGTGCTATTGCAGCGTATATATACCACAACAGTAAGATCTGGTCCATTAATCACGTCTTTTATCATCCTAAACGTTTTATAAAATAAAAATGAACCATTTATCGACTAGTTGGGTCACATTTACATTTATATTCGACCGTCAGTCATTTTTTCCAAACTTTAATTTATTAAAAAGTTTAATATTCATGAATTTGGGGTATTATATCATTATAAAACTATAGACCCATATTATGAGCAGTCAGGATTTCAAACACGTATGATACATTGATACGTGTGTTGCGAATAGCATCTTCAATTTCTCCTCGCGCAAATCTCCTTAGCTCCCTAAGTTCCCTCACTGCTCCGACAACGACTCCACCCAACGCAGGCGCACGACCCACATACTATCTTTAGTCCCGTGAGAAATGGTACAATTATTCACGTGAATCTCAGCAAACGTGTATGAGATCTGGTTCATTTAATAGGTCAATCTGATTGTGATCGTAATCTGGACCATAAATTAGACCTATCCACTTATCAGGTGGGCCACACTCGTATGATGAAAATTAACGGTTAGAACAGAAAGTAACCAATTACCATTTTGGACTTGCATGTGTAGAGCACCCGATAAGTTAACCAACTCATGTTCAGAAAAAGAAATAATAATCACATGGAACCCCAAATATTTAATGGCTCAGATCTTGTATATCTGGTCCATATCAGGAAATGTACGGTGACTTACCTCTTCAATCTCTCCATGCTAACCGCTTTATAGCATATCATTACTCCCCTCAACGGAAAGACGAACCTCGTATCCGCAGTGGGCCCCGGTCTGATTTACCGTCCAAAAAAGGAAACGTCCTTATTATGTGAATTACTTGATACTCTGACTGAGTACGACAACTCATGCACATGCACTTATTTCTTTTACATTTGACCTCACGTACCTCAATCCAAACCGTAAAAATCGTAGAAGCCACAGAAAGTGAGCCAAAAGACAAAATAAAATAATCTTATGGTTTTGGTTTTGATAATGTGACATTTAAATCGGAGAATTTTCAATGGTTCATCAGAAATGCCCATAAATCAAAGGTCATGATCCTCCAATCAATATAATTTCTGAGCTATGTCCCAACCATAGTGGATGGGATACATGTATTATAGTTATATGATGTGATCCTGCATGTGTATGGATCATCGTACACTGCCGGTGCATCTAAAAAATCCCCATCTTGGATTATTTTATTTATTTTAAATTTTTTTGTGCGGTCGCAGCATGCCCTTTGGATGGCCCAACAGTTCTGATGTTTTCTTTTGGAAGATCGATGGCGGTTGGTTCACCACCACTTTAAAAATATTTGAGACTCATTTTTCTCCCATGTGGTACTCGTGTACTGCATCCAGGCCATCCAAATTGTAGGGCGCATATTGGATGGAGCGTGCTTTGAAAATATCACTGACCAAGTAATCCTAACCATCCAATTGATTGTTACAATTTGGAAGGTGACAGCAACCAAAATGTGAGTGGTCTAAAATCCAAGGATGAAATTCACTGCTTACTATTATAATTCTCTGAATTTTTTGTTACGGTTCATCCAAAATTAGGTCAGAATTTTGGACGGTCTGATTGAATTAAGAACCACGCAAAATTTACAACGGAAGATTCACCACCACTTCTGAAAGGGTGTGAATTATTCACCATTCATAAAAAAGCTACGCCCATGGGTGCGAATTCGGTCAGGTCAGAGTAGCAATCAGTTCGGTAAAGCTGTCACCATGGGGCCGACTTTGATGTATGTGTTGTATATCCACGCCGTCCATCCCATTTTTCATATCTTTTTAGGCTATTTTTTTAAAAACGAAGCAGATAAAAGTCTTAAGTGGACCACACCACAAGAATCAGTGGTGATGAAAAACCAGCATTAGAAACTTCCTAGGCCTACCGTAATGTTTATTATCCATCCAACCTCTTGATAAGGATTCACAGACCTGGATGAAAGGAAAACACAAATATCATCTTGATTCAAAACATTTGTGGTCCACAAGAAGTTTTTTAGTGGTCAATCACTACTCTTTCGTATGGTATTGTCCACCTAAGATTTGGATTGCTTCATTTCTAGATCCATGTCCTAAAATGAGCTGGAAAAACGAATGGACGGCGTGGATATAAAACATCTACGTCAAAGTGGACCTCACTGTCACGGCCGGACCGAACTCGGTCTTACCTCAAACTGACCGAATCGGCTCCCCTGCCTATATATATGGACATTGATCATACCTCAGAGAGAGTGTGTACGTGTCTAAGGGCCTTGTGTGAAGAGGCAGAGAGTGGAATGCAGCCAAGGATGACTTGCCGACGTCCATCAAGAGAGATGGGCCACCTCCCTCGTTTCCAGCCGTTGGCATGTTGTCCTTGGCTACATTGGGCTCTCTTCTTCTCATGTAAGGCCTGGATGATCCCAAGAGTACCCTCAACTGTCCAACCATCTCAAGCTTGCATGATCCAACGGCCTACGTCGGATCTTCATCGAGCGGACCCACTGGTGAGTGTTCCTAGGCACAAAGCTCCAGCCCGTCCACTCATTAGGTAGACCACACGTGGAAGGACATTGATTGTACGTGTGTGGCCCACTTGGTGATGGCTGGCTGGTTTTTAAGCCAGGACACGTTCATCAAGGTTCTTGCATTGGCACGTGTGAAGTGGCATGCTTCACGGAACGCACGTGCCTGTAGAATCATGTGCTCCGAAATGAGGATGGGATGGTAACAAGTGAAAATCCGTTTCCACCACATTCTCATTTTGGAGACTTAACCTTCACTCACGCGTAGAGCTGCTGTGTGGGGCCTACATTGATATTCATGTGCTCAGCGCTGTGTGGGGCTATAGATATGTCCCTAACAAAGTCAGTTCGTCCATCTGTTTTGGTAGGCCAGAGTAGGATAGGAGTCTAAAAATCAAATAGATCCAAAACTCAAGTGGGCCACACCAAGGGCTATAAACATCAAGTAGTAACCCCACTTGAGTTGACCTTGATGTTTATAACCCTTGGTAGGTTACTACCACTTGGATAAAATGTATGAAAAAATATCATCCTGATACAAAACTTATGTCGTCCTTCAATCGTCACTGATTGTGTGGTATTGCTCACATGAGTTTTGGATCCGTCTGATTTTTAGATTCTTATCTTATCGTAGTGTTCCAAGGCAGACGGATGAAGTGAATTTGTCAAGGACAGCTATGTGGGCACAACACAACTCCAGGCACCCGAATATCCCTTTGAGCGAATCACACACAATCCACTTCTCGAAACCACACCGTATTGTTAAGGGCTCATTTAGCTGGTCGGATTGGAAGGGATTGGATGGTATTAGAAGGGATTGGAAGTTAAATCCTGGGATTGGCCGGGCCTGCCAAACAGAGTCGTGATCTGATCCCAATCCAGGGGTCTTAAGACAATCCACTGACAACACCATCATTACCTTTAAATCCCATCCAATCTACCCTAATCCATTCAAATTTGCCAGGGACGTGTTTGGTCCGAGGGATTGGAAGGGATGGGAAGGTTAAATCTCAGGATTGGCCAGGCGTGCCAAACAGACTGGATATAGCAATCCCATGGATCTCAAGACAATCCACTGACAACACCATTATTACCTAGGAATCCATGCCATCCACTCTAATACCATTCAATCCCTTCCAATCCACCCGGCCAAACGGGCCCTATTGGAGTGCAATGTCTTGGTAGGTGGTAGCCCCATTTCATTGTATAAAGCCAGACACAACTCAGGTTAGTTCAACTAGCAGTTTACCTTGTTTTGAATTTTGATTGTACCGAGTTTGAGTTTGAGCTTTCGAGTTGAGTTATAATTTGTTCATAAAATTCAATATATAAAATTTAATTCATCATATATGTAGAAGTGATCTAAACCATTTACAATGGAGGGCAAGAACACCAGGCTGTCATGGATGACAGAGATGATCAAGTTGTCATGGTTGGTGAAAAAATGGATTTTTTGTAATGTTATATAAATAAATAAATGTAATTACCTTATATCTTGAGCTGAGTCGAGCGAACTGAGTAGAGTTGGGGTGAGCTTAAAGTCGAGTCCAGCTTGAGCTACCTCTAACTCGGCCCAAACTCAGCTTTTGAGCAGAGCCAAGTCAAGCTTATCCAAGCAATTCAAGCAAGTTAACCAAGCTAGTTCAATTGGTGTCCAGCTCTACCACCATCAGCATAAATAGACAGATGGTAGGTGGGGATTATCTAACTAGTGGGCCTTAAGATCATAGGATGATCCATGTTCAAAAACCACACTAGTAGATCAATCGAAGCGGTCTCTTTCATCACATTTCCTACCTAACACTTGATTCTCTATTTTTTAGTTCCAGACTACTCGAATGTCACTGATCAAATGCTCATGATCCATTGATCATCCTATCATGCCATGTTGAAGAAGCGCTCGATTGCATTGTAAAGAAGACGCCCCATCATAAGCACTGTTTTCAGCTGATACATGCAATCACCCGCAACCACGTGCTTCGGATAATGCTAAGGAGGGGAGTCAAACCCACACATGTAGTGAGCAAACCCACAGAGTCGGCCGCTAGCCAAAACCCTGTGAGTAATCAACGAAGAGTTTTTAATTGTAAAGTGGTCAATCCTGGATTAAGATCTGGAACATTAATCAATTTAGTTCCACAATGTCCTTTGGGCCCATCTTTGATCGTCCATGCCTGTCAAAATCACTCTATCTGATTATCTTAACCATTTGATCAATGGATAACAAATGTACAATCTTATTATTATAATAAAAATATTTGAGTTTGTTTTGAATGCTCATGTTTTACCATCTGTGCCTCCTACAAATCATCCTGGTCGAACAATGATAGTCATTCATAGAAAATGAAAAATGAATGGTTGATATTTATTATATTAGAAAAGGTTTCATTAATCATTTTGGATCATGTATGTTTGAGTGCATGTCCTTGCTAGAGTGATACACAGTCACTCCCGCCACTTAGTCCCTCAATCGAGGGGCTGAAGAGGTGAATTGTAGCATTACCTGCTGGCATGATACATGCTCGCAATATTCAACCAATGTACCATGTGTATGGGTATACATCGAGTCGAACCGAGTCGAATTGGCCTTAGCTCGACTCAGCGGCTATAAGCTGACCACAACTCGAACTCGGCTCGGCTCAGTACTCGAGCTTGACTGGCCAGCTCGGCTCGATTCGATCAGCAGCTCGGGCCAGTTCGAGCCAAGTTTGCGCTAAGATCATGCTAAGTTCGCCTATACAACATTTTCACAAATACATGGACTGTACCTTCAAATTATAACTAAATGTAAAACACCAACAATAGTTTTAAAGTTATGTCATCAAACACCTTATAAGCAACATTAAAATCAAGAAAAAAAAAGGATTTGTTTGATGAAATATACCTTCCTTGCACCCAGACAACACTTCGTTGAGTCATTTCATTAAACACTTGGTGAGCAACGTTTGAAAATACCCGAGTCGATCTGGGTTCGAGCTATATATCGAACCGAGCCAAGTCGAGCTAGGACCAGCTTGAACTCATTTTCGAGCTCTAAAAACCAACCCGATCCGGAACGAACTCAACTTCAAGCAGAGCTGATTCAAGCTTTTTTGAGCCAAGTCGAGCGAGTTAACTGAGCTAGCTCGGTACATGTACACCCCTAACCATGTGTCCAGTAACATGTGTTCAATATAGGCTCATGGGGTCCACTTGTGGGCAACCACTAATGGTAGGTCTCATACTTTTTTTTTGAGTCCTTCAAATTCCCTTGGAGTTGTGGAATTCAAATTCAAATTCAAATTTAATTGGGAAAAGGGAGAGGCTGTCCGCACGTGGATGAGTAATGTATGGACTCCTAAGAAGAGAGAAGTCCTTTGTAGCAAGGGAGGCATTTGCTGGTACTATCCCACCTCCTTAAATAATAAAACTCTAGAAAGAAAATGCTGAATAAGAAATTGTACAGCCATTGTCCATTTGGTTCGTTTTACATACGATCTAAGCCATTAATTATAATTCAGATGATAAAATCTTCTCTAGTCTCGTGGTGGTTAAGTGGATTAATCACCGTTCATTATCTATTTTTAGCTTTTGCAAAGATCCCAAGATCATATGGACCATAAATCCTACAGGCCCACTCATCCAGCCGACTTTCAACATTAACATGCTTTGTCTCAAAATCCATATTGTGACATCCATCAAGTGGATCAAGCATCCATGTCAAACACATGCCGTTGGATAAATTTCCCTTTTAACCCTCCATTTTCTCACATGGGCATGGTCCACTGATGATTGAATTGCCTAATTTCTGGTCCATGGACTTGATTGAGGCAATCTCAACCATGAATTTGATGTGACTGATGAGTCATTTTTGTCTTTTGTTTTTTTTTTTTCCTTAGACTTTGGTTCCCATGATACCTATAGAAGGTTAGGACTTGGGATCATCTGAGTACAGTGATTTTTGGTTTATGGCTCGATTTTTATTGCATTGGACCTGCCGTCCAGCTGAATGAACAATTCAGATTTTTTCTGATTTTTAGCTCATTTCCATCTAATTGGTCAGATTTTCACCCTATGTGATCTTCATGGCGTGGCCCACCTTTTGCACGGCTGAGATCGATGTTCTACAAAAGCGAGATATTGGTAGTAAGAAACCATTTTATGTGAACACTTCTCCCTACTAACCATGTTTAAGATCTTTCTCCTGTGTATCATGTGATCAAGAGAGGCGTTGATTGGGGAGTGTCATGCGCTTTCTTGTCGTAGTCTATGAATGAAATGAGGTATTACATGATCATTGCTCCGAGGGTACTCAGATGTTTTTCGACTTGAAGTTCATACAAGTGGGACCCTTATTCTGTGATCCAAACCGTCTATCTGAGGGTCCAATCGTGTATATCTCGAAGTAGGGCCCACCGGGTGAATTGGAGGCTCTTGGGTGGTTGTCCATTGTATAAATAGTTCTCTTCTATATGACAAACTGTGTTGTTTTTATGGGATGCAACCCGTGCATGCCTTATAAAACCACTAGGTGGGCCATACCAAAGAAGAAATTTTAAAACCACTAACGAAATCTAAAGTAACATGGTGGTCCACACAGTAATTGGAATTGTCTGATTCCTAGGGTGTCCAACTTGTATTGTTTGACAACCCCAACTTTGTGGGGCCCACTATGATGTATGTGTTTTATCCATGTCGTCCATCTTTATTGGCTCATTTCAAAAGTGAGGCAGATCCACACCATTGGAAACAATGACGTTGAAACCTTCCTAGGCCACTGTGATGTTTATTTGCCATCTAACTTGTTAAGGTCACAACAGTCCGTTGAATCCAAAACACATACATTAGCTTGATCAAAAATTTCCTTGGCCTTTAGATTTTTTTTTTTTTTATTTTATTTTAAATGTGGACAACATGATTAACTGCATATATCAATGTTGACCCCACGTAGCCGTGCTTGCCATAATTTATGTATTTTATCCATATTGCGTAGGGCTTGTTTGGCAACGTAAATTATGGTGGATTACAAGGGATGACATTACGGCCAAACCTGCATTTATGAGTTGCAGTGGATTGTCAGTTGCATATGATGTACACCTCTATCCCATGTGCAGCCGGTGAAGTGTTTGGGTTTCGTGGGATTGCAATCATCCCATGGGTTATCTCATATGGGGTTGTTTGGATTTGCAGCTCGTCGGAGTTCCTCTCATCTGCAGTTGTATTCGGATGGATTAGAGGGGAGGGACGACGGGGTTGCCCAAATGTATAAGGGATGGAAACGAGGTGGATTTTATAATCTTACCCCTCGTATTCCACCCTAACGTATTTGCCCAAATACAGCATTAGGTGTTTTGATAGATCATCTCAGAGCATGAGCGCAAAAAAAATAAAAAATCCAAAGATCAGGTGATCCACACGGAGGGAAACCATCATTAAAAACTTTTTCAAGGCTACAGAGGGTTTAAATCAAGCTAGTATTTGTGTTTTCCATCATCCAGGTCTATGTCACACGGTGGGCCCATGAAGGTTTAAACGGTAGGTGTAATAATCCCACTGTTGTCTGTGGTGTGGTTCACAGGAGCATTACTTTTGATCTGGCAAAATGGATGGGTGGTGCATTACTTTTGGGCTCATGCCCTAAAATTAACTGGCAAAATGGATGGGTGGTGCAGATAAAACACATGCATCACAATGGACCATGCCCTGCTCAAGGGATATTTCTGGACACAGGCGCTGTGGGAAATCTGCATCCGTCCATACCATACGTGTTAGATGATATGACCACACCCGGCTGGATCCCTACGAGTACGTTCCAGTAGGAATGCTGCAAGTGGTGTTAAGCTGAGCGTCGTCATGTCATCTAATCTGTTCATCAAAATCATCAGGATCGACCAACCATGAAAGTTTGCCCTTAAGATCAGGCCGATCTTGTTTTCTATAGTGGGGCCCATGCTGGTGTTTATATGTCATCCAATCCGTGCATCCTATATATATATATATATATATATATATATATATATAGCCATGCTCACCTCTGCACCTATGCATATGCTCACCTTTGCACACCTGTTATGGGTGTCTAATCTGAACTGTCCATGTGATGTAGAATCCTATGAAATTCCAGGGGACTAATTTTCACCCTTATCTAAAATTCTGGTAGGCTATAGCAAAGAGAAATGCAAATTAAGGGAGGAAATTGTTTTCATTTTTAATGGCCCGCCAAAGTTTACAATCAAAGTAAAACTTGGGTAAGGGGATTTCATGAGGTGCTGCTTCATAACGAATGGTTCAGATTTTGGATCCACATCACGTATTGCACAGGTATTTATACGTATATATATATATATGATATATATATATATATATATATATATATATATATATATATATATATATATATATATATATATATATATATTCTGAAAGGAAAACACAAATATGAACTATTATCAAAATAATAGCAGCTAAAATAGCCTTTTTGGTTCCCAACCAATTTCATTGAATGCAATTAAATTTCCAATTCCTTTCTTGGTTTCTTATGAAATATCCCACCTGCTAACCATACATATGTGTCCAGTCGAAATCATATAACGGTCTCATTTACTGCCTGTTTGGGCGGTGGGATTAGAAGGAATCAGGTGAGATGGAATTTGAAAAACATAATTATTACTTAAGGCAGGGATTGTCCTCTATTGCCATGGGATAAGATTAAAGCTGTTTTTTGTTGATAATACAGTGGTACATTGAATGGATATACCATCGTTATTTGAAATTATTGAGAATAACACACATGTGCTATATCTAAATTGTTCATTTGTCTTGCAACCTTATTTTATGGCATGGGCCTAAAAATGAGATAGATCCAAAACTTATGTGGCCCCAAAGAAGTTTTCAACGGTAAGTATTCAATTCCCTTTGCTTTCTATGGTGGGGTCCACTTGAGCTTTAGATTTACCTTATTTTTTGCCCATGCTCTAAAATAATCTCAACAAATGGGTGGACGGTGTGGATATAGCTCACACATCATGGTGGGACTTACACAACTTGCTAACATTGAGTGAAATTGGCACGGGCCAATGCAATTCCATTTAATGTAATTCCAAGCCTTTCCATTCTTCGTGGAGTGGAATTGGCATACAACCAGATGAATCCCATCCCACTTAATCCCTTCTAATTCCACCGCTCAATTCCATTTAGTTCTTTTCCAGAAATTTGGGAATCATCTTTGGATCTCTGCCATACAAAACGCAAGTAGCTCCGGGACATTTTCACTCCGTCCACGAAGCTAGGTGGGGCCCACTGCAATGTTTAAGAGAAATCAATCTTGTCCATCCATTTTGCCAGCTCATGTTAGGACATGTGCCAAAAAATGAGATAGATCTAAAACTTAAGTGGGCCACACAACAAGGAAAAGTAGGGACTGAAATGGATACTAATGAAACCTTCCAAAGGTCAGCTCTGATGTTTTTATGCTATCCAAACTGTTCATAAGGTCATTCCATCAGTAAGTGTTCAATCCCTATTATTTCCGCTCATATGGCCCACTTGAGTTAATTTGGATTTGACTCATTTTTTAGCACATGTCCTAACATTATTTGGCAAAATAGATGGACATTGTGAATTCCTCGCAAGTATCATCAATGGGACTCACTCACTTTATAACTTTGGGGTCACAAATAATCTGCATGGAAATTAAAGGATATTTTAAGAACTTGAAAATCAAATAACGCTGCATGGATATCCAATGCGGACTTGTATGGTATCGTTACATCTTAATCAAGCTCAAGCGGTAAACTTATTTTTCTGCAAATTCCTCATTTCCTTGCTTGCCCACCTGTAGTTAAAAGAAAGAAAGAAAAATCATTCATGGCTTATTCATTGGAGGCCCCACTTAATGAAGTGATGGATGATTCACATGGCCTAGCTGGTTTAATGACTTGTATAAAAGGCATTGAAGAGTTGTTAGACACGCACCTTATAAATTGCATACTTGGCATATGATACTTCGAACAATAATATAAATCGTGAAATAATGGATCACTCAATGTAATAAGTATTGTTATGGGAAATAATGGATCACTCAATGTAATAAGTATTGTGTGATGGGCAAGATCGATTCCCGATAAGTCATAAAGGTGCTCATACTCTGAGGCTGGTGAACGGAATATGAGGTGTAATGCTCTGACCGGATATGCCGGATACCTCGATCCTTTCGGAATGCCCGACAAGCAAGAGGCCAAGTCCATTAGTTCAAGCCGGAGCTCGGCTCAGACTTGGGATGCGGTCCTCGTTCAACAAATTAATGATGAAGGCTTGCAAACGTACTGGTTGGAGCCACGTCAACCAGAAAAACCGAGCCGAGGCCAGATCATAAGGTGGGCGTTCCATGTGCTAAAATAAGAAACTGTCTTAAGCAGACGTGACATAAAGGTGCTATCTCCATGATCTGAAAATCTCACTGATGGAGTGAATCGTGCCGAGATTAATAGACCCAGATCGTCCAACAATCAAGTATAAATACAATGAGACCACATTGCTACAGGTACGGAATATCTCGCACTCTTCCTCTACTCTTTAACTTAGACCTAGATTCCCTTGACCTGACTTAGGCATCGGAGGGTCCCCTGGCTTAGCTAAGGTCTCCTTTGTTAATCCTTTGTGCAGGACTAAGACGTTGCTCAAAGCGGAGGGTGACCTGGATTTTGTCATCAACAAGTATGAAAATTTTTAGACTTATTCAAATACATTAATGATAGTAAATTATTTGGATGTGAATTGATGTGGACAAAGATCAATTTCAATTATATATCTGAATGGGAAGTTATTTATGATATTAGTGGATGAGATTGAAATTTAATCTTTTACACCTTACACTCTTTCAAAAATCTAAAATGCAATGATAAGTTTCCTTTATGTGATGATAAGTTTTCTCGTATATGTAAATGAAGTGAGTCAAGACTTACGTGTCTAGGAGATGAATTAAGATCCTCTACTTGCCACAAGTAAAAAAGATTATATTTATTGCAATCTAATTGAGCTACATCACACACTGACTGCATTTAATGCAATAATTCAAATCCTTACTCTTGCTCTGTGGTAGACTCTCAGGAGTTTCAACACTCAGTCAAGGGTTCAAGCATCCATGGGTGGTGAAATTCCACTACGGCATGAGTGTGTGGGGGTGTGTTGTGTAAAAATAATAATAATTTTGAGCTACATCACACACGGTGATGACATTAACCAATCAGGAAAACAAGCTTTATTTACTTGTGGTAAGCTGGGGATTCAGAATCTTAAAAGATTAGTTGAATGATATTAACATTTGATTCTTGTACACTTGTTGGTTGAAATATGATAATGGAAATTTTTTACTTCTTAGCTGTCCAATAATAAATGCTCACCAACCCAATGTTAGGTCATCAACTAAGCTTGACTTTTATTCATGATAGACCCAAACTGAGAACTATAATTGGGACGGTTTTAACTTGAATTAGCTGCATGCCACATGGGAGTCGGATTGGATGGTGACCCCTCTAGAACCCAACTCGGTACTGGTAGGTGATCTATAAAGCTAGCAATGCATGTGTTTTATCTACATTATTCATTTAGTTTGACAAAACGTTTTACACCAAGACACCAGATCCATAGCTCAAGTGGCATACTGAGTGAAAGATACCTCGTTTCAACCCTAAGGTCTTGGTATCGGTTCCATGGTGGGGGTGGCTAACAGTGAAGTGTGAACACAAAATGAGTGTACTAACAAGCTAACCCAAAAAAAAGGCATTTTAGAACGTGAAATTAAAAATGAGACGGATCTTGAGACACCCTAGAAAATAGGGATGATCGAATGGCTACCATTAAAAAAATCATAAGACCCACTGAAATACTTTTTTGCCATTCAACCTGTTGACATATCAGCTTCCTGGAAAACTCCTAGAGCATGTTTGGGCGGTGGGATTAGAAGGGATTAGGTGGGATGGGATTCAAAAAACATAATTATTACCCATGGCACGGATTGTCCCCTGTTGCAATGGGATAAGAATAATTTCATGCTTTGTTGGTTGTTTTGTAATGGGCCTAAAAATGAGGTAGATCCAAAACTTATGTGGCCCCAAGGAAGTTTTCAACGGTAAGTATTCAATCCCCGTTGCTTTCTATGGTGGGGTCCACTTGAGCTTTAGATTTACATGATTTTTTGGCCCGTGCTCTAAAATAATCTCGAAAAATGGGTGGATGGTGTGGATATGGCCCACACATCATGGTGGGACCTACATAACTTGCTAAAATTAAGTGAAATTAGCATGAGACGCAATGCATTTCCATCTAATCTAATTCCAAGCTTTTCCATTCTTCCCAAACATGGAGTGGAATTGGCACAGGACCAGATGAATCCCATCCCACCTAATCCCTTCCAATCCTACTACCCAAACATGCACTTGGGGCATGGGTTTAAGTGGGATTTGGTGAAATGGGTTTCAAGATCTAAGGATCATTGCAAGGTGTGTTTGGGATTCACACGGTGAAGCCATTATTGGAATCAATGCCTAAGCAAGAGTTTCTACCACCATACTTTGGATTTCGTGTAGCTAGTAGTTAGTGCTATGTGAACCCCACCATGATATATGTGTTTTATCCATGCCGTTCATATATTTTGAAATATAATTTTTAGGCTTCATCTAAAAAAATAAAGTAGATATAAATCTAGGATGGACTACAGCATGGGAAAACAGTAGTGATTGAATTACACCATTAAAAACCTCATAAGGCTAACTATGCAGTCCACTTGAGATTTGGATCAAACTTATTTTTGGGCTCATACCATGAAATAACATGGAAGCATGGGTGGATGGCACGGATGAAACACATACATCATGGTAGGGCCCACCGAGCCCCGACCTATATTAGCAAGATGGGATGTCAATCCGTTTCCCAGACATGGAGTGGGATGGCCTCATTCCATAAGATTAGGAGACAATCCCTGATACAAAATAATCATTACATTTTAGTAATTCTATCCCACTTAAACCCTTCCAATCCCATGCCTCAAACACCTCCTTATAGTTCTTAAGAAAAATTTGAGGACAGGCATTTAATCAACACTGTTTTCTGCCGTGTGATCCACCTTAGATTTGAATCTGTGCCATTTTTAACTCATTCCCTAAAATGAGTTAGAAAAGTGGACAAAAGGCACACATGCACTTAGATTCTCACCAGGTAATAAAGCCTTTCTAATTCAAAATGGAAGGGTGCATTTGAAAATCATCACATGCTATTAGAAATTGTAAACGTGGCATAAATCTATTTCAAATTAAAATTTCCAAATCGTGGTCCCTCTTCAAATGGTTCATGATCATAAAGGTTCAATGATATTTTTTTCCTTGAATTATGACCGTTGGCTATTTTTCATTCATTGTTCACCAATTAACCAGTTACACGGTCCAAAGTAGCACACGTGGTTGCTATATTACAGGCCTGATTTATCTTGGCCAACAATCAGTCAAATCTCATCAGGTGGGCCACACATTTATGGAAAATGTCAGCCAAAATGAATGGAAAGTAGTACACTCCACATGCACGTTTAAATGTACGTGCCCACTTACCCAGCCGAAAGCTGATCCACCTCATTATTTTACCGGGCGAGGTGGAATTCCACGTGTAAGATTGATTTTTCCTTACTACGCACGTGACAACCGGGCAATTTTGTGTATGATCTGGGCCATTCATCACCTGATGAATTGTCCCACTGTGAAAATGCCCTTGCCCAAAATCAAGCTGATCCGATGATCACTTCTGCCACTCTTGTATATTAAAGTGAAATCTGGACCGTTGGTCATTTTCTCCGACCCTCCACTGTTTTTTTTTCCCTCACATGCGGCGAACTGATTGAGGAGGGCATCACACCAGCAACCTAGCTGATGTGTTGACGTCACCAAGCTCTGTGGGTCCCATCATAAGGTATGAGTTATATCCAAACCGTTCATCCACTTGGTGATCTCGTCGTAAGGGTTGAACCGAAAAGTAAGACGGATCCAAAAATCAAGTGTACCACACTATAAAAAGCAATGAAGGATTGAATGCCTGCCATCGAAACCCTTTTGAGGGTCAAGAAAATTTTGGATCAATACGATATTTGCTATTTCTCTTCATCCATGTTTTTGT
The DNA here is from genome assembly GCA_030180095.1 of Magnolia changhungtana. NCBI lineage: Eukaryota > Viridiplantae > Streptophyta > Magnoliopsida > Magnoliales > Magnoliaceae > Magnolia > Magnolia changhungtana. The sequence continues at coordinate 7,848,243 of JASAUF010000630.1, read as the reverse complement.
AACCTTCTGAACAGATTGGATGGAAAGTAAACATTACGGTGGGCCCTACGAATTTTTTAACAGTGAGAATCATTGTCCACACTGCTATTTGTGGTGTGGTCCAGTTGAGCCTTGTAAATGACTCATTTTTTGTATAAAGATCTAAAATGATCTCGAAAAACTAATGAACGGTGTAGATATGATAAATACTTCATCGTGGGGTCCATGTAACTTTGATCTAATTTGAACCGTTCAGCGCTCGGCTTTGCACGACACGTACCCACATTAGCTACGTTGCTGGTGTGTGATACACCAGCCAATCCGCTTCAAGTTCATATGCTTCTGATGATGTTAGGGGGGCACGGATTAAGTACTACCCCGCCGGTCTAGAGCTCAGGATGGGCTGGACGTGCGGCTCGTTGAGCGGTGGAAAGTGGTTATATCAGAGGGCACGAGGCCATGTTAGTACACGGAGGCATTAGCTCGCGTTTATAGTCGGTCCACATAGAATCTAAACGTCTCCTTTTTTTAAAAAAAAAAATTTCTACCTTTTTCCGTGCGTGGTGGTTGAGTAGCGAGACTCGCTGCTACAGTAACGTCGCCAAGTTTTGTGGCCTCCATAATGAGGCATGTGTTGTATTCACATTGTCTATACATTTGCAGAAATCATTTTAGGGCATGATCTAAGGTTACCCCACCACAAAAATAAGTCAAAACCTTCAAAGGTCCACTGTGATGTTTATTTCAGATCCACCACGATATTTATGTTTTCCTTCTTTCATGTCTACTTTAGTACATGAATAGGTTGGATTTGAAATAAACATCATGGTAGACCTTCGCAGTGAGCGTCACTTTCTCCAATGTTTTCTGTAGTGGGGTCCACTATAGCCTTGGATCTGCCTCATTCCTTTTATCATGCCCTCAAATGATCTCTCAAAATGTATGGACAGTGTGGATACAAAACATGCATCATGTTGCAATCATAGAAATTGGTGAAGCCTCTTTGTATGAGAGTGGACCCAAATCACCATCAAAAATAGGTGGGAGAGTGATGCCTACCTTTGAAACCTTTCAAAGGTCCACCTATGTGAGGCAATTATTTTATGATCCATATCATAGATATTTATGTTTTTGAGAAATTGCTTCTTTTTAAATTAAATTAAACAAATATAAAAGTGGGTCTAGTTTATTTCATAAAAAACAAAAACAAAAGCACACAATGAATAAGTTGATTCTTGAAATAAACATTATGAATGGAACATACAAATTCACTAATTGTAGAATAGTTAAATGAATGGATTTTTGTAATTTAGCCTTTCACCTAATTTAGACATGTCTATTTCTAGCAATACATTTATAAGTACTATACAATAAATTCTCTCACAACAGGGCAGACCACTTTAAGGATTCATTCATGCATTGTATAAATCTTTCTGTCCGTTTCATCCCAATTTTATCATGTAAATTTAGGGCTTTAACCTAAATATTAATGCTCACCATTAAAAACTCTACGAATCTCAAGTGGACCACATCCATCTAGAACAAGTATGAACGGTTTAGTAATTTTATCTATCGAAAGGACATATTGGATATTATTGAAAAATTTTTTAAGAGGCAACCTAAGTTTTTTAGATGAAGCATCATTTTTATGACTTGCGTGTTTTCCGTATCATCCATGTAAACATTGTGATCTTTTATGAAATTTAGGGCTTTAACCTAAATATTAAGCATTTGGATGACAAAAAAACCGTTTGGATGACAAATAAACATCACTGGGCCTTATAAAGGTTTCATTGGTGGAAATAAATAATTCCACTGTTTGCTGTAACATGGTCTATTTAAGCTTTAGATATACTTCAAATTTGGGTTGAACCCCTAAAATTATCTGAAAAATCAGATGGACAACATAGATAAAACACACAAATTCATAGTGGGCCCAACAAAGTTTACACAGTACGATATGATCCTACTCACTACGCAATCCGATTTCGTAATTCATGTTATCTATTTGGTGCACGGATTGGGCTTACATAACCCAGTTCTATGGGCCCCACCATGATATATGTTTTGTATCCACACCGTCCATCCATTTGCAGAGATCATATTTAGACATGGTCCAAACAATGAGTTAGATCTAAATCTCGAGCGGACCCCACCATACAAAACAGTATAGAGAGCGACGCCTATCATTAAAAAGTTATAAGGGCAACAAAAGTTTTTGATCAAGCCTTATTTGTGTTTTCCTTTCTTTCATGTCTGAGTTAATACATGAACATGGTGGATCTGAAATAAACATCACGGTGGACTTTCGAAAGGTTTCAACGGTAAGCATCACTCTCCCCGCTGTTTTTTTTTGGTGGGGTCCACTGTAGCTTGGATCTTACTTATTCTTTGTATCATGCCCTAAAATAATTTCTCCAAATATATGGACAGTGTGGATACAGCACATGCATCATTTTGGGGGCCACAAAACTTGACTACGTTACTTTAGTGACGAGTCTCGCTAATCAACCTCTGTGCAAAAAAGGTAGAAAAACCAAAATAGGAGACGGTTGGGTTCTCTGGATTGAGTATAAACATGAGCTAACGCCTCCATCTAGTGACATGGCCTCCTACCTAGACGCGGATTTCCTGTGAAACGTTTTCGCAGGAAGTTCCTGCACAAGGATTTGGGTGGGGTCCACTACAATGTATGTGAGAAATCCATTCCATCCATCCGTTTTGAGATCTCATTTTAAGATGTGTGACAAAAAATGAGGTGGATAAAAAACTCAAGTGGGCCACACGAGAGGGAAAATTAAGGAAAGAAATTTCTACCGTTGAAATCTTCCCAGGCTCCACCTTGATGTTTATATGTTGTCTAAACCGTCTATAAGGTCATTGTCAATGGGATGAAGTGAAAAAACAAAAAATATAGACTGATCTAATAATTTTTTGGGCATAAGAATGCTTCAATGGTGCTCACTAAATGATCACCGTTTCCTCTCCTATGTCCCATTTTAGTTTTATATACACCTAATTTTTTACCTCAAGTCCTTAAATGATCTCGAAAAACTGATGGACAGATTAAATTTATCAAAAACATGTTAGTGGGCCCCACCCAGCATCTTTGCACAGGAAATCCGTGTCCTGCCTCGTGCCTTCAAACGTAACCCCTTTCCACCGCTCAACGAGCCACACGTCCAGCCCGTCCCGAGCTCCAGACGTGCGGGTGTAGGGGGACGCGGATTTCCTGCGAAAGTCTTTTGCAGGAAGCGCAAGATTCTGTGTGGGGCTCAATATGATGTTTGTGAGAAAGCCACTCCGTCCATCCATTTTTTGAGTTCATTTTAGGACATGCGACAAAAAATGAGAAGGATAAAAAATTCAAGTGGGCCACACGAGAGAAAACAGTGGAGATTTAGTGACCACCGTTGAAACATTTATATGGCCACAAAAATTTTGTATCGGTTTAATTTCTTAACTTTTTCACTTCATCTCGGTGAAAATGACCTTAAAAACGATTTGGATGGAATATAAACATCAAGGTGGATCCTGTGAAGGTTTCAATGGTAGGAATTCCTTTCTCCGCTGTTTCATCTAGTATGGCCCACTTGAGTTTTGAATCCTAATAATTTTCGGCCTCATATCCTAAAATGATCTAAAAAAACGGATGGACGGGTTGAATTTCTAACAAACATCACAGTGGGCTCCATCCAAAATCCTGAACTTCCTTCGAAAGGCTTTCGCAAGAAATCCGCGTCCGGAGGTGTAGTACCTAATCCGCGCCCGATGTACGGCAGGATGTAACCCTAACACGTGTCACAAAATACCAGTAGGTTGTTCGAGACAGTCTTAAGTTTGGGAATTCCCAGAAATCTCGGACGCGAATAGCTGTCGCAGGGAGGCCGTTGAACAAAGAGGACGCGGACTGGCTACTCCCCCTGACACCAGCCCCGGAGCTGGTGGTCGGTGCTCTGTGGGCCCCACCATGATGTACGTGTTTCATTCATTCCGTTCATCCATTTTTAAAGATCATTTTAGGGCTTGATACAAAAAATGGGAGGGACATAAATCTCCAGTGGATCACACCACAGGAAAAAAAATAGTGAGTGGATATCCATCATTTAAATCCTCCTAAGGCCCGATGTACTGTTTATTTGATATCCAATCCATTGATTAGGTTATAAAAACCCAGATGAAGGGATAAAACAAATATCAACTTGATCCAATACTTTTATGGCCCCCAAAAAGTTTTTAATGGTCGAAGTTCATTAAACACTGTTTCCTGTAATGTGGTCCACTTGAGATTGGGATATAACTCATTTTTGGTATCATTCCCTAAAATGATCTTTAAAAATGAATGAATGGAATGGATGAAACACATACATCATGGTGGGCCCACAGAGCACCGACCACCAGCTCCGGGGCTGGTGTCAGGGGGAGTAGCCAATCCGCGTCCGAACAAAGAGCCATGTAGGGTCCACCGTGATGTTAGCGTGTGAAATCCATTTCGTCCATCATCTGCGCCATCTCATGCTATAACATGAGTCCAAAAGTCGAGTGGCCCCATCCACAAAGAAAAGCACGGATGTGATTCCCTACTACTGAAACCTTCTTTGGATCTTTTGGATCACGTTGATATTTGGTTTTTCCCTATATCATGGTTGAATGGGTTGGATGGCATATAAAAGTGGGCCTTGGGAAGTTTTCAATGGCGGGCATCCTTGTTACCAGTGGTGTGGCCCACATGAGTTTTGAATCGGCCTGATTTTTGCACTTGCATCCTAATATGGACTGGCGCAAACGATGGATGGAGTGGATATCAGACAGACATCACAGCGGCCTCACATTGTATTTTGTTGCACGGGTTCCCTGCAACAGCTGTTTTAGGAAATTCTCGTCCGGAGATATCCGAGATTCAAAGTCGTAGGGCATTTCAACGCTTTTGATAACGAAAGCATGGTGTCGATGGGCCATATTCCAAAAGCTAAAAGATGGGACATGATCCCAGGGTGCAGGGAGTTCATGCAATGTAAAGGCTTGTGGGGCCTACACTAATGGACAGAGCAGATTTCTTTGGAATATTGTGGTAGCTCCACAGGGCTTTTTGTCGTGGAAACTTACGCTCTCAGCTTGTATGCGTGCGGAAAATTGTAGAAGGCATTACCTCTAGAGTTGGGTAAAATTGATCCGATCTGGTGGATCCGACCTGATCATAATCAAATTGACAGCCTGGATCGATGCGGATCGGGTTAGGTATTTTAAGATCCAAATGATTTTTAGATTGGGATCAGATCGTGGTTAATCCGGACCTATCCGATCCAAAACCCAATCCGAATAGATCCGATTTGATCAAATCCAACCCTATCCAGATTGGTTTTTTACCGAACCTGATTCGACTCGATTTCCTTGACCAAGTCGAACTTGGTTCGGGTCAGGTCAACCATCCATCGGGTCGGTCTGAGTCAGGTGACCCGAACTCAGTCCCGGATCGAATCGAGTTATGGTCAAGCCATTGAGACTTCGGATTAGGTCGAGTTGGATACAATCTGATCCGATCCGGACTGATGCCCAGCTCTAATTACCCCTGGCTTCTCAATGTAGTCTTTAAATTTTATTATAAATGTGATTTAGAAATATTCTTTATTTATTGTGGGACAATTACAATTATTATAAATAATATATTGTTAAATTTTATTGGATTTTGTATAATTAAAAAAATTATAAATAAATATTAGTATTTAATGATTTAAATATATATTCATAGCTTGACAACATTTTTATAAGAGTACAACGAATTTAGTCTTGAACTAATATTCTTTTATTATAAGACTCAATTTAATTCACTCTTATAGTTAGCCTAGACGCTACAATCACATGCAAAATTCTGTTTCATAGGCACTTTAGAGATTCAACTCTAAATCTTATAAGAAGTAGGCTCGATTCCATGCTCGTAACGGTGAGTCTATCAATTATTTCCTATCACTAACTTCCCACTATAATAATTATAAACTCGTTAAGGAATTTAATCCAATCCATCTTATAATGTTAAGATAATAACACCATTTTACGGTATCAGACTCATATTTTGAAAATGCCGATTACAGGTGAAACCTATCACTAGGTTGGACTATTGAGATTGAAATTTATCATGATAGTTGCAGTTTTGTTCCCTTGATGTATCCTTAATCTTTTCTTTCTGGAAAGCTCTTTGTTAAAGGATCATCCGAATTCTCGTATGATATGGAGTTGATGATTATCACTTCATAATCTAACAATTATCTTATATAATTGTGTTTTAATCGCATTTGTCAGGAATTTTCATTGTATATTTTATTTTAAGTATTAATAATAGTTACATTATAATCACAATTTATTACAATTGAAATTATAGATTCTACCCTTGAGGCAAGTTGCTTGGTAGAGTTTTAATCCATGTAGTTTCTTCTACAATTATTACCACGTCCATGGTCTCCAATTCCATGGTTAAATGACATATAATCACTTGCTTCCTTGACTTTTAAGGGATCACATTTCCACTTAATGTGGGATACAAGCACTTGTGGCATATAAATCAGCACGAAAAATTTATATACCATTTATACACAAACACATAATAACTATGTATCTATCAATGATTTTTTACGTATACGAAATTATTTGCTCCAGTTATTTTAAACCCATGTAATATGATTTTTCGGTCAAAATTTTTGTAGCATTGTTCAGATGTTTATTTTAAAAATATAAAGATTTAATAAATTTATATACTTTATTTTCTCTCTATGTCATGAATCTTTTAAGTTGACCTATATAAATCATTTTCTTCAAATTATCATTTAGAAATATAATTTTTATATTCACTGATGAATTAACAACTTATACATAATAGTTAACAATACAAGGATTCTCATAGATATTATTTCAGTAACAAGTAAATACATGATAATAATACAATAATTCTCTCATTTTCTCTTTGGCCTGGCTTGGAACATGGGTGTTGCTTTATTTCAAGTTCTAAGCTCTTCTCCTTTGTTTAGAGTATAAGGGGTTGTTTGCATGCTTGTAAAGTCCTTAAGTTGTAAATAAATTATAAATAATCTAATTACATATGCTGTTTAGATACATGTATTTGCTTATAAAAATTTTACAAGCCGTAAATGGATTACAACTTTAATAAAATTTATTAAAAACTCATGTTTTAAATTACAAATAAAATCTTTACAACTAAAAAGGCATTACACATGTTAGAAAAAAATGGTTAATATACACTTATGATATGTGAAGCTAGCTGTAATGTGTATCGTAGGTCAAATCTATCCCTCATCAATTTTCCTTGATGTTCTCATGTTGTCCTAAATAGAACAACTTGTCCCTTATCAAATGGACCACATGAGGGAATGATGGGATGTCCACCATTAAAAACCTCTTGATTGCATTTGGGGCTCACCGTGATGGGTGGAAGATATCCATTCCGTTTAGTGTGTGCATGCTTTAATGCTTTCTTAGAGTCTTAAGAAAAAAAAATTAAATATTTCTTACGAGATTTATATATTTTAGAAGGTTCATCGCCCACTCTTCCCAAGCATTATATGTTTACAGCGAAAAAATTTACATGCATGTAAATAATCCTTAAACTTTATTCTCTTTGTATTGCTTTTTTTTTTTTTTTTTTTGCTTTGTTTGTGGTATATACTCTTTTTGATCTTTGTCCTAAATAGGTAATAAGAGTTGTAGCTCTTTCTTGCTTATATAAACTAAACTAAAACAATTTATTCATTTTTATGTATCTTTTAACAAGAAATTCAACATTATATTTATATAGAGAATATTTGCCTAAGTTTCTTCTTCAAGATCTATTTTAGAATCAACTAATATTTATGATCCACTTAAAAAAACAAAATATATTTCATCATTTATTGCTTCCTCTCGTTATTATCTCCAAAGCTGGTACTGTTGACTTTCTTACTTCTTTTTTTTTTTTTTTTCTCTTTTGTTCGAAATCTACGCCTTCTGGAGGTATTTCATTGATAATTTTTGAACACCACGTGGTTTTTTTTTAAGAAGAAAAAAACAGTGTACTGATCATTTCACCGTTGTCTACCGGATCAACGGTCCCCACCACTCCACCGTTTGCCACGTGTGCGACGAGGAGCTGCCCAGTTCTTTGAAAGCTGCGTACTAGCATTTTTCACCAGTTCTCTCTTCAAGACTTCCAACAACCACAGCTGAAGAGGGAGAGGGAGGGAGAGAGGGAGAGGGGAAAAGCCCTGATTTTGCTCTCATGTCGATTTCAAAGCTCTTGATTTTCTCGATCTTTTTCTCTCTATTCTTCCTGAAAATCAGAGCATCTTCATTGATCGAGGATGACAGTTACCCATCCGACTCGGATTCATCTCTCGAGGACGAAATTCACTCATCCGATGGCTCAGATTCGTCGCTGAAGCTCGAATTGGAGCAGCTCAAATCCAGGATCTCTGATCTAGGTCAGTCCAGATGTAGAGTTCATCAGCCCCCCTTTCGATTTCTTTGATAGATCAGGGCTTTTCTTCCGAGAGATCTTCGTTTTGTATGGTTTGATTTGATTCTTTTCAGTTTTTCCGGAGGTTTCTGAAATCGGGAATGGAAATGATTTGGAAACCCTTTCGTTTAATGCACGTACCCCATTTTTTCTACTTCTGGTAATGGAACAGTACTTACAGGTTCTATTCTACTACCAAAGCTGAAAAAAGTGTGTTTTTGGGACGCGGATTGCATACTGACACTGCCAGACTAGCTAGTGCAGTGTGGTTCCAGCATGATGTATTTGTTTTATCCACGCTGTCCATCCATTTTTTCAGCTCATTTTAGGGTATGAGCCCAAAAAATGGCGCAGATCAAAATCTCAGGTGGACCAAACCACAGGAAAGAGTGTTGATTGAATGCCCACCATTAAAAAGCTTCTTGGGTGCCATAAAAGTTTTGGATCAAGCTGATATCTGTGTTTCCTCTTCATCAAGGTCTTTGTGACCTAATCAACAGGTTGGATGGCAAATATACACTACAGTCAGCCCTAGGAAGTTTTCAATGGAGTAAGTTCAATCACCACTGTTTCCTGTGATGTGGTCCACCTGAGATTTGGATCTGCCTCATTTTTTGCCCTAAAATAATGATCCAAACTGGATGGATGGCATCGACAAAATGCATGCATCATTGCAGGGCCATGGAGCACTGTCTAGTAGCCATATCGCTACCGGCAGTGTCATTATGCAATCTGCGTCCGTGTTTTTTAATAATTGAAACAGTATTCTGGAGTTTTTATGACTGATACTTATACCCTGTTTTTGACATTTGCACCATCTCTACACAGTAACGACGGTCATCATTCAGTGCGCTAAGAAAAAACACGGCGTGCATTTCAAATAAAAGGATGTGAATATCAGTGTTCTTTTGTATGAAATGGGAGAAAGGGGAATTTATTCAAATGGAATAGTGGTTTTTGCCACACTGTATGCTAAATTGTCATGCAGCCCCATCTTTTCTTCCAACATGTCAGTTGTGTAGGATCCATATGGAGAAAACAGTAGGCTACACCATGAAGATGGCCTTGGTGTGAAAATCATGCCAATTGTCTCATCAAGTGGGCCACAATGTTGTAATCAATGGAGAAGCGAAGGTCTGGGTTAAGATACATGCGAGACCCACCTAATGAGTGGATCAGCCTCATTTCAAGACTGGTGATCTTCAAGGTGGGGCCTACTGTTTGGGTGGTACGAATGTCGTACATTGGTGGCATGTTGGCGTGAAAGGTGGGTTGCATTACAAGTTAGCATACAGCCAGCTGTAGGTGATCAGTTCTTTGGCTGAAAACTTAAACAACAAAATCAAATTCACTATACCGTGAATATTTTGCGGTCAGTTCTTTGGCCGAAAACTTAAATAACAAAATCAAATTCTCTATACTGTGAATATTTCTATTTTATAGTTCTAATATGGGATAAACCAGGCTGTTAAAAGCTTGTTTTGAGTGTTTGAAAAGATGTGTGTGGAAATACTGGAAATGGGTTTTCTTTCTTTTGCTTTTTGAAGAATCTGGTATCGAGGATAGTACCCGAGAATTGAAGCGCAAGGATGAGAGCATTGCAAAGATGGAAAAGATTACTCAAGAGAAATCATATAGCATTGCATCGTTACAGGGCGAGATAGAATCACTTGAGGTGAGATTGAGCTAAAACAAATGATGCTGGATTCTCATTTTATGAACCTCTTCATCTTCTGATCGTGCAAAAATTATATTAGTTTTACAGGCAAACTTTGTTTTTCATTGATGGTATTATCTTCATGTTCGTCTTCCTGCTTTGTAGAAAAAGGGGAGTGTGGATGCTCAAGAGAAGGTGGGAAGGGCTCATGCACGAGCTGCTGAACTTGAGAAGCAGGTTGAAAATGAAAAAACACTTAAGAATTTGTATGCTTTCAGATAAGTAGTGCCTACTCTTGATATTGTTGCTCATCTGTACAGGTCCAGAAACTTCAAAATGAAATAGAAACACAAAATAAGAGGAGGGAGGCTTTAGAAGTCAGAACAGGTGAAATTGAGAAGAAAAGGCAGGAATTGAATTTGAAATTAGATAAGGTTTGCTTCCGCTTTTCAATTGGCCATGAATAGATATACCTGTTGTTTTAAGTTACCACAAGAAAACTATTGTAGCTAATTACTTATAGGTGTGTTATTGGATATTTATATGTGAAGTGGGCTAGAGTGTTCCTGCTTCTAGCTTTAGCTACCTGCCCAGGGATGGGCTAAACCTGAAGGTTTGAAGTTGCCAATAGATTTAAAAGCTCATTAGCCACATTTATTTCTAAATGGAACCCTTTTTGATATGTGAAGTAACGTGACTTCATTTACCAAGTGGATTCATCACATCAAGCATCTGGTGAGTAGAGCTCATTGCGAAATTATCTTACTCAGATGCTATGATCAGGATTGTGGCCTGATCATGCAAGACGGAGTTTTTAAATTGCTGCTCTCTGAATATAGATGAACAAAATGCCTTCTAATAAATTGGTGTTGTCTATATAAAAAAGAAGCCGAACAAATTGTTTCACGAGTCTTTGCATATGCAATCTCTGTTCCACCTAATCAAGTGCTACACGTTATGGAGAGTTTGATGGGGTTTGGTAGATCTTGATCTGAATTCAGTGTATGCCTCTTGGTTCCTTTGCAGCTCCAAAAGATTAATGATGAACAGAAGAATCGAATTCGTAAAACCGAACATGCTCTTCAAGTTGCAGAGGTGTGCTTTTATCTAAAGAAATTTGTTTTCATAGTTTCAAGATTAATGATGAACAGAATAACTGAATTCCTTGTTCTTTTCTTAAAAAAAAAAAATTTCTGGTCTTTCATAGGAAGAGATGGTGAAGGCCAAATTAGAAGCTACGTTGAAGGCTAAAGAGTTTATGGAGGTAAGGATATGCAACTGCTGTCATAAATGCCTACTGAGTACTAAATTTTCTAACATCTATCATTTGGTTCACCAATAACCCAACATGTTTCGGTAATTGCTAATGTGTATGAACCGTTCTTAAATCCCTTATATCTTAAATTGCTTATATGGTATAATATCTATTTATTTATTTTTTATTTACTGAATTAAATTTGCATACATTAGTGGTAATAGGTGCAATTCTTCTTTACAGTCGAGGTAATTCATAAAATGATTAACAATTAGACCGAATGCTTTGGTTAGTTTTGGGTAGTTACAATAATTAACTTGGGTTTCATGACTTGGATCAGATTCAAGGTGCATGGCTACCACCTTGGCTTGCAACTCATTTAATCCACATTCAGGTATATATGTTGAAAAGAAGGTATAGCCACTGTCAAAGCATATTCTCTCATGATATTTTGCCTTTTCTACTTGCAGTTTTTTGCAGAAAAAGAGTGGAATGAGCATGGGAAACCTGCCTTGGCCATTGTGATGCAAAAGGTGATTGGTCTGTCTATAAGAAGTCACATGCAATGGTTAAAAATCTATCTAGTGCTGTATATTTGTTTCTGAACTTCCATGCTGCCCCATATAGGTGGCAGATGGCCCGAGCCTGAGTTGGTTTGGGCCTGCAATTTGTACTGATCTGGTTGGGCCTGTCAGGGCAAGACTATTCAAAAATTTGATTGCTAGCCCAGCTCGACCCATTTGCCATAACAGCTCCCATAATACATCAGGAGATCATTATTCACAAGATCATCTTATTTTTTGGAGGTTGCATGAAATGACCATTTTCAAATTGTGAAATTGTTTCAGGCATCAGAAAAATCTTCGCAGGCCCAGAAATGGGCTGAACCCCACTTAGAAACAGTTAAAACTGTGAGTCACTGCTACAGATTCTCCAACTCATAATATGTTTGCATTTCATTGTCCAATAGCCTGTTTGCATGTGTTATAAGCACTTTCAATCCTCTTTAATATCTGACAATACTGACAATTTGGGTTCCAAGGCTCCACGCCACATTAGTTTTCTCATTTTGTGGCAAGATATGCTTGCAAATGAGCTGCTCTCATTTCAGCACTCTACCTAAATGACATATGTCTCATCTGAGGGATATCTTACGGCAAAATGACAAAAGAAAAGGTGATGTGGAGCCATTGTTGTCAGTCGCTATTCAACACGAAAAGAGATGGAAACTGATCAAGGTACATTATATGTACCCAGGTCCTAGTAACTTCATCCCTTGATATTTGATGATTTGGATTGACATTTTCCACCAATGGCTTTAGGTTTTTATCCTTTTACTTACCATGATCTCGGAGATAGCATCATTTCTCTGTTACTTTACTTGATCATGATTGAAACTCTCTTCTTATTCTTTGATCTACTTTGTGAAGAGATGGGTCCCTGTTTTAAAGGAACAATGGTTGGCTTTTACAACCTTTGTTGGACCGCATGTGGAATCAGTAACTATCAAAACTGTTAAGGTTTATGAAGCATCGAAGAGCACTCTTACGCCACATATTGTTAAAGTTCAAGAACTGGCAAATCCATACTTGCAGGTATTCTTCGTTATGCTATGCTGAAGTGAGGAATTGGTTAGCTGCATAATTCTTAACTATGTTCGTGCCATTGTGCTCATTTGGGTGTCTCCAATGTAGCACAATTGAAGAATTGAACCAAAATTGCATTACATATGAATACGTATCTCTTGTAGATGATCCAATCCTGTAATCGTTGATTTAATATTCTTTTAGCAGAAAATGAAATAAAATAGAGGGGATAACAGGATAAATATATGGAATTGCTCCAAAAGAAACCCTAAGGTTAGGTTTGGATACAGTGAATCCAGCGGACAAGATTGGAAAAGGCCTTACTTTCCCCTGATTTGACCGGACTGCATGTTTGGATACCCAAAATTGCCCTCGAATCCAAAGGAGCTTTTCCAACCAGATATGGTAATACACTTCTTGAGAAAATACAGCTGTGAGAGAAAATATGATAGTTGATGAGGCTTTCATGGATTTACCACACCAATCCAAACACATGAACAGTCGGAATGGAATCCTGATATGAATAGTTTGCAAGAAATAATCACCATGTAATTATTGCTTTTCTCCTTGCTTTTGTTTTTGAGAGATAACAACAATTTTATTAAAAGCTCGCAAAAGCGAGAAAAGAATACAAGGCACCTAAAATTAAAAAAAAAAAAGAAAAAAAAAAGAAAAAGAAAGAGAGAAATCAGCAACCAAGGCTGCACTGACATGGATAGCCCACCCCGAGACTAGAAACTTAACCTTTTTAATTACGTCCTCCACCCCGGGATTCTCATTGCGAAAGCAATGGTCGTTTCGGGCTCCCCAAATAGCCCACAAAACAGCCATTAAGATCAGCATCCACTTAGTTTTTTTAACCTTACCCACTCACCCGGTGCCAAGCCCAAAGAAAACTAACAACTGGCTTGGGCATTACCCACGTTGTCTTTGAGGACCCTAAAAAGTAATCCCACACTCTTCTAGAAAAGGGGTAGTGCAAAAATAGATATCTATTGATTCAACATCTACCATACACATTAGGCACAAATTAAGGAGCACGAGGGATCTTCTTTGAAACTAAAATAAACTGGCCAAAGGAGATCTACCAATCCGAACATGGCCTAAGGAATCACACCAATGGGAGCTAAATGCATTAGACTGATGCAGGATAATTAACCACCTGCTATAAAAGCTCGAACTGTTAGAATATGACAAATTAATCCCTTTATCTCATAGCCCAAGCCCCACATCTCATGGGTTAAGACCTCAGCCGAACCCCCTTCATGGACTTGTGGGCCCCAAATCACATGAGCCACCCACCTCGAGTGTGTCTCCGCATCCCACAGGCTACCCCACTCGAGCCTGGTGTGAAATGTCTCTGCATTAATCACCCCTGGTAAGGAGTCTCTAACACGAGACCTCCCCCGTGGGCCCCAAATCACATGGGTCACCCACCCCGAGTGTGTCCCCGCATCCCACGGGCTACCCCACTCGAGCCCGGTGTGAAAATGCCCCTGCATTACAGACCCATTAGATCTAGAAGAATCACTCCCCTCGCTTATTGATAGTATCCCATCATAGGAAACTAAAAGAAAGAAATAACTCTACTCAATCATTCAAATAATCAAACATACTATCATTCATTGCCTCATATGAAAGACCTCTTGCCTCTATATAGGCTACAAAACCGGCTAAGAAGCTTCTAGAAAGAATCTTCTAGAGAATCTCCAACTCTCTTACCCCATTGGTCCACATGGATAGTTGCAACGAGGACAAAGGGGAATATAACTGGACAGGAAACTGCTTTAGAAACCCAAATCTTGCTAAAGAACGGAACCTATATACAATTGTATGGGTTATTGTGTTGGATGGATTGTACAAACACCATAAAAGGGCTCGGTGGTTTTAGAAAGGCCATATAAATGGGTACGGCTGATCTAATGGGCCTCATAGTCCAAAGGTCATCCCTATGTGTGGTTTGGACCCTTGGGTGGGCAATCTGGGCTGATCTACAATTGGATGGGCCCAAATCACTCAATGACCAAATTTGGGCTTCGATTGGACAATTGAGTGATCTAGGTGCATCACTTTCTTTTTTATTTCAATTGCTTTCTTCCTCGAAGGTTTAAAATATCAGTATTAGAGCACGTATCAACCAACACTGAAACTGACACATTTTGCCACATTTGTACACAGCAGCTGATACACACTCCACATCAGCTTTCTCCAAAACCAATACGTATTCATGTGTCGCCGATTACTGATTTATTCACGTGTTGGTGATGCATATGATAAATGCATCATTTCATTTATCCAAAAAATACTGATGCATCAGCTGATATTTTTCACCCTTGGTCCTCTATATGCCTCAAAGAAAGTTTCATGTCCTGACAGGAAGCTAGGAAGTTCTCTAAGCCCTACATTGATCACATCGCTACCATTACAAAGCCTCATGTCGATAAAGTAAGGGTTACTTTGAAGCCTTACACCAATCAAGTAGTTTCTGCTTCTCAAAAGTTTCTTAAATCAGCGAAAGTGTACCATTATCAGGTACATCACTCTTCTCTTGTTTTATTTGCATTTATATTTTTACTTGCAATCTCTTCTTCATCATCCTCACTCTATAAATCCGCATATCTTCATGCATGCTGATAGCTTTTCTTCCTTGCTCCAACTTATTTGCTGAGGTAGATGATACATGACTGTAGCATATTATCAGACTGAACTGGGAAGGAGTGAAGTAGAATTTTCTAGCATTTTAAAATGTATATTTTTTAAAAATGAGGTGCTAGACACTGAAATTTTGGCTGGATGATTTGCATTTTCACGGGCACATGTTTCTAGGATGTAGAATGTACTATTCATCATCATCATCGTCATCTAAACCATATCCCAATTATGGGGTGGGCTGCACGAATCCTGTTCTGCCATTCTAATAAATCAAGGGTCATACCTTCAGTTAGACCATAGTTCATCAAGTCTTTTCTTAGTACCATCATCGTCGTCCTTTTGGGACTTCCCCTTGCCCTTTTAGAGCCTTCTACTTGCAAGAAATTGCAGCCTTCCAAATAAGAACTGGTCAATCCATTGGTATACCATGAAGTTACAAAGGTTGTACCTGTGAATCAACTCACTCTTAACCGGCATGGTTCTTGGCCTTCGTTGTAGATGACCAAACCATCTAAGTCTACTTTCCCTCATCTTATTACCTATTTGTGTTATTCCTAATTTTCATCAAATGCATTCATTTCTAATTCTAACCTCCCTCGTCTTGCCACTCATTCATCTCAACATCTTCATTTCAGCTACATTCATCCTATGAACATGTTGTTCCTTAACTGCCCAACATTATGTGCCATAAAGCATGGCTGGTCTTATAGCTATTCTATAAAATTTCCCTTTCTGTTTGAGTGGTATACGACAATCGCATAAAACTCCAGAGGCACATCTCCATTTCTTCCACCCAACTTGAATTCTGTGGACAATATCCTTCTTAGTCTCTCCACTTTCATGAATTATTGATCCGTGGTATTGAAAGTGGTCATTTTGGGAAATTTCTTGGTAAAAAATCTTAAATAATTCTTCATTTTCACTCGTACTGTTGCTAAAATTGCACTGCATACACTGTTTTAGTCAGACTAATTTTAAATCTAGCGTTGTGATTACAACCTCCATCATCTTGTCCGTAAAAAACCATGTCATCTGCAAACAACATACAACATGGGATCTCTTCATGCCTCCTGCAAATGCCTCGTTAACTTGTCCATAACCAATGTGAAGTACGGGCTCAATGTCGACCCCTGGTGCAACCTTACAGTAATTGGGAACTCACTTGTCCCTCCACTAGTGTTCTTTACATTTGTCACCACTCGTACATATCCTTAATCATGTCAATGTATTCTCTTGAAACACCTTTCTTTCACAACACCCACTAGATTTACTGTCTAGGGACCCTATCATATGCTTTCTCAAAATCAATAAAGACCATGTGGAGATCCTTCTTCCTCTCCTTATATTCCTCCATCAATTGTCAGAATGGAAAAATAGCTTCAGTGGTAGACCTCTCAGGCATGAACATCTCATGCTGTAGTCTTTGCTCAATCACTCTCCCCCAAACTTTCATCGAGAGCTCTGTATTTTGGGCCCAATTTGGATGGCCCATGCATGAATATCTCCCAGATGAGAAAATACTATCTCTTCAATTGGTGGCCAACAAGGAGATGGTCAACAAAGGAAATGCAATAGCAAAACACCGACAGCTATGATCGTTCAATCTGTGGATTTGTTGCAAGGACCATCCAAAGTGAGGCCCATCAAACATTTTGGATCACTGAACCGTAGGCCCTACCTGAGCAAACTGAAAAACCAAAGGGTAATTTACGAACCTTTTGTGTAAGCATTCTATAATACCTCTTAAATATTAGGGTTGACAAGTCACTAGAAGTATACATGATAAGACCTAATGCGACATGTTCTTGAACTTACCTGATTAACAGGTTCTTTTGATATCGATAGTGTCCCTAGGAGAATGGGGAACTCCATGTCTTTCTATTTGTTACATTGCGAGAATATCAATCGAGAAAATTTTCTTTTATTTCAGTGGACTTGGATTTGGTATCATTGAGATTTCTTATAGCCTCACAGGATTTCTTTGATTTTGCTATAGGTCCAGGCAACTGTCCATGATACTCTGAAGAAACATGAGCTAACAGAACCTCTAGCAACTACAGAACTAGTATGGTTTATGGTATGTACCAGTTACCATGGTTTCTGCATTGATCTTGCCTTTTAATTGTGCCTCCATTAGTTTGTTCACATTTTATCATAACACACCTGTATTTCAATCACTGTAGGCCTCTGCTTTATTGGCTCTACCCATTGTATTTCTTTATAGGGTGTTATCAGCCATTTTCTGGTTAGTCCTCACCTCTTTTCTTTTTTCTTTGTAGTTTCTGAATGTTTTCTGTTTGTTCTCATTGCGAAATCATGATCATGTTTCATTCTCACTCCTCTCCTGTACCTTTGGTTGTGGTTTGTACAGTAAGATCATGGTTACATCTTTTTCATTTGGTCTTTTTTTCCCCCTTTGTTGCAGTAAAAAGCCAGGGATACCTACCCAGAATGCCCATGCGAATCATGCACCTCGCAGGCACAAGCGCAGGCATGCTGACAAGTAGTGTGCCTTGACGTATTTGGATTTAGGCTTTGTTGTATTTAAATTGAAGGTATGTACTTTCTACCTTCAGGAAACATTCCCAATGATTGTGAGCATCTCTAATTTCATGGTTTTTTATTTTATTTTTATTTTATTATTATTTTATTTTATTTTTATTTTTATGCATAACGTACTTTAAATTTGCAAATGAACATTGTGAATGTTTGATAATTATTTTGTTGTTGTTGTTGTGATTGACATCTTCATCCAGCTGTTTTTGAGTAAGCCACTATCTACACCTACCCTGATTGATATGGGATCAACATTTAAAGAATCGTCTGAAATTGCCTGACACATACTGGTATCGCCCATGAACAATACTGGTGTGTCAGCCCTGTTTAGGCACAAAACAGTCCGATACAGGGTGATACACAGTGCTACATAGAAGTATCAGTAGTGAATAATACGTTACGTTATACACCGATTTAAACCTTGTAATGGGGTGCTTCCCTTTCTACTATTGTCAATACAATAGTACTGTACCGTTGTATTACCAAAAGCCAAAAGAAAAGGATGCCATCATTAACCAGGGTGGGTATAGACATCAACTGACTTCTAGGAAACCCAGAATATTTGGTGAATGCTTCAGACATGCTGACGAGACACGGATATGGTGGGAAAACAATTAGCATAATGTTATGAGGCCTGGCAATGGGCTGGGCCCTGGCCTGGTTTTGAACTGGTTGGGCTTGGCCTTCTAACCGCTTCTATTCATTTTATTTTTTTCCTGGGTGCAGGCCCAGCCCATTTTCAGCCTTAAATGTTGTTGTAATAATTGAAATTTTTTTGGGAGGGATTATACTTACTGGAATTCAGAGATTGATATTGAAGATTTAGCAACCTCATTTGGATCTTGGATGTAGAATTTAACTGTTTATATTGTTGTGAAAGATTCCACGAGGTTGGAGACTTGTGTGGATGAACAAAAATATACATGAAATTGGTTATTTGTAGACTGCGCTAGCAGCTCTATTTCTTCCAGCTTCAGGAAAACATATCCTAGACAAGGGCTCTTACAATCAAAACCATTTGAGCATACCCAAAATAGAAAACCATTGTACCATTTAGTATATAATGATGCTAATGCCATCGTACGCCTTACCCTAATGCCTCAAAAAATGACACCTTAAAATGAAGTGATGAGGACATTCGAGCACCATTTAGAGTATACCAGTGGAAGAGAGCTTTGGCCCTAGTTCCAGCATATCTATGGTTGGATGGTCATTATATGGGGTCCGGATCAACTACGTAGCCATGTTGGAAGACCTTACATGCACGTTTATGCATCTTTGAAAACCCCACACTGGAAAGATGCATGTAGGCTGCATTAGGAGCTTATTGAACACATCTAGACTATTGGATTGAGTGAATGTTTTCATTGGACTGTTGGATTTCGCGCGTTGGATCATCTCGCCCATTGGCTCATCTTGATCATTGGGCCATCTTGGCCGTGGACATTATGGGACATTAGTTTAGTTGTTTTCTTAGTTATTTTATTTATTTTGTGGGTTGTTTTATGTTTTAGTTGATTTAGGAGGTATTTTGGACATATTTTAGCAATACGGGGTATTTTGAATGTTTTAGAGTAATAAGGGTGTTTTGGTAAAAATACCCTCAAAAGACTATAAAGCCTTGGGCGTGTGAATGCTCTAGGGTTGATATGCATTGAATAAAAACTTCTCTTTTTACTTGAGCAAAGAAAACCTCCTGTGATTGGAGTGGTGTGAAGCCATGGAGTGATTCCATCTTCTCTCTCTCTCTCTCTCTCTCTCTCTCTCTCTCTCTCTCTCTCTCTCTTTCAAGGAAATATTACATATTTCTCTTCTTTTCTCTCTCTCTCTCTCTCTCTCTCTCTCTCTCTCTCTCTCTCTATACTTCCCTTAATCTCTCTCTATTCCTTTATTTTCCTTTTGCTTCCCTTTAAACCCATCCCCATCATCTCCAAAATCTATCTAAACCTAAACCTAAACCTACCCTAGCCGTACAACTGTATGGACTCCACCTTGACCATACGACCGTACATCCATCTGTATGGCTAACCCATCTCCTCTCAGTTTCCCTCCTTGATCTTTGCTCTTCTCTCTAAAACCCATAACCCTAAGCCTAAAACCCTAAAGCCCAATCCTAGAACCTACATTCCCCGAGCCCTAATCCTAAACCTTAACTCTTTTTTTGAGCAATTAGAACTAAAATTTATTGCAAGAAAGGCCAAGGCCATAATATACAAAAAAGCAAAAACTAGACATCCACCCAAAGAGCCTTTATAGCTCTACCTAACTGGCTGGAAAACGATCTACGATCTTCGTGGCAATTGCCCATTCTATTACATGAAATTTTGCCTTGGAAAACACTTCTTCAACTCAACCCGACCGATTTCTGAAAGTTCTATCATTTCTTTCCAACCATAAGAACCATAACCCCGCCAACAAAGCAAGGCGCCAAACTTTTCGCACCGGAAGCCCAAGCATACCTTCATGCCACACGTAGAGAAATGGACCGATGCAATTTGCCGAGACCCACATAACTCCGAAGAGGTTGAAAAACTTTTGTTGCACTTGCCTCGCAAAGCCGCAATGAATAAAGTGACAATCCACCGTTTCCTCATCTCGATTGCACATGACACATATATTCGGAAAGATAATCTTCCTTTTCCTGAGATTATCAACTGTCAGAACCTTACTATACCCTACTAGCTAAGCAAAGGCCGCCACCTTAGAAGGAGCCCTATAGCGCCAAACTTTTGCCGTTAGACTTTTTTCACCGATATCACCCTCCCTCCAAGTGCAAATAGAAGGATCTAACTGAAAATCTTCCATATCCATCTTTCAACCACATCGTGGAGTCCGATTTTGATAGTCCCGGCCTCACCTTATCAAGAAGGGCCAGCAAACCAACTAGCTCATCGAGATCATCATCATGCAAATTCCTCCTACTCGGTGGGGCCCAAATACAGGTATTGCCTTGGATCGAAAAATAGGTTGCCACCACCACCCCCTCTCCCATTGCCAAACTAGCTATCCTTGGAAACAAATCTCTCAATCTTTGTTCTCCCACCCAAATGTCTTCCCAAAACTTAATCTTTAGACCATTACCTAGAGAGAAACCAACCCCTTACCACACCTCATTTCTAATACGGGCTATCGCTTTCCATAATGAGGAAGATCTATACAATGATGATGATCGAGTCCACCATCCCCCCTCACCCACCCCATACTTCCTACCCACCATCTCCCTCCAGAAGGATCCCTCTTCCACCCCAAACCTCCACACCCATTTACCTAACAATGTATCATTCATTCTCTCCAAACTTCTCAACCTGGTGCCTCCTTACTCCTGAGGCTTGCACACTTCCCCCGATTTCATGACATGAAACTTGTGCTTGTCCTCCACTCCCTTCTAAAGGAAATCTCTTCTAATTCTCTCCAATCTCTCTAGCACTGACTTCAGGCACTTAAACAAAGACAAAATAGACCGGTAAATTTGACATTGTAGCCTTTATGAGTGTAATCCTCCCCCACAATGATAAAGTTCTAGACCGCCAACACGAGAGCTTCTTAAGAAAGTGCTCAATCACCTTATCCCATACACATTTTGGGGGCTTACCTATAAAGAAAGGAAGCCCAAGGTAGGTGGACGGAAAAGTTCTTACTTTACACCCAAACAAACCTGCAAAATGCCGCCACTTCTTCCTTGGTTAATCCCACTCCCAACAATTCACTCTTTATAATATTGATTCTGAGACCGGACGCTGCTTCGAAACATATAATAATCACACGTAGATTGTCTACCAATTCTTCATCGGCCTTGCACAGTATAAGCGTGTGTCCACATATTGGAGATGAGTCAACTGAAACTCGGAGTTGTCAATAGCAAAACCCCTTACTTCACCCATTTGTCAATCATCCTGCTTAAAACTTCCATCACAATCACAAACAGATAAGGGGATAGAGGGTCCCCTTGCTGCAACCCTATAGATGAAGAAAAGTATCCATTTGGCGAACCATTCACCAGAATAAAAAACTTTGCCGAAGCAACACATGCACAGATCCACACCCACCATCTCTTAACACACCCCACACGCTGAAGCATATAGCTGAGAAAGTCCCAATTGACATGATCGTACGCCTTTTGAACATCCAGCTTGCAAACAACCCCTTTGTCCTTTCTCCTATGGCATGCATCTATGCTTTCATAAGCCACCAACATGCTATCCGCAATCTACCTCCCCGCGACGAATGCCCCCTGAGACTTTGAGATAACACCCCCAATTACTTCTTTGAACCTTGTTGCTAGAATTTTGGCTAGGATTTTATACGGACCTCCTAGAAGACTTATTGGCCTATAGTCCGATAAAATTTCCGCTCCCTCCTTTTTTGGGATCAATGCTATGAATGTGGCTCCTTGCTCTAGGGGAAGCGTGCCTGAAACATAAAAGTTGTTAATAAAACCAATCACGTACTTCTTCACGGTGTCCCAAAATTTCCGATAAAACAAAATTAGAAAACCGTTCGGACCGGGCGCTTTCTCACTACCCAATTCAGTAATAACATTTATAATTTCTTCTTTTGAAATGGCTTTTTCTAACGACACCTCCACCTCCGAAGACATCATATCGAACGGAGATTATCTAGCTTCAGCCGTTTCCAATCTTCCTTCTTTAAAAATTATTTGTAGAAATTTATGATTGCCACGCAAACATTAGCCTTCACTTCTATAGTTTCCCCTTCCAGTTTTTCCTAAACCCCAATCCTAAATCGTCCTAAATCTCAAAACCCTAATTCCTAAATTCTAACATCACTAATCCCAAACTCTAATCCAATTTCCCAATTTCTTAGTTCTTAAAATTAGGCCTAACCTACCAAAACCCTAACTAGGACAAGTGGTTCTCTTTGACACAGGATTAATCCCTATGCTAGATGGAAGTTATACCTTCCATAGGTCCTAATCGATTCATAATTTGTTAGATTTGTATTGCGGGATTGTTTACGGCTTTGAATTGAAACATGTTTTGTTATTTGGATTCCTTAACTTTGTGATAAAGTAGTTTTATTTTGTGCTTAATTGCTTCAATTAATCCATTATTTAGTTTCAGCCCATCATTTGTTTGGAACATCCGTCCTGCTTCATGAAGTTTGAAGTTCTGAACAAGCATGTGCCACCCTCTCGTGGCCTGCTACTAATATCATTGGAGGAAGTAACCTGCACAACATGGATTGCTCATGTTAGAGATTCCTTGGGGGTGTTAGCATAATACAAGGAGATTCCATGCCTTATGTTGCGTCCAAACACACCCTTACATAGCTGTAAGACAAACCTTGTGATAGACTGACATAGCAAACCTCCACACTACAAGCCTTTAATGAAGTATGTGTCATGGGCATTATTAGGTAGGGGTGCAACTTGGGTAGGGTGGGTTGGGTTGGGTCGGGTTGAGGGTCAACCTGCCTGACCTCAAGAAGACCCAACCGCCAACCTGACCCGACCCAAATTCCAACCGGAAGTCTATACCCAACCCAAATATATGTAATTATTCCCACCCCAGTGCAAATACATGTGATTATTCCCAATCCGAACCCAACCTGAATTCAAATTGGATTTGGGTTTTCCAACCTGACCCAAACTTGGGTTGGGTCGATCAGGTTCCGGTTGACCTGAACCTAAGTTGCAGCCCTATTATCAAGTCTGTAAATCCAAAGCTATGGACTTGATAGGAATGGGGAAAAATCACGTGTCTCATAGCTAAAGCTTATGTTCTAATGTAAGAAAGTAGAAGATTTCTTTAGTCAGCAAGAACTGCTGTCCTTGTGCTGCCATTGGCAGAAGAGATGGGCATCGGATGATGGGAAGTGGTATGCTGCGTCTGGTCCCCAATTACAGCAGCCAATTGGGCGAGTAGCCTGGACTGTAATTTTCATCGACTACTAAAACGGGCCACTTACAAGTTTACACGTGACCTGTGTGGTATTTATGTATTTTCAGAGTTGTATATACACTTCTCTATGCTGATGACCCCAAATCAGAATAAAACTACGGCACATATGGCAGCGTGTGACACCACTCTTTCAAAGGCTCTAAAAGGGCAAGGGTAAGGCCCAAAAGGACGTAGGTGGCGGTAGTAAGAAAGGACTTGATGACCTATGATCCATCAACTGAAGTTACAGCCCCTGATAGAGTGGAATGGCTGAAAAGGATTCATGTAGCCGACCCCAATTAGTTGAGATATTGCCTAGATTATTATTTTTTACACATGCACTCACAGCCCCACACACTCGCACACTCACACCACAATGGATGCTTCAACCCATGACCTCGTGTTGAAATTCTTGTGAGTCTACCATGGCAGCATGGCAACAGGTGCGGGGATATAGCTATGATGATGATCATGATGATGTTCCATTACAATTAAAATGTTTTTACTACTGAAGATTCTTTCTTTGAGCAGTACTCTTATGCAACAGGTGTCATATAAGCCTATGCAGTGACCTCCCTCATGGTGCGATCGTGACTGTTGAGCTGGTGGGTATGGTTTATAGCTGGACAAATTCTCACCTTCCAAGAGTCATTAGTTCTGTTGGTTGTGTGCGTGCATTCTCTGTTTTAAGCCAACTGTTCCCTTTGCAGCTCACTTATCAGACAGCGACCACAGTCTTATCCCATTTCTTCTGGGATAGTGATCCAGCTGTGGGCTCACACAATCAACAGTCCTGATCACTTCATGCGCCTTGAAGAGGGAGCTAGCTGCAAAGAACTTTGATGATCCAGACTATTGCGGACAATGTCACTGAGAACATCTTCCTTTAAACTAACACCGCTTATCTTATTGCTGTGACAGGGATTACTCTTTCTCTGGAGAGGGTGATTGCATGCTTGCTTGCGTCGAGATGTACTTCCAGAGATGAGATAATTCGGGTTTGTGGTAGAATCAGATGGTGGGTGTTGCTTTTCAGCCTAGTTCTTGGTGCATGTAGGCCCCACATGTGGGGCCCACACGCTCATAATACCAACAGTGGGTTTTGAATTGGAACCCTTTAAAAAGAAAGAAAAAAACAAAGCTTGATATTCTCACACAAAAAGACTTTACAGGTATTGAAACTGAGCTTGCTTCCTAGAGATGTAAGCTCTCTCAGTCGGAGAATGCCCTATCGCTCGCCCAGATGTTATCTTTCATTTACTATGACGGAATGCTGTAGTTATTTATCGAATATTCACTCTTTTGTAGGATTTCATTTGTTCATTATTCATTTGAAATTCTTCTGGTTTGTGTACCAAAAATAGATGATACAATGGCCATAGTGTTTGTGACGAGGAATCATATGATGCCGATACTGACGATTTTGGTGGGTGTTAGTGGGGCCCATTTTTCAGTGGTCCATATCACTGATGTGTTGGGACCTACAGAGGATGGACCATGCCCCAAAATTTTCAGTTAAATGGTAAAAAAGAGTACTGGAAAAAAAGACCCATGGTTGGCATGGTACAGCTGGTTGTATTGGATTTAGGATTTTGCATCCTCAGTGCTTGTGCTGGGAATATCAGTATAAACTGATTTTTGTTTATGAAGGCTGTGGTTGGTAATCCAGACCATTGCTCTGTTGTTCACGGCGTGGATGGGCCTGCAGGCTGCAGCTGAAAAATCTACATGATAAGGCAATCTTAATCTCTGGATTTGTGGCCTGCAAATAGATGGTTATGAAGGGAAATGCATTAAAAAGGTACAAACTGGTGGTTCAGATCTTCCAATCTAGGATATTTTTGGGTAAGCCTGGTACAGATCTCGTTTGGCAAATGGATTGGTTAGAGGAGGATTCTACCGTGATTTATATGTTTTATCATCACCGTCCTTCCATTTTTCCATTTCATTTTAGGGAATCATACTAAAATCCAGGCAGATCAAAGGCTCATGTAGGCAACACTACAGGAAACAGTGGGAATTGGGTGACTACCGGTGAAAACTTCTTAGGGCCACGGAAAGCTCTGATCAAGTTGATTTTTGTGTTTTCCCATCAACCAGGTCGGTGTGACCTTATGAAGAGGTTAGATGGCAAATAACCTCATGGTGGGCCTCAGGAAGGTTTTAACGGTGTTGTGGTTGACTAGAACTTTGGATGTGCATATTTTTTGGGATTGTGCTTTAGAATGATATGAAAAAGTTTTTAGAATGATATGAAAAAGTTGATGGACGGTGTGGATGTAACACAAATCATGGTGGGCCGAAAATAGTGTCACACGTTAAAAGTTGGGTTGTTTATTCTGTAAACAATAAAATCTTTGTTCCTCGATGGGGCCATATTGGATTAAAAAAAATATATTTGCGGAGTGCTTTGTGAATTCACCATTAAGTTATACCTCATACATCGAAAAATTTCGGTGTAAAATAATGAAGCGCTTTCCTCGTCTGGCATTAATAAACACCGCTAAACATCAATAGCTTTCCAGCTTTTGTATTAAGTGAACATTTTCAGTGTTAACAAACATGCTCACTGCGTTAGAAAACCATGCTTGGAGTTAGTGATGTACACAAGTTGAACCGAGTCTAGCTTGGCACGGCCAATAACTATCCCTTGCTTGAACTTGACTCAGCTCAGTCCTTGAGCCTATCTTGCTAGCTTGTCTCGGTCAACAGCTCACTAGTTCAAATCGCGTTCGAGCTTGTTTGACATTTTCTCAAACAGGTATAAAGCATTTTTAATTTCTCACAAAATGTAAACCACTAACAATATTTCACAAGTATTTCATCAAACACCTAGAGAACAATATCAAAATCAAATACATGGGCAAGCATCATCAAAATCAAATAGCCGACATATTCATTCCTTCCTCGCCAACGCTTCATTGAGTCATTTCATGGAACACTTGGCAAGCAGCATTAATATCAAAATAACCAAGTTACCGAGCTGATTCAATCCGGGTTGGTTCGAGTTGAGGTTCAATGCGAGTCAAGTCGAGCTCGGGCAAACTTGAACTCGGCTTGAAATTTTTTCAAATTCCAAAACCAGCTCAACTCCGTTCGAATCCAATTTTGAGCTGAGGTGAGTCGAACTTTTCAAGTCGAATCTAGCGTGCTAACTGAGCTAACTTGACTCGTGTACAACCTTACTTGGAGTTGACATAGGCAGGTATCTGATGGTTCACATGCATGCATTTAGAAATTATGTTGGTGTCATGATAACCGTCCAATTAGTTGGACCTACTGTGGATGTGTCGTGGCCCATAAATCAGAAAATTTGCAAGATTCTAACCTTCCAATTCATAAGAATTTCTTTATTGAATCTGGTTCATCCACTCTTTTTCATTATTACCTTCCATTAGAAGATGCAGACTAGCCATATTAGATTATCAGCTGATAATGCATTGTTGGTTTCCTATGATCTAAGCGGGGCCCACAATTTCAACGGTCCATTTAATCTACACGTGTGTATAATTCATGAGAGTGCATGGATTCAATCGTGTAAAAGAGGTCGATATGGTGCAGCTAACAGGCGCCGTACATGCGGGATAGTATAGAAGTCTAGTCCATCCATCTAGTGGGCCTTACTACAACGAAGTACAGATAAAAGACTAAATCTATCTATCAATCACGTCCATCACTAATTATTTCAGTTCTATCTAAATAACAAATACCGTTAATTTCTTTGTGTTGTCAATGTCATTTGAAAGATCCCAGATCATCCAACTGATTATTAACTGACTGTGATTTGGTACTTTCTCTGAGCTTGACATGGTGTGACATGGAGATATTGACATGCTTTGTGTGGGAGGCGGATTGCGTCCTACCCCCGCCTGGACGGTAATCCGTCCGGGCAGGGCTCTGTGGGGCCCACCGTGATGTAAGTGTTTTATCCAAGCCGTTAATAGATTTTCTCAGATCATTTAAGGTATGAGCCGAAACACTGAGAAAGGTACAGACTTAAGTGGGCCACAAAGTGGGGATTTAACGTCCACCATTAAAAACTTCTTGGGAGCTGGAGAAGTTTCGGATCAAGCTAATATTTGTTTTTTCACTTCATCCACGTCTACATGACCTTATTAATAGGTTGGATGCTAAAAAACATCACGGTGGCCCTTAGAAAGGTTTCAACGGTGGGTGTCATTTCACTGTAGATTCCTCCGGTGTGGTCCACTGGATCTGTAGACCTACTTAAATTTTACATATTCACCTTAAAATGATATGAGAAAAGCGATTAACGGCTTACATCACGGTGAGCCCCACAGAGCCCCGCCCGGACGGGGGTAGGACGCAATCCGCGTCCCTTTGCGTGGCTTTCTTGTGGTAGCCTCTAATCCGGAAGTGGATTGGCTGGTGTACCTCACACCAGCTGGTGTTCAGCAAGTTCTGTGGTTCTTATTATGAGATATGTTTTATATCCAAACCGTCCATCCATGGCTTGAGATGAAAAATAATACTGATTTAACTATTAAGTGAACCACACTGCAAAAAGTAGCGGGGGATCGGACGTCTACCAATGATACCCTTTTTAGGGTCACAGGAATTTTGGATCAATATGAAATTTGTTTTTCATCTTAATTCAGGTCTTTGTGACCTTACGAAGAGATTGGATAGAAAATAAACGTTATGGTGGGCCCTACGAATTGTTTAACGGTAAAAATCATTATCCCGTTGCTATTTTTGGATATGATTCATTTTTGGATAATGCTCTAAAAATATCTCGAAAAATGGATGAACGGTGTGGATATAATATATACATCACTGTGGGGCCATGTAACTTTGATCTCCTTTTCACCGTTCGTACAACTTGGAGCTCGAGGAGTCTTCGCACGACACGTACCAAACCAGCTACGTGGCTGGTGTGTGGCACACCAGCTAATCGGACGCGATTTCGAAGTTCCTGCGCAAGGATGCTGAGTGGGGCCCACTGCAATGTTTTTGCGAAATCCACCCCGTCCGTCCGTTTTACGAGGTCAGTTTAGGACGTTCTACCAAAAATGAGTTGTATCCGACACTCACGTGGGCCATACAAGAGGAAACAGTGGGTATTCAGTGAGCACCGTTGAAGCATTCTTATGGCCATAACAGTTCTGTATCAGGCTATAATTTTGGTGTTTTCACTTCATCCCATTGGGAATGACCTTTTAAACGGTTTGGATAGTATATAAACATTAAGGTGGAGCCTATGAAGGTTTCAACGGTAGGATTTTTTTTCCCCCAATTTTCTCTCTCGTGTGACCTACTTGAGTGTTGTATCCACCTCATTGTTTATGTACAATACTACAATGATCTGGCAAAAAGGATAGACGGAATGGATTTCTCATCCTTGCGCAGGAACTTCGCTTCCGCAGGCTAATCGGCATTCCAAAATCAGGCAGATGGAAAGCTCAGATACTGCACGCTTAACTCGTGTGACTTATTAGAAAGAGCATAGCTCCACGCGCGCGTGAATTAGCAAACCGCATAACTGAAATTCGCGTCTATGATCTGCACCATTTCCCTCTCTGCATCACATCTTGGCTCTTCCCTTTTCTGAAAAGGCACTCCCCTTTCCATCTCCAAACCTCTAAAAATCTCTCTTCATTTTCATCAGATCCTTCGCGTCTTTCTTCGATTTGACCTCTCCAGATATTCGAATTCTAGGATTCGGATCTTCTCCTCTTCCTCCGCATCCAATCTTTGCTTCTTCCATTCGATCTTGTTGAAAAATGCCGTCTGTATACGGGGATCGGCTCACGACGTTCGAGGATTCGGAAAGGGAGAGCGAGTTCGGATATGTCCGGAAGGTACTGTTCTCTCAGCTCTTTGGTGAAAATCTCACGTATTTCGGTTGAATCTGATTGAATCGAACGGTTCGGATGTTTTATTTTTGGATTTGAGCTGTTGATGAAGTTTTCTGTTTATCGAGAATTAAATGAGGTTTTCAGTGATTCCGAAATGATAGGGCAGTTGAATGTGGTATCTCG
Organism: Magnolia changhungtana; assembly: GCA_030180095.1. Lineage (NCBI taxonomy): Eukaryota > Viridiplantae > Streptophyta > Magnoliopsida > Magnoliales > Magnoliaceae > Magnolia > Magnolia changhungtana. The sequence continues at coordinate 7,818,156 of JASAUF010000630.1, read as the reverse complement.
AATAAATTTCTCTCACTTTCCGCATACAAAAATGAATGGTTTGGATGAATTTCCTTTGATATGTGCTTTTTGGTGGATTTCAATCAGATCAATGGATTCTGCTGCTGATTAAGTAGGAAATGAGCTTTGCAGCGGTCTTTGATGATTCTGAGTGAAATTTATTTTTTATTTAGTAATTATTCAAATAATGTTAGTTGGTTGTAGTATTTCAGTCGTAGATTTCTCAGGCATTTTGTGTAGTTTCAATGCATTTGTCGATGTGGTCAGTACGTGCTTGAAGACATTTTTGGTTGGATTTGTCCAGGAATTTATATTTGTTTAAAAGAATGATGAGATCCTTTGGTGTTTAAGATCTATTATTCCTGTTTGATGTTGGCGTTTCTCTGATTTAACTTGATAGTCACAATCTCTTTCTGCGCGATTTAAATTTGCAACAGTTGTATACTCGAATATCAAGTTGGTCTATGATTATAGAACAAGGAAAGGAAATTTGAACAAAATGTATTATTAGAATTGTAAGAGGTTGAGCCCTCTATTTCAATTGAATGAGTTACAATCATTCTGACATTGTACTCTTGAAGTCATGTGGGTTCTTCAAATGATGCTTTATTTAGGTTATTCACACCGAATCAAGCACGTTAGTTTATGGTCCTCACTTCACATGCAAACTTACAGGTATCAGGACCAGTCGTTGTGGCAAATGGAATGGGTGGTGCTGCCATGTATGAACTCGTCCGTGTTGGCCATGACAAACTTATTGGAGAAATTATTCGGCTGGAGGGAGATTCCGCTACAATTCAAGGTATTTGATTCTTGAAGTTGTTGCTGGTGGCAACCATTTCTCTCCTTGCATTTCCTTTTCATGAGTTATTTCAACAGTTTTAGAGCTGTTTCTCAGTTCAGGAAGTAGGAATCCTTAACAAAATAAAATTGCTTCCTTCTGTATACAGTTTATGAAGAAACTGCTGGGCTGACGGTGAATGACCCTGTTTTACGAACACGAAAGGTATATATGATTGATTTTCTCTGCTCTTGTTAGAGGCAGAGTTTATTAAGCATTTCATCTCACAAGCTGAGGATTCTTGTTGCAGCCCCTCTCCGTGGAGCTAGGGCCAGGAATTTTGGGCAACATTTTTGACGGGATTCAGGTCTGCTTAAATGAATGTGTGAATTTCATTTTCTTGGATATCTTTGACATGGTTTCTATTGATTTTACTTTGTTGAGTGTGAGGCTCTCTTATATCTATTCTAATCATGAGGTTTTATGTATTTAAATTGGTTCTGCTTTGTCAAACACTGTTTGTCAGTGGCCTTCATGTCTTTTCTTGCATGAGTACCTAATGACCACTGCCTTTCTATTGGAACCAGAGGCCCCTGAAAACTATTGCTATAAGATCTGGTGATGTGTATATCCCTCGCGGTGTTTCTGTCCCTGCCCTTGACAAAGATATACTGTGGGAATTCCAGCCTAAAAAATTAGGTAATTCCTTTAAAATACTGGTAACTTTGATGGACGTTGACATACACTCTTAATCCTAGCTTTTATGTGAAATAATGAGAATGGTTGCTTCTGTCTAACTTCAAAATCATTGGTCTTTCTTTTAACTGTTGCAGGTGTTGGAGATCTTGTGACTGGTGGAGATTTATATGCTGTAAGTTTATTGTCATTAGACTTCCTCTGTTGGAATTGTGAACCTTCTATATGAAAAGTATGGTGGCATTAAACCTCTGACTTTCCCTATACTTAATTGCATCTTTATCCTTTTGTGGTTTGCTTTTCAATGCAGTCTGTTTTTGAGAACAGCTTAATTCAGCACCATGTTGCACTTCCTCCTGGTTCTATGGGAAAAGTAACCTACATTGCCCCCGCTGGTCAATACAGTCTAAAGGTTTGTCTATATACCTTACCAGTTTTGCAACTGCAATAAACATTTGGAAATCCATCATCTTTACAGAAGTCACTGGATGTTTTACAAAACTTCCCGTCTTTTCTGGATCTTGTGAGTGGCATGGGAATTAAACCATTTGAGTTAAAGGTTTCAAAGAGACGTCGTAGTTTTTATCCTTATATGATGTATGAGATGGTAACAAATTGCATGTTTCCTTTTCTGCAGAGGTGGTTGGAAGACAAATGTATATGAAGATACAGAACCCTCTGAATGAAATTTATTAAGTTCTTTTTTATGCTTGGGAATAGACATGTGTTGATTCCGATAGAAAATAAGTTAAATTTTAACAACCCTTGATTCCGGTTCCATTTGCTATTAGAGGTGGTACATAGTTGGAATTATGACCTCATTTACGTTACAACTGACACTTTTTTTTTTTAAATTGACTGTTCATCATTCATGTTTATCAATGAGAGTCTCTTGGAAGATTATTTTCCGTCACCTACCTACTATGCTTTGGCCGATATTTACAGGATACTGTGCTAGAGCTGGAGTTCCAAGGTGTTAAAAAGCAATTTACCATGCTTCAGGTTCTTTGCTAATTCTGGCCACCATATCAATATTTGAACTGCATTGAGTGATAACTGGAAATAATGCGATTCTATCCTACATTGGTTTCTCTTCACTTTTCTGCAGACATGGCCTGTGCGTACCCCAAGGCCTGTTGTGTCCAAACTTGCTGCTGATACACCTCTCTTGACTGGGCAGGTAATACAACAACATAAATCTACTGTCTCATCCTCTATTATCTTTGCCTGCTGTATTCCCCTTATTTAATGTTTTAGCATATATATATTTTTATCCTAATGGTTTAGTTTTGTGCTGTCCACAGCGTGTTCTTGATGCCCTTTTCCCGTCAGTACTTGGAGGAACCTGTGCTATACCTGGAGCATTTGGTTGTGGGAAAACAGTCATTAGTCAAGCTCTTTCAAAGGTACATTGTTCACTTTGAAACTTCTTTGGAGGTCTGAATGTTGGAACCCTTTTCCCTGATTGGTGATGTTCCTGCACTTATTATTTGTTTTTGTGTGTAGTACTCAAATTCTGATGCTGTGGTTTATGTTGGCTGTGGAGAAAGAGGAAATGAAATGGCAGAGGTATGTGGTCATATTTGTCCTTTAAGCCTTCTTAGTTATCTATTTTAGATTTTCTCGACATGTTAACTTTTGGTTATTTATCCAGGTTCTTATTGATTTCCCTCAATTGACAATGACATTACCTGATGGCCGTGAAGAATCCGTCATGAAGCGCACAACACTCGTGGCAAACACTTCTAACATGCCTGTGGCTGCTAGGGAAGCCTCTATATATACTGGTATATATTTAGATGATCTTGTGACGGCCTGACTTGTTGGAAATAGTGAAAGCTTTTCCTGTGAATTATTATGATGGTTTACTCTTCTTGCTTGCAAAGACCTTTCTAAAGATAGTTGCGAACACAAGTTTTGAGAATTTTATATTGCCAAGCTTTGTGCTCTAAAACCAAGTTAGATTAACAAAATGGCAACCAAGCTCATTTAGAAATCAATGTGGTTTTGTGCCAATACCATGAGGGTTTGCTGTTACTACAAGTGCGAGGGTTCTTGGTGTTCAGGTCCTGCTATTGTATGACAAGCTAGAGGGCAGATATGAGCCGAAGATCAAAGCAATGGTATTACTTGCACAAAACACGTGCGGGTAGGCAATTTTCTCTTACAGGCAGTGAGACTACCGTTACCGCTATGAGACTACCGTTTCCACTCCCTGAGCCAAGCCTGGTCAGCTGCAATGGTAGAGGCTTGCTCTGGCAGACTTTAGTTGGCAGCACGCGGGCTCAACCAAACACCCTGATTGATGTAACCAAATAGGCTAACAAGAGAGCTAATACAAGCACGCAGGCAAAGAATCAACAACTTCTCTCACTTTGAGCCCTCTTGTTAGTTCATGCATAGTGAAGAATATTTTCTGTCATTGAATGAAGATTTCTATATTGGATGGGGCATGAGATGTTTGTGAGCTGCTCGGAGACAATGCTGTTGGACTGATAGGTTGTGTCAAAAATTTGGACTATGCTGACATAGACGAATTGGAAGCTGATGCATCAGCATTTGGATCCAGCAGGAGCCATCAAGATAATGATAATATCTCCAACCATTCCCGAATCTGCTATGGATGAGAATTTATGTGCTGATGCGGTGATCTTATTAAGATCTCAAAGGATTTGTTGGGATTTACCTAATTTATTGTCTGAATCCCCTCGGGTGATGAGGCTTCTCTATGTTAGGCTGATTGGGAAGGGGGTCCTTGGCATGGAGCCAGTCCAGCCTTACTTGCTCCGCTGGTTCAAACGTGATCCTCGAGTGAATCCCTTCTGGATTTTTGAACCTTATATGTAATCCACCTGGCAAAATCTAAGCATGCTTAGAGGGCTCTGAGTTTGTAGAACCAGTTGGATGGCAGCGAGGCTCCTCAGGAGATACAAGACCAGATGAGAGTGGGTACCTGAGGATCTCTGAGATCAAATGCATGGTGACGGTTCAAGGTTCAGAACAGTTGACATCGGTATGGGTTCCCATAAAGGCAAAGAGCAATAATGGGAAAGATGGCTGGACCAACCTGATTAGACATTTGGACCCCGTTGAATGATGAACCTCGTCAGATACCAAAACCTTGTCGAGTGATTAGAGATGCTGCCAAAATTGCCAAGTTCTGAACAAAAGCATCATCCACTTTGTGATTTTGGGTTCTGCTGCCTTCGATACATCAGGTTGATCGGGAAGAGGGCCCAATGTTCAAAGTATCAATATTGCTACAAGTTATGCTGGCCGAGAATACAGAAACAATATCGATATCGCCAATAATCGGATATGCGAGGAAACATAGGGAAAATGGTGGAATCTTTCAGTAAAACTTCAAGAGATGCTAAAATACACATTTGAATATTTAGGAACCAAAAAATTGCAAAAAGAATGCATATATAATAAGTTTTCATTTAATGAGGGCCTAGAAGCATGTGTTGCTGTGATAAATCTGTCCAACCATCCCATCAAAATCCTATCTATCCATCTAACCATTCATCCAACTTTCTATCCAAACATCCATTGATATTTCAAAATATTGACAATGCATGTTTTTCGTCGAGAAATCGTCGACAACTGGAAAAGAAATGAAAGACCATGGTCTTGATATTGCCCATGTTGCGATAACGATAATATTGTGATATTATCAACATTATCATCAGCAATTTGAATATTGCATACAACCACATGCCCATAAAAATAATAAATAAATAATAATAATAATAAATTTTGAAGTAGATATTTTTTTAATAAATAGATTTTTGGCGATATCGATACATTGTCGATATTATTGAAATATCACCAATACGCTAGTGATTCAAGCAATGCCTAGAATTTACACAATCGAAAATATTGGTGATATCGATACATTGGCGATACAAGTGGCACTTCTTTTTTTTCTTTTTCTTTTTTGTTATTGGTTAGCACATTAGTACACGCACCCCACTGTTAGCCACACCCAACTTGGGAATCGATATCAAGACCTCAGTGTTGAAACAAGGCTATCTTCACTCAGTCTACAGTAAAAAATATTGGCAATACATTGGCGATATCGATATGTCGGCGATACTTAGAGATGCGTTGCCGATACCTGGAATTCTTTATAATGCCAATGTTATCAGTATCACTACCAGTGTTATCAGTATCGCCGAGTTAGAAATACGGATAATATCGGAGATATTTTGATAATATCAGGGATACTCCATAACTATGTGTTGGGCCTCAGTCGAGCCTATCTGTTGCTTAGGATGCAAACCTCCTCAGATGAATCCCCTCTAAACTATCACACACTTTGAACAAAATGGGCCTCAAACAACTACCAAGTTAGCATGTTGGCAAGCATTGTGTAGTTACTTCTCAGGATTGATGTAATCAACACGGCTTAGATATGGGTTAAGAAACTGTGTAGACTTTGACTTTGATGTCACCAGAGAAAGATTAAGCTGTGTCAATAATGACTCCTCTGATGCAGGCACGAGTATGCCAACCCTTGGGCGCTCATAGGAAAGCAATGTACTGCTGTCTGTACATCTTCAGGTTCTGCTTCCTTGGTACAATACTTTTAAGGAGGTTACCATGCATGTTGGCTCTGCTTATTGCTTCTTGATTCTTCCAGAACTTGGTATAGGAACTTGAAACAAATGATTCATTGAGTAGGAATTTGCCACATGTTGTTGCCCATCTAATCTGAAGCAGGAGCTCAAGCTTTAGCTTCATTCCTCTGATCCATGTTTCCCATCCCTAGTGGAGTAGTGTGCGTGAATGACTGTGTTATGCTTTTCTAGCAGATGATGCTCAAGTGTTCCTGCATATCAATTATTTTCTGAATTTCAATGCTGGGAATTCTTCCCTTCTGCTGTTATTGCTGTTTTGTCTCATCAAACATGATGCGCTTATGTTCTAATGATGCAAATATGGCATTTCAGGAATCACAATAGCTGAATACTTCCGAGATATGGGTTACAATGTTAGCATGATGGCTGATTCGACATCTCGTTGGGCAGAAGCATTGCGTGAAATATCTGGCCGTTTGGTAATTAAATATACTTTTCTCTCGTTTGTAACCCATCTTTCTTTTTCATTGTGTTAAGATATCCTATTTCTTCTGACATCAGTGGTGCAATTGAAAGAAGTTTCATAACACATTCCCAATCATCATATTAGGTTCCCTTTAGTGATTGTCTACCTTCCTCTGCTAAAATGTTTTACCATTTGTGTCATGTGTCTGTGAACAGTTTTGCGCAACTTTTATGTTTAGGGTAATGGCATAATGAGGTAGAAAACATCATGAAGATTTAGCAGAAAATATGTCGAAGATGTTTTGGTTGACAGACTCAATCCTGTAAATGGTGCATGTAGCAGAAATTATCATGAAATAACTTGCCACCTGATTCATTGGAGCTCAAAATATGTACCCCCAAAAGGTTCTGCCTTTCACGGTCCTTTATGATCCAAATATTTAGGAAGTGATAAAGAGGGACAACTTTTAGTTGATTATTCTGTTTCTCTCTCACTTTAACTGTAATATCGTGAAAAAAGTTGCTGAATCAAACCACATATGGTCAGAAGAAATTTGATATGCACTTTACAGCAACTTCAATCTATATGTTTTTTATTAACGAATTTGTCTTTATCAGAAGAAAAATATACATGACAAGCTTTTTTGGTGATTTTGTCCCAAGTAATAAATTATAAATGGATGCGGATATGATATGAGACTCCATAGCAAAAGCTGGCAGATTATAATGTTAGCCATTTGATTGTTTTCTATGTCAAAGTGCTCTTCCATTTCATGTATGGCAAGATGATCACCCCATTCACTTTCTTAAATTCCATTCCAGCACATCATGTGACAGTCCTTTTTTGATGAATCATGTTGTCCATATTTATTTGCTATTGATCTTAGATGTTGTTTTCGCTTCTTCCATTTTTTCCATGCATATCTGACTGGCCTTATGTCTGGATCCATTCTATTACGGAAAACATTCTCTCAGACAACAAAATGATCCCCTCTGCACTTATTGATAGTAATAAATAAAAAAATCTTATTCAGGCCGAGATGCCAGCAGACAGTGGCTATCCAGCATACCTTGCAGCACGTTTGGCCTCTTTCTATGAACGGGCTGGTAAAGTGAAATGTCTAGGGGGCCCTGATCGTACCGGCAGTGTAACAATAGTTGGTGCTGTTTCTCCTCCCGGAGGAGATTTCTCTGATCCTGTAACATCTGCAACCCTTGGCATTGTTCAGGTGATAATGATCTCCTTTTCTTTTTCTTTCTTCTCTTCAAAAGCCATTTTTCATGAAACATGATGTGGAGTCTGTTGATGCCTTCTTGTAATCAAATGTCAGCCTCCTTATTTACTCAATTTTCAGGTCTTTTGGGGTCTGGATAAGAAACTTGCTCAGAGGAAGCATTTTCCGTCCGTGAATTGGCTCATATCTTATTCAAAATACTCAAAGGTTTGTGTAAAGTTTCCAGCTTATGCGTGCTAGATGCTACTGTTTGATTTTTAAGGGTCTAGAAATGGAAATTAGGCCTTTTTTGGTAAATGCCTAAAAACGGATTCATCTCATAATGAGTTCAGCTCATTTTTGCTAACAGTGATTATATATTGGAGTTCATGATCTCTAATGCATAATCACTGTTAACTAAAATGAGACGAACTCATTTTTTAGCATCTACCAAACAGGGCCTTTCATATAATGTCTACTACCCCTCTTTGTGTACTGCTCACATACCATTTCTTGCACTGCAGGCCTTAGAGTCCTTCTATGAGCAATTTGATGCAGATTTTATTGACATCAGGACGAAAGCTCGTGAGGTTTTGCAGAGAGAAGACGACCTGAACGAAATTGTCCAGGTATACATTCCTTCTTGCTTCAAAATTCACTTTATTATGACTTGGATGTTCTGGTTTCAGTTTTGCTATTGTTATTCCATGTGATTCTTGAACTGCTTTTATCAGCGTCCCGGTGAATACTGAGAAGTGAGAATAGTGATGGATATGTGACCATTTGACTTGATATTGTAGCTTGTTGGTAAAGATGCTTTAGCTGAAAGTGACAAGATTGTCCTCGAGACAGCGAAGCTTCTGAGGGAGGATTATCTTGCTCAGAATGCATTTACTCCGTGAGTCCTAATCACCATGTTTCCATATGTTGATTGGTTCTGTGCTTGTTATATTTTTCGTTTTATGTGCTGCTCATAATTATTGTGTGGTTGGGGACAGATACGACAAGTTCTGTCCATTCTACAAGTCTGTTTGGATGATGCGGAACATTATCCATTTCTACACTTTGGCGAATCAGGTATAACCATCTCTTCCCATTATTTGTCTAATAATTTTCAGGTTGATCAAAGGGCAGAGTGAGGAGGGATTGTAGATAAGGGCTGTCAATGAGCAGGGCCCAAAATCTACTTTTTAAACAGTGCCAACCCGACAGGCCTGACCTGTGAATTTCAAAATTCAGGTCCAAATCAAATCCAGGAGTGCTCCTTGCCACCCCTAGTTGTAGAGGGAGACCAATATAGACATTTATAGTGACTTCTGGTTCCAAAATTTCATCGGGGTGGCTTTGAGCTTCAAAAATTTCTATGACTAGGGTTTCATGTATGCTGTTTGAAGCATTCAATAGAGCTAAAATTCTGGGGCTCTGGCTTGGCAATCCATGGATTTATTTAATTTCTCAAGAAACTGGTGTGAAGCAGATACTGGTGGCTATAAGAATTGTTAGAAAAGGGAAAATTAAAGCATTGCTAGAAAAAATTCTGCAGAGTTGATGACTGTTTTGCTGACGTTTGCGATTCACCTGTTTTCTCATCTCAGCTTTGATTAGCTAGGCTTATTTCTTCTTAGTAGAAAAAAGAAGCTCAATTTTTATTTTCCTGATTTTGTTCTCTCTCTCTCTCTCTCTCTCCTTCGTTGTTTACTTTACTGTTCATCTCTATCCTTATCCCATTCCTTGTTTACTTTACTGTTCATCTCTATCCTTGTTCTTCTTCTCTGCTTCTTTCCAAGCTCATCCTGTACCCCATTTTGAAGACCATGGTCCAAAATATCATTTGGGGCCTGTTTGGACACACTTCCTCAAAAGGGGGTTTCTATAAAGGGCGGTTGCAGGCTTGCTTTTTCAGTTGAGTGAGCTTTTTCAGTTGAGTGAGCATTTCAGTGCCTATTTGTCCATCAGGAGATGACAGGAGTTTGCATAGTGCATCCAAACGCACAACATCAACTGCCATTTGGATCAAAACAGCATTTGCACTGCAAATGTCCGTTTGGAGGGTGTGTCCAAACATGCCCTTGAACATTTTGTATCGCTTATGAATTTATCGGGTTACATTCCTGATACGAGATGATACCTTGTATTGCAATGAGTGCCATTAAAATTATCTTGGGAAGAATATATTAATGGTACACTGCAGCACTGTGTTTGTATTGGAAGGTATCAATGATAGGATCCATAATAAAAACTGACACAAACAGTATTTTTTCATAAGAACATTTGAATCGTCTCGCTGGATGAACTTATCATGATAAATTCCTGGTATGATCCGATTCATTCAAATATTTTTTAACCTTGTTTAAGACTCAGACCCAGCCTAATTATTTGTAGTGAAGTGTTACACTCTGCAGATTTTTGTGTTCAAGCTGCTAAAAATTTTAAATTGTAGATATGATTCTGTAATTTTGTTTGAAATCTTCCATATTCCACCATTTTCAGACAGTGGAGCGAGGAGCAGGTTCAGATGGCCAGAAGATCACATACAACGTTATCAAGCATCGGCTGGGCGACCTCTTCTACCGTCTAGTGTAAGTAAACCATGACTTTGTGCATTTATCCACGACAGCTACCCTTTCTCTTTTTTGGTATTGCAAAAATGCATCCACCTCCTCTTTATAGTCTTAATCTTAGCTATGGTTTGGATGCCAAAATCTTCAGTATGAAGAATCCTGCATGGTTGAACATGTATCCATCCTTTTTGAAATTGATGTTCCTGAAATTGGTGGACATTGATTTCTAGGTCCGTATTTGTGATTTCGAGCGCAAGGACTTTGAATGTTTCAGAACTATTATGCTGAAGTTGACGGTTCCCAATCTGGATGTTGTCTACTAACCACCTGGGTCATTGAGGTGTAACATCTTTCACAATGTTATACATATATAGTTTTTTAAACAGGTTTACGACACATCTTATTATGGCATCCTTGTTTTGCTGAGGCATTATACTGTGTTTGGCAGAAAGTTTCTACAGAACCATTCACATTTCAGATTGTAAGAGTAGGGCCTATGGTTCACATTCAACCAGACAGAGAAAAGATTTTTGTACAATGCTTGTGCAGTGGCCCACTTGGGTTTCAGTTTGTATAACAACAGCTACCATTCAGCCAAAATAAGGGCCCATTTGGACATGCCTCAAAAGGTGTGTTTGACACCAAAACCAAGTCTTAACCCAAACCCCAGTTTGTGTGTTTGGATGCACTTTCACAAACCGTCATCTCATCCCCTGCACTTAACGAAATCAGCGCTAAGAAGCCCACTAGTAAAAGACCAATTGGATTGGTTTCTTTGAGTTGACAGACAAAATCGGCCGAAACCCCTTTTGTGGGAAACCCTCTTCTGCGGGAATTACGACCAAATGGGCCCTAGAAGGCCAAATATTTTATTGCTTGGGAGATTTTAGTGCATGGACCATCCATGGTGGGGCACGTAACATCTACAATTATGGTCCTGGACCATTAACCCACTTATACAACTGATACCCCAATGGTACAGAACAAACTTTAGACCTGAGCATTGGATAGTGTGGTTCCACTTATCTACTTGTTCAACCATCTGTGTCAACCAATCACAGGGCGTGTGGAAACCTTTTCTCCCACACCAATTAAAAAGAGTTTTGATTTAGCTTCTGTTATTTTGTTGTTTTATTTTCAAAATCCGATGGAAATACCATCTAAAATGAAATTTAAAAAGATCACCTCGGCCACTGGAAGTCAAATTTTGTGCGTTAACTGCCTCTTTAGTTTCTTCAACGGTCACACATAGTTTCAGCCATTTGGTGGTCATTAGCAGTAGCCTTTCTAGTTGAATTTTCTTTGACAAAGAATGAAGTCGTACACAGCAAAAGGTTTTATCTTAATCCAAATCTGTCAATTCCATGAAATTGCAGGTCCCAGAAATTTGAAGATCCTGCGGAAGGGGAGTCTGCTCTGGTGGCGAAGTTCAGTAAATTATATGAAGATCTCAATGTCGGTTTCCGCAACCTTGAGGATGAAATCCGGTGATTTCTTTCTGGGCCTTGGATAGAACCGCAGGTAATATGCGCATTGGTATCCACATTCATGCCAGCGACAGTCGAGGTTTCATGTTTTTTTTTTTTTTTTTTTTCCTGAGGGTTGGTGAACATTGCTGTGTTGGCTGGTCCCCTGTTTGGCTGCCTTTTGCTTTTCCCCCTTTAATTTTCTCAGTTTTTGTCTCAATTTTATCCTCTTTTCCAAATTAAAAAACCAAAGTTGTTTGTTGTGTTTCTAATTAATTTTAATAAGATGGGAATGAGTTGATTTTTCTTTTAATGAGGGAAGGATCCGCTGCCATCTATGCAATTTAAGATCGTTACTCGTTATCATGTGTTTCATGTCGGTGCCTGCAGTACAAGTGTACGAGATCCAGATCTTATTGGGGCCCACCATGGATGGGGTGAACACCCAAGATTACTCTAGTTGGATGATTGTATCTACTTATCAAGGACTCTTGAGGATTATAAACAGGTTGGGCGATCAAAAATGTAGTTTCAAAGACTCAATCAGATCCTGGTCTGGGTTTGAATAAGGCCTGGACCCAAGGAACTGAACCTGGTTAGCTCATGTAGCGTTGATTGCTCTATAAATGGGTGCGGTTAGGAAAGAGTCCAACCAATGGTCGACATTCAGTTAAGTTTTTCTTTCAAAAGCTGACCTATCCAAGATTTCGAGTATGGTACTTGAACAGTCCAGATCTTGGAATAGTGTGCGAACCAGATATCTTCAGGCAAAGATGGGCACTGTCGTGATTTGTAAGTGTCATGGAGAGTTGCATGAAGGGCGTACAATAACATCCCCACTGTAGTGATGGTGAGATGCTCCATGTGGCTCAAATGGCAAGGTTATATGACTACATGGTGGTACCCTTCTGATGGATGGCTTGGGTATTGCACCTATACACCCCACTGCCATATAGACTTGTACGCTTTATAAAAGAGTTCCACCTGATCCCAACTGTAACTTGAGCTAGTCGCTTATTTAATTTCTCAAATGACTTTCACCTAATTCTAATTCTAGATGTAGATAATATCCCATCCAACAATGATGCCGCAAATGAAAAGTGTCATGTGTGTGTCAAATGTGAGATCTACTGTTGAAAAGGCATAAACATCATTTGAAATTTTACTTTTTACTACGAGTTTCATGTCTAATGACACAATGATTTTTCATCGGCAACACGTAATTGGTGAATGAGTTGCATGCAGTGCAACAGTAATATAACAATGTCTGTTGTGATTTCAGCACTTGTGACATCCTTGTATGTCACTAGTAAACTACTAGTCATGCATTCATTACACTTTTGACACCGTTGTATGTCATATGAGATTCCCAGTAATGCCGACAATGTCTTCTATGATTTCAGGCTTTCGTTTATCACAATGAGATTTCAGATAAAGCTGATAACATCTCTTGCGATTCATTGTTATGTTACCTAAGACTATGGATAAGGTGGATGACATCTCTTGTGATATTAGTTTTTGTATATCACCTGAGATTCCACAATGTCTGTCCACCAATGACATGTTCCACTACATGCAACTCATCCACCAATGACGTGTTGAGATATCAACGCCATCCATCCAAAAAATAAAGCAAATCAATTGTTAGTTTTTGTGTACCACTCTTTCTTATGGAATGGTCCACCAAATAATTGATCTGCTTCATTTTTTTTGGAATAATACCCTAAAATGATCTGAAAAAACAGATGGATGGCGTGGATACATGGTACATACATCAAGGTGGGCCGCACTGTCTTGGGTGAGGCCGGGGTCTCACTTAATCCACTCTCTGATGGATCATGCTTACAGAATACATGCATCGTACGTTCATGGCAACCTAAGCTATTTTAACTGTAGGCCTCACTATGGAATATGGATATAGCTTATGTCATGGCCCAAAAGTTACATGGTTTGGGTGATTTTAGTAATCTGATAGGTGGCTATCAGGTGATTGCTTGAAAAGGAAGCTATGGTTGTCCATCAATCTTAAGTGCATGGTATTAGCAAATATCTAGATTTTTAACTAGTGAAAGAGCTAGATGCATGGTTGTGAGACTGGGACGAGCCCCATGCGACTTACTTGACTGAGTCGACTCATACTCGGCTCGACCTGATTGACAAAACAAAACTAGCATATCAAATACTCAGGTGGGCCACCACACAGGCACAATAGGCAAGGTGATTTTCACTTGTTTTTGTTAAATCTCACCGTTTCCTATGGTATGGCCCACCTAAGTTTTTGGCAACATGTCCTTCCATAAGCTTTAGAAAAGGATGAATGGAGTGAATGTCACATGGACACTGCAGTGGGCCCCACCAAAGTCGCCACATACAGAAGGACAGGAAACAGTGAGATCTGACTTTAAGGCAAACCTTTGAAAACGTTGTCGTCTACTCTTACCTACGTGGTGGCCCACCAAAACATTGGATCTACTTACTTTTCTGATTCCCCACTGTTTCACTTGCTCACAAATCAAATGAAGGGTGTGGATATCACAAAGGCTATCATGGATGGAACTTCAAATCCACTAAAACTAGTCCAAACCAGTTCAAATGCACGATCACAATATCAACCCTTTGGTAGATCTAGACCGTTGATCAATCAAGTCCACTCTTACATGAAGTGGCCTTGAGTGATAGGGACTTGTAGCAGCATTGAGCGTCAGCAAGACCAAGGTAGATATCAGCTCTTTTTTTTTTTTTCTTTTTTTTTTTGTTGAGATAGAATATGTTGGAACAATAGCCATTGGATCTATGGTCTATCGACTGATCTAAACCGTCAATCTGATGTAATACATAGATGGGATATTCAAGATCGGAAGATCATAAACTTTCCATCAAGGCCGTTAAGGGAGTCGCTTGCAAACAATGATCATTCATCCACATTGGATAAGTGGTCAACTACCAATCGAGCGGATGATTTCTCTTCAATTTGTGGGCCTGGATGGTGGGGCCACTGGATGAATGGTAACACTCACCAGGAAGGAGCTCCAATGGATGGGAGTATGCATCAATGCAGGTGTCCCTTGGGTGTACGTTTAGATCCTCAGAAATATCAGAAAAAATGTTAGGATGGTACATCAAATGGTTTCAATCAGAGGGTGAGAAATCGGGTGGCCATTTCATTCCAACGGTCATGAATTCAATCAGGGAAAAAAAAAAAGAGACGCCGTTGCCGGGGATCGAACCCGGGTCACCCGCGTGACAGGCGGGAATACTCACCACTATACTACAACGACTTAGTTGTTTAGTATTTTCTGTATATCATATATAGAGGATATCGTTAGGTGGGTCTTGCATCCAAGCAACTTTATGTGGGGCCCATCGTGATGTATGGGTTTTATCCGGCCCGGCCGTTCGTTTTCTATATCATTTTATCTTAGGAGCCCAAAATTTTAGGCAGAGGAAAAGGTCAAGTGGATCACACCGCAGGAAGCATCGGTGTAGTGACAACCACCCCCCAAAACCTTCACAGGGGTCACCGTGATTTTTATTTGCCATCCAACCTGTTCATAAGGTCATGTGGACCTAGATGAAGGGAAAACACAAATATCATCTTGATCCAAAATTTCTGTCGCTCCCAAGAAATTTTTTAATGGTGGGCATTAAATCCTCACTGAGTGGTCCAATTGAGCCTTGGATATGGCTCATTTTTTTGTTTCATCCCTTAAAATTATCTGATAAAACAGATGGACGGTGTGGATAAATCCCATATATCACAGGGGGGTCCACAGAGCCCTTCCTAGACGGATTATTGTCAATACGGAATAATGAAAATGAAATAGTGATAATAGTGATAATTAGATCAATATGGAATAATGAGAATGAAATCAATAATGAGCATTCGGCTATCGTTCCTTCCCTCCCGGGTATACCGAGCCCACCCCTCTCTAAGGTGGGGAAAGGAGTCTACTGATCATCCAGGTACTCTGCTCCTAGGTCATGCCAGCTACCCTTAACAAGGGTAACCCAGAACTGCCATCCTTTGCACAAAACAATACATATACTTCCTTGAATGACTAGATGAACAAACAGCATCTACCTTATAGTTTGGATCTGCTGCTCCCAACTCAATCTCTTGATGAAACCCCTCGTTGGAAGGCATCCGTCGTGGACTCTGCCGTCCGAGCTTGTCGTGGACATGGCAGGATTTGATTGAGGCAGGCGGTTGTCTGAGATGGCCCAGAGTAAAGCATATATATGAAAGTTGTTCGATCCGTTGTGTCTGTACCCACCTCAGTACAGGCTAGAATGATGCTTAATCCAAAACTTAATGCTCACAATATTGCAGGGCCACTCATCAGTTGTGTCCAGCCATATGCATGCTTTGGCTGGTCCGACATCTGGGCTGAATACAAGCAGTAGGGCCCACCTAATCCCCAATGAATGGCTTGTAGGCCACACACATGAGGCAAGCCCCGGCACCCGACCATTTGGAATGGAACCTGTTCTCATCTCTCCTCTTTTGTAATCGGCCAAAACTATTTGTGCATAGAATGTATAATCTGTCCCGTCCAGTGTTGCATTGTGGCCAATACAAGGTATACTCTGACTAGATGAACGATTGAGATTACCGCCTAACAGGCCACACAAAGATGGACCTCCAAGCAGATGTATGGAGAAGGATCGAAACATGAATTTGGAACGATTAAAAAATAAATTCCAGAACAAAATCATATGTCACAGTGAAGAATAGAACACCATCTACCAAATAATCATCTGCCCATCCCCACCATACACCTCATGTGGACCTTCCCGGCAAAATCTTACACAACCGTTCTAATCACAAAATTCCGGAGCAACACCTGCCGGCCCACTACTAGAGAAGAAAAAACCACCGAATAGCCGCATACCGTCTGAGTCCCAAAATTCAATGCACGTTGCACTGCTGCAACAATGGATGTGAGTAATCAATGTACTTATCCCACAACCCTTTATACTTCTCCATACCAATCTTCAACCAAGGCTTCATGTTGCCGTTGAAATGCACCACAGCCCCCTCCGCTATCGTTTTCGCATCGATGTTTGTGTACCCCAGCCCCAACACATGCCACTTCGGATCCAATGGCTCGACCAGCCCGTAGAAAGTCAATAGCCCAGGCGGCAGCGTACCGAGCTTCCACAGCGTCCGGTCAATGTTCCGCTCCTGCCAGTAGTGGTAAATGCCAGTCACGTTCCTCTTCCTCCATGCAACCAGATCAAACACATTCATGCCAAAGGCCCATCCGCAAGCATCTGGGTCGAAGTGGGCCATTATCAGCGGGTGTGAGTAGTTCAGGTACTTGTGGAATCTATGGAATGTCTCCATGCACGTCTCAACGGCCCCGTTCACGTTCCCATTCAGATCTATGGAGAACAGGGGGGACAGATCCTTTTGGACCACGACATCGTCGTCTAGGAATACCACCTTCTTCAAAGCAGGGTAGACTTCGGGGAGGTAGAACCGCAGGTGGTTTAGCATTGATAGGTATTTTGGGTTCCGGAATTTGATTGGGGTCCTCCCATCGTCATTGTTGCCGGAGAAGTAGTAGTTCTTAGTGTCCGCATCTTGTAGCTGCTTTAGAACAGGGACATAGGAGGCATTTAGCCAGCTGAAATCTTCAATCTTCTGGACCTCAACCGTCACTCCTCGGAATCTGTTCATCGAATACCAGGCCTTCATCGGAGCATAGTTCACTTCGTCAGTGACCAAGTGGAAGACGATCAGATCCGGGTGGCGTGCATTCGTTGCGGTTGAATTGACAACGACGGAAGTGGCGAGGACATTGTCGGAGAAGACACAGAAATGATAGAGACTGTTGTCCCGGAGCTTCTCCGTTTCCCACCCATCTTCATTGAGATTCCCCTGCAGAGCGAGATTTTGGTACCAGTGGACAGCAAGTGTGACGCCCAGGCAGTATAGGCTTTTCGGAACTTCTTCCGCAGCTATCTGCCCGTACTTTGAGCTCTTCTCGTTCACAGAACTCACCTGTTCTTCAAGAGATTGGATCTTGCCTTTCAGCTTCATGATCATGGTCGCACCGTCGTAGTGCTGCAGTTGGGCTTGGTAGATTAGGAGGGCCATATCATGGATCTCCGTCTCAGATTCTTCTATGGTCAATGGCACTGGCCTGGTGGCGGCCTTCGAGAGGAGGATCTGCGAGTTGCGGATCTTGGCACTTAGTTCCCAAGCAAACTGGAGGTTGTTACTTTCTTTGGCAACGATGAGTAAGGCTTTTGCAAGAGAGATCTGATCTCCCAATTGCCTTGCAGCGGAGTGAGGGCTCAGCATTTCTTCAGTGACATTGTAACCTTCGGTCAAGTCGTCTTGCCTGTATGATTTCTGTACAATAAGGGATGCAGGGTTTATTACTCACATTTAATTGATAATGAAAAAGATTTATCCACATTCCGCATGGAATTAGGGTAGAAAAATACAGCGAGTGCAACAATAACATTTTGGAATCAAAGGAGTATTGCAAGAAGATGACTTACAGAACATGTTGCATGGTTTTAGCCAGTGTGTTCATGGTATTGCTGATATTATAGGTAACATCGACTGATATTATCTATTTCAAAGGTTAGCGATACGGGGTGTAATATAAAAATACATTGTATCGGTTGATACTACTGATAATAACAGGCCAATATCACAAGATACTGGCGACAACCCTTGGAAATAAATACACTGTATCACCAATATTATCAATAGTATCGATGCTACCAGCATTAATAATTGCAAAATTCCAAAAAAAAAAAAAAAACTTGGGGAATCTCTTCCTACTGCTGTTTCAAACTAGTGCATATTGCATTATATATCTTAAAAACTAGTGAATTAAAATCATATTTATTAATTAAATATATTTTTGTCCAACAACTCATAGTTTGGGCCCCTATACAATGGAAACCAATTTATCTATTGTTTTTATCCTCTATGTTTTTTTTTTTTTTTCCTTTTTCTTTTTTTTTTTTTTTTTTTTTTTTTTTTGTGTGTGTGTGTGTGTGTGTGTGTGTAATATTTCGAGTCCTAAGTGTGTAATCATGTGTCTTTTAACAGGTTCGAGCTCATAACTCAATGCTAGATGGCATGTTTCCAGATTGAGGTCTCGGGTTCGAGCCCAGCTTACCTACTAAAAGAAAACCATTCATCTTTTTAAACTTCTCCTTACGTTTCACCGAAAAATTCCACTTTTTTCCTAACGTTTTCCCAAAGTTTCTTCATAGACTACTGATATGATCCCTGATATCTGAGACATTATCGACAATATCAATACATGTTTCCATATCCCAGGTATCTACTACATGTAACGATAACAATACTTTCAAGAGATGAAAATCTAAGGAATTGTAGAATCCCAATACATCATGACACCAATGATGTCCTGATGCAACAGTCTGTACAAGTGGGGCCATGATTTGGCGATGACTGCCATTCACCTAATGCAACCGTGGAGGGGGGTGACCCAAAAATCTCCCAGGCTGGTAGATTTTAAACTTCCAATCCGATGCCTTAAGGTAGACAGTTAAGAAAAATAAAATAAATACAGCCATGTCCAGGAAGGAAGGCTAGGAACTCCCCTTCTGAAAATTTCAGGGCATCTATAATCCACAGAGAGGCCCACTAGATCAATTGGTACAGGATAATGCACTATTCCGGTCCTGATGCATCATGACCCTTTTCTTCGATGACTGTGCAATGTTAGAGACATATACATTAGTCATATTCGGATGCATTGACATTTAAAATATTATGGTTAGTAAAGTTAAACTACGAAGATGTATAACAATTTTGTAGTGTACTCACCAACAGCCAATTTTTCCTATTACAAATAAACAAGCAATGTCCTAACGGTGTCCAAAAACTGTATTTTCCTCTTCAAATATCTATATGGTAGCTCACCACAAAATAAAAGGGGAAAGGAAAAAAAAAAAAAAAGGCGCAGGACAGCATTGCAGAAAAACAATTGAAATCTAAGGGAAAAACTGACAGGCGAGGTTGGTTTCAACTGTAAGCACCAAATTCTTCTCCACCAACCATGCAAAGGCTGCACTCTTAGGGGTCCATAGAACTAAGTTGCTCCGCTGGAGAAGGAGAGGCAAGGAACTTGTAAAAGGAACACACTGAAAAAGATCCTGAATTTCAGGGTAAAAAAGGTTCTTCCTAAAAGAAGGAAGCCAAACACCATCCTCATCCTCACTCGAGAAGCAGTCGGCAACCGAGATGTCTAAATCTGGACATACAACAGCCAAAGCAGGAAAGGTTGAGGAGAGGGAAGGGAAAGGTTACCACACCAGGCTTACACTCAAAATCCAATCCTCAGACCGTTACCCAAAACAAACCTTATTTCTTGAAAAACTTTAGGGACAACTTTAGCAAACCCTTTCCAAAGAAAGGAGGCTCTATACAAAGAAGAAGATTTAGTCCACCATCCTTGGGGGGTTGTCCCATATTTAGCAAAAATAACCAACCGCCTAAGACTTTCCTTCTCTCACTTGCCTAATAAAGCCTCAGTGACCAAATCCAACCTTTTGATCCTTGCTCCACCTTCCAAAAACGTGGAGTAGACTTCCTTCCAATTAAGTGGAAATTTTCTAAAGGAAGAGTCACCTTGCCAAATGAAATCTTTTCGAAACTTATTGTGCAGGACAATTAACCACTTGCTCTAAAAGCTCGAATTGATAGAGCATAGCGAATTAATCCATTTATCTCATAGCACAGGCCCCACATCGCATGGGTTACGACCTCGGCCGAACCCCCCTCGTGAGCCCCACATAACATGGGTACCACCTCATATGAGCTACCCACTTCACACGGGCCGCCCACCCCGAGTGTGTCCCTGCATCCTACAGGCTATCCCACTCGAGCCCGGTGTGAAAATGCCCCTGTGTTAATCACCACCAGTGAAGAGTCTCGAACACAACAATTAACAACTTATTCTAAAAGCTCGAACTAATAGAGCATGGTGAATTAATCCCTTTATCTCATAGCACAAGCCCCACATCGCATGGGTAAGGACCTCGGCCGAAACCCCCCTCGTGGGCCCCACATCAAATGGGTATCGCGTCACACCAGCTGCCTACCCCGAGTGTGTATCTGCATCCCACAAGTTACCCCACTCGAGCCTAGTGTGAAAATGCCCATGCATTACTTATCAATCCAAAAGCAATGGAACAAAGATACAATAATAAACAGGTAAATTAGACAAAGCCCCCCACATCACATGGGTAAGGACGTTGGCAGAAACCTCCCTCGTGGGCCCCACATCACATGGGTACCGCGTCACACGAGCCGCCTACCTTGAGTGTGTATCTGCATCCCACAGGCTACCCCACTCGAGCCCAGTGTGAAAATGCCCTTACAGGTAGCTCCCCCACAAGCAGTGGACCCTATTGCCAGCAGCAACTTCCCCAATCCCACCTGGACCCTAGCTTCTTGCTGGCCCCAGCTTCATACACATCCATGCCCTTCCCATCAAACCTCTTCCTTACCTAATTCCGTTTGCTGCCAGTGACTTTTGGCCAACAATGGTTGTCCTTCTACTTTTGGCATTCCTCTCATCCTCACTTGAGATGAAGACACCTGTGTAGCTTTAGGTGCTCAAGATGTCCTCCTCCCTGCTCAAGTTACTGGAGAGATCTTCTTCGTGCTTGCTTCACTAGCCTTTCCTGTTTGTCGGCCCTATCCTTTCTGGGGTTGTCAACGGCCCGGGCTTCATGGTGCCCAAGACCAACGCAAAATTATTTGGCCTAGCCCAAGCTTGGCCCGCACACACACAGACACATGACCAGCCCAACCCAACCCAACCCAACCCAACCCATGCCCATGTGCATTATGCCAGTCCATATATGCCACATGAGAGAGAGAGAGAGAGAGAGAGGCTACAAGGGTTGGGATGTTAGATGTATTAGTGTTGGGCGTAAGGTAAAGAAGGAGTGAGATATGTGGGAAATAGGATAGCATTTTCTTTCCAAAAAAACAAAAACAGAGATGAAGAAACGAAAAGGGAAGTGATGGTTCGCCCCTTCCTCCAATATTTTCCAAAATGATTCATTCCATTTTGATTCATCAAATCCCACTCAAATCTTATGTTTTCATCCTCAAAATAGGCCTAGATCTAGCCAAAAATTAATTTCTAAGCTTCCTTCTTGTTTGAAATGAAGAAAGAAGCAGAAAAACGAGAGAAACTTTGAAGAATTTTTTTTTAAAAAGGCCGTTTACGACTTTATCGGCCCATGTCAGTTGTAATGGCCTTGTATCGATGCCGATATGGGATGTATCAGCCTGTATAGGCCCATATAGACATGTCTTATTAACAAACCGGTTCGTCGTCGTAATCTGTAACGGGGGGTGTTCAATATAGTTATGTAAAAACCTATATGGCCGTAATGTGACAGGTATTCAAAATAATGCTCTCTGTATCTTCTTTCCTCACCAAAATAATAATAATACCTGGAACGATAAAACTCATTCCTCCTCATTGTCGTTCCCTAGCCTTTCTTTTTACATGTGGGTTGTAGTTGCATTCCTTGTAGGCTTGTAACCTTCCTTTTCTTCATAATGATGATATATTGCCAACATGCATGAATACATAGAAACATCTTACAAAACATAGTTCCATGACAATTTTGGGATGCCCTAATCAATTTATTAAGAGTTCCGTTATTTCTTCTAATTGGGTGAAGTACCCAAGTAGGCAAGGAAAGTTATTCCCAAAATGAACAGAATGTGATTTTGCATGGTCACATTGAATTTACCTTTCTTCCATAACACATCACAAATATACCAATTTGCATAACCCCAATATAAAATCAGATGATGCTTATGCAACTGTACCTACAAATATACTATGTGATCCTTCCATGTTTGCTGGTGATTAAAGAACGGAATGGCAGAAAAAGGTTCATGTAGCCAACCCAAATTAGTTGGTATAAGGCTACATAGTGGCCTAGGTATGTGGATGTGTTAGATACCTTGTCAACTTTTAGATTGTTTCAAGAGGTGAAAAGTGCAATTCATCGATTTTAAAAAAATAAAATAATAATGGCAGGTAAGATCGGATTGTACCGAGACCTCAATGTTGAAGCAAAGACCAATATTGAGTATGGGCATGAACCCAATTCAAATCATCATTTGATAGGGTTAGATATGACCTGCAGGATGCACACATTTGATGAATTTTTTTGTTAGATGTAATAAGGAACATTATTAAGGTCTGAAGGCAAAAACTACAAATACACCCACACAACATGAAAAACCACCCCAACTGCTTAAGGAGGCCCACTTCCTAAGATACAGAAGAACCCTACTAACAACAGCCAAAATGGGACCACTCCGATTGCATATATGACCATTATTCCTTTCCAGCCCAAATAGACCAGAGATCAGCAAGCAGGGCCAATCTCCACTTCTGCTTAAGAGAAGTCCCAGGGGCACCTTCATGCTAAGAAGGAAACAACGCCTCGATTAATCCTGGCATAACCCAAGATATTTTGTAAACCTCCAAAATATGAACCCACACTTCCTTTGCAAAAGGGCAAAGGATGAAAAGATGGTCCACAGATTCCGTGTCATTCACGTAAAGAAGGCACACATTTGGAAGCACCATGGGCCATTTCCTGAGATTGTCAACTCTAAGGACTCTTTTACTCTCAAGAAGCCAAGCAAAGGCTGCAACCTTAGGCGGGGCACTGTCAGACCACAAAGGGCCAGTATGACTACAACGAATCACAGTCAACTCTTTTTTTTTTGAGAAAGATCACGAATCACAGTCAACTCTTGAGAAATAAGGGAAAAGATCGACTTCACCATGATATGCCAGATTTGTCCTTCAGCCAAACCAAAGAATCCAGCATCCCAGCGATGGAGAAACCCCTTGAAGAATGCAAATTTTAAACATTTGACAAACTTTTTGGTTAATCTAGTGCTCAAAAGCATGCTAATCAGACAGATCATGGAAACCACTAAAAAAATTCGGTCACAGAGTTTTGCTAAGTTTGTATGAAAAGGAACTTCAATCTTTTGCTTCCGCAAATCGTTGTGGTGATGTGAATTTGACTGAACTCATAAAACTATGATTTTCACCCTATTAACTGAGGATCTTTTTCAAAAAAACAAACAAACAAACATATGTGAGGCATTTGAGGTCCTTATCCAAATTCCGCGTCCACTCAAATTGACGCCCCCATTTGTCCAAATCTAATTTAAGCATGCTATGGAGTATGGAACACTAAATTTTGCATTCTTTCTAATGTGAAGATCAAAGTACTTTTTTACAAGCCCAAGTTTCTACTCATCAAACACAGAGCAGAGGACCGATCATTACAAAATAATGCCATTTGTTATCTTTCAGCAAAGTCAGTCCCAATAAGCACGTGCCAGCAGCTCAAATGCAACAAAAGAATTAGAGCCAGATCCTCACTACTCATCCAAAACATGCCCCAACCATCCTAACCACAACAACCTACAAAAGTGCCTTCAGGAATGTGTATCAGTTATCAGTAACTTAGAAGTTTGATGATCCCTCAGGCATGTCAGCCCAACACCCAAGAACACCTCAACATGAGCCAACGCAGCATGAGTGAGAGATCCAATCTATCCATTTAGCTAGGGCTGAATGTGTTGATGCCTCCAACTTAGGAAGAAGAAATGGTAATACACACACAAAACTATCCAGTCTAGTTCGCATTTTTTGAATAAAATGCTTCAGGTGCATTTGGACAAAGGACCTTTGGGATTGGAAAAGGTAGCATAAGCTACTTCTTGGCTGGTTTTGATTTCACATGAGAGATCCAAGCTACCCTTTTAGATGGGCTGAATGTAGTCTAGAGTAAGAAATTAGGTGCAAAACCAGCCGTTCTTGTTCTACATTTGCTAAAAATAGATACATTGGGCACATTTGGAGAAAAAGACCTTGGGATCCAAAAAGGCAGTATAAGCTACTTCTTGGCTGGTTTGGTTTTGCAAAATCTCTGTTCAATTGGAAATTCCACAAATCGGGAGATGGCACACTTTTGACACCTTTCTTAGTTTCCCTTCCCAAAAGAGCAGGATGCCCCCAAAGATCTGCTTCTCTGTAATCCTAATAAAGATATTTCTATTTCTAAAATTTCCACTTCACCTTTCACTCAAATATTGCACATATAACTTAAAAATAGTTTCTTCTTGCAATTTTTCTACCTTCTGATTCATTCTTTGTTGAGCTTCTTTCCCTACCTCTTCTCACTATATCAACAAACGATCTGCAAGTAATTCACAAATCTCGACGAGCCAGCCCACTCATCAAGTGGGTCAAAAATGTACAAAACAAACAGGTGGTTTCCAAAGAGTTGACCAACAGTCCAGATTTGAGATACAAATAGCCCCGCCTGATGAGAGGACAGACCACATTCCTGATCCAGGGAATCCACATATCAGGCCCAACCAACAAGAGGCTTGGATATGCAAACATGAGTATGTGACTACACAAAAACTCTCAATAACTAACATTCGCAACCGTATTACAGATTACAAGTCCTCAACAAAAACAACCAACCAAGAAATAATTCCACAAGCCCAAAGCTTCCCAAACAGTTCCAAATCTCAAATTTCGTCTGAAACTAATATCCAGGCATGAAAAACAAATTCATTAAAAATTCTGCAGATTTCAAAACCAGACAAACAGTTACATCTTAAAAGAAAGAAAGAAAAGAATTACGCAAAGATCTTACATGATTGATTGACGGGCTAAATTCAAGCTGCCTGTCCCGACTCAACAACACGACGATGAACAAGATCACCACCACGCCCAATGCCAGCCACGTCTTCGAGAACCTCCGCTTCGGAGGCCGACGGAAAACCCCCTCCCTCCGCCTCATTTTCTTCCTTCTTTTTTAGAAAGAATTAAGAAAAAAAAATCCAATTCAATCTACTTCGAATCAAGGAAAAGAAGAAGAATAACTCCGTCCAAACGCATCTCGATCTGATCCTTGGAGACTGCAATCCGATCTCAGCTCCTGATTTCACAGCAAGAGGAGGAGAGATCGGGAATGGAGTCCAGATCCGAAAGAGGGGATTGGGATTCGGGACGGAATGGGATTTTTCTTGCTCCTGATTTGCTTTGGGATCCGACGAATTTGTGATTTTTATTAGGGTTTTGGGATTCAAGGGAGGGAGGGACAGCTTCAGCTTCTTTGAAGTATCAGAGCGATCTGGAATTTTTTTTTCAATTTTTTTTTTCTTTTTTATATATATTTTCTTTTCAACTCAGGACTGAGAGAGAGGCAGACAGACTCCTGTGTTCGTTTAGCACCGTTTTAAAATGGTGGTGAATCGTTATTGTACACGTGGCATGGTTATACGGTAATCCACTCTTTCCAAATCTCTGAAACAACTGTAGATGGAACATAAGAGCTAAATTACACTGAGAATACAATATTAATCGTCTGTTTTTTTTTTTTTTGCCATACCGATTTGGACCAATCACTATTTTTATCTTAACCGTCCATTTGATTAGCATTAATTGGATGGTTACGATTACTTGATCATTGTGATATTAAACATATGATCCATCCACAATAGAAATTGTAGTTTGGGTGGTCTGGATAGCTGTACATTGTGCCAGTTGTGAGAAGATGAGTCACCACCATTGTTTTTCAAAACGGTGATAACTAACATACGAGTCAACCAAGAGAACGACTGAAGGAGATGGTCGTTTGGAAGATAACTGATGAGAAAGGGATTCGCGCAAGGAGGGATTGCTGTGAGGTCAGGGCCCACCTAAAAATCGATGTGTGAGATCTGTTCCATTAGTAAGTTGGGCCCACCATGAGAATTACATGTTACGAAATTCAAACTAAAAAATTTATTATGTGGGCCGCACATGTACAGGAGAAATGGACGAGTAGAAATAAGTGACTAGACGCTCTATGTTGATATGTTATCGTACTCATGTGGGCCAAATGAGTGGACTCGATTTTGGATGGAACATAAGCCACGGTGGATCCACAAGATGAGTGGATAGGATCTGTCGTGAACGTGCCACACCAGACCTGCGCCGTGAATCCCCGAATCAATCTATATTCACGTTAAAACCTGCCGCGCTTCGCGCTGATGAGAGATTGAAGAGGCGATTCGCAGCAAATCTGCCAACTTGGCACGTGTATAGAGGATCTGGACTTCTGGGGCGTTTTGAAAACATGATCTGGTGTAAAAACTACGAAAGCCCACTAATCTGGTGGGCCATACATGTATGTTGGACGTGATCGGGGGTTAGATTTTTCTATACCTCCAATTATTCTCATGCACGTGCGGCAATTAAACAAGTTACGAATACTTAGCTGCGCACGAGTTCGCACGGTCGTGCGAACTTTTTAAGAACTCATCATACGTCATGTGAATCCAAAATCTGAATGGTCCACGTGATGCAGAACCCCATGAAACCTCAGGTGCAAACTTTTATTTTGATCCAAAACTTTAGTGGGCTACGAAAAAAGAAAACAGTCTCCTCCGTTGATTTGTATTTCTCTTTTCTACGGCCCATTAGAGCTTTAGATTAGGTTGAAAATTGATCCTTTGAGATTTCATGGGATGCCACATCACATGGACCGTTCCGATTAGATGCCTATAACACGTGTGCAAAACTACGCACGTGCGCAGGTGCGCACGTGAGCATGCGTCCTGATAAGTAGACCAGCTTGATTTTTGTGCCAGTCCACGCTTAGAATGGGAAAGGTCCCCGCTCAGGAACGGTCTAAATTCCCCCATCAGTGTTCCACGTGGTCACGTGAGCAATGCTGGACGCGACTTTCCTGTCACCCAGAGTGGGGCCCACCGCTTTTACCGTGTGACATCCGCTCCGTCCATCAGTTTCGTGGCTCATTTTAGTGCAGTATCCAAAAAGAGGAAGATTCAAAACTCAATTATGCTACGCCAAACGAAACAGGGGATGGAAAGACCCACGTTAAAACCTTACAGGGGCCACCGTAATTTTTATATGTCATCCAAACCGTTCATAAGGTTACCCCCACGGGATGAACTGAAAACAGAAATATCAGCTTGATCAGAAACTTCTTTGGACCCTGAAAGTTTGAATGGTGGACATTCAATCTCCACTGTTTCCTGTGGTGTGGCCCACTTGAATCTTGAATCTGTCTCAATTTTTGGTTGGGGTTCTAAGATGATCCGACGAAACTGATAGGTGGAGTGGATATCACAAGAACATCTAGATAAGCCCCGCAGAGCCTCCGACTAGAGCGGCTCCCGCGCTTGAACGGGGTGTTACAGGAAAGTCGAGTTCGTTATGAACCGTTCATATTCTAGTTGGTACCGTAAATAAGCTATTGTCCCGTAATCAAGCTTCAGTTATCATCTTAACCTTTGATTTATAGATAGTGATGGTCAGCTGTCCACTATTGTGGCCTGTACAACATAAGTCACTACATGGACCGTTCCGATCATTGGTCCCCTCAGCATGTGGGCCCCAGTGAACTGCGACACACACTAGATCAATTAGTGGCGACGGAGGCAAAGGTAATAACGTGAAAGATAAAAAGCTCATGAGAAAAATGCCTATGAAATGTATGATCTGGTCCGTTCATCAAAATGGGCTTGCCCTTGAAAATGCATGTTCCCAAAAAGCTGTCGGTTTTCTCAGCAACATGAGAAAAGTAGATAGTTAGGGAAATGATCGGAGGTCTACGATCAATGTAAACTGCTGCCCACCAAATGAACGGCTCAGCGTGATTTCTGGGGGGAGGGCATGCTCAAGGCCAGCCTCATCTGATTAACGGCTCGTACATTCTACACGTGTGCCACGAAGATCCCCTCCACGGGCCTTCCCGCAAATCTCAATATTTCCAGCTTTTCAGGGACATAATAATTAATCTTTTTTAGGGGGAATGATCTCGTTTGCAGTCAGCACCATAAAATTACCATATTTCGCCTTTTTTGGGGCCAACTCATCAAACGTGTAGATCATCTGACCCGTAAAAATATCTTATTATCATAATATTATCTTATTTTGAGATCAGAATGTTCGACCTATAAGGTGGGCTATAACTTCGAAATAAGTGGATCTTGGGACTATCTGATTAGAATATGGACCAGATTTTCTTGAAAAGGGATATTAATACTGAAAGAAAATTTCTTAACGGCTCGGATTGCTTCATACCCGACATACTATAGTAAATAAAGGCGAAGTATATAAGCTTATCGTGCTGACGGCAGTACCTGAGCTTCTTCTTTTTTCTCCTTCGTGTAGGGGCGGAGGCGACGCTGATGACGGATGCGGGACGCACGTGGTGCACGGTAGCAATTGCTCGCGCGGTCGCGCCAACCAGAATAAGAGATCCGCATGCGGATCGTACACGCGCACCTTACTCTACATAAGATCCGAACTGTTCATCAAGTGGGCCCATCATGGATATGATCACGTAGAAAGCTCGATCACATAAGACAATTGCCTGTATACCGAGTAAAAGTGTATGGCTTGGAAAAAGTGATCAGCGGTCCAAATTCAATGATAAAATTTAGAGGATCGTGGGTAGCTTGGCCGGCCCCATAAGATGAGCGGTTTAGATCTTACACATGTTTCTCCTGTTTATACGTGTGCCATGATCTAGGCCTGAGACTAAGTTTGTAAACATCCCACAACCGAACATTCTTAAGCGTCGAATTTGTGGCCCGGAAAAAGAAAAGCCGACCAATGAATGGGTAGAATTGAAATATTAAAAGGCAAAATATCATTCATCATGTAACTAGACCCTTCCAATCTGCGCATTTTTGGGCCATAAGTATCATTGATGGGCCCACTCGTTTGATGAACGCGGATTCTGTACGGCTGGTGAAACACGGACTTCGTTGAGGCTGTGACCGTGGGCCCACCTTGATGTATGTTGTATATCCACGCCGTTCATCCGGTTTTACAGATCGTTTTAGGGTACGGGACAAAAAATGAAGCCATTTCAAATCCCATGCGGACCACACTACATGAAACACTGGTGATTGAATTCCCGCCATTAAACGCTTTTTGTGGATCAAGCTGATACCTGTGCTTTCCTTTCACCAAGATCTGTGTGACATTATCAACGGGTTGGATGGCGAATAAACATTACGGTGGGTACTGGGAAGCTTTTAATGGTAGGCATTCAATTACCACGGTATGGTCCACCTTTGATTTCGATCTGCTTCATTCTGGGCCCATGCCCTAAAATGAGCTGGAAAAACGGATGAACGGTGTGGATATACAACACACACATCAAGGGGGACCCACGGTCACGGCCTCTGCGTAGCTGCGTTGGCGTTGGACCTGAATCCTCAGTACCACTTCGTTTAACGCAGCGCGTGAAACACCCAAGCAATATGTGGCCCACATGTTGGATATGTGAAATCCATTCCGTCCATCAGATGCGATCCTCTATTTTAGTATCTAGACCAAAAATTAGCTAGATAACCAGCTGGGGTGGGCCACACGACAGGGAGCGATTGGGATGGAATGCCAGCATAGGTTTGTGTGTGGTGCCGTGGCCTGCATATTTCATCGAATCTGTTCATCGGGTGTGACTTGAAAGGAAAAAGGAAATTCATAAAAATTATCCTGATCCAAAACTCGGGTGGGCCACAACAAGTGAATTAGTAGTTGTAGGCGCAATTTTATATTGTTCTCATTAGTCCATATGAGTTGTTTGACAATACTTTGCAGGTACCGTTTAGATCATGTTTTTAACCGGATGGACGGAGTGGATTTTATATATATATATATATATATAGCCGGCCCTAAATAGGTGGGGGTGTTTTTTATAAAATAGGGGTGGAAGAATATTCCTGGTTCGACATTTTCGCTTACGAGGAAAGGGATGTAAGAGGTATTAGTTTATGCACGTCCCTTTGTATCTAATAGTTGACTTATTTGGTACTCTGGCGCTCAAGAATGATACACCAGTCACACATTAAATAAAGTCAGATAATCAGGTTAACTAAATAATCCTGACCTTTGATTCGGGGAATCCTGTTCGTTGGCACAGGGCCATTGAATATGCCTAATTTTAATCGTTGATCAACCGTCCACCAATATATGATGGTCAGATAAATAATCCTAATTATTGCTTCACCATACATCTCAACTAGGACCCGGATCTAAAGAGTTCAATTTGAATGCCACGTACGCAATTTCCAGGTGTATGTGTATCATCTGTCTTTATTGAAGTATAAATTTGAAATGAATAATGTCACGCCTTGAAATTTGGCACTTTAGTTCGGAGGCTCCTGTCCCAAGTTCTCAAGCATGAACTTAGTAAAATTGTACGTGGGTAAGTTGGCCCATAATCAATTATTAGATTAGCTTTAAATCAACAACATTAAAAATTAAGTAGAGATAATTAAACTTAAAAATATATAGCTAACATTCAAATCATATAATTTCAAAAGTGGTGTCTGCCTAAATGAAAACTATACAAGTCACAATATACAATTAACAAAACCAAACTATAAAGTCTATCCAATTGGGGACTGCCATAAATACATGCCCAGATGAATAAACGGTAAGGTTTTCTGTTATCATCTAACGCCCTAAAAACATCGGCGATGAAGCGAACCGATCTATGCCTGCACATCTGAGACCTCGGTGATACTTGCATAAATAATATTATCTGATTAGTATTTTAAAACACCATTCCAAGTAAGAGCGAGTGATCAGCTCAGTGCTATGATTATCCTAAGTTAAACATGTTATTAACACAATCAGGCATAGACAATGATAACTTTACAAAACAAACAATATCTAAGTTAGTTATTTAATACATTATGAGATATTACAAGTAATGGTTGACCCACAATACAACCCAAAAATAAATTTTCATTATGATATGCACAATGGTTGGCCTACAACACAACTCAATAATATTTTTCCATGATGATATGCATGATTAGCCAAGTTTTTATTATTTTCGATCCATACAATAGGTTGGCGATATCGCTGTCGTATCGCGGGTCTCTACTCAAATCATATGGCTTGTTGCAGTACTACGCAGCTCCTCACTAGTGTCTATTGATCTTAATTTGGGTTTATCACCTAATTGTACATATAATTTAATCAAATTGATAGTATAGCTTATCACCCAAGGACAATCACAACTAAGGCTAATGTCGTCACCCAGGCCCCGAATGTGAAGAAGGCATGCCATCCAAACTATTAACAACATTGTGGGGTTATGGCATTCATCGATGCTCAAT
The DNA here is from genome assembly GCA_030180095.1 of Magnolia changhungtana. Classification (NCBI taxonomy): domain Eukaryota; kingdom Viridiplantae; phylum Streptophyta; class Magnoliopsida; order Magnoliales; family Magnoliaceae; genus Magnolia; species Magnolia changhungtana. Next base: position 7,786,166 of record JASAUF010000630.1, on the reverse strand, counting down.
GGTCACTATGGGGAGGCTCGTTGAATTCAATACACAAATACTAACACGTACACACCCGCGTCTGTTGAATTCAGCCCTACACAGTACATATGTCTTACATAAGAACTTATTCGAATTTAGGTCACAAACTCTTATACTCAATCTCACACAATAAAAGAGTGTACGGACTCACACTTGACAACTTATTGGATTGAGTCCCTTTGTAGCGGATTACTTGAGATGCTTCTTCCATGCTCTCTGGTGCACAAATCGGCTTCTCGATTGATCCCCCAATCGTTAAATGGGAGATTCACTTATATGAGTGTTATGTGGGATTTGACTATAGGTTCATGTAACGCCCCGGAAAATCAGGGGGTCGTGCATAGACACAACTCCCGAGTTTCCGAGTGTCACTTATCATGCATTTATGGTTTTTACGATTAGTCAAGTTTAACTGCACAATTTGGAATTTCCTGAGCATGAAGCACAATCGCACCATTCTACCAAATGAAGGTTATAACACATATATACAAAGTCAAAAAAAAAAAATAATAATAATAATAATAAAGGGTCGCCTAAGGCGTTGCTTAACGTAACAAAAAGAATGCTATGTCTAAAAATAGTAAAGTTGAGCCCGTGGCTCAAAGAAATCCAAATTCGGCCCGATCAAGCCGATGGAGAGCCGCCCATCACCGCAAGTAGTAGGAGAGTCCGTCCTCCTCGTCCAAGCTCGCCGCCATGCTCCTCATGCCCCGAGTCACCAGATCTATGAATGGGTCCGTTTGGTGTTTTAAAACACCGTCCCCAGAGTGGGAGTGAGTGATCAACTCAAGCGAACTATTGATCTCAAGTTACAACAAGCATCAATTGTAATATGAACTTGATGAAAAGCAAACATTCATCAACACCTAATAACTCTTATTTAAAATGCATGCATGCGGGATGATATGATGCATGCCCTCGCCACAACACTCCCTCAAGCGACTCCATCTAACGATCGCATATGACAACACTCCTCGGAGCGACCTCGACTTCCGAGTCGCCACCCTAACTAATGCGTGCAATGCGATCGTGTTAGCCGGAGTTATTAGTTAAGTCCATTCATCCAGGCAGGTTGGGGATTCGATTCACCCTACGTATCAATGCCCTAAACCGTCATTGCGAGGCCAAGACCCCATCAATGTGTGAGGCCGAGGCCCCGCGGTCAGTGATCCCGTCGGGTTCCTCATCCCCGACTCAAAGCACATGAGGAGTGCCGAAAGGAAGGATCGCTCGCGGTCACTTACTACGCAGGCGCGGTACCCCGCCGTAGGCCGATGCGGCTCGGACATAGTGTCCCATTCCACCATGCCCTAGGCTCACGAGGTGTGGACCAATTTCGTGTGGGTTATCGTTGGGCTACAACGGTTGCGGGGTGGTTCGGTTCCATACATGAGTGAACAAACAGGGGTTGACAAACAAGGTTGGTCGACAAGAGGTTAGACCGCACGGGCCAGCGAGCATGAGACGAGTGACCTCGGGCACAAGGACCCATGTAGTCGAACTACAACCACTCGAACACACCCGCCCAAACCCATGGATATAGCCCTAACATAGTCCTACCGGTGGGACTACCGTCTCTCATCATGTTCCTGACCAACCCAAAGATGTGAAGGGGATCCATAACATACCAAGTATCAATGCATCATCTAACATAAACGACATCATGTTCTCATGCTTTCCAACAAACAATTCTAAATTTTCCACCAACATGTAAAGCTATTAATATTATAAACAAGAAGTGTGTGTGTGGTGTGAGTTGGTGAGGAAGTTAAGACCTTCCTACATCCCTTCGGATCAAAATACACAAAAACTTAGGAATCGTACGTTTTATGAGGCACATCATATGAGAAGATCAACAAGGTATGAGCATCTAATCGTCCATACACCAAATCATGTGGAAGGCAAGAACAACATCATGTGGAAGGTAAGAACAACATCATGTGGAAGCCTAACATACAAATCTAACAAACATACAAGTCCTAGGGTCTCTCAGATTCTCCAAACATAACATTCAAGCAACCAAAATCATTAAACACATATTAAAATTGGTGCTAGGCCACCTAAACAATAGTCCGCACCTTCGGATTCGTTGAAGGCTTGGGAACGCCCTAGAGGGTGGATTTCGGGTAGATCGGCCGGAATCCCTAAAGGTGACCACTTGCTTGTTAGATTCCCAAGTAAATCTCCCTCATCACAAGGGTTTCAAAGAAAATAGGGAATGGAGCTTACCTAGTTGCTCAACGGGCGAAATAGCGGTTGTGGGGTGAGGTTTCTTCTTGGAGAAGAGGTGGGAAGATGAAAGATTGGCTTCCTTGGGCCCCACCTCGATCTAGGGTCCACACTCCTCCTTCTTCACTCTCTCTTCCTCCTCCTTTCTCCTCTTTCTCTTCTCCCTTTTCTCTCTTCTCTCTTTCCCCTTTTCTCTTAGGGCAAAATCGTATGGGAGAGGGGTGCCCAAAAGAAACACCTTTTTATAATTCCGATTTGGTGCAAATGGCCCCAAGGGCTAGGTTTTTACTATACTAGACTTATGGGAGGGTATTTCTAGGATCTGGGCCCTATCACCCCTCCTCGGCCACCAAATTCGGCGTGTAGGTGCCTTATGGCTCGATTAGGGCCCATGCAAAAATTAAGGACGAACGGATGAACGGATATATGATCTGAGAAAGAGTTTCTGACCTTTAAGTGGTCCTGTGGGGCCCATTTTGGTGATTGGAGCATTTCGATGGCCCTCTGGCCATAAAATTTATAGGATAAGTGGTCCATGGCCCGATGAGGGGCCTTACAAAATTTGAGAACGAACGGATGCGGGGTTTGGTCGTACGGGTCCGATCGCGATCGATCAACGGTCATCGTGCCACGATCGGGGCCCGATTTGGTGGGCGTGCGTTGAAAAATACATTAAACCTTCATCATAAATTTGGAAGAAATCCAACGGCTGGAAGGCCCGAGTCTCGATTTTTTTGTCGGCGATTTTAATCAAGATTGGCAGGCGCATTGGGCAAGCGCCGATGGTACTTCCTGGTGTCCACTGGGTCCGCATCCGCGATGGACCACAAGCCCAGTGAGATCTATGATTTTCTAAAGTTTTAGATTTTTCGACCCTTCACGGTGTTTGGGTGGCCTACGTGGGCCGTCTTTAAGTGTAAATAGTCATCTCGGCTTAGCAACCGCACTAGGCCTTATCACGGTCCGTCTAGTCTACTCTAATGGGCTAATCCTAGGTTAATTAACTCATGGTACCCTACCACAAGAGGTTTAACCGAACGGCCCCAGAGAATCCTACGTGGGCGCCCCAGGACACCTGTGTTATCGGACAAGATGTTTCATGATTAATCGAACTTGTGCGGTTCTTTACTGGTATCACACGTGTATGGGAAAACATTGAGTGCTAATGGTCATTAAGTGATATTATAAGTTAATTAATTAAAAAAAATCAATGATTTTTGGAACTCCAAAACAGTGAAAATTCGGGGTGTTACAGTTCACATCTAACCTCTAAAACAAAGTAGATATCAATTACATCTTCATAAGTGATGTTGGAATCTTCATTAAAGTGGTAATCTTAGGGCCTGTTTGGTTTTTCGCAATACCGGCAATTGGCGGTAAAAAAAGTAATTATTACTTTTTGCGGACGTTTGAAAATTGCTGCATTCGGATGTAAAGGCGACCCGTCCGAAATGACGGTAATCCGGCGTAAAAGCACACCCGATGTAATATCTCCCTGCCAACTACTGGGATCGGCAGTCGATGTAATTACTACTCTCCCATCAGGTAACGTGGTCCACAGGAGCACGGCTGCAACACTGAGACCAAGATGATGCCGGTGCAACATAAAAACGAAACCCGTTCCTCATTTCCATCGTCCGATGCCGAGAAGATATTACAGTCACAGCGATGATGTGGGGCTAAGGTAGATGGGGATAACGTTCTATTGGCTTTGACGGAGGAGAATCTGATCTTCGCTTATCTTGTAGTGAAAGTTTTCCTTCTCTTCTCATTCCTCTACTCTGTTTCCACTGTCATAGGGTGAGGGTTTGGAGCTTCTCTCATTAGCGGGTTCCACATCACCTCTATCCGGTTGCAGGTACGTTTGCAGCTTCATTCAGATAAATCATTGTGTGTTACGTTCATCTTCTTCATTTTGTTTTTCTACTTCGTATGTTATTCGAAAGATTCGGGCTTACATGTTACTCATGGGGTTTTGCCATCCATGATATTACACCCTGCATCATGTAAGCAACCTTGCATGTTGTTGGAATCTCCTGTATTCCAGTCTTCCATCTTTGTTATCCCTTGTTGTACCTGTTACCTCTCTCAATCAGCGATTCTCTCTACTGTCTGGGAGTGACACCTTCTTTCAAGTCCTACGGCGAGTCCATAACAGGTATGAAAACTACCTGTCTACGGCTCCAAATCACGTATTCCACTTTCTTTGATGTTTACCATTTTCCGCTATGTCATAATATGCATCTTTCAGGTTCATGTTGTTTTTCGGATCAGTTTCGTCTTTGACATGAGGTAGATTCAAAAAACAGGTGGATCAGACGGTTGGAAGATGATGATGTGGTAATTGACTGATAACTGCCGGAGAACATACCAGCATTGAAGATGTTATTTGGTTATAGTTCGGTTATCCACGCCTAAGTGATTGACCAGTAATGGCTCCATGAAGAGTTGTTTAATTCTATCAGTAGATTGATAAATACATATGAACGTATTCATATATTGGATAGGAAAATGTTAGTACATACATTCATATGGGCCCCACATGTACCCCATCACTACGTGGTACGTGGATTCATCATAGATAGTGGGTCCCAGCATGTACCTCATCACTGCGTGGTATGTGAATTCATCATAGATAGTGGGTCCCAGCATGTCACGGTGACTGCTGTCCATCTAAACCCTGAAAATGGCTGCAAAATATATTATACATCCAGGGTGCATACTGCTGTGGAAATCAAACACCGGTATGCAGTAGTTGTAGAGTTAAAGTGCTGGACACCATACCATTCATTTGTGATGACAGGATTATAACAGCGCACACCCAAACACACGATTAGAGAAGGTCTACCTAGTACCCTGTTACATATCAGGAAATCAAGCGTGGGATAGCAGTCAACTACATTTCACTCAATCATTGGCATTATATGTAAATTGTAATTAATGCTTTCTTTACCCCCAATTGTTGGTATTGCGGAAAACCAAACAGGCCCTTAAAGAATATGACTTAAATCTCATACGTTTAAAGTAATAAGATAGGGGATATGAGTGGGGAATTACCTAAGCTCTATTAGTACAAAAAATCCATTTAAATACTTAAGAATCGAATGCAATATATAAAGGAAATGAGCTTCCAACAGTTGAAAACGAGCATAAACGGATAGACTCAATCAATCGAGCATAGCTCTCAATCGATCGAGCTAGGCCAAAATAGTCTAGTAAACTTGTTGGACTGTTTTAGCTATGTTCGATTGATCAATCCCGATCACTCAAGATCAGGTGAGGATGTGCTTGATCGATCGATCGAACTCATCATGAATTAGCTGGTTTGGGCAATTTGTTTTTCAATAACTCGAGGCTTTAAAAGCCTAAGCACATTCAATTGAGGCTCCTAAGGCTATGAGATGATAAAACAAAGTTTAACTATAAATGTTATAATAATCTATATGCTACGTTGTTTTGGGTATAAGATTAGGGTCACTAAAACAATTCATTTACTCGTTCTTCACTCTTTGATGTTGTCCTATTATGTCTTTGTTCTTCAACTTCAAAGACTCAACCGACTTCCTGACACATGGACTCATGTGATTAATAAACAAGGTATACAAAATAAGAGCATTAACAGAAGGTGCGATCAAGCAAAACGCATGAGTGTGCAGTTTTTTTTTTTTTTTTTTTTTGCACGGGGTTATATATAAACCGTGATAATATGAAATTAAGGTTACTCTGAGAGAACGAAATAAGCTTATTAGCACGTTTTTAAGGTTTTTGAAGAGAGTTTGTCTAGAAAGACAAGGGTTTCTCGTATGTAAGTTGTTCAATCTCCCGCAACTTTCTCATAGTAGATTGTTTGTCGATTGATGCCATGGTTTTTTCCTAAAATGAATTTTCTACGTAATATTTGTGTATTTTCTATGATTGCTTGAAACTTTTTTTTTCTACTACGTTGTATGATTTCGTATGAGGTTGCTTCCATATCGGACAGGTCATGTCAGAGCTTGTCATGAACCCAACAATGCCTACCATTGAGCTTTGGGTTGAAACTTCAAAAGATTGGTACCACGAGTCACCTCCATTCACCCCCAACTTTGGCTAGTGGGCTGGTTATTAAACTTATGTAAGTCATTGTTATAAGATTTTAAAAAGACAATGAAAAATATATATTTTTCAAAAATTAGATTTTAAACATGGTAGTGGTAGATGTAATTAAGTTTATTAACTACGTAAATGTACAGCTAGAATTACTTCTAATCAGCATTGTGAAAATGGACACCGCTCCCCCATGCCGTCATTTAATCATAAGGTCTCTTCCTAATCTAACTCATATAAGAAATAAGAACCTTATTTATGATGGGTTTTTGACCCATCGTCGACCAGTCGTGAGCCTCGCTGGACCGGTCGAAGGCTAGTCTCGACCAGTCGTAGAAGTTGAGTCGTGGCACGACTCAAAGTTCAGCGAGTTTGGGCTATTTTTCTCCGGGGTGCTCGACCAGTCGAAGGAGGTGCTCGACTGGTCGAAGGTGGCTCTTGACCGGTCGAAGGCTCGGTTCGACCAGTCGAAGCTTACGCAGATTCGTTCCACGATTTTGCGCAGATTTCGTGTAGCAAGTCCTTTCGCAACTGGGATACGGAAGGGAGTTTCCTAAAACTATAAATAAGAGTTCCTAGAGTTTTCTAGGGATGACAAGAGGGTTTCCTAAAGCTTTACAAGGAATTTGCTAAAGGGTTTAGGGCTATCAAAGGTGAGAAAGAGGGAGAAAGAGAGAGAAGAAGCTTATAGAAGGGAGGTTCTGCTCGTGGAGGCTATCTACTGTGCAATCTATATCTCAGCGCTTCTATGTCCTCGTAATCGGTTAGATCTCTCCGTTTTCTCTATTTCTCTTATTGTTTATCTACTCCTGTGTGAGTGAAGAATGTTGTAACGTTCTACTTCATAGTGGATTGTTAATCTGGACGAGGTCCCGTGGTTTTTACCTCTTTGAGGGTTTTTCACGTAAAAATCTCTCGTGTGGTGTGTGATTGATGCATTGAATATTTTTCATTGCTTTATTATCCATAATTCTGGTTTGTTCTGGAGGGCTAGATCCTAAGGTTTTGTGCAAGGCCCCCAACAATGTATACTCATGTAATAATACAAGTGCGTGAGCATGAGAATATAGATAAACCCCACACATTTAGACATGTGGTTGGAGAAGGTGAGAAGGGGATGTGTTTCTCCCTTTTTTCTTTGTTATTTTGATTTTCTCCCTCTCTACGATATGGTGACCCCGAAGGGGTTGGGACATTAAAATATGTTACCACTCCTCTTGGCATCAACATATGATCTATTTATAAAGGAGCAATTAGGGTTTCAAAGATACACATCAGTTATGGTGCTCCACCAGCAATTCGTTTTGATATAAACTTATTACATTTAAAGTTTGTGATCATGCCTATAATTAATTTGATGAAATTCATTCACTCACCATAGCCACCATTATTGGTCAAATATCTCATGTATGTTAAGGGGATGGATTAACAGATATCAACTATATAGATGTTTTATCAAAAGCAATTAAAATAAATTAATTGTTAAAACTAAATTCAACTGCTGAAAAACTTTAGTCAACCATTCGGCAGGCTAAAATACACTTAATGAACAATCTAAACTATAAAACAAATCTAATTATCATGTCTCGAATAAATAAGTAGATCCTTTATCGTTCATGTGAACCTCAACTACATATGCATCCAATCATGCTCATATATTTATCACCAATGTAACCTTGTAAAGTGAGTCAAAGCATGTTATGCAAATGCTGTAAACTCTTTGTATGTCATACGGTCTAAGGATTAGTCAAAATTATTAATTACCTGAGTTCATATAATTTAGGAATACTAGGTCCCCCAACTTAGAGACTCCATGCAATCCATCAATAGCATGGAGTCTAATAACAAGATCTCATATGTGCGAATACTTGCATTCCAAAGTGAGGTAACGCAAAAACACTAACTCACTAGTGTGCCCGATGCCGGAGACCTTCCATCTTAGACTTATCATAAGTTCCCACACACATGGCGATCATATAAAAAATAATCACATATTTTTTTTTAAATGTACTAAGTAGTTATGTCAAACAAGATACTGAGATCTATGGTCCACAACACTCACTTGACTTGTGATCCTATGTCTAATCTCGAGTCTACAAAAATAATCGGAAGTATCCCTCTCTTTAACTTGTATAGATCACACCTATATTAAAATTTCACACATGTTAGTAAGGTAAATAAAAAAAACTGAAATTACAAATAAATAATATTCAACATATAAACATTATTTTTTCAATGGCATTATTCTATTAGTCATAACTCGACTTAAAATTAAATGAATATAAAAGAGCCGTGGAGTCCCAAAAAATCAAACCAAAGAATGCAGGGCTGTCAATGGGCAAGGCAAAAAAAGAAATTCTGAGTAGGCGTGGCATGAACACGTGGCGGATGTATGATGGATGGTACGAAAATACTTAGAAATTACTTAAAAATTGCACACTTAGTGTATAAAATTAAATTTATATTACTATCTGAGTATTGAATTGGAGGCCATATTCATTGGACCACCAAAAATAAATTAATATACAGTGGTTGTACGAGTCCACAATTACTACACGAGATGAACCTAGGTCTGATGAATTTCAGTCGGCCTTTGATGTAATAGGACTCCCAGTTACAACATGCGATCGTATACTGAAAGAGGCTACTAATTCCCCATCTGGGTCCACATTGGTCTGCACAATTTAGACGGTTTATTTGAGTTAGTTATTCCACGTGTACAATCTTTGAGTGCCTGTACATCAAGAGCCATTCCAGCCCGAGCATCTTGTAACTCATGATTCTGAACCATTCGGATATTTAATATCCGACGGCTGCTATTTGCAAGCAACGGATACTTTATTCATGGTGTGGACCTATGTTAGATGATCCGATCACTAGTGCACGCGGTCCAAGTGGGGGAACACGAAACACTTCAGTGATCCGCAGACCACTGTACCAATCCTCTTTTATTATACCCTAGAGGCCGGTTCCTTCGCCACGTTGCAGACTGAGAAGAATCCACAAGTACGTGTGGGCTCACCGTTATGTATAGACCGCATCCAATCCGTCCATCATGTGATACCCATCATTTTATCACTGATCCTGAAAATGAGACCGATCCAAAAACTCATGTTGTCCATACTATGTAATTTCATGCACAAAACCTCTAAAATCACGTGATTTGGCTCAACTTAGTTTTATAGTGGAATTATCTTTGGAGTATCATTTCATCCTGGTAGATATCATCATCTTAATGGATTAGATGGTATATGAAAACATGATGGGATCCACACACAATCTGGATGGTTTTAATGGTGTATATCCACATCCCAACTATTCCCTGTGATTTAACAGATATTTGTTTGATATGTAGCTGAAAATTTTTATGTGTACCAATACTAAGGGGCCCATATTATGAACGGAATGGATTTATTCTCTTCACGACGGGGGGACCATATTCAAAGTGTTTCTGAGGAACTGGTTTCATGCGCCCCGCAGGGATGGTTGTTTTCTGTAATTTCTCCGAACAAACCGGCGTGGGGCATTCTATTCCTGTCTATTTCTTGGTGGGGCGTAACTTATCACCTACGGCCGGCTGTATGCTAACTTAGCATGCAACCCTATTTTTCCACTAAAATGTCAATTATGCAGGAAATCTGATCCGTGTAAACGTTGGTACATACCATCAATACTATATGGTTAAAATTTCAGATAGATCCCAATCTAGAAGGCCCACCGAAAAGATCAAAGGATGGTCAATGGTCTGCTCAGCATGCTAAATTAGCATGCAGCCCGCCGTGGGTGAAGGGCGCGGATTGGAAACTGACAAGGTCAGTAGCCAAATCGCTACTGAAGTGACGTCACCAAGCTCTGTGGACCCCACCATAATGCGTGTGCTATATCCATACCGTCCAACCATTTTTGAAGATAGTTTTATGGAATTAAAAAGAGAATGGGATAGATCTAAAGTTCAAGCGGACCCCACCATAGAAAATAGTGGGGACAGTGACATCCACCGTTCAAAACTTCTTAGGGGCCACAGTAGTTTTCAATCAAGCTGATATTTTTGTCTTCACTTCATCTATCTCTATGTTAACTTATGAATAGATTGGATCTCAAAAATACATTACAGTGGGCCTTATAAATGTTTCAACGGTGGTGTGACTGTTTGAACGGTTTTCTGTGGTGGGTCCACTTGAAATTTAGATCTATTTCATTCTCTTTACGATGCCATAAAACTATCTCTAAAAGTGGTTGGACGGTATGGATACAACAAATGCGTCATGGTGGGTCCACAAGCTTGGTGACGTCACTTCAGTAGCGATTTTGCTACTGATCTTGTCAGTATCCAATCCGCGCCCGTGAACAGTAGTAGTAAATAGTTATGAGAGTGTATTCGTGGGGTTGGGAAACACCAACTTCGGTGTGGCCATGAAAGTGGAGCCTACCTTAATATATATGGTATATATCCATGCCGTCCATCCGTTATTTCAGCTCATTTTATAGCATTATTCCAAAAATAATGTATATCCAAATCTAATGTGAACCACAACACAGGAAACGCTGTTATTGAATTCCAACCATTAAAAACTTCCCATGGGTCACAAAAGTTTTGGACCAAATATTTGTTTTTTACCTTAATCCAAATCTGTGTGACCTTATCAAAAGGTTTGATGAAAAATAAACATTATGGGTGGCCCCTCAAAAGTTTTTAATGGTGCTCATTTAATCACACTTTTTTCCTGTGGTGTGGTCCACCTGAGATTTTTATATAGTTAATATTTGTCATATTTTCTTAAAACAATCTGTAAACACGATGGACGGCGTGGATATACAACACTTGAATAAAGGTGGGCTGCACGTTCACGTCCTCACCGAAGTCGGTATTCCCCGGTCTCACCGAATCCACATCGTATATGCGGAAAAGAAATAATCGCGGAAATCCGTGAAAACATGTGCAATTACTATCCAAACTCGCACGTGTACCTACAAGTCTCATACTTTCTAGAGAAAATGGTGAATGTAAACCATCTGCGGGCCCACCATGATGTATTTTTTTTTATCCACGTCGTCCATCTATTTTAGATCATTATTTTAGGGCATGGGCCAAAAAAATGAGACAAATCCAAGTCTCAAGTGGACCACACCACATGAAAAGAGTGGTGATTGAACCCTCACCATTAAAAACTTCCTAGGGCCCACCGTATTGTTTATTTTCCATCCAATCTGTTGATTAGTACACACAGGCCTGGATGAAGGGAAAACATAAATATCATGTTGATTAGTGAAGTTTTTAATGGTTGGAGTTCAATCATCACTTTTTCCTGTGGTGTGGTCTATTAAAGACTTATATCTGCCTCATTTTTTGGGATAATTCATAAAATGATCTGTAAAAATGTATGGACGGCGTAGATAAAATGCATACATCATGAAGGGGCCCACAGAGCACCATCCAGTAGCGAGTCGCCACTCGCTGTGTCGTATGCAATCCGCTTCCGACAAGCTCAGCCAATGACCAAGACTTTTCTGCTCTTTTTCCACGCTGAATGTTGACCGTTAACCACTTCTCCGTTGAGGAATCATACAGTTGTAACGATCTGATGCATCTGTACTGTTGGAGTGTGCTGATGCTCCCAGTCCTCATAAGTGGGACCCATGGAATGGTGATCCAGACCGTTTATATTATGGCCCTCGGCTTAGATGGACGACGGGAATTCTCCAAAACCTTCTAGATGGGAAGATCTTGTCCATTCCATGGCCCCTTTGGACTGTTGCTGTAAATTCCTTCCATGCAGTTTCTTAGGCCACTGAAGAGCTTGTTAGGATCATGTGATCTGAGAAACTTTTGGGAAATTCTTTCATCGAATCAAAACCCACCATCATAACGGTCTGGATCACCTAATGGTAGCCCCCACTTGTACGTACTAGGCACATCAGGAAACTACACTTTTACTAGCAAGTCGCATCAGGACAATGCAGTTCCTCTGCACCAGGACCCATTATTCTTAAGAAAAACTTCCGTACTCTGGCAGAGTGGGATGTATGAAACGCAGCCTCTTATAAACTACTAAATAAATTGCATACGTACAATAGAATAATATATTTATAAAATTAAACCGTCCGTGTATGGATTCCACTTTAAATGCACCATGAAGCAAAAATCACATTTATTTGTTTATCGGATTATCAGATCGTGGACATTTATTGGACGGTTGAAAATGGAAATATCTAACGGTCATATTTCAGCAAAAAAGTGGCCATGAATCAGAGGCTAAAATTCTTCAACCAATCTGATGGTAGTACCGTAAGTTAGTGACAGTTATTTCCACAGTTTATTCGGTTCAATTTAAATTAATATAGGAAATTTTGTATAATTTCAGAGGGACTGCGTGTCAGGTGTCTTGCTCTGCCAGAGTACCAAATAAATCCTGTTTTCTTCTTTTAGACTTTTTCTACGGTAAACTCACTTAAAGCCAGGCACTTTAATAAGCCCTCCCATGCTTAACTTCGAAGAATACTCCCTCCGTAGACCCACATTTATTGGACCAAAATGGCCCTACTTTTATCAGAAATATGATTTTTGAAAGCCAGATTTCATATGGCTACAGATTATAATCGTAACCATTGAAATTTACCACGAAGTGGATGAAATTGAAAGTGAATGATATTCACCGCGAAATGAAGGAAATTGACCGTGAAGTGAATGAAATTGACCGTGAAGTGAATGAAATTCACCGTGAAGTGAATGAAATTGACCGTGAAGTGAAGAAAATTCACCATGAAGTGAATGAAAATCGGTCGCGAAGTGAAGGAAATTAACCTCGAAGTGAATGGAATTGACCGCGAATTGAATAAAATTCAACGCGAAGTGAATGAAGTGAATGGAATTGACCCCGAAGTGAAGGAAATTCACCGTAAAGTGAGTGAAGGAAATTTACTGCGAAATGAATGGAATTGACCACAAAGTAAAGAAAATTCACCACCAAGTAAATAAATTGAATGAAATTCACCGTGAAGTGAAGGAAATTCATCGCGAATTGAAGGGAATTGACCGCGAAGTAAAGTAAATTAATCGCGAAGTGAAGGAAATTCACTGCGAAGTAGATGAATTGAATGAAATTCACCACGAAATGAGTGAAATTCACTGCGAAGTGAAGGAAATTCATTGTGAATTGAATGTAATTGACCGTGAAGTGAATCAAATTGACTGCGAAGTGAATGAAATCATTGCGAAGTAGATGAATTGAATGAAATTCACCGCGAATTGAATGGAATTAACTGCAAAGTGAAGGAAATTCACCGCGAATTGAATGAAGTGAATGTAATTGACCGCGAAGTGAAGTGAATGGAATTGACTGCGAAGTGAATGAAATTCACTGCAAAGTAGATGAATTGAATGGAATTCACCGAGAAGTGAAAAAAATTCACCGCGAATTAAATGTAATTGACCGCGAAGTGAAGGAAATTCACTGCGAAGTGAAGGGAATTCACCGCAAAATAAATGAAGTGAATGAAATTGACTGCGAAGTGAACGAAATTGACCACAAAATGAGTGAAGTTGCCCGCGAAGTGAATGAAGTTGACCGCAAAGTTCATTAGCCATCCAACATGTTGATAGGGTCACACAGACATGGATGAAGGCAAAACACAACTATCAGCTTGGCCTAAAACTTTTATGGCCCATAAAAAAGTTTTTAATGGCCATTGATCATTGTTTCCTATGGTGTGGTCCACCTAGAATTTCATTCACTTCGAAATGAAGTTCACTCACTACATGATGAATTTCATTCACTTTGCGATGAAGTTCACTCACTTCACGGTGAATTTCAGTCACTTCGTGGGAATGTTGATGGGCCTTAATGAGTTACATGATTGACTAGGAGGAATGATGATATTTCGTAGCCAGAATCCTTCCCCTTATCTTTAGGTAATCTATCCCACCCTGATAAGGCCGATGAAGGCCAATGATGGAAAGCACCACCCTGTAGCGAAACTCATCACCAATTTAAACCCTGAGCATGCTTCCGAAGATTGGCTTGCCAATTTTCACACACTTGTTCGCTTCCTTGAGAACCTTACTAGCAACTAGGTCGATTCGCCTAATGGCCTTCCCTTGTCCACTCTTTGCTTCCCTTGTCATCGTGAATTGAATGAAATTGACCGCAAAGTGAATGAAATTGACCGCGAAGTGAACGGAATTAACCGCGAAGTGAGCAAAATTGACCGCGAAGTGAGTGAAATTGACCGTGAAGTAAACGAAATTGATCGCAAATTGATTGAAATTGACCACGAAGTGAATGAAATTGATCGCGAAGTGAATGAAATTGACCATGAAAAGAGTGAAGTTCATCGCGAAGTGAATGAAATTGACAGGGAAGTGAATGAAATTGACTGCGAACTGATTGAAGTTGACCGTGAAGTAAATGAAATTAACCACGAACTGATTGAAATTGACCGTGAAGTGAATTAAATTGACCGCGAACTGTTTAAAATTGACTGTGAAGTGAATGAAATTGATCGCGAAATGAACGAAATTCATTGCAAAGTGAACGAAATTGACCGCGAAGTGAGTGAAATTGACCGCGAAGTTAATGAAATTGACCACGAAGTGAATGAAATTGATCGCGAAGTTAATGAAATTCACCGCGAACTGATTGAAATTGACTGCGAAGTGAATGAAATTGATCGCGAACTGATTGAAATTGACCACAAAGTGAATGAAATGGATTTTCGACCATCGACCTGATATAATCTTGAAAATAACTAGGTTGGTTAGCTAAAGTAGCTTCTCTTACCCCAAAATCATAAATGGTACGTCAAGTAACTCATTCTGATTTAGGAGATATGCTTTTTAAATGAATAAAAAGAGATTTTTTTATATGCTTATATATACATATTTATATAAATATGTATTAGAGAAAAATGTAGGGGGAAAATAGTTCTCCTTGTTAAAAATAAAAAATTGCACAAAATGTCACGGCACTACCATCGATACGGTGATACTGCCACGGACTATGCAATAAATTTTATTTATTTTTTTGCTAGTGCAATCCCCTACTGCTTTTGTGGGTCTCATCACGAGGTATGCGTTATATCCAAATTGTCTATCTATTTGGCAGGCTTGTATTAAGGCATGTGACGAAAAATAAGAAGATCTAACTATCAAGCGGACCACAAGGCTTGAGACGAAAAATAAGACAAATCTAACCATCAAGTGGACCACAAGGCTTGAGACGAAAAATAAGACGGATTTAACTATCGAGTGGACTACACAGTAAAAGGCAGTGGGGGATTTAATGTCTACCATTGAACCCTTTCACAGAAGTTTTGGATCAATATGAAATTTGTTTTTCCTCTTCATCCAGGTCTTTGTGACCCTATGAATAGATTGGATGGAAAATAAATGTTATGGTATGCACTACGAAATTTTTAAGAGTGAGAATCAATTTTTCCACTGTTATTTGTGGTGTGGTCTAGTTGATCTTTGGATATGACTCTTTTTTTTTCTTTCTTTTTTTATAATGCTCTGAAATGATCTCGAAATATGGATGAACGTAGTGGATATAATAAATATATAACTGTGGGCCATGTAACTTTGATCTCTTTTGAACAGTTCGTACAACTAGGAGTTCGAGGAGAGTCAGCGCTCATCTTCGCACACCAACCAATCCGCTTCCGGAAATGATCTCTTTTGGTCCGGTAAAAAGTCGCCCGTACACCAGGGGTGTAGTTTGGTATAGTAAGTTTGGACGGGCGCGATAAGGTTGCTAGCTTAAAGGTAGGGCGTACGGTAGGAAAAAGCTCTTTTTTTTTTTTCTTTCAAATTAGGGCCTATTTGGATTCGCAGTTGCGGGTGTATTGTATGGTATTAATGGGACTGATGTGACATGAATAATGTTTGGTTCGGAGTAGCCGACCATGGAATATCGCGCGCGCGAATCCTGCGTGGAGCCAAAACTTCTCTGCGACAGTATTATATTGTCAGACGGCTCCGCTGCCATCTGTACACTCTCTTCATTGTGTCGTATTCGCATGCTGGCGAATTTCAAGAACAGTCAGAGTGTTATCTCCATGAGGAGAATGAACGATTTTCTACACCACCTCCTCCATAGATCATCTTCGACCTCTTTCATGTCGCCATCCAACTCCAAAGTGGCCCTTCCGAGTATCCCTCTGTACATATAGTGGGCATTATAAGTCTCTGCAAGGTTGCTCGTTGCAAATCGAGCATTCGTGCATCTCATTCATGTTGCGGAAAGTCGATCCATCAGGTACGATCATCTCACTCCTGGAAATCTAATTGGCTATATCCAACGACCTGTAACCATGATCGGAAAGAGGTTTTATCTTGCATGGCCCTCTTCGATGCAAGAGGCCCCTCCTTATTGACGTGTATACGGTCTGACGTATACATCCGTGTCTATCTACACCCTATTCTTGCACCCTCTATGCCTATACCCCCGATGAGAGGGATTTCTTATGTCCTCTAAATCCAACTTGAAATTTCACAGTATCTTGCTGGTAAGTGTCGAAGTTTGGAAAGGACGGGTGCATGCTCTGCTGAATCAAGTAAATGAGATGACTGTATACTGTAAGATTTCGGAATTTGGAAAAAAAAATTTATATATATAAAAATATATTATATATATATATATATATATATATATATAAAACCCTCCTCTTTGAATAAGCTTTTCAAAACCATTTATTAGAAAGGGAAGTTTTCTGTTCTTAGTAGGCTCGGCATCATCCGGGTTGATATGAAATAGAGGTATTACTCTTTCAAAACCCTTTTTTATGCAAAACGCACTATTTTTTAAGACCCAAATCGATTTGCTTAGGGTTTTTAAAGATGATTATCTCTTCATAATATCTTGTCCATTTTCAGCATCATATTCCCTATTATCTGAATGGGTTGTTCACTGTATGATGTCTCTTGATTACATTTAATAATGCATCTGTTAAATTAAGGCTACAAGGTTATAGGTGGTGTAATCAGAGAGATTCAATGTCACCTTCATGCCTTGCAGCTTCGAACATATATTGGTCAGTGCTGGTAGATTCATCCACTTACATTGTTGTGTGTTAACAAAGACTCATGGCTTTCTACCTTCGAACTTATAAGCTTCTAAATTAACTTCATGCCTTTAATGACTGATGTGTGTACTGAGAATTTGTAAATGCAACTTCTGACAGTTGCATGTTAACAGGTTTGTTGTATCAATTTGTTTATCATCAAGTTAAAAAATTATTTGCTGAAATTTTCTGATGTTCATACTCAACTATTATGTATTCATCTCAACTTTCTGTATATCATCAATGTCAGAAAAATAAATGTTTACAGACTATCAATGTCTATAAAATATCGATTATAATGGAAGTGTTTGTTGTATAATCATTTCATGTTTCAGAATATATAAATTTATTGTTCATTCTAATTCCCATTCAGATCATTTTTGTATTCCATTGAACTACAATGGCTTCCGAAAGTGAGGAAAATTTCGATGAAAGGTCATTTGGCAATGAATGGACTAAGAGTGAAATAGTTGCTGTAATAACAGCCATTGCAGCTTCAGTATGTGTAATCGGAGCGGTTGAATACTATCGTCGTACCGTATAAAGGCAAAACCCAATGATGGTCAAATTGAGAGGGATAGATTCATCGGTCGAATAATATGTACGAGCGATAGTGAGTGTCTTGCGCAGCTGAGGATGGGTAGGGACAATATTTTTAAATTATGTTCGTTGTTGAGAGATCGGAATCTACTTTTCGATAGCAGGAGATGCAGTATGGAGGAGCAGGTTGTAATGTTTCTTCATACTATCGGACATAATGTACATAATCGTGTGATTGGTCATCGTTTTACAAAATCTGGTGAGACTGTAAGTAGACACTTTACTAGAGTGTTGGATGATATAATCGGTCTATATTCAGAGTACATGAAGTTTCCTGGATTACACACACCCAGAGGAATATCCGACAACCCTTTGTGGAGCTCATACTTTCAGGTAATGTGAGTAGATATGTTGAAGCAATTCTTAAATTTTAACTTAAGAGAATGAACTGATCATGTGACACACTTTCGATTGTAGGATTGCATCGGAGCCCTAAGTGGTACCCATATCCCGGCTTATTTATCAAAAGAATCAAGCTCAACTTTCACAAATAGGAAAGGATTTCTGTCACATAATGTTTTGGCCGTATGTACGTTTGATATAAAATTTGTATACGTGCTTGCTGGTTGGGATGGATTCGTATCCGATGCTCGTGTGTTACAAAATGCACTAACTCGTTGCCCTGGTTGTTTTCTTAATCCACATAGTAATTGGCTATAAGGGGGTGATTATTTACATTATAAGTGTTTATATTTGAAATTCAACCGAAACATATTTTGCAATGTGTAGAAAAATATTATGTTGTTAATGCTGAATATGCACATTTGCCTAGATTTATGGCACCATATTAAGGTGTGCGATATCACCTGAACGAGTTTTGTATTGGAAGGAAGCCTGCCAATAAAAAGGAACTTTTCAATTATCGTCACGCACAATTACGAAATGTCATAGAGCGTTCATTTGGGCTTTTAAAAGGTCGCTTTCCTATTATACGTATTCCTCCTTAGTTCAAGTTTATAACGCAAGTAAAAATTGTTATAGCTTACTGTATCCTTCATAATTTCATCCGTGTTTGTGGTGATGATGGACTAGCTGAGGTAGTTGAGGACAGCGGAGACAATACAGAGGATGTTTCGCCATCCCTAGTAGATGTAACTACGGTGGAAGAAGGACAAGCGTTAGCTCGGGTAACGGATCGCGCACGTGATGATTGGAAACGTAAGAGAGACGGGATAGCTGAGAGAATATGGAATGATAGTCTTCCATGCACAAGACAACGTACTTAGATTGTCTGGTTTATGTAATAATCTGCTTTGTTGAAAGTATGAATATTTTAACATATTTTCACAATCTTCATGATACTGTTACTGTTTATTTGTGATGAATGTCATTGTGTCTATCTATGACTCATTACTTTGGTGCATCACTTGGTTGTAGCTGACATATTTCTATTAACATTTTCTGTTTGTAGGTTCAATGAATTTTTTAAGGAGCACATTCAAAGACACGAAAAAGAAAGATGTAGAGTCATCACCTCTAAAAAAGGTTGTTGTGTCGAACCAGTGCCCCAATTCACCTACTAAAAAAAGTGGCACTCCTAAAAAAAAACATATGCCCTCAAGGACCAGGTCATCCCCAAAAAAATATTCTCAACGAAAGCGTACTTTAGGTGGTTCAAGTAGAGTAAGTAGAATTTAATGGACAGACAACATGGATAACGCATTAGTTGATGCGTTGGTGGAACAGATGAATATGGGCCTTAAAAGTGACATCGGGTTTAAACCCGAAGCTTACAAGGCCACAATTATGGAGATATACGATACTTGTGGGATATTGTTGGAGAATTGTCATATTTCCAACAGGCTCCAGACCTTAAAGAGGCTATATTGGGCAATAAAAGACATGCTTAATGCCTCAGGATTCGGATGGGACGAGGACCATAAGATGGTGATTGCTGCCGAGAATGTATGAGATGGATACATCGCCGTAAGACTTAATTTTATTTTTACAATTCAAATTTTTACGATTTGATTTTTTATAAATGATTACAATATTTTATCGTTGTGTGTATATACACACCCCTATACCGATCGAGTGCAAGACAAACATGTACAAAGATGGGACGACCTCGCATTCATGTTTGGCAATGATTGTGCCTACGGCGAGTTTGTGAGTTCGGCATATTCTTCTCCCATATCAGGGAAACAATGCGGCTGTGACGAAATAAACTCCGATGATGACTCGGAGGAGGAGCCCTGCCAGACCGTGTGTCTCTTATCCTTAGTTGAGGATGACCGGAGGGCAACCTCCCAAGTTCGTGGTGGTCAGAGATCCTTAAATCAGGCAAAACGAGCAAACAAAACCCCAGTGGAAGCTACTTCATGTTCTCGTCATAGTCACACCGATGGAAGTAAGATAAATCGTAAGAAAAGTGAACCGAGTGAACACATATGGGACAGGATGGGGGAGGTCGCAGAAGCCGTGAACAACCTGACCATTACAATGGCGCAAGGGAAGAGTATGACGCGTGTGCAGACGTTGCTGAGTATGCTTAAAGAGGTGGATGGTCTTTCCAATGAAGACCAAATTCGGGCTGCAAGAGTATTGCAGACTGATTTAGTCAGTGCAGGGTTTTTTTATGAAGCTGGGACATGAATGAATAAAGTAATGGATAGAGAAAGTTATCCTTCTCCGGAGTGGCCCATAATGCAAATGGGTCATTTGTTTTATCTGTGGATTGTTATGTTGTGGAAATACTTTTTTTTTTTTTTTTTTTTGGTGTTCGTGGTGGATACGGTTTTATCCGAGTCTGTGAAGGCTCGGTTTGGGGGTTTAACTTTTTGGCAACTTTGTGGATGATCTGTTTGCTGTTGGATCAACAATTAAAACTTTAAAATCAGGGACTGCTATATATTGAATCTGTTATGTTTCTTTATGTTGTAGGTTCTGACTTTAACTGATATCCGATATTTTGATTTAGTTTCTAACCTGATACAGTTTTCATTATACAGTAGTAATTTCACCTGGATTATTATGTTGGAGGATTTATTGAAGCTCATTAATACAGAATGCACTTTGTCTCTTTTAGATTTTTAAGTGGACATATTTAGTGTTGATAGAAGTGATTATTTCTATTAGAACTCTTCTGTATGGCCTAATCTTGACAGATTACTTTTGAATTGCTTGTTCTGATTTAGGGCTTTACTTAAACAGACTAGCTATTTGTTATTTTGAAAAGTAACCTTGCGATGATATCACTGGAGTAGATGTATTTGAAAACTACCAATTTTTGTGATACACTTTCACCTCGATCATTTATTTTTGGATTATACAATGCTCTGCTAATTATGATTTAATGTAGGACTGATACACTTTTTGTTTATGTGTAAATGACGTGGTTTACTTCGGCTTATTGTAAAGAAATTCAGATTATTATTGGTAATATTTCTGCTCTTGAGAAGGTTATGTTGTTTGAATGTAAATACGAATATTTAATTTTGAAATAATATACTTTTCTCTTGAATTAATCTTAACAGATTAATTTTGAATTCGGGGCCCTAAAATCCGGGTTTTACTGAAGCTTTCCTATATTTGGATATATATTGAGGTGGTAAGGAGATTTCCCAATTTTTCGATGATGTGATTGATTTGTTCCATGTTGGTTGACGTGATCAATTCATTTTCTTTGCAAGGTTGGCCGTGGGGATCAATTTCTAACCTATTTGCCAAAGAATCGAAATTTGGTGTCCACATCTTCGAAAGATAGGTAATATGGAGGTTAGATAGTAGAATTAGAGGAAAAAGGAAGATGTTTTTTTTTTTTTTTTCTTGATATCCTCCTGATTAAGGCATTGATTATTGCTTGCAGCGAAATGAAGCAAAGATATTATGTGGTGTTTGTGGGGAGGAATCCCGAGATCTATGCGACATGAGATAATTGCAATGCTCAAGTTAACGGTTTCAATGGATGCAAACACAAGTCGTTCACGACTTTTGAAGATGCTACGAATGCCTAGAATCAGCACCAGGTATGTAGGATACAATTTTTTTCATAGATAAAAAAATTTCTTAGTCAAAGCAGTGAAGATTACATTATATCAATTTCTTGATTGACGGAATTTTTTAATGTTTGATATATCATTCAGGCTACTTTCCCCGATTGAACGACGCGACAGACAACTAGATATCTCGCTGTTCGTGCATCTCATCGTCCCTCAACAATGGATAGTGGCAATTGTGTAGTTGCTCTCACCGATCGAACCCAAATTGGCACCAGGTATGGCCGAGAAGATGATAACCCTGAGAGGGTGCCTGTTACTGCTGTTAGAGACGAACCATGCATGGCTCCGCTTCTTCATGTGCTGCTTGGATTGTTGATTTTATATCGGGTATCAGGTTTTTTTTTTCGGTTGTAGTATATGTGAGGCTGAGGAGAATCTCTTTTTTTTTTTGTTTGTTTTTTTTGTAAACATCATGGTTGGGATTGAAGACTGTATCATGGTCTGTTTTTGTGAGACATTCAGATCAGGATGGATAATCCGATCACAAATTCACTGATGATGTTTTAATATTTTTTTTTTGTAATTTTTTTTTTTTAAATTTTCATTTTCTAAAATATATTCATTGTTATTTGATGGTCAACATGGATGAACGACAATCTCAACGTCGGACCCACTTCGGATCCACTTCGCCTCTTCTTGCATCTCAGGGTCATCGAATGTGAGCTCCACCTATTTCAGCAAATTCTACGGCTTGAAACTGAAGTGGGGCCCACAAGTGAATCTGGTAGTGAATGATTCTCCCATCCAACATATGGCTTGAGCCGCGATTTTGTTCCTCTGCTGTAATAACAACCATTTGGGATGACATCCATGCCGTTAAACACGTCAATCGTACAGGGTGACAATGGATGAATGGTCGGGATTATTGAAAATGGCTGGTAACCAATGTGGGGCCCATGGTCAAATTTTCGTGAATGTTTCTCCTCGTCCAACTTTGTTTGGAGTCGCGATTTTGTCCATCTGTGCCCAACAGTATTTGGAGTTGCGATTTTGTCCATCTGTGCCGTGTGGAATTTTTTTGGATGCTGTGTCATTTTTTATGACATCCATACCGTTAAACACGTCAATTCAAGTTGGGGGTAATGTATGAGCGGTTATTATTATTTAATCAGAACGTGATGGGCGGTTAAGATTAATCACAACAACAACACTGGGCCCGCTTGGAATAGAATGTATGAAAGTTTGCAAATACGCTTCATACTATACAGACTACCAATATTTATATGTATATATAATGGGTGGCCCTTATATGTCGTTTTCAAATATTGATTTGTACAAGAAACTGTATACATGCTAGGATAATACCTCCCATTTCTGATGGATGTATTTTGAAAATCACCCGACGTATACATGAGAAGTACTGAATATAATACACTACACCCTAAACGCAAATCCAAACCGGCCTTAGACTAGGGATGACCTTGCAAGGTATAATACGTTTATGAAAAGTGGCAATCTGAGTCCATGATTTGATCATCCATCACTTGTATCTGTTATTTCCTAACATGGATGGACCAGGTCCAAAAAATCTCCTTGAAAACGTAACGGTAAGGTCTTTGATAGATGGATTAAAAATGTACGGTTAATAATGAAAATATAGAAAAATCCACATTCAGCTGAAAAATGTCTGGATGTTTTGAGAAATGGTCCATCCACCGTGTCAAGAAACCTACATTTGGTCTGGATTACTGAAATGTGGGCCCAATTTTTAGTATTAGAATCCATCACAAAATGGAGCAAATCCTGGCATATACTGTAATTCATCTTTATCCACAAATTATCCAATTTTAGTAAGAAATAGATGATTTTATTGTTTAATCTAAATCAAGGCCCACTATTTGGACGGTGAAGATCCATGGTCCTCCCAATAAGTGTACAGTTGGAAGGTGGGATGTATTAGAGTTTCTGTATTCCCGATTCTATTAGAAGATATTACATCGAAATATGTATTATAATAATAATAAATCGCCGGCTCATGTGTTCTATCGCTGGAACGAGTGAAACTCTTCCTCCTACTGTGAAAGCGAGAGAGAGAGAGAGGACGGAGTTTTTCTTCTTTTTTCTTTTACAACTCTCTCTCTCTCTCTCTCTCTCTGTGTGTGTGTGTGTTTCTCTTCTGACCTAGATCTTGAAAAGCTGCAATCTCAGATAAGGATCTTCGATAAGTTCTCCAATTTTCCTTGGATCTTCGAATCTCTTCATCTCTGAGACGACCTCCGCCTCGGATTATTTGGTATTCTCCTCTTTATTTTTTTTTCCAGAATTTCCGCTTTTTTTAATGAGAAATTTCTTGCTTTTTGATGAGTTGTAGTGGTTGATTTGGTGAGGGAACGAGTTCCATTATCTTTGCAGCTGAGAACAGTAGGATTTTCACTGTCTTTGATGAGATATGTAGGTTTCGAAGCGTTTGTTTGGTTTTTGAGCGGGGGATTGGTTTTGAGTTCGTTTTTATGAGGAAAGTGAGCTGGATTTGGTCTTTCTTGTTTTGATTCCATATTTTGAGTTTGATTCCGTGGTTTGAGAGCTGAAACTTCTGGAAATGACGTTGGCTTTTGAACTTATTTATTATTTTTTTTTGTGGGTAGATTTCTCTGTCATTTTTTTTTTTTTTTTTGGTTGCTGTAATTTGGCATGCCTTGTTACCAAGAAGGTGGTTCGAAGTTTTTAGTTTGTCAGTTGGAATTCAAGCCCAATACATTTCTTTTTAAAATGGTTAGTTTGATTTCGGTCGGGATTCTCAATCTGAATGTCGAGAACTTCTGCTGGATTTTGCTGTTTAGCAGCTGAAGAATACGTTAGAAGGACTTGATTTTTTTTTTTTTTTTGGAAGGATGAGGGAATTGCTTGTTTATTAAGCTTGATTTGTTTTTTGGGGCTTGATTTAGGTGGGAGTTAGTGTTCATTTGAGATCCATCTCAGTTTGGATTGGTAGGGAGTGTTTGAGGTGTATTCTTTTCTCGCTTCTTATGAGCTTTTCGATAGAGTGGATGTTATCTCTTAAAAAAAAGATGTTTGGACCTATTTTGTTTCTCTACTCAATCTTGAATGTCCATTTTCCATGCTATTGATCATGTGTTTAGGATCATCCGATACATGTGATTTTTTCACCATTGCTTGCTCCCAACTGTATGAATGAATGAACAGCCCAAATCAGTCATTGGACACTCCATGTGTCACTTAAAAGAATTTGGGACATTGCTAAAAGTCCCCATGAAGGTGGGGACATTAGCAAAGTTCTATTTTTATTTATTCAGTTTTACTACAATACTAGGCATTGTGGCCTATAATATAGGCATTGCGGCCTATAATATAGGCGTTGCGGCCTATAATAGTAGCATTCAGCATTTCATATGTAAAATGCAATATTTTATGAACAGCTAAAGTTTTATTAACAAAAGGCCAAGCCTAAAGACTTACAAAATATACAAAAAGAAAAAGAAAAACACAAATTACAGATTCATCTAGCTAACAGGGAATTTGCCAATTGCCTTTGAAGCAATCGCCAATTCCATAACATGCAATTTGGCCCTATCGAAAACCTCCATATCTTGCCCCTTCTGAATTCTAAAACATCTATTATTCCTTTCTAACCAAAGAAAACATATCCTGGCTAATAAATAGAGGTGCCAAACTTTCTTCCTGGCGACCTTGGTGAAACCAGTGCTGTTCCGAACAAGCTGAAGAAGCTATTCCAGCCCTTTGAACAAAAGAACAATGAATAAAGAGATGATCCACTGCGATACGAGTTCATATGTACAGCTATGCTGCATACACTTTGTGCGTATATTGGAAGGACATGCATTATCCTTACCTTTGCGGACTGTGTATTACATACACTTTGCTTTTTGGATGTCTATAGCTCGGTTCCCCTGGTTGGAAGAATGCACTGTTGGGTTACAAAAAACTTAGATTTTGTAATTTGGCTACTAATTAAGGATGCCTTTCCTGTTTGTTTTTTTCAGCTTCTTTTGCACATCGCTTGGTTGTAAGCTCGGAGGTTGAAGTCATTGGATAATAACCTTTTTTTAGTTAAGATGCACGCGAGTTGAGAACTTAAGAAAGAAGGAATGTGTATTGGGAAACTGCTCCGATGAGGTTCTTTGGATGAAGATACCTAAGGCGTGGTGGCTAGGCATTGGAGAGATGCAGGTCATGCTGGCGCCGCGCCACAGACCTCCTTCGAGGAGGCCGTTATGGATTATTATCTTGGTTTCTTTGGTGTGTGTGTTGCTGATTGGGGCTTATGTTTATCCACCCCGCCAACATACCCCTTGTTACTTATTTTCTTCGAGCGTTTGTAGTCCTCTTAAGCAATGGCTTCCACCTGCTCCTGCCAGGGTCTTTACCGATGATGAGATTGCAGCTCGCGTTGTCATTAAGGACATTCTGGAGATTCCAAATATTCAGTCAAAGAATCCCAAAATTGCATTCATGTTCTTGACCCCAGGTCGATTGCCTTTTGAGAAGCTTTGGGAGAAATTCTTTCGTGTAAGATTTCCCGTTTCAACTATATGTTGTTGGTTATTTAGTTAGCAAAAAATGTGCTTATCCTTTTGTATCTGGCTCTTTTTTTTTTCCCCCTTTTTTTATTATCAGGTTTTGTCTTTATATGATTCTTCATATGAGTAATTGCTATGTTCGATTCGGTAGATTCACAAGCCAGAGAATATGTAATCCTGTACACAGACAAAAGTCTTGGGTTCCATAAAATATATAGTGGGAACTAAACCAACTTAACAATAAATATAAAATGTGATTTAAAGATATTACACAAAAGGTGAACATCAACATTACACATTGGATTATCTTTTGTGTAATTGTCTTCAAATAGCTTGGACAAGCTTATGATGATGACGGTTGAGTAATCTTTTGTTTGGATTCTCAATCTTCCCGTTGAAACACAACAACACACATAATTTGTTCACGCCTGTAGGTCTTACTTCTAATCTTCACTAGACAATAAGAAACTTTTAGGCAGCTTGGACTCAAATAGAGATGGAACACACAAAGTTGTCTAGTCAAAAAAAAGAAAAAGAGAAGGGTCCACATCCATCATAAATCCAATTAACAATAAAAAAGTGTGTGAAACAAGCATGGAGTAGAAGGAAAAAGTGTGGGCATTAAGCATGAAAAGGAAAACTCATGCAAAGCAATTTAAGATGCATGTAGAGTGTTGTAGGAAGAACAAACAAGTTATTTACAGAACATATTGAGCAGCAGCATTCGGCAACAATTTCCTGGTCTGAAACCCTTTTGCACGTTGAGATTTTTTTTTTTTTTTTTCCCTCGTGTAATGCTTCACATGGTTGTCTGTTGATGCAACAGAAGTATGTGAAAGCTGCAAAAATGCAGCACAGAAGCATGCAAGCGATCAATTACATAGTATGGCAATGCTTCTTGCGACTAAAGATCTTCTTATCGACTCTTTGATTTTCCATCTTCCAGAATACAAATGATAGCAATTTCCAGGGTTGATTAAAGGTATTGCTTAACTGGTAAAGCCTTCCTTATAGGTATTCTGAGCAGATATGTTTCCATATGTATGGCCAGGGCCATGAGGGAAGATTCTCCATCTACGTTCATGCATCTAAAGAAAGACCCGAACATGAAAGTCCTCTATTTATGAATCGAGACATTCGCAGCGACAAGGTATTTTTACAATTTTCATTTCATATTTACATGGACTTTTGCGAATTCTTAATATGGCTTCTCTGAAACTGGAAACTCATGTTTTATTCATTTGCTTTTCCTTGAATGCATTAACTATTTGTGAGGCTAGTTCTGATGCAGTTTAGGAACCTAAAATGGTTGTTGGTGTGATAGTCGAAGCGTAAATGGTCTTAAACAAATTTCAGGAATACAACATTCTGGAAAGATAAATGACCTCTGTGTTCCATAAAAAATTAGACGCTACTAATTGGCGAATCACTAATTAGCAATTGTGTTAAAACTGTGAAGTCACAGGCTTGCTTCTTATCAATCATGAAAGGGGGCAATAATCTTCTCCCAAATAAATTGATATATATCAAATATTTCACACATGTGGCTCCAGTTGCATCTAATTCAACACCCCCAAAGAAAGCAAGTTTCCATCTGGGTATTTGTCTGTTTGTGTGTTTGAAGCTACAGTTTGGAAGTACACGATTCAAGGCAACAGTTCCCAAGCCACTTTCTTTTGCAAATAAAATAGACGTTTGTGTGGCATATGCCACTGATGTGAGGTTTAGGCTGCTTCATGCTGTTCCTGACTACCCTTTTGTAGTTCTTTCTGCCATATCTTTTCTTATGATCCTTAAAAATGTGTTCTTATGATCATTAAGGGAGTGGGCTCCTTACACTTGGGTTGCTTTCTTTTAGTATTTTTTTTTTTTCCTTTCCCTTTTCTTTTCCTTTGTTGTCTTTCCTTTCTTTTTGCCCCTTGTGGCCTCAATAAAATCAGTATCTTTCAAAAAAAGAAAAAGAAAAGAGGGTCTTCTCTAATTTTTTTGAAAGTTTGTGTTTTTTGTAACTTTTAAGCACTTTTGGTTGAACAAAAATTGTTTAAACCCAAGATAAAGCTTGCTGGATTGGCATTCCATAGTGATGTCTGCTTCAAATAACCATAGCGGTGCATGTGCAGCATTCTCAATCCTTGCAGATTTCACTGAATGCATGCAGTTAATGCATGCTTTGCAGATTATCCAACACATTCTTAAAGAGTGTAGGTTGCATTGCATGCATAAAGTTTACAGATACAGATGAAAAGATTGGGCAGAATTCTTGAGATATTATAGTGTCTTGACTTCCAAACCAAGACTTCTGGATTAACATAATATTTGTGAATTATGGTTGTTGAAATGATGTGTTTTCTTCTTTCCGATTTAAAACAAGGTTCAGGAGTAAGTGAACTGTTTCAAGGATATATCTCATGCATATTTGATAACTGAAGTTGGTTTGGAAGATGGATGATATAACTGAAATACATGCAGGTATTCTGGGGCAAAATTTCCATGGTCGATGCAGAGAAGCGGCTTTTGGGAAATGCACTCCTAGACACTGATAACCAGCATTTCGTTTTGCTTTCCGACAGGTAATCAGCTTATAAAATTGCATTGAATCCCTCATTTCTTGTTGAATTGCTTATATGGTGCTACGATTGTCATTTTGAATGATTCTTTTTCGTGCATTGCAGTTGTGTACCACTGCATGATTTTGATTATGTATATTCCTATCTGATGGATATAAATATCAGCTTTATTGACTGGTAAGCTAGCTGTACCTCATAACGTAGAACTCATATTGTAGCTCTTCTGGTTTATTGGTCCATTGCTAAACTTGCTTGTGCAAGATGAAACTGGCAACCCTATTTCGTATCAGTTAAACTGCATTTTTCTTTGTTTTATGCTATTTGGGTTTACAAAACTTATTCAGTTTCTTATTGGGTTCACAAGGTACAAAACTCCATGTTCCTCATATTGTGGCATATTCCTTTCTTTTCAGCTTCGAGGATCCTGGTCCACATGGAGCGGGCAGGTATTCAGACCATATGTTGCCTGAGATTGAAAGGAAGGATTGGAGGAAGGGTGCACAGGTACCTTTGTGCCTGCCTATTTGTCCTTAACATTTTATGAAATTTTTTTTTTTTTAAGATAAAAAAAGTGTTTAACATAGTGACCCAGGCTGTCAACAATCTTCAGAAAAATAAGTGGGCCATCGACTCATGTGATATTAAATTAATTTCTTGTAGGGGAGGGTCCACCACAGTAGCTTGCTACTGGGGCCCTTGAGTGTTGGCCTTGCATTGCACTACTGCTCGGGCCAGACGCACTGCACACCCCTTTAAAAAAGAAAGAAAGGAAGAAAAAAGATCTCCAGAAAATATTCCTTCACGTGTAATACATCCATTTTATAATCCAGCTGTTAGTTACTTTGATCAGATAGATTGAGCTAAAATGTCTCTACTTTTTTTCCATTGATTGGATATAAATTATAAGATATAAATTTCCTTTCCTAAGCACACACTTCCTTTTTTATTTTAACACTGCTTTGTCAACTATCCTATTCAAAAGATACATTTTACTGCAGCATAGTTATACCCTCAATAGTTTGTCAATCAGATGCGTAGAAATGCAGTAATTAGTAGGCTTTTCGTATACTCCCTGGCAGTGGGTTTTAACTCCTACTTATGTGGCAGTGGTTTTCAATGAAGCGACAGCATGCTTTGATAGTTTTGGCCGACACCCTTTACTACTCGAAATTCAAGCATTTCTGCAAGGTATATTGGTGGCTAAATATGGTTCACTCTTCTTTCCTTTTCTCTGGGAATCACTATTTACTTTCACTGAGAAGACAAAAACTATGGACATTCTCTCTGAGTGATAAATACACGCACCCTTTCTACTCTTGGTAGTACAGTAGTGTAAGGTGTTCTACTATATCGTCAAAAGTAGAAATGATTGGTGTTTCATCAGTCAAAATCGTTGCCAGTAACAATTCGCTTTCTTGTGATTTTCTGTTTGTTAAGCTGATGCAGATAGGATCTATAGCTAATTAATCACATGATCTGCTATTTTTTCCTTCCGAACTCTAGTGTCAATAGCTGCTCCAGTAACAAGAAAAAATGGATGATTTATACTATATACCATTTTGTTATCATTTGAACAACTTGTTACTATGTTCTCAGAGAACTGTGATTGGCGTTGATTTGGTTTCAGTGTTGCACAGACAAAGGGCGCAAAACAATTCTTTGTTCTGACGTTCTCAGAGAACTGTGATAGGCGTTGATGTGGTTTCAGTATTGCACAGACAAAGGGTGCAAAACAATTAGTATTAGCAAGAAAGATACGGGTACATCTAAATGCTAGAAATGCTATGAAAGTAAATTTTGCTAGACATTCTGTGGTTGTTTTTCATGACATTTCTCAAGAAAATCTGCTAAGAAAGTGCTGGTGACTGAACATTTGGGCCATTTTAGCATGAAGTATGCCCCAAATGATTCATTTATGAAGTGGCTAATGAAGACATTTGTCAATGAGAAAGGACTCCAACATTGTCTATTTCCATGTAAAAAAGCATTGCGTCTCACTGGTAAATATATGTTTTACTACCTATGAGTGAGGTCTCCCTGATATGGAACAACAACTACAAACGGCATTTCTATACATGGGTAGCACCTTTGATGCAGTTTGAAACCTCAAAAGCTTCAAATCTCAACTATTGAGTAAACTGCAGCAATATAGGGATAGTGAAAGGTTAGCAAATGTTATAAGTGCCTTAAAAAAACTGTTGCAAATATATTAATCTAAACCTCTTGAAGAAATAATGTTTTAAAAAATTCACAAAGTGAGAAGTCAATAGTAGCATGAGTGAGGTCTCCCTAATATGGAACAACAACTGCAAACAACATTTCTATACATGGGTGGCACCTTCGATGCAATTTGAAACCTCGAAAGCTTCAAATCTCAACAATTGAGTGATGCAGGACACGAAAATTAAACATGAGCTGCAAGATTTCAGACTTTAGATCATACTAATTTAGAAACATTCACAAAACTTCCACATCCCGCATAAAGTCAAGCATTCAATCAAGGGGAATCTACAAGGGTCCAAGCCTACATATGCTAGGGCTGGATCAATTAAAATTATAGACCAAACAATGATCAAAGGAGAGTAGATTCATCTACAAATGCAAAGGATTATTTCCCCAATCAAAGGGGTTCACATATTTCAATTCGGGAAACCCTAGGGTCGAAAAAGGGGAAAAAAATTGGGATTTAGGATAATCTAGGGTTAGGGCTAGGGAAATATAGTGAGAGAGGAGTGAAAGAGAGGAAAGAGAGAACCTGGGATCAGTCCACGCGTGTGGGCAGCAAGCAGGCCTGACGCACGTGCGTGGATTGTGGCCTGCACGTGTGTGGGGCCCATGAACCCAAAAAGGGTTAGCATTGGGTTGGTCGGCTAGGGGTGGGCCACCCACACACTAATTTTCGGATCGAACGGATGATTGGTTTGAGCATGATGCTCCGCCGAAGTTTCAGCCCTCCTGCAGGGCCTGATTCTAAAAATCTGTTGTAGAGAAGGATTGACTGCAAAATAAAGGTGGATTTGAAGAGTGGATGGCTGTAAGAGATGATGATTATGGATTGTAGGAGATGGATGCGATTTGAGATGGGTGTGGCTTCGCACCACGGTAGTTAGCCCTTCAAAGAAGGGTGGGTTTCGCACCCAATTGAATTTCCACAACTCAGAGAATTAGAGAAGCAGGAAAACGCAGAATTTTATTCATCATCTTCAAAAAAAAAAAAAAAACTATAAGGAATCAGATTATTCAAAATACCAGCTTTCAGCTGGGTAATGGTGCTGCTATCCGATTCTGGGAAGATAGGTGGACAGGTGATGATCCCCTTAAGCACAGGTATCCTAATATCTATAGGCTCGTCCCTGACA
Source organism: Magnolia changhungtana (assembly GCA_030180095.1). Taxonomy (NCBI): domain Eukaryota; kingdom Viridiplantae; phylum Streptophyta; class Magnoliopsida; order Magnoliales; family Magnoliaceae; genus Magnolia; species Magnolia changhungtana. The sequence continues at coordinate 7,753,746 of JASAUF010000630.1, read as the reverse complement.
AGAACATTATGGTGAACAACTGCTATGTGATTTCTGCTGACATAATCGTTTGGGAAGTCAAGTGCATCAGAAATCTTCGCGAGAGGGAGATCGATGAGTATATTAGGCTGCTGGATCTCTTATCTAAGATGGCCTCTGATCTGGACTCCCGCGATTACCTCCTATGGACTCTTGATAAATCTAGTTCCTTCACGGTCAAATCCTTTTATTCCTGTCTGTCCTCTCCTATCATTCCAACCCCGGCCTTTTCCTTTATTTGGAAATACTCTGTCCCCCCGAAATTTATCTATTTTGCTTGGTTGGTTGGAAAGCGAAGGATTTTGACTATCGACAATTTGAGGAAGCGAGGCATGCAATTGGTTAATGTTTGTAGCTGCTGTATGAAGAAGGAGGAAACAGTGGACCACCTCTTGTTGCATTGTAAGTTCACGGCCCAAATATGGTGGGAAGCGTTCAACACTTTCAACATCAGTGGTTGCACCCCGGAAACCACCCCTGACATGATCTCTTCGTGGCATGGTGTTAACTTGGGTAAACTTCGGACTTCTTTATGGCGAATGACTCTCGTATCGATCTGGTGGTCGGTTTGGGAGGAAAGGAACGGTAGATGCTTCAATGATAACAACTCCTCAGCCCTATCGGTGTGGGCAAGGGCGAAATCTTTGGTTATTGAATGGGTGACTGCTCTCAGTGGACTCAATGAAACTGATCTTTTGTTTTTTGCTTCCTAGTTGTTCTTTCTTTTCCGTTTCTTTTCCTTTCTTTCTTGCTTCTCTGCTATCTCAGTAGTTCTCTTGTACTTTTTTCTCCTGCTTTTAATATATTCTCGTTGCCTTAAAAAAAAAAAAAAAAAAAAAACTGGGTTGCCTATTTATAAGAAAAACCTATACCCCAAAAGCCTCGCCATGTGAATAAGCAAAACTCAAAATATTAGATCATCCAGAGTAGTGGGCCACGATCATGAGATCCAACGGTGGGATCCACATGACGATCGGGTCTACTCAAAGGAACCAAAACACAGTCTTCTAATTAGGAGGCTCTCCCTGTACGTCGTCATCAATCCGGATCAATGGTGGGGCCCTCCTCCTTGCTTATGTGCATAGGGAGCGCATGCGTGTGCGCAAGATGTCCCCATCATTGAGTAAATTGTTGCAATATAGGGATAGAGAAGGTTAGCTAATGTTATAAGGCTAAGTACCAAAAAAAAATGTTGCAAATATATTAATCTAAATCTCTTGAAGAACTAATGTTTTAAAAAATTCACAAAGTGAGACGTCAATAGTAGCATGAGCAGTAAAAAACATGAATGAGAACCCTTGCAATTGTTCTGTCATGTTGTTCACTAGATGTTCCTCCCCCCCAATAGGTCATTGATAGACAGCCTGTAGTTCAACATTGAGGTCTCGGATATGAACTGAGCTAATCTATCAAAAAGACAACACAATTTTACTATTTTGACCAGACTTGGGACATAAACTATGGTTGCTCCCCACAGACGCCAGTTCAATTCCCCTCCTCTCGATTTACCCGATGCGCGTGGTTTGCAGGTGATTCGTGCATCCACAGGGAGTCTTGCCTTAAAAAAGGGGTGGGGACACCCTGTCGTCATAAAAAAAACTATGGTTGCAATCACCGTTGACTTGTTGATTAAGAAGAGGACCTTTTGCAACTTTCTTTTAAAATTTTTTTTTTCTTGAATTGCACTTCAAAACAACTCTTACCAGCGGAACTTCTTGGAAACTAAGAAATCCAATTTATAGCAAATACTGACTAGTTAACTTTATCCTAACCATCCATCAACATTCAACGGGTCCGACATGACAACATCGAATCCCAAACCCCATCACAACCCTGTACCCTAGCTTCTGGCACAGAATTCCTTGAAAATTGCTACCATATCTCCTTGAATTAAATCCCAATCATTGTTGTCGTCGTCGTCATCTAATCCTTATCCCAATTAATTGGGGTCTTCCATTCTCTATGCCACTCAAAGGGCCATACCTTCGACCAGACTAGAGGTTTTCAAGTCTTTTTTGACTACCTCCATTTCCTTGGACTAAATCCCAATACTTGTGATAAAAAGCCATGTTGGGCCTGAGAGCCTTGTCCCCCTTAATATCCACAATCAACCTTTTTACTTCTTCCAGCTGGAATTCCCTTTCAAATCAATATGCTTTTTCCACAGGGATGGTTTTGAAAGAAGCATCATCAAGAAGCGACCTCTTAATATTTTTTAGTATATGCTACATAATAAATTTATGATCTCCTTCTCCATCTCGTCACTCACTTCATCTTTCACCCCATAACTTAGCTATATAATTTCTACCTCTCTATGAATTGGCAAATCGATGGAAGAACGTCATACTTTTGTTTCCCACTTTAGGCCAAATGGCTTTAGCTTTTTGCCAACAAGAAATTTCTTCATGTCAGTAGAGGTAGGTCATAACTTCCTCAATTCTTCTCGGAATCATGTGTTCTTGGTCCCATTAGAAAGGTAACCGTATGTGCCATCCAGTTGTACACTTTAGTAGCATTTTTAGATTGTTTGATGTAAAAAAATGGGGCTTCTTCTTGGACTTCTAAAATGAAAGACCTAGGACCTCTTTGCCCAGTGTTTGTTCATTGCAACCACAATCTGGAAGGTGTAGGAAGGAGACCGAATCCAAGGTGCAACCTCCTACAGCAAGGAATCTGAATCTGGCGAATAGCTCTAGCACGGATTGCTGGAATCCTCCAAAGATCAGATGATCCACGGGCATCTTGAGTGTTTATCAAACCCAACCTAATCAAGAACACGAGAAGGGGTTCCTGTTATTCTCTCTTTCTATTTAGAAGAAAATCAATTTTATTTCAAAATTCTGAAAACTCCCTTACAATTCTCTCAATAGAGTGTTTATAGAGTAACCCTAACTTACTTCTAACAAACCTTGGTGATTAGTGTGCTATTCACAACTAACCCTTAGCTAATTGAGACTAATTCGAACAACTATTATAAACTCAGCTAACCACCAAAATAGAATTAGAAAACAAGAATTTATGGAAATCTCAAAATCTTGTCAAAGCAAGAGAGGATTGAGCGTGGCAGGAAAACTCCTCCATCAGACTCCCCCATTTAAAGAGAGCTTGCCCTTGAGTTGATAATTTCTTTGTCATTAACGTTTGGTGCTTAGGTTTGTCCATGTGTCCAGATTTGGCCCATGGGGCAGTAAAGGGCTCCACCATCCCCATTCCTCTGTCTAATCGCCGTAGATTAGTCACTCAATGGATTGTGATCAGGACCTCTGTAGAGATGGACAATGAGATATAGCCGTGGCTTGGATGCTATTGCCTGAAGAGTATTGACCGATGACGAGTCTCATGGCGTCAAACACCTCACGACCAAAGTCACATGTGTCATGGCCCATGCATATAGCATAGAAATCTAAAAAATTCCAACATATGATTAGCGCATGGACTACGCTGACCCCAATTAATTGGGATAAGTTTTAGATAATGATGATGATTGGTTCACGGACTAGCAAAGATACACCTGTCATCATAACTTGGATGAGAATCGACCAATGTTGGTATTCTGTTGACATGGATCAAGTCAATCACCACAGGCTTGCCTATGTCAGCAAATGTTGGCACAGTAACTTGGATGAGAATCGACCAATGTTGGTATTCTGTTGACACCTGTCATCATAACTTGGAATTTGGATGAGAATCCATCAATGTTGGTATTCTGTTGACATGAATCAAGACAATCACCACAGGCTTGCCTATGTAAGCAAATGTTGGCACAGTAACAAACAACTGCCCGCAGTCACTGTTGATCATGCTAATCTCCAGTTCTTCGTCAAAGGTGACCACCAACAGGGGAGGCTTTTTTTGGCTTTAGATTGCTCCATGTTGGGAGGCTCTTACGATGCACCAAAATCTTGCCGACATCACCAGATCTTATCATTCCCATCCTCATCATAATAATCATAAATTGGAGATTCCAAGATTCTTGGTAACTTGACTATCTTTGCATTAAAGATCAGGTCTCCCGTGAGGCCTTGAGATGTGACTGACTCTCCATTTTAGATTGAGTCTCCAACGATGCTTTGGAACACAACTGGTTCATCTTTGAAGATTGGATTCTTGTCAGGACCCCACCTTGTTAACATGTATGATGAACACATCTTAACCCACACACACACACACACACACACAAAAGCTCAGAAATTTCGGGCAATGCGGTGTTATCCACAGGTTTGAATTCTTCCCCATTTACACATAACAATCAATGAATTGCGGGGTGTGCTGTTGGAATGGAGGCCCAAAATACCAACCTTTTGATCACCAAGATGTGTAATGCACTCTATTGATACCAAACTTTTGATCACCAAGATGTGCAATGCATTCTATGATATGTCATACTTTGCCATTGTATTTCTTGGGGTTTGATGCATTGTGTTAATTCTTTGATCTGTTGTCTTAGGGACTCAATCTGTGTCTTTTGCAACAGGTTTGAGCCTTCAACGAATTCGGGGAACCAAAGAAACACATGAGTGATAAGTTTTGGATGGAGGATTGTGATGGGTGTGGTTTTGGATGGTCATTGAATGGAAATCAAGTGGAAATAGGTGATGGGAGATTGTTGTTGTTATAGGTGTCTTGACATGATTGTAATTAGGTATAGAATGGCCAAGATAGGGATGGTGTGGTAGAAATTTGTGATGAAAAGGAAAAAGGATGATGATACCTTGGATCGAACAAGATGGCACTTTGAAGCTTCAATAGAATCTTCCAATGAGCAAGACCTGGATCTGGCAATTCATTGATATTTGTGGACGAATTTATGCCGACTTCTCTATGTCGACCTTGCTAAGGATCTAGCAATCCATCAACAATTCTGAGAATGAATCGGGCTTTGATACCACTTGATGCGGGAAGGGGATGCACTAAATCCACGGCGCGACCTCCTCCTCTGAGGAATCCAAATCTAGGGAGCAGCTCTAGCATAGACCATCACTATCCTCCAAGATTGGACAATTAATGAGGACCTCAAGCGTCGATCGAACTCAATCTGAGCAACAACAAGTGAATGAAATTCTCCTTCTCCTCATCTTCTCTCTCTCTCTCTCTCTCTCTCTCTACTTAGAATAGAATCAATTTTCATTTCATAATTTCAAAGAGTCCTTTACAGTTCTCTCAAATAGAGTATTTGTAGAACAACCTTAACCTCTAACTAATCTTGGTGATTAGTGTGCCAATCACAACTAACAGAAACTAACTCTAAAACCCTTTGTAACTCCCAAACCAACAACTGGCAACCAAAAGAAAATGACCAAAATAGCCTTAAGAAACAAGAATTTAAGGGAATCTCACAATCTCAACAAAACAAGGATCATGTGTGTGGTGGGAAAACCTTTGCATCAGAAGCCCCTTTTGGAATGCATTACCTTGGTGAGACTGCAAGACATGGTTCCTTAAATTGTTACTAACAATCATATTTTGTGCACCTGATCTAATTAGTCCCCACTTTGTCTGTTGAGAGCATATCATTTGTCCTTTCTCATTACTTTTGTAAAGTGATCCTTTGCTGGATCGTCAGAATTTTTAGTAGGCTGTGTAGTTTGTGTCCCACAGCCTACTATCTTTGTCTACTGAGAGCACATCATTTATCCTTTACTCATTACTTTCACAAAGGATTCTTCACTCATCTGTCAGAATGTTTCAATTTGCATTTTATTTCCCTTCTCCCCCTTTTATTTTACATTATATTCCAGTGCATGTTGAAAATTTATCACTTGTATATGATGCTGGATATATAGAATTAGTGTCTCTTGAGGCATCATACTAATGTCGATCATGTTCGATTTCCACAGCCAGGTATGGAGGGCCGCAACTGCTATGCCGACGAACACTATTTGCCTACCTTTTTCCATGTTAGCACATAAGACTATTTGCACCATACACTTCGACAAATCATTTGTTATTTTTTTTTACCAATCTGGTCTTGTATTTGATTGCTGATTACTGAGTTTTTCTGGGGCTACTTTTCAGATGATTGATCCCAGTGGAATTGCTAATTGGTCAGTGACACATGTGGATTGGTCTGAAGGAAAATGGCATCCGAAAACATATAGGGCTCAGGATGTTACCTTTGAACTCCTGAAGAATATAACAGTATGATTCTGTTTTCTGCTTAGATGTTTTTATTGATTTACTTTTTTTTTGGCTACGCATAAGTGGATGGGTCACATGTTTCATTTTATGATATCTGCAGTCTATTGATGAGAGTATGCATGTTACAAGCGATGCAAAGGTATGCATGTTCTTTTAGAGTCATTTGTTATTGCCTTTATCCAATACAAAGTATTTTCACCAGGATTATAAATTGAGAGAGCCCTCCTATGGTTACTCTCAAAAGTTGGATTTCAACTCTGGCTCTCCTTGCATGCCAATGCTACACGTGCATGTGAGGCCTCGCTGTTCCATCAGATGCGTGGTGCTCTGCCCATTAATCAGGCTGATCAGGTCATCAGATGGGTTATCAGTGCCGTCAAATGTGGACATCTGTCAATTGTTTTTTCCATTAATTTATACATGTCGCCTGTGGTGATTACCAGAACAACCTGATTTTGCACAACGGCACCTGATTAATGAACCAGATCTTGCGAGAGTAGGCGTTCAAGATCACTCTACCAAGTAGCCACGCATTTCTCCACATCAATATTAGCCATCCAAGGAAGTATCAGAAAGAACAAGTAAACATATCTGTTCAATCAAAATCTCAGTAGCTTCCACGGAGAATTGCCACTGCCGACAAGTCAGCTTCCAGTGATAAGCATGAGAAACTGCTCATAAGCTCTTTAAGGCCAAAGCATAGAGCCCTAATCTCCACCTTGGAATTGCAAATCCCAATTCAACCTGAAAATACTGAGTTACCCTGCCACATGATCTCTAGTGATCCCAACCATGCCCACTCAGACCTGATTGCCTGCAAAATTCCCCTCAAAATACAAGCAAACTATGTACATACATAGGAGCAATGATCACCTACAACCAGTTTCCGGTCAGGTTAACATGCAAGCCATTTTTATAGCTTAGATTACTTCGTAAATCTTGTTTCCAGTTTTGCCCATAGAAAACTGGTTGCAATTTAAAGATACAACCAATTGTGTGTGTGCCCAGACACATACACCCAGACACCTATACCAACTGGACACTTGTACCCTTTGGGTTTTTGCTGGGCCAATACTTGGAGACACTTGGACACTCCCGGACACAGCAAAGCATGTCATCTGTATGACAAATGTCCTAGTGATGTCACACTTAAATTCAGGCGTCCAAGCATATCCCTCACGAAGCTTTCCTCTCATCCCCCCCACTCTGTAGATGTTAGTTCATTTTTTCATTATAGACTTGTAGGTACAATGACCCATATAGCAAAACAGCACAAATTTTGTTGTCTTCTTGCTCTTTTGTTCTTTCACTGCGGTTTCCTAATTTCAAGTTGTGTTCACACAAACTACTGTCTTTTGAAATGGTTATGCACGATTTTCATGTTTGGCTAATTTTTTTTTACTTTACTTTTTTTTTTTTTAAAATTTTATTTTTTGAGAAAGTTATCGGATCATTATCATCATCTTAATCCTTATCCCAATTAATTGGGGATTGGCTACATGTATCCTTTTCCACCATTCCAGTCTATCAAGCGCCATAACTTCAGTTGGACCATAGGTCATCAAGTTTTTTCTTACTACCTCCACCTATGTCCTTTTGGGCCTTCTCCTTGCCCTTTTAGAGGCTTATACTTGCACAACTCCTAACTGGTCCAGTTCTTGGTCTTCTTGCAAAAATAAGGGAATGCCTTAACAAATACAAATACAATGCCAAAGATAAAAAAGCAGAGATTTGGTTCCACTCCCTGCCAGGGCAGATAGAATGTTTATCCTGGCAGCCAGGGAACTAATCTCATTGAAAAGGAAAGGAAAAGACCAAAGGAAGGAATCTCCCCTTTTGCCCATTTGGTAATTTCAGGTTGACCTCTTTACATGTTGATTGGTAACTGCCTAACTTGATTGTGGATCAACAACCCCCCCCCCCCCCCCCCACACACACACACACACACACACACACAAAAAGAAAACTGTGTTTGTATTCTCTGCCAACTGCAGCTAACTGCAAACTGAAAATTCCCCGAGTGTTTCTTGGCCTCAGCCTCTCCAACTATGGTCGCCCTAAACTACAGCGAACTCCACAGAATGTTCCTCCAATTCCTCCACAGCTTTCTCGAAGAGATAACAGTGAAGTCTTTCTGATTTAGGGCACGAGAAAACTTGCTTGCATATGGTGGTCCGTGTGGGAAGAAAGAAATGGTAGATGCACGAGAAAACTTGCGGAATGAATTTGGGGAAACAAAGGACATTCTCATGGAGAATGTCCTTGCTGTATGGTGGTCCATGTGGGAAGAAAGAAATGGTAGATGTTTTCGTAATGAGAGCAAGTCGGTGGAGATTACTTCTCAAAGGTCGAGGTTGTTAATTATCGAGTGAGCCTCCACTATCGATAAGCTTAAGGGTTGTAATCTTCTTTTTCTTGGGGTGTAGCTGGGCCACTATCTCAGCAGCTCAGCTTGGCTTCTTTGCAGCTTGGTTTGGTTCCTGTTTTAATAAAAAAATTGTTAACTTTCAAAAAAAAAAAAACTTGCTTGCTGCTATTCTCTCTGCAATCTCAAGGACAGGCAACTTTTCACCCTAAAAAATTTGTCTATTTCTTTTGAGCCAAACTCCCAACGGAGCTAGGGGCAAGATTTTCTACAAAATTCTGCTGTTGATTAAAAAGACATTTGGACCAACTCTCCAACACTTCCAGCACCCTTTACCGAATCGGCCAATCCATCCCAAACAATTTGAAGAAGCCACAGACCATCTTGCGGGCCATTGTGCAGAAGGTGATTTATGGATTCATCTTCCCTCCTACATATAACACTTGTTGGGCATTGAGGAACCTCTTTTCTTGAGCTGATCAACATCAAGAATCCTTTCTTTGGCTGCCGTCCACATGAAGGCTACAATGCATGGGAGGCAACCGTAGACTGCAAGAAGGTAGGAAACGATGCTCCACTGGACCTGTGAGCTTCTGGAAGTAACACTGTAAACTCACCCGATTCGATTGCTGATTCTATCCCTTTCCCAAATTTACAATCAGCTGCATCTCTAATGCCTTGGACTGGTTCCTATGGTATACCAAAACGGTTATGTAACAGTAACTGTGGTATTTGTTATGCGTTAGGGAGCCGAATTGGCTGTTAGAAAAGAATAAAAAAAGGCCCGTAATGGCCCCGTAATGGGGCCAAAACCGTTTTTTTTTTCAAAGAAAAAGGAAAAAAAGAGAGGCTGTAATGGTCATTACGGCTTGTATCATAACGGTAACGGTGGTAGCTGTTATGGTCACCGTTATCGTTATGGAATACCTTGGTTCCTACACTTTCATGAAGTCTGTAAATTATGACATTTCTTCCTGATGTTAATCTGATGTTCCAGCTAATTGATTATTCATTGGTTTACATTACTAGTATTTGGTTTTCTTAGCTACTATGTGAATATTCTTTACTGATTTCCTTTATTTGTACTGTTTTCGTTCTTTTGTTTTATTTAAGGATATGGTCTTTGATAGAGTGGAATGGTAGAACAAGATTCGTGGAACCAACCCCAATTTGTTGGGATGGGCTTAGATGATGACTATGATGATTGATGATTTAACTGATTAAAAAATTGTTTATTTGTGTATAGAAGTGCACTTGTCCCTATATTTTTTGGAATTTGCATTGCCAGACACTCTAGGACACTTGGCACCAGTCCCATGTGTCCAGGTAACACTGAGCCACACGTGCACCAGGGTTGGTAGGTATATATATAGACACACACACACACACACACACACACACACACAAAAAGAGCTTTGCTAAGCGCACACATGCATGCAATAAAGCTCATGCACACTCCACCCATGGGTGCAAGAGCCAATCCATTCATCAGGTTGGTCATTCCTTTTTCTACATGTTTTCACAAAAATGAATCTGGTCCACTCAGCATGTGGGTCCCAATATTGGGAATAAGGAGACAAGTTAGAGAACTCCAGGCAAGTTTTTCAGAGGCACACAGTTTTGTAAACTGGGGGTGAACCTGATTTTTGGGGTAGGGCATCAATATAGTGGTTCCTTTCTGATGATGGATTCAATCTCGGACCTATAGTGCCATGCTGGTACGTGTGGTGTGTACATGAGCTTTATTGTGCATGTGTGTATACATAATAATAATAATGATTACAGCTCTCTCACCAATCATGTCAGAGCATGTTTGACAAGTGTCCGGTAGGCATGTTTGGCACGCTTCCAAAAGATTTTAGACATCTAAATCTCATGTTTAATTTCTGAATGCATTTATTCTGCTGAAAGAAAGATCTTTGGTGTGCAATGTGCACCTGCAGAAGGAAGTGCAGCGGAAGCCATGCCTGTGGAACGGATTGAAGCGGCCGTGCTATTTATTTGCAAGGAAGTTCCACCCCACAACACTTGACAACTTGATGCAATATTTCTCGAATTATACGAGTATGTGAGCGGACCACCCTGTGATTATAATTCTTCAGTCGATCTTCAGCTTTTGGTCTCCATCCTCGGTCCCTTAAAACACTGTAAAATGCAAACTTTTAGATAGCTCAAGCCCCCTGATCAAATGCATAAAAACAGACGATGATCAGCAGAGCAATCAGGGTTATGCTGCAATGAATGATGAGCAGGGCTGAGCTGGCCACTGACTCACTGCATTGATCTTTACAGTGCCCATTGGAGGCGATTGTTTTGCTCTCTCTCTCTCTCTCTATGTTGTGTTGTTTTTTTTTTTCCTTAAAAAAAAAGAAAAGAAATAGAAATAGAAAATTTTGGTAATCTGTTTTAACTGTTTTTTTGTTTGATTAGATTGTACACTAAGAACATTGAATCCGTAAGTATTTGTTTATATTTTGAGACTTTTGATTAAACGATGTGTAATCTGCGGTTTTATGTCTTAAAGCTTCCTACTCGATAAATGGCTTAGCGTTGTATACCAAACATGTGAAGTTGCAGTATGGTACAATGGGACTTTAGCCGTTGGACAGGGGTCCTTCTGTTTGTGTAATGTGCTGCACCGTGGACAGGGATACCCAAAAGAACTCTCAGATTGAAATATTTCAGCACTTGGATCATTCAAAGTTTAAGGTGACCATCCATATTCAATGGGAAAGTATCAAAAGTAAAAGAGTTTTTATTTTTTCTGCTATTCCCGGTCCAAGATGAGGCCCATCAAATAAATGGTTTGGATCATTTGAAGATGATGTAGATACAAAGGCTGAAGCTCTGAAGAATACTACGGCAACATGTGGTGTTACAGATTACTGGTATTTTACAAAGTAACCATGGATTTTTTAGTTTAGGGAGATATTAAAAATTAAAGACATTGCCAACTTAAAAATTAATAAATAAAGGGATTGCTCTTGAACTTCCTCATTGTTTACTAAACATCGCAAAATCTGGACCATCCTAAACTTTCAACTGTATTAGCGCAAAATGGTCGAGTTTGTTAAGAAAATGACCTGTGGTTTTTTTTACTGCAAAACTCAGGGAGAATTTTAATTTAAGTAGCATTTACTTTTTGAAAGCTCCATGAAGTGCTTCTCAGTGTACAACATGGTTCAAAAACCTAACTCGCCCTGAATCGTGTTGACTAGAACTCTAGAAGACTTGAATCAGTCAACAGTTGAATCAACCCTATATTTAATTACCAAATAAAGGATACTTAAACAAGGGAAATTTAAATTCAAACACCTGTATTTATATTAATTATAGTTACAGTTATCCGTCGATCAATCATTTAATTACACGCATTCCTTTTTTTTTTTTTGAAAACTTCCTTTTTATAGGCTTGATTAAAAGTTATTGATAAAAAAATAAGTTAAATGATTAAAATACCCTCTTTAATAAAAATGATTTTTTTTTTTTTTTTTTTTTTGGGACTTTTACTGCAAAATTCCTATGGAATTCGCATTTTACTAAATAGTACCCAGAGGAACCAAAATTTCCAAGAGGTGCTTTTTGAATAAGGAAATTACACGAATACCCTCATTTTTTCTTTGAAAAGTGGAGAATTGACAATTGCGGGGTCCATGTGGTATGTCTGCCATTCAATCTATCCAACAGATGCACTCCACCTGTTCGAAACAAACCAAAAATATGGCTGATCCAATCACGATGTTGGCCAAACCATGAAATAATAATATGCGCTCAAAAGCACCATTTTCAAGTGAAGCCCATTTCATGTTCAATCAGCTAGATTTTTAGTTCTTCAATATTATATACATCATGTGGGCTCCCATAAATCTTGACTTTACTACCTTCTAAAATAATTTTTTTTTTAAAAAAGAGACAAGGTACATTTTGGTAATTTCCTAAAAAGCATTTCCCTAAAATTTCTAATCGCTCAGGCCCTTTTTTTTGCAAAAATTTGCGAAATACAAGTTCGTAAGGAAATTTGCAGGAATTTTGACGTCTCTCTCTCTCTCTCTCTCTCTCTCTCTCTCTATATATATATATATATATATATATATATATATATATATTCTTTTGGCAACTTGGTTATGGTGATGATGAACCTGATCGCCGAGGGAATGAGAGAGCATGAACGTTGTGATATTCAGAGCAACAATTTTGCACGAACACTGTTAGTAACAATCAATCTCAAGAAGTCCATTAGTTTTATTGCTCCATGGTAAAATATACCGTGTACAGTTTCATGGCCAATTTTGGACAATATCATGGGCCCCACAAGGTGGAGGGAGATGCATACAACAAACAATTGACAGTTAAAAAGATGAGGTAAATAGAGGGCTGACAGACCAATCCAATCCGCAAGGGTGGCCAACCTAGTTAATGGACCATACTGATTAATGGGCCATTGCATATAGATATGGAGCGCATTTGATGGGCAGCTAGGATCTTGAACATCTCGCACACGCTACCACATGCGCTGCGTGTAAAGGTAAGTATAGAATCAGTGAAACTAGAAGTTTGCAGAAGATTCATACATGCATGCCATCAGACTTGATTTCCGTCTAATTGCAGGTCTTGTTGATTGTGTCATTCTGTTCTCTGTTGTTTCTGTGCCTGCTTGCATCTCTTCCTCATTCCACATCAACATGGCTCATGACAAAGCAGCAGCTCTACATTTTTTTTTTTTTAATCTAACGGTCCTATCTCATCCACCAGACTTGGTTGCCTGTCTCCTTAACACTTAAGGATACAGAAGTACGAGCCTATAGAACAGATCCTGTTCAAGGAATCCCATAACTGATGCCTTCATCACATCCGCTGCGTTGAATCTCGTTCTTCCCAACCTCATGTGTAGTAGTCGTCCCACACCTGCCAATCAATTAGTAGAATTTCCAAGGTTAATCACCAATCATCCAATAGTCTGCCAGTTAAAACGCTAACATGGCCTGTTTCTCTTTATTGGGAATTCTTTCCCCTTGCAGTTTAGTTATTTAAAAAAACAAAAAAAAAAAGAGTTGCAAAACTGAGCCTACTGTTTGTGTGCGCTTTGGTTGTATGCAAATGCAAAATGCAACTTAATACATATATATATATATATATATATATATATATATATATATATATATATATATATATATATGAAATCTCAGAGCAAAAAAAGCCCACTTAAAACATGGGAAATGAAAAGGTCGAAAATCAAGAAATGAATGACATTGATCAAGTGTTTAAAGAAAATGAATCTTCTTTTGGGTATTTCAGGACTTTATAAAGCTTGAAGCGATAGAATTCCTAATAAAATGTCCAAGAAAGTCGAACAATGTTTTTCTTCTTTCTTTCTTTCTTTTTCCTTGTATATATAACATAGTTTTCTAAGCCTAAATGTACCTCTCGCACACACCCAAACCCCTATACACATGGCCAACAAGCAGCACATATCGGAACAGTGCATCCAGCAGCCTGTTTTATCAATGACCTGGCCCAAAATCACGCCGGTCAACTCATTGGGCGAGCAACATGTGTATGTTGAATGTGGACAACACGGATTACAATATCGTCCAAAATCAATATGTATTTTCTCAATTTCAATGCCCAACGATACAAGTCAGTGACACCAAGAACTTCCCAGTTCACCAATTACAAGCCCATATTTGAGGGATTAAGTATTCAGAAATGTTGATTGGCATGATTTACGCTTTGACCCGAGTAGCATGGGGCACGTGGAATCCCCTGTGAATCGGAAAGGACCAGTTTGCAAGGTTAAATACTCTTGGGTGATTGATGTTGTAGAGGTAAATGTGAAAAGAATCCCCATCGGGAAGTGAAATAGAACGTGAAACCAGTTCCCTACTCCCCACCCTCCCTCTCTGTGGGATTTTGGGTTTGGTGCTTACCAAAACTCGTGGGTATGAAATTTGTGGGCATCGTCTGATACATATCGGTTTTCAGTCATGGACGATAAGCTAATAAATACCCTGATTTTAACTGTTGGTGGATAGTTGGCAATTTTCAAAACTGCCAATCATTCCATACATGTGCAGATCACTGGATGAGTCAACAGGCAATATTTTCGAGCCCAGTGTCTATATGGTGGGGCCTGCCTGATGCATGCCTCAGATGTGGCCATGTGTAGAGATGTGCATGAGCTTGAGCTCATTAACAGCAAACCAATCAAATGAGCATACCATAACAATAGGGGGGGGGGGGGGGGGGGGTTTGAGAGCAACATTCTTACAAGACCATAGCAGCATTCAAGTTGTTATTTTAAATACCTGTGGTTTGTGTTGGCATGGTTTATTGTCCCGCGCCCAGCATGGAGGAAGCAGTTACCTTCTGGAGTCAGTCCATAACAAAGAGGCTGAATCAACCAAGCTCTTTCAAATCCAAAAGCATTTCTTTCGCTACTGTATTAGCCTTTTGTAGCTCTCCTTTCGAACAGAGAAATGCGATGACGGAATAGTAAGCATTGAAGTTGCCAAATTTCGATTTTCCCATCAAATCGTAATCTTCCCTAAGGCCATCTTCTTTGTCCTCCTTACTGTGTTTAAAATCCAAATCATCCATGTCTGTGGTTATAGACTCTGAGCCTAAACCACTACCAAAATTTCTAGGCAATTTCTCAACCAATCGACGAACACCACCGCCACTTTCAGAGTCCAATCTCTGGCTATCCCTACTCATAGCCTCCCCTTCATTTAGCTTCTTGAGCTTTTTAGGTCCAGTGTTATGAGTAGAGGTCCTCAAAGGGAAAATCAACGATCCTACTTCACCAAGGACACGGGCGGCTTCTTGAATGCTTCCTTGCTCACATAAAAGATTGAGAAAGCTTGTTAATGAATCAATATTGATCTCATCACCTGCCTTGTTTATTAGCTCTGCCACTGATTGGCTTTGAAGCATCTCTCTCAAAATGCTCCTCGCTTCCTCCATCCTGCCTTTTGTGCAGAGGCCTCCTATCAAATTAAGGAAACCCAAGTAGTCCGGGAGAACTCCATTCCTTTTGAACTCGCCATAGAACCCAAGGGCACCTTCCATGTCAGCTTTTCGACAGCAACCATTAATCAAAGCACTGACTGTAAACGAATCCGGTTGTAGGCAACTTCTCTCCAAATTGGAAAGAAGCTTCAATGCTTCCTCCATCGAACCAAATCGGCAATACCCATTTATCAGCGAGTTATAAATGCGGGTATTTGGAGTCAAACCCTTGAGAAGCATCTTCTCAAACAGCTTGGCGGCATCTTCTAAAAAACCTTCTTTAGATAGAGCTCCTATGAGAATAGCATGTGTTATGATAGTAGGGATCATATCATTTTTCTCCAATGAATCAAATAGCCTAAACGCTTCCACAAGACATCCCTGCCGGCACAAACCATCGATCACTGAATTGTAAGTGACGATGTTCGGCTGGATTCCCTTCTTTTTCATGCTCACACAAAGATTTAATGCCTCTTCAAGATACCCTTCCTTGCATAGCCCATCAACTACAATAGAATAAATGACTACATCCAAACTCATTCCATTTCCTTCAGCTTCCATAACAAGCTTATGTGCATCTCGAACTCTACCTTCTTTTGTAAGCGCATCGATAACCTCAGTCAACACACTGACAGATATATTTTCCTCCTCGTCAAGAAACTGTAGCGCTTCTTTCACGTCCTTCTTACACAAGTAGCGAACTAGAATCTTGTTCATCCTATATTCTAAAATGCCATATTCTTTAATATACGAGTTCAACATCACTTGAACAAGCTGTTTGTTTCCCTTACAGATAAGCCCTTTGAGTATCTGATAGTACGACTTGCTTCTCACAACCAAGCCTTTCCTCCTCATTAACATGTACACGTCGGAGGCAGCATCAACACAACCCCTCTTACATAAGAAACAAATCGCCTTGTTGCATATCAAGATTTGCGTCTTGGGCTCTAATTCCGAGAGCACATCTAGAAACTCCAAAACACCTCTTTCTCCACTTCCCTCAAACTTTGCCTTGATCAAGGTCATGTAAGCAGTAGCATCAGGATCTAAACCTCTCCTGGTGAGATCGTTAAATGCTTCAATTGCCATATCTACCATACCTTCCCTACAAAGTCCTCTAATGATGGAATTGTAAGTTGTGGTGCTACAAACTGAAGGAGCTCTTCTACAATCATCGAATATCTCAAGCGCTTCATCAATCCTTCCTAATGTACACGACCCATCAATCATAATACAGAAAGTAATGGAATTGGCAACCAAGCCCATCTCGCCCATTCCCTTATAGAGCTTATAAGCATCTTCAAATTGCCCCATCATAAATAATGCTTTCATAAGTACGTTACACATAACAACATCCATACAAACACCAGCTTCCTCCAATCTCCTCTTTGTTTCCAAAACCCCCGCTATATCCCCTCCCTTAATGTAACCGTCCATCAATGAGCTATAAGTAAAATTATCACCCAAAATACCCCTCGAGATCCTGTCCGCCTCATGGGTTTTCCCAAGCTTACACAACCCATTAATCACAGTATTGTAAGTGACAATGCCAGCTCCAATCCCCTTCGCCTCCATTTCCTCGAGCAAGCAGAAAACCTGATCCAAATCCCCTTCCTGACACAACCCATCAATCAATACCGCATATGTAATCTCATCCACACCAATCCCCATTTCCTCCACCTTCCGAAAAATGCCAAACGCTTCTTCCAACTTCCCCTTCTTGCAAAAACCCCGCATGATCGAAGTATATGTAACCAAATTCGGAACGAAACCGTCCTTCTCCATCGCACTCAAGAACCCGGCCGCCTTCTCCACATTTCCTTCCTTGGAAAACCCGTCAACAAGAATCGTATAGCCAACAGTATCCGGCTTTATCCCGTTTTCAACCATCAATCTATGCCTCTGGAACGCCTCGTCTAACACGCCTTCCCGAAAATAGCCACAAATCCAACTGCTGTAAAAAACAGCATCCAAAACAATGCCTTTCTTCTCCATCTCACAAACCAAATCAGAAACCTCCTCAATTCTACCTTCCTTGCAGAGCGCATTTACAACAGCAGTGTAAGTTACAACATTCGGCTGAAAAAACCCATTTTTCACGGCATTCTCGTAAAACCCAAATGCAATTTCGGGCTTTCCGATTTTACAGAACCCGGAAATTATCGAACTACAGACGAAATCGTCAAATGGGTTTTTGATTTTGGCCTCTACCATCATTTCCAAGACCTCAATTGCTCTATCCATCTTACCCTGAGTGCAGAAGCTGAAAATCAACGAGTAGAAAGCAGAACGAGAGGGGAAAATACCGTGATTTCTCAGGCATCGATGCAACACGGAGAAACCACTTTCTGGGTCTTTTTCTACACTGCAGAATCCCTGAATTAGAGAACTGTATACACCCTTTTCAGGAAAGAAGCCGTCTTTCGACATCCGGACGATGAAATGCTCTGTTTCTTTGAATCTGCTCTGCTTGAGGAGGGTTTTTGAGATGATTGAATATGTAAGGGAGTTCCCTTTGATGTTGTTGGAAGACAGCTGGGAGAAGATGTGGAGAATGGATTGGAATCGATGGGTTTTAGAGAGGGAGAGGAGGAGGCAGTTTAGGGCTTCGATGGTGGGACTGAAACCGCTTTTGAGAAGGTTTTGGATGGTGGTTTTGGAGAGATTTTTGGAATAAGAAGAAGAAGAGAAGAGTATTTTGGGAAGATGGCTGGAAGGAGATGGCATTGGAGAGAGAGAGAGAGAGAGAGAGAGAGGTGGACTGCAGCCTGTAGAGAGTTCTCAGGGGACTTGGTTCGGCTGGTTGGCTGATGACCCCACCACCAGCCAGGGAGCTGATGTCCAAGCTCTGTGGGCCCATCATAATGTATGTGTTGTATCCAGGCCGTCCATCCATTTTTTCAGATCATCTTAGAGCATGAACCCAAAAATGAGGCGGACCCAAAGTTCAACTGGACCACACCACAGGAAACAGTGAGAATAGAACGCTTACCGTTGAAAACTTCTTGGACCCACAGAAGTTTTGGATCAAGCTGATATTTGTGTTTACTTCATCCGGGGTTATGTGATTTTATGAACAGGTTGGATGGCAAATAAACATTGAGGTGGGCCTAAGAAGTTTTCATCGGCTATGATTGATTCCATGCATGTTGGGACCACGTGTCTGTTATCGGAACCGTTGATCTGATGAGAGCAGTCGATGGGGTTGCGTACAAGAACTTTCATGTTTGGAAGATCCCAAACCCTTCAATCAACAGCCCCCCAATAAAGGACGTTTTAAGGACACAGCTCGTATTGGGAAACAGTTCAATGATCAACGTTTTTGAATTATTCCAATCTGGTTGATCTGTTTGGGTGTTCCCATATCCATGACAAAACCCATGAAATGAACGGTTTGGATTAATTGGAAGATGACCCAACTTGTATGGATAGAGTCTTCCACGTAAGCAAATATGAGTTTTCATGATTAGTGAAAAAAAAAAAAAAAAACAAAGACGTACAAATATCAAATAAAAGAAAAGGGAGCATTTTCATTTTCAACATTTAAGTGGGCCTGCCTATGGGCGGGCTTCGGGCTGGATTTTGAACTGGTTGGGTCGGGTTCATCAGGCCCAGACTACTCAAAATATGGAATTCGGGCCCTGGCCCAGCCCATTGTCGACCCTGCATTTGGGCGTGTTTGGTTTCTATCAAATGAAAAAGGGGCACTTTCATTTTCAACATTTAGGTAGGCCTGGCAATGAGTGGGCTCAGGACTGGATTTTGAACTGGTTGGGTTGGGTTAATCAGGACGAGCCTATTTGAAATATCAACTTTTCTGGGGGCCTGGCCCAGCCCATTGCCAACCCTTCATTTAGGGTGTGTTTGGTTTCTTTTTCTTTTAGAAAATACAATTCTCAGTTTTTTTTTTTTTTTTTTTTTAAAAGAAAATTATTTGACCATATCCTTTTCTTTTACCCAAGTTAGGAAAAAAGATTAAAATACTTAAAATAATAGCATCATAAAGGCTGTTTGGTTACTGTTGTGGTTGAATCCGGACATGTGGCCATGTGTATTACAAACAACCTGATATCAAGTAAACAAATGCTATTAGATTAGTTGTTGGACATTTCCGAGGTCGTGTTCGACTTAAATCAAACTAAATGCATATAACCTTAAGTGCCGAATTTGCCTGATTAAGATTGGATCTATAAAGATTGTTATGATATTATGAATAGCCTAATTTCGAGTAAACATATGCCATTAGACTAGTTGTCGGGCATTGCTAAGGTCATGTTCAACTTGATTCAAACTAAATATTTATGGCCTTAGGTGTCAAATTAGCTAGAATAAGAGCAAATCTATGAAGATTGTCGTAATACTATAAACAACTTGATTTCCTTAAAACAAGTAATTTAAATGAGAATTTTTGTGCTTGGACACTTTTATATTATTTCTGTTAGGGGCCGTTGCACAAAATCTTAAGATTTAGCCTCCCAAAAACATTAGAATTATGGTATAATAAAGCAATGAAATAAATCAAAGCACAAACCACACGACGCAAAATATTTTTACGTGGAAAACTCTCAAAGACATGAAAACTACGGGACCTATTCCAGAGCAACAATCCACTATGAAGTAGAACGTTACAACCGATCACAAGCACACCTCGCTTGGATCAAACCTTCTTCACTCACGCAGGAGTAGATAAACAATAAGAGAATAAAGAAAACCGGAGAGATTTCATTGATTACGAGGACGTAAAAGCGCTGATATGTCGAGTGCACAGTATATCACCTCTACGAGCAGAACCTCCATTCCACAAGTTTCCTCTCTCTCTCTCTCTCTCTCTCTCTCTCTTACACACACACACACCCCTTTGATAGCCCTAAACCCTTTAGCAAACCTTTGTAAAGCTTTAGTAAACTCCATTGCATTACCTAGAAAAGCCATAGGAACCCCTATTTATAGTTTAGGCAACTCCCTTTCGCATTGCGAAACCGCCTCAAATTTTCACAGTTCGCATAAAATCCGGACTCAAATCTGTGTAACCTCGACTGGTCAAGCAGGGTCCTCGACCGGTCGAGCGGCCTACTTGACCGATCGAGCACCTCCCTCGACTAGTCGAGCACATTGGAGTTCCGAAACCAATTGCTTGTTGGACTTTGAATCGAGCACCACTCGACTAGTCGACCAACACCCTCAACTGGTCGAGTGAAGCTCTCGATCGGTCGAGCCATGAGGAGAAATCCCCATCAATTTCAATCACAAATCACATAGAAAAATATAGTGATATACATGTTTGGATAAAAGATCCATTGCAATGCCATGCAATGTAATATTGTAATGATTAAGAATTACAATACATATCTTCTAATACATAGGTAATTTGGCCACGGAATTGCATGCTCTAACGATTGCATTAAATTGTAATGACGATGCTTTTACAAGACATTATGAATGTAATTTGATTTCCAAACAAGTAATCCAGTAGTTCATAAGTACACTAAAAAAGTCTCCACATTGTGTTAACTTAAGAATAGTGCGACAAAAGAGATTAGTAAAAGTAAGTAGTCTTGTTAGAACACCCAGTTGCATGTTGCAGCCAATATGATAGAGAGTTATATTACTCTCTTTTGATTTAGTAATGTACTTGTCCACATCAATAGTCCATTGAGCCTTTAAATAGGGGTGAAAATGATACTGCCGGATTGACACCCAATATCATCCTTGCCACTCACAAGTTATCTGTAATACATTTTCGACTTCGGCCGCCTTCCATTTTCTTTTGATTTTGTTGGTTGTAATTTCTTTGTTCATCGTTTAGGAAGAATCCAAGATCTTGAAAAGAGCCTGCTCTTGATTTACTATAAATTAAAGCTTTTTATATGAGTTTGAGTTGTAAAGAACCCACCTCAAAAAAGGCTTTATGTGGTTGTATCTTCTTTTGTTTTTCAAGCAAAAAAATGCTAATGATTTTTCATTGTAGATACCCAATGTGTGCTGTAACAATGGCTCAAAAATATCCTTGATGGGACAATTTCAACCTTGTAATTGTGGTCTACCGATAGGCAAATAGGAAAGAAAAAAAAAAAAACGATCGCAGACTACATTCAATAAAAAAAATGGCCCTAGAGTCTAAGAAAAGTTTTTGGGCACTCTATTTGTGTAAACTCAAGTATCTAGGGTTTTCCATGGGCCCGATTATCTTGTCGTCGGCCTTTCGAGCTTGGTGTGTGGCTTAGATTTAAACATGTTTATTAATCAAGCTGGCTCAAACCATGTCTAAAAGCCTATCTGTTTGGCCCACCTGACCTGTTTTGGGCCATACAGTAGATTCATTGTCCAATTGACATAGTAGGCGCTTGGTGGAAAGGGGGATGAAGAGATTTTTGTCTTCTTCTAAGATAAATTTCGAATTCATATGGAACCTTGAATTCACCATGTAGAAAATTTTCTACAAGAGAATTATTGAGAAATATGATAATGTTTGCTTATAAAGTCTTTCATATAGCTTATATAAGCTCTAAATATAAATTTCTAATTTGTATAAAGTAGTAATTAAAAAAAAAATAAATAGTAAACGACTTCTAAACTAACTTAAACTCTTTTTTGTAACTTAAATAAGAACTTTAAAGTATCAATCAGATTTACTTAAATTCTAAAACACCTTAAAATTAAATAAATAAAAACTATAATTTAATAAAATAGTAAAATTCAATTTTAACTTAAAATTAACCCTCAAACCAACACATGCACCCGACAAACACACTCACGCACACACCGTTGCATGCACATCGTAGTGGGATTTCACCGCCTATGGGTATCGAACCCAAGACCTCATGTTGAAACTCCCGAGAATCTACCATCGAGGCAACGACTCGAACCCAACTTTTGAACCTACATATAGTATGTGTGAAGCAAATAATCGGTCACAAAATTATGGCTATTGGAAGCTAAGGACATGCTAAACTCTTTGATTGAACCTTCAAACCCAATTTCTTTTAAATCTAGCCATCCATGAAATCGTCCTAAACATGTCCTACATCAACGAGTTAGGTGCTGGTCCAGGTTTTACATAATGTGCTAAGGCTTGAACAAACTATTGAAAGAGATTTGGGAGAAAAATGAGCCTAGCTCTTGCTTAAAATGCTTTGACTTCTCTTTCATTGATTGCATTAAAAGGGACATATAAGGAGTGCCTAGCTCTTCCTTATAATGCTTTGACTTCTCTTTCATTGATTGCATTAAAAGGGACGTATAAGGAGTTACTACGATAATTGATCTATGCACTCAAAAATTGTATACATGACATACATTAAATGATGTTAAACTGGCTAAATTTCATTGTTGACACTATTTCAGTCTCAATATCACATTGGTTGAATGATCCCAACCTATGATTCATGGAGACTTGATTTTTGAAAGACGGCCATTGGATTTTTTTCATTCCTAACCTTCCATTAGATGTCCATCAATCCAATAGTTAGCAGGGTAATCAAATAAGTGTAATTTTTGGTTCATAATACATCTAAGCTAGGGACCATAATTTAGACAGTTTATTTGATTTACTTGTATCCTTAATTTGTAAGTAACTTTTAAGTGCATGTGTATCATCCATCCACTTTACCAGAGTATCAAAGTTTTTGCTGGTCCGGAGGAATGGGAGGACTTTTGCCTCACTTAATTGTTCATCTTTGTCAATGTTAGCTCAAGCATCCATTCTAGGTAGCTAGAAAGAGAGAGGAGGCTTATTTTTCTCCCAAGTCACTTTCTTTAGTTTTCAAGTTCAGCTTCACTTGACATAGTAGGCGCTTGATGGAAAGGGGGATGAAGAGATTTTTGTCTTCTTCTAAGATAAATTTCGAATTCATATGGAACCTTGAATTCACCATGTAGAAAATTTTCTACAAGAGAATTATTGAGAAATATGATAATGTCTGCTTATAAAGTCTTTCATATAGCTTATATAAGCTCTAAATATAAATTTCTAATTTGTATAAAATAGTAATTAAAAAAAAATAAATAGTAAACGACTTCTAAACTAACTTAAACTCTTTTTTGTAACTTAAATAAGAATTTTAAAGTATCAATCAAATTTACTTAAATTCTAAAACACCTTAAAAATAAATAAATAAAAACTATAATTTAATAAAATAGTAAAATTCAATTTTAACTTAAAATTAACCCTCAAACCAACACATGCACCCGACAAACACACTCACGCACACACCGTTGCATGCACATCGTAGTGGGATTTCACCGCCTATGGGTATCGAACCCAAGACCTCATGTTGAAACTCTCGAGAATCTACCATCGAGGCAACGACTCGAACCCAACTTTCGAACCTACATATAGTATGTGTGAAGCAAATAATCGGTCACAAAATTATGGCTATTGGAAGCTAAGGACATGCTAAACTCTTTGATTGAACCTTCAAACCCAATTTCTTTTAAATCTAGCCATCCATGAAATCGTCCTAAACATGTCCTACATCAACGAGTTAGGTGCTGGTCCAGGTTTTACATAATGTGCTAAGGCTTGAACAAACTATTGAAAGAGATTTGGGAGAAAAATGAGCCTAGCTCTTGCTTAAAATGCTTTGACTTCTCTTTCATTGATTGCATTAAAAGGGACATATAAGGAGTGCCTAGCTCTTCCTTATAATGCTTTGACTTCTCTGTCATTGATTGCATTAAAAGGGACGTATAAGGAGTTACTACGATAATTGATCTATGCACTCAAAAATTGTATACATGACATACATTAAATGATGTTAAACTGGCTAAATTTCATTGTTGACACTATTTCAGTCTCAATATCACATTGGTTGAATGATCCCAACCTATGATTCATGGAGACTTGATTTTTGAAAGACGGCCATTGGATTTTTTTCATTCCTAACCTTCCATTAAATGTCCATCAATCCAATAGTTAGCAGGGTAATCAAATAAGTGTAATTTTTGGTTCATAATACATCTAAGCTAGGGACCATAATTTAGACAGTTTATTTGATTTACTTGTATCCTTAATTTGTAAGTAACTTTTAAGTGCATGTGTATCATCCATCCACTTTACCAGAGTATCAAAGTTTTTGCTGGTCCGGAGGAATGGGAGGACTTTTGCCTCACTTAATTGTTCATCTTTGTCAATGTTAGCTCAAGCATCCATTCTAGGTAGCTAGAAAGAGAGAGGAGGCTTATTTTTCTCCCAAGTCACTTTCTTTAGTTTTCAAGTTCAGCTTCACTTGACATAGTAGGCGCTTGATGGAAAGGGGGATGAAGAGATTTTTGTCTTCTTCTAAGATAAATTTCGAATTCATATGGAACCTTGAATTCACCATGTAGAAAATTTTCTACAAGAGAATTATTGAGAAATATGATAATGTCTGCTTATAAAGTCTTTCATATAGCTTATATAAGCTCTAAATATAAATTTCTAATTTGTATAAAATAGTAATTAAAAAAAATATAAATAGTAAACGACTTCTAAACTAACTTAAACTCTTTTTTGTAACTTAAATAAGAACTTTAAAGTATCAATCAGATTTACTTAAATTCTAAAACACCTTAAAAATAAATAAATAAAAACTATAATTTAATAAAATAGTAAAATTCAATTTTAACTTAAAATTAACCCTCAAACCAACACATGCACCCGACAAACGCACTCACGCACACACCGTTGCATGCACATCGTAGTGGGATTTCACCGCCTATGGGTATCGAACCCAAGACCTCATGTTGAAACTCCCGAGAATCTACCATCGAGGCAACGACTCGAACCCAACTTTCGAACCTACATATAGTATGTGTGAAGCAAATAATCGATCACAAAATTATGGCTATTGGAAGCTAAGGACATGCTAAACTCTTTGATTGAACCTTCAAACCCAATTTCTTTTAAATCTAGCCATCCATGAAATCGTCCTAAACATGTCCTACATCAACGAGTTAGGTGCTGGTCCAGGTTTTACATAATGTGCTAAGGCTTGAACAAACTATTGAAAGAGATTTGGGAGAAAAATGAGCCTAGCTCTTGCTTAAAATGCTTTGACTTCTCTTTCATTGATTGCATTAAAAGGGACATATAAGGAGTGCCTAGCTCTTTCTTATAATGCTTTGACTTCTCTTTCATTGATTGCATTAAAAGGGACGTATAAGGAGTTACTACGATAATTGATCTATGCACTCAAAAATTGTATACATGACATACATTAAATGATGTTAAACTTGCTAAATTTCATTGTTGACACTATTTCAGTCTCAATATCACATTGGTTGAATGATCCCAACCTATGATTCATGGAGACTTGATTTTTGAAAGACGGCCATTGGATTTTTTTTCATTCCTAACCTTCCATTAAATGTCCATCAATCCACTAGTTAGCAGGGTAATCAAATAAGTGTAATTTTTGGTTCATAATACATCTAAGCTAGTGACCATAATTTAGACAGTTTATTTGATTTACTTGTATCCTTAATTTGTAAGTAACTTTTAAGTGCATGTGTATCATCCATCCACTTTACCAGAGTATCAAAGTTTTTGCTGGTCCGGAGGAATGGGAGGACTTTTGCCTCACTTAATTGTTCATCTTTGTCAATGTTAGCTCAAGCATTCATTCTAGGTAGCTAGAAAGAGAGAGGAGGCTTATTTTTCTCCTAAGTCACTTTCTTTAGTTTTCAAGTTCAGCTGTCGATGGCCCACCAAACCAACGACCAACAACTATCAAGCCCAATCTGCAAACTAGAACCTAAAATAGATGGTCAAGGCTCAATGACAGTACACAACAGACCAAAAAGGTCATTATACAAGTGGCTAAAATTTTCTAATGACGATTTTTATTTTATTTTATTTTATTTTATTTACTTTTTTTGGGTATGCTCCATCAAAGATGTCAATTAATATATCAATGGTCTGGATTACCGGATCATGTGCCCTATGTATAGAATTGAAAATAGAGGGCAGCTTTGGCTTTTTTTTGAAAAGAATTTTTTTTTTACACGCACCCACGCACGCCGTTGTGGGATTTCACCACCTATGGGTATCGAACCCAGGACCTCGTGTTGAAACTCCTCAGAGTCCACCACTGACGTAAGGACTCTAACCCAACTCCTCGTGTCGAAACTCTTTGTAGGGCAACTTTGGCTTGATTGGGCCAAGTAGATAAGAATGAACGATCAACATGAAACATTGAGTCTTATAACCATGGGCCCACCATAATTGTAGGTGCTTTATATCCATCCCTTTTGAGTTTAGGGGATGATTAAAAAAAAAAAATGAAGCAGATCGAGAGTTTGCTGAGATTTGTGGTTTTTTGAAAAATTCAAATATTTAAAATTTCGAGATTTTGCACTAAAATTAGGGGTGTACACGAACCGAGCTAGCTCGGTTAGCTCGCTCGACTCGACTCGAAAAAGCTCGATTCAACTCGGTTCGAAGTTGAGTTCGAGCTGATTTTTTGAGCTCGAAAATGAGTTCGAGCCGAGTTCGAGTAGGCCCCAGCTCGACTCGACTCGGATTGAATCCAACTCGAATCAAACAAGATTGGTGACTCGGTTACTTTGCCATTCATGTTGCTCACCAATTGTTTGATAAAATGCCTCAACGAAATGTGGCTGGTGGCAAGAAAGGTTTGATTGGTGGCAAGGAAGGTATGTACATGAAACAAATACTCTTTTTTTGTTTTGTTTTTTGTTTTTTGTTTTGTTTTTTTTGTTTTTTTTTTTTGTTTTTGGTTTTTATGTTACTTAAAAGGTGTTTGAGAAAATACTTGTAAAACCCTTGCCTCTCTGTTTGTAAAACAGTGGATTTTGAAGTTCAGCTCAAGTGTTTGTGGAAATGCCTCAATGGCAACTTGCTCGAACTTCGCCCGAAGCCGCTTCGAAAAGCTCGAGGACCGAGCCGAGCCGAGTTCGAGTCAGAGCCAGGTCAGGTCAACCATTGTTCAAGCCAAGTTGACTCAGTTTGACTCGATGTACACTCCTAACTAAAATACTTTTTGAAAATTTCAAATTGAAAAGTACGGTATGTGCTTCTGTCCCACATTAAAAATGAAAAGAAAAAAAAGTCGTGGATCGCTTGTGCATATGCTATCATGGGAGCACAACTTTAATATCTATTCCCTTAAGGACCTTAACATTACACTTATAATTTTTCTTTTTAAAATTTTCAGGCAGAGATGATATCATGCTGACGGAGCAAATTGGGATTTTTTTTTTTAACACGCACACACACCACCACACACTCGTGCTGTAGTGGGATTTCACCACCCATGGGTACTCGTACCCGGTGTTGAAACTCCTGAGAGTCTACCACTGGAGCAAGTGTAAGGACCCGGAGCAAATTGGATTAATGGATTAAGAAACGCAAATCAATAACTATGGAACTCACCTTGGTGTTTGTGTTTTATATTCATCTTTCCATTTGTTTTGCCACCTTATTTTAAAGCACGAGTCCATAAAAATGAAATAGATTGAAGCCTCAATCGGACTGCGCCACGAGAAATAGTAGTGAATTTTATTTTGTTAGCTTGTTAGTACACCCACTGTCAGATCACACTTCACTGTTAGCCACCCCCAATAGGAATAGATGCCCGGACCTCAGTGTTGAAACGAGGTATCTTCCACTCTGTCTACCACTTGAGCTATAGGTCTGGGTGTGAAATAGTAGTGATTAAATGCTCACCATTAAAAACTTTGTGGGGGCCTTCAAAAGCTTTGTATCAAATTAATATTTGTGTTTTCCCTTCATCTGGGTTTGTGTGAGTTTATTAGTAGTTCGGACGGCAAATAAACATTGTGCTGGGGCCGGCTTACAAAATTTCCAACGGTGGATGTTCAATCACTACTGTTTCTTGCGATTGTGGTCGGACCTACTTCATTTTTTAACTCACGTACTAAAACTAGCTGTTAAAACGGATAGACGGTGAGGATATAAAATAAATACATCACGGTGGGCCTCACAGGTAGTTCCGTGGATCCACCGAATCCACTCCACTATAAGTTGATAGTGTTTCCAGTTGCAATTGGACACTTGGACAGTCCAATCAATGGATCCAGACCTTCCATTTGGTGCAAACCACATTTCAACGGCTACCAAGCAAAAATCGCATCCATCAGATTGCTCCATCCATCTATTCTTTGGCCTTGTCTTTCATAGTTATTCATTTTCCAGACATGGACGAGATTTAGGAATGATCGCCGGAACTGATCATAACGGTCCATTTTATAACTCATCACTCCTATTCTTAGAATTGTCTGATTGATGTGATTTTTATACGGTGGCCCATGCAATATATCCTAAATCGAATGGACAGTTCAGATCGATCGATGGGACCTTCCAATTTTCTTAATACATCTAGGAGTACTATAATTTACCATGCTTCAAGAACACTGAAACATCTCTCCGTATGATGCCGATGATGCTGATATGTTTATACTTCGTTGTCCTCGAGTGCTTGTGTATACGTGGGACGCGGATTGGGTGGACCTTGGGAACCACGACCTTGTGGATCCGCAGCGGTGGGACCCACTGATGTATTTTTTAATCCACGCCGTCCGTCCATTTCCCAGTTCATTTTAGGAATGATTCCAAAAATGAATCAGATCCAAATCCAAGGTAGACGACACCACAGGAAGTGATTGAATGCCCACCATTAAAAAAAACTTCCTATGGTCCACTGCAATGTTTACTTTTCATCCAAACCGTTGATGAAGTCAGAAATACATGGATTAAGAGAAAACACAAACTTCAGCGTTTTTCAAAACTGTGGCCCCCAACGAGTTTTTAACGGTGGACATTGAATCACCACTATTTCTTGTGGGGTACTTGAGATTTGGATCTGTTTCATTTTTGGGATCACGCCCAAAAATGAGCTGGAAAAACAGATGAACAGCACGGATATAAAATGCATACATCACAGTGGACCACGGATGGACCAGATTCGTTGAGCTCGGTGGTTGGCCAGATCCACTGAATCCGCGTTTCCATATCGTTGTCATCACAGGCCGTGGAAGCTTCTTCTGATGTGTTGGTTTTTTTTTTTTTTTTTTTTTTTTTAACGTTACATGTTAAATGACGGGCGCTGATTTGTCAGCATTAGATATCATCATTTCCATCCATTAACTAAGTAATTTCAATGCTCCTTATCCTTTATTATTATTATTTTTCAACTTCCAACTAGGCTGTACACGAACTTAGTTAGCTCGCTCGACTCGACTCGAAAAAACTCAATTCAGCTAGTTTGAAACTGAATTCAAGTTGTGTCAAGCTAATTTTTTGAGCTTGAAAAAATTTCAAACCGATTTTGAGCTTGCCAGATGTCGACTCGACTCGGATTGAACCCAACTTGATTCGAAATCGGGTCAAACCAGTTGATGACTTGGTTACTTTGAATTTTTTTTTCCCTCCTCCCTTTTTTTTTTTTTTCCTCTCACGCACACACATCCCCACACACTCACGCCATAGTGGGCTTTCACCACCTATAGATACTCGAACCTTTAACCGGGTGTTGAAACTCCTGAGAGTCTACCACCCAAGCAAGAGCAAGGATCCAAGTATTTAATGAAATGACTCAACGAAGTATCGGCTAGTGGCAAGGAAGGTATGTATATGAAATAAATACCCATTTTTCTTGATTTTGATGTTGCCTAAAAGGTGTTTGATGAAATATACATAAAACTGCTGCTATTGTTTTACATATAGTGAGAATTTGAAGATGCAGTCCATGTGTTTGTGAAAATGTTGCACAAGCGAACTCGGCTCAATCTTGGCTCGAATTGGCCCGAGTTGCTTACCGAACCGAGCTAAGCTGGCTAGTCATAGCTCGAGGACTGAGCTGAGTTTGAGCTGGGGTCAGATAGTAGTAGAGCTGAGTTGAGTTGTGCCAAGCTCGACTCGGTTTGACTCGTATACACCTCTACTTCCAAGTAGGGCTGAAAGTCCAGCGGGTTCAACCCGGTCGACCCGACATTGGGTTAGGCTTAGGTAGGATGTATCGGATTTGGATTTGGACTTGGGTTATATAATCACCAACCCGAGAAAACTTGGATCAGACTCAGGTTGATATCTCCGGTTGCCTAATTTGACTTGAACCCAATCGATATATTGGTTACTTGTAAATTATAATTTAGTGCAGATCATCTTCGTTGAAGGCACATGAAATTCCATTGCAATCAGGTATCATTGGTCCACGTCATTTTCGATGACTCAAGCTAACAAGATATGCCAGATTTCTCTTCCAAATAGATTGCATGCTACAACATGACTTTTGAAAGAGTAATTGTCCTGTATTTTAGCTTGTTTGTTTAGAAAAAATGAAGTTATTTACGATAAATAACTACATATATAATTAATAAAATTATAATTACAAAAAATAAGGCATGTATTAATATATAATAGACTAACGTAAAAATGAAAATATTAATATGTATCCACTTGACCACTTGGGTTGAGAATTCCCAACCCAAGGCTGGGTTAGATTGGGCTAGGGTTGAAGTATAGGAATCTTGGGTCAAGCTAGGGTTGAGCACCAACCCAGCTCAACCCACCCGACCTTCAGTCCTACTTCCACGTGATGGGGATTGCGTCCTACCCCGCCATTAAAAACTTCATGTAGTACGCCAGTTGATAAGGTCACAAGCTATTGTGGCCTATAATAAGTTTTTAATGATCAATTAATATTATTTACTGTACCATAGTTCATCTAAGATTTGAATATGCTCTATTTTTTTAAATAATATCCTAAAACGAGGTTTCAATACAGACGAAGAGCATGAATGTAGTCACATGCTTCAACGTAAGCCCCACAGGGTCTCACGCACCTCGATGGATCCTGTATCCATTGAAGCCGAGCCCGTGTAGCACACCGTACCCGACTCGAATGCGTGGTGTAGCATGCGTCACCGACGCCGGTAGCGTGTGCTATTGGAAAAGTTACATAAGCCTCACCGTATTGTGTTGACTTTATAAATTTGAATCCCTTAGACTTGCCACAAGCACGAAATTTATATTTATTGTAACCGAAATCGGATCGCGTATTGAAGTACAAAGTTGGGCCTACCGTGAATGTATGTGGTTTATCCACACCGTCCATCCATTTTTACTACTAATTTTAAGGGTTGATCCCAAAATTGAAGTAAATCCAAAGCTCAATTGGACCATGCCACAGGAAACAGTGAAGAATAATAATTTCCACCATTGAAACCTTCATCAAACACATTGTAGGCAACATCAAAATCAAGAAAAAAAGAAGAGTATTTGTTTAATATACATACCTTCCTTGCCACAGATGCTTCATTGAGTCACCGAGCTGGTTCAATCAAAGCTCTATTTGAGTTGGGTTCCACCGAGTCAAGTCGGGCTTAAAACACCCAGATCCATAGCTCAACTGGCAGACTGAGTGGATATACTCGTTTCAACACTCGAGGTCTTGGTATCGATTCCTAGTGGGGGTGGCTGACATTGAGTGTGTGTACTGACATGGGTGTGTACTAACCAGCTAACCCACAAAAAAAAAAAGAAAAAAAAGAAGAAGTTAGGCTTGAAATCAGCTCAACTTGACTTGAACTTAGTATCGAACCGAGTAGAATTGAACTTTTTCAAGCCAAACCGAGCAAGCTAACCGAGCTAACTCAGTTCGTGTACAGCCCTAATTAGAGTGGCCACTTGGTTTCCAGCATAAGAACTTCCTACAAAAGCCTTTGACAGTAAATCTTTACAATGTAACCGATGACATAGATCAATTACGATGAAGACAAATAAAATTTCTTATTTACTAAATTAGAGGATTCGATTTCTTATTTTATCGATGCCGTCCATCCATTTTCAGTAGCACACAGTACCGAACGGTTGTTGCATGCCACACGGCGTAATTCAAGTGATACGCTGATGGAATATTTTCACCGCCAGCGAGGTAACAACTCGACGGTGATATGTAGCCCCCATCATGATATAATAGTTTTATACATGCCTTACATTAATTTTGGATCATTATTTTAGGGCATATAACCTAAAATTAGCCAGATCAAAATTTCAAGTGGACCACACTACAAAAGAAAAAGAAAAAAAAGAAGCGATCGAACGGCACCGTTCAAAACTTCCTAAGGCCCACTGTAATATTTATTCACCATCCAACATGTTAATTTCGTCATGCAGACCTATGTGAAAGATACCACAAATATTAGCAAAAATGGATGAACGGCGTGGATAAAGCGCACACATCATGGTGGGCCCCCGGTGCGTTGCGAGTCACTACTCGCAATTTCACTATGCAATCTGCGTACGACAGAAGCCGGAAGCGGATTCGGCCGGATCGGGTAACACCACTTTCGGTATGCACGTCCTACCCTCTGTAGGGCCCACCGTGATGTAAGTGTTTTGTCCATACCGTTCAATGCTTTTATCAGACCATTTTAAGATATGATCCTAAAATGAAGTACGTCTACAGCTCCAATGGATCACACCAGACGAAGCTGCAGTGATGATGACACCCACCCTTGAAACCTTTCTAAGGGCCACCATGATGTTTTTTTACCATCCAACCTATTCATAAGGCCATGCAGACGTGGATGAAGCGAAAACACAAATATCGGCTTGATCTGAAACTTCTCCAGCTCTCAAGAAGTTTTTAATGGTACACGTTCAATCCTTACTTTGGGGTCCACTTAAGCGCAGTACATGCCTCATTTCTTGGCTCATACCTTAAAATTATCTGAGGAAAACCATAATCGATGCGACTAAAACACATACATCATGGTGGGTCCCATATAGCCCTTTCCGGATGGATTACCGTCTAAGTGGGGTAGGACGCAATCTGCAACCAGTTAGGTTAGCCTGTGGCCCATTTGATGTATTTGTGTATGTCCATTCATCCATTTTGCTTAAGAGATCCCTGAGACTAAGTTCCTCTTTATATTTATTTTAAGCACAAGTGATTTATAAAGGGATTACCTTCTTTCCGGATGTAAAGAATAATTCTACAATTCTTTTGCCTGTGAATTTCAGTCGGCCGCATATCATGTTGTGAATAGATCAAACTGAATTTTCTAGTGTATACCTAACATAAACCAGAAAAGATGATGGAAGGTTGGTTGGAACTCTTAAATCACGGTGGGCCCCACAAAACTCGAACTTAAGGTAATTGACATAATTTGAACGTGTAAAATAGCCACGTCATCAGAAGTTGCTACTTATCTCATCTACAAATAAATTACGTTTAAAAAAAATTAAATAATTAAAAAAATCTAAGTCAATGGTTTTTGGGTATATATGGACGTATCCATGAGAGAGCGTGAGAGAGAGAGAGATACACCAGAGTTTCTGTGTATGTACGGGAGAGATGGGCTGTGTTTTCTCTAGTAGATCATCACCGTCCTTTGATTCCATACGTGTGGTTCACCTCAATGGCTACGTCGAGGACTTCACCGAGCCAACTACAGTGAGCCAAGTCACCGGCAAGCCGGCTAAGCACTTCTTATGCTCGTCGTCCCATCTACTCTCGATGGGCTCGGAACGGACGCTTGATCCTGAGGCTCGGCTCGAGCCGGGTCGCCTCTACTTCTTGTTGCCATACTCGATCTACCGGTTAGAATCTTCTACAGCTGATCTGGTGTCGTTGGCTACTCGTCTCACAGCAATCGGTAAGCGTGGCGGCCCACCTAGCAATACACCCCCTGCAAGCCCATGCTCGAGCCCACATAAGCCCATGGTCTGTGTCAACGCTACAAAATCTGGTTTGAGCAAAGGCTTGTATGGAGAAGACGTGTTATTGACCGTCCGATCGTGGAAACCGATCCTGGATAGCATAGAAGAGCGGTCGTTCGAGCATTGGTGTGATTGAGATCGATCCGGTCGATGTGGTGGGCCATTGGTTTTTAACTCGCCGTAGAGCTGGCATCTTGTTCACCGGCGGTCTCGTCATTGCGCACGTGTGAACTTTCACACGCTTTCAAGGAATTGTATACGTGTTCCCATGTGCTGCACACTCAGCATGGTTTGTACTTCTGGGCTTTAATGATATCTTGGGCATGGTGTGTAGGGAGCTTAACCTACCTCTATGGTATAACCTTACGTATATGTTTTTACGTTCATTTCTCATCTAACACGTGGCATTGATAGCCAGATAAGTGCATGTGTATCATTCATCCACTTTACCAGAGTATCGAAGTTTTTGGCTTGTCCGAAGGAATTGGGAGGACTTTCGCTTTTCTTTCTAATTGTTCATCTCTGAGAAACAGAGAGAAGGAGGCTTATTTTTCTCTTAGTCACTTTCTGTAGTTTTCGAGTGCAGCTGTGATGGCCCACCAAGCCAACGACCAACGACTATTTAAGCCGACCTGGAAAGTAGAACCTAACAAATTGATGGTTAAGGCTCAGTGACAATACATGTGGCTAAAATTTTCCAATGATGATTTTTTTTTTTTTTGCCATAATCAAAGATGTGAATCAATATATCAACGGTCTAGATTACCGAACCATGTGCCCCATATATCAGAATTGAAAATAGAGGGCTAGTGGGCTTGACTGGGCCAAGTTTATATGAATGAAGGGTCGATCTGAATCACTGAATCTTAAAGTCAAGGGCCCACCTTAATTGTAGGTAGGAAGCGGATTAGGGGGTGGCCCCAGAAATACCCAGGTCCATAGGCCTACCATGATGTATGTGTTCTATGTCCATGTTGTCCATTAATTTTGATCACATGAGCCAAAAAAATGAAACAGACCCAAAGCTAAAGTGGACCACACATAGGAAACAATGGGGTAATGACACCCATCATTGAAACCTTCCTAGGGCCCTAATGTTTATTTGTCATCCAACCTGTTAATAAGGTTACATAGACCTTGATGAAGGGAAAAAAATTATCAGCTTAATCCAAAGCTTGTGTGGGTCCCAAGGACTTTTTAATAGTGGGTATTCAATCATCAATGTTTCCTGTGGTGTGGTCCACTTATTAACCTTTTGATCTGCTTTACTTTTGGGCTCATGGCTTAAAATGAGCTGGAAATAGATAGACGGCATGGATAAAACACATACATCACGGTGGGCCCCACAGTGGAGTCATCACATAGGCCTAAATGGACCCACAAGAGTACGGACACTAGCATCTAGTGAGGCTTTAAATGAGCGGAACGGAACCCAGGCTCTGATTCGTGATACTTGTTGGTTGACATAGGACCGTTTGATATTTTTTCATTTTCAAACATGCAATGGATGTCCACTAATCCAATAATTAGAAATTCAATTGCCACAATTTTTTATCATAATGCATCTAAATGTGGGCCCAGAATCTGAAAGGCTAAATTTGAATTACTTGTAATCCGATCGAATGAATGGCTCAGATCATCCGTGTACATGCCCCACCACAGGAACACAAATTCAGTATGTGCTCTCTCATGTACCTTAACATTATATTTCTTTTTTTTTTTTTTTTTTCAGGCAGAGATGATATGATGCTGATGGATGATATGATGCTGATGGAGGAAATTGGATTCATTGATTTGGAAACCAGTACGGTTAGTGGATTCATAACCGTGGAGCCCACCATATTGCATGTGTTTTATATTCTGGCCGTTCATCGGTTTTGCTAGGTTAGTTTAGGGCATGAGCCAAAAAAATGAAGTAGATTCAATTATCAAGTTAACCATACTATAAGAAACACAGTTGATTGAATGCCCACCGTTAAAAACTGTGGAACCCACAAAAGTTTTGAATCAAGCTGATATTTGTATTTTCCCTTCATCCAGGTTGATGTGACTTTTTCAACGGATTAGATGGCAAATAAACATTACTGTAGGGCGGGCCCTTTGAAGTTTCTAATGGTAGGTTTCCAATTACTAATTTTTCCTGTGATGTGGTCCACCTGAGTGTTGATCTGGTTATTTTTTTTTGATTCGTTTACTAAAATGAGATGTCAAAATGGATGAAAGGCACCGATGTAGAACACATGCATCATGGTGGGCCCCATAGGTGGTTCCCCAGAGCTGGATGGTAGACTATTATTTGACAGTGCATCCAGTTGCAATTGGACACTTGGACAATCCAATCACTGGATCTAGAATGTCGGTTGGGTGCAAGCCACATTTCAACGGCTACCAAACAATAATCACATCCATCGGATTACTCCATCCATCAGACCTTTGGCCTTGTCTTTTATAGTCATTCATTTTCCAGACAAGGACAAGATTTAGGAAGGTCCGTTACAACTGATCATAAGGATAGATTTTATAAGCCATCACTCCTATTCTTAGAGTCTTCTAATTAGCTTGATTTTTTAATGGTAGCCCATGCAATATATGCTTTACCGAATGGACAGTTCAGATCAATCGATGGGACTGTCCAATTTTCCTAATACATCTCAGAGCACTGTAATTTACCTTGCTCCAAGAACACCGAAACATCTCTCCAGATGATGATATTGATAATGGAAATATGTTTATACTTCCTTGTCCTTAAGTGCCTGCGTATATGCGGGACACGGGTTTGGGTGGACCTTGGGAACCACGACCTTGGTGGATCCGTAACGGTGGGACCCACTGTGATGTATTTTTCTTATCTATGCTGTCCATCGATTTTTTCTGTTCATTTTAGCGATGAGGCCAAACATGAAGCAGATACAAATCTATGGTAAACCACACCATAGGAAGTAGGGGTGATTGAATGTCTACCGTCAAAAACCTTCTATGATCCTGAAATGTTTATTTTCCATCTAACCCATTCATAAGGTCAGAAAAACCTTAAACTACCATGGGATCTAAAATTTTTGTGGCCCACATGAAGGTTTTAATGATGGGCATTCAATCACCGCTATTTCCTGTGGTTTGATTCATCTGGGATTTGGATGTACTTCATTTTTGGAATCATGCCTGAAAATGATCTGGCAAAATAGATGGACGGTGTGGATATAAAATATATATATCATAGTGGACCACGGATGGACCACTGATCTATTGAGTTCGGTGTTTCCCCAGATCCACCGAATCCGCGTTTCCATATCAATGTCATCACAAGCCGTGGACGCTTCTTCTGATGTGTTGTTTTTTTTAACGGTACATGTTAAATGGCCTACACAGATTTGTCAGCATTACATATCATCATTGCCATTCATTATCTAAGGAGTTTCAATGCTCCTAGCCCCCTTTTTTTTTTCGACTTCCAGGTATAGTACATCCAGGGGCCCACATTTATAATGTAGGGTTTAGATTTTCAGTTTGCGTGAGTGGGGCCCACTGTTCGTATAGCCCCACTTCGGTTGGAATGTAAAAACAGGACGCGGATTGCTAAAAACGATAATGGCGTGGATAAAACATTTACATCACGGTTGGAATGATATGCTAAAAATGATTAACGGTGTAGATAAAACATTTACATCACGGTGGGTCCCACATAACCCTGCCCCAATGGATTACTGTCCAGGCAGGGGTAGGACGCAATCCACATCCGTAAAAACATAGGACGCGGATTGCGTCCTTACCCCCGCCAGTCTCTAGCTCTGAAGCACTGTGGGAGGGCCCACTGTGATGTATCAGTTTATCCATGCCGTATATCCCTCTTATAGGATCATTTTATAGTTTGTGAATAAAAATAGGCAGATTCAATGCTCAAGTGGACCACACCAAATAATAAGCTTGGCTGCATTAAATGCACAAAGCACTAAATGGCAGTTGCATTAAATGCAAGAGTCATCTGTGGTGTGGTTCACATGAGCGTTGGATTTGTCTTATTTTTATTCAGGTATCATAACATGATGGGGGAAAAGAGATGGACTGTATGGATAAACCAATACATCATAGTAGGTCTTCCTACATAACTGCCTGCTTGGGGCTAGAGATGGGCGGGGGTAGGATGCAATCCGCGTCCAAAATAATAACCTTATTTGCTTATCCACCACGGGAGCGGATTAGGTGAGACCCCGGATACACAGTTGGTGTGACACCTGACTGTGGTGCTGACAGTGATGTATGTGCCTTAAATCCACATAGTTCAACCATTTTTAAAGCTCATTTTAGGGTATATGATCCAAAAATGAAGTATGCCCAAATCTTAGGTGGAACAAATCATAGGAGAAAGTTCCCCACCATTAAAAACTTAATGGAGTCCACCGGAAGTCTGTTGCCATCTCTCTCATGGCCCCAACTGGCCTGCTAGTGGTAGTGGGAATTCTCCAATTCTCTGATCAAAGCAATCATCTTTCATTTGGTGAAGAATTACACTTAGAGGTCTACACGAGCCGAACCGAGTCGAGCTGTGCCACCACTAGCTGACCCTAGCTCAAAGATGGCTCAGCTCGATCCTCGAGACTGGCCAGCTCGGCCCGGTTCGGTCTGCGGCCGGGGCCAGTTTGAGCCGAGTTCCAACCCAGATCGAGCCGAGTTTGCCTATGCAACATTTTCACAAATACATGGAGTGCACCTTTAATTTCTCATTGTATATAAAACAACAGCAGCGATTTTATAAGTATTTCATCAAACGCTCGATAGGCAACATCAAAATCAAGATATAAGAGTGTTTGTTTCATATCAATACCTTCCTCGTCAACAGTTGACACTTCGTTGAGTCATTTCATCAAACACTTGGCGAGCAACATCAATATCAAAATAACTAAGTCACTGAACTAGTTTGATTCGAGTTTGGGTTCGATTCGAGTCAAGTCGAGCTCGGGCAAGCTCAAACTCGGTTCGAAATTTTTTTGAGCTCAAAAAATCAGCTTAAATCGGCTCGAACTCAGTTTTGAACATAGTCAAATCAAACTTTTTTGAGTTGAGTCGAGCGAGCTGATTGAGGTAACTCGATTCGTGTACAGCCCTAATTACGCTCATCAACTCGTTGTATCGAATCTTTCTCATTTCACAAATCAAGTTTACATACCTAACGATTTTTCAAGGAGTGATAGTGAAACATATTACTTGTATAAATCTTTCCATTTTCCTAAATCTATACATTCATTCATAAAGCTATTTACTCAATCACAGATGTTTTTGGAACACCTCTAACAAAAGGAACAAATAATCAATTTTAAAAGAACTTGTTGTCAACCTCTTCAATATATAATTCTATCTGATTTAGAAGCGAAAAACTTACATCAGTATCTCAATTTCAATTCAAACGCAAGTTTGATTCACACTATCCTAAGAAGGATTTACCATAAGAAGAAAGGAAAAAACAATGTGTCTAAAGAAATGCTTTGAGAAATGACAAATGTATAGAACCTTTTAAGGAGACAGTGCTGTTTTCAAATCTCTCGTGATGAAATCTAATCCAAACACATGCTATGGTTCTTTACTTCGATAGGGTGCAAATATCTAAATTTCACCATTTTAGATACTTTTTCAGATCCATTATTGACACTATGTTGTTAAGATTTTTCCTCAAGTATACGTTGAAAGCTTCTATCATAGAACTAATTTGAGAGGACTTGGTGGTTTTACGAATGGTTCATGTAGAGAGTTTTTCTTTTTTAAAGAATAAAACCTAATTCATGTTTAGAAGAATTTGGAGATTGCATACCCCACCCGTTAGTTGCCAGCCTATAATGGCAAGTAAGGGCTTATTTATGTGATTCGTTACACTTGCTTAGGCCTATCGGTTGACTTTGTTCATTTGCCATCTAACCTATGAATAATGTCACAGACCGGTATGAAAAGAGCATACAAATATCATCATAATTCAAAACTTTCGTGATTTAAATCTACTTCATTTTTTAGATAATAATTTAAAATGAGTTTTTAATATTGATGAACAGTGTGGATGTAATCACATGTGTTATGGGAAAAATGGGTTAGCCAATAAAAGGTCAGGTCGGAGGGGCTAAGCAAGCCCAATCAAATAATCAGCTTGGTTTAAGACTACTTTGACCAAGGAACCAGCTCGAACACAGATCCATGACCACCATCAAGGATAGGTTGGGGAGCCTAAGGTCATCTAAGCTTCGCTCAGAAAGTTGCCAGGTTGGCAAAACCATAGGTCTGCATGACAACGTCCTAATATGGATCTCTTCGAGATATCGACCAAAGATCTCGGAGAATATTTATGACATGCATGATTCGAATTCCTCTATAATACGTATCTACTAAATAGGGAGATCTCTTCTACATTACTGTCTCTTTTCAGGAGCTTCTCTAATGATGAAAGATATACACAATTTCTAACCTAAAACCCCTTATTCGACCACACCCAAATTCTTTACTAGGCATCGGAGGGTCCCTGCAATAGCGGGGTCTCCTTCGTCTGTACCTTGTGTTGGCACACGAAGGTTACACAAAGGTCCAAGCGAGGCCAGCCAAGAAATCTGCATCAACAACATGCTTCAAGGTGAGCCCCACATACTCGGATTGCGTGGTGTAGCACTCGGCGCTGGCGCCGCTGGTACAGTGAGCTATTTGGAAAAGCTATGTAGGCCGGTCATCATGTGTTTGTTTGATGAATCCACGTTTCTAACCTGCTTTTTCCGTCTGT
Organism: Magnolia changhungtana; assembly: GCA_030180095.1. NCBI lineage: Eukaryota > Viridiplantae > Streptophyta > Magnoliopsida > Magnoliales > Magnoliaceae > Magnolia > Magnolia changhungtana. The sequence goes on along the minus strand of JASAUF010000630.1, from coordinate 7,712,784 downwards.
TGCAATTTGATTGGGTCACAGAATCTATCAACGTCAATAATGTCATGAGCCAATCAAGATACAGGAAAATAAGAAATTTTTATTGCAAGCAAAAGATTCCGATTCCTGCCGTCCATCCATTTTCAGCAGCATACGGCGCGGACGGTCGTTGTGTGCTACACAACGTAACTTGAGTGATAAGCTAATGAAAGCGGGCGCGGATTGCACACTTACACAGCGAGCAGCAATGTCACTACTCGATGGTGATATGTGGCCCCACCATGATATAGCTATTTAATCCACGCCCTACATATATTTTTGGATCATTAGTTTAGGACATATACCTAACAATTAGGCAGATTAAAATCTCAAGTGGACCACACCACAGGAAAACAATGTTGATTGAACGCCATCATTAAAAACTTTCTAAGAACCACTGTTACATTTATTGGCCAGCCAACACGTTGATTTGTTTAGCTTGATCCAAAATTTTACGGCCCTCAAAGAAGTTTTTAATGGTGAGTATTCACTCACCACTATCTCTTTTAATCTGATCCACCTGATATTTTTGGATCTACCTCATTTTTGGTTCCATGACTGCAAAAAATGGATAAACGGCATGGATAAAAGGCACACATCATGATGGTGCCCACATAGCACCGTTTAATTGCGAGTCGCTCTTCGCAATGTCACCATGCAATCTGCATACGACAGAAGCTCATGATGGTGCCCACATAGCACCGTTTAATTGCGAGTCGCTCTTTGCAATGTCACCATGCAATCTGCATACGACAGAAGCCGGAAGTGGATTCGTCGGACGCGGATTAGATCTGACAGGTGTATGGTAATTTTTTTACCATCGACCCAACTTACCACCAACCTTTATTTATTCAACTCGAACAAAACTTACTTTACAAAACTATTGTACGGATGAAACAATAAAAATAAAAATATCCCTACTTTTTCCATACGCTTTACCCTAAAAATTAAAGGTATTTTTTTTAAAAAAATTATCTTTCCGTACCTAAAAATTTATGTTCAAAACATAAGTTTTCGATGTAAAGATGGTCTACCCGATAATTTATTTTTCAAGGTTGAATAGCTTGTCCAAAAGTCACCAGTTCGATGGCCCTCACTTTCCTCGACTAAATTTAGAAACTATCATAAGTCCAACATTTTGAGATATCATTATAGGCTCGAGCCAAAAAAAATGAGCGCATGACGCGAAGAATATGGAGCATGGATCTTTGGATTGCGCGCAGTATCTCCATGATCCGAAAATCTTTCTGATTGAGTAGATCGTGCCGTGATTGACGGATCCAGACTATCCTACAGTCAAATATAAATACATGAGGACCCCATCGCTACAGTGCATGGCAAACCTCAGACTCGCACTCTCATTTACAACATCTCAACTTAGACCCCGATTCCCTTGACCTAACTTAGGCATCGGAGGGTCTCCCGGCTAAGCCAAGGTCTCCTTTACTCACCTTTCGTGCAGGGCCAGGGTCTATTCGAGGAGCATAGCACGGAACGGAGGGAGGTCCATATTTTGTCATCAACACCTACTTTTTCCATACGCTTTACCCTAAAAATTAAGAGTATTTTTGTTCAAAATTATCTTTCCGTACCTAAAAATTTAGGTTCAAAATATAAGTTTTCAGATGTAAAGAGGAGTCTACGGTGCTAATTTTTTCTAGGTTGAATAGCAAGTCGGCCACTGAAGTGAAGTTACCAAGTTCTATGGGCCCCACTATGACTTATGTGTTGTATCCACACCGTCCATCCATTTTGAGATATTATTATAGGGCATGAGCCAAAAAAATGAGGTAGATAAAAAGCTGTAGTGGACCCACTGTAGAAAACAATGGGGAGAGTGATTCCCACCTTTGAAACTATCCTAACGCCAACCATAATGTTTATTTGAAATCCAACGTGTTCAAAGTTAAAATAGACAACGAAAGAAGGGAAAACACAAATATTAGCTTGGTCTAAAAGTACAAGTTGTTAACGGTAGCGTCACTGTCCCCATTGTTTTCTATGCTGGGGTCCCTTGGACCTTTGGATTTAATTCAATTTTTAGATGTTGACCTAAAATGATCTCTCCAAATGGATGGTAGGTATGGGTACAAAACATACATCATGGTGGGGCCCGCGGAACTTGGTGACGTCACTTCAGTGGCAGCGAGTCTCGCTGCTCAACCTGTCAGTAGCTAATCCGCGCCCGATTCGGTCGGATCGGGCAACACGACTTTCGGTCTACATCAAGTTCGGTTATACCATAACCGTGGGGCCCACCTTTATGTATTTTTTGTATATCCATGCTGTTAATCCATTTTCCCAATTAATTTAAGGGCTTGGCCTCAAAATTAAAGTTGATCAAAAGCTCAAGTGGACTACACCACAGGAAATAATGGTGATTGAACGGCAATCACTAAAAACTTCTCAGGGGCTAAAAAAAGGTTTTGGATCAAGCTGATATTTGTGTTTTCACTTCACCAATTTAATAGATGGGCCACCTCTATCCAAAAAGAAAGAAAACGAACGGTTATAAAAACTTACCAGCAGTCCATATTCAAAGTACCCGCCAACCTTACAATTAGACCAGCCATATCTTTTCACAGGGTAAATCTTCACGGTGTTTCCTTCTTATGCACGGCTCAGATTTTTTACACGCTTCTTTGTCATTCCCATGTAAGTTGAGAGGAGTACGTGTGGGGCGAGCAAACCTCTTCGCTCGTGTCCGCAGGTCTATCCGTAAATATTATAGGAAACGGGGCCTTTTTTGGGTCGATCAGTGCAACTTGCAGGAACTAAAGTTTGTTTTACCCTCTGTCGCGACTCAGGATTCAGCGTTTCTCGTCGCGCACTGGGGCCCACATGAAGAGTGATTCTGTGATCAGAACCATCCATGTTGTTTAATATATCCTATTAACCAAATTAATAAAATTCATATGAGCTTAACTGTGACCATCGTTATCTATAGATGAATTTAGAACAATGAAAATTAAAAAGATTTTCAAGGGCTTGAATTAAAATCTTAAAATCAAATTCCAGGATTATATTTTAGATTTTTATTACCGGAAATATCCTAATATTGACATTAAAAGTATCATGGACGGTTTAAATCATAAGAAATATAATCATGTGGGCCCAGTGAGTGGCAATACACGTTGAATGGTCAGTCGCGACAGAGACAAAACGAACCCATGGTTGAGACTGACGACGGGTACTTTGAATCATAGCTTGTGTAAAATGACCAAAATACACCTAATCTTTACCAAAAATGTCTGGTCGGCAACCATACCTCCATAGTTAAATAATCTTAGATGTGGGCCCCACCTGTTTCAGGTCGGTAACCGAACCGAATCAGTGGCCCCACAACCGTCCATTCTCGATGCGATTGGGTAGATTCACGAATAGTTAGCATAAATTTCAACCCCAGCGAACTTTTACTATGAGTGTTCCACACTATAAAAACGGGTATGTTTTGGTTTTGGCCACAATCACATAGATATCTGAGAGTTCTTACAGGTGGGGCCATGTGATGTAAGAGCAGTTCGCGAAAACTCACGTGACCAAGATGGATTAGAAAAGGCCCAGTCGATAGTTAGGAATGATACCAAATACCGTCATATCAGCAGTCGATTTGCTATTTTAATTTCATGTTTACTATTTATAGTAAGTTTTAATTGAATTGCGCGAGTATGATTCCAATACTTCTTCGCTTATTTAAAAAGTTATAAACTCATTTTTCATCATTAAAAAAAGTATCTTGAATATTTTAAAATTATTTTTATTTTGAAAAGACCCTGCTCGACCTCCTGTCCTTCTATGCGTGACCAAGCTTTAGGGATCCAAACCGTTGATGTGAAATCTCTCCATGGGTGTACTATGAAACACATCTTCCTTATATTGGAAGATCCTATCCGTCGAATAATTGGCATTTTCAGCTTAATGTGAACCATTGGTTTATTTTCGATCTGTAAGAGTTTTGAGGCATGGTCCATCAGGATTGAGGCCCATAATATTAATTGCTCGGATCAGTCAACCATGGACCCCACTCACACAAACGGATAACCAGAAGAACATTGTATACTAACCTAAATTCAATCAGGGGAATGACAACCATCCGTTCGAATGTAAGTACCATTAATTCTAGCGGAAGCGGATTGGGTGGTGACCCTAGCACCACGCTGTGGGGCCCACCATGATGTATCTGTTTTATATCCACGCCATCCATCTAAGAAGTTTTTAACGGTGGGCATTCAAATATCCGTACTATGTGGTCTACTTTGGATATGGATCTGCTTCATTTTTGGGCTCAAGCCCTAAAATAAGGGGGTAAAATGGATGGATGACGTGGAATAAAGATATACATCACGTTGCACTCCACGTTTGGCCCAACACCATCTAACTGGATGGCGCTGGGTTACCACTAGAGCTGGGCATCGACTCGAGTCGAACTGAGTTAGGGCTGACTCGACTCGATTCGTTTTTGAAATAGGCCTTATGCGAACTTCATCCAACTTGATATGAACCCAGCATGCCTGACTTGATCCGAGTTCGGTCTGGCCTGGACTGATCCAGACCAAGTCCAATCCGGTCGGAAGTATCAAGTTGGGTCGAGTTGGCATCGAGTCGGATTGAGAGATGAGGGAGGGAGGGAGGGAGTGAAGAGGAGAAGGGAGGAGGAAGAGGAGGGTGATAGTGGTGGGTGGTTGCTGAGCTTGGAAGAGGAAGAGGAGGAGGATGAGAGAGAGAGAGAGAGGGGGAGGGAGTGGAGAGGAGAGAGAGGAGGAGGAGGAGGGTGATAGTGGTGGGTGGTTGCTGAGCTTGGAAGAAGAGCAGGATGAGGGAGGGAGAGAGAGATGTTGGGATTGGGTCAGGGTAGGGGTAGGGTTAGAGAGTCGGGTCGAGTCAGTTTTCGTATCGAGTCGAGTCTAATCGAATCAAGTTTTGGGTCGAGTCGGGTCGAGTTACCGGGTAACTTGAACTTGACTCGGTTTGAGTTCGGATTGGGCAAAGCTTACTTGGTTTGGACCGACTCATCCATTCGGTTCGAATCGAGTCGGACGAGTCAAATTAGTCAGATCGGGTTATCCCGTGCCTAGGGGTGTACACGAGTCGAACCGAGTCGAGCTTAGCACAGCTCGACTCGGCTTAGCTACTAGTTAACGTAACTCGAACTCGGCTCGGCTCGGTCCTCAAGTCTGACTGGCCAGCTCTGCTTGTTTCGGTCAGCAACTCGGGCCAGTTCGAGCCAAAATCGAGCCTCTGCGACATTTTCTCAAACACATGGAGTGCACCTTCAATTTCTCATGGAATGTAAAACAACAATATCGGTTTACATGTATTTCATCAAACACTCAGCATGCAACATAAAAAATCAAGAAACAAGGGTATTTGTTTCATATCCATACCTTCCTCACCACCAGCTGACACTTCATTGAGTCATTTCATCAAACACTTGCTGAGCAACATTAATATCAAAATAACCGAGTCACCGAACTAGTTTGATCTGAGTTGAGTCGAGCTCGGGCAAGCTCGAACTCGGCTCGAAATTTTTTCGAGCTAAAAAAACCAACTTAGCTCAGCTCGAACTCAGTTTCAAACCAAGTCGAATCGAGCTTTTTCGAGTCAAGTCGAGTGAGCTAACTGGGCTAACTCGGTTTGTGTACACCCCTACCCGTGCCCACCTCTAGTCACCACCCAATCCGCTTCCCGTTCTAGCTGTGTGGGGCCCACCAATGCTGTTTGTGTGATTTGGGAAACCGTTCATCTGGTGACTCTACCATATATCCCGAGAACCATACTAATAAAAAAAACTCAGGTGGGACACACCAAGGTACCGACAACCTATATATTTTCACTTCGTGTGGCCCACCTGAATGTCGGAATACCTTAATTCCTTTCGACCCTTGATCCTGTTAGTACCGATCACCTGATGAATGGATTGGATGGCATATACAAAACACGGTTGACCCCACAATAGTGGGGCGTCACCCTTGCAAATGTCCCCCGTTGTTCCCTTTTCCGTGGCCCACCTAAGTCATAGATCAAGCTGAATTTTCCAGTGAATACCCAACATGAAGGGGAGAATATAATGGAAGGCTGGATGGAACTCCTAAATCACCGTGGGCCCCACAAAACTCCCGCGTAAGTTGGACGTGTAAAAGAGCCACGTCATCAGAGGCTGCTACCTATCTTATCTCCAAATAAATTACACAAAAAAAAACAAAAACTAAATAATTTTAAAAATCTAAGTCAATGGCTATTGGGTATATATGAACGTATCCATGAGAGAGCGTGAGAGAGAGAGAGAGAGAGAGAGAGAGAGATACACCAGAATTTCTGTGTATGTGCGGGAGAGATGGGCTGTGTTTTCTCCAGTAGATCATCACCGTCCTTTGATTCCATACGTGTGGTCCACATCAATGGCTACGTTGAGGACTTCACGGAGCCAACTACAGTAAGCCAAGTCACCGGCAAGCCGGCTAAGCACTTCTTATGCTCGTCGTCCCATCTACTCTCGATGGGCTCGCAACGGACGCTTGATCCTGAGGCTCGGCTTGAGCCGGGTCGTCTCTACTTCTTGCTGCCACACTCGATCTACCGGTTAGAATCTTCTCCAGCTGATCTGGTGTCGTTGGCTACTCGTCTCACTGCAATCGGTAAGCGTGGTGGCCCACCTAGCAACACGGCCCCTGAAAGTCCATGCTCGAGCCCACATAAGCCCATGGGCTGTATCAACGCTACAAAATCTGGTTTCACCAAAGGCTTGTGTGGAGAAGACGTGTTATTGACCGTCCGATCGTGGAAACCGATCTTGGAGAGCATAGAAGAACGGTCGTTCGAGCATCGGTGTGATTGAGATCGATCAGATCGATGAGATGGGCCATTGGTTTTTATCTCCACGTAGATCTCGCATCCTGTTCACCGGCAATCTGGGAATCTCGTCGTTGCACACGTGTGAGTTTCCACACGCTTTCAAGGAATTGTATACGTGTTGCACACTCAGCATGGTTTGTACTTCTGGGCCTTAATGATATCTTGCGCATGGTGTGTAGTGGGCTTAATCTACCTGTACAGTAGAATCTTATGTAGAATGGTGTTATGATTATGTTTTTATGTTCATTTCTCATCTTACACGTGGCATAGATACATGAGATCCAGACCATTCTTTCGGTGGGCCCACCCTTAAATGGGGTTGCACTTCAAATACCACTTCCATCAAAGCCCCATGTCAAGCGCACACAACCGTACGCGTACGTTAGACTCTCCCAAGTGCAGGGTTCATTTACTGATCTTGTGGCATACGTGTATGTTAATCCAGACCGTTGAATTTCTTGGGCCCATCGTGGGTGCATCATGTCACAAAAATCACGCTATAAGATCGATTATCTTTCCCACTTCAATTAGCCCTTTGGATCTGAACTTTGACCACTTTTTTTTTTCAACCGTCGGTTAGATGGCCCAATAAAATTTCTTATCAGTGTGATCTGTGGCTATGTTTCATCCATATAGGTATCGTGGTTTGGACCGTCTGGATTGGTATTTTGTCATGGGTATTCCATGAGACGCGGTAAAAGAGGATTGATGATTGGTGGGCAGTTGAGTGCAACGTCACAGCTAATGGTTTGATTGATTCGTAATAAAGAAATGGGAAAAGGGGAAATTAATTTACAATGGATTCAGGATCATGGATTTCCATGGACCTCACTTTCTGCGATCTTGTATGGTATGGGTAGCTATTGACAATTTAATATTCCTTTTATAATACGACAAGGATTATTTACTTGGGTACTGCGACACCTTGATTGAGCTTTCTCTACCTTGATCGTAACGTAGAATTTGATTCGACGGTCAGGTTGCTGTCAAAGAGACCTGGCCAAATATCTGTTTAAAAAAAAATTGAGTATTTTAAAAATATATATTTTTATCCTATGTCAGATGAAAAATCTGAATCTTTATATATATATATATATATATATATATATATATATATAAAAAGGATATATCATCATATCAATCTTGCATGCGTGTGGGCCATCGTCATGGTCATGACATTATAATATGCAACAAAAAAAAAAAAAAAGAACAAGAAGAAGAAGAAGAAGAAGAGAGAGAAGAAGAAGAAGAATAACAGTGATCTAATTTTCTGGGAGAAGTCTAGGCGGGACAATATTCAATGTACTTCCCTTATAATAGTTAACTCATATTTTGTGTTTTAAACTTCAACTATGGAAAAAAGGATAACGATTGTTAAGAATGGTATCCAAGCAACACATAAACTCATGTTCTTAGAATTTCTTTTTCATTTTTATGAATTTTCATGGTTTGCCTTGTCATCCAAACATATGTACAGTATCCAAACCACATATGACCCGATCAAAATATCAAGGCCATTAATTTTAGTTGGCTACAGTAATTTATATATAGTTCTTATTGATGGAATTCAATCAAATAGAAGGCCACATGTCCGATCAAGAGCTTGTATTTAGGTTTCATGTGCAGTTTAAGGTGTGCGTGTGTTAGAATCTTATTCGACTCAACGTTTAATTGAATGCCGGCGGTCCCTTGATGATTCAAACTGATTAGAGACTAGATGCAAGACCCTACTATCCTTTCAACCACTTATTATGACCAACAGTCATGTGACTTGTGAAAGGATAGGGGTTAGCCGTTTCAAATAGATTCTTTTTGCCTTGTATACCAATGACCTGTTCTTTCACCGGTAATTCAATTTTATATTTCTCAAAGGAATAGAGATGAATATATGAATAAAAAGAAAGCCAAACAATGTTGATTTTATTAAAATTTAAATGTACGACTTATTACAATTAATAGAGTATCATAATAACCAAATAAATAAATAAAAGAGAGAGAGATACATGATCTACTAATAAAAACATATGATCAAGGTAAATGGTTAGGAGACTAAAGAGATGTGATTACCTAAGTAAGAACTCAATTGATTGGGATCCAACAACTTAGGATTGTGGACATTTAATTTAATCATACAGTACTATAGTAGTGAAAGTTGGACAATAACGATTTATACTAGAGCTACAAATAGGCTATGCTAAAACAAAAATAAAGATAAACGATGAAAGTAAATAGATGTGTTTGGCATGGGGCATCGATCTCTTCTTCATGTGCTTCTTTAATAGGTTGTCGAGGTAATTAAACCTTCGCTGGCTTTCCTTATGATCTTGGATCTTCCATGTTTACGGCATGCATTTCGAGTCTGAAACTTTCCAAATATATCCGGAATCGATGGCTTTTCAAATTTTTTCTCATAGTTTATCCCTTTACGAGAGATGCTTGTGAGCCACTAGTTGGATTCAAGATCAATTGGATTCACATGCTTCTTTAATAGGTTGCCGAGGCAACTAAACCTTCACTGCCTTTCCTCGCTGATTTTGGATTTTCCATGTTTACGACATGTATTCCGAGTAGGAAACTTTCAAAATATACCCAAAATTGATGGCTTTTCGAATCTTTTTCTCATAGTTGAACCCTTTACGGGAGATGTTCGTAGCCCACTAATCGGATTCGAGATCAATAAGGAGATTGTTGATCCCAGACCTCAAATCAATCATGTCCACTCATCTGGTAGTCCACCTCCTACATTTGTCTTGCTCCCCAGTGGTTTAGAGTGCTTAAAGAATTAGATAAATTGTAACCACTTGATACTGATCTGTTATCAAATTGGACAGATTAGATCTTTCGTTAAGCTATCTCATTCTCTTAATTCCGATTGATATACAAAATTGGACCCAATTCTCCTGACATTTAGTCTCTCATAATTTAGGACCAACCTAAAGCCAAATTTATTTGGATATCAGTTCGATCTTTGGATATTCTGGATCTTCACGACTATAGGGAACTCTTCAAACATCTCTAGGGAAATCTCTCATTCTAGAATTATAAGAGATGGCCTCACAGATTCTATCATAATTGGATCCTTGATAGTATTCTACCTCTCCGTGGGTCTTTATAGACATGTCGGGCACATTACTGCATTAATTGGCCCACTAATTGTGGCCACGTGGCATGCAACGATTCGCTTCCTTAAAGGCATGTGTAAAGCTCTATGCCACCGTATTAATAACAAAATATGTATCACCAAAAAAAGATCAATTGAAAATACTGCCAAGTGCGATTATATTTTCCCTAAACACCAAACTCCTAATGTCAACATGTGGCCGCTTTCCATTAATCCATGTTGGGCATTGACAATGAGTATAAACAATTCTAATTGCTCAATCTTTCACGATGGCTCTTCTCCTATAGTTTAAACGCATCGTTTCATCTGAGCAATCCCAACCCTTTGTTCCGTGGGTTGTATATGTGTGCATTGATCAGGCCATTAACTTTAGTTCATCACCTGGTGGAGTAACGTGAATCTGTTGTCCTTTCCACACGTTGCCTTGTTTTAAGGGGTGATTTTGGACCATCCATCCCGGGGCACAATTGGGCAGGGCCCATGGAGCCTGTCCCGAAAATCACAGTGACCCAAATGGTCATAACAGTGGTTTAAAAACTATCAGTTCAGCGGTCCAAATTCGAATGGCTAGGATTGTCTGATCAGCATGATTTTCATGCCATGGTCCATCCAGTACTAGAACCACAATTTGGACGGTCCAGATTTCCACATAGGCATGTCACGTGTAAAATAGACGAGTCACCAGACTCACCACCATTGTAACAGACGAACCATCACCATCACAATGCATGCAATTGCAAAGGGTCTTCTCGTAGGATACATGCCTTATCCCGGACCGCATGATCTTGGCCCATTGCTCTCTATCCTACCTTATCCTCCTTTCAATCACTGACAAAGAAGCTCTCTTTTTATTCATGTGGACAGCCAAACATGGCCCATATGATATTGAGATTTTATCTTGGAGGGTAAGGTAATGGAGGTGTAAGCATGTCAACTATGGAATTTGGTGGTGACAATAGCAAGGTGAAATCTAACGGTTCAGATTATTCAATTTAAAAAGAAATATTGATATTTTATATATTAGACAATGCTCCAATGCTCACGTAACACTAATAAATTACAAGGCTCCTACTTACATCAGCCCTCTTATATTAATTAGTTATTTTTTAAAATTTTATATGTATAAGCTCTATTTTAAAAACTTATTTTTTTCTTGCATTGAAAGTGAAATTGAATTGAAATATTGTTGCTTATATAAGATCCTTTCTTATATTCATATTATTTAAAGATTTCATTATGTAAATGGTGGTCCAGCGAGGCATATTAATATTCGTGAGCACCAGCAATAAGCCATTTGTGGAGCACTTGAGATGTACATTTTATTAAGAGATTTTTACCGCAAAATTCCTCTAGAATTAACATTTTACCAAATAATGCTTCAAAGTTATACGAAGGTGTTTTTTGAAGAAGGAAATTACAAAAAAAAAGAATTTCATGGAATTTTTCTTTAAAAAATAATGAAAGTGGAGAGTTATAGGGCCCATATGGTATGTGTAAGACATCCAATCCATCCAATATATGCACCCCACCATGGTGATGGCACAGGGAAAAATCAAGCTAATCAAATCATTAGATGGGCTACATTTGAATTTGGATTTTTTGAGAGGTGTATATTATCTCTTATGAATTTATTCATCTTGTGATTGAATCCCCGATACGATTTAGTTCACCTAATAATAATATTGGTGTGCACTTGTTGAATTGGTTGGATGTGAGACATGTGCCATGTGAGCCTAACAATTTTGAGTTCTCTTTTGCAAAGAAAGGAAATGAAGGATAGTAGTATAATTTCTCCTTTAAAAAAGCACTGCTAGGGGATAATGGTTCATGGAGGCAGTATTTGGTAAAATTGGAATCATAGAGGTATTTTATTGTTAAAAATTTCTTTTATTAAAAGCATTATTAATGCCCTTCTGTAATTAGTAGTAGGGTCAAAAGAATAAACAGGTGATCAGATCCAACCCCGAAACAGGGGCTTGCCACGCTTTGAGCGGTGGTCAGACCGCCGCTCAAGGCACGAGTTTCTCCTTGTTTTGGCAAGGGGTCTCCCACATGTGTAAGGGATCTTTGGCTGTTGTGATATTCACTTATTGTTTCAGCTGTGAATCTCTATTGGGCTTATGGGTTTGGACTTTGAAGCTTCGTCTCGAACTTGTTTAAGGTTGAGTTGACTAGGTGAGTTGACTGGGTCATGGATTAGTGAGTCGGCTCAAAATAACTCGGTGAGTTGACTCAGTTGAACGTTGTTTTGGAAATCCTAAGTTTTGGTTCAAGGTTTAGAGTTTAGATTTATCCATCCATCAATTTCATCAACTAATCATCCCAGGGTGGGGTGTTTACAGGGGCTACAAAAGTTTCAAATCAAGTTAATATTTGTGTTCTCCCTTCATCAAGATTTGTGTGACGTTATCAATAGGTTGGATGGCAAATAAACATTATAGTGGGCTCTAGTATGTTTTTAAGGGTAGGCATTTAATTCCTATTGTGTGGTCCAGTGGAGTTTTAGATTTGCATCATTTCAAGAACCATGACCTAAAATGATCTAAAAAAACTGATGGATGGTATGGATATACAACACATATCAGAGTGGACCCCAAGAAATAGTGCAAGTACATATGATCATATACGAGCAGAGTGAAAAAAAAAAAAGTGAGAGAGAGTAAGAGAGGAGATAGCAGACACAACAACCCCTGTAGCAGCCCCAACAAACACTACGACTTCTGTAATAGCTGCAGCAGACATAAAAGCCCTTGTAGTAGCTGCAGCAGGATGTAAAAGCCGTTATTTGTATGCCCTGTAACTGCCGATACGGGACCGTAACAGCCATTGCAGCTCTTTTTTTCTCCCTCTCTACTTTGGACACGTATCGGGCAAAACATAACCGATTTTACACACCTTGGCATGGGCCACCTATTACAATATGACAAACACATATACCCCGCCCATGTGCATGTGCATTTATGCATGCATTTCATATTTCGGCATGGGTAGTCATCATTAATTAATCTCTTTCATTTATTTTGCCTTCTCATAATATCTACTCATGCATGTTTTATTTTATTTTCTCAAGCTTCCATTACTGAGCGTACTCCACAGAAGCTCGGCGATGGTAGTGGCCCTGTCAGCGCCAATAGAGAGACAGATCTTGGTTTGATTTACGACATAGATGTGGCCAACAATGTCAAATGGATTCAAGAATCTATATTAGACCTATATATATCATCAATTTCAATCCTAAATATTTCAACAAACGCGACAGTTTCAAGAACTGTCACAAATGTGGGCCCTGTCAAAATAAGAAAAGCCAAATTAAGAAATTTCTTCGATTCTTATTTTATGTTTGTTGTGTTACTCTTCTAGAATACAATTTTTAATTCCATAAACTATGCATATGTTTGGAAAGTGAATTGTGCATTGTAAGAGTGGGTGGATGTTTATTAGTAAAAAAATCTTCGAATATCCTTCCTCTGCAACATCATGGAAAGTCAAATTAATATTTTTTTTTTTCAATTTTCATTTTCTATATTAGAGCTATATATATCTATAATCAATTTCAATCTTAAATATTTCAACAAATGCGACAGTTTCAAGAACAGTCACAAATGTGGGACCCATCAAAATAACGAAAAGCCGAATTAAGAAATTTCTTCGATTCTCATTTTATGTTTGTTGTGTAACTCTTCTAGTAAAATTTTTAATTCCTTAAATTGTACATATGTTTGGAAAGCGAATTATGCATTATAAGAGTGGATAGACGTTTATTAGTAAAAAAATCCTCAAATATCCACTCTCTGCAACTTCATGGAAAGTCAAATTAATAGTTTTTTTCTTTTCCGATTTCCATTTTCTACTTGCCATGTTACTCTTCTCGAGTGTAATTTTTTAATCCCATGAACGAGTCTGCATTGTAAGAGTGAATGTTTATTAATTAAAAAAACCTCAAATACCCATCAAAGACAGAACTAAACCCATTACACTACAAGCTTCACCTCTTAGCCCTAGCTAAGAGGTTTAGCTAATCATGACCATGATTAAACTAAAATCTTCTTAAGAACATAACTAAATAGAAAATAAGAAAAAGGAAGAAAAGAAAGAACTCCTCTAAGATGGCTGGCCCACGCTGATCTTGCTCTCTCCCTTCTTCATACGACGCTGCCCCGATCCAAGGATGCCTTTTCCTCTCTCCCTTTTATAGAGAAGGTAGGGCGGTGGAGAATCTCCTTTACGCAGTAAGGGCAGTGGAGAAAGCACCTGCGAAATGTGGAAGCTCTTTACACACGCAAGAAGGAAGCGCAATCAAGTTGCGTTTGGTTGGTATCTGCTACCTTGGCAATTGATGAAGGTCAAATATTGTATATCAGACCCCAATTATTACATGATTTTACGAACATGATACTGTTTAATACCCTATTTTAATCGTGTTTGTGTTGTAAAGTGGATTTACGAGTGTGGACTGAAAAGAATACTAAAGGCATGGATTTAACGCTCAGAAGTCACCAAAGCAAGGGACGGACTCTAGAGGACCGAGATCGAAGAATTTACACGCCCGGAATTCAAGAAAATTCAGTATGTTACGTTAAAGAGGGCTAAAAATCATCCAGAATGCAAGATCATAGGGTTCCTGTATCCGTTCGGCTCGAAACTTCATATATGGCCTGAGGACCATAAATTAACCGTACACGTCAAATTTCAGCCACTGGATCCTTGTGGAAGTAACCCAACGGATTGGCCCCACCTTGACCTTCATATGGATGGTCCAGATCGACCGTCCGATCACAGACGGTGGGCCACATCTCCTCGCAATTTTTGGATTTCCTGGACGTGTTTCCTGCGCACGTACCGCGCTGACGTGTTCGGTGGGTCCCACGGTGATATTTTCAGGTTAATCTACCCCGTTCATTGGATTACTGGTAAAATTTCAGTTAGGAATGAGTAGTTTTTGTCGAGTTTTGGTGCGGTCCACTGTATCAACTCACTTCACCATTCATACTGCGTTTTCTGGCGATTCACGTATTTATGTACGCAAGGGACCAAAAGTCCACATGTATCGTGTGTTACGGCCAAAACATAACCGATTTTACACACCTTGGCATGGGTCACCTATTATAATATGACAGACACATATGCCCCGCCCACGTGCATTTACATATGCATTTCATATTTTAGCATGTGTAGTCATCAATTCATCTCTTTCATTTATTTTGTCTTCTCATAATCCTACTCATACGTGTTTTATTTTATTTTCTCAAACTTCCCATTACCGAGCATACTCCACGGAAGCTCGACTATGGTAGTGGCCATGTTAGCGCCAATAGAGCGACAGATCCTAGTTTGATTTACGACATAGATGTGGTTAACTATGTCAAATGGATTCAAGAATCTATATTAGACCTATATCTATCATCAAATTCAATCTTAAATATTTCAACAAACGCGACTGTTTCAAGAGCTGTCACAAATGTGGGCCTCATCAAAATAACGAAAGGCCAAAATTAAGAAAATTTTTCGATTCTTATTTTATGTTTGTTGTGTTACTCTTCTAGAATATAATTTTTAATTCCATAAACTATACATATGTTTGGAAAGTGAATTGTGCATTATAAGAGTGGGTGGATGTTTATTAGTAAAAAATCCTCAAATATCCTCCCTCTGCAACTTCATGGAAAGTCAAATTAATAATTTTTTTTCGATTTTCATTTTCTATATTAGACCTATATATATATATATATATATATATATATATATATATATATATATATATATATATATATATATATATATATATATAATCAAATTCAATCTTAAATATTTCAACAAACGCGACAATTTCAAGAACAGTCACAAATGCGGAACCTGTCAAAATACCAAAAAGCCAAATTAAGAAATTTCTTCGATTCTTATTTTATGTTTGTTGTGTTACTTTGTGTTACTCTTCTAGAGTAAAATTTTTCATTCCATAAACTGTACCTATGTTTGGAAAGCGAATTGTGCATTATAAGAGTGATATCCTCCCTCTGCAACTTCATGGAAAGTCAAATTAATAAATTTTTTCAATTTCCCTTTTCTACTTGCTGTGTTACTCTTCTCGAGTGTAATTTTTTAATCCCATAAACAATTCTGCGTTGTAAGAGTGAATGTTTATTAATTAATATATATATATATATATATATATATATATATATATATATATATATATATATATATATATATATATCCTCCATTAATCCCATTAGTTCGTGCATTTTCCTGGGGTATTTTCAAAATGGGCAATTTTAGATTATTGTCTACTCTTCATAGGTATTTTTATGATTTCCTATGCTATTATGAAAGTGTATGGAATCCAACAAATGTTTTGCAGAACCATTCATGATCGTATATGATACATTTCTTGTGGGAATCCATGTAGCCATTATAAAAAGGTGTAGTGAGAATACATTAATGGGATATAAGCAGTATGGGATATGGGACATTTTCTAGTGGACATATTGAAAAGAAGTCCAACCAAACTTGCCCAATAATGTAAAGACAGTGGATTTGGCTGCCACAGGAATACCAAGAATGTCGTTGGATTTGAATATTGATTTGCAGGTATTGAATACCAATTTGCATATTTTCAATGCGCAAGTGATGTAGAGTGGGTCGCAGACACTTTCATGGCAAAGATGGACCAGAAAAGGCCCGATCGGAGGTGGAAATGATTTAGATCGTCAGAACCTTACATCACTCGGATGAGTTTTTTGACATAGTATATATCATTTTGGGTAGAAGAACCTACTTAAGTCAACCAACCCTGCTATGCTAGGTTGCCCATGCCGGATTTACGAGATTCCATCATATCGACGGTCAAAAGTCCCTTTTAGTTTTGTTTTTATTATAAATAGTAAGTTTTAGTTTGAGTATAACTTTTGATCATTTGAGTTGTACAAGTTGTGCCAACGTTAAAAGGGCGTAGAAAAGTTAGGAGAATAACATGGTTGGGTTAAATTGGCCACTTATTATTTCTGGCCCAAAACTAGGAAGTCTACTAGGAATAGAGGCTGTCTATAAAATTGTAAGTTTTATTTATAGTAAGTCACGTTTTTAATGTGTTTGAGTTGGTAAAAAAAGTCTAAAACTCCATCCTAGGTTTGAGTTCCTTATTTAAAGAATTGTAATTTCGTTTTTATCATTAATCAAGTTATTTCAAATTTATAAGGAATTATTCTTGCTTTTACCCCTCGTGGATTCAACGAAGTTCTGTGAGGAGTCCAGAGAGTTCTGTGGTTCGGAGTAGTCATCCCCTGAGGAAGACGGTGATCGACCTCATCACATCCCTTCCTGCGCCAGATAATCATCGAGCTTTTGTTTGGATGTCTACCTCTTTCAATGAGAGGGGTAGGAGCCATTGAAATTCTACAAGAAGATATTGGTACTGTTGATCTAGACTTGTAACATTCAAGTCTCTCTTCTAGAATGGTGCAGCCTACATGCACCAGACGTCCACACAGCACTCAGCCATCACAACCTCATTCACACACATGCATGAGAGCATCCATCACTACCCAGCATAAAGGAGCAGTTAAATGATTTATACCTGTAAATCATTTACCATGTAAACCATTTACAGACATCCAAACGACCCCTAACAGTTAGAGTAGTACACTAACTGAATTAGTCCGGTTAACTCTCTCGACTCGACTTGCTCGAAACTAAGTTCAAGCCGAGTAAAGCTAATTTTTTGAGCTCGAAAAAATTTCAAGCCAAGTCCAAGCTAGACGGAGCTCGACTTGACTCGGCGAATCGATTGAATTTGGATCAGGTTCACTTAATATAAATATTTTGTAAATATATAATAAATAAATTATATATTATATATATTAAAAACTTTAAAACCGTGTAGGCTTGAACTCGAACTCAGCTAGAAAGATCGAGCCTAAGCTCGACTTGAACTTGGCTTGAGCTGCTGACCGCTTGGCTCGTGTGCGGCTCTTATTATTCAGTAACAACCCCAACACAACATCTGCCGGCCAGCCGGAATGAAGAAGAAGGCAGGCAATATAGCACTGACAGTAGCGAAGCTTCCTGAGAGAATCATCTTACTAAATCTAACCACATACAGACCTGCTTCCAATCACACCTCTAGCCAGCCAGCTACAGCAGCCCACAGACCAAGTCCAAAGAAGCAGCACAGCATACTAACGACAACTGCCCGGAGCAAACTGACTAGAAGGGAAGACGATGAATCAATGTCCATGAGGTCCTCTTGATCTGAGCCGTTAGTGGTGGAGATCCCAGGAAATCTTGATTTTTTCCCATGCATTCAGGCAGGCCCAAAGAAAGAGACGAACCTCTCTTCCAGAATGGTTAACGACAAAGGCAATGATCATCCCATGGCTTGTGGATGCTGCGTGCTGAAAGTCCGTGCAGAAGAGTGGGCCCTCAAGATCTGACAGTCTACACGACATGGGACCTCCACTATTGGGGGGACTGCAGAAACGCACAAAGATGAATCTAGGATAGCAATCCAATAGCACCAAGCAAACACAAGGAGAACATAGCGATTTAACGTGGAAAAATCCTTTCGGGGAAAGCGACAGATAATCACTATGAAAGCAGAATTACATAGTATAGAGCTTACCCGATTCAAACAACCTCGAATCTCACCCTTGCTACACCATTTGAAACCCTTGGACAATTTGGAAATCCTAAAACCCTTCAATTTTTTCCCAATTCCGATTGCACTATAATATATAGCCTTTGGAGGAAGCGCAATTAAAATAGGAAACAAAATCCTGCAAATACGCAATTCTGTGCAAACAGATCGATGGCATCAAATGCACTTCGATGGCATCGAATTAACACCCAAACTATCTGGCAATATAACATGAAATTTCGATTTTCTCTAATTGCGTCGAGCCATGTTTGATGGCATTAAAAAGATGCCTAGTTAGTCCAGCGACCAAGTGGAGAAATCCGGAAAATCTCGATAGGATCGAGCAGTGTTCGATACCATCAACAATGACATCGAACAGTCTATCGATTGCATCGACAAGCCCTGCAACAGACTCAATTTAAGATATTCATTACAACATCCACAAAGGCGAGGATGAACAATCCAAGTCCAGCATTCCACCTGAACACTACTGGACCAGATGGGTCTGATCACCTCTATGATTCTATGGTATAAATGGCTTCATATTACGGTTTATGACTTAAATCGTTCAAAGTACAAATTAGATGGACAAATATTAATCTTTCAAATGACAAATTAGATTGACAAATGTTTTATTAAGATGAAATTTTGGATGAGACCCGATATTATCCTGTCTTATTTTTATCTCCTCATTTAAATATTCATTTAAAGTTGAATTTGTAATTAATTTCAAACGAAAGATAGAAAAATAATTAACAAAAATAAGTTAAACTACGGTCTATGTCCAACACATTATATGACGTCAGGGATGGAAGCGCCACGGATAAGATATTTTTGTCTGATCTTTTATCGCCCGTAGTCAAGGTTTTCTAACCACTACATATGATCTGTGATTTGTCTTCTTTTTTCATTTTGAATTTTAGCACTACACGCATTGCTCCAACACAATCTCCCCTCATTGCTACAATGCATTGGGATGTGAATGGTGTCGTGGTGCATAGCTCCATGGAGGTGAGACTCGATCCAAACCATTGATCTGATGGGCCTTGCTTGGATGGGAAATGCACCAAAAATCTGACATTGGAAGATCCTAACCGTTTGATCAGTGTCCCACAAATAGCCGGTTAAGAAAAATAGCAATGATGTGAAAAAAAAAAAAAAAAGGCCAAAGCTTGGAATGATAGGAGTTTCCATTCTGGGAGATTTTTGATTCATGGTTCATCTAATATAGGGCCTATGAGATCACTGCCATGAATCTATCTGACTCATATGGATAGATCAACACCGTCCTTTGATTCCATACATGTGGTCCACCTCAATGGCTACGTTGAGGACTTCACTGAGCTGACCATGGTGAGCCTAGTCACCGGCAAGCTGGCTAAGTGACGCAGGATGGACGTGATGAGATCGAGCACCATCTTCCACAGGGGATAATTACTCTGAATCCACAAAGCATCTCTCTGCTCCTCACAAAGATTCCTTAAATCCACAGGACATATATAAAATAGAAATAAATTTTCTGCCAAAAATAGTAAGGGTTCTATTTGACTTAACATGTTATTCTCCTAATTTTTCTAAGCACTTTTCATGTTAGACACAATTCCTAAACTCAATGGATGATCGAACTAAAACTTACTATAAATAGTAAAATCAGCAACAAAAATGATTTTCAACCGTTGGTATGATGGAATCCCACAATTTTGGTGTGGGCAACCTGGCTTGGCAGGGTTTACCTAGCATAGCTGGGTTGGTTGGCTAAAATATCTTTTACTGTCTCAAAATCATATATAGTACGTAGAATAACTCATTATGATTTGCAAGATATGCCTGTTTTAACGTCCTGATAGTCCGGATCACTTCCGCCTCTGATCGGCCCTTCTTGGCCATAAAATTATCCATGGCCGACTCGACATCACTAAGCACTTCTTGTCCACGTCAGGCTTGCAACTCCGGCTTGAACTTGAGGCCCAGCTCGAGACAGGTCACCTCTACTTCTTGTTACCGCTCTCGATCTACCCGTTGGAATCCTCTCCCGTTAATCTGAAGCCGTTGGCGACTCGGCTCACCATGATCGGAAAGCATGGTGGCCCACCTAGCAACACACCCCTGTAAGCTCATGCACGAGCCCACATAAGCCCATGGGCTATTCCAGGGCTACAAATCCGGTTTGAGCCCACATAAGCCCATGCTTCGAGCATCGGTGTGATTGAGATCGATCTGGTCGATGAGGTGGGCCATTGGTTTTTAGCTCGGCGAGTCTCGTCATTGCACGCGTGTGATCTTCCACACGCTTCCAAGGAATTGTATACGTGGGAAGCGGATTGGCTGGTGTACCTCACACCAGCTATATAGCTGCTGTAGGTACATGTCGTGCAAAGACGAGCACTGACGCTCTCCGAGTTGTGCGAACGGTTCAAAGGAGATCAAAGTTACATGGGCTCCACAGTGATGAATTTATTATATAATATACACCATTCATCTATTTTTAGACATCATTTTAGAGCATTATCCAAAAATGAATCATATGGAAAGATCATCTGGACCACACCATAAATAGCAGTGGAGATAATGATTTTCACCGTTAAATAATTTTTAGGGCCTATCATAACGTTTATTTTACATCCAATCTGTTCATAAGGTCAAAAATACCTGAATGAATAGGGGAAAAAATTCCATATTGATCCAAAACTTCTGTGACCCCAAAAAGGGTTTCAATGGTAGACGTTCAATCCTCAACTGGTTTTTGCAGTGTGGTCGACTTGATAATTAGATCTATCTTATTTTTCGTCTAAAGAATTAAGACCTGCTCAAAAAATGTATAGACGGTTTGGATATAACACTTACCTCATGATTAGACCCACATAACTTGCTGATGTCAATGCAGCAGCGATATAGGCTTCAGTCAATGCTGTAGAAAGAGAAGCTGATGTTTCTTTCATTATTTTCTAACCACTACATATGATTTGTTTTGTCTTCTGTTTTCATTTTGAATTTTAGCGCTACACTCATTGCTCCAACACAATCTCCCCTCATTGCTACATCTCATTGGGATGTGAATGGTGTCGTGGTGCATAGCTCCATGGAGGTGGGACTCGATCCAAACCATTGATCTGATGGGCCTTGCATAGATGGGAAATGCACCAAAAATACCTCATTGAAAGATCCTAACTGTTTGATCAGTGTCCCACAAATAGACGATTAAGAAAAATAGCAATGATCTGGAAAAAAAAAAGAAAAAAAAAAGAGGCCAAAGCTTGGAAGGATAGGAGTTTCCATTCCGGGAGATTTTTTGTAGGCATTCTTTTCCCAAACCCATGGATGGGATGGTTAGGATTGCATACAAGAATTGATTCTTTTAAAACGTAAGCAATCCATAGTTGGAGCTATTAAATAGATGGATCCAACTGTTCGTTAGGCCTTTTACTCTAAAAATGATCCTGACCGTCCGTATTAAAGACCACTGATCAGAAGGGTAAGATTATCGGATCAGTGTGGTGTTTGTATTGTAGCCCATGTAATGGGTTTTGGACCTAATGGACTGTCTACATCAAGGACTGGTCTGTTTTTTGCACGGTAGCCATTATGATGTATGTGTTTTATCCGAACTGTCCATATGATTTACCCTATCATTTTAGAGCATGATTCCAAAAAATGAGTAAGATTCAGAGCTTAAATGAACCACACCATAGGAAATAGTAGGGATGGTGATCCATTGTTGAAATATTCCTAAGGCTCACCATGATGTTTATTTACCATCCAAGTTCATAAATTGATACAAACCTTTGTGAAGGGAAAACACAAATATCAGTTTACTTAATAAACTTTGCGGGGCCCATTGTGATGTATATGTTTTATCCACATGGTTCATCTCTTTTGATCGCTCATCTCAGGGCGTGAGACTAAAATTGAAGCATATGAAAAGCTTAGATGGACTACACCATAGGAGCAGTGGGGATAATGACGTTCATCATTGAAACCATTACAAGGACATGTTTGGGAGCGTGTATTTGGAACCCCTTGGATTTAGAATCCCCATATTTGAAATCCTCCTGTTGTGTTTGACACCCTGTATTCATGATATAACTTTAATCCAAAAGTAGTTATGCATAGTATATTTATAGGAGTTTGAATTTTTTTTATTAAATCAATTCTTTAATAATTATAATAAGTGAAAGCATATAATGTTTGACACAATGGTTGTTAATAAGCCTGCTGAAATATATATTTTGCCTGAAAATGATGAAATTCTAAGCCTGCGGATGGACCACAAGCACAAGATCACGTCGGAGTGACTAACCAACAATTTTTAACCGTTGATTTGCAAGGACAATATTTGGACAGCGTTGATCATTGTTTTAAAGTAATTATAATAATACAATTAATAATCTGTAACATACATGTGACACATGCAACTCTTGAAAGAATTTTAGAAGTAATCCAAGCTTTTAGGTGGATTTCAAACCTCCTCAAAAACCCCCTCGATATTTTATGGTGCTCAACCCCCCCTCAAATCCATGGTGCCAAACGACCTTAAAGCAATGTTTATTCATCATCCAAGTAATCATAAAGTCAGACGGACGTGGATGAAAGGAAAACACGGCTTGATCCAAAACTTATGTAGCCTCAAGAAGGTTTCAAAGGTGTACATCATTATCACATGTGGTGTGGCCCCTTGAGCTTTGGATATGCTTCAAATCTGGTATGAAAGAAGGGCTGAAACAACAAATGAAGAGTGTGAATAAGAGGGCCCTATAGAGTTTACTTGGTACCCCACGCCACTTAATACACTATCTGCGTGGCTTGTTCCAAAACTCATGTGGCCCACAAGAAGATTTCAATGGCAATCATTCAATTCTCACTATTTCTTCTCTTGTGGTCTACTTAAGCTTTGGGTCTGACTCTCAACACTGCCCGGAGCAGAGACTTTTCATATGGTTTATTAGGGCACTTGGATTTTTATAACCCCTTGATAGGAGTGACTATGATAGGGAACGGAAGAGGTGTTTTCCCAGTAACACATTAATGGTTGTTACCCTTAAGGTCGAGCCCGCCGTGATGATGTGTTATATATCCATGCCGTCCATCTGTTTCAGCATCCCATTTTAGGATGTAGACTAAAATATTAAGCAGATCCAAATCTCAGGTGGACCACACCACATGAAACAATGGTGATTGAGTGCCTCACCGTTAAAAATTCCAAAGATCCCACCGTACGACCTTCCTAATGTTTATTTGCCATCTAACCTGTGGATAATGTTAAGAAGACTTAGGATAAAGGATAAAAAAATATAAATATCAATTTGATCCAAAACTTATGTAGGCCACAATTTCTAAGTACTTTTTATGTTAGACACAGTTCCTTATTTAAATCTTTATTTAAAGTTGAATTTGTAATTAATTTCAACCAAAAGAAAGAAAATAATTAACAAAAATAAGTTAAACTACAGGCTATGTCCAACACATTATATGACGTTGGAGATGGAAGAGCTGTGGATGATATATTTGTCTGATCTTTTATCGCCACTAGTCAAGGTTCTTCAGTCAATGCTGTAGAAAGAGAAGCTGATGTTTCTTTCATTATCTGTCTATATGGTTTCTAACCACTACATATGATTTGTGATTTGTCTTCTGTTTTTATTTTGAATTTTAGCACTACACTCATTGCTCCAATACAATCTCCCCTCATTGCTACATCGCATTGGGATGTGAATGGCGTCGTGGTGCATAGCTCCATGGAGGTGGGACTCAATCCAAACGATTGATTTGATGGGCCTTGCATAGATGGGAAATGCACCAAAAATCCTTCATTGGAAGATCTTAACTATTTGATCAGTGTCCCACAAATAGGCGGTTAAGAAAAATAGCAATGATGTGGAAAAGAAAAAAGAAGGCCAAAGCTTGAAATGATAGGAGTTAACATTCCGGGAGATTTTTGGTTCATGGTCCATCTAATATGGGGCCCATCAGATCACTGCCATGAATCTATCTAACTCGTATGGATAGATCAACACCGTCCTTTGATTCTATACATGTGGTCCACCTCAATGGCTACGTCAAGGACTTCACCAAGCTGACCATGGTGAGCCTAGTCACCAGCAAGTTGGCTAAGTGACGCAGCATGGATGTGATGAGATCGAGCACCATCTTTCACAGGGAATAATTAACTAAAACTTACTATAAATAGTAAAATTGGTAATTTGTAATTAACAAATTACCAATTTTACTATTTATAGCTAATTAAAAAAATTGTACTTAGACACAATTTTTAAGCACTTTTTATGTTAGACACAATTCTTCATTTAAATCTTCATTTAAAGTTGAATTTGTAATTAATTTCAAATGAAAGAAAGAAAAATAATTAACAAAAATAAGTTAAACTATGAGCCTATATCCAACACGTGATATGACGTCAGGGATGGAAGAGCTGCAGATGATATATTTGTCTGATCTTTTATCGCCAGTAGTCAAGGTTCTTCAGTCAATGCTGTAGAAAGAGAAGCAGATGTTTCTTTCATTATCAGTCTATATAGTTTCTAACCACTACATATGATTTGTAATTTGTCTTCTGTTTTCGTTTTGAATTTTAGCACTACACTCATTGCCCCAACACAATCTCCCCTCGTTGCTACAATGCATTGGGATGTGAATGGTGTCGTGGTGCATAGCTCCATGGAGGTGGGACTCGATCCAAACCATTGATCTGATGGGCCTTGCATGGATGGGAAATGCACCAAAAATCCCTCATTGGAAGATCCTAACTGTTTGATCAGTGTCCCACAAGTAGATGGTTAAGAAAAATAGCAATGATGTGGAAAAAAAAAGAAGAAGGCCAAAGCTTGGAATGATAGGAGTTTCCATTTTGGGAGATTTTTGGTTTATGGTCCATCTAATATGGGTCCCATGAGATCACTGCCATGAATCTATCTGTCTCATATGGATAGATCAACACCATCCTTTGATTCCATACATGTGGTCCACCTCAATGGCTACGTTGAGGACTTCACCGAGCTGACCATGGTGAGCCTAGTCACTGGCAAGCTGGCTAAGTGACACATGATGGATGTGATGAGATTGAGCACCATCTTCGACGGGGGATAATTACTCCGAATCCACGAAGCATCTCTCCGCTCCTCAGAGATTACTTGAATCCACGAGGAGAAATATAAAATAGAAATAAATTTTCTGCCAAAAATAGTAAGGGTTCTATTTGACATAACATGTTATTCTCCTAATTTTTCTAAGCACTTTTCATGTTAGACACAATTCATAAAACTCAATGGATGATCGAACTAAAACTTATTATAAATAGTAAAATCGGTAATAAAAACCATTTTCAACCATCAATACGATGGAATCTCGCAAATTTGGTGTAGGCAACCCAACATAGCGGGGTTTACCGAGCATAGCTGGGTTGGTTGGCTAAAGTAGCTTCTATTGTCTCAAAATCATATATAATAGGTCGAATAACTCATTCTGATTTGTAAGATATGCCTGTTTTAACGTTCTGACAGTCCAAATCACTTCCGCCTCTGATGGGCCTTCTCTAGTCCATCTTGGCCATAAAATTATCCATGGCGGACTCGACATCACTAAGCACTTCTTGTCCTCGTTGGGCTTGCAACTCTGGCTTGAACTTGAGGCCCAGCTAAAGACAGGTCACCTCTACTTCTTGTTACCGGACTCATCTACCCGTTGGAATTCTCTCCCGTTAATCTGAAGCCGTTGGCGACTCAGCTTACCACGATCAGAAAGCATGGTGGGCCACCTAGCAACACACCCCTGTAAGCCCATGCTCGAGCCCACAAAGCCCATGGGCTATGCCAGGGCTACAAATCCAGTTTGAGCCCACATAAGCCCATGCTTCGAGCATCGGTGTGATTGAGATCGATCCGGTCGATGAGGTGGGCCATTGGTTTTTAGCTCGGCGAGTCTCGTCATTGCACACGTGTGGTCTTTCACACGCTTCCAAGGAATTGTATACGTGGGAAGCGGATTGGCTGGTGTACCTCACACCAGCTATCTAGCTGTTGTAGGTACGTGTCGTGCAAAGACGAGCACTGACGCTCTCCGAGTTGTACGAACGGTTCAAAGGAGATCAAAGTTACATGGGCTCCACAGTGATGTATTTATTATATCTACACCATTCATCTATTTTTAGACATCATTTTAGAGCATTATCCAAAAATGAATCATATCGAAAGATCATCCGGACCACACCATAAATAGCAGCGGAGATAATGATTTTCACCGTTAAATAATTTTTAGGGCCCACCATAACGTTTATTTTACATCCAATCTGTTCATAAGGTCAAAAATACCTGAATGAATAGGGAAAAAAATTCCATATTGATCCAAAACTTCTGTGACCCCAAAAAGGGTTTCAATGGTAGACGTTCAATCCCCAGCTGGTTTTTGCAGTGTGGTCCACTTGATAATTAGATCTATCTTATTTTTCGTCTATAGAATTAAGACCAGCTCAAAAAATGTATAGACAGTTTGGATATAACACATACCTCATGATTAGACCCACAGATCTTGCTGATGTCAATGCAGCAGCGATATAGGCTTCAGTCAATGCTGTAGAAAGAGAAGCTGATGTTTCTTTCATTATTTTCTAACCACTAGATATGATTTGTTTTGTCTTCTGATTTCATTTTGAATTTTAGCACTACACTCATTGCTCCAACACAATCTCCCCTCATTGCTACATCCCATTGGGATGTGAATGGTGTCGTGGTGCATAGCTCCATATGGAGGTGGGACTCGATCCAAACCATTGATCTGATGGGCCTTGCATGGATGGGAAATGCACCAAAAATTCCTCATTGAAAGATCCTAACTGTTTGATCAGTGTCCCACAAATAGACGATTAAGAAAAATAGCAATGATCTGGAAAAAAAAAAAGAGGCCAAAGCTTGGAAGGATAGGAGTTTCCATTCCGGGAGATTTTTTATAGCCATTCTTTTCCCAAACCCATGGATGGGATGGTTAGGATTGCATACGAGAATTGATTCTTTTAAAACGTAAGCAATCCATAGTTGGAGCTATTAAATAGATAGATCCAATTGTTCGTTAGGCCTTTTACTCTAAAAATGATCCTGACCGTCCGTATTAAAGACCACTGATCAGAAGGGTAAGATTATCAGATCAGTGTGGTGTTTGTATTGTAGCCCATGTAATGGGTTTTGGACCTAATGGACTGTCTAGATCAAGGACTGGTCTGTTTTTTGCACGGTAGCCATTATGATATATGTGTTTTATCCAAACTGTCCATATGTTTTACCCTATCATTTTAGAGCATGATTCCAAAAAATGAGTAAGATCCAAAGCTTAAGTGAACCACACCATAGGAAATAGTAGGGATGGTGATCCATTGTTGAAATATTCCTAAGGCTCACCATGATGTTTATTTACCATCCAAGTTCATAAATTCATACAAACCTTTGTGAAGGAAAAACACAAATATCAGTTTAATTCTATATGCCCATTGTCTACTTAATAAACTTTGCAGGGCCCATTGTGATGTATATGTTTTATCCACATGGTTCATCTCTTTTGATCGCTCATCTCAGGGCGTGAGACTAAAATTGAAGTATATGAAAAGCTCAGATGGACTACACCA
This sequence comes from Magnolia changhungtana, assembly GCA_030180095.1. NCBI lineage: Eukaryota > Viridiplantae > Streptophyta > Magnoliopsida > Magnoliales > Magnoliaceae > Magnolia > Magnolia changhungtana. The sequence goes on along the minus strand of JASAUF010000630.1, from coordinate 7,684,539 downwards.
TAGGAACGATGGGGATAATGACGTTCATCATTGAAACCATTACAAGGACATGTTTGGGAGCGTGTATTTGGAACCCCTTGGATTTAGAATCCCCATATTTGAAATCCTCCTGTTGCGTTTGACACCCTGTATTCATGATATAACTTTAATCCAAAAGTAGTTATGCATAGTATATTTATAGGAGTTTGAATTTTTTTTATTAAATCAATTCTTTAATAATTATAATAAGTGAAAGCATATATTGTTTGACACAATGGTTGTTAATAAGCCTGCTGAAATATATATTTTGCCTGAAAATGATGAAATTCTAAGCCTGGGATGGACCACAGGCACAAGATCACGTCGGAGTGACTAACCAACAATTTTTAACCGTTGATTTGCAAGGACAATATTTGGACAGCGTTGATCATTGTTTTAAAGTAATTATAATAATACAATTAATAATCTAATTATTTTAAAATATCATTAGTGGCCCATGTGTCAATAGTCTAGTAACATACATGTGACACATGCAACTCTTGAAAGAATTTTAGAAGTAATCCAAGCTTTTAGGTGGATTTCAAACCTCCTCAAAAACCCCCTCGATATTTTATGGTGCTCAACCCCACCTCAAATCCATGGTGCCAAACGACCTTAAAGCAATGTTTATTCATCATCCCAGTAATCATAAAGTCAGACGTACGTGGATGAAAGGAAAACACGGCTTGATCCAAAACTTATGTAGCCTCGAGAAGGTTTCAAAGGTGTACATCATTATCACATGTGGTGTGGCCCCTTTAGCTTTGGATATGCTTCAAATCTGGTATGAAAGAAGGGCTGAAACAACAAATGAAGAGTGTGAATAAGAGGGCCCTATAGAGTTTACTTGGTACCCCACGCCACTTAATACACTATCTGCGTGGCTTGTTCCAAAACTCATGTGGCCCACAAGAAGATTTCAATGGCAATCATTCAATTCTCACTATTTCTTCTCTTGTGGTCTACTTAAGCTTTGGGTCTGACTCTCAACACTGCCCGGAGCAGAGACTTTTCATATGGTTTATTAGGGCACTTGGATTTTTATAACCCCTTGATAGGAGTGACTATGATAGGGAACGGAAGAGGTGTTTTCCCAGTAACACATTAATGGTTGTTACCCTTAAGGTCGAGCCCACCATGATGATGTGTTGTATATCCATGCCGTCCATCTGTTTCAGCAGCCCATTTTAGATGTAGACTCAAATATTAAGCAGATCCAAATCTCAGGTGGACCACACCACATGAAACAATGGTGATTGAGTGCTTCACCATTAAAAATTCCAAAGATCCCACCGTACGACCTTCCTAATGTTTATTTGCCATCCAACCTGTTGATAATGTTAAGAAGACTTAGGATAAAGGATAAAAAAATATAAATATCAGTTTGATCCAAAACTTATGTAGCCTACAACTTCTAAGCACTTTTTATGTTAGACACAATTCCTTATTTAAATCTTCATTTAAAGTTGAATTTGTAATTAATTTCAACCAAAAGAAATAAAAATAATTAACAAAAATAAGTTAAACTACGGGCTATGTCCAACACATTATATGACGTTGGAGATGGAAGAGCTGTCGGATGATATATTTGTCTGATCTTTTATGGCCACTAGTCAAGGTTCTTCAGTCAATGCTGTAGAAAGAGAAGCTGATGTTTCTTTCATTATTTTCTAACCATTACATATGATTTGTTTTGTCTTCTGTTTTCATTTTGAATTTTAGCACTACACTCGTTGCTCCAACACAATCTCCCCTCATTGCTACATCGCATTAGGATGTGAATGGCGTCGTGGTGCATAGCTCTATGGAGGTGGGACTCAATCCAAACGATTGATTTGATGGGCCTTGCATAGATGGGAAATGCACCAAAAATCCTTCATTGGAAGATCTTAACTGTTTGATCAGTGTCCCACAAATAGACGGTTAAGAAAAATAGCAATGATGTGGAAAAGAAAAAAGAAGCCCAAAGCTTGGAATGATAGGAGTTAACATTCTGGGAGATTTTTGGTTCATGGTCCATCTAATATGGGGCCATGAGATCACTCCCATGAATCTAACTCGTATGGATAGATCAACACCGTCCTTTGATTCTATACATGTGGTCCACCTCAATGGCTACGTCAAGGACTTCACCAAGCTGACCATAGTGAGCCTAGTCACTAGCAAGTTGGCCAAGTGACGCAGAATGGATGTATGGATGTGATGAGATCGAGCACCATCTTCCACAGGGAATAATTAACTAAAACTTACTTGGTAATTTGTAATTAACAAATTACCAATTTTACAATTACCAATTTTACTATTTATAGCTAATTAAAAAAATTGTACTTAGACACAATTTTTAAGCACTTTTTATGTTAGACACAATTCTTCATTTAAATCTTCATTTAAAGTTGAATTTGTAATTAATTTCAAATGAAAGAAAGAAAAATAATTAACAAAAATAAGTTAAACTACGAGCCTATATCCAACACGTTATATGAAGTCAGTGATGGAAGAGCTGCAGATAATATATTTATCTGATCTTTTATCGCCAGTAGTCAAGGTTCTTCAGTCAATGCTGTAGAAAGAGAAGCAGATTTTGCTTTCATTATCTGTCTATATAGTTTCTAACCACTACATATGATTTGTAATTTGTCTTCCGTTTTCATTTCGAATTTTAGCACTACACTCATTGCCCCAACACAATCTCCCCTCGTTGCTACAATGCATTGGGATGTGAATGGTGTCGTGGTGCATAGCTCCATGGAGGTGGGACTCGATCCAAACCATTGATCTGATGGGCCTTGCATGGATGGGAAATGCACCACAAATCCCTCATTGGAAGATCCTAACTGTTTGATCAGTGTCCCACAAATAGATGGTTAAGAAAAATAGCAATGATGCGGAAAAAAAAAAAGAGGCCAAAGCTTGGAATGATAGGAGTTTCCATTCTGGGAGATTTTTGGTTTATGGTCCATCTAATATGGGTCCCATGAGATCACTGCCATGAATCTATCTGACTCATATGGATAGATCAACACTATCCTTTTATTCCATACATGTGGTCCACCTCAATGGCTACGTTGAGGACTTCACCGAGCTGACCATGGTGAGCCTAGTCACCGGCAAGCTGGCTAAGTGACGCAGGATGGACGTGATGAGATCGAGCACCATCTTCCACAGGGGATAATTACTCCGAATCCGCGAAGCATCTCTCCGCTCCTCACAGAGATTACTTGTATCCACAAGGAGAGATTTAAAATAGAAATAAATTTTCTGCCAAAAATAGTAAGGGTTCTATTTGACTTAACATGTTATCCTCCTAATTTTTCTAAGCACTTTTCATGTTAGACACAATTCATAAAACTCAATAGATGATCGAACTAAAACTTACTATAAATAGTAAAATCGGTAATAAAAACCATTTTCAACCATCCATACGATGGAATCTCGCAAATTTGGTGTGGGCAACCCAACATAGCGGGGTATACCCAGCATAGCTGGGTTGGTTAGCTAAAGTAGCTTCTACTGTTTCAAAATCATATATAATACGTCAAATAACTCATTCTGATTTGTAAGATATGCCTGCTTTAACGTTCTGATGGTCCAGACCACTTCCACCTCTGATGGGCCTTCTTTGGTTCATCTTGGCCATAAAATTATCCATGGCGGACTCGACATGACTAAGCACTTCTTGTCCTCGTCGGGCTTGCAACTCTGGCTTGAACTTGAGGCCCAGCTCAAGACAGGTCACCTCTACTTCTTGTTACCGCACTCGATCTACCCGTTGGAATCCTCTCCCGTTAATCTGAAGCCATTGGCGACTCGGCTCACCACGATCGAAAAGCATGGTGGCCCACCTAGCAACACACCCCTGTAAGCCCATGCTCGAGCCCACAAAGCCCATGGGCTATGCCAGGGCTACAAAATCCAGTTTGAGCCCACATAAGCCCATGCATCGAGCATCGGTGTGATTGAGATCGATCCGGTTGATGAGGTGGGCCATTGGTTTTTAGCTCGGCGAGTCTCGTCATTGCACACGTGTGGTCTTCCACACGCTTCCAAGGAATTGTATACGTTGGAAGCGGATTAGCTGGTGTACCTCACACTAGCTATATATAGCTGTTGTAGGTGCGTGCAGAAACGAGTACTGACACTCCTCGAGCTCAAGTTGTACAAACGGTTCAAAGGAGATCAAAGTTACATGGGCTCCGCAATGATGTATTTATTATATCTATACTATTCATCTATTTTTATACATCATTTTAGAGCATTATTCAAAAAATAATCATGTCGAAAGATCATGTAGACCACACCGTAAATAGCGCGGAGATAATAATTTTCACCGTTAAACAATTTTTAGGGCCCACCATCACATTTATTTTACATCCAATCTGTTCATAAGGTCAAAAATACCTGAATGAAGAGGGGGGGAAATTCCATATTATCCAAAACTTCTGTGACCCTAAAAAGGGTTTCAATGGTAGACGTTCAATCCCCCACTGGTTTTTGCAGTGTGATCCACTTGATAGTTAGATCTGGCTTATTTTTCATCTAAAGAATTAAGACCAGCTCGAAAAATGTATGGACAGTTGAATATAACACATACCTCATGGTCGGACCCACTCAACTTGCTGATGTCAATACAGCAGCTATATAGCTTGTGTGAGGTAAACCAGCCAATCCGCTTCCGTGTACGTGCTGTTCTCATGTGCTGCAAACTCAGTATGGTCTGTACTTCTACGCCTTAATGATATCTTGCGCATGGTGTGCAGTGGGCTTAACCTATCTCAACAATCGAATCTCATGTACATTTCTCATCTTACACGTGGCATACTTACATGAGATCCGGACCATTCTTCCGGTCGACCCCATCCTTCTATTATAAGCCCCACGTCACTTATCTTTAATCGCACACAACGTTAGGCTCTCTTTTATTGAAGTACACAAATCTCCCAAGTGCAGGGTCCATTTACTGATCTAAAGGCATACATGTATGTTAATCCAGACCGTCCAATTTCTTGGGTCCATCATGGATGCAGCGGATCACAAAATTCACGCTATAAGATGATCTTTAACTCCTCTATTAGCCCGTTGTTTTTTTCCTTTTACCCGTCAATTTGATGATGGCCCACCAAAATCTTCCATCAGTGTAATTCATAGCTATTGCTTCATCCATATGGATCCCGTGGTTTCTATTGTTTGGATTGGTATTTTGGCATCTCCATTCCAAGAGCCCGGGTCAAATAGTAAGATTGATATTTTTGGGGGCCATTGACTGCAACACATCGCCTAATGGCTTGTTTGATTGATGAGAAAAGAGAAATAATAATAATGTAAATAATAAATCTTTGGACGGATTCTGTGGGGCACACCTTGATGTATATCTTCTACCGACAAGCTAAAAAAACAAGGCATGTTGAAGGTTCAAGTAAACCACACCACATAAAGTAGTGGAGATTTGGGGGTCCAATTTTAGGGGATTTTAAATTTCTTAGTTGTTTGGCACCATAAAGTAACCGAGGGTTTCAAATCCTCTCCGTGAGAGGGTTTGAAATCCACATTGAGATCTTGGATTACATTTAAAATCCTTTCAAAACTTGCATATGTCTAACATGTGTATCACCGGACTAATATTCTATTGGGCACATGTATCACTAATGATATTTCAAAACAATTAGATTATCAATTGCATTACTATAAATACTTTAAGATGATGATCAGCATTGTTCAAACATGCTCCATGTAAATCAAATGTTAAAAATTGTTGGTTAGTCACTTGGACATGATTTTGTGCTTGTGGGCCATTCGAGACTGGAAATTTCATTATTTTCGAGCAAAGCATATATTTCAGCAGGTTTATTACAACCATTGTGTCAAACATTACATACATCACTAATTAAATATATTACATTTGATTTAGTAATTAAATTCTAACCCATGTAAATATACCATGCATAGCTACTTTTGGATTAAATTTGATTCCCAATTCAGGGTGCCAAACACAATAGGAAGATTTCAAATAAAGGGTTCCAAATCCACCCTCCCAATGAGGCGATCAACGTCTAATGTTGAGAACTTTTTGAGAGGCATGTAGTTTTGGATCAAGATAATATTTATGTTTTTCCTTTATCCAGGTCCATATGACCTTATGAACAAGTTAGATGGCAAGTAAACATCATGGTAGGGCTCATGATGTTTTTAACGGTTGTAGTTCAATCCCTACCACTTCTTGTGGTGTAGTCTACCTAAGGGCTTGTTTGATTTTCCAATTAGGTGGTAAATGCGGCGTAAATGATATAATGATTATTTCCTTACATATTTATTGCACTCTTCCCAGTATTTGATTTTGACCACTAATTTTTTTATTGCAAATTTTTTTTTTAAAAAAAGCTGCAAAATAATTGTGGGTCCCACCGTGATGCATGTTGCTTATCCAAACCGTTCATCCATCATGCCAGCTAAATTTATGGCATGAGCCAAAAAAATGAGGCATATCCAAAGCTCTAGTGGACCACTCCACAAAAAAAAAAAAAAAAAAAAAAAAAAAAAAAAAAGTGAATCAAACATTTATGGTTAAAAACTTGTAAGGGCCACTGTTTCTTTTGGTGTGGGCCATTTGAGTGTTGGATGTACATAATTTTTTGCCTCATATCTCAAAATGTTATGGTAAAACAGATGGACAGAACATATATTTCATATACCTCAACGTAAGGTTCTAAAATTTTAACTAACACTTTTGAATCAGTTTTCAAGGTAAGAATTCTCAAAAAATTTTAAACTAATGAAAGTGTCATAATTACCTGTCTGGGTATTTACACTTGCGTTGAAAAATCAAACAGGCCCCAAGTGTTAAGCTGGTACAATGCAATCATATTTCAAAGTAGATAGACGACGTGAATGAGACATACATTATGATGAGATCTCATCATAAGATTATCTATCTCGAGCTAGGTCTTGTGGGCAGTATCCAACTCCATTCTTAATGTCCGATTTGATTTGAACCAGCCATGTTGTCGAAAATAAATTTTGATTAGACGGCAGATGGTTGGAGTTAATTGAATATGTACTCGATCAAATAACTTTTCAAACGTTCTTTATATAGGCTAATCTCCAACCGTCGGCATGTTTTCCAGATGAGGAGAATCAGGTAGTAATATCTAACTGGTGCTTTCGTGATTTTCTTATCATCCAAACATGCATTTAAAATGAAATGCAATGTGAAACCAGTTCAGTAGGTGTTCTTTTGCCTCTTTATTTCGAACGTGTTAAACAATGACACGTGTGTAAGATCCAAACCATCTATGCATACTGCAGCATCGAGTGACAGTATCATAACTAAATAACTATTAATTTCAGTGGGCCATGGTAGTTTAATAATTACGGCGGCTCAAATCTTTTAAGGAGATATGCTGATAGCTACAGTAGCTTCTCCCGCAGTTTGGAATCCGTTGTTTCATTTGGGCAATCCCAACCTTTCATTTTGTGGGTTGTATATGTGTGCATCGATCAAGTCCATCAACTGGTAGAGTAACATCGATCTGTTGTTCTCTCTGTGTCGCATTGTTTTAATGGTGGTGATTTTGGACCGTCCATCTGTGGGCACAATTGGGCCGGGCCCAGGGCACACAAAGTACACCCAAGCAACAATCCTAACCGCATGATTTGTGGTATTCGAATGGACGGTGAAAATAGAGGAGTTGGGATGGTCCAATTTCAAAGGAGAAAATCCTGTTGATGGGATGCTATTATCAAATGGAAGTTGATTTTTTCACTCGGGGAGATCATGCTAGAGAAGATCAGATAATCGTCTGGAATCATGCATCATGGTCTGAGCCGTTCATCAAACGAGTCTAGTGACCTGGCTCTGTGGGGCCCACCGTGATTTATGTGTTTTGTCCATGCCATCCATCTGGGCTAGTTCATTTCAGGAGGCAGACCCAAAGCTCAAGTGGACCACACCACGGGAAAGGGATTGAATGCCTGTCGTTGAGAACTTCGGAGGGGCCACAAAAGCTTTGGATCAAGCTAATATTTGTGTTTTCAATTCACTCAGGCATGTGTGACCAAATAAACATCACGGTGAGCCATAGGATGGTTTCAACTTGGCCTCATTGTTTCCCGCAACGTGGTCCACTTGAGCTTTCGATATACTTCAATTTTGGGCTGGTGCCATTGTCAATCATCCATGTTTGACTCAAATCGATCGAACTTGCTCAAGGTGGTCAAACTAATTTGGTCAACTTATATCCAAGAATTTTTCCGACTAACCAGACTACTCTTGTAGTCCTATTTCTTAATATAATCAAGTCAACAAACATTTAAGATGATTAGATTCACATTCAATCATCAAAATCAATAATATACTCATCCAAGCATTTCATCGAACACGTAGGTGTTAATATCTTAAGATTTATATATCATGAACTGAAATCAAAATACACATAGGTTATTATGCAAATTCTAAGTTGACAATCATAAATCATTCACTGAACAATAGGATTGATAAACGACAACCTAAACATTTATGGTCCGCACCTTGTGACATTTCGCCCAATTTATGATGCTACTTGGGTTAGAGTTTTGAGAAAATCATTGAAATACCTAAGCGGCATACAAGCTTGTGAGAATAGGAACAAACAAGTATTGAAACCCTAGATTACAATTGGAATTCAACACTTACCTCCATTTATTGTCAGAAAAGCTCCGGTAACGACTCTTGTTACGGCGAGGAGGCTAGAGATGAGATGTGAGGGCGGAGGTGCACCAACACCCACACCCCAAGCTCTTTCGTGCCCAAATAAGGCCTTTATATAGTACCAGATTTGGTGTAAATGGCTCTAAGGGCTGGGTTTTCATTATACTAGCCCTAAGGGAGAATGTTTCTAACTTCTAGGGCTCATTATGGAGTGTACATGTCAATATACACCGTAGGATAGTTAACCCTAATGATGATCTACATATGGATATATTTGGCCCGCCATTTGGATGCATCAATCAACAGATATGATTAGAAGTCTTTTTAATGGTTACCGATGATCGATTGAGGCTGTGGCTATACGGATATGAGCGAGGAAATATCATTAACTCATGTCTCAAGTTTAATTGCGATCTAACGGTCAGAAAGCCATAACTTCATGAAAGAGCGGAAAGTATATTTCACTTAAGTTTCAGATTTCGACATAGGGGATTCGTGCGTTGCAAGCATTTAGCTTCTGGCCCAAGTTAATCCATTCTAGGCACTTTCTTGGTTCATCACCCACGATGGGTGTCAAGCCTAGTGAGATGGACATTATCTTATAATTTCGGAACTAGTGGCCCACTAACGAGCGGTCTATAGCTCGTTTGGATAATCATAGCATTTCCAAAATGAATTAGGCAGCAAGATTTCTCGTGGACAGTGATTAGGGTTTGAATTAACTATGTTCATAGTGTGGCCTATTCCCAACTAGTGAAAATGGTGATTCAGTTATAATTACTTTAAACCATTGGTTCGTAGGCTAAATTGATAATTAAGTCACTTTTGTTTGTTAATTACAATCCAGCCCCTAGTTGTCTCGTCTTTGGGTAGATCTTTAATCTAGTTGTAGTCGTCTTGATTAGTTAGTGATAGTCGGATAGATTTGAGTCCTATGTGAACAAATCACGATGTTAAACTTGATATTTAAGTGATCGGGTGGGTTCATTGGCTTTATACGGTTGATTTATTAAATTTGTACGGTTCTTTACCGGTACCACCTATGTATAGGCTCACTTCGAGAGTCAAGGGCCAATAAGCGACAATGTGGGATAATTATATCGAAGATTTTCAACGGTTTTTGAAAATTCAAAATAGCGAAAATCCATGACGTTACAATGGTCCACTAAAGCTTTGGAGATGCCTCATTTTTTAGCTCATGCCATAAATTCAGCTGGCATAATGGATAAACGGTGTAAATAAGTGATATCGATAAGCGATATACATCATAGTGGGATCCACAATTATTTGTAGCATTTTTGATTTTGTATCTAAAAAGTAAGTTGTAACGCCTTGAAAATCGGGGGTCGTGTATACACTCAACTCCCGAGTTCCCGGGGCCACTTATGACCGGTTTTTAGTAATATGCGATTAATTCAGTCAATGCGCAGCCTGAAAATTCCTGGAATATGAAGCACAACCACATAAGTCTACTGAAATGAAAGAGATCAATATATACATATATATATATATATGTCCAAAAAAATAAAGGGGTCGCATATGGCGTCCCCCAACAAAATCTTAAAAGAATAGTAAGTTCCAAAAAAAATAGAGTCAAGCCCACTGTTTAGCAATCCAATCCCACCTCTCAAGCTAACAGAGAACCGTCCATTAACTGGAAGTAGGACATCTCGTTCTCCTCCTCGAAACTCGTCTCACCAGGCTCTTCAAGCCCTGAGTCACCTGCATCTATGAACGGGTTTGGTTGGTGTTTTAAAACACCGTCCCAGAGTAGGAGTGAGTGATCATCTCAGTGTGCACTATTAGTCTTAAGTTATAACAGGCATCAATTGTAATATGAACTTAATGAAAAGCAAGCAATTATCAACATCTAACAACTCTTATTAAATGCGCATGCATGCGAGATGATATAATGCATGCCCTCGCCATAACGCTCCCTCGAGTGACTCAATCTAACGATCGCGTATGACAACACTCCCTCAAAGCGACCGCGACTTCTGAATCGTCACCCTAACTAATGCGATGCAATGCGATCGTGTTAGCCGATTTATTTATTAAGTCCATTCATCCAGCAAGTTGGGAAATCTAATACACCCCACTTATCAATGCCCTAACTGGTTACGAGGCCAAGGCCCCATCAACGCATGAGGTCTAGACCCAGCCGCCCGTGATCCCGTCGGGTTCCTCATCCCCGACTTCAAGCACATGAGGAGTGCCGAGATAAAGGGATCACTCACGGTCACTACGGGGAGGCGCGACACCCCAGCGTAGGCCGACAGCTCGGACACAGTGTCTCATTCCACCATGCCCGGCTCACAAGACTGTGGACCAGTTGCAATCGGTTATCAGTGGGCCACTTACGGTTGTAGGGTGTTCCAGGTTCCATACATGTGTGAGCAACTGGGGTTAACAAACAAGGTTGGTCAGACAGTAGGCTAGACCGTACGAGTCATGCGTGCGTGAGACAAGTGACTTCGGGCACAAGGGACCCATATAGTCGAACTACAGCCACCCGAACACTCCCGCCCAATCCACGGATCTAGCCCTAGCGTAGTCCTACCGACGGGACTATCGTCTCTCATCATGTTCCTGACCAACCCAAGAGGGTAAAGGGGATCTATAACATGTCAACCATCCAAGTCATCAACTAGCATATCATCATCATGTTTTCATACATCTCAAGCATACGAATCAAATACTCCTAACAAGCAAGCTATCGTTATCATGAAACAAAGTGCATGTGAGTTGTATGGATTTGTGAGGAAGTTAAGCACTTCCTCCATCTCAAGAAATCATGTGCACAAGAGTAATGAAGCATGCATACTATGAAGCACAATATATGGAAAAATCAACAAGGCATGAGCATGTAATCATTCAGACACAAAATCATGTGAGAGGCAAAAACAACATCATGAGAGAGCTAAGCATCCACATTCATATGATTCCAACAAACATATAATTTCCTAGGGTTCCTCTAGAATTTTAAATATAACATCCAAGCAATCAAAATCATTAAGCTCATACTAAAATTGGTGCTAGGCCACCTAAGAGTAATAGTCCGCACCTATGGATCGTTGGAGATTTGGAAAACGTCCTAGGAAAGAGGGCTTTGAGGTCGATCGGCCGGAATCCCTAAAACAAGCCCTTGCATGTGAGAGATCCAAGTCAATCCTTCTTAATACATGAATTTTCAAGAAGAATGGGTGAAGGATCTTACCTAGACGACCCACAGACGATCATTAAGGTTATGGTGAAGAGTTTTTCCTTTGAGGAGAGGTAGGGAGTTGGAAGGGTTGATCCTCTAGGGCCCACCTTGATTTAGGGTCCACCCTAGCTCAACTTCACTCACACTTTCTTCTCCTTTCTCTCTTGCTCTCTCCTTACTCCCTTGGCAGTGGTAGTTGCGGTGAGGGTTATGAGATAAGGGGTTAGGGCTTTATTTCCTATAGTTGGGCACTTTGGCCCCAAGCTTCCACAAATTCCCAAATTAGCCCTATAGGACTCCCTATTGGTATTGGGGCGGCCCTAACACCCCTCTAGCCACCAAACTTGGTGTGTAGGTGTCTCATGGCTCGATGAGGGGTCATGCAAAGTTTGGGAACAAACGAATGAACGAGTATGGGGTTTGAGCATACGATTTCAATCTTTAAGTGGCCCTGTGAGGCCCATTTCGGTGATTAGGGTGACTCTAGTAGCCCCCCGGCCATGAAACTTATAGGATAAGTGTTCCATGGCCCGATGAAGGGCCATGCAAAATTTGGAAACGATCGGATATGGGGTTTGATCGTACGGGTCCGATTTACGATCGACGGTCACCGTTCCACGATTGAGTTCTAGATTTGGTGGACGGGTATAGAAAAATACATTAAACCGTCACCATAAATTTGGAAGAAATCCGATGGCTAGAAAGCTTGGTATCTAGATTTTATTCGCGAGTGTCAGATTCCAATTCTGGTATTGGTGGGGTGCATTTAGCAAGTGCCAGATCTCAACTCTGGGTGTCCACTGGGTCCGCAGTCGGCGATGGACCACAAGCTCAGTAAGATCTACGATTTTCTAAATTTTTAAAATTTTCTGACCCTCCTCAGTCACTGAGTGGCTCACACGGGCTGTTGTTAAGTGTAAACAGGTCATCTGGCTTGGCGGACCGCACTTAGTCCGATCATGACCAAACAGGTCTAATCTAATGGACTAATCCTAAGTTTAATTTACTGGTGATACCTCATTCTGAGTAATTTAAACGGATGGTCCTGCGGCAAATCCTACGTAGACGCCTCAGAACACTGTGCTGATTGGACAGGACGTTACATAAGTGGTCAAATCAAATAAAGGAAAGAGTGCGGTACATAGGTAAGGAAATAATCATTATACATTCACATTGCATTTACTACCAAATTGAAAAATCAAACAAGCCCAAAGTGTTGAGCTGGTAAAATACATTCATGTGCCAAAATAGAAAGACGACGTGAATGAGACATACATTATAATGAGCCCTATAAAGCTCATCATAAAATTATCTATCTTTAGCTAGCTCTTTTGGGGTAGTATCCATTCCATTCCTGTAACGCCCTGAAAATCGGGGGCCGAGTAATTACTCAACACCCGAGTTCCCGGTGTCACACATCACACATTTTATGGTTTATAATTGATCAAACTAAACATTTGCGCAAGTTGGAACAACCTGGAACATGAAGCACAACCACACGTCCACTGAATGGAAGGAAACAACATAAATAGCTATATACATGTCCAAAAAAAATGAAGGGGCGCCCATGGCGCCATACAACTAAAATCACAAAAATATAACAAGTCCAAAAGAATAGGGCTGAGCTCCCAGCCCAGCGACCCCTCGACACATCTACGGGTCTGATGCGGCTCCGCCCATCGACTGAAAGTAGGAGTACTCCTCCTCCTCCTCCAGACTCCCGCAGCCAGGCTCCTCCTGATCATCGCCACCTGCATCTATGGAAGCGTCTGGTTGGTGTTTTAAAACACCGCCCCAGAGTGGGAGTGAGTGATCAACTCAGTGTAAACTATTAATCTTAAGTTATAATAGGCATCAATTATAACATGAATTTAATGAAAAGCAGTCAATTAGCAACACCTACAACTCTTATTAAATGCGTATGCAATGCAATGATATGATGCATGCCCTCGCCGTAACGCTCCCTCGAGCGACTCCATCTAACGATCGCATATGGCAACACTCCCTCAGAGCGACCTCGACTGCCGAGTCGCCACCCTAACTAATGCGATGCAATGCGATCGTGTTAGCCAAGTTTTTAGTTAAGTCCATTCATCCATCAGGTTGGGGATTCTGATTCACCCTACATGTCACTGCCCTAATCAGGTTGCGAGGCCAAGGCCCCATCAATGCATGAGGCCGAGTCCCCGCAGTCCGTGATCCTGTCGGGGTCCTCATTCCCGACTCCAAGCACATGAGGCGTGCCGATAGGGAAGGGATCGCTCGCGGTCACTACGGGGAGGCGCGGTACCCCAGCGTAGGCCAACAGCTCAGACACAGTGTCTCATTCCACCATGCCCGGCTCACGAGACTGTGGACCAATTTTAGTCTTGTTATCAATGGGCCACCAAGGGTCGTAGGGTGCATCAGGTTCCATGCATATGTGGGCAAACATGGTTAACAAACGGGGATGATCAGGTAGTAGGCTAGTCTGCACGACCAAGCGGGCATGAGACGAATGGCCTCGGGAACAAGGGCCCCATGTAGTCGAACTACAGTCACCCGAACACTTCCGCCCAATCCGCCAGACTAGCCTTAGCGTAGCCCTACCAATGGGGCTACCCTCTCTCGTCAGGTTCCTAACTATCCCAAGAGAGTAAAAAAAGGAAAACTACCGCATGCCACGACTCATGTTATCATTCATCACATCCATATCACATTCTCATGCATTCCAATCATACAAATCAAATACCTTTAACAAGCTAGCAAGTATCATCGTAGAATTAAAGTGCATGTGAGTGTGTGAGTTGGGTGAGAAGGTTTTCACTTTCTCCATCTTGAAAATCATGAGCATCCCAGCAAATAATCACACATACAATGAAGCATCACACATGAGGGAAATGAATCACAACCACAAGCATGTTATCATCCAACATCATATTATGAGAAGGCACAATGTATATCACATTTGGAAATTAAGCATGCATATTCTAACAAATCTAACAAATCATGAAAATCCCTAGGGTTCTCTCTAGAATTCCAAACATGACATTCAAGCACTCAAAATCATTACATCCACGCTAAAATTGGTGCTAGGCCACCTAAGAGCAATAGTCCGCACCTTAAATTCGGCGGAGGCTCGGAAACGACCTAAAGGCGAGGGTTTCGAAGGTTGGCCGGCCGGAGTCCCTAAAACGATTCAAGCATGAGAGAAATCTACTCCATTTCTCCTTCAAGACAAGGATTTCAAGGAAAATAGTGAGGGATCTTATCAAGGTGGCCCACAAACGAATTTCGGAGTGGCAGTGGAGAGTTTTCCCTTTTCGGAAGGGATAGGGTGTTGAAGGATCGATTCTCTTGGGCCCCAACTCGGTTTAGGGTCCACCACAACCTCTTTGCCTTCTCTTCCTTCCTTCTTCACTTTCCTTGGTCGTTAGAGAAGGGTGGAAGCTACAAGGGAGGGCCTTGTTGTTGTAAGGTGGTGAGGATGTTGAGGGAGAGATTGATTGTTGGAGATTGGGGGAAATCAAGAAGGAAAAGGGATGGGTTGTTGAGAGTTGAAGGGAGAGATAGGAGGGAGAGAGGGTTGTTGTTGAGAGAGTGAGGGGTTTATGAGAAAAGGGTTAGGGCTTATTTCCCTAGAGTTGGGTCCTTTGGCCCCATGTTCCCAAGTCTTCCCAAAATAGACTTATGGGACACCTATTGGTGTTGAGGTGGCCCTCACACTCCACAGGCCACCAAATTCGGCGTGGAGGTGTCTTATGACCCAACTAGGGTCCATGCAAAAATTGAGGGCGAACGGATGAATGGATATATGATCTGAGCAGGCACTTTCGTCCCAAAAATGGCCCCGTGGGGGCTGATCTGGTGATTGGGCCAGTTCTAGCGGCCCTCTGGCCATGAAACTTGTAGGGTAGGTGCTCCATGGCCCGATGAAGGACCCTGCAAAATTTGGAGACAAACGGATGCGCGGTTTGGTCCTACGGGTCTGATTTGCGATCAACGGTCACCGTTCCACGATCAGGTCCCAGATTTGGCGGACGGGCGTAGAAAAATATTTTAAACCACCACCACAAATTTGGAGGAAATCCGACGGCTGGATCGCCCGGAATCCCGATTTCATTTGTAAGTGTCAGGTTCCAATTTTTTTTGGCATTGGTGGGATGCATTCGGCTAGTGCCAGATCCCAGTTCGGGGTGTCCACTGGGTCCGCTGTCCGCGATGGACCACAAGCCCAGTGAGATATATGATTTTCGAAAATTTTAGATTTTTCTGACCATCCTCGATCACTGGGTGGCCCACACGGGCTGTTGACAAGTGCACACGGCCATCAGACTTGGCGGGCCACGCCAGGTTCCATCATGGCCAGCCTAGTCTGTTCTAATGGGCTGATCCTAGTTTAATCCTTTTATTACTGGTGGTACCTCACCCTGAGCAGTTTAAACGGATGGTCCTGCGGCAAATCCGACGTGGACGCCCCAGGATACTGTGCTGGTTGGACGGGACGTTACAATTCCTCTGCGTCTTAATGTCAGATTTGTTTAGACCTCAGGCCTGCGGTCGAAAATAAATTTTGATTAGATGGCATGATGGTTGGTGTTAGTTGAATATGTACTTCATCAAATAACTTTCCAAACGTTCTTTGTATTCTTCAACCGTCCCAATGTTGTCCAATCAAATCTCAGCTATCTAACCCGTGGTTTCATGATTTTCTTTATCATCCAAACATGTATTGAAAAATGAAATGCAATGTGAAACCAGTTTAGGTGTTCTTTTGCCTCTTGTTCTCACACGTGTTAAACGATGACACGTGTGCAAGATCCAAACCATTTATGCAATGCAGCATCGAGTGAAAATATCATAACCAAATATCAAGACTATTAATTTCAGTGGGCCATGGTAGTTTTATAATTACGTCTGCTCAAATCTTTTAAGGAGATATGCTGATAGCTACAGTAGCTTCTCCCGCAGTTGGAATCCGTTGTTTCATTTGGGCAATCCCAACCCTTCATTTTGTGGGTTGTATATGTGTGCATTGATCAAGTCCATCAACTGGTGGAGTAACATCTATCTATTGTTCTCTCCATGTGTTGCATTGTTTTAAGGGTGGTGATTTTGGACCGTCCATCTGTGGGCACAATTGGGCCGGGCCCAGGGCACACAAAGAACACCCAAGCAACAATCATAACCGCATGATTTGTGGTCTTCGAATGGACGGTGAAAATAGAGGAGTTGGGATGGTCCAATTTCAAAGGAGAAAATCCCATTGATGAGATGCTATTATCAAATGGAAGTTGATTTTTTCACCCTGAGAGATCATGATAGAGAAGATCAGATGATCGTCTGGAATCATCTATGGTCTGAGCCGTTCATCAAGCGAGTCTGGTGACCTGGCTCTGTGGGGCCCACCGTGATTTATGTGTTTTGTTCATGCCGTCCATCTGGGCTGGTTCATTTCAGGGCATGAGCCCAAAATGAGGCAGACCCAAAGCTCAAGTGGACCACACAACAGGAAAGGGATTGAATGCCTGCCGTTGAAAGCTTCTGAGGGGCCACAAAAGTTTTGGATCAAGCTGATATTTGTGTTTTCCATTCACCCAGGTCTGTGCGACTAAATAAACATCACGGTGGCCGAAGGATGGTTTCAACCGTTGGCCTCATTGTTTCCCGTAGTGTGGTCCACTTGAACTTTGGATACACTTCAATTTTGGGCTCATACCATAAAATGACCTGTGAAAATGGATGGACCGGATGGATAAAACACATACATCAGGGTGGGCCCCACAGAGTCCGCTCACAAAGGATAATGGTGGTGGTTGCTCATCCACCATTCAAGTGGCATACGTGTAAGGATATCTAGACCATCCAGATTTGTGTAGCTCGCTAGGGATGGAGCCCATCCCGAAAATCACACTGACCCAAATGGTCATAACAGCCAATTTCTGGCTATCAAATGGACGATTTTAAAACGATACGTTCAGTGGTCCAAATTCAAATGGCTAAGATAGTCCGGTCAGCATGATTTTCATGCCATAGTCCATCCAGAACTGCAACCACAATTTAGATGGTCCAGATTTCCATTTAGGCATGCCACATAAGCCATCCCTTCCGAGGGACGCGGATTTCCTGCCAAAGCCTTTCACACGAAGTTCCATGCCCTCGAAACCTAGGTGAGGCCCACTGTGATGTTTGTAACAAATCCACTCCGTCTATCTATTTTTTGAGCTCATTTTAGGACTTACTCCAAAATTGATCAGATCCTAGACTCAAGTGGGCCGCACTAAAGGAAAAGGTGGATAGAAATTCCTACCGTTGAAACCTCCCTGGGTCGACAGTGATGTCTACATACCATCCATACCGTTCATAACGTCATTCCTATTAGGATGAACTGAAAATACAAACATTACCCTGGTTCAAAACTTCCGTGCCCCCACGAATATTTCAACTGTGGACGTTTAATCCTCACGTTTTTGGCGTACTTGAGTATTAGATCCGTCTCATTTTTGACTCCATGTCTTAAAATGATCTCGCAAAACGGATGGACGGGGTAGATTCGTCACAAACATCACATTGGGGCCCACCTAAGTTTCGAGGGCAGGAACTTCCCGCTAACGGCTTTCCCATGAAATCCGCGTCCCCTCCCGAGGATTTCCCTTCCATGCATGCAATTGCTGACGGTCTTCACGTATAATAAATGCCTTATCCCTGACCGCATGATCTTGGCCCATTCCTCTCTAATCAATCACCGATAAATAAGCAATCTTTATTCATGTAGATTTCTTTCTCCAGTTCCTTGGACAGATCCTTGCTCTCTTTTCATTTTTCATCTGGACAGCCTAACATGGCCCATGTGATATTGAGATTTGATGGTGGAGAACAAGGCAACGTAGGTGTAAGCATGGAAGGTATGGAGATTGGTGGTGGCAATAGTAAGGTGAGATCTAACGGCTCAGATTATTCGATTTAGAAAGAAATATTGGTATTTTATATATATTTGATAAATGCTCCAATCCTCTCAGGAGTTTTATAAGTTATAGCGCTCCTACTTGCATTGGACAGCTTGGACAGTACGAGAGATCGATCTAAACCGTCCATTAAGCTGGTACATGTTTCGAGGGAAACCATGCAAAATAAGACTGATCTGATGATCAAATCCATCTTAGATTCGGCCTTTTTTTTATAGTCATTCTTTTCCCAAACCTATGGATGGGATGGTTAGGATTGCATACCAGAATTGATTCTTTTAAAACGTAAGCAATCCATAGTTGGAGCTATTAAGTAGATGGATCTAATTGTTCGTTAGGCCTATTACTGTAAAAATAATCCTGACCGTCCATATTAAAGACCACTGATCAGAAGGTTAAGATTATCGGATCAGGGTGGTGTTTGCATGGTAGCCCATGAAATGCGTTTTGGACCTAATGGACTGTCTAGATCAAGGACTGGGCTGTTTTTTGCATGGTAGCCATTATGATATATGTGTTTTATCCACACTATCCATATCTTTTATGATTTCAAAAAATGAGCCAGATCCAAAGCTTAAGTGGACCACACCATAGGAAATAGTAGGGATAGTGACACCATTGTTGAAATATTCCTAAAGCTCAACATGATGTTTATATACCATCCAACATGTTCTAAATTCATACAAACCTTCCCAAATGGAAAACACAAATATCAGCTTAATTTTTTGTGCCCATTGTCTACTGAATAAACTTTTGTGGGGCCCATTGTGATGTATATGTTTTATCCACACGGTTCATCTCTTTTGACCACTTGTCTTAGGGCATGAGACTAAAATCAAAGTATATGGAAAGCTTAAATGACCTGCAACAGATGAATGGTCCACTTGAGATTTGAATCTTCATAAGGTTTGGGATCACATCCTAAAATAAAATGGAGAAACAGATGAACGGCATGGATATACAATAAATACATCACGGTGGACCCCATACGGTTTGGGTAACACACACCAAAGGTGTTAACCGAGTAACGACTAATCTACTCCCGTGTTATAGTACCGTACATGAGTAGTTGCAAGCAGTAGTACATGAGCAGTTGCAAGCAGTAATAAGTATTAATGGTGTATAGGGCTGTAAACGGTCCGGGCCGGCCCTGGTTGGTCTTGGCCCGGACTTTGAACTGTTTCGGGCTGGGCTGGCCCTATTCAAAATTTTGATTATGCAGGCCTGAGCCCGGCCCATGGATACCCTTAGCTGTGTGATGTTTTAAGTGTCATAAATATTATAGCTGTGTGATGGAGCCAGATTACCAGAGACATCCAACTTCTAGTACTTTTCAGTGGACCGGGGTTGTCTATTGATACCGTCGGTGGCCACCGACTATTAGACAATGCCTTGTAGGCTCCACCACCATGTATGTGTTTTATCCATGTTGTATGTCCATTCTTTTAAATTTTTTACGGTTTGAGTCCAAAAAAGAGGTAGATTTAAATTTCATGTGGACTCAGATTCAACACACCCTCCATATATATATATATATATATATATATATATATATATATATATATATATATATATAGGCGCTCACCTGCGAACCAGTTCGTACGTAGTACGTACGAACTTTTTTGATGACCCATCATACGTGATGTTGATCCAAAATCTGAACCGTTCATGTGAAGCAGCACATAGTGAAACTCCCCAGGACCAAGTTTTACTTTTATCTAAAACTGTTATCCATACCGTCCATAGCAAAGAGAAATTCAAATCAAGAAAAGAAGCTCTACATTTTTCACGGTCCACCAAAGTGTCGGATCAAAGTAAAAATTCATACTATGGGGTTTCATGAGGTTCATGTGAACCGTTCAGATTTGCTTCATCACGTATGATGGGTCATCAAAAAAGTTCGTACGTACTATGTACGAACTGGTTCCCTATATATATATATATATATATATATATATATATATATATATATATATATATATATATATATATATATATATATATGCTATTGCTATTGGACTTTTGGATGTACTTGATATTTGTGTTTTTTCTTTATTCAAGTACATGTGACTGGATTAACAGAGTGGATGGCAAATAACCATAACAGCTAGCCCTAGGAAGGTTTTAATGGTGAGTGACCCATTACAACTGTTTTCTTGAGTCGTGGTCTACTTGAGAATTGGATGTCTTATTTTCAAACTTCCGTCTTAAAAATATTACCTAGAAAAATAAATAAATAGGGTAGATAAAACATATAATTTATGGTGGGGCCAAAGTGAAGGTGGAGCCAAAGATCACTACCTGTCAAGTGGCCATTTTGTTTTTTATTAGGACGCGGGTTGCCTACCATCCCACTGTGCTATGTGGGCTATTATATATGTATCTTATTTATATCTTTCATTTTTTTTTTTCGGTCTATTTTATAACACGAGCCTAAAAATGAGGCAGATTCAAAACTTATATAGACCACACTACGGGAAAGAGTGGTGATTGAATACTCACCGTTAAAAATTTCTCAGGGACCCCGAAAGTTTTGAATTAAGCTGATAATTGAGTTTTCTCTTCATCTATAAGTGCATAACTTAATCAACAGGTTAGGATGAAAAATAAACATTAGCGTAGGCTTTAGAAAGTTTTTAATGGTGGGCATTCAATCGTCACTGTTTTCTCATGGTATGGTCCATTTGACATTTAGACCTCCCTCATGTTTTGGGCTGGTGCTCTATGATAATACGAGACAATAGATGTATCGCTTCGATGAAAGAAATATATATCATGCCCGGCCAATAGATCACTGTCAGTAGCCACTTGCTACTGACACTATCGCATCCTTGTTTTTTTATTACAGGAGGTGATTTCAAAGGAAGCGGCTTGCAGGTGTACCACGCACCAGCAAGTGGGAAACGGATTGGCTACTCCCCCTTCCACCAATGGCTGGTGGTCGGTGCTATGTGGGCCTCAACATGAAGTATGTGTTTCATCCATGCCGTCCATCTATTTTGCTAGATCATTTTATAATATGAGACTAAAAATGAAGTATATCTCAATCTTAAGTGGACCACATCACAAGAAACAGTGTTGGGTGAACGTTAACTACTGAAAACCTTTTGCGAGCGATAAAAGTTTTGTGTCAAGCTGATCTTTGTTGTTTCCCTTCAACTGGGTCTGTATGACCTAATCAACATACTGTATGTCAAATAAACAGTACAGTGGGCCTTAGGAGGATTTTAATGGTGGATATCTAATCACTATGGTTTTCCTGTGGTGTGGTCCACCTGAGATATATATCCCTCTCATTTTTGGGTTCAAGCCCTAAAATGAGCTGAAAACTGGATGAAACACATATATCCTGGTGGGACTCATAGAGCACCAACCATCGGTGCTCTATTGGCCCCACCATAATGTATGTGTTTAATCCAAACACCAAAGTGAATAGGCTTACTCCCATGCTATTAAGAGACAATCCACCAACCAAGTGCATTATTGCTAACTATCATTTATTAGAATTGTAAAAGACACAATAAATGCATATGTAAGGTATTGTTACTGGATTGGGTGTATTACATGTTTTCTAATACTAAATGTATGTACTAAAAAATAAATCTAAGATTTACTTTTAAATTGCATTTGGATTGAACATGAATGAAGCAAAAATTCATCGTCCATAGGATTAGTAATCTCATCTCATACTTTTCAACACAAGGCTCATTTTCCAAAGCCAACAAAGTTAATTTACATCCTATCTTACACTCTTTCCAAACATGTCATTCATAATTTGAAAGTGGAATTAGTAATGCAATCCCATTTAATACAACTTAATAGCTCTGTCCAAACAGGCCATAAAGGTCCAATACGAAGTATATTCAAATTCTGTAAAACCTATAGTTAAGATATCTATACATAATCTTGTAGATGAGGAGAAGATTAAAGATTATACTTTTGGTGCATGGGCCAACAAAAGTGATAAAAAACCATATCAACGGTTTAGATCACTGATCCAAGGAACCAAATCTCTATGAACTGAAAATCCTGGCGTGCCTTGTATACATATTATAATATGACAGACGCACACCATAAACCTCGACAAAGCATCTAAATATAAGATATTAAACTCTGCGCCTCCGCGGTGTTTTCAAAGCACAAAATCTCGTTATTGCATTGCATATGAGGGAGTTATTCACTTATTTGATTCGGTGGCTGAGTACGAAGATTCATGCTCGTGCAATGTCTATTGCACACGTGGCATTAATGTATCTCAATCCAACACATCCAAACTATTGAATCTTTTATTGATTGGTCATGAACCAAGAATCACGATATAATATATATATATATATATATATATATATATATATATGGGAAAAGGTACTCTGCGCTCGAGCGTAAAGCGGTTTTACGTGAGGTCGAGCTGATGTGGGCCCCACCGTGATGCCGTTCGAAAATCTACCCTCTCAGTCAGATGCACCATTTCAGAGGGGGCCCATACGGCCGAAAATCAAGTTAATCGTACTTTTGTGGGCCACACCACGTACAGAAGTTGAGAAGGGGCTGTGCACCAATGAAACATTCAAAACCATTTTTGGGGACCTTTCGAGACGTTTTTTGTTGATCAACACCGTCCATCATGTGTGTCCCACTTGAATGTAATTTTAGACTAAGTTTCAGGTGGTATCCACAACTCAGATGGGGCCCACCAAGTGCTTTTACATGTTTTTACGTATATACTTATGTTTTTTGATGATATGACCCCCCTGAGTTACATGGACGGCTGATTTTGGGCCGTGTGGGCCCACTCTGGCCTCGTGCATCTGGTAGATGGTGTGGATCTTCGAAAGATATCACGGTGGAGCCCACACAGCTCGACCTCACGGGCGACCGCTTTACGCTCGAGCGCATAGTACCTTTTCCATATATATATATATATATATATATATATATATGGAAAAGGTACGATCGTCCGTGAGGTTAAGCTGTGTGGGCCCCACCGTGATGCCTTTTGAACATCAGCACCGTCCACCAGATGGGCGAGCCCAGGTTGGGCCCATACGGCCCAAAATCAACCGTCCATGTAACTCAGGTGGGCCATACCATTGGCAAACATAAGTATACACGCAAAAATATGTAAATACACTTGGTGGGCCCCACCTGAGTTGTGGATACCACCTAAAACTTGGTCTAAATTACATTCAAGTGGGACACACATGATGGACGGTTTTGATCATCAAAAAACGTCTCCAAAGGTCCCCAAAAATAGTTTTGAATGTTTTAATGGGGCACGGCTCCTCTGAACTTCTGTAAGTGGTGTGGCCCACAAAAGTCACGGATTGACTTGATTTTCAGCCATCTAGGCCTCCTCTGGAATGGTGCATCTAGTGGACGGTGTGGATTTTTGAAAGGCATCACGGTGGGGCCCACACCAGCTCGACCTCCCGAACGACCGCTTTACGCTCGAGTGGATAGTACCTTTTCCCATATATATATATATATATATATATATATACCTCACCTGTCCTATTAGCGGCCATCATATGGATTGACTGTCAAAATCAGAAGCTGATGCCCGGAAATTAGACTTCTCCACCGTCCACTCTATCTGATTTTGTGTCTGTAATCCATCTTCAGTAGACCCCACAATTTGAGCAGTTTGGATTGATACACGCGTAGGGCGCATGTGCTACAGTTGCGTACATGCGCATGGATGGTGATACTGTGACCGACTGTGAGTGCTTCATCTTTGAAAATATTAGCACTGTAGACGCCTGTTTTTTATGCGTTTTTTCTATACGGCCAAAACCTTATGTCATGAAAGTGTATTTTTCAGGCATGGAAAAATGGTTTTGGACAAAAATATTTCTAATTTTTAGGTAAGAACGGTTTTAAAAAAATAGGGGCATTTCCATCTTTATTAGGTTGACAGTAGGAATAGAGATCTAAATTGGTAAGTAGGTTTCGTTGAGGTGAATGAAAGGTCGCGTCTATAGTAAAAAATTATTTTTGTAAACCCGAATCTTGATCGGGTCCACTGATTGGGTGGGGTCCACTCATCTGGTTGGCCACACACCTAAACTCTTTTCACAGCTGTCCGTTTTCTCCTACATCTGCTGCCCACTAAACGCCGTACCTTCTTGACATTGGCACACCTCTTTCATGATTTCTCAGGCAGAGGGGAGTGATTTGATACTCTGATTGCGTGTGACGTTTGATACGCTTAAAAATGGCACACGTCCACCCCATCAACCCGAATTAGTTGTGGAACCCGTTGTCACTGACTCATCATCCAAAATCAGAATGCTTGAGCAATCCTATCCCATGATTCATGGGCACCTGTTTGTTGAAATAAGACCATTGGATTAGTTTTCAATCTTAACCGTCCAATAGATGTCCACCAGTCTGATGTTCAGATCATCACATAATCTTAACATTTGGTTCATCATACATAAACTGGTCCCAAAATTTAAGCGGTTTCATTTGAATTACATGTATGCCATCAAGAATGCAATTTGTAAATAATTTGCCTGAGTATCATCCATCACGCTCCACCAGAGTATCAAAGCTTTGTGAACAAGTGCATGGAGACCATTACTACACGTTTACATGATGATGTGTCGTATATGTATATCCACCTTGATGATGCGAATATATTGCACATCTGCGGTTCCAAAGGGGCCCACCTTGATGATGTGCTGTATATCCATGCCGTCCATCCGTTTCTCCAGCCTATTTTAGGACGTGCTCCAAACATTCAGAAGATCCAAATCTCAGGTGGACCATAACACAGGAAACAGTGGTGATTGAATACCCACCATTAAAAACTTCTCCAGACTCACCGTAAGAGTATCCACAATGTTTATTTTCCATCCAACCCGTTGATAATATCAAACAGACGTGGATTGAGGGACCATACAAAGATAATTTTGATCAAAAACTTTTGTGGCCTACAAAAATGCTTTTAATTTCCACTGTCCACTATTTATAGTGGTGTGGTCCACCAGAGATTTTTATTCTCTTAATTTTTTGGAAAACGTCTAAAATTATCTTAAAAAACGGATGGTCGGAATGGATATACTATATATTGATCAAGTTGGGCCCACACGGTAAGGGTAACACCTACTAAGGTCTTATCCGGGCAACACATCCGCTACCGAGGATGTGCCAGTGTCACGTGTGGGGTAGAAAAAAACAAGGGGTCTCCGACGCTTCATATGCTACACTGACTGCCTACGACACTTCATATGCAGGCACTTTGGAACGGCATATGTGGAACATATTAACTCAAATCAAACCGTCTAAATTGTGCAACCTACGTTAATTCGTAAAATTCAGATTGTTTGGACAATCCTAACATATGGTTTTCTGAAATATGACAATTTGTTATTTTCATTTTCAACCGTCCAAAATATATACAAAAATCTTATAGGTAGATGAATAAAAGAATTTGATTTTCGTTTAATGATACATCTAAGTTAGTACTCATAATTTGGACGGTTATTTTTAATTAATTGTTTTCCACATGTGCAATTTCTCTGTAATTTCTAGTCGCCTGAATATCATCCATCACACATTGCCCGAGCATCAAAATATTTCTTATATATTTAAACCCCCCAAAGCATCTTCTCGTGGAAAGTAAGAAGCGCGTCTCCCCCCCTCCTCTCCAGAATCTCAAATCCCATCCGTTGGTTAGCTCTACGAGTTCTCTCGCAAATGGTACTCTCTCTCTCTCTCTCTCTCTCTCTCTCTCTCTCTCTCAAAGCGTTTTTCTGATATGAGAAATATCAGATGCAGGGGCGGTAGCGGAAGTTACGATGCATCCCTTGTTTTTTCCTTTTACTTGTAATATGTAGAGAGTATCCTTTCCGTATAGTAGGTGGACCACACCATGATGGTCAGTTGGTGAAAAAATCATTCTGATCCACTCATTAGATGGGCCACACCACCACTGAAATGAGTCGTATCATCGGCTGTCAGTTGATATTGATGATGTGTCCCTCTCTATGGGTGGATGGGCCTATTATTCGTAACAGATCATCACCATCGTGTGTTCCACCTTTTGTACGGTTAGGATGTTCTGCATACGTTGCTTACGGTGGGGAGAGAATGGCGGAATCGAACTTGTGATGCAGCGGCTGCATCGCCTGCGGTTCGCTTATTTTGAACGCTTTCTGAGGATAGGAGTGGTGGTCTCTAACATGCGCCCAATGGGCTACCTGCTCATTTTAGTATTCTCCTTAAAATGCGCCGCCCATTCAATGCAATGATTAGTCTTATAAAACGGGGAGAAACGCCCAAGCACAAAGTTGTGTGGGACCATTAATAAACAACGCTTTCTCTCCCCCCAACTTGCCTCTCTTTCTTAAAATCTAATCCGTTAAAACGGTGGGCCACATGATAGAGATTACAAGGGGTGAAAATTAGAATGTTGGATTCATGAGACCATTTACACCGTTGAAATCAATGGACAGACGATGGTTTGAATCATTTTACATTTTTGGCCCACTTAATCTATGGATTGTTCTAAAAGTTTCTTCAGATACTCTTCATCATATGGTCCACTATTTTTACGGATGGGATTTATAAAACATTGTGTTTGAAAGCTAATATAAAATGATGTATATGAATACAATCTCGGGGATGGCAAGTATTTGATCCTTGACCGTGTACATCAACAATATCCTCGGGTTTCCGGATTGTACAAGTGGAGTACTTTTCAGAGATCTGTACCGTTGATATATTGTGTCCCACCATGGATAGCCAATTTCCAAGAAAATTCTCAGATTGGAAGATTCTAGCCACCGATCTTGGGCTTTTTTTAAAAAAAATTGGCTGTGGACCGTCGATTAGAGCCGTTATATTAGTGAGATTGTCAGGTACGGTCCATCCAAGGTGGGGCTCTATGCACGAATGGTCTGACTACTGAAGTATGGTGCACTTGCACAAACTGAAAACTCGATTGTAACGTTCATATCTTCCCTAGAGTGCCGGATAATTTGTATTATAGAACGGGAAGCGGATTGCGTCTGTGGGGCCTACCGTGATGAATGGGTTTTATCCTCTCCGTCCATCCCTTTTTTCATATCATTTTAGGATATGGGATTAAAAATAAGTTAGATCCAAGGCTCAAGTGGACCACACCACAGGAAGCAGTGTTGATAATGATGCTCACCGTTGAAACGTTCCTAGGGCCTACTGTTGTTTATTTTCCATCCAACATGTTCATAAGGTCACGTAAGCATGGATGAAGGGAAAATACAAATTTCAGCTTGATCAAAACTTCTACGGCTCTTAAGAATTTTTAACGGTGGGAGTTCAATCTCAACCGTGTGGTCCACTTGAGCCTTGGATCTGTCTGATTTTTGGGATCATATCATAAAATTATCTGGAAAAATTGATGGACGCCATGGATAAAACCCACACATCACTGTGGACCCCACAGACCCCCTGCCTGGACCGAGACTGTCCAAGCAGGGGCAGGACCGCAATCCGCGTCCGAAAATAACCGGAGCTTCTTAAAAACTGGGTGCAAATATCAATGAGGAGAGTACACGATACTCAGGTTGTGTAAGACGCTTTATGCTCAGGCACTCATAAATTATACACGTGGCATTTATTAACTTAAAAAAAAAACCGACTTAGATTGTGCAGCCAACTGTTGGGAAATCCGAATCCCATGATCATATTGGTTGAACAATCTTAACCTTGATTTGCAGAATTTAATTTATTTTTTTGTAAAAATAGGACCATTGGAAATTTTTATTTTTAACCGTCCCATAAATGTCCACCCATCTTATAGTTACATAACCAAGTAACCTTAATTTGGAATGTTTAATTTGACTATTTATATTGATATGTGCAATTAATTTCTGTAATTTCTAAGAGCCTGCGTGTCATCCATCATACTCTGCCAGAGTATCAAAGCTTTTCTCCGTATCAATTTTAAATTAGAAAATTTTAAGTACATATTTTTTTTTTGTTGGGATTTAGCGTAGTATAGATCAAACGTACTACTCACCTTTTTTTATTGGACCGAAAAAATCTTAAGTACCAAAGTAGACCTTTATTAATAGTGATAAACTCTCAAAAAAATAAAAAAATACCCTGCTTTACCTTAACAGGCAAGGATATTTTCATAAAAAAATCAATATAGGTATCTTAAAAATGCTTTTGGTGAGATAAGTTGCCGGGTGGCAAAAAAAAAAAAAAGATGCATTGTACCGACACGTCTATAGTGCTAAGTTTTTCTTTTTTTTAAAAAAAAAAACGTAACTTTGTTGATTTCAGGGCTGACAGTCTTGTGTTAGTTTTGCACCATTTAAAAGGTGGGGATACAACCTCTTCACATGTGGCACTGATGTGCAGTTATCCAGACCATTCAATTTGTGTGTCTCATCGTGGATGGAGCAAAACTCTAAAATCTCACTGATCTAGTAATCCTAACTGTCCAATTAACGGCTTTTAAATGGGCGGTTAAAAGTAATTATTAAGTGGTCCAAATCCGAAGGGAAGAATCGATGGTTAATATTTCAATTACATTCCACCCATAAATGGTTTAGCAATTTGGACGGTCTGGATTGCCATACAACTATGGCATTTGCGCCCATTTTTTTTTCCTTGGCTTTTGTACGAATAAGAGGGCATTATTTTTGCTGACATGGATGGAACGACTTCATGGACTGGATCCACCCCGTCCATCAGGTCCGGCGCCCTGTGTTGGGAACAGGGCCTAAGAAACAGTTCTATTGCACACTCAGATGGGCCACACCATGGGAAAAAGTTGAGAAGGAAGGTTACACCATTAAAATAGTCTATATTGTGTGGGGTCCACCATCTTCTTTATATGCCATCCGATCCACTTATCTAACACACCAATTCAGGATGATTGGATTACTAAAAATCAAGACATTACCCAACTCTCACGTGGGGTATACACCCACATGAATTTAGAGGTCTTAAGCATAAATTTATATTGTTCCCTATGGTGTGGCCAACCTAAGTTTGGGGTTTGACTGCTTTTTAACATCCATCGGGAAAGTGCCATATCACACCTAATGGACGGAGTGGATCTTATGCATGTTTGTTCCATGCATTGGACGATTGGTGCAAGTTAGATCATTCTGCATGCATATGCAAGTTATGCTACCACAATCTTTATTTAGAAATAATTAGCAAAGTAGACAGTGTCTTTTAGGGTAATTAGTTTTTTCGCTGGCGGGAAACTTAGACGGCGGAAGGCGATTTTTAGGGTACGGACGGACCAAAATACCCTCGGGTTAAGGTAAGAAGTAGGTGAAAAAGGAGGGTTATTTTCGTCCGAAATAGGTTCTCTGTACAGTCGGTGGCCTATTTTGGTTATCTAAGTTTGTGGTCAGTTGCGTTGGGTCCAATAGGTGAAAAGTCGTGCAATAGTAAAAAAATTACCCCTTTATTTAAATGATCCACAGCTAGCAAGGGAGCCTGACATTTAAGTGGTGTACACATTAAGGAGTTGTATGATAATCAAATGGTATATGAAGCTTGATATGTAGCAGTAGATGAGAATAGCTTGTAAACTCTTAATCAGGATTACATGAATTGTCCATGACTTGATGAAAAAGTATTTGTCCGTAGCTTAATGAAAAATCGTCGTATGAATGCAGATTTGAAAAGAAACAATTAGAGGAATGGACGAGTCCGTACAATGCTTTTTTTATTTTCACTAGCTGGAAACTTATTTCGCAGAAAACGTCTTTTTAGGGTTTGGACGCTGGTATTTTGACCAAAATACCTCTATCTGTTAGAGTAAACACCTGAAAAAAAAAACAGGGGTATTTTGATCTTTTTTGGGTTCATCCGTACTACCTAGGTCTACTTTCACAATTATGGTTTCAATTAATTGCCATTCAATAAATGTCCATCGGTCCGATCGAAGAATGAAAATAATCAAATAAGATGACACTTGTTTAAAATAGGACCAAAGGAAGTTTTAACTTCTTCTCTACTTCTCTCCTTTAAGAACACATATTTTTTGAAATAGGACCAATGAATATTTTTCTTATTCTACCATCCCATAAATGTTCATTCCAATTTAAGAGTCGGATGATCAAATATATCAGAACTTTTTATTGATGGACAATTGTTTATCGAAATAGGATGGATAGATATTTTTCATTATCAATTGTCTTGTAAATGTCCATCAATCCAATTTAGGAGTAAGAAAATTAAATAAGCTATAATTTTGTAATTTTTTCCTAAATCTCTGTTGGAGAAACAATTAAAATTGAAATAAGACCAGTAGATATTTTTCATTCTTAACTATCTCATAAATGTCCACCAATTGAATTTAATTTTTGGAACCTCCTCATTCTGGGTCACGTCCTAAATGATTTCGAAAAATGGATGAACGAGTTAGATTTATCACAAACATCATAGTAAGCCCCACGCAGAATCCTTTCGCATGATCTTATCCTTACGTGGAAAATCCTCTTGCAATTCCAAATTTCCGTCTGAGAGTGCAAGAGAGAGTCTTCTCCTCATCTTATAGCTTACATGAAAGGCTCAAAATAAATTCCCTACATTACAGTGTGCAGGAGACCATTACTCTCTCTCTCTCTCTCTCTCTCTCTCTCTCTCTCTCTCTCTCTCTCTCTCTCTCTCTCTCTCTCTCTCTCTCTCTCTCTCTCTCTCTCTCTCTCTCTCTCTCTCTCTCTCTCTCTCTCTATATCTCTATATATATAGAGAGAGAAGATATATATATATATATATATATATATATTCAACTATTCCTTAACCGTCCACCCATCCAATCTACGACCAATGCATATTTTTCATTCTCAACCATCTTATAAATATTCACAAACATATTGTTGGCGAATATTTTGCCTTCTCAACCGTCCAATATATGTCTACCTTATGATCAAATAAGTTATAACTTATTTGTTGAAATAGGACCAACGGCTGGGAGCAGATTAAGTACAGCCTCGGCCTCACCCAAGACGGTGCAGCCCACACTGTGGGGCCCACCTGGCTGTATGTATTTTATATCCATACTGTCAGTCAGTTTTATTTCAGGGCATCAACCTAAAAATGAAACCGACCCGAATCTCAGGTGAATCATACCATAAGCAACAGTGTTGATTGATGATTAAACAGATCCGGATCTCAGGTGAATCATACCATAAGCAAAATTGTTGATTGATGATTAAACAGATCCGAATCTCAGGTGAATCATACCTTCCCCAACGGCTATGTTTCATTTTCAACCGTCCAATCAACGTTCACCAATCTGAGTGTTGAAATAATAAAATAATTATGAAGTTTTAGTGCACGGTACAACTTGGACACGCCTTTTATTTTCATTCCTTGTACGCCACGTATGCAATTTCATCCACGTGGCGTTATTTATGTTTATCCAACCGTCCGATTCAGTGGGCCCACATGACAGTACTGATTTATACGAAATCCACTGCCCAACAGCTCCACCGGCAAATGGCCCCAAATGGCCATCTGTCACAACGTCCAAACGCGGCCTTACCACGACGTAAGGTCGTCTGTCGTCTTATCGATACCAACCGTCCAATTTGGTGAGCCGACATAACAGTATTCACATAACGGAAGACATGCTACCAAATCCACTAACAGCTTAGCCGGCAAAACGGCCATTTGGCACAACGTCCAAACGCGGCCTTATCACGACAAAAGGCCCACTGTCGTTTTATCCGTTTAGCAATGACGGGACTTGAATAAGGTGGTACAACCCATGCACTTACACGTGGCATACACATGCATGCACATCTATCCGGGCCGTTTAAATTGTGGGTCACATTGTGGATGGAGCATAAGACGAGATCGGAGTAATCGTACGATCTTAACCGTCGAAATTGGTGACAATCAATTGGATGGTCAGACAGAAAATACTCAATGGTTTGGATTAAATGGGAAAGATCAGATGGTTAAAGCTGTCCAATTTGTGTGATTTTAAGGGTTTACTCTATCCATATTGGGACCCACAATTTGTAAGGTCCAAAAATAGCGCGCTTGTTTGCCACGTGGACAGCAGATGGATTGCACCACCGTACTCCTCAGTGTTGGTGGTTCAGACGTACACATGGCATAGTTAAATCCAGACCGTCGAAATCGAATTTGACCAATCGCTGCTTTCCTTTTAATTTGGATGGTCAGGATTGATTTTCTGTGTGATTTTAGATACATGGTTCATTCCCAAGGGGACCCACAATTTGGACGGTCATGATAGCTGTAGTCAGTGCTGCGTGTGAGAAGGATGAGTCAGCAACAGTCATTAACGTCAGAACTGATTTCTTGTTGGGCGCAGGTTAAGGAAGAGGGGGCTGAGGGGAAGGCGGTGTTTCTTACGCCCCCTCTGGCACTAGAGGGTGGATTGGCCGTTGATCACAAGGTTCCCAGTAGTCTCGAGCGCATTTTAAGCTTATTAAAAAATGTACGGCCAGGATCTGATCTCACCCGATTACAGGCAAGTCTTTCCTCTTTCAAGCGAGCCCAACTCATGGATTGAAGAGAAATGATTACGTACAGGCGATTATGTGGACTTTCATATACATATCTGTCTTCAGGCTGATTTGTCACGTGTGTATGACATCTGAGCCGTGCAAAAGATGGGCCACTGCATGAATATCATCTGGTTTGAAAATCAGATTGACCGACTCGTTGGGTGGGTCGCACGTGTTTGCTGTCATTCCACGGCTATCAATGTATTTGAAGGTGTGGCCCACCTTTGGGTGGACTAGCCTCATCTTCATGTGTTCCCCACCTTCTGCACCGGTACCACCAAAGATCACATACGTTCAAATGTATGGTATAGGTTTGATGTGCGTGGGATGCACCCGCGTTGTACATGTAGAATCCAAACCGTCCATTTTGGCTGCCTCCTTTTATTTACCGTACATGTTAAAAATAATCCTGATCCAAAACTCGAGTGGGACGCACCACAGATACTCATAAAACATGTATATTCACTTTTTGTGGTCCACCTGAGTTTTTGAATGGCCTGAGTATTGGTGTGTCCCTTATTCCTGGTGCGTCAAACCTGATGACTTGGTTGGATGACATATATACAACAGGTGGACCCCACATTCCATCTGAAAGTTACTATGGTGGGTACCTCCCTTCACAATGTCGTGTGGCCCACCTGAGTTATGGATCAGGCTAGATTTTGGGTTCGAGGCATTAAAATGACAGGCACATCTAATGGATGGATGGATGGCATCACACATCATGGGTCTCTAGACAGCTTGAACATATGTTAATTCCACTGTTTGGATGTGAGTGTGGATGGGAAATCCAAACCGTCCATCTAGTGGCCCCTAAAGTGGATGACCTACAGGTTTGAAACCTGTCCATCCAGTTGTTGGCCTTCAACTTGAAAGTAGAACTGATGAACTGCTTACATTCCTTGGGTACAACTGATGGCTAGGATCATCCAGGCAGGGGCCACTTGCTACTTGATGATTGTGGACTTGTTGAATTTTTCAGGTGATCCTAACCATACAATCAATGCAATTCTCGGATTATGGTTACTCCACAAGAGGGCCCACTAGATTAATGGTCCGAACCATTTTGATCTATTCCCATCACATATAACCTCATAAGCAGTGCCTGTTATATGGGGCCTTGCAGAAGCTTTCCGAAAACGTTTTAGAGATTTGTTGGGCACCGTGATCGATGGTTATGATGATGTAAAAGTGAGGTTGATCCTTAACCGTTGGATCAAGCTGATCATATGATGGAAGGTGTGGGAGGAAGGTTCAAGGTTTGGTGTAGAAGATTAGAAAGACCCACCTTGTCGCTTGATCAGGTCCTTTTATCGTTTATAGAAAATAATGCACAGTTTTCAATTCCATGAGACCATTTGAGGGCCTGTTTGGATGATGCCAGTAATTGTGATGTTGTTAGCATACAAATTGAAACTATGCCATCCATCCTATCTGCAAAAAACCATTGCTGCCGTCGGATCATGGAAGTGAATTGGCTTATCTACTCTATGGTTGATTTGGACGGGCCACCAATTTCAATCTTTCAGCTGTTGTCAAAACAGATGTCTTGAATCTTACATTACTGTGCTGCTCAACCGGTCGAGGGGCTGGCTCGACCTACTAAGAAGTAGAACGTTACAACTTTCTTCACTTATGCATGAGAGTGGATAAACAATAAGAGTCAGAAAGCCCTAGAAGCGTTGAGATAAAGATTGCGACTCAAAGTCTATTTAAAGCTCTTTCCGCATAGTTTTTTGGTATCCGGGATGTTTGACCCTTCGGTCCGGTCGTTGAGGGTCAGTCGAAGCTCGTCTTCCATGACCGATCGTGCCTTTGACCTTTGACGAGTCGAGTGGCTTACGACCAGGTAAAATCTCTTTTTGACCCAGAGGATCCACTTCGAGGTTACGCAGATTCTGCGCAACCCTCGACTAGTCCACTTGTTAGGGATTTGTGTTTGCTTGGTGCCACTGGATTGCTATCCTAGATCCATATCTGTGATTCCGCAGCACAAATCCCCAACATCAGCTTCGTCAATGCTTGAAAATTATTTAGGCTCATTTATGGATAATTAGTTGATGTTATTAGCATATGAATTGGCTCATCTACTCCATTGTGGAGGTGAATTGGCTCATCTACTCCATCGATGTTGTTAGCATATGAATTGGCTCAATTGATGTTGTTACTATCGAATCGTGGAGGTGAATTGGCTCATCTACTCCATCGATGTTGTTAGCATATGAATTGGCTCAATTGATGTTGTTACCATCGAATCGTGGAGGTGAATTGGCTCATCTACTCCATTGTGGTTGATTTGGGCAGCTACTGATTGACCAAGTAACATCCTCTCGATCTCCAGATCCATGCTAGCCGCCAACCCAAGTAACACCCTTATGGATGTCATCTTCACCACGGTAAGATCTTTTTCGGTTCTTTGATTCTTGTAATTTTTTGCTCGATCTAAAACCCTTAAACATAAATGCAAGTTTCATTGAAGTCTAGCTGCCTACATGGCATATGGGAGTGAACCCAAACCATCCATCAGGTGCATCGTGTTATGACCATTCTGCCAAATTGAAAGTCAGCCCTTACATTCTTGAAGTGGGCCACTGGCATCCCCAAAATCTAGACCATTAGTCAACTTTTGGGTGCAACAGTAAAAAGTTGAAGAAGTGAGCTATGAAGTGAGTTGGGCTAATTTGTTAATTTAACTGTCATCCAAACGGGCCACGGTGACTTTTTATCACGAATAGCAAATATGAATCTTTGGGACACACAAACATTTGCTTTTTAGACTTATGGGTTTCTGTTTTTGCCAATGTAGCTTCCTCCTATCTTCAATCTGCCGAAATCACAACTTCAATTGTATGGTGAGTCTGTGTACTGCATTGGTGAGGATATGCTGAGCAGGTGTGCTAATGGAAAGAACGCTCTAGAGAGATTCACGAGTGTTGTTGCGTGGAATATATCGACAGCTCGGCCAGGGATCTTTGGTTTTGCACCGTTCAATCCCATCCTTGGAGAAACACATCATGTGTCTAGGGGAAGTTTAAATGTTCTTCTTGAACAGGTAAGCATTCATGAGGAGTGATCCATTGCACTTCCATTGAATCTATCAATAACAACTGTATAATCTTCACCGAATGGTTTTTGGGGATGTTTGGGAACATTGAAGACCATAGACAAGAAATTGGTTTCCATAGAAATCTACTTTCTGTATATGTTTGATAATAATAATAATAATAATAATAATAATAAGAGTAGTTATGGGAATCATTTTCCATTTCAAAGTTTGGCTTCAAAGAAAAAACATGGCTATTAATTTCTTTCAAGAATATGTTAATTGTCGATTTTCACAGTTACGAGAGAATTCATATCATTTTACCATTGACCTTTTTCATGGAAAACAACTATGCTGAACAAACAAGATAACATAACTTGAATTTATTTCCAGGGTTTTCTTGACAATAGGATTCATCATTCATCTATAATTTTCCTCCCTTTCCAAACAAAGATAAAGGAAGGAAAAATGCAATTTTTATCCCATGTTTTTAAGGCACACACCCCTTGTTTCCACTTTCGGCACTGAAATAATACCAAGAGATAGAAAATGGCAGTGTATGCATCATTAACTAGGGATGTAAAAATCGTTTTCATAGACTAAATTTAGTAAAATGGGAGTTGTTTTGTACTCTGGCAAACAATGATGATCGGCTCCAACCTAAGACCTCAGTCTTGAAACATGTCTTGTCTCCCATTGACCTATGGGCTTGAATCTGAAGTGTACATTTGGCATGGATGAACTTGAATTGAACCGTCCATATCGTAGGAACACCATGGATAGATTGGAATCTCAAATCCAGATTGTTTTGGTTATTGTAATATTTGATTAATGGACATTTGTTTTCTGAATTTTGACCATTGTACTACATTTCAACCATCTATTATACTTCCAACGATTTGGAGTTCATCTATCTAATTTGATTTAGTTGTATGCCACTCGTACAATTTCTTAGTACAGACCATCAAACACCAATCAAAGTTATTCTCTTGGCTTGTTTGGGTAGGAGGAATCCACAGGAGAAGATTTTTTTATTTTTATTTTTATTTTTTCCTTTCACAAAACCACAGTTCTCCATTATTTGGATTGCAAAAAATGACAAGGATCCTCAATTACATTCTCTGGTGGAAGATATGAGATGACCATTTGTTGCCATTCCTTAATACCATTTGGAGGAATATTGTCTTTATTCATTGCAATCCAAACATGACAGAATTTATTTTCAACAAAATCACTGGTTTCCACTGTTTGGATGCTAAACAGTAAGGCATTCCCAATAGCATTTCCTTTTCTTTTTTTGGAAATCATAAATGCAAATTTGCATGTCCTCACCTTGGATTCCTCCTAAACAAATAGGCCTGATTTAATGCTAATTAGAATGGTTATTTTGCTTGAATGCTAATCTCTCTCTCTCTCTCTCCCTCTCTCTCTCTCTCTCTCTCTCTCTCTCTCTACGCAGGTTTCACATCACCCACCAGTAACTGCACTCCATGCAACAGATGAAAACGCAAACGTGGAGCTAATTTGGAGCCAAAATCCTGTACCCAAGTTCTATGGTTGGTCATTTCAAACTTTCAAATAACGTACGAAAAAAACTCTTTTTCTCTTTATGAATGACTCTAAACGGATTAATTTTTTGCTTCATTAGTACAAGTTCTGATTGCTAAACCATAAATCCAATGAGATCCGTTTTGCAGATTTTCAATTTGAGTGGACCCAAAAGATGGGCCCCATTCATGCCCCACAATCTAAGCCAGTAAAAAAAAAATTCCCTACTTTTGATAGTGTCTTTAGTCATCCTTTCCGTTTTATATCCACTGCAATTCAATGTTGAT
Source organism: Magnolia changhungtana (assembly GCA_030180095.1). Lineage (NCBI taxonomy): Eukaryota > Viridiplantae > Streptophyta > Magnoliopsida > Magnoliales > Magnoliaceae > Magnolia > Magnolia changhungtana. The sequence continues at coordinate 7,646,316 of JASAUF010000630.1, read as the reverse complement.
GTTAGTAGCCCACTAGATTAGTGGGGTCATTTGGCTTCCTGCAATCTTTAAAGGGGCTGTGAATCTATTTCCAGGAATACATTCCTAGTGAAAGAGATTGTCTGTGGTGTTTGGGTACCGGGAAAGTTATTCTCAAGAATCCAGTTCTTTTGTTTGAATATTGGAAAGAGTTATTAGTTTGCCTTGCAATTTATCGTTTTTTCCCCATGTTGGGTGGAGGTCCCACCATCTTCAACTTGAATATGTATTTACAAATGCAATTTTCATTTCTCAAGCAATCATATAGTTCTATTAACAGTTATGTTTGAGATATAGATTCCCGTTAATTGTAATTTTTATACTTTTCATAAGCCATTTACAATTGGGAAATGCTAGTGTTAGCAATGTCCCCAAAGCTTTTAATTGATGTGTGGAACGTGCAATTGTCAAACCAGGCTGTCCATTCATTTTTACCACTATGATAAAGCTAAGGTGGAAAAAAAATTGCATTGATGGTTAAGATCATTCGATTTTTACTTTTTACAAACCATAAACTGTGCCATTCATTTGTATCCCTAGGTGTAAGCCATGATTTCTATTTTCCATTCATTTGCACCATATGGGCCATTTTGTTACACTATTTTTTTTACAAGCCATAAATGTTGGGACTCACGGAAGCACACACGAAGCAGAATCAAGCAAAATAATCGCAATTGCACAAACAAACCCAATAAGAAGGCAATCTGAATTTTATGTGGAAAAACCCTTATGGGAAAAAACCATGGCACAAAGTGACGAGTAATGTACCATGAAAGCAAAATTACAAGAGATAGTAGATCGTACCGATTCGAACAACCCTCAAATCTCCTTTGAAACCTTAGCTATGCCCTTGAACCCTTTAGAGCACCTTAGAAAACCCCAATCACGTCTAATCCTTGCCCTTTGATGATTGACTGTCTCACATGCATGTTGCTGATGTTCCCATGAAGGCGGGCCATTAGCATTACCCTGTACAATTAATCTTCTTCTCTTTTTCTTTTTCTTTTTTGTCTTTTTGTTTTTTTCTTAACTTGAATTTCGAAATGTGCCTGTTTCAGGTACTTCAGTTGACGTTGTAGTTCACGGGAAAAAGCAGCTTAACCTCTTGAATTTTGGTGAGAACTATGAAATGAATACTCCCAGGCTTTTGATAAGGTTCTTTCCTGTGCCGGGGGTCGATTGGGTCGGAAATGTCAGGATACAGTGTAAGGAATCCGGTCTTGAAGCTGACTTATGTTACAAAGGCTACTCCTTTCTTGGATTCAGAAGCAGTTCCAGGTCTGTTAAGGGAAGGATTTTCGATTCTTCGTCGTCAGTCACGATATATGATATCGATGGACACTGGGACAGGTATGATAATCTTTAGAAAGTACAGTATTGCTCTATGCAGTACAGAATCCATACAAGTGGGGCCCATGGAAACCGAGGTCGTGGATCTGATCAGCCCCACCATTGATGGACCATGACCATTGAAAACTTTCGAAGGCCCCCAGTGGATTGCACAACTATCATTAACTTTGGGCATGTTTGGTTGCACCAAATATCATGATATTAGCTGCATTATCGTGATATGACCCTTAGCCAATAAAACAAAGAACAGAACTTATTTGTGAATGGATCTAAAATGGCAGAATCATTACAATGAAGGATGTCCAGAGTGGGAAACTCACGGTGTTATACGATGCAAAGGGTGCCATTTCTATACTCAAAACACCAAAATTGCAAGATCAAAAGGTAATCTCTCTCCACCCACCAATGTTTTTACAGCAGCTATGCTGATTGACCACTATGTAAGCAAAGATGAAATCTTAAGATCATGATCTTATTGGGATCGGATGGTTGGGATTGCCTGGTTTTGGGGCCCACCATGTAGGTCCACATTGTGATGTTATTGATCTTCATGCCTGATTGGTGTGTATGATATGCATTGTATCATTCCACTGTAACTATTAGGCCGCGTTTGGATGCATTAGCAAATCCAATTATCATTGTGAGGAAATAGCCCTCAAATTGCAGTTGGGTTTCTTTCTAATCTGACTTTAAGGTAACAAATTGCAATTTGGCAATCAGACCCTCAATGTGAATAACTGCAATTTGATTCGATGGCACACACCCAAATCGCCCCACCATGAAGATCACCTGGCCCCAAAATCAGGCCAACTCATCAGATGTGCCAGACCGTTGGAATCAATGGACAACTGTCGATCTAACTCTACATCCAGGTGTGGCCCACCTGGTGAGTAGATCAACCTGATTTTTTTTTGGGTATATTCATCATAGCTGGTTTACAATTTTCTTAGTTTGAATATCATACGGAAGTGGCATGCCAGGGGAAAAGTACAAAACCACAATGTTTTGAATTACAGTTTGGTGTTTGGTAGTCTTTATGAATTGAATTACAATTTGAGTGAGTGATCAAGCGACTCGACGAATTTTACCGAGTTGCAATCGAGTAATACATGGTACTGAGTTTCCCAGTGATTCAGCTCGAATCGAGTTGACTCATCTGAGTTTTGAATAGAGTCAGTGAGTTTTAGAACTATGCTTTTGAACATAAGAGATCTGAGGTTTTTCATTATGACAGGGGTTGTTATCAAGTGAATCAACTTTGGTTTGGAGTGAAGTGAGCCAAGCAGTAGTGAAAAAGGAGTGGGAGAAAGCTAGAGAAGCAAAGAGAGCAATTGAAGAGAATGAGAGGAAGTTGGACAGAGAAAGAAAGGCTGAAGGAGATTCTTGGGTTCCCAAGCATTTTAAGGTGGCCCACACAGAGGATGGATGGGAATGCAACCCAAAGCAAAAATCAGTCCCATCAGCTCCTATCATTGTTGAAATCTAGAAATGTTATCAAATATAAAACTGATCACCTACAAGCAGTTGTAGGTTTCTTCTCCTTGTAAAATATGGAATTATTATTCGAGAACTTATCACCTACAGCTAGTTGTATAATATCCACCATGCAAGCAACAGCCCAAGTAATCGGAGCTTAATCATTCTCGAGACCTGTAATCGGAGTGTAATTGTTCTTGGGACCTATAATTGGACCGCAATCATTCCTGGGATGAAGATCATTTGGCATAAACATCAAACCGGTTCGGTCATCATGCGGGCCACGAAGCTGAAATCAAAGGATGGCCGATTGTCTGACTCTACTTGCATCTGTGGGCCCACTAATTAATGGGTGGACTTGATTTTCAACACAGACAATCTTCATGGTGGGGCGCATCATTTACACGGCTCAGATGTTCTGCGCAGGTGACATGTTGATGGTAAAGATGGGATTACATTAGTTAACTTGAAAATGGGTTGTAGGTGATCAGTTTTCGTTATAATGCATGAAAATCAATTCAGTTTATGCTGTAAGTTGGAAATTTCTGTTGTTTCTCTTTTATTTTTCTTTTAAATTTAGGATCTGATATGGGTAATTTGCCATTTACCTACTGGTATCTGTTTAGGTATTCACAAGCTCAATTGGGACACTTAGACCGTCCAATCGATTGATCTGGACTGTCCATCAGGAGCCAAAAGGCATTTCATGGCTGTCAATCGAAAATCACACCGATTTGATGATGTGAACCGTCTGATGAACGGCCTGATATAAGGATGGACATGGCTGTTTATATTCAACAATTTGATGGGGTCCAGCATGGATTTCAAAATAATCACATCTGATAATCCTAACCATCCATCCATAATCCATGTCTTAAGAACCGTTTACATCTGATAGATGCGGTTTCTGCGTGTCCCCTCATCAGCTGAGCCACACTATGAGTGAGCAAGCTTGAGTTTTATGGTAAGTGATCTTCGTGGTGAGGCCCACCATATGTGCGGCTCAGATGCCCTGCTCATGAGAGAAGTTGGCACGTTCTTAGGTTGCATGTGCACGTTAGTGGTCACATTGGATCAGTACTCCCAACTTAAGCTGGTGATTAAACAGATCTCCAATGAAGCAATACAACTAATTCCAGTTGAAATGAAGGTGTATGAATTGGATTAATCAGAACTGTTGCTCACTTGGAAAATCCAACCGTTCAATCTGGATGGTCCATTGGTTTTTCCTACGGGCAAATGTTTTCCAACGCAGGGTGACGGTTAGGATTATCCGATAAAAGAGATTCTTTAGATGTTACCCAACAGATAGATTGATCAAACTGTCGATTGGGCGTATTTTATGTAAAACATGTCAGCCGTCCCTTTTGTACTCTATATGGTTAGAATCGTCTCCCATCCACAGTCCATACTCGCGATCTCAACCACTATACTTGTAATTCGGACTGTTAGATGTGTGGATATAGCTTTGTGACTCGTACAGTGCTATGGATTGTTACCCTCGGCCACAATACAATCCAGTCATGTTTTATCTGTGGGCCATCTACGGTGATTACAACCTTATATACGGTCCAGATCAATCGTCTCGTACTCCATACGTACAGTAGACGGTTGGGCATATGGGAGATTCAGTAGAAACGAACCCACCGAATCCCGACGCGAATTTCCTTACCACAGGTGTTGTAGGAGCCCATGGAACAAAAATGTGGGGCCCACCGTGATGTTTTCGCAACATCCACTCCATCCATCATTTATGCCACCTCAATGTTAGGATTGAAGCCCAAAAATCAGGCTGAAAAAAGCATTGACTCCACAGGTCAACGGTTGGTTTTCCCACCCCAATTTTGCCCGTGGCGTGGGTCACTTGGGTTTTGAATTTCCTTTTTTCGTGGGGTGAGATCTTAATATCAGCTTTCACAATGCATGGAGGGAGTGGATTTCCTAGATACGATCAGATGGGCTCCTCACCTGTTTTTGCTGCAGGGGCTCATATAACAGCAACGCGAGTTTACCGCAACACTAGTTGCAGGGAGTTCCTGCCCTACAGGGCCAACAGTTCCTCCAGTTCATGTTACGATGAGAATCCAAAAATGAATCAGATCCAATTTTCTAGTGGGCCACACCAAGAGAATGAGTTGGTACGAACTCCCACAACTAAAACCATACCGGGGCTAACAGAAGTTTTCGATCAGGCTTATATTTGTGTCTTCCCTTCATCCTGGTGGTAAACGCCTGATGAACGGTTTGGATTTCATATAAACATCACGGTGAATTTCAGGAAGGTTTCAATGGTGTTCATCTCCATATCTACTTTTTTACTATAATGTGGCCCATTTGAGTTTTGGATCTGCCTCAATTTAAGCGTTTCATTTTAAAATTTTCTATTCAAAAGGACAAACGGAGTGGATTTCACAAGAACATCTCTGTGGGCCCCACAGGGATTCGTGTGGCACGAACTCCAAACTAGCCTATAAAATCTTTCCCAACCTACCACGTGGCGGAAATATAAAAGCTGGGCCCACTAATATCTCCATGCTTACGTGGCCCAATACAAGCGAATGCCGCGGATAAGTTGTATTTAATGGAAATGACAGAAAATCCACAGAGAAAGAAATCAAATGGCGTCTGCTTCTTTCTCCCACTTCTCTACTTTCAGAGGTCCCGAAAAAATCCCCAAATCCAAAACTCTAATTTCCAGCTCCAGATCTCATTCATATCCGCTGCTGGTCTCATCTCCCTTCACTCACCTTCGATCTCATCATCATCATCAGATCTCTAGAAGCTTATCCGCATCGGTCTCCACGCAGCAGCAGATCCGCACGAGCTCGGACGATCTTGTTTCTTCAATTCTTTCCAAGGTTCGATTTCGATCTCAGATTTCTCGATTGTCTGCTTGCATTCGTTTCCTGTTCTTGAAAATTGCCGGATTTTTAAGCAATTTATGACGAATTTAGATCAAGAAGTAGGAAATGCTGATGGTTTTGAAGCGTATGCCTGATATGACGATTTTAAGTCTGATCTCGGCTGTTTAATACCGGGCGATCAATTGTTATGATCGTTGTTGTGATATCGGGTAGTATCTCATCCACTCTGGGGCCCATGATTTCGACTACCAAGATTATCAGGAATGTATGCCAGGTGTACGGTTGATGAGTTTCTGCACCTGAGTTCACCATTTTGGAAATGACGGTGTCTCATTTACTGTAATGTGTGCGGCAATCCAGATCGTCCAAGTCACCAACCGACTTGGAGATGGCCTGTAATCGAAAATTTGCAATAATTCGATGATAGTTACTGTCCAATTTTTCCTTTTGAGTTGGGACAATGCACTATTTTACTTTTCACTGCTCATTGAATAGCCAGCAATTGGATTGTTAGGATTGCTTGAGCAGTATGAATTTTAAGTATGCTCCATCCACAACATTCCCCGCAATTTTGATGGTTTGGAGGCTTGTATATGCGTGCCACATGTAATTAGGATGATTTACTTACCACCATTTCCACAGTAGTAGTGAACTATCACTAGAATTTTGTCCTTGCTTTAGTTTAGGAAAAGAGTAAAAATGCGCAACATGAAATACATGTACATCAGTGTAAATTATCCAAAATGTGGGCCTTCCATTGATGGGGTATAGCTCCAAAATTGGATTTGATTGGACGACTCCTATCCTCTGATTAACGGGCATTTATTCGTTGAATTCAGATTGTACTGTTTGAGTTTAACTGTCTTTTTGATGGCCTGCAAGCGGACAATTAGGATCATCTTTGATTTGATGACCCTTCCCCATTTAATGGGGATTCATTTGTTGAATTCGGACTGTTTATTGAGTAGCAGTGGGTCGATATGTCAATCACTATCCTTCTGTTTGAAATAGACCTTTCGTTTTTCTTTTTTTTTTTTTTTTGTTTTTGAATGGAAATATATATATATATATATATATATATATATATATATATATATATATATATATATATATATATATAGTTTAATTTGATTTATCGAAAAAGCAGTGAGTTTTCATGGACTACGCTGTTGACATTTATTTAAGAGAATGGCAGATTTTCTTATTCAATGCAATTGGATTAGGTGTCATTTTGAATATTTTCAATGTGGCCATTTTGCAATGTGCAAGTGTGGTTTGTTATTATTTAGGTGACGGATACCGACCGAGGAGTTCTGTTGACTAAAGATGAGCATGCAGAGGTGGCTGAAGTGGCACAGCAATTGGCAAATTACTGTGTGGATGAGCCAGTAAAATGCCCACTTATATTTGGAGGTAAAACCCACTAATGGCTGACTCTCATGTACAAGTACGACATTCCCAGTGATTAAGTATGACTTAAGGACTTCAAATCATCCATGAAATAATGAAGGCATCCTTTTGATTTGAGAGAAAAAGGCAAAAAATCTGAAACAGTAAAAATGCATGCTTATATTTCAAAGTAAACTCAAGTAATAGCTCTTATTGATATGTAATTCTTCTTCGATTCCCACCCTCCCGGTATTTCAAATGGTTTGCAAGACGATGAGTGTAACTCTTGTGCTTTCTATATTATAAATAAATAAATAAATAAATAAAGGAAAAAGAAAAACAGAACTACTCAGACAATTCAAGAAAGGGCCACCTTACCTTTTCCTGCAAGATTGTGTCCCTTAAGATGGCCATGGTGCATGCAGTTTTGAAGAGGCTGGATCTAATGCTAATGTTCTCCCCGCTTCCCAAAACTCCGGTGGGCCACGCTTTCTAAAATCATGCCTAACCCCTCTAAAATCACATGTTGTTAGCCATGTGAGTTCTAAACTAGCCTGAGTTTTTGCATGTCCATCCATCCTGGTCGGATGTATCTTCAAAATGGATTCAGTGGAATTATACAAAACACAGTCCGCCCCACATACAATCTTGAAGGTTTTTAGTGGTGGAGATCTTAGTTCCCTCTGGTGTGGCCCATCTGAGTTTTGGATTTGGCTATTTTTGCATGCAGAGCAGAAAAATACAGGACGCAGATGATGAACGTATTGGATATTATTAAAACATCATGGAGGGCCCCACGCGTTGATTTGTATGTTAAACTTTAAGTAGAAACGTTTGTAATGCATCTGTCCTGATTTTGAAAAGAAAACACAACATTGAGTAGAGGTTAGTGAGAAGAGTATTTCCAGTATTCCCCAAGATAGCGAACCACTACATAATGATGGACTTTCGATGGTGAATTGGTTTATCTCTGAGAAAGTACCCATAGGGTATAAAGAACTACTTGAAAATTTTACCAAAATTCTAAATGCCTATTTCATTCCCATGTCAAAAATCAGTCTTTGCTTTATAATATTAATCTGTTGGGACTTGCATATTTGAAAATGGAAATGATATCTAATTTCCACTCTGATTGATTTGCATACTCCCATTTTCCATTTTGGGAATTGAAACAGTACAGTTTTATCCTATTTCAATTCCCACAACAGGAAACAGATGCATGCAAATAAAAAGGACCAAGTGCGGATAGTGGCTCTCATTTTGGATTTTTAAAAAAAATTCTTCCATTTTCTGCTCATTCCTTCAATGCAGGCATCATATTCTGTGGAATATACTGTGGTATCTTCCTAGGGTTCATTATTTCATAGGTGATGTGTTTTCTCTGTTACTCAGAGTGGGATGTGGTGTACTGTTCGGTGCCAACATCACCTGGTGGTGGTTTCAGAAGTGCATTTGGTCGTCTTGTGTTCAAAACAAAGGAGATGGTGCAGGCTGTTGAAGCTCCGGAAACTGTGAGGAACCAGGTCTCCTTTTCCTTATTTGGATTCCTGGATGGAGATGTTTCCTTGAAAGGTATGCTTGTTTAGCCAAACAAATGGTTTGTATCCATTCTACAAGTTGTTACAGTTCAAGTTACAGTGTTTTTAGTTGCTTCGGGGGCGCTTGGATCTTAAGTTACTTAAGATAAGCTACTTATGCTTGAAGTAGCTTATCTTGGTTTCTACTTTCTAAGCTGATAGGTATATCAGCTTCTCCTCTCTTTCGTCTCTCCCAATGCCTCTCTTCAGCAATATATGAAAAGTAGAAAAGCTAAAAAAATTATCTGAAGTGATCAAGTACTTGTAAGTAAAAAAGTTATAACTAATCATAAACCAAACTTACTTCTCTAAAATAAGTTACTTATCTGCTGCTGTAAGTAGAAAAAGTAACTTATTTGGTGGTACCCAAACAGGCCCTTTGTGACACTTTGATAATCCAATCGATCAGTCTGGACTGTCCATTAGGTCCATCACATTCCTCGTCTGCCATACAAAAAAAAAAAACACTAGATGATTCTAAGCATCTGATCAATAGCTATAAAATGGATGGTCAGATTTATATAAATAGGTCCAATTAACAGTTCGAGCCATTTATTTGTTGGACCATCATGGTGATCGGTTATGGCTTTAAAGAATTGATTTATCAGGCAATCCTAACCATCCCATCCATGACTTGTAGAACAACCTATAGATGGGCAGGATGATCCATTCAGTGTGATTTTCATGGTAGCCCATGATGCGTGGAGGACACAATGGATGACAGTCCAGATATATTGATCAGACTCTCCAAGAGTCTTGATATATACCTAGAAGAATTGAGTCCTTTATCATATGCGGTCAAGACCATTCATCTGGTGGACCACAGCATGGATGTGCAATATAGTATGAAATTCGCATGCTAGAGAATCAGAGCCATCTGGTAATTGGCCCGAAAATGACAGTTAGAACTAAAAATATAGTCAACAGTCCATGTCTAATGACCAATAGTCCATGTCCAATGATCAATGGCTGAGGCCTCCTGCACCACTGCTCCATGGATTCAGCGGAGGAGGCCACACCATGGAATGGAAACAAAGATGGAGGGTGTCATCTTTCTGTGTCGATCTCGAGATCTATCAATCTCGAACAAACCTAGCTCTGACACCACTTGATGCAAGAGGGGATGTGCCAAATCCACGGTGTGGTCTCCTGAAGAGACCTCTTTGATCCATCAGCTGGCCCATCCACCGGGGAGCGAGCTGGGCCCAAATGCAATAGCTTGTAATTTGATCCGAGCATGTTGTATAATGAATGATATGTATTTTGATTTCGGCTTTCTTTCTTCCCTTTTGGTGTCATGTTATTCAGGGAAACTGATAGTTCTCGACCATAAATGGATACAAGTAATATTTGAGCCCCCTCAACTGAAGGTAGGGAGTTTGGAGTTCCAGTTCGGTGGCGAGAGCGAGGTGAAGCTGGAGATCACCTACATTGATGAGAAGATTAGGTTGGGAAAAGGATCCAGAGGCTCCCTCTTCGTCTTCAAAAGACGCGGATAAAACCATGAAAGTGATATTCGCTTCATCACACTAGAATTATGGTGTATATCTTCTCCTTCTTGTTTCTTATTGTTTGTGTATCATGAGCTTTTTGTGTATTGTGAAGGAGGATGGTTATTCACCTGATGATGTCCCAACTTGTAAAATCATAGTTTAGAAACTCGAAAACTCGACTCAGTGTCTAACCGAGTCAGTAAACTCGGAGACTCAACCGAGTCATCAATTAACTTTACTCATATATTCTTTTTAAAAGAAAAAATAGGGCGAACGGACGAGTCCGTACGACGCCTTTAGGTTTTTCGCTGGGCGGGAATAGGTGAATAGACTTTTTAGGGTTTGACACCTGCTTAAAAGACCAAAATACCCATTGACTATAGGGTACTCAGTCAAACCTAGTCATTTGCAAATTAAGGTTTGCTTGCGGTGAGTAAACTTGGTGGGTGATACCTGAGGTCTATATGCCTCAAGAACCCTTTTTAAAACAACCAACATCTTGGGTGACTCAGTCGAGTCATGCCAATTCATGGGACTTTATTATGTCAGGCTATCCAGTGAGTCTCCAATGGACTCAGTTTGCAAAATCTCACCGAGTTGATTCGGCCGAGACAATCCACCGAGTATTAGAACCATGGTGAAAACTCGTTTTCCAGAGCCGGATCTCATACAAACCTTTGTAGGATAAAGCATATGCTGCAATGAGGGGGCAAGCATGTTTTGATACTTTCCCAAATGTTACATGATTGTGCTTACAGGTTTCCACGTGTGCCAATCCAAATGGTCCAAATAAATTTTCATACTGATCGTGGGCCATAGTTTGGAAATTAGACTGATCCAAAATCCTGGTCGTCCACACCTTATTATTATATAGTGTTCCTTTTTTTCTTTTTTGTCATCAGAGTTTTCGGTGGGGCCAGTTTTTGGTCTTTACGGGCAATACGATGAGATGAGCCTGATGCACGGAGTGGATATTACAATCCAAACACGGTGAGTCCTACATAAATGTGGTGTTGTAGGCAGTGCTGAAGGATCTGAGAATAATACACATTCACCCGCATTTGCGGGAAACGGATTGGCTACTCCCCCTGCCACCAGCCAATGGCTGGTCGTCGGTGCTCTGTGGGCCCCACCATGATGTATGTGTTTCATCCATGCCGTTCATATATTTTTCCATATCATTTTATGGTATGAGACCAAAAATGAGGTATATCCTAATCTCAAGTGGACCACATTACAGGAAACAGTGTTGAATGGGCATCAACCATTAAAAGCCTTTTGGGGGCCATAAAAATTTTGGATCAAGCTGATTTTTGTTTTTTACCTTCATCTGGGCCTGTAAGACCTAATCAACATATTGGATGTCAAATGATAAGTGCAATGAGCCTTAGGAGGATTTTAATGGTGGATATCCAATCACTATTGTTTTACCGTGGTGGGGCCCACAGAGCACCGAGCACCAGCCACCGGGCTGGTGGCAGGGGGAGTAGCCAATCCGTTTACGCATCTGCGCGTCGGCGCGTAAGTAAGATTGTTCATCTAGTGGCCCCCACCTTGAACTGGCCGATGAGTCGATGAAGTATGCGCCATCAAACAATCTCAGCCATTGGATGGACGGACTTCTCTTTCGTTTCATAGGAGCCTCGGTCGCATTTTCTTTTACCGTCGACTTGCGCACTGACAGCTCCATGCATAGAACTATGCCATGGGATCACGGATTGAACCTAGGTGGGACCCACCGTGATGTGTGTGTGAGAAATATACCCCGTCCATCTGTTTTTCCACCTCATTTTAGGACATGAGACAAAAAAAATGATGCAGATTCAAAAGTTAAGTGGGCCACACGACAGAAACGTGGGAGGGAAATGCCTACCGTCGAGACCTTCTTGGGTCCACTGTGACGTTTATATGCCATCCAAACCGTTCATAAGGTCATTTCCACTTGGATAAACTGAAAGCACAAAAATATTATCCTGATCCAAAACTTCTGCGGCCCCACGAATGTTTCAATGGTGGGTGTTCAATCCGCACTGTCTCCTGTCTTTGTCCTGCTTGATTTTTGGATCTGCCTCATTTTATTCTATTTCATGTCCTAAACGAGGTTTCAAAACGGATGAACGTGGTGGATTTCTCGAAAACATCACAGTGGGCCCCACTTAGCTTCCAACCGAAGCAACTTGATGGGATCCCAGGCGGAGGCGGATTAGGTGCGGCCCCGGCCTAACCCAACAAGGTGTGGCCCTGACATTAGGGCCTACTGTGATGCATGTATTTATATCCAAGCTGTCCATACGTTTTTACAGGTTATTTTAGAGTATGTACTAAAAAATGAAGTAAATCCAAGTCTCAGGTGGACCACACCATAAGAAATGGGATGATTCACGGTTAAAAACTTTTTATGGGCAACAAAAGTTTTGGATCAAGCTGACATTTATTTTTTCCCTTCATTAAGTTCTGTATTCTATCAACAGGGTGTGTGTGTGGAAAATAAACATTACTTTGGGCATTATGGTTGGCCCTAGGTAGTTTTTAATGGTGGGCATTCAATCAACACTGTTTCCTAAGGTGTGGTCCATCTAATAATTGTATTTACTTAATTTTTGTGATAATACTCTTAAAGTGATCTGAAAAACTGGATGGACGGAGTGGATATAAAATTCAAAAATCAAAGTGGCCCCACGGTCAGGACCGCAACTAATCCTCTCCTCGTGCGCCTACATCTTGACCTGCCGTACCACAATCTTGATTGCTCCCGAGGTGTATACTACCTTCACTCTTTGGAGTAGCCATACCCTGTCTGAAGATCCAGCCTAACTCATCCGCCTCTCTCTCTCTCTCTCTCTCTCTCTCTCTCTCCCAAGTCATGGCAGCAATCTTATCTTCTTACATGAAGAACCCAACTCCTCCAGCAGGTAATCTTCTCCCTACGCATTCTACTTATTTTCTTATTTCATCTCTTTCACTTTCAACATCTTCATGTTCAAATTCCTCCTTTTTTTTTTTTTTTTTTTTATTTTGAAAAATTCCGACACTGATTTTGCTAAAATCACGATGTGGATCATGTTTGACTACCGCTCGCAGGTAAGAGATTGAAACACTCAGGCCAGTCTGTGGTAAATGTCTGACTCGACTCGTGGCCGGATCCTGAATCCGCTACAACACTTTGTAGGTTATGATTAACTAACAATTTAATATGTGGGACCCACTATGATGTATGCATGGCATCCCATCCGCTCATCACGGGCCGCCATTCATGTTCTCCTTGGCGCCCAAAAATTAGACTGATCCAAGACTCAGGTGGGCCACTCCATGGGGAAAAGTTGGGATTGGGATGCGCACCATGAAAAACCTTTCTGATTGTGTGTGGAGCCCATTGTGTTTTGCATATGCTATCCAAGCCATTCATAAGGTGAGCCACACCATGATGAATGGACACCCGAAATTCAGGTAGATCGAAACTCAGGTGCGGCTACGCTACATGATTTTAGAGTTTTTAGGCATGATTTTTCACAGTGTGGCGCAACTGAGTTTTGGATTGGCCTGATTTTTGGGCCCCAAGTAGAAAGATGGGCCGCACATGATGGGCGGATTGCATATCATGGACACATTATGTTGTAGGATAAACTTCACATACAAAGCTCTGTAGTGGATCTGGCCTCAATTATTTTCTTATTAATGTTTTATTTTTAATTTAATTTTTTAATTTCTTAATTTGATCATTTAAGGACGGATTTCCAACACATTTTCATAAAATCCCATCTTGGGTTTTATTCAACTGAAGCAATGATCCCATTGTCATTATTTATTTGATGGAATGATCAATGTACATGAGATCATAATTCACTGTACAATGAAGAGTGCAGCTAAGGCCACACCCACAAACCAGATCACACAGGTGTATGGTTAGCTGATCTGAAGGATGCTGTACACATGGGGTCATATGCCAGTTTTCCGAATAGTTGATTTTATGGTCCCCACCTTTGATGGGGTGTGGCTTGAAAATCTTTTCTTATGAAAGATCCCAACTCTTCGATTGATGGTCATGGATAGGGAGAAAACACTGGAATGTTCCACATTCGATGAAAAATAGTCCAACTATCAAATAATTGGTATCTTTGGATCTGAACAATGTTCCAGTAGTTCCCTATCTATATCAGGGTCCATCAGTTTGACATTCTTGATCTATGAACCGTGGTCCCACATTACAGGATACTTCACTTCAACAAATTGTGTGAATGCTGACAAGGACAACCCTATGATTCCTCTTTTATAAGAATCCATTGGAACAACTGTTTGTGTGGAATGTTCGTCAGGTGGACTGCACCTTGCACATGCCCTGATGCATTACAATTAACCACTTGCTCTAACAGCTCGAACTGATAGAGCATGGCGAATTAATCCATTTATCTCATAGCCCAGGCCCCGAATCCATGGGTCAGATCCTTGGCCGAACCGTCCTCGTGGGCCCCAAATCCATGGGTTCTGCCTCACACGGGCTCTAAATCCATGGGTTCCGTGGGCCGCCCACCCCGAGTATGCCCCCACATCCCACAGGCCACACCACTCGAGCCCGGTGTGAAAATGCCCCCGCATTAATCACCCTGGTGAGGAGTATCGAAAACTCAAGGCCAGTCCACTCATCAGCTTCCTCACATGCATGAAAAAAAATAAATTGGATGGCTGTAAAGATGATTAGTCCACCACATTTTCCAGTTGGGCCCCATTTGATAAGCAAACCAGCCTGATTTCTGGGCCAGAGCGTATAAACGGTGTGGCATACCTGACGAACTGCCTTGATCTCATAGACATGTGTTGCACAGGCAGGTGTGCCAGCAAAATGGTGTCCAATCCTACTTATGAATCTTCAGTTTTGAGCAAAGAATTAATTCAATCTACTGTCAGAAAATGGGGTTTACTTCAAAAAATGAATAGAAGTAAGAAGTCCGCCCATGTGTCACTGTCAAGATTTCAAATCGATTCAATCCAAAACAATTCAATGGGAAATTTTTCTTTCTAAATTCTCTTTTGACCTCTACATTTGTTTGGTAATTTTGGAGATCTCAACTTTTGTTTATTCATGATTTTAATCTCTCAAGACTTTTAGCAATCATTGAATGAATTCTTTTCTTAACTTTATTAATGCCGTTGTGATGGCAGCGAGCTCTCCCGACACGTATACTAACAATAGGAAAGAAGAGATCCCCAGGGATCGAATCTTTGGTCGAAGAGTACAAGGAGAAGCTCAAGTATTATTGCAGCATCGATGACATCCAAATCAGATCCAATCCAAAAAACACTAGGTAGTCTTGTTTTGTACTTAAAGCAGTTGTTTGCTTTGGCACCTACTCATCCAACCCTAGTGTTTATGCAGTATCCACTAAGAACGATTTCCATGTTATTATTATTATTATTATTATTATTATTTTCAGTATTGTTTTGAATACTAGTTGTCTATAGGCAATAAGCACACCCATGAAAAATAAGCAAAAGAACATTACTATCCCAATTACAAAGACTAAGCAGTACCTCAATTTACATAAATGAACGCCCATGGAGATATCTTTTTAAATGCTATTGTATAAATAAGAAAATCTATGCCATGCTGGATTGTTTGTTTGATTCAGCTAAATTGATCAGTCGTATTTCATTATTCTACTGTTTTAATCAGAATTACCCGTAGCAGTTATTTTTATGTGTAGGTATCATTGATTTTATTTGAAAATTTCCTTTAGGTTGTGTTTGGTTGCACCAAATCATGATTAATCGGTCTAATTTCGTGCAACCTAAAACACCCTTGAAATTTGCTGGCTGCCTTCATAGCCATTTTCTTGTTATTCTTTTAGTGCTGACATTCCAAGCAGTGATGTGAAGGCCCAGATTGAAGGCGAAGACACTAGCGTCATGCAGCACATCAGATCTGAAGATTGGGTATGGATTAAAACCTTTGCATGTATCGAATGAAATGTAACTGCTATGGTTTCAATCAAAAGTCTCTTCATGCACATTTTGAGACTGTTATTGCTATTCAAAAAATTCTGAGAGATTGTCACTGTAATTAAATCCAAAACTGCAATTTTCCTGTGGGTCTAACGTCCATGTCTGTGACATATTCTTGTATTTTATTATTTTGAACAATTTGCAACTTTTAACCATTTCAGTACTCAAAAGCTAAACATTCTGTGAAGATGGAAAATTTTTGCTGTTTTTTGAATTTTTGGAATTTTGACTTCTGTGTCTTTTCGGTTTTTTTTTCTTAGGTTGTGTTGTTGGATGAGCATGGGCTAGATATTAGGTCAGAGCAGATGGCTGACTTGGTGGGAGATGCTGGACAAACAGTACGTGTTTGACATTAGCCTTGGAATTTCGAAAGATACAATAATATGCAGCCCATGCAGATGTCTTTACTAACTAATGCTTTGTAACATGAAACCAGGAATTTGTGTGCTATTTTAAATATTTTTTTAAAATGTTTTTGATACTAATAAAAGCATCAAATGCCAAGACAAACATTTGAGACAGGCAAAGCCACATCATCATGCAACTCTAATGTTTCTAGAGGATTATTTTTTGGTGCATTGTTTTTCAAGCCTACAATTAAACCATAGATTAACTTCTTGATGGATGTGGAAAATTTTGTATATACTGGGGCTGCAACTTGGGTTTGGGTCAACCTGAACCTGATTGACCCAACCCAAGTTCAGGTCGGGTTGGGTCTGGCTGTTGGGTTCAGGTTGGAAGACATCAACCTGGTTTGAATTTGGGTTGGGTTTGGGTTGAGCAAATTTGGATCAGGTTAGTTCAGGTTGGGAATAATCGCATGTATTCGGGTCAGGTTGGGTTGAGCATAGAGGACTTCAGGTTGGGCACCTTGGTTTGGAATTCGGGTCGGATTGGGTTCTCTTGAGGTCGTGGTGGGCTATGGTTGACCCTCTACCTGACCCAACCTGCCCAAGTTGCACATCTAGTTTATACCACATCATCTCCAACCACCTGATTTTATACAATCAGAATCTCATCAGCCATTGCTATTGCCTATCTATGGCTTCATGATGGCACACTATTGGGCTTGTTGGAAAGATAAACAGGAAAGCTTTCAAATGAACAAATTTCGTGTCACTGTGAAGCTGTTTGGCACTTGACAGAAGGCAAATAGGCATAGCTGACAAGATTGTGATTGTATCATACACAAGTGTAACGAAATTCTTATGGCATCATGATTTTGGGGCCATTATCCATATACGGTGAGGTTATCAAATGAACACCTTGGATCTTTATGCATCTTCCATGCATTTCACATGCAATTTACCTTCATCCTAGATTCCATGAATTATATGTGGAATGATGGTCTGGCTTTGATGGTGTTTATTATTATTATTTTTTTTTGGTAATTCTTGTAGGGATCATCATCACTGGCATTTTGCATTGGCGGCCCTTATGGTCATGGGAAAAAATTGCGTGAACGTGCTAACGTAACGATCAGGTTGTCCTCCCTGGTCTTAAATCACCAAATCGCATTGATAGTACTATTGGAGCAACTTTATAGGTAGCTCCTTTTCATTTGTTTTCTTCTTCTGATTCCAATTTGATATGATTTTAGACATTTGAAGCAACGCCTTTTTCAATTCTGAGTTCAATGACGACCTGCTTATTTTTATAATATCCACTTGGTTAAGTTGATCACTGGACTCTGTAGTTGGGACACAGCCAAACCAAGTTGGCTCAGCCAAATTCCAAGTTGTTGGATGAGTTTTTGACATTAGGGTTGAGTGGGCTGGGTTTGGGCCGTACTCGGCTAGGTCTGGTCCAGCCTGACACTATCGGCCTAGGGATCGAGCCAAGCACGTGCCTAGCACTGCAGGCCTGAGCCAAATAAAATTTGTTGGGCCTGGACCCAACCCATCCTAATAATTGATCAAATCTCTATTTCCCATGGTGAGTGTTCTTAAGCCGCACCTTGATCAGGTGGGCCACACATGTAAATAGGCATTTAGGAAAATGAAAACCAAGATTGCATGCAAGATGCATGTGTTGCCTAAGTGATTATTGGAAATGGCATATGTGTAGAACAGAACACATGTGCATATGAAGTTGGGCCAGGCTCGGCCAAGCCAGGCCGAACTAAAATGGTCTAAGCCGAATACCGGCACAAGCAATGATCGGGCCATACATGCTAGGCCCAAGCTAATAGGTCCAAGCTTGGTAAAAAGCAGGGCCGGGCAGGCTGCTGAGCCCATTGGCACCCCCAAACATTAGCTTGGAAGTTGACTTCAGCATGTCATTATAAATTTTAGTTTGAAACTGGTATGTAATATACTAAAAATCATAGTGCTATGTAATCCACTTTTGTTCGGAAAAATAGCTTCAGTTTCCTTTTGGTTTCCGTCCTGCTTTCTGATTTCTGAAAATGGGTTTATGGTAGTGGCTTTTATCTTATCCCAAACCAGAAAATTCAGGTCTATTTTCTATACATATGCAGAAATCTTCTCCTTTTTATGACATTCTTGGTTGCTAATAAATTGACGGATGTGATTCTTTAGAGCATGGACTATTCTTAAAGGACAGAAATACCATCACTAGCATCATTACTCTCCACATGCTGACAATCAAGCTATTTTGCCCAGGTATGAGTATACCACCAGTGAATTAGATATTGTTTCAAAATCAGGATGGTCCCTTATTACTGCAATTTTCGTTTCTCGAATGGACAGGCGAGTTCCTTTGTGCATGCATGTTTTCAGGGCCCTTGGAAATCAGTGACACTTTGATTGGCTAGACTACTACTCACCGGGCATGGCTGATGTCTGTCCAAGCCCTGCCTGGCCCCATGACAGGCCAAAACAAATAGGTCCAAGCCGGCCCGTGATGATTATGCCTCATTTTGTCTCCCAACATTTGCTAAATGATGGCAACTCAGCCAGTCTGCATGGCAAGGGTGTTCATCAATGCTGACCCTAGTTCTAAAACTTGCTGATTCGACTTGAAACTCGACCAAGTCAACTTGACTCGGCAAGATTTTGAGCCAAGTTAACTAGACTCGACAAGATTTTGAGCTTAGTCACTAGGAAACTTGGTCTTGCATCTGACCAGGTGCTAGCTCAAGAAGTCTCACGACTTGCGGACTTGAACTGAGTCACCTAGTGAATCACAATGTTATTTTTAATATAAAATTTATTTTAAAAAAAAAAAGTTGATGAGGGGAATCAATCCCACAGCTTTTTATTGAGGAGAGGCACACTTAAAAAGGCAGTCATCCAGTTGCTTCATTCGTTGAATTTCTATTTTATATTCTTTATACTTAAACTAACTATTTTAGTTTTTTTTTTTTTTAATTAATTTGAGAATTGAAATTTTTATTTAGAAAGCCAAAGGCAGCAAAGAAAAAGAAAAGAAGAAAAGAAGAAAATTACAAATGCAGCCAACCCCAAGGGTTACGAACCCCAATCCCTAATAGAAAAAAAAAAAAAAAAAAAAAAAAAAAAAAAAGAAACTTCAGCTATTTTAGTTATCTATTGGTAACCCTAAATTCCTAATATTTCTAATTTATAAATTTTTAACTATCAAGTCGAGTAAGGTCGAGTCTTTGAGTCCACCCTACCTGAGTCCACCCTGTACCACAATATGGCCAGTGACCATTGGATGAACATTGAAGCTATGATGTTATAATCATGCTTCATTGATTGGACGGGGTTTTTAGGGTACAGTTTGTCCCTGAACTATGATGGTTTCCACCATTGGATGAATGGTTCTCATTACTACCATATAGAAGCTATCATGTTATAATCATGCTTCATTGATGATGCAGACGGGGTTTTGTTAGGGTACAGTGTCACAGTGTCCCTGTACCACAATATGGCACAGTGGCTGGTTTCCACCATTGGATGAACGGTTCTCATTACTACCATATAGAAGCTATGATGTTATAATCATGCTTCATTGATGATGGGGGTTTTGTTATAATGTCACCACAATATGCTGGCTGGTTTCCACCATTGGATGAATGGTTCTCATTACTACCATATAGAAGCTATGATGTTATAATCATGCTTCATTGATGTTCCTGATGATTGAATCTTGGAATTGAATATAGGCCATTAAATATTTATCTTCATATACAATCATTCATTCAAAAAATGTTTCTCAGGATGCTTGGGTATAATCCAGAACATGAATGGTTCACACCGTCATTTAAGATGCACTCAGGAGGTGGAAAACCAGTCCTGTATGGTATTATGGTAGGGGTCATCGTAAATTAACAAAATTCTGCAGACCATCCAAATCGTGGGCCTGACTGTAGTCTGTAGATGGAATGTGGCCCGAAAATGATACTATTTTGACCATCTTTGAAGATCTGCTTTCACCCCCTGAATTTGGATCGTTGACAATTCCTTTCTGACTGACAGTGAGCATTGTTGAGTCAGCATGATTTTGCATGACTAGAAGTGACATGTACTGCCCCCACCGATTATTTGGTCTTCTTACATTCAACGATCGACAAGCCTCGGCTTTTGCCAAAAAGATGGCTACTCATCATCGTCGTCGTTGTTGTCATCTAAGCCATCTAAGCCATGTCCCAACTAATTGGGATCGGCTACAGGAATCCCATTCTGCAATTCTACGCATGTAAATCGGTTCGCATTAGTGGGGCCCCTACATCTGAATATCAGCGCCTTTTTCTACTCGGCTGGCTGCCTATGTGACCAATCAAAGTGCAATGACGCATATGGGCACCTTTTTCTATCACATGCGAGATTAGCGTTGTCTGTATTTAGACAATTGAAATAGCAGTTTTTTGCTTCTTCTGAATATTACATCATTTTACTAAATTCTGCATTTTTTAAAATCACTGCAGGATGAGGAGCTTCGGATGCTGATTGAAGTGATAATCAAACGAGTGCATGCAGTGCAAATGAAAAAATGTGGCAGTGAAATGGTGAATGAGAATGTTCTTTCTTTCTTTACTTCCTCATACTGTGCAGAAGATACAGAATTGATCGCCTGCAACTGGAAGTATGGTACAACCCATTTTCCTTGGAGCTTTGCTAACCCCATGTTCTCAATAAAGCTCATGTACATGCCTCACATGTGCCAGCATGGTACAATAGGTCCGAGATCCAATCCATCCATCAGAACGGCAACATTATGTTGATGCCCTAGCCCAAGAATCAGGTTCATCCACTGGTCAGGTGGTCCAATGTCCAGTTTTTGAGGCCAACTGCACATTGGACCAGAAAATATGTAGAAGGTCAGACCAATCTTATGGATGGATTAGATCTCACACACATGCGTCATGCTGGCACGTGTGGGATGTACAGGAGCTTTCTACTACCCGTGTGCTTAGAAAGGCTGTTTCTTGTCTTCAGATTTTTGTTTCCCCTTTTGCCCTTGAGAAATGCTTGTTAAGATGGGCTGTACCGGTTGTAGGTGAATTTGATTGCCTACAATCAGCTGTAGGTTTAGTTATCCTACAACCTGTCTTTACATCTCATGTTTGCCCTTTGAAGGTATATATGATATATGCAAGGGCAAAACTGGAAACAAAGATTCTGAAAGAAAAGGGTTGTAGCGTACAACTGGGTGAGAGGGGCATGTTGGGAATGAATGGGTTGTAAATTTGTAATGGTGTATTACTTTGTAGGGTGGCAAAAATTGTAAGTTAATGAGTTGGTTCATTTTGTGATCATCCTCACTGTACGAATTTTGTAAACTCCATGCTTGCTAGAGCTGTACACGAGTCGCTCGGCCGGTAGCTGACCCCAGCTCGAACTCGACTTGGCTCGGTCCTTGAGCCTCACTGGCCTGCTTGACTCAGTTTGGTCAGCAGCTCGGCGAGTTTAAGCCTCTGTAGACATTTTCTCGAACACATGGGATGCACATTCAATTTCTCACACTATGCAAAACAGCAGCAGCAGTTTGCAGGCATTTTATCAAACACTCATGGGCAACATCAAAATCAAAATACAAGGTTTGTGTTTATATATATATATATATATATATATATATATATATATATATATATATATATATATATATATATATTGTAGTGATTTGTTTCGTATCAAACATTCCTTGCCACCAGCTGATCCTCCAAAGAATGTATGCGCACTCAAAACACCACTTTGTTGAGTCATTTCATCAAACACTTAGTGAGCAACGTCAATATCAAAATAACCGAGTCACTGAATTGATTCGATCCTAGTTCCATTCGAGTTGAGGTTCAATCATAAGCTTGAACTTGGCTCGAAATTTTTTCGAGCTCCAAAAATCAGCTCGACTTGACTGAACTCAGTTTCGAACTGAGTCCAACTGAGCTTTTTCGAGTCAAGTTGAGCGAGTTAACCGAGCTAACTCCGTTTGTGTACAGCTCTAGCTCTAGGTACGATCGTCCATATTCATCGAGGAAAATCACGGGTGGGCCCACAGTGATTGGACGATCCTAACCATTAAAAAAAATGTACTGGAATTGCTAAAATCCAGCCATTGGTTTTGTGCAGCAGCTTCTACCCGGCTGCAATTGTCTGATCATTGTGATTTCTGATCCACAGTCTGGCCATTTGACGATGCCACATGGTGAATGAATGAAAGGCTTGGATCATCATACACTTCCACCGTGTAATGTATAATCTTGTGAGGTTGTATGGGGACTGGTCTCTCAAGTGGGCCCCACCTGGTTATACTTAATATAAATGTGGTGTAATTTTCCATCACCTTTAGATGTTATTTGGATGGCAATACCATTCATACATAGCTAAGAAAAACCACCCATTAACGTTCAAATCACTGGCCTGCAAATGGATGGTCGAAAGAAGCAGAGGAAAAGGTCATACTGTCTGTACGAGTTATACTGTTATGAGGGTTATCATCATCTCATCACCCAAAATCCTGGACCACGCCATAGAAATTAATGGGTAACCAATGGCTTGATTTAACGTACATGTGTGGCCCACTAAATGTGCGGATAGCCATGATTTTCAAGAAAAATCGATCTTTATTGAGCGGCCGTACGTTTACATGGTTCTTATGTCCTGAAAAATAAATAAAAAATAAAAAAAATACTTCGAGGGAAAGATGCATGCGAAGTAGCGCTGTCAATGGGTGAGGTTGGCCTGTCCGGCCCTTGGGCTAGATTCCAGCTGGGCTCAGTCTTAAAATTCAAACTCATTTTTTAAATTGCGCTAGGTTCGGACTTGTCCAGCATCTGGCACATTGGGTTTGCAGGGGTAAATTCGTAATATATATATATATATATATATATATGGAAAAGGTACTATGCGCTCGAGCTGATGGGACCGTCCCATGAGGTCGAGCTGTGTGGGCCCCACCGTGATGTGTTTCGAACATCTACCCCATCAGTCAGATGCACCATTCCATCGTGGGCCTAGGTCTCAAAAATCAAGTCAATCCGTGACTTGTGTGGGCCACACCACATACAGAAGTTGAGAGGGGCTGTGCACCATTAAAACATTAATAATCATTTTTTGGGCCCACCGAGATGTGGTTTGCAAATCCAGCCCATCCATTATGTGTGTCCCACTTGGATGAGGGTTCAGACCAAGTTTCAGCAGCATTCAAAACTCAGGTGGGCCCCACCAAGTGCTTTTATATGTTTTTGGCATGTCTTCACATGATTTTAGATGGTATGGCTCACCTGAGTTCTGTATACAGCTGATTTTTGGGATATCCCATAATTTAAAGGGGACCCATCAAATGCACGGTGTTGATGGTGGACACGCATCACGGTGGGGCCCACACATCTCGACCTCATGGGAGCTTATTGTGAAGTCGAGCGCATAGTACCTTTATATATATAGAGAGAGAGAGAGAGGGGCTCACCCCTCCCATTCCTCTCTTCCCAGACCCAAGCCAGCCTCTCTCTCTCTCAGGCTCGTGATTGGGCTTGGGCTGGAATCGAGCCCATGCCAGCATAAACATTTCAGGCCAAACACAGGCGGGACTATTTTGGGTCGTCACAGACCTGGGGTGGATTTGAGCCGCAGTGCGGTTGGACAGCTCTTGGGCTGGCTTGTTGACACTGCTGAAGCAATGTAGCACCCTTGTAATTAAAAGTTATTTGGGGCCCACTGGGGTGCTTTTATGAGATCCGCACTATCCATTCGTTGTGCCAGCTTATGTTAGAATGGTAGGACGGAGATGACACAGATATAAGACTCAATTGGGTCACACCACAAGAAACAGTGGGGATTGAACACCCACCATTGAAACCACTTGTGGCCCACAGAAGTTTTGGCTGAGTCTGATGTTTCTATTTTCCCTTACCTTATGAACCAGTTGGATTCGATTACATATAAACATCAACATAGACTCAAGTAGGTTTCAATGGTAGGTGTTTCCATCCTGACTCTTTTTTGTGATGTGGCTTGCTTGATTTTTCCATCCAACTCTTTTTTAGGTTTATATCTTAACATGAGCTGGTGAAACTGATGGATAGATTAGATGTCAAACAGACATTAAGGTGGGCCCTACAGCTTTTAGTTACATGGGCCTCCATAG
The DNA here is from genome assembly GCA_030180095.1 of Magnolia changhungtana. NCBI lineage: Eukaryota > Viridiplantae > Streptophyta > Magnoliopsida > Magnoliales > Magnoliaceae > Magnolia > Magnolia changhungtana. The sequence goes on along the minus strand of JASAUF010000630.1, from coordinate 7,621,641 downwards.
CACCATTACCCCCTTGCTAGGGCTGTTAATGGGTTGGCCTTTCATGTTAGACTTGGGCCGGAGTATCAAGCTAAAAGGCTACGTCGGACTTTCAATTCGAGCACGTCTCAAAGTCGAGCTATGCGTGAACAAAATGTCCAAAAGCCCTTCAGCCCAACCTAGATAGATCCGTTGGATTCTCAAGGGCAATTTTGTAATTTTGTTATAACATGAAAACATCCAAATCCGATCTCCATCTCTCTCACATCCAAGTCTCCAACCCACCACACCTCCTCTCTCTTTCTGGCGCAGAAACTGGCACGTCATCATCACCCATGTTACCCACGTGGTTACAAGTCCAACACCAGAACAGACGTGGCACATGTAAAGAGTAACCCCAATAAAGATCTCCTTTCTGGACCAGAAACTGCCACGTCATCATCACCTATATTGTCACGTGGCATGAAATCCAACACTAGATTTCATCCAAATTTCCAATGACGATCTCTCTCTTCGCTCCCCCTTACAAAATCCAAAACAACAGAACATGACACTCTCCCTCTCTACTCCCTTCAAAAAGCTCCTCTCTCTCTCCCCAAAGAGGCCCACCTCAATTCTCATATTCCCCACTCCAATTTCCCTCCCTACTCACTCCCCAACCATGAATTTCGCATCTGGATCAGAACCCAATTCCTGCTTTCAAGTCCCCGGACTAAAATCTGACGAAACTAACGTCATTCTCCAAGAAACCTTCAGAAAGTACACGTCCCAGAATATGAAGAGGAACGGCACCGGTGTTGCCATCGTTTGGTTCCGGAACGATTTGAGGGTGTTGGATAATGAGGCCTTGTGCCGGGCATGGACGTCGTCCGAGCTGGTTCTGCCGGTGTATTGTGTTGATCCACGCCTTTTCAGGACTACCCATTACTTTGGATTTCCCAAAACAGGAGGTACATGGCTCTGATTGCATTCAACGGCTGTGATTTGGAGTAGAATTGTGGACTTAAAAGATCAATTGAGAAAATCATGAAAATTTCACCAAACCCAGAAATTTTTTTAGTGAAATTTCCATCTTGTATGGTGTGTTTGGATCAAAATGAGTTATTTGGAAAGTGGTGTTTTAAGTTCATATATTGGACAGGAATGCTTATGGGTACTTGCAAGAGTAGGATTTCAATTCCCCCGACGTGTTAATGCAGGGGCATTTTCACACCGGGCTCGAGTGGGGGGGCCTGTGGGATGCAAGGGTGTACTCGGGGTGGGTGGCCCATGTGAGGCGGGTTGCTTGTGTGAGGCAGTGGCTTGTGTGAGGCGGTACCCATGTGATGTAGGCCCACGAGGGGTGTTCGGCCGAGGTCCTAACCCATGGGATGTGGGGCTTGGGCTATGAGATAAAGGGATTGATTCGCTATGCTCTATCGGTTCGAGCTTTTAGAGCAAGTGATTAATTGTCCTGCATCACATGTGCATGCAAGGCCGTTCATCACGTGTGCCCCACTGTATCTGTAGCAAGGTCCAAAGATCAAGCCAGTCTAGCCATCAAGTGGACCATACATGTTCATCAGATGTTGAAAAAATCCATCAATTCTTGTAACTGTCAACCTTTCATAGAAATGTCCCCCACCCGACACTGTATCAGAATGATATTCTGATCACGGCACAAATACAGTGGGACCCAGCTGGATCTGGGAGAGTAGATTTGAAATCCCACTCTTGAAATTAGGATTTGAAATCCTACTCTTGAGAGTTGCAACTGAATGTCAGTGGAGAAATAGGCAAAACATGTTTTCGAAATTGGGTATGGATATTCTTTTATTAATTGAGAATGCGTTTGGTTGCACCAAAAATCATGAAATTTCTTATGATATTTGGTGCAACCAAACTCACCCTGATACTTAAATAGGCTAATTTTGAATATACTTGCATTAGATGGACCAATAACACTTACTATCAGTCAATCTATGATGTGGGTTTTCCCTGATTTTATCAGTGCTGAATATTCAAAAGATTTTCACGTGTGTACTATCTGTTTGCAATTTTTATACTCTTGGTAGTCACTTCCATATTGTTTTATTTTGTCTTGTGATGACAGCTCTGAGAGCGAAATTTCTGATAGAATGCTTGGCCGACTTGAAAAAGAACCTGATGGAACGGGGATTGGATTTGCTCATAAGACATGGAAAGCCCGAGGACGTTCTCCCTTTAATCGCAAAAGCTTTTGGAGCTCATACAGTTAATGCATCTTCACGGAATCAACTTCTCTGCTCAGTTTCATATGCTTCTCATTTTGCTCTTAGGCCATGTTTGGATGACCGAGGAGTTTGATGAAGTGGAGAAAACTAAATTGTAATTCCCTTAGGGTCTGTTTCAGTGCCACTTTAAAAAAAGTCCGTACCATTTTAGTTAGTCATAATTATGTGCTGGAGATCACATATATTTTTGTCAAGGATTAAAAATAATCTTGAAAACAAACAATTATGATCTCCGAATACGTAAGCACAATTAAATAAATTTAGATGAACTTATATTTGGGTGGCACCCAAACAGGCCCTTCTTCGTATTGAGGGAGTAGGCTCCAAATTGCGATTTTGTTACTTTCAATTTGAATATGAAAGAATGCAATAGCAGTTTCATGGCCACCTACCCCGTTTTGAATACTAGGAATTTTCGTTACAATTTCGCTGTCTCCTCCTGAATGTAGTCAAGGTTCTCAATTCATTCTGCATCCAAACGGGCCTTAATACTGGTTGGTCTGGCTGACTGTTTAATCATGGTATCAGGTTTATGCTCATAAGGAGACTTGCAGTGAGGAGGTGATCATTGAGCGACTTGTCAGCAAAGGTCTGCAAAGAGTAGTGCTGCCACCGGTGGGGCCCAATAACCGAAGTGCTACGAATCCGATGCTTCAACTCATATGGGGTAGTACCATGTATCATTTAGATGATCTGCCATTTAATGTAGGCAGTCTACCAGATGTATATACACAATTCCGTAAGGTAAGAAAGCTGTCATTTGAAGTTGCATTTGATTTTCCAACTTCAATGCCTTAGGAATCTTGATAGAGCAAAACATCTGGGGCCCGCCTTGTTTGTGATACAACCAAAAGATATGGTGGATGCCATCGTGGATGAGGGATAACACAAAAACATCCGCATTGACTGTTCAATTGGGGCCCTGGCAAATATGGAACATTGACTGAAATGCAAGCAACCAATTGAATGGCTGGGAGGATCTGATTGGGGAGGTATAGAGCATGGCCCATCCCATGATATGGCCCACGAGACAGGTGGGCCCCACATGTACCATTGTTGAGTTGAGCTTAAAAGTAACTGTTGTAACGGTCCATGTTATGCAATGATTTACAGTCTGTCGAATCCAAGTGCACAATCAGAGGTTGCTACAAGCTTCCAACCTCACTTGGGCCACTTCCTAGTATTGATTTGGATGAAATTGGTGGATGGGGACATGTTCCTTCACTTGACGAGCTGGGACTCCATGAGGAAAAGGCAGGTTAATACTTTTCTCTCTGTAACTTTCCCGCCACATCTTCTATATGTAATTTTCTTCATACCTTCGATGCTGATAGCATCATCATTAGAAATATTTTATACTAACCAAACAAACCAAAATTCATTCATCTCAAGTTGCAGTGTGACAGAGGAATGCACTTTGTTGGTGGCGAAAGTGCAGCTTTGGGCAGAGTAAATGAATACTTCTGGAAGAAGGCAAGGAAATTTCTTCAGCCCTTTCAAAGTGATAGATATTATATGTCAATGCTGGTTGTTTTCTTTCATGTCAGGATTCTTATGGTGCTTAAGGTGTGTTTAGTCACGCCAAAGATCATGATTTCATGATATGTTATGATTAATCAGTCTAACGTGGTGCAACCAAACACATCCTAATCTTTTTTAGCTAATTAGATGACTATCCAATTTTGATGGATTTTAAATATTTGTAGGATTTGTTGAGGATTTATAAAGAGACGAGGAATGGTATGCTAGGACCTGATTACTCAACGAAGTTCTCTCCATGGCTTGCTTCTGGAAGTCTTTCTCCCCGTTATGTATATGAAGAGGTTGAACTCTTATCCTTCCGCTTATTATTACTCACTGGTTGGAAGATGCAATGATTATTTACTCAGGTGGTTCTGATCATCTTGTTTAGGTGAAGAGATACGAAAAGGAGAGATGTGCAAATGATTCAACATACTGGTATTTCACTATCTTTCTGTTTGTTTGGCAGTCAAACATTGATAGAGATGCTGGGTATTCTAAATTTGGAGCTATTTCCTTGCTAACTATGAGCTAATATTTTCTATATGATTTCAGGGTTTTATTTGAGTTGATTTGGAGGGATTATTTCAGGTTTCTGTCAATTAAATATGGGAATTCTATATTCCATTTAGGTAATAGATGAAACTCTCTCTCTCTCTCTCTCTCTCTCTCTCTCTCTCTCTCTCTCTCTCTCTCTCTCTCTCTCTCTCTCTAAATTCTATATATTTTTAAATGGAATAACTTATTTTTTAAATTAAGTTATTCCATTTTCATTTTTCAATGTGGAAGGCTCTAAGCATTTTTCTAACGGGTTTAGATGATGATTCAAAATTTCCTGTCAAGATTCGATAAGAATCCCCTCATGTGAGGGGACAACGAATATGTGTTAGAGATCTGGTGGATGCCATGTGTCAGAGATCCAGGCCATTCATCAGGCAGGGTACACGGTGAACATGCAGTGGACTAAAAATAATGTCCATCCATTGATTAGGCAGATCAAATTTGCATGAGAAAAATGGATGGTTAGAATAAAAAATTCCCAACAGTCCAAATTCAACATGCATGTGTGGCTCACTTAATGCGTACTGCCCTGACTTTTCATATATGGCATGTCCACAGTGCGCCCTTCCTGATGAACGGCCTGGATCTTTGACAAGTGTTGTTCACCTAGATCTCTGATACATGTTCTGCTCCCCTCACATGAGGGACCCCTTTCACAATCATTCACTTGAATGAAGAGGAAATGATTGATGTGGGGCTAACCCCCATGCATTTGTAATGAGGGATCCTTTTTGGGGCTAGTCCCGGTCATCATTTCGAATCGAAATGGTGATAGAAAAAAGGTCGAATTAAGAAGAAAAAAAAAAGATAGGCATGAGTCATGTTATTGACATTCTCTTAGAAGTGATATTCACCCCCTTCTAATAATCAAATCAGTTCACAAGAGGGTTATGGCAAATCCACTTCTAGGATAAATCAAGCCTAACCTCTTGACCACAAGAACAGTGCTGTTAGACTTGCAAAACCATAGAATACACACCCCAAACACACCAGCATAAGATATTCCTGGACTTGGATTTCAGAATTCGGTACAAAACACATAATCTGAAATAGCGGTTCCTGTGAAAAATTACCTACACCAATATCTTTATTTAATTTTCAAAGTAGCTTTTGTGTTGGAAAAAATAGTCCACCCTTTTGATAAAACACATACAAAAATCAACCACTTTGGTCATTTCCTTCTATCAATCTGATTTATTGCAACGTACTTCAATTGAACGCATCAAGAGAGCAACGAGGGAGATTAAAAGTTATCTTTCTGTATAATATTTCAGGTGGCCCAAGAAAAATTAAGGACTTTAAGTGGAGCCAGGATCAAACACTATTTGAATCTTGGAGAGATGGTCGTACCGGGTATATTGTTTATTTGATCTTAGACCACGTCTTCTTTTTCATGTCTCTATAAGTGACTTAATAACTTGTCTACATCATGTAGAGAAGTAACTTTCTTTTCATATATTTTCACCTTGCTAATTTGTAGGTACCCTCTTATAGATGCAAACATGAAAGAACTATCCACCACCGGTTTCATGTCAAACCGAGGACGACAGGTATGGCTTGTTTCCCTTTTTTACTTGACAAAGAAGAAATAAATCCAATGTAGACAACTGTAAATTTTCTTTTCTAAAGTTCAGTAAATATCCAGTAATTATAAATAAATTATTCTCCTAGAATTGACCAAAATAACCTACCATCATTTCCAGAAGGGTTTGATTTTCTTTTCTGAATTTCTTGATTTTCTTGTAACATGAGAAGAATAAGTAATTTTTTTATATTAGTTTTATATAGAATATGTAAACAGATTTCACATTGCCATCCTTCACAAGTTTTGGAAAGATATATGCTTTTTTTCTTATTTAGTATTTCTTGTGGCAACTTCAATTCTTCTAGGAAGACCGTTGAAATTTGAAAATGTTCATCATCTGAAGACTGTTTATTTATTAATGAAGTTTTAGTGAATCTTTACTTTTTTGAAGGATTATCAATGTTGAAGAAGCCTTCTAAAAGTTTGGGTTGTTCTCAATCACAAGCCATATTTTCGTGATTTTACGACAAAATCAAGGGGCCACATATTTTAGCAGGATTAATACATTAATGAACGTTGCTAAGCCCAGACATGTGTACAAGTTGGCTAATGCACATGCCACCACATATACCAGCATGGAAAACAGGTGCAATATACAGGCCATCCATCGAAAGTGTACCACTATGTAGATTCCTCATCCTAAGAATCAAGTTGGCCCACTAGTCAGGGGAGCCACATTTAACTGAGCAAATGTACAGTTGTGAAAAAAATTGGCAAAAGTTTTCTAACAGATCCACATATTTCCAGTACTATGAGACACCGAGCATGGCATTAAAAAACAGTTATGTAATGGTAACGATGGGATCCGTTATGCATCACAAAGCTTTAATGCCCGTTCTAAAAGAAATGGCCTGTCACGGGCTTGTAACAAACAGCTGTTATGGGCCCGTCAAGGTCTGATATGTGGCCTTTAGAGTTTCTTCCTTTGTTTTTTTAAAAAATGACCATCATAGGTTTGTAAAGGCCCGAATTGTAACTGTCATAAGCTGCTGATTGCCATTACCATTATCGAATACCTTGCTACTGAGTATACCACCTCTATCTTTGGGTGGCGACATCTACATGGTGAGGTCCGTCCACCTTGATTTATGGGTTACATATTTGTCCTGCCTACCACACTGGCATATGTGGTAGATATCAATAGAAAAATGTTGCTTTGTTGGTTTGCTTTTGCTTTCGTTTTTTTCTTCAGGCAATTGCATGAAATTATTAGTAGGGGCAACTTAGTTCTTTCCTAGAAATAGAAGAAAGTCAACGTATCAATTTGTCAGATTTGTAGATACTAACTTCTTCCTGAACTGATATTTGGTTTCATACATTCTAAAATCCACTGCAATTATCACAGATTGTTTGTTCATTTCTTGTCCGAGATATGGGCATTGACTGGCGCATGGGGGCCGAATGGTTTGAGACATGCCTCTTGGATTATGATCCTTGTTCGAATTATGGAAATTGGACTTATGGGGCAGGTTTGTCATTTTATCCCAATTCATGTCATTTTCTTTCATTGATGAAACTTCCATGAGTCTATTGCTTTTTATACAATTATATCTATATCTAATGGCAATTATTATAAGAAACTTTAGTTCTCTTAAAATCATGTAATCTTAAACGTACAAGTATACGTATATCTTTTAAAATAACTGCGGTTCTTCTAAATTTACTTGATTCAATCAAGATTATCCATTAAAAAAAAAAACCAAACAAACAAACCAACAAGCTAGATTTTAATAGATGTTAAATGTTATGAATTGGCAGAGGTCGCAACCTTATGAGAAACTGGCATGAAAGGTTTGGTCTCGATTTAATTTGAATTTGGGATGGTTTCATCATTCTTCGAGGCTCCTTATCCATCAGAATCTGGGTATTTGGAGTTACGAAGGTGTGGTTGGGGAACATACTTCTTAGAAGCTATCTGGCATTGGGTGTATTCAGACCTAGAAATGTTTTGTGATAACGCACGGGAAAACCGTCTTTGGGTTTGCAAGATCTTTGGAATTCATTTACTTCTCTCAGGGGTGGCTTGCTTTCGGTTTGGCACATTTCATGTAATATGGTCCTAGAATATGGGCATCCGATCCTTATGGCCTAACTAGGAAAGTACAAATGTGTAAATCCAGTGTAGGGTGCAGAAGGTTTTGATCCACTGAGGAATTTTTATCTGCGATTCTTCCAATGAACTTGATGATCGCATTCCTTTAATTTAGATGTAGTAAGATTTCTGATATTTGTAACCCTTATTTTACAATCAAAGACAATCCGATTACACGTACACATTTTCGCCTAATCATATTTTGCATTCCTGAACTCACCTGTGTAGAGAATTCTCATTGAAGTTGGTTGCTGTTTTTTTGGTTTCCTTTTTGCTGTGGGAAAGAGAAGTATGGTCTTTTGCAGTTCCCTTTCTTTTCATTTTGATAGAATAAGATATACTAATATACAGTTGGGTATTTTGATAGGTGTTGGGAATGACCCAAGGGAGGATAGATACTTCAGTATCCCAAAGCAAGTAAGTGTTCCTGTTATTAGAAATTATCTTCAGATTGACAAGCCCTCTCATCATCGATGGCTTCCCTCTCTTCCATTTCAATAGCATGGTAAACTTGGCTCCTTTTGAAAAATCCTATCTGAAATTTTGAAATGGAAGTTTCAGTTAAATGGTCTAATTTAGCTTAGTAACACTTCAATGTTTGATAGTTTAAGGGACAATTTGGATGTCAGAAAGCAAATGGGGCAGTGTCCAAAAATAGCTTTGAATTATGTTTAGGTGCGACCCAAATAACATGTACTATGGGGGATGTCGAAAAGGAGTCGCGGCTGCACCTACAGGGGATAAAGAAGATTCCTAAACACAGAAACCCACTTGATGCAGGACAATTAACCACTTGCTCTAAAAGCTTGAACTGATAGAGCATGGCGAATCAATCCCTTTATCTCATAGCCTAGGCCCCACATCCCATGGGATAGGACTTCGGCCGAACCAACCTCGTGGGCCCCACTTCTCATGGGTTTCACTTCACACGAGCCACCTGCTTCACACAGGTGGGGCCCGCCTCACATGGGGCCGCCCACCTTGGGTGTGCCCCTACATCCCACAGGCCACGCTACTCAAGCCTGGTGTGAAAATGCCCCTCATCACCACTCCTGCATTTGATGTCCCGAGGCTTATTTGGATAGAGAGAATCCAAAATATGTATTGGAAAACTCATATAGAATCCTCTGGAAATTGATAAGTGTGGAATCCAACGGTAATTCTGCTGTTTGGTTATGAGTGTGTTGTTTGCTATGAAAATTTTAGAAAGGTTAACCGCCAAACAACTTGCCTGTCTCTCATAGCTGTGGAAGTGTACAATTCTACATATAAACAAGTTCTTTTCTGGGAAATGAAAAAAGCTAGGAAAAGAAAATCTGTTCCCTCTCGTTGGTGGTTTCTCAAACATAGAAAACTGTCACATTAGGGGAATTCTTTTCCACAGCTTTCCACCTAAACAAATAGACCTAATGACTTACACACACAACACAAATTCGGTGTTCTTTTCTCGCAATCAAATCTACATGGATGGAATGCAGACCCCACCAACTCTACCTTCTTTCTTGCAGGCGCAAACATTTGATCCTGAAGGCGAGTATGTCGCATACTGGTTGCCCGAGCTACAAGCGCTGCCGAAAGATAAAAGGAATTTCCCAGGGAAGTCGTATACAAGGCAAATTGTTCCTTTGAAGTTTGGAAACACAAGCCAGAGGCATGGTCATGCCAAAAAAGAGATGTGGAAACAGAAAGAGAGTAGGAGATGAGAATCCACATTGGTATTGGAATGAAAGAGTAATGATTTCCAATACTTCTATGACTATAAAACAGGTATTGTGCTTTTAATCACTTCCATTTAAAGAAGAATTAGAGATTCAGCTTATCTTAAATTCATCACAGCATTGCAACAAGACCTTGTCCCTATACTTGAGTTGTTGGTCAGGTGGGCCACAGCACATCGTCCTTGGTAGGAAAAAAATCGGAATGGTCTGATTGTCTAGTTGGGCCACATTTATGTAGAATGTGGATTGTGGGTCAAGTTCTTTTTGTATAATCATCTGCTTTTCCACATGCAATGGCCCACCTGATTACTGGCTTGATTTTCACATCATGGTTCATACATTGTGGGGCTCACCAGATGAATGATCCATTTTTGCAATGAAAAGATGCATGGCATACTGCAAACAGTCGAGACGATCAGAACCGTCTGAAAGTCATTCCTATAATCTTCTGAACTTGTTTTTGTGACAAAGCAATCATCATTGGCCTCCAACCAGACAGTTGGGAGCATCCTATCCGCACATTTTGTCGACAGTGGGCCCAACAGATGATTGCCCAACAGATGATTGGTTCTGATCACAGCACACATACACATTACAACATCATTACATGGTAAGAATGAGAAGTTCATATAATGTTCATTTCAGAGTTTGAGAAAGAATGAGGGTCACATAAATGGGTGGAGGTCTCACATTCAACTGGTTGGACGGTAAGGCTATCGTCTCAAATGTGTTGAGCGTACAACATCTGACCTGTCGAAAAGGGTTCGGCCCACCATCAAGAACATATGATGCAAAAAACAGACTGATCCACTCATCATGTGGGCTACATATAGAAAACAATGGACAAACATTAATGTCATGTGTGGCCCACCTCATGAGCAGACTGATCTAATCTTTACAACAGGTGATCTCCACAGTCAGGCCAGCCTTTCAGATGGATTGGATGTTATTCACGCATGACACATTGCCAACTACGAGCCATTAACGGTCCAACTAGTTGCATGTGATGTGAGACTTCCTAAATGATCATTGCAATACTTAAAAAACTTGGGTTTTGAATGTCAGCCACACACTAGGTGGGGCAGAAAGTAAGGGTGTAATCAGAGCCCTTGCATGTGAAAGTACTGGTGCCATCATCATATGCATAGGTATAAGCAGTTGGACAAGCTCTCTTGAAGATGGTTGAGTAGAAAGTAGGCTTGCATGAAGCTGGGCTTGCATACTCCCCACTACAGCAATACTCATCCAGTCCAAACGCATCACATGCACTCTTGCATGCAATCACTTCACCTCCATCTGCACCGTCCACCACCTGCAGCTCCTTTGGGCAATCTGATTTGGAATTTTTTTCAAATAAATCCATGCATTAGATGCTGATTAGATACCACGTTTGGCAAATTTAGATTGTAAATTGCAATGCGAAAGAGCATTCGCGGGCTGGAGCGGTTTCATCAGGTGGGCCCCACCGTCCAGATGCACGACTTAGATTCCACATACACGTCATGAGTGGGCCCCAAAGCTCAAAAGCATGTGATGATTCCCCAGCATTTTTATCTATTATCAACATCTAGATTACGACGGACTACTAAGGACGTGTTTGGCTGCTTAATTAAACTGAATTGCAATTTTATTCACTTCTTTAAATATGAAAATTTACCGGCGATTTTTATCTTCAATTCCATGCATTTCAAATTCATTTCCATCAATTCCAAATGTAAGAAATTCATTATCCATCACTATAGATCAAGTGCAACTTGTTGTATTTTTAGTGTTTCAAAATAAATAAATAATTTTAAATAATTTGAAATTTCCATTCAAAATTTAAAAAAGCAATAAATGCATTTTTGTTCCCGTAGTGATATGGATTTAAACCCCCATCGAATAGACAAAGAAAGTTTTGGGTTTATTAGAAGAAAATTTTGCATTACATGAGTAATGCTCGTCTTTGTAGCATTATACACGAGTGCAAATCAAATTTAAGCCGTTTTTAAAATTCATTTTTATTCAAATTTTTAAATTTATTTTAATTTATTATTACAATTAATATTAATTATGAATTTTCATAATTATGGATTTACATATTCAAAATTTCCAAAAAACACAGCTAGCTCTCCTTCAATCAATTAATCTTTATCAAACTTAATTTATCACAATCCAATTCAATTTTGCATCAAAACGCAACCAAACATTAGTTTTCATCTTTTTTTCTTTTTCTAACATAGAATTATGAAAGAACATAATCCATACCGGTATTGAGATCAGCCCTGCAACCGGTAACGTTACACCGACCATAAGCTCCATTAGGCATGGCGACGAGAGGAAGATTATAGCCATCAACAAGACTAACATCATAGAAATCACGATCTTCACCTTCACCGAGTGTGATCTCAAAAAGGGTAGCAGGCGGGGCGGCGCCGATCCCGCCGCACTCCATCTTCCCCCCACAATCTCCGGTTCGGCATGTTCCGGCCCCCGACTCATCAAACGCGCAACCCGTCCTCCCCCACATCCGACCGGACCACCCCACCGGGGCGGGGATCCTAACACTTTGGCCTGGGTCCAGCTGGAACCCGGTCGTCGGGAGCGGTGGCGAGCCCGCTCCCGAAAGCGTCGCAGGCCATATCGGATGTGGACAATTGTTCAGCATGGTGAATGAACATGAGAAGGAGCGAGACAAGATCATAGAGAAGATGATACCGAACCCGAAAAGCTTAGCTGAAGGAGGAGTCATTGATTCCGGCGGGCCGCGCCGAGCTTGGGCTTGTTTCTTGATTGGGAGGGATTGGATTTGGTTGAGGAGGCATTGATAAATAGTGTAGTGAAGTTGGATGGCCTGTTTAACAAGATATACTTCCTTTTAGAGTGCAAGAAAGAGAAATGAAAAAACTACGTGAAGGTGGTAGAATCTGCATGAAAGAGATAGTACCGGAAAAGGAAACTAAAGTTCTTTTCTTGGATAGGAAAACGATGTCTCTAAATGTCCTTAGATTTCCAGGAAAGTATCAAATAAGATTATGAAGATGATACGGTAGAGAAAGGTGAAGTTTCAATCAGGAACGTTCATCTAGTTGTCTGTAATGTGGATGGAAAATTGTTCAAAATGCAGTTGAATTGGATGACTGTGGACATCTGATCAGTGACATTTAATTGGACGGTAGAGAACAAAAGAAGGTTAGGAGTCTACACAGAAAGGTGATGGCTAGAATTATCTGATGTGGGGTTTTTTAAATGTTAGGCCTTCCATGATGAGGCCCACTGTATGGATGGTCTCGATTGATGCATCGGGAGGGTGATGTTTTGATCAGGAACGTCCATTTGGTTGTGAATAATGTCGATGGAAAATGGTTTAAATTACAGAAGAATTGGAAGAACGGAGCCGTCTGATCAGTGGCCCTCAAATAGACGGTGGATAACGGTTGAATTGTCCGATGTGGGATTTTGGGAACGTTAGACCATCCATGATGAGGACCGCTGCATAGAAGGTCTCAATCAATACGAAAGTTTTAAAATTCATTGGGTCAACTCAAAACTCAGATGAGTCGACTCGGTGAGTTTCGAGCCGAGTCGCTGGAAAACTCGGCCCTTGGCCTGACCTCATCGCTATTCGGATGACATCTGAGCCCTGCATAATGTGGGACCCACCAAAAAGATCTGGACCCACTGTACCAAAACAATGGGATTGTTTAAATGAGACCTGTTAACGGTCTTAATTCAATTTGCCTGTGTGACCTGTCTGATGAGTAGACCTTCCTGATTTTTGCGCTGGGTGATATTAGTGGTGCAGCTGACCTTAGAGCCTGCTTGGAATCTCTGATGTTCCACACAGCTATATAACTCACATGCAATGAGTTGTAGGCCAAACAAAAATACAAGTGGTTGCAAGTGAACTTCAAATGACCACTCAGTATAGATTCTGGTTCATATCATGATGGGATCAATATCCTTATTACAATCCAAATCAAATGAGACTTTAAATTGATTGGAACTGACAGTTGTATTAATTGGGTCAGATACTTATAGAGTGGGAGAGAACCTTCTTTGTTTTCCTTTACGTTGGAATATTCAGAATCCAACACACTAAAAGCTCCAAAGCTGTCAGGGAAGCATCGGAATATATGAACCCTTTCAGGTAAACCTATCAAGATATCCCACTTTGATATCACTTTATGTAAGGAGTACCAATAAATGCACCAAAAGCTCCAGAATTGTTGGTAAGCACGATAATATCTCTTTATTTAACCTCTCTCAGGCAAACTGGCCAAGATCTCCGCATGAGTTACAGGCATCTCACAGGTCTCATATTGAGAGTCACCTCTAGCCATTACGCATCTCATAAACCCTACCTCGAGGCTACCCAATCTCAGTATGAAAATACACCTGCATCACATTTTCAAGTAATACTTCAATTTCAAACTCTTTTTCTTTTAAAGCATACAATATAGTCTCCAAGCCATTCATCATGAATGTAATTCTTGGGCTAGCTGATGGATTGAGCTTTCCCTTTAAATTAGGCCTGCATCACATTTCTAGCTTTCTCTACCTAAACTTTTTTAAAATTTGGATTTGGATAGGCTTATGGGTGGAGGTTTCGGCTACCACCTTTTCGCGATTCTCATTAAACGCTCTCATTTTGTCCTGAGCTTAAGACCCAAGCTCTGATTTAGAATGGACTTGGTGCAGGGATGAACGTGATAAGGTCGATCACCGTCTTCCTCAAGGATAACTATTCAAATCCATGAAGCTTCTCGGGACTCCTTACAAAGACTTCTCGAATCCACGAGAAAAAAACAAGAAAATAGAAATATTATTCATGAAAATTTGTAAATTGATTGATTGATGAAATAAATGGGTCTACAACCCTTTAAATAGGGATACTAAGACTTAGAATAAGTTTAAGAATTAAACTATAACTAAAACTTCTTAAAATTTGTAACTTACTATAAATAATAAATTTTCTATTTATAGTAAGTGTCATATGTGGCTTAACCATGTTATTCTCTTACTATTTATAGTAAAATCAGAATTAAACATGGAATTCGGCCGTCGATATGATGGAATCTTGCAAATTTGGCGTGGGCAAACCGGCATGGGCATTGGTTGGCTAAAGTAGCTCATGATACCTCAAAATCATATATGGTACGTCGAGTAACTCATTTCGTTTTGCGAAATATGTCTATTTTAAGGTTTTGACGGTCTTGATGACTTCTGTCTCTGGTTAAGCCTTCTTTGACCCATCTTAGACATGAAAGTGTCCATGACCTGCTCTACATCAAGACTTGAGCTTGGATTTGTTTCTTATTAAATTGAGTTTTGGAAGAAAGATGTAGATGATTTGATTAAGATGTGGACTTGAGGTTTCCATGAATATTCCACCTTTTGTTTGAAACTTTTATTATTATCCAATGATATATCAATTTATAGTAGAAGGGAGTAGTCAACATCTATCTCCACACATACCTTACCAAATACAAGCCGAGTTTCATGCAAGGTAAGTTCATCCTTTTAAAACGTTAGGGAGGAGGACCATCTCTTTAAGACTAGAAGGTGGCCATTAATAAACCATGGCCTGCATGCCTTCTAATATCTCCTGACTGTCATTGAAGTTATCAAATTTGAATAGGTAAAAACGCCCACAGGTAGTATGGTTTCTTCACTATGAAGTAACCAACCAGAATCAGGATCTCTTGCTTGCCACAAACATGAAGCAACTCCTATTTTCTTGCATTGTGATTGGTCCATGCCATCACTGTTACATTAAATGCAGTGTGTGATGATGTGTGTTGGCTTTTACACAGCCTTAAAACCGTACACCCCACAAAGAGAATGGGAAAATTTTCTTTATTGAATTGTTTTGCGGCTTGCTTACATACAACTTCAACACTAGATATTTGATAGCTTGTAAAAAGATTAAAATGCCATCATTCTAGATGATTCTATGTGAGACAAGGGATGCGGATTAGCTACTGGCAGGTGGAGGAGCGAGAATGGGTACCGAAGTGACGGCACCAAGTTCTGTGGGCCCCACCATGATCTATGTGTTGTATCTACACCATCCGTCCATTTGGAGAGATCATTTTAGGACATGATCTAAATAATTAGACAAATCTAAAGCTAGAGTGGACCTCGCCACAGAAAATAGTGGGGAGAATGATGGCCACCGTTGAAACCTTACTAAGGTCCACCATGGTGTTTATTTGAGATCTAACCCGTTCATAAGTTAACAAAGACATGAAAGAAGGGAAAAAAACAAATATCAGCTTGATCAAAAACCTTTATGGCCCTTGGAAGTTTTTAATGGTAGCTGACACCTCCCCACTATTTTCTATGGTGGGTCCACTCCAGATTTTGATCTAGCTCATTCTTTATATCATACCCTAAAATGATCTCTACAAATGGATGGACGATGTGAATACAAAACATACATCATGGCGGGGCACAAAGAGCTTGGTGACGTCACTTCATTAGCCAGTCTCGCTTCTCAATCTGATCAGTACCTAATCCACCTCATGAGACAAGTGGAATATAATTAATTACTTTTTTTTATAAAAACCAATGAATGCTTATTTTCAAAGCTTTGGAAAACCAACAGCCACCATCCTTAGCTACAAGAGACAATGGATCTGAATGAACCTAAAAAATACTAGGGAGAATGTATCCGGTTGAATCAAGAAAATAGCAGGAAGCATGTATCCGGATGAACTTGCACTGTTTGATTTGGACGTTCTAACAATGTGGCCCAATCAGATTGCTACAAACAGAAGTTTCCTGTTCATCACAAGCATAGGATCCGGATTCAACCAACTATGGCATTTTCAAGAGTGGGGCAAGCCCTAGAATTGAAGTGGGAACGTTAGCTGGGCCTAATGCGACGGAAGGATGTTTGGACCGGGCGCAACATAGTCCACATCCATTTTCAAGATTAAGTTTCAGAATCATAATCTGATTGAGCTGATTGGCTTGAAGCAGTTGGAAGATTTTTTTGATAGAACACGCCAATTTGTGTCATCCAACCGTCTAATAGCCCTATCTGAGGAATGATTTTAATAGTTCAGCTGGGTTGGACGCGGATTGCGTACTACCCCTGCCCTGCTGCAGTTCTGTGTGCGGGCCCACCGTGATGTATCTGTATATCAAAGCTGTCTATCCCTTTTATCAGATCATTTTAAGGAATTAACAAAAAATCGAGGCAGATCTAACGCTCAGGTGGACCACACCAAATAATAAGCTTGGTTTGATTAAATGCACATAGCATTAAATGCCAGAGTCATCTGTGGTGTGGCCCATTTGAGCGTTGGATCTTCCTCATTTTGTGTTTAAACCTTAAAATGATATGAGAAAAGGTATGGACGGCATGGATAAACGATACATCACGGTGGGCTCGCTCACAGAAGTGACCGTTCGAGGCTAGAGACGGGCGGGGGTACGACGCAATCCGCGTCCCAGCTGGGTTAACGTGGGCTTGTCCGGTCAAAAGAGGCGATCTTGCTGCACTGACTCTGTCAAATGAGCAGAACTTTTTGTTTTTTGTTTTTTTTTTTTCCCTGGCGTGTAGCGTTTTGGTTTTCTCTCCAACGGTCAGAAAATTTACCGTTGGGGAGGTGGGTTACCTGACTTTGAGACCCCTGCCGGAGTAAGGGAGGCGGGACGGGATCGTTCTACCGGCCGGATAGAGTACGATCTCGAGAAGCATTGCGTTTCCGTTTACGCAGCGGACTCGGTCCTATCACCACTGTTTCTTATATGGTATGGTCCACCTGATAATTAGATCTGCTTCATTTTTAGGATAATGCCCCTGAAATGATCTGGAAAAACGGATGGACAGCGTTGATGAATAATACATACACATCAAGGTGGACCCCCACAGTAAATCTATTCTCTTTTAAATACCTTATTTTCATGTATTCTACCTTTTTTTCTTTTTCTTGATTTTATTTTTAAATTTTAATTTTGGAAGTTTGATAATTACCCCCGCCTTATTTCAACGATGCACTTCTCTTTCTGCTATTGTAGTAAGGTGTAGTTTTGTATTGCCAAAACTAAATTGTAGCCCAACTAACTAGTGGACGACCTGATTTTGAGGATAGGGAATCTAAATGGAGTGCTGAAAATGCAATGGTGCAGATGGAGATCAATAGCTGAAATTAGATGGTTCAGATTCTCTTACTGGTGTGGTCATTGGGGTAATCCACAATTTGGGATGGTTCAAATGTTAACCTTGACCCAAATCCTCTCACGAGAGTAGGGGTGTCAACCTGCTGGGTTAGGGTGGGCTAAGCTCTGACCAAGCTCGGCTTGTATTGTACAAGACTGGGCTGGGCCTGGCCCAAACCTGAGCCCAACATAGAGAGGAATATCACTCCTGTACGCTTTCTCCTGTGACAGTTGAGGTTGAGATTGGTGTCTTGAGTACGACTTGTTACAGAGAAATCAGTTGGGTGTTACCTAGTAGTGTGAAAAACCTCCAAGGAGAACGGTGAATAAGAAGAAGAGGGAAGTGGTACGGGCCATTGCTGCATTGAAGATGAGGATTACAGTAGATTTTTAAATAAGAGGTAAATAGATAGATGGTCAGTGCTTGCAAGAGGGGAGAGGGAGAGAGAAGGTTGGCCCTCATCTGTCTAAAAATGTTTATCCCGGGCCAAGTTTTTTGAGTCTCTCTGGCCCAATCCTGGCCCTCATCCGTCTAAAAAATCATTGGCCCTGACCATGTAAAGAAAATAGTGAAATGATCAAAGGTTTCAAATTGTTAAAGTCCTTTGATGTACATGGATACACCATTTTCTAATGGCTCATGCTTTTAGAGAAAATATTTGTTTGACAACGTATTGGATAGAAAGGGCTTATTTTCGTTAGCAACAAATATGCCTCATTGCCCAGTATATTCCTTTGTAGAGTTCTGTGTCAAAGTTCATCAATATACATTGATACACCATCTTCTAATCGCTCAAGCTTTTAAAGAAAGTGGTTGTTTTACATAAATATTTCAATCTAATATTTATTTTTTGATTTTTTTTCATATCATTTCCATCTTTGTTGGGTCTTATTGTATAAATGATTTTGAAAATTGAAACGTCAACGGGACCTAAGATTTTCTTCTTTTTTTTTCTTTTAATAACTAATTAATAGTAGCCCACTTGACGGTTGAATCAGGCCGATGGGCAATCATCATTGACCCAGGCCCGGTCCTGCCAAGACATTGTGTCTATTTATTAGGGCTGAAAGTCGGGCAAATTCAACCCAACCACCCAACATTGGGTTGGGCTTGGACATGATGTATTGGTTGCAGTCTTTGTATTGGGCTATACAAACACCAACCTGATAAAACTTGGGTCCGGCTTGGGTTGAGGTCTCGGGCTGGGCCCGAAGCCTAAGTATCCATTCAGGCAGATGAAGGGTCCGCACTGCCTAGATTCTATATAGAAAACACGGTGGGCCCTGAACAAATCATTTGTGGGGTCTACTCTCAAAATTTTCCGTGTTGTGGCTCACCTGAGTTTTTGATTGGGCTGATTTTTCAGTCCCAGGAGTAAATTGCGGTGACCCGTCTGATGGATGGGTTGGATGCCGTGAACGCACCACATCATCCCCACATCATGATGCATCTGATGGACGGTTTGGATGCCGTGAACACATCATGTGGGCCCTCACATCATCGCGGTACCAGCGTAGCTTAGGTGGCACCGGTTGCACGCATATATAATGGGAGTGGGTGAGGCCCTGACCGTGGGGCCTGCCTCAATGGCAAAAGAGATCATTTTATAGCATGATCTAAAAAAATGAGGCAGATCTAAATCTGAGGTGGACCACAATGTAGGTATTGAATTCCTATCATTAAAAACTTCATAGGGCCACAAAAGTTTTGTATCAAGCTGCGATTTGTATTTTCCCTTCATCCAATTCCGTAGAACCTTATCAGCAACTTGGATGGCAAATAAAGATTACAGTGGCCCATAGGAAGTTTTTAATGGTGGGAGTTCAATCACCACTGTTTTCCTGTGGTGTGGTCCACCTGAGATTTGAATCTGCCTCGTTTTGGAACACCCTAAAATGAGATGGCAAAACGGATGGACGGCGTGGATATACAACACATACATTGAGGTGGGCCCTATGGTCAGGGCCACACCTACTAAGCTATTACCCCTGCCCCCACCTAATCCGCGCCCTACATAATATACCTATACTGGATCTCAGGTTAGCCTCGGCTTACGGTTGAGTATTGAGGCCCACCGTCCAAATACTCGGTAGACCAATGCCAAATGAGTGGGGCCCACATATGGGATCTAATGATCAGGCCTGCTAAAAATCAAGGCCCACCAAACCATGGATCTCGGGTCTCAGCCAAACCTCATGAAAGTGGCCCGAAATTGGGCCAACCCAGCCCATTTGCCACTCATTAAACAGTTCCAAAGTCCAGATGAGATGTAGTTGTACTTAGCATCATCCCCAAAGCTTTTAATTGACAAGTGGAGCATCCAACCATCGATCAGGATCGTCCATTCATTCATACCAGTAAGGATTAATCATAGAGTAAAAGTCAGCCGATTAGATGATCATGATCATGTAATAACATGAAAAATGGACGGTCAAGATCGAGTTGAGAAATGAAACAAAACAATTTTTAAAAAAAATGTACAATCATTATCTTGAGGCATCTATGTGTATCTTTCCACACCAACTCTCAAACTATAATACATTTATAAGATATCATAAGAAGGAAATTAGTTGTTTTTGAAACTTTTTGTGTTTGTTAGAAAGAGATCCAAACCAACAAATTGTTAGAATGGTCCCAAACCTCTTGATTTTCTTTCAACAAAATCCCTTTTGATAAGATTTTAAGAAAAAAAAAAAAAAAAAAAGGGTTGTAGGTTAAGCTTAACCTACAACCCGATGTGTGGTGCTCACAGTGATATGTACATGACATCCAATCCGTCCAACATGTGCGCCCCCTCATGTTCTCGGCACCCAATCAAGCATATCCAAAACCCAGCCGCCCAGCTAAGTTTTTGAAATAAGATTGTGTATTCCCACTCTTTGGAATTTCATTCCCCATTAGAAATTACAGAAATGCTTTCTTTCCTTCCAATACAATACATAAGAGTGTGACTTCCCAGTTTTTGATGGGGTCATCGATTAAGAGGAATATGTGTTAGAGAATAGAGCCACTAATGAGGGTACATTGTCAACATTCTAGGTATCAAGAATCAAGATAATATACTCACCAAGTGGGCCACACATGAATGCTCATTTTTTGTTCCACAATCCAAACCATTAATTTTGGTACACATTATGTTCTTGATGTATCCTACTTATGAAAGGCTCAGATCTTTTACACGTGCTCTGCCACATTTTATTAGGACCTTATTTCGAAAGATTATTACTAAGGTATTAAAAAAAAAAAAACAACTATAACGGAAAGGTAATGAAAGCTTGGAAAAGTTCATAGCTAGCTAAAAATAATTAGGAGTTTTTCGTATGCAAAGGCCATCATGGACCCATGGACTTTCTTTTCTCATACCAGAGCAATCTTGTAAGAGTCACGTCTGAGGTACATGTATCGTAACCGGGGTAGAATATACAAATGCAAGAATTTAGAGGTGAGTGTCACCTCTTGTGGAGATTGAGTCTCCGATGCAACGAAGTAGGGCCATGCAACCTACTTTCTTTAGATAATCCCAAACCTAACGTGACGTGACTTTTCTACTGTTGTTCTTCGATAATTGAGGGGAAGGCATTTTAAGATTTAAATAATAGGTGGAAGCACCGAGGACGGAATTGAATTCCGATATTGAATTGCTCGGTAGATGAAAGATTTAAGAGCACATCATGGAGAGAGAGAGAGAGAGAGAGAGAGAGAGAGAGAGAGGTCTTTTCGGCTTTTGTCCTACTTTTCTTTCTTAGAAGAAACAGAAACTCCAAATAGAGTTGCATACTCAATATTCCCACACCTTCCCTTGCGTGCATGCCACCATGATTGGAATAGAACATGAGGTCATCTATCATGTGTGTTTCTTGATATAAACCTTTTTCACAAAATAATCACCCTAATTGAAAATTCAAGTGACCCACATTGTGGGGAGTAATTTGGATTGGGAAACCCACCGTTAAAAACCTTAGAATTATGGGGCCCACTATTATAGGAGCATCACATCTACTCTGTCCGTTGTATGCCTTAAGTTAGTTGAACTCAATGACATATCTTATATGTTCTTTTATTTCATTTTAAATTTTTAGTAAAATTTATTTGGTGAATATATTTCAAGTCAGTCAAACACAAAAATAAAAAATAAAAAAATAATTAACTATAAATATTTTATTATTTTGAAGCTCATAAGGACATAATATAAATCATTTAACTAAATGTAAAGTGTTTATAAATTAAAATTTTATAATCTTCAAAACAACTATATAGTCTAATCATCATGATCAAATATCTTGTTGGAATGGATAGATATCACCAGATGGACCCCACAATGTTCATAACGATCATTTCATCAGCTGAAAAATAATCACATTCTTGGATTTTATAAAAGTCCAAGCACCACTATGATGAAATCTGATATCTTGAAAAATTTCCCACAAAAATCCTAAAATTACCTTTGTAGACTCATCCCAGAATCTTAAATTTTCATTGTTTTTTCAATCAGTTTTATAAAATAGTTTATATAACATTTATTCATTTCTGCAGTGGCCCATTTATATTGTGGCCCACCAAATGAACAGTTCCAATCACGAAGAGATGGCCCATTTCTGATGACTCAGGATACTGGTCCCACTCATCCTCCATCCCTTGTCTTTATCCATTGCATACATACACGTGTACACTTTGAATGTCACAAACTATTTTAGTCTAAATATCGATTATTTTAATGTACCAGATTAACAGACCCGCCGACAACGGATGACAGAGATGACATGGCATCTAAATGTATGATGGAAGGTGGGTCCCACATGCACCATTGAATTTCCATTTCAGAGACCATTTCAGAACCGTGTGGTCCATTTCTGTCCTTTTATTCAAAGGATAAGAATAAAAACGTGTTCCAAGATAGAGTGAGAGATGTGAAAGGTGACTTGCACGGATTTATTTATAAGAAGGATGCTTGTGCGGATCACTCATCCTCCTGACATCTGGCACTCATACACAGCTATCCGGACCGTCCAAATTGTGGAGAACGTTGTGGATGGATCATATGTATAAAATCACGCTGGTCAAGCGATCCCAACCGTGCAATTAATGGCTATTATATGGATGGTTAAAAGTACAATGGTGACCTGCCCGGCACAATTCCAAGGGAAAAATGAGATCGTTAGTAGCATCTTGTCCGTGCTTTATTTTAACCCTCCATCAGGTGGGTCATGGCCTAATTTCCCACCAGTCCGCTGATCACGTAGGATTCAGTTTACGAAACAAATGGACGGCTGAAAGAGAGCGGCTAAGTTTTCTCTAATCCACACGCTTGTTTCTAATAGAAGAGCGCGGTAGGTGGACCAGCCCTATAATTTAACTTGTGGCATTTACACATAGAAGCCCACCTGATGGACGGTTTGGATTTCCTACATGTGTGCCACGTTAGCGCATGAGAAACATCTACGGTCAGGATACATTTCACCCACCATACACCATGCGTGGACACAATTACACGGGGACGCGGATTTGCTGCGACGCCGGATCCAGCCAGTGGTTGCAATCCGAATCGTGGGGCCCACCTTGATGTAGGCATTGTATATCTACTCGGTCCATTCGTTATGCCAGCTTATTTTAGGGCATGGTCCAACAACAATGAAACAGATACAAATCTCAGGTGGACCATACAACAGGGATTGAATTCCAACCGTTAAAAGTTTCTTAGGACTCCAAAAGTTTTGGATCAAAGCTGCCATTTGTGTTTTCCCTTCATCCATATCTTTGTGACCTTACAAACAAGTTAGATAACAAATAAACATTACCTTGGACCTTAGGAACTTTTTAATGGTGTGTTCGATGACCACTTTTTCCTGTAGTGTGGTCCACTTGAGATTTTTATCTGCTTCATTTTTGATACCTTGTCCTAAAATAATCTGGCCAAAAGGATGGACGGTGTGGATATACAAGGTGGGCCCCATGGTCGGGGTTGTACTTGTCTGGATCTACAGTCATGGTCCAAATAGTGGGTCCCATTTCAGACAATCTTAATAAAAGTAATCTGACCATTCTATTCACATCACAACATGGATCGAGGACTTATCCAAGTAAGTTAAGCCAGACTCTGTCAGACCCTATCTAGTTTCGAGTCAGCTCCATTTGGGTGAGTCTGAGTTAAGCTGAGTCAACCAGACGAGTTCGGCCGAGTCAACGACTCTTAGACCCATGCATCAATATTCACTGTACCATGTGATCATGTCACATTATCAACATGTAAGAGACAATTAACCACATGCACGTCCAAATCAAAAGCGTGTGTAATATTGATTTTACTTCCCAACAACCGCTACTAAGATATTGTCATTAGCTTACATAGGAATCTAGCATGGCGAACTTTCTTTATAGCATGATATTGGAAAGATGGTGGTAGGCTTGAAGTCTTTTGCTAGTTCCACACGTGCGTCGAGCCTTGCCTACACCCATACGTGTGTGAGAATCTTAAATATTAGATCTTCTACCTAATGATTCATGTCATTACACTCCTTAAGTGGGCCATAGTAGACAAAGTAAGGGGCAGATGGAACCATTTTTTTTTCTCACCGTATTTATAACGGTACTGTAAGGTCGACCTCATGGGTAGTTTCATTTTTTTTCTGGCCGCGTACTATGATGTCGACCTCATGGGAATTTCCCGTGAGGTCGAGCTGTGTGTGCCCATCTTGATGTGTGTCGAACATCAACACCATTAGTAAGATGCACCATTACATGGTGGCCCATGTGCTTACAAATCTAGTCAATTGATGAATTGGGTGGGACACACCACGTACAAAAGTTGAGAGGAGTTATCTTCCCATTAAAATATTAATAATTATTTGTGCGTGTCCCACTCAGGCCATTGTGGCATTTCACAACCTATGGATACACGAACCCTTGATCGGGTGTTGGAACTCTTGGGAGTCTACCACAAGAGCAAGAGTAAGGATCCGCCAAGGGTGAGTTCGTCTGACAGTATTAAATTACATTAGGTAGGATATAAATATCATCCCGCGTTTGAAAGTGAAGTAAAAGATTAGACGAATTCAAGTATTCGACATTTCAATTCTGATAGGATATATAATAGAATCTTAAAATGTATTACATATGTAGGCCCTACATTGATGCATGTGTTTTGTTAATGTCGCTCATTTATACGCACCTTCTACACGTGACACTTAAATTACATATGAATACAGGTGGAAAATGTTAGTTGTGAAAGCTGGTTCATTAATGATAGTTCCAGCATCTTTCAAATGTGGGCTTCACATAATAAGTAGGGGTGTACATTGAGTTGAACCGAGTCGAGCAGGCCTCAGATCGGTCACTAGCTGACCTCAGCGCAAACTTGGCTTGGCTCGGCTCGGTCCTCGAACCTGACTGGCCAGCTCAGCTCGGTTCCGTCGGCAGTTCAAGCTGAGTTCGCCATTGCAACATTTTCACAAACACCTAGATTGCACCTTCAAAATCTCATTGCATTTGATACAGTGGCAATGGTTTTACAAGTATTTTATCAAACACCTTCTAAGCAACATAAAAATCAAGAAAAAAATTATTATTTGTTTCATATACATACTTTCCTTGCCACGAACCACACTTCTTGGAGTTATTTCATCAAACACTTGGTGAGCAACATCAATATTAAAGTAACTGAGTCACCGAATTGGTTCGATCCAAGTTCAATTCGAGCTAGGTTTGATCCGAGTTGAGTCGAGCTAGGGCTAACTCGAACTCATTTTCGAGCTAAAAAAATCAACTTGACTTGGTTTGAACTCAGCTTCGAACTGAGTCAAATCGAGCTTTTTCAACTCGAGTAAAGCGGGGTCCTTACTCTTACCCGGGTGGTAGACTCCCAGGAGTTTCAACACCGGGTCAAGGGTTCGAGTACCCACCAGTGGTGAAATCCCACGGTGTGCGTGTGTGGGGTGTGTGCGCGTGTGTAAGCGTGTGTAAAAAATAAAAATAAACTTGAGTAAAGTGAGCTAACTGAGCTAGCTCGATTCATGTACACCTCTAACACCATGTGTTTGGATGCGATGAGAAAAACCCACACACGCACACACACATACCCGTTTGACAAAGGTGAGTTTGGTAGACTATATTAAATTACATTAGTTAGAATATAAATATCATCCGGTATTTTAAAATTCATTACAACAGTAGGCCCTACATTGATACATGTGTTTTATTAATGTTGCTCATTTATACATGCCTTCTACACGTGATACTTGGTTGCATATAAATATAGGTGAAAAGCGTTAGTTGTGAAAGCTGGTTCATTAATGATAGTTCCGGCATCCTTCAAATGTGGGCTTCACATATTACGGTGTTAGCAAAGGAAGGATTCAATTCCAAATCGTAGGATTGGACGGTCAAAATATCATGATATGCCTGAACATAATTATTTTATAATAATGGTGTTAATTTGAAGGATGTAAAGGATCTTTCCAAAGTAACATAGGGTGGCCCGTCAATAGAAAGCTATTGCGGGCAACATGTATGTGAGAAAAATAGATGAAAAGATTGGGAAATGGTATACTCTCAAAGGTACATCTGTGGCCCATTTACTGACTAGATAAGATTGATAATTGGGGTAGGTACATGGGTAGCAAATGACTGTAGCAACTCACTTCCCAATTGCTCCAAAAGCATAGCTGTGTCTCTTTGCTTACCATGGATCGGAGATGCACTGTGGAGAGAGAGGAAGTTGTGGACATAACATAGAAATTTCCATATGAAATATAGTGTCCACATGTTGTGTATACTACATCCAAACCATCAATCTGGTGTGATTCATCAGGATCGACAGACACAACAAAATGAAGGCAATTTCAAAACTCAAAGTGGTCCACACCATGTAAATATATAGGTTTTTTCGGCATGATTGTGCATTGCTCCATGGCGTGTGTGCCATTTGAGTTTTGGATCTGGATTATTATCAGGACATAAGGTCAACATGAGGTGGCGCACCGTATGCATGGTTTGGATTCCATGTATGCATCTCGTGGGTGGACCCCACGAATGTATGTGTTTATTCCCCTTACTAAAATACCCATTTTCAAAAATCACCAATCTAATATTACAAATTATAAATATTTGGACAATACCAACAAAATTCTATAAATAATAGTACAAAAGTGTACCATTTCAATTCCAAACATGGAAAGTGGATGTATGCAAATCAAGCAAGGTGGGTGTGAATATCAATTCCTTTCCATTCATATTCAACGAAGGGAGGAGACAAACACAAAGCATGAAATAAAATGATTGGGAATCAGGGATGGGATGTTAGAGATAAAGAAAAGCCAAACACAAGCAATAAAAAGAGAGAAGTTTACAAGAGCTGGTAGGTGTAGAGTTTCATACACAACCATCCAAATCCATGACACATGAAATCAAGAAATGTATTTGGTGGGGATGCCTCTCTTCCCTTCCATGTCCAAAAAGTAGTTGCTGATATCTTATCCTTAGCTTTCATGTGGTAGGTGGGCCATTGATCACAAAGCTCATCTTGTTACAAGGAGCTATTTGATACTCTGAGGGCGTACAACACTTGATACACGTGCACTCGTAAGTTTTATATGGGGCATGGTGAAGTTGGTTGAGAAATCCTAACCTTTGATTAATTGATGTACACTTGGTTGTTGAAATAGGACCATTGGATATTTCTATTTTTAACGGTCCAATAAATATCCACTGGTACGATAATCAGACGACCTAATAAGCATAAATTTTTGTTCATGATACATATAAATAAGACCCGTAATTTAGACCGTTTAATTTGAATTGCTTTTATTCTAGCTATGCAATTGGCAAGTAATTTCTAAGAGCTCGTGTATTGTTCATCACGCTCTACCAGAGTATCAAATTTCTCTCTGTTTGGAAACATAATGAAAAGAGAAATGATGTATCCTAAAGTTATGATACAACTATTTTTTTCCACCAACATGTCACATCTACAAAATAATCAATCCGTAAAATATAAAAAATAAAAAGTGGGCTATACACTATGATGATCGCGTGAAATAAAAATCAAGCCAATCCATTGGATGGTGACACAACATCAGAATCGATGGACGACCAACGCATGACTCGGTTTAATGCCGTTGTCCACTCAATGAGCGGATCAACCAGATTTTCGTTTCAGATTATCATCGTGGTGTGGCCCACATTTTACACGGATTGGATGTTCTGCACATATGACATGTTGGTGGGAAAACGATGGCCGTAATATTACCTATGTTACAATCTACTATATGTGATAATTTCTCAATGAAGCTGTCCACTTATTTTTTGACCATGGATGTTGGTATTGAAGCTTAGAGACCACATGGGGTTTCGTAAAAGCATCCAAGGAAATTGATTTGGTGGGGTTTCCATGTTGCAAGCCATAGAAAGTAGCACCGTCGCTTTTGCTTGATTGGCCCACTTATCATGAATGCCATATCAATCAATAAAGGCACCCAGCTAAGAAGACCCTTACATGATCTAACCCGACAACAGAGACGCGCTCCACACGTGATGTTGTCCCACGTGGGAAAGATATGGGCCATCTACCAATCAGTGAGTTGATACAGCAGAGCCTGGTAGAACTAGAACATTGTGTTTGGGTCCTTACTCTTGCCCGGGTGGTAGACTGACTCTCAGGAATTTCAACTCCCGGTCAAGGGTTTGAGTACCCACAGGTGGTGAAATTCCACCAGCGTGAGTGTGTGGGGGTGTGTGCACGTGGGTAATAAATAAATAATTTCAAAAAAAAACTTCTACACGCTGATTTAAGCCCATGTACAATAAGTGCACTGTTGAGATTAGATGACAGTTGTTATATCTTGGAGGCCAATTTCTCATGATTCCTGATACACTTGGGATACTATCCAAGGAAAGCAAAATTAGTTTTAAACTGAGTAATTCAGTCATGCTTGACTCAAAACAATAAGTCATCATACTCCTTTTATTTTTCAAATTTATTTAATTTCTATTTTTGAAATTCTGTCTACTATCATCTACCCTATTTTCCAGCAAGGGAAAAAGGAAGAAATTATTGGTGGATGTGATCGTTTACTGGGCCTGATTTATTAAGGATAATCCATCCATGGTACACGGTAGGCTGCACCAATTGATACTCAGCCCTGGGAGGCTCTACCATATTGTTTCTCTCTATGAGGAATATAAAATTAGGGCTCTCTGTTCATTCTTCATTGAGTGGGCCCCACGTGAATTGGCAGCCGGTTTTGGGTCCACTATCTGCATGCTACCACATGTGCCAGCGTGGTGGACGGATGAGATATCACAGTCGACTAACATGTCTGACCGTATATATAGATGTTATCATGCTAAAGCTTTGCTGGTCTATTCATCGGGTATGCCACTTTGTTTTAAACAGCTTAATAGCTTAGAAACTTCAACCAATTTTTGCTCAACTGCTCATTTGTTTCAGAAATTATGGCCCACGAAATCAGCAGACCTAGCCTCTGCAGTTGAAAGCTAGGTGAGGCTCATTTGATGGTTGCTTGAAATCCAATGAGCCTCACCTAGCTTTGGATCACTGCAATATATTACGGTCCATCCATTTTGCCAGCTTAAGTTAAGACATGCGCCTAAAAATGATGTAGATTCAAAACTCAAGTGGGCCACAAGCCAGGAAATAGTGGAGATTGAATATCTACTGTTGAAACATTAGCGGAGACACAGAAGTTTTGGATCACTGTAATATTTTATGTTTTCTTCATCCCAGTAGGATTCACCTTATGATGAACAGTTTATATATCATGTAAACAATATAATGGATCCTAGGAAGGTTTTAACTTTAGGCATTTCTCTTCTCACCTTTTCCTTACTGTGTAGCCCACTTGAGTTTTGAAACTGCCTCATATCTTTGATCATGTCTTAGCATGGTTACACCCAGGTCTGAGGTCTTGGGATCGATTCCACGCTAACAAGCAACAATATATATATATATATATATATATATATATATATATGAGACATGCTCACACACAACTAGTTGGACCATGAGTTTCGGTCCAACTAGCTGTGCATTAAATTTCAAAATTCTTATTTTTATACACATGTAATGTACCACATGTGAGGATATATGACTTTGAGTTTTACATTAGTATTTTGGGAATTATGTGTCATATATCCAAGCCATTTATTAAATAGAGCACGCTAATGAAATTTTATGTACCGAAAGTTAGTAAATTGTTGTCACCATTAGAACCACACATGTAACTTGAATATGGATTGTTGGAGTAGATTTCTAATAGTTTACTTTTTTTTATAGCTGATATCATGTTATCGATAAAAAATTATATATTTTTTCTCATATACTTACAATGGACCCTACTCAATTAACGAACCAGATTCGCAAGATACATTACGCATCACCCAAGTACATCATGTGTATACACATTCTTTAATGGTCCTCCATAAACATTCACACTCCTCTCTTCTCTCTCCTCATTTAAACTATTTTTCCCTCGTTTAATGCTCTCCATTCTCGGTACGTTTGGGACTCAAATCACGTAACTAAGTTATGTGGGCCCCACCATGATATATGTGTTATATCCATACCACACATCTATTTGTAGAGATCATTTTAGGACGTGGTTCAAAAGAAAGAGGTAGATCCAAAACTGGAGTGGACCCCACCACAGAAAACAGTGGAGAGAGTGACACCTACCATTAAAACCTTCCTAAGGTCCACCATGATATTTATTTGAGATCCAACCTGTTCATAATATAACATAGACATTAAAAAAAAAAAAAAAAAAAAAAAAAAAAAAAAAACACAGATATCGCTAGATTGAGAACTTTTGTGGCCCTTAGAAGTTTTTAATGGTGGGCGTCACCCTCTCCACTTTTTTATGTGGTGGGGTCCATTCCACTTTGGATCTCGACTCATTTTTTGGCTCATGCCATAAAATAATCTCTCCAAATGGATGGACGGTGTGGATACAAAACATACATCATGGTGGGACCCTAAGAACTAGGTGACGTCATTCATGCCAGCAAATCCAGCGTCAAAGTGAGCTCTGGAAAGTTTCAACGGTGGGCATATTTTTACCACTGCTTGATATGGTGTCCACTGAGCCTTTGATCAACCTAACTTTTGGTCCTATACTATAAAGTGGCATGGGGAAATGAATGGACTCACCACACATTCAAAACTTCTATGACCTAAAAATATTTCAACCTTGGACGTTCAATTACCACGTTTTCAGCCCACTTGAGCCCGAGAAACGGTTTATTTTTGGCTTCATGTCCTTAATTGAACTCAAAAAATGGATGGACGGGTAGGATTTCTCACAAACATCATAGTGGGCCCCACCTACGTTCCCAGCGCAGGAACTTCCTGTCAAAGTCTTTCGCAGGAAATTAGCGTGGTTTGGGATTTGCAGCCGGCACTAAATGACATCACCTAGTTCTTAGGGTCCTACCATGATGTATGTTTTGTATCCACACCGTCCATCCATTTAGAGAGATTATTTTATGGCATTAGCCAAAGAATGAGTCAGATCCAAAGCTAAAATGGACCCCACCACATAAAACAGTGGAGAGGGCGACGACCACTATTAAAAACTTCTAAGGGCCACAAAAGTTCTCAATCGAGCTGATATTTGTGTTTTCCCTTCTTTAATGTTTATGTTATATTGTGAACAGGTTAGATCTCAAATAAATATCATGGTGGACCTTAGGAAGGTTTTAACGGTAGGCGTCACTTTCCCTACTGTTTTCTGTGGTGGGGTCCACTCCAGTTTTGGATCTACCTCTTTCTTTTGAACCACGTCCTAAAATGATCTCTACAAGTAGATGTGTGGTATGGATACAACACATATATCATGGTGGGGCCCACGTAACTTAGTTACGTGATTTGAGTCCCAAACATACTGGGAATGGAGAGCATTAAACAAGGAAAAAATAGTTTAAATGACGAGAGAGAGAAGAGAGGAGGGTGAATGTTTACAAAGGACCACTAAAGAATGTGTATACACATGATGTACTTGGATGATGGGCAATGTATCTTGCAAATCCGATAAAAAGGTCCATTGTAAGTATATGGGAAAAATATATATTTTTTTTATCGATAACATGATATCATTTATAAAAAAAAGTAAACCATTAAAAATCTACTCCAACAGTCCATATTCAAGTTACATGTGTAGTTCTAATGGTGACAACAATTTACTAACTTTCGGTACATAAAATTTCATTAGCGTGCTATCTATGACACATAATTCCCAAAATACTAATATAAAACTCAGAGTCACATATCCCCACATGTGGTACATTACATGTTCATGAAAATATGAATTTTGAAATTTAATGCATAGCTAGTTGGACAAAAACTCATGGTCCAACTAGTTGTGTGTGAGCATGTCTATATATATATAGATAATGGATTGCCGCTGATATGAGTAGAAAATAAAGTTGTGGCCCACTATGGGTGGAGCTGACTGGTTATTTCATACTTTTATTCTCATGGTGGGTCACAGCCTTTTGGAGTGATTCGCATGGTAAGATATAATGTGATATGATATCAGAAATAAATGGACGGGTTAGATAACTTGCAGCCAATTTTTCGCAACCGTACATTTGTTCTGGCCCCACCTGACTAATGGACAAACCTGATTATTAGGATAGGGAATCTACGTAGTGGGACCCTTTTGATGGATGATATTACACCAATATACGTGGCAGAGCTCTTGACCTGCTTTATCTGTGGACCCACATTATTTTAGTACGTGGACGGTTATAGTGCATCTACTTGATGGATGGCCACGATCTCTGACATGTTTTCCATACTCCCAGATACCTGACACGTATTCTAAACCGGCCAAGGCAATGAAATTATGATGAATTTAAAATGATAAAAGAAAATTTCCAATGGCTTATATTCAACTCAAAAAATCAAAGGTCAGGATCATCATTGAAGCATGATTAAGCGACTATATCTTATTTATGGTAGTAAAGACAATATGGACGGTCCAAATAATTGGAACAGCATGTGGTCCCAGGTGGGCGCCGACAATCGCTCGATCCTGAGTCACGACAGAGACCTGCGAATTTTGGATCCTGAGGCATAAACTTTAATACTCTGGCAAAGTTAGACGATGATACGCATGCGCTTAAAATTACTTAGAAATTGCATACGTGGCTTGAGATAATTCATTGTGGCCCTCACTTTACATGTATCATGAACGAAAACTTACCTGTCATTAGATTATCTAACTTTCGATGGTGGACATTTATTGGACGCTTATGATGAAAAATATCCAATGGTTCTCTTTTAAAAAAACAAGTGTCTAGAAATCGGTGGTTATAACTTTTCAAAGACTCTGATTTTGGAAATGTGGGTTAGAGACAATGGGTTCGACAATGTAGTCGGTTTAGGTTGGGTTAATGCAAGCCACGTGTACAATTTTTAATGACTGTGTATTAAGAGAATCACGTACGTGAGAACGTAATATGCTAGAGTTGTGTGGGGCCCACCGTGAGTGGTCATCCAATATTAGGGTGGTGGGTCCGGCGTGGGCTAAAAAAGTAGCTGTTATTTGCAGGTCGATAAGAATCACCACCATATAAGCATTGTCCCAACTAATTATGGCCACTGCATGGATCATTTTCCATTATTCCATTATATCTTTTATCTTTAAGATTATGGGATCGAGTGCCCATGTTACGTATATGTGTGTATGGTATGGATGTATGTAATAAAAAAGCAGACCATAACTTCAATTAACCTACAAATCATCTAGTCTTTTTTTACTATCTCGATTAGTGTCCTTTTTAGCCTTCTTCTATTCTTCTAGAACCTTCCATTTGTACTAACTCAGGCTCAAGCACTAGAAAAGCCTAATATAAGATATTAAATTTAGCATATGGGTCAGGTTGGGCGGGTCAGTTGAGCTTGACACAACTGCAATTAAATGGGTCTAGTTGGGTCTAATTTGGGCTTTGGAAGTTTCAAGTAGATTTAATGGGTGGTGGAGTGGGGTTAGGGCCAGATTTCTTGACCTGATTATTGGATGGGTTGGGCTTGGGCTAACCTAATCTGGATCAAACCTAACTTATCGACATGCTTATCTAAGATCTAACCAATCCATTAGATGAAACATTCCAATTTAGGCTTGTTAAAGTCCCCTGATATAAATTGATACACCATTGTTTGGCAACTCGAGCATTTAGAGTAAGTAGTTATTTGACATGATATCAGAATATAATGCCAACTTTCCGTAACTTGAGAGCAGCAAATATACCTTAGTTAATGTGTCCTAGCATAGTGGGATCTATTTACTAGATATTTTAAGATGATGATAATAGTTATTTTATTTCTCCATTCAATCTCATTGTCCATGTTCCATGCTATCGATGGAACAGTCAGAATCATGTGAGTGAATTTTATACCATAGCTTTCTCTTAATTGTATAAATGAATTGGCCATTCAAATCAATGATGTGACACCCTATATGTCATTTAAAATTTTTGATAAGTTTAAAACTTGATTATGATAATTGTAATTAAGCTATAGTATGTTTTTTCTACAAAATCATAGTATTTTTTAAAATTTTAAATTAATTTTCTGTATTTTTTAATTAAATGGGTTGAGTAGTTTGGACTTGGGTTCACCATTTTATATATAGGTTGGGTTCGGTGGGTTAGACCCATCCTCTTAAAGTCCTGAACCTAACCTAACCCAACCAATCTTGATTCTTGACCAATTGGCACACTTAATTAGTAGCACAATTGATTAATATTTAATATGGAGAAGGTCCAATTCCAACCCAGTAAACTTTAAGGATATAGTCTGCTCAATAGATAATTTAAACCATTCATCTCCGTGCCACATCAAACTCAGTAGATAGGGGCACATGGTTAGGATCACCTCAACGGCATTGATTGAACATGAGCATCAGTCTGTGGACTCAACGGTTGGATTATAAGTTATGTTTTATTCAGGAGATAACTTTCAACCTTTCGTGTTTGTGCCACATCCAACCCACCCAATAGGTTCCACAGATCATGTGTATCTTATTAAAAAGTATCATCTACATCCACTCATCTAGTGGGCCACACTTGTATTGTACTATTTATCAATGGATATAAATTGTTTTATGTGATGTGGTCTACTTGATGAGTAGATGGGGCTGATTTTTTAATTAGGTCATAATCATGGTGGGGCCAATCTATTGGAATGATTGGATTTTGTATTAAATTGATAAGTTGGAAATTAACAGATGGGTGGACCGTGGCTTGTGGTCCAACTGGTTGGACTTGATACCTTTTCTTTTTTATGTATTGAAATCCCATAATTATTGGAGTATCATACTTAAGTGAGGTTTGATAAGCCCACACGAGTAGAGAGCGTGCGAAGCCACACGCAATCTAATGCCAATGTGTGCACAAGATCCGAGCCTTCTATCAGGTGGACCACATTCTCAACATCTTCTGATCGTAAAATAATGCTATTTCAGTACTAATATGGGCCTCATAGGGGAAAATAAACGGACGGCTAGAAAAAGATTATGTTAGACTCCTTTATTATGTGGATTACGGCCCACCTTAGTTGTAAAAACGTCTTGGTTTCTTGAGCTATAAGATCTAAACATTGTGTCCCACCTGATGAAAAGATCGGATCTCCCATCCACGTACCATGCTGGCACGTGTGCTTGCCCGTGGACGGCCAGGGCTCTCTCTACAGGCACGTGGGCTTAGCAAGCTTCGCCTTTTCTTTTTCTCCTTAAATAATTGGAGGAACGGACAAGTCCGTACGATGCCTTTAGAATTTTCGCTGGGCGGAAACTATTCTTAGGCGAAGGGACTTTGTAGGGTTCGGCAGCTGCTTAAAACACCAAAATACCTTTGACTGTTAATGTAAGCATCTGAAAAAGGAAGGTATTTTGATCTTTTAGAGTTCATCCGTACAATCCCAGGTCTAATTGTCAAATTAAGGTTTGTTTGCGCCCAGTAAACTTGCTGGGTGATACCTGAGGTCTATACGCCCCAAGAACCCTCTTCTTCTTGCCAAACAGCAAACGCCGCACCCAACCGGCAAATCATTTAAAAATTAAAGTGCACGAGAATAGTTATTGGATACTCTGCCAGAGTACGATACTTGATACACTGGCACTCGTACATGTACACGTGGCATATAATAACTCAAATTAAACCAACCAAATTGTGAAACCCATTGTTGCCAAGTCACGAATCCAAAATCAGATTGGTTGATTAATCCTAACCTCTGATTCGTAAACACTAGTTTGTTGAAACTTGAACAGTAGATATTTTTCAATTTTAACAATACAAACGGTTAGTTGGAATAAAGCTTAGATGATGATAATGAACAGTGCAATCAATGTCCACAAATTCAACAGTTCCAATAATCAAATTAGTTAATTTTTTAGTTCATAATGCATGTATAATGGGATCTACAATTTGGACAGTTTAATTAGAATTATATACATGTCACTAAGTAATTGAAATAATTTTTAAGTGCATGTGTATGATCTATCACACTCCCCCAGAGTACTGTGGTTTTCCTTTAAACCACGATAAAAATCATACGTCACCATGACAAAAAATATATTTATATATATTTATATATATATATATAAATATATATACATATACATTTATATTTGAAACGCATAAAATACCCATAAAATA
The DNA here is from genome assembly GCA_030180095.1 of Magnolia changhungtana. Taxonomy (NCBI): domain Eukaryota; kingdom Viridiplantae; phylum Streptophyta; class Magnoliopsida; order Magnoliales; family Magnoliaceae; genus Magnolia; species Magnolia changhungtana. The sequence continues at coordinate 7,585,112 of JASAUF010000630.1, read as the reverse complement.
CTCGTAAAATTGCACATATAAATTGAATATTAGGTGGACCACATCAGGTCGGTCCGTTCAGGTTTCTTAATTATATATCTCATAATCATGATTTCCCATGTATTCCATTCCCAACATTAGTAATATACCTAAAAATAATATATTAATTAGAGATATAATAACAAGAGTAAGTCTCCAATCCAATGAGTTGTATCACAAGTTATAGTCCACCTAATAAATAACTTTTTACCTTTTAAGGGTATGCAAAACTAGCTAGGGAGTAGATTAGGTACCACCCCTACAAGGACCTAACTAGAGAGAAACTGTCCTACTAAGGGCTTTGGGGGGCCCACTAATATATATGTTTAATTGAAGTTCTTTATCCATTTTTGAAATATCATTTTAGGTAATGAACTCAAAAAAGTGTAGATAGAAGGTTCCATGTGGACCACACTATAGAAAGTATTGACAATGACTTCATTGTTGAAGCTTGCTTATGACCCATTATGATGTTTATTGGTCATTCAATCTATTCATAAGGTCATGTAGACATGGCCAAAGGAAAAACATAAATTTCAGCTATTAATCCAAAACTTCCATGGTCCCCAAGTAGGTTTCTATGGTAGGTTTTTAATTTTCATTGTTTCCTTGCCAGGTGGCCGATGCTAGCAATCGATCTGCTTCATTTAGGACTCATCATCTAAAGTGATTTGTCAAAATAGATAGACAGCATGGATAAAACACTTACATTACAAATGGACCCCACAAAGCCCCTAACAAGATTGGACCTACCTGATGTGGGTGGTACCCAATCTCCACCCTTAAAACCAACTTATTGAATAACTTGGCCCCACCACAAAGATCACTTTATTTAAAAATTAGTCATATCCACTCATCCATAATAATCTTTTTAAGAATTTTGAATTTGTTGTAGTTTTAGCATAATAAGTATCCAAAATCATTTTCACAGCTAACTTAAAGTTAAGGAGGACGATTGACATCGGGTGGACAACCAATCACCACAGGTATACGTAGAACTGCAGTAGTCCCTGTCAAGGTAAGTTAGGATTTAGAAAAGGAACCTAAGGCTAAAACAAAGTTAAAACAATGATGGCAATGGTGATGACAGCGACATGCAACCTATCTTCAAGACGGCAACCTCCAAACGTTTTTTACATAAATAATAAAATACAAATGTGTTACAATCATTCTCAGATCTCGTTCTTTGCATGTTCAATTGTTCCTCAATGGTTGCTCTGGGGTTTGTCTGGTTACACTAAATATCATGATATTTCAAATGTAAGATAGGTTTCTTTTGGCATTTTTAGCAGGAGGGTATAGTCGTTGTGCCGGTAAATAATAAAATACAAGTGGGGTATGCCAGATGATTTTTACACAAGGTGATCCTTATGGTGGGGATAACCTAACGGATGGGTTCGATGGTCCAAGTTCTATAGAAAATAATGTATAAAATGCTAATAAATAACAAATACAAGTGTGGTCCACTTGATGATTTGGATGGGACTGATTTTTATGCAAGACTATCTTTATGGTGAACCAAATTTTTGGATTGGTTGGATGTCACCCACATATGACGTTTTGGAAGTTTTCCAATGCATGAATGAATGATAATTTATTGTTGGAATGCGCTGGATAGGAGTATCTCTATTTTCAACCTTTTTTTAAGCCATTCTTTTGTAGGCCACAAATCAATGGGGAGAGATTCTTGGTGTGACTACAGTGGTGTCCCATACTAACATTGTTTTAAGACTTGAAAAGGTTGGATTTAACTGGTTGGTAGAGCTGAACACAAACCAAGGCAGCTTGGTTAGCTCACTCTTAGAGTAACTAGGAGAATATCATGATTCAGCTAAATAGGACACTTACCATTCTTGGCTGAAAACCATGTGCAAAATGTAGTAGACATAATGAACATTTATAAATAGTAAGTCAAGGTTGCTATAACTTTTAGTTATAGTTTAATTCCAAAACTTCTCACATGGCTTAATATCCCTATTTAAAGTGATGTGAACTCCTTTATTTTCATTCATGAGTCAAATTTTAAATTTTATAAAATTTATTTTCTACTTTCCTTACTTTTTAAACCAAGGATTTGAGAAATCTTAGGAGGAGTTCAGATATACTCATCAAGTTCATCCCTAGTCAAACATCCGATCGGTTTGATACAATGACACACCCCAGTCGCCTCAACCCCGACTCAAGTGTGTCCCGAGTTGACTCAGTGTTGAACGAGTCGCCTAGTCTTTTAACCATGCATCGTAGCAATGGTCTGAACTCGGGTCACTTCCCAAACTCGTTTTAACCCACCGTACCATGCGGAGCCTCGGGTCGAGGACCCTATAATGCGATTTCTCATTAAAGACGTACTGGTTTGAGTGCGTGGGCCCCACTTGTCAGTGGATCTGAAGGAGATGATTCGGTGGAGCCGGGAGAACCGGAATATGGTAGATCTACCTTTCTACGGTATAACTTGGAAGGGTTAGGAGCTAACGAGGTCCGTCTATCCATCGGATCAAAAGACAATCTTATCGATAGGATCTGAGCGACTAAAGATAATAGAAATTTTTTTTTTTTTAAATTAACGGTCAAAATGCAAGGAGATAAACTGTAGGAAAAGTAACGGATAGGATTGTCCCAAAGGATAATACTTTTTTTAAAAATTAAGCCAGCCCTCCTGTGGCCACTATATGGTTGGACCCGATAGATATATCATACTGCCACGTGTCCTGTGTAGAGATGTCTCTGCCATAATCCGGTTCCGATGCTCCATGTACCTTATCCCGTGAGTCGCATATCCAATAATTCCACTTTAGATGTTTGGTAGCTAAAAAGGCTCTCGACGTGCGCTGTTGACCCACCATGTGATGATCCACACCGTTCATCTAAAAGAACCAGTCCTGTGGTTTATATGGACAGAAAACTTACTCATCAGAATAATCAGTGACGTTAAATAGTGAATTACGAACTGCTTTTCGGCACCGATGATCATAACCGTCCATTAAAGGGTGAATTAATAATTGCTTTTGGGACCGAAGTTTCCAACTAGCTCTCTACGGACGATTAAGATTTCTGATGTTTCTATGTTGACCGTGTAGGATCCTCTAAATGAACGGTTTGGATCATCCGGTGGGATGGAGAGGGGGAGCGGATTGAGGGAGCCTATTTAATTAAGAACCAAGTAATGTACAGTATCGTTAGATCGCGGATGTTGACGGGGAAATAATTGTGGCTTTCGACGCTGCTTTTACCCAGCGTGATTTGGCCACGTACCAAGACCTTACGTTAAGTAAGTTGGACTTTGGGACGAAATTGCCCCTGTTTTTTTTTTTTTTTCAAAAGTAAGTAAAAAGTTATTAAAAGCAGAAGTATTTTCGTATTTCCGAATTAGTCCGTACGAACGAGGTCTGCTATCCCCGTTAAAAAAAGGTGGGTAGTACGTTGGATCTATGCGAGGCAAAAGCCCGGACCCGGATTCGCTGGATACTGGGAACCCGAAGGTCGTGGATCCGCAACTATGGGGCCCGCCTTGATAAACTTTCTTATATATCTACTCCGTCCATCCGTTTTATCAAATCATTTTATTGCATGAGCCGAAAAATAAGGAAGATTCAAATCTTAGGTGGACAGTACTACAGGAAATAGTGGTGATTGATCACTCACCATTGAAAGCTTCCTAGAGATTGCATTATTATATGGGCCCACAGAGCGGTTGGACGGCGTGGACTCGTTTTAGGGATCATGCATAAAATTGGCTGGAAAAACGGTTGGACGGCGTGGATAAAACATGTACATCATGGTGGCCCACAGAGCTTTTCCAGCACCGACACCACCGACGTCCGTACTGGAGAGATTGCATTATCATATGGGCCTGTACGGCAATTCAGACCGTCCAAACTTCTGTGGATGGAGCGTTACAAGAAAAATAAAAACTGCTCTAAAAGGTCTTCGAATTTGGGCTTGCTACTATTTTACTTTCAACCATCCACTTGATTACTGTTAATTGGAAGGTTAGGATTTCTTGATGAGCATGATTTTCCAGATATGCTTCATCCATCGTGGGACCCACAATTTGGACGGTCAGGATAGCTACAAATCAGCTGCGCTCGAGCATGACGGAGAGCATTTTTTAAGCTGTGCTGAACTAACATAGTTAGAAGTGTAGCCCGCCTACCTACCACCGGGATATCCGAAGAATATTACTGTATTTTAAAAATATTGCAAGAAAGCCCACCTTTTTATCAAACACTACAAATTTACTACTTTTGGGAATCAAACTGCACCAGAAACTGACGCAACGTCGAATAAAAGGTGCATAAATAAACGGAGCGGATTAGATGTTACCTGACTAATTAGTTGGTGTTACCCTGACCGTGGGGCCCACATTGATAAATGAGTTATATATCCACTCCGTCCATCCGTTTTTAAAGATCTATTTATTAAATAAATCCAAAAATTAAGTAGATTCAGATCTTCAGTGGACCACACTTCAGGAAACAGCGGTGATTGAGTGCTCACCGTTAAAATAACAAGGGTACATCTAGGGCCCAAAATAATGTTTATTTTCCATCCAACCTGTTGATAAGGTCAAACAGACCTAGATGAAGGGAAAATAATAATATAAGCTTGATCAAGAACTTGTATGGCCCATAATAAGTTTTAAATGGTCAATCATCAGTTTCCAGTGGTGTGGTCCACCTGAGATCTGGATCTGCTTAATTTATGGTATCAAGTCCTAAAATGATATTAAAAAACGAATAGACAGCGTGGATATACAGTACATTCATCAAGGTGGGCCCATACGGTCTTGGTAACACCCACTAAAGGATTACCGGGTAACACCTAATCCGCTCCCATAAATATAAATACAAGAACCGTCTTTTATTATAGTAATAGCCGAAACGATTAGATACGTGCCACGTATGTGGTGGATAATTTAGACGGTTCAAAGGTCTACACATGCCACGTGTACGGTGGATGTTTCAGTGGGTGTAATTCGTCATGTGGAGAATGTTAGTTGCTCGTCCAATCATCCAACTTTTTATAATAATAATACTTCGTTACTTTTTCGACTCCTTTATCATTTTAGAATGAAATTACGAAAACACCCTTAACATTTTTCTACACTATGACCAAATTACCCATGGTTAACTTCTTTTTTCCACCGTACGACGAAAAATGATCGTATGAAAAAGACATTTTTTTTCCAGGATATCCAATCCGTAGAAAATGTGGGCCACACAATGGTGAGAGATGATATTAAAAATCAAGCGGATCCAACTATCCGTTGGGACACAATATCAAAATCAATGGACGACCAATTTATTAGGTGTGCTAGTGTGGCCCACCCAATGAGCCGATCGGTATGATTTTAATACCAAGTGATAATCATGTGGGGCTCACCTATGGGGGTTGCCTAGAAACCCGATGACCAGACTATGTGGGCCCCACCATAACCGAGGGGGGATTATGCCCATCAGATCAGGCTCAAATGAGTGTTTTTCCTCCGTCCAACATGTTGGATGACAAATAAGAGAATGGATTGGCTACTCCCCTGCCACCAGGTTGGTTCTCTTTGGGCCCCACCATGATGTATATGTTTCATCCATTCCGTTGATCCATTTTTACCGATCATTTTAGGGCTTGATTACAAAAATTACATGGATATAAATCTAAGGTGGACCACACCACAGGAAAACAATAGTGATTGGATATCCACCATTAAAGTCTTCCTAAATCCGACTGTACTGTTTATATGACATCCAATCCGTTGATTAGGTCATAAAGACCCAGATGAAGGGTGAAAACAAATATCAACTTGATCCAAAACTTTTATGCCCCAAAAAGTTTTTAATGGTTGATGTTCATTCAAAACTGTTTCCTGTAATGTGGTCCACTTGAGATTGGCATATAACTCATTTTTGGTCTCGTAATAAAAATGATATAGAAAAATAAATGGACGGCATGTATGAAACACATACATCATGGTATGACCCACTGAGCACCTACCATTAGCTATTGGCTAGTGGAAGGGGGAGTATCCAATCCGTTTCCGCAAATGAATATCACCGTGGGACCTAGAAAGGTTTTACTGCAGGAGTCATCATCTACACCGTTTATTGTGATGTGGTCCACTTAAGCTTGCAAAACAGATGAACATCATATATAAAATACTTATATCACAGTGGGCCCCACATATTCAGGTCCCCAGATGGTTCCGGACGCGGATTGGCTACTCCCCCTGACACCAGCCAATGGCTGGTGGTCGGTGCTACGTGGGACCCACCATGATGTATGTGTTTCATCCATGCCGTCCATCTATTTTGACGGATCATTTTATGGTACGAGACCAAAAATGAGGTATATCCTAATCTTAAGGGGACCACATTACATGAAACAGTGTTGAATGAGCATCGACCATTAAAAAACATTTTGTGGCCATAAAAGTTTTGGATCAAGATGTTTTTCGTTTTATCCCTTCATCTGGGCCTGTATGACCTAATCAACATATTAGATGTCAAATAAACAGTATAGTGGGCCTTAGGAGGATTTTAATGAAGGATATCCAACCACTACTGTTTTCATGTGGTGTGGTCCACATGAGACATATATGCCTTTAATTTTTAATATGATGTCATAAAATGATCTGTAAAAATGGATGAACGGAATGGATGAAACAAATACATCATGGTGGGTCCCACAGAGCACCAACCACCAGCCCCGGGGCTGGTGTCAGGGGGAGCAGCCAATCCGTTTCCGATGGTTCCTATCCATTGGATGCATGATATGTTTTTTTTAATGGCAACAAAAAGCTTTTATTGGATGCATGATATGTTGGCAGGAAAAACGCCTGTATAGCATTTAATGATACAACAGCTGTATCTGATAGTGGATATGGTCCTTGTAAAAGAAGTCTAAATGAAGAAAATACACTTGAATGTGGGCCTATCCAAATGCACCATTATGAATGTGATTATGCCCAGATCGAGCAATCTTGACCGTGGATATTATAAATGGTTAGGATGGACGCAGATGCAGATCATCGACAAATTAACGGATTGAAAATCACCGGCGATAATCCAACAAAGTATCCCACGTAATTAAGACTTACCAATAAGAGGTGCATTTTGGTAAATTTTGGGGGAACGAGGATTGCGTCCCACCATGCCGTCTCAAGCTCAGAACGGACAAGGGCTTCGAGTGGCCATCGTGATGTTTGGGTTTTATCCACACCGTTCATCCATTTTCATGTATCTTTTCAGTATAGTTTCCCAAAACTGAGGAAAATACAAGAAACAATTGGACCACACAATAGGGATTAAACTCTTACCGTTGAAAACTTCTTGGGGGCTACAGAAGTTTTGTAACGAGATGATATTTGTTTTTTCCCTTCATCCATATATATATGTAGCTATATATATATATATATATATATATATATAGCTTTATGAATGGGTTGGATGGAAAATAAAAATCACGGTGGGCCCTAGGAAATTTTCAACGGTTAGCATCATTATCACCGCTTCTTCATGTAGTGTGGTCCACTTTAAATTAGATCTTCCTAAAATTTGGTCCTATTTCATAAAATGACACTTTTAAATAGATGGGCGGTGTGGATAAAACCCATACATCACGGTGGCCACTCAGAGCTCCTGCTCGTTCCCAGCTGAAGACGGTTGGGGTAAGACGCAATTCTCATTCGTCAGCGTGCACATCACAAAATAATTAAATATTCCTAATTAAAGTAACCATGTGCTACGTAGCCAGTGTATTTTGCATACACACGTGTTTATAATAGTGAAAGTGGGGCCAATATATCATAATCCAAACCATTGGAATGTTGTGGCCCACCATGGATAGAGTAGGGCTCATACTTCTACAGGACAGAACAATATTAAACTTTTATTGTTTTGCGTATGGATATATGGTTAAAAGATAAAATATGAATGGTTCACATTCAACTAAAATATATACTAGCCTCTGGTCTATAATAGCATTGGAATATTTTTAGGATAACCATAATCTAGTTCGAATCGATGAATCAATGGTATAGATTACTTAAATGTGGGCCCACCTTCTAGATATAACATCGCGTGTATACATTGAAAATATGCCTTCATGTACAGGATTTAATTTCTCACCTAAATACTGGATTATGGAACATGTTTTTCGTTCCGTCTTTCTGGTTTGAAGGTTTGGTCTGACAAGGATCTTAGTAAAATTCCACGCGCGCTTGGACAACTGACCATTCACACGCAGACGCACGTGCCGAAGACACACGTATGAACTATGGGAGGACAGTATGTTTTCTTTCCTGAGGTGGGCCACAATTTACAAAAACAAATGGATGGCATCGATTAGTGTTTGTAAACTGTGGGCTGGCCATGGAGTGGAATGGTGTGATTGAAGATCTAGAAAGTGGGGTCCACATGATGGAAAGATGAAATCTCACACGTGTAATTTTTATTGGAGGGGTGATCCAGAAGCGTGTGGAGCTGTGCAAAATCCTGGCCATAAAGTCATTGTCCAGAAGAAAGAAGGAGACAGCTCATCTGCTCTTCCAAGTCAATAAAGAGCTTTGTGTGAAGAAACAAACTTCTCATTCTCTCTGTCTCTCCTCCATCCTATCCCTCTCTTCCCCTCTCTCTCCTTCTCTCATCCTCTCTCTCTCTCTCTCTCTCTCTCTCTCTCTCTCTTCTCCTCTCATCCTCTCTCTCTCCTCCATTTATCCCCCTCTCTCTCTCTTCCTCTTTTTCCTCCAGAAGTTCCTCCTTTGTTTTCTTCCTAAATTTCTTCCTGTAATTTTCATTTTCAGCCTTCCTTTCTCTTTCTATATCTCTTCTTTCTCTTATTGAAATTTCTTCCTGTAATTTCATTTCTAGCTTTCTTTTCCCCCAAGATTTCAGATTTTTCCTCCACAGAAAAAGATAAAAAGGAAAAGCCTTCTGTCACTGCAATTTCTGTCTTTTTTTCTTCATTTTCTCCCCCAAAAATTACATTTTTCTCTCATTTTTACCCAACAAAAAAAAAAAAAAAACACAATTTCTCCTTCCCTCCCCCCCTCTCTCTCTCTCTAAATCCAATCTCTTTTCTGTTTCCAAGAAAGGGCGTTTGGGTCCGTAAGAAATTACAGAAAAACCATGGTACCAGCTCCATCCGAGCTGACATTGCCTGAATCTTCAGCGTCGGTGGCGTCCGTTCTCGGCTCTTCTTCGCAAAGCTTGTCTCTCATATCTCCTTTCTCTGATCTCAGAGGCGTACGATGGCGTATAGATCTCGGGATTTTGCCGTCTGCTTCGTCTTCTTCGATTGAAGATCTTCGCCGTGTAGCAGCAGATTCTCGAAGGAAGTAAGATTCAATGAAATTCTGTCTTTTTCTCATCTGGGTTTCTTGGAAATTTTGGGTTGTGATGCTTGAAATTGCATAAAGGAAGTATCTTGGTTAGAATTTGTATGTTTTGATGGATGGGAAGACGGTTTTCTTGTCATAGATTCAAACATGGAAGCTCGATTTGTTTTTTTTTTTTCCCCAGTTGTGTGGTTTTCATTTTGGAGTTTTCTTTGGGATTTATTGCTTGGAATTACAAAAGAAGGTGGTAATATGATTTTGATTTGTATTCTTTGATGTGTGTGGAAATGGTTTTCTTTCCTTATCACAGATTCTCAAGATATTGGACGTTTTAATTTGGAGTTTTTTGGGGGGGTTTGGTGCTGGGAACCATATGAAGAGAGTGTTTTTATTTCTGTTTTGTTTATTAAATTGGATGTTTGTCTTGAGTGGCTGATTTTGTTTGGGGAGTTTTTGGTGTTTGATTCTTGGAATTGCACTAAGTGCTTTGCTTGTAATTTATATGATTTGTTGCAAGGGAAGGGCAGTTTTTCACCACAGATTCTTGAAGAAGGTAAGATTTGATTGGGTTGATTTTTTCGTCAGCGTGTCAATGTCAAAGCTATTTGAAGTCTTCATCCTTGGAAGAATTACAAAAAAAGGGCACTGTTTTTATTTTGTTTTTGGTATGGTTTGATGTTTCTGGGAGGGGAATCTTATACACTTCGCGATTGAAGGAGGTAAGGTTTGATTAAATACAGTAGCTCTTCTTCTTCATATGGTTGCATCTAATTCTGTTGTTTTTTGTGTTTCGATACTCAGAACACAAATAAATATTTTTGTTGGTTTTCTTTTTGGGGGGGTTGGATTTTGTATGGTTGAAGTATTGTAGATGAGCTGTTGATTTGGTTTTTTGTGAGGATTAGGAAATTAGAGTTGTTTTCTATTTCTTTTTAATCCCTTTGCAATGAATTTTAGTTCCGTTTTGCACGTGGTTTCTTTCACAGGCTGCTTCTTTGGGTTCGGGTTTGAGCTAAATTACAGTGGCGATTTGTTTGCGTATGTGTCTGAAAAATAATGGTGTGTTGTAACTCACAGATTAAGATCTGAAGTGTCCAATTTATCTTTTGTGTTTTTCTTGTTTCTCTTTGCGATTGATGAATTTCGGTTGAGTTTCTGCAAATGTGTTTTTCTTTCTTGCTGGGTTGATTAATGGCGACTAGAGGAGGTATGGATACTTGGGCTTCTTATGGTGTACATGTCTGTAATTTCTGTGATGAACTGATGATTGAGGGTTATCTCCTTTTCGTTTGTTTTTTGGTATTTTGTTTTTGTTTTGTTCAAAGGATATCTAGTGGCTTTTTTATTGTAGTATATTATGGTGTTCTCCCATAATAGTTTTGTGATCTGATTGCCACCCTTACACAATCTTTCTGTTATATAGAGATTCAATCTTTTAATTTGGTGTAATGGGATGCTCTTTTGGGATTACTTAAACCTGAGTGTGGATGCCATTCAATATACTGGCACATATTGGATCTTCATTTGCAAACTTGGTTCTTGTCGATAGTCAGTGCATTGAGTTTCTGTGCCTACTGTGCTCAGATGTATTTTATCTTTCATCTTTGTTCTTTGTTATTTGTTCTGAACTGGGTTTGTTTGTTTATTTGTTTTTTTGCTCGCTTAAGGGCAATGAGTTACTTGTTTTGAAAAGAATTTATTATATTATGCATCAAAGCTAAGTCACCTTCTTTGCAGATATGCTGGATTGAGAAGACGGCTTCTAATTGATCCACATTTTTTAAAGGACAGAGATAAATCTCCTGATCCTGTCATGGACAATCCGTTATCACAAAATCCAGGTAATTTTAGTTTCTATTTTTATTCTTTCATCTGAAATTGATGATGAGTTTGGATTCTTGTTTGCCTTTATACCAATTGTCTCTCATGCTTTCTCCAGAATTTTTGGTGTTCACTGTCAGCTTATTACCTGTGCAGATAGCATGTGGGGCCGTTTCTTCCGCAATGCTGAGCTGGAGAAAATGGTTGATCAGGATTTGTCTCGTCTGTATCCAGAGCATGGGAGCTACTTTCAGACATCCATATGTCAGGCCATGCTAAGAAGGATATTGCTATTGTGGTGCCTTAGACATCCAGAGTATGGTTACAGACAAGGCAAGTTATCCAGTTACCAACCTCGAACCGTTCCCTAATAAATAAAAAGTTCAATTTTAAACTGTTCCCCAATAAGTTAAAAAATTCAGTTTATGATGTCTTCTCTTTCAAATGGGAACTCGATTTACTGCTTTTGGTGAAACAATCACAATGGTTATGAACTTTAAGGGTTTGTTTGGGTAGGGGTTCCTGCATAATTGGGATTAAGTCAAAATCCCATTTTAGTGGGTCTCCATCCACTCCACATCAGATTCGGCGCATGCTAACCACATTTCCTCCGCATAATTGCAATTAGCAGTGTTTCAGTTTTGTCTATAATTTCAGTAATTCCACTCATGTGGAGGAAAAAGTCCGACTGAATGTGACAAATCTGATGTGAAATGCATGAGGCCACCAAAATCAGGATTATGCTTAAATGTATGGAACGTGTAGCTGTTCAGAAAAGTTTTTGGTTCTTGTATTCACCATGTCACCTCACAAATCTGATTTTGGACTAAAATGCATTTGTCCCATTTGATTCAATCTGATTCCATTACAGGGATGCACGAACTTTTGGCTCCTTTGTTATATGTTCTTCATGTTGATGTGCAACATATTTCTCAAGTGCGAGAACTCTATGAAGATCATTTCAGTGACAAGTTTGATGGCATGTCTTTCCAAGAAAACATTCTAGCAAGCAACTCTAACTTCACCATGACCAGCTCTCCCATTTCCGCAAAGTGGGCCACAGGCCGCCGTGATGAAAACAATTCCGAGTCTAGTGTAGCCAAAGCTAGCAGTCTGGATGATCTCGATCCTGATATACGGACCATAGTGTTACTTAATGACGCATATGGAGCTGAAGGTGAATTGGGTATTCTCTTATCTGAGAGATTTTTGGAACATGATGCGTACTGCATGTTTGATGCTTTAATGAGTGGAGCCCGTGGTGTGGTTGCCATGGCGGACTACTTCTCTCCGTCACCTGCCATAGGATCCACGTCGGGCTTGCCTCCTGTCATTGAAGCATCATGTGCATTGTACCATTTGCTTTCAATGGTCGATTCGTCTCTCCATAGCCACCTCATTGAGCTTGGGGTAGAACCGCAGTACTTTGCACTCCGCTGGTTACGGGTGTTGTTTGGACGTGAATTCGTGTTGGAAGATCTCTTGATTGTTTGGGATGAAATATTCGCTTCGGCTAACGATAAATCGATATTGGGTCCAGAAGATGATAGTCAATACAGCTTCAAGGTCTTAAGTTCACCTCGTGGGGCATTCATTGTGGCCATAGCAGTGTCCATGCTTCTTCACCTTAGATCTTCGTTGCTAGCCACTGAAAATGCGACTACATGTCTTCAAAGGCTACTGAATTTTCCGGAGAAAATAAACTTGAAGAAGTTAATTGAAAAGGCAAAGTCCTTGCAGGCTCTTGCACTCGATGCTTGTATCTCCCCATTGCCACCCCTGGGGCCTTTAGGTAGGAGCAAATCAACAGTCATCACAGGCTATCACGGCCATTCATCTGGTTCAAACTCTCCAAGGACGCCACTGAGTTCAGTTCCAGATAGTTACTGGGAAGAAAAGTGGAGGGTGTTGCACAAGGCAGAGGAAATCAAGCAAGGAGTTCAAAGTGACCCGATTTTGACGGGAATAAAAGTGTCACCAGGGAAAGGGAGAGTGATTCTGTCGAGAGCGGAATCAGCCCCCCCGTCTTCAACAAGGGTCACAGTTGGAAGAAAGGACTCGAGAACTACGGTTCGGCGGAGGCTGCTTGAGGATTTGTCCCGAGAGCTTGGATCTGAAGAGCATTTTGAGGAGTCTGCCTGTGATGGAGTTTCGGGCGCTAAAGATCCTCTCTTGGTCGAGGTGAATAAGGTCTTCCTCAAAGACCAGACCGAACAAAATGCCACTGACAAGAACTGCAATTGCATGACTGAAGGAGAGACGTGTTTGAGTGGACCTGCTGTCAGTGAAGAGAACTCTTCAATTTTCTCAACATCAACAAGCCCTTGTAGTCGACAGAATGACCATGAAAATGATTCAGAGAAGAGCAGTGTCGCCTCAAACTTATCGACAGATGACATCGATTGCGAAATCAATAGCATAGAGGAACCAGGCGTTGCAATTTCAGATGATGGGCCACTTCCAGACTCTGGACCCACAGAAGCAGCCACATCAACAACGGGTTCTGATGCAGATGCAGATGCAGATGCAGCAGGTGGTGCTAAACAAGCAATGGTTTTGAAGGAGCGGAAACCACTATCCGGTAAATTTCAGTGGTTTTGGAAGTTAGGTCGAAACAACAGCGAAGTGTCCTCCGAGAAAGGTGCCAACGTGGAGGGACAGAAGCCACCGGCGAATGTCGGGAGTAGTCAAAATTCGATCTTGGTCACATCTACTGCTGACAGGTGCACTGATTCGGCCGGAGTCACCAGCATGGCGGACACGGCCGACAAGAATGTGATGGTTACTTTGAGGAATCTTGGACAGTCTATGCTCGAAAATATTCAGGTAAGATGTTTGATTTATAGCATGTTTTCCTCTTTGCTTTCTTTCTGTGGAAATATATCTTCATCCGTATCTATTGTCCAATGCCAAATTCATAGAAGAGAGGTTTTCAGCTTGTTAGACCCGATTCCATGCTTTTAAGACATGAAGACTCAGGTCGACTAATTTGGCCCTGAACCACCAAATTCGACTCAACCCAGATGAGTCGTATTGGACTCATTTTTGAGTCTTAAAACCATGCATGATTCTTCAGTTATTTTGATTGATAAGAAACCAAATGAATCATTTCAGAGAAATGGTGGGTGGAATGCGGCAAGAAATCTGATTTTGAAGAGCACCCATTTCATTTTCTTACATTTCTAGTTTTGTTTTCTATTTGATTAGAGCTCGTAGTAAATCATGTCATAGTAGTTTAAGTAACAATTCTCCTAGCAGGTGTGCTAGCCCACACACCTGTCCAAGTATGCGCATATGGCAGCCCATGCCACATGTGCAACCTCCAAGCCACTCATCAGGGGGCCTCACCATGTTGGATGTGCTTGCCCGAGAATCAGATGGGTCCACCCTTCAAGTGGGCTACACATGCACGATTGAATGTGGGAACTATGGAAATTCTTGTAAACCCTGCATTGGTTTCATACAAGTGTGACCCACCTGATGAATGTCTTGAATCTCTCACGCGTAGTTGGATGCTTCACTGGAAATATTACTTCCACAATTGCATTTGTTAGTATGGAAAAAAATAAATCAAAACCCAGTTGTGAGCTAACAATTGGAATCACCTAGCAGGTGATAGAGTCGGTATTCCAGCAAGATCGGGGTCAGGTGGGGTCGTTGGAGAACTTATCAAGAAACATTCTAGGTGGCAAAGGACAAGTTACTGCCATGGCAGCTCTCAAGGAGCTTAGGAAAATCAGCAACCTCTTATCTGAGATGTGAGGTAATCTTTTCTTGAATTTGTACATACACATTTTGTAATTACTATTCTTCATTTGCTATAAATAAACTGAGCTTTTTGTCGGCCTTTGTTCACTCCCATTTCTTTCCATTCTTGAATGCCTTTGGACACTGGTTGAGATGTTAATATCCGTCAGAACTTCTATCTTATCGGCGAGAGATTATAAACCATACAATTTTGATGGCCCACAGTTGATGGCCCTACACCCAAAACCCCACTTAGGTTGGAAGGTCCTCTCTCTCAACTTCCTATGATAGAAGGGTTAGGACTGGCCATGATCGTTGAACCATCCCCCACTTTGTACGAACTCATCTCAGTATGGCAAACGCCACTGAGCATCTTTCGGTCAAGGGTGGTGTGTAAAACACCCAAGCTTTTGGGCCCCACCGTGCTCTATATGTGAGATCCACTCCGTCCATCGGGTTATAACCCCCTATGTTAACCAAGCATATAAAAGATAATTCTGGTATTAAAAATTTTAAAAAAAAAAACTCAAGTGAGCCACACCAATGGGAACAATGTAGAATTGCACCTAAAACGTCTTTTAAGTTGGCCTGTTGTGTGTTTTATTATTATTAATTAAAAAAAAAATAATAATAAAAAAATTTCCCTTTTGTGCTGTTGATTCACGCCCGATGAATGGGTGTGATAACCTACGATTGTGTTGCATCCCCATTGTTCCCTGTGGTGTGGATCTGGCTGATTTTTTGGCCCCACCATAATAGCCTAAGCATCGAGAAGCCCGCGTGATGGATTGGGTGTATTTCACATTTACAACGTGGTTGGCCCCAAAGAATTTAGGCGTTTTACACGCTGCCAAGATTGTCTTGTGTGAAAGCATAAATCAGGAGGAGAAAAAAAATCGTCTGTAGCTGATATTCGTGTGCAATAAAGCCGTTGTACAGGCCACACATGCCAAATGTCACGTATGAATGCGAGATCCAGTCCATCTGTCAGGTTGGTCCAATCTTATTCGTAGTGGAAATCTGGTCCACTCAGCATGTGAGCTGCATACAGAAATTGTACACGTGTCATACAGTAAATTAAACTAAACTAATCCACTGAAATCCAATCCATGGCTCTGTGGTAGCCAGTGCGTTTCAACACTCGTGTCATGGTTCGAATGCCCATATAGGATGTGTGAGTGTGTATATAAAATAATAATAATAATAATGTGGAATCCACGGCTGTAAAATCAGATTGAACGAAGATTCATAATCTCTGGTTCGTGGACAGTTGTTGAAATAAGGTCAACTTCTGAACAGGGAACTGTGATTTCGCCAGTGTAATCTGGGAAGTGAATTGGGTGGTGTTGGGGGCTGTAGAGCCCTCCGTTTTGTATGTGCTTTATCCAATCCGTTCATTTTTGGGCATGAGAACAAAATTGAAGCAGATCAAATGTTCAAGTGGACCACACCATAGGAAACGGTTGTGATTGGAAGCCTAAAAACTTCTTAGGGTACACATGTTTTGAATCAAAGGCTGATATTTGTCTTTTCCTTTAATCCAGGTCTGTGTGACCTTATCAACAAGTTAGGACGGCAAATGAACATTATGGTGGACCTCAGGAAAGTCTCAACGATGGGTGTCATTATCCCCATCGTTTCCTGTGGTGTGGTCCACTTGACCTTCAGATCTGCTTCGGTTTTGCGCTCATGCCCTAAAATGAGCTGGCAAAACGGATGGACGGTGTGGATATGAAACGCATACATCATGGTGTGCCCCACGGCAGTGGTGTTGGGATCACCACCCAATCCGATTTCTGTAATTTCAACTACTCGTTTGCGAGCGTGCAATTTCGACCTGCCTGCATCTGATCAATCGCACTCTGCCCGAGCGTGAAAGTTCATTTTCTTTTTCCATCGGCCTAATGATTTCTGAAAGGCGGCCGACCACCAAACCATCCTCACTAAATAGGCGTATCATGAATGGCCACTGGCTGCCTTTTCTAATCACTCCACCTATATAGTGCTCTCTTTTTTTCTTTTTTCGTGGGGTTTTTGATCTGGACTGTGGACCGTTGGATTTAACAGTTGCCAAACATCAGACCAGCACGATTTTGGGCAGTGGTCCACTAAATGGGCTTTGAAGATCCTTCACAGAAGCGCATCAATCAAGAGCCCACAGTATTGGTGCCCCTTTAGTAAATGGTGTTGCAAGTGCACCTGATCCCAGATTATATATTATAATATTTTAATTGGAAATAATCAGAGCATCTAAGACCATGAACAATGCGTCACTGGATGAACCTTATCACCAGAAAGAAAGGGGTTGGCTACAATACAACACTTTTGCAGTGACACGTCAGTTCTATAGCCGTTGGATCTAGGTTCATGTTCGATGATCCAAATCGTTAACAAGATGAGCCCGTTATTAAAATTATTCCGTTGAATATAGACGGTCACCTTAACCTTATGCTTTGTGGACCATTGATTCAGAAGCCTAGAACTTTCCTACCTCGAAGATTTTTGAAGCAGTTTGGATCAGTAACTGAATATGACCACAGATGGAATGGGTATAGTCACAAGCATGATAGCAACTCGTGAGGATGTGTTGGAGGTCTTGAATATGTGGGCTAAGCGCCTATTCAATCTCATCCACTGAAAAAAACAAGGCTCTACTGTTGGTGGGGAGAGGAATGTAAGTCACAAGACGAAAGTGCTTTTGCAAGGCGTGGAAGTTTCTTACAGCCTATCATTGTCGCGCACGTTAATGGTTTTGAGGGCGGAGTGCTTATTCATATCAAACTTGTGGGGCCCATCACACATGATATCAGCAGCCATGATTGACAAAGTTTTTGGCTCTCTCGAGGCTGACCAGACAGCTGATAGGCCAGAGATTTTATTCTCGATTTCTCTCTTTCTTTTTAATATATTGATGGAATCGTCAGCTATTTAAATAAGAAAAGAAAATCACTGTAGATATTGATTTGATATTCATCAGGTCAGCTGTTGTGTCCGAAACCATTTACTCCACCTACAAGCCAACCTGTTTTCGGGTCCCACCCAGTGAATAGATTGGTGCTATCATCTCCACAAGTGAATACGACTGCAATAATTTTCTAAATGAGATAGGCTACTGTTGCACATTAATACCATCCTTTTTGGATGATCGTGGCTCTTCATTGGTGTACACAGGGCGCATATCCTTCGACCCAGACCATACAAATTGTAGGAATCCATTGCGGAGCTCGACAATCTTAACCGTCCAAACTCGCCTGTTGAATTTGGGTGCGGGCCAATTTAATTTAGGTAACTGAAGGCTGCAAGGGCCCACATCAAAACTTGTCATGCTGCTCCATCTTTTGCACTAGCATGTCCCACTTGTGCAGAACATCTGCACCATAAAACAGTAGGCCTCGCCATGAAGATCACCTGGAAAAGGCATCAGTCTGGTCTGCTCATCAGGTGGATGGCACCATTGGAATCAATGGACAACCAAACGGGGAATCTCCCTGAATCTCACTACAGGTGATGTTCGTCGTGAGGTCTATTTTTGCAGGGTACTGGCACCTTCAGAAGCGGAATGCCAGTGAGAAAAATGAGGCAGCATGACCCGTTGGAAAAGGAACGCTCAGAAATGAAGGAATTCATGTTCTAGTAAAGGCTCCCGGGTGATAAGAAATCCAACTACGTGAATTAAGACCATGTGTGAAACAACTTGCCAGAGTTGGATGCTCCCCTTTGCATCTCCGAGCCTAATGAACGGTCTTGATGGTCATATCATGGCAGTAGTCATTCACCAGCAGTTGAGATTCCCTAGTAGGACAGGAACAACCTTCTGACGTGAGAGCAGCACCTCTGGTTCCAAAATCAGGCCCACTGGAACTAACGAAGGTCAGCTACTTATGAAGAAGAAAAAGCAAGTGGGACTTCCAAGAGTGAATCAGGGAGCGGACTCAAATGCCATAAGGCACACACATGAGAGATCCAAGCCATTCATTAACTGGGCCACCCCATTTTGATGCCCCAGCCAAAGATCATACTGTTTGAACTTGGAGCAGCAGTCAATTATTTATATTGTTCATATCCCTTAGCACCCGTGTCCAACCAGCCAGTTTACAGCTCGAGGCATCTACACAAAGCAGCTAAGCTGATAAGCAGCTTGGACCTGAAATACGTGTGAGCCGCTTGGGGTTCCATGTCAGGACCTCTGTGCTGCTGATGGAAAAGTCATCATTCATGGTTTTCTTGCCATATATCGTACATAAGAGTGTACATAAGAGCGTAAAGAAATCAAAAGCTTACAAATGAAGATGCATTCTAACTTTGCTAATAATACGCAAAAAAATCCAAGTCTCAGTAGATCCCAGGTATAATCCTGTATGGCACCTTCTGGCAGTACAATTTCCAGTATTTCTGGTACCTGTTGCATTATTCAGTTGCAAATTGCGATTCAGCACATGGTTCCAAAACAAATATGCTATTGCAGAGGCAAGACTTGATATTCATTCAGGTAGAGTCAAATCAACCCGACTCAACATTTAATAAATATAAATTAAAACTTCTAGGAATGGTAGTAAACATTTTAAGTAATTGCAGAGTGACTATGTATTAAGACCAGCTTCATAGGTCAAGTAACTCGGCCCAAGTCTCTGAGAGTCACGTGAGTCGACAAAGTTATAAAGTTTGACTCGACAAGTCTTCCCAACGGCCGAGTCGGTTCTAGAACAGCGTTTCTGAAAGACTCGGCTCGAAATATTGCTGAGTCAAGTTGACTAAGCTGAGTTACGAGTTAAGTTCGCAAGTAATAGAATTACTCAGTGGATAAGAAAACAAGAGTTATTTAATACTCCGACTGTATTTTGCTTGATATGCAGACACTAAGAAATTGCACACAGCATATGTTAATTCAAATTAAACCAACAGAATGGTGGACCTCACTGTCATTAAGTCAGTCCCAAAATCAGATTCGTTGAACAATCTTAACCTCTGATGTGTTGTTTGTTGAGATAGGACCACTGGGGATATATTTCATTATTAAATGTCCGATAAAATGACCACCAAACCAATAGTCAGGTAATCAAACAAGCATGTAAATTTTGGTTCATGATACACCTAAACTGGGACTCATAATTTGGACTGTTTAATTTGAATTACTTGTATTCCACGCATGCAATTTCTAAATGCCTATGTATCATCCATCACACTCTGCAAGAGCATCAAAATTTGTCTGTGGAGAATCAGAAACTATGTTTTAAAAGATAACTGAAAACCAGTGCAGACGCTGCAAAGAATCATGGATTTGAAGTAACTTCTTCAATGGATCTTCAATGGATCTGAAGTAACGAGGGTAATCTAGTCACTGTTGCAAATCGGGCAAAGGCTTCTTTTTACATAAGGTTGTCAATGGACCAGGCTACCTCATCAGGCTTCCAGGCTTGGCCCGCCACGGAATGGACTCGGGCCTTATATTTTAGTCACATGGGGTAGGCTGGCTTGGAAATGAAATTTCAGGCTCCTCTGGTAGTTGGTCCCTGACCCAGATCAAGTACTATTGCAGCCCAGTCTAAGCCAGGGTACAGGCCAGGACGACCTAAATTTCAGGCCTGATACAGGAACTGACCTTTCTCAGCCTGACCCCACTCTGGTCAAACCTGACACATTTCCACCCATGGAGTTATGATGAAGAGCCACATAGCAGAAGACACCATCTTGAGGGTGATACGCTTATACATTTCAAGAGTGTACTCTCTTTCCTACGGAGATTATGGCCTTTTTGCAAATGACAATTAAGGTTCGCTCGAATACTTCCCAATGTATTACAATAAGATACATTGAGACTTAACAAAAACAAAAACAAAAAACAAAAAACAAAAACATGGAGACTCTAGTAGCTGGCTTTGGGCCTTTTTCAATGACGCGAACTGTTTATTTGATAGGACTCCCCTTGGATGGGGGATGATCAAAACAACCATCAAATTGAATGTTTCAACCCATTGATTATACAAAGATTATGGTGACCGTTCATGTTCAAAGCAGAAGAGCCAAACTATCAGAGGGTTGAAAGAGAGCTTTTATTTGTTGCTTTTCCACCATATAAAGGTAGACTTGCCTTATAAACAGTTTGGATCATTGGAAGAAGACCCAGATTCAAAGGGTGAAGGCCCGATAAATCGTATTGCAATGCATTGGGATGTATTCAAGGAATCCTCATGATATTTGTCCATGTTTGGGATTACAGTTGTCGTGTTCTCCACTAAAAGCCAGAAAACAGTAATTTCTCAAAAAACGAAAAATATCTATACCATAAATATAACGTGAGGAGGATACTGAGTAACCGAGGCAAAATTTTCAATGCAGCTAGTTTTTCAAATTGTGTAAACCATGCTTTATGAAAAGATGTGAGGGTGGGGTTTTAAACCTACAGCAAGAGTACTTATGTAATTTACCTCTCCTAAGTCCTCCTAAAAGGCTAAAACCGCATCCACACAGTCTCCCACATCCTTTCGGGAATGATCACATATGCTGTGCTGCATTGGTAATAATCATACATTCGAGCTGTGAGGTCCACTCATGATGTGAAGGTGGAATCCAAACCATGAACAACATCCAAAGAATAACCCAGATTCAAAACTCAGGTGGAACACACCACAGGGAGCAATGTACAACCATGCCAAAAACCTATACATTCACGTGGTTTGGCCCACCTGTGTTTTCTAATACTTTAGTATTGGTCTATCCCTTCATCCTGGTGGGTGTCTCCTGATGATTGGGTTGGATGGCATACACAGCACAGTGAGCCCTAAATTCCATCTGAAAGTTTCTATGAAGCCTTCCCCAATGTCCCCCATTGTTCCCTTTGGTGTGGCACACCTGAGTACCAAGTCAACTGGACTACATGGGAAGTTTGTTGGGGCTGTGCCCGGGAAAAAAAACAGTGTTTGGGTTGCTCCTAGGACTTATCTTTGATTGATGATGGTCATTTTATGTGAGGGGACTGACTTGGTTTCAGGATGGATAGTCTCAACCTTTGGGGACTGACTTGGTGCCGGTGTGCCTTCGCCCTACCCCACATGAGTGTGTTTGTGTCCCACGAATGATTTCCTCAGTGGGGATCGTTGGTCACTCACATTGGTAGGATCACTTGTAAGTTTCTAGACTAAAAAGCCCATCATGTCTAAACTTTTTTTTTTCCAACATGTCCAAACTGAATGATACTGATGGTTTGCAGTAGCTCCATCGTATCCTTAAACCTGGTGGTGTATGGGCCAAAATAGATTGATTGTTAGGACTTTGGCTAATTTTATGAGGCTATTGCATGACCACTAAAACTGGGTGATGCTGAGTGTTTTCATCAATTCGTCGAGGACCACGTGATCCAAGAAGAGATCCACTTGGTCTACCCAGGACATTGATTAGTGGGTTGATCTTATAGTTTAAACCATCCATCATGTGTTTAAAAAGTTGGCTAGCAATCCTATATTTCTGATTGGTTAATCGAATTTTTTTAACCATTAGGTATGAGTTTTAATTGTTGATCTGTCTTACATCAAGCCTAATGAAGATTCAACGATTAAGATCTAATGGTCCAAACCTCGAAGTGGCATGAGATTCACCTAAGATTGGAGACTGTTTGGGTGCATGGATTAGGAAGGTGAACAAATTTCTTTCACAATAGGGTACACAGAAGTATGTGGAGATAGCGGAATGCCATAATATTGTGCTCCCCTAAAACCCCAACCGCCTCCTATTTAAGATCCTATTGCATGAGGGAGTAGAAGAGTAGAGAGAAGCCCTGGACGTCCACCCCTCTTGACATCCAAGCTTGGGAGAGACGGAGAGTGGGAGAAAAAACAGAGAAAAAGGCAATGAGAGGAGAGTGGGTGTCCCCACCTCATCTCCTCTCACATGTACTCACCCTCCTAAACCTACGATCGATTTGGGAGACACTATACATTGAGAGATCGCCAATGAAAAACGGGCCATTTTTTCCACCAACAGGTATGCATTATGAGATGTCTCGTGTTTTGAAACATGGTTTGTTCATGGACGGTGAACCTAAATCTTAATTTTTATTTTTTTTTAAGGGCTATACCTAAATCTTAAAATTGGCAATGAGTTTCTGAAAATCTTAATTCTGTTGCATTTGTCACACCAAAAACCAACAATGTTGGATCTAAAAAGCGGGTTGAATGGTGCTCACACACCACAATGAGCCCCATAGCTACCATGTTTGAGCGTATGTGGTCATTCCCATTCTAGAAATTCACTACCTCTCTCTCCATGTGCACTGCATGTGCCACATCTACTAGTGTATCCTTGAACGTCTTTGAAAGTTTGGCCTCAGAAACCTCAGGTGCACCTTGATACCGCATGAGGGATCCATTTGCTACCACATGAAAAGCCAAGGATGATGCATCAATCTTCAACTTCATGCAGGTGGGTAAGAAGATCCATACTCAGACCTCTGGCATCACTAGCAATACAAGGCCTAACTCGGCACAAAGAACATTAACGAAATCCTCTGACTGGTGCAAAACTTGACATGAATCCCTAACTTTTAGAAAAATCCTGAAATGGTGATGTTGGTTAATGCTCCTATTCACTATAAGAATTCGATTTTCCACAATTCATCACTCTCAATTTCATTTACCATTTATCTAGAATAGACGACTCAAATTCTCTTCGAGGATGGTTTATAAGGCGTTGTTTCCTTGTAAAAGAAAATCCAATTTACAGGGACTATGCTAACTCATAACCAAAATGGGTTATAGTTGGAAGAAATTTGGTATGGTGGTCTAAACTATTAAAAAAAACAAAACTTGCATGAGGAGGGATACTTTCAGACTGTAGCTTATTGTTACAGAGACTGGGATTTAAGCAGGCATGCTTTGAGCGAACTCACCATATTAAAATGAAAGGCATACATCAATAATGTTGTATGTTAACTTCAACATACGCCATTTTTTTAGTCTGCTGGTGTGTTGCTTCAATGGAACATGCAATACACCATGAAGATCACCTGTAGCAAAAATTGGGATATTTCAATCATCTGGTGGGCAATATGCATACACTGAGTCCAACCACTGGGTATTCATTGATTTCAATAGCGTAACATGTTTGATGAATGGTCATCCCAGTTTTTGCCCCAGGTAATCCTTATGATGTGTCACACCTTTTGAACAGATCGGATGTTATACACAAGTGAAATGTTGGCAGGTTAGAAAATGTTGCATGTTGAAGTTAACATACAACACTGCATGTGATCATTTCTCTATTAAAATTGATGATCTGCTTAAAATCATAAGAAAAGACAGGATTAGTATCAGCATATTCCACCAGAGAAGGTTAGTGATTACTTACTTGGACAGACACCGGTCATCATCTCTTTTGGCTCGGTCGAAAAGAAGGATTGTCAGAAAGATGACGTAGAAATAAGGCAGGAACTGAAAGAATGTGGAACATAGAAATTAAGATGATCATTTAAAAAATAATAATAATAATAATAAATAATTTAAAAAAAAAAAAAAAAAAAAAAACACTTTCCCAAGCCCAAGGCTATACAAAGCAGCAATAACATGAGGAAGGATCCTTACATGGTTGAAAAGAGCTGGTACGGTCCAGAAAAAGGCAGCTAATATTTCAGGCACATAATGAAAGTGACGAGACAGACCCCACCTGTAAGAACCCAGGAGATGAGTAAACGGAGTTTTGTAAGACAAGCATGCTTACACCTGTGTGCACATACATGATCCAATGCAACTACCATCCATCATGATATACCATTTACTGGATGTGAAATGTCCAATCTGGACCGTCCACAAGATGAACCCCATCTTAGACTCTCCATGGCCCCAAACCACTTCAATCAGGTTATCCTAACCATCCAATAAAGGATTTTTGGCCGTTGAATGCAGTTGGTCCTTTCTCAACATTCGATTGCAGGCTCTGGATCAAACAGTCAGGACTGTCTGACCTAGTGGGACTCGCAAACGGACGTTCTAGATCAATCAAGGTGAGCCATGTTCAAGATGGGAATCACATGTTGGATGGTCCAAGTAGGATCAAAGCGGGGACCAGATTACAGTAAGATGGGATATGCATCATATGATGCACAGGGTACTGTACATGACATGAAATCTAACAGCCATCTTAAGAGGATGCAATGCAGTACTTCATGTGGCCCAGTCAAGATGTTCATAGTGGAGCTGAATGTAGAGAAGACAACGCTCTGTTGTCCCCATCCCCATCCAAGTCATTGGTCAAGTGTAGTTTTTCAGATCTTGATAGTGGTAGCTTTATATGCAAGAACAAGATTCACATCACACACACCAGCCGGAGGTTAAAAGAATGCTTGACTTTGTTTCCCCATTAGTAGTAGTATAGGAGGCTGTAATCTGCAAAAGAAAAGACAGATAAGTTTATCGTGTGTATATTGCATCGAATCCTCACAAACTGCACAGTCAGATCCGGTAACATGTATGGGTGCAAATTGCAATGAAAACTGAAAAACAAGTCTTAAGCAGCCTGAAACCTTCGATGGAGCTTTTCCCCAAATGGAGCACTTTCCATTTGTTTTCCTGAATTCTTGCCTTTGCCTGTCGCAATCATAGTTGACATATATACATACAATGCCCGCAACAAGAATAAAAAGCGCAAGCTGCAAGATTGAAGAAACTCTGTTAGAGCTCCAAGAAATAATCCTGGAAAGAACAAATAAAATGTTTTCAAAATAATTCTGAAAGCAGATGCAGATAACTGATAGTGTATTAATAAGCATAAACCAAATTTCTGTTAGAGGAAATAAGATAGTTCAGAGAGACTCCAATGCCATCTTAATCATCATAATCAAAGAACATTCTTTGAACACCATATATTTAATTTCTTGTTTATTCAACTTATAAAAAGATTGGATCATTTACCTGAGCACCCAGATTCACAGGATGATTGACAAGGTACATTCCGGGAGAAGTATAGATTGATGGGACCCATACCAGGCATCCCCAACAAATATAGAATCCAGCTGTCAAACCCAAAGAATAAATAAATAAACCATTGGTACACCGACCATCAGATAATATTATATAAATAGCATCAACATACCTAAGCATCGGCATAACTTTTGAAAGAACACAATGAAAAGAAATATCACTATCTAGAAGTCCATATAGCACAGATGTGCCTTGGGGGTCATTTGTCTTCCGTAATCCAGCCCATCAGAAATAGATTCAATTGGTGAGGGGCTGAAATTATGTCTGGGTCTCCAAGAAGGTGGGGAAACGAATTCCCATGGATCCAATTCCCAAAATTTGCCCCTTCTACAATTACCATCTTTAAGATGGTTGCAAATTTTTGGGAAATGGATTCCCATCCAATGGTCATATTTTTGAAAAGGATGGTAAAAGTGGAATGGTAATTCCAAATGCCTGCAGTCTGTGCTTGCAGGATGAGGAGACTGGACCACCTCCTCATTCACTGCTAGTTTTCAAAGGGGGTCTGGAGACTCTGGAATGGAGTTCTCTGTTTTCAATATTTCCTGGGTCATGCCTAACATAGTGATTGAATTATTCTTTCCTGGCATGAAGGTGTTTCCAGCAACAAAGATAGGACCAAATGGAGCCTTGCTGTGCTTGTGGCTCTTTGGTCAATCTGGTTGGAGAGGAACAGTAGGTGCTTCAGGAATAGTAGGGCTTCTTTTCAGATCATTGTAAGAAAAGTGATCACTCTTATAAAGGAATGGGATCCTTGATCTCTTAAGGGGGTTTTGGGTTGCTTTGTGGGGCCTTTTATGGTCTTTTCTGTATTCTGTTTTCTGCTTTCTTCTGCTTTCGCCTTTGGGCAGGCTTTAATAAAATTATAATCTTTCCAACAAAAAATAAATAAAATTGAAAAGGATAAAAAGTCCTCTCCTCTCCTGTCCATCACCTCTCTCCAAAGTCCAAACACAAAAACACGATTCCTGAGAATATCTTTCCCAATACCCAAACACAATAAACAGGATCTCTTTCCTGACTAAGATTCCAGGGAGCCAACTGCTCCCTTATAGGTAAACAACATGCTGAAGATTATTTCTGGGCTGCAAGCTTCTCATAGGATAATCGTACAATGTAGATAGACCTCCCAAAGAATCATGTGAAATATAATCTTTCACATGGCATATCTTTTTCCTGGTCTCCCTTGCTGTGTGAATAAGTTCACAGGAACAAACCATGGATCAATGTTCTTTAGAGCTTTTCATTTCATAGTTCTGATGGAGCAAGAAAAATAGTCCTCAAGTTAAATCCTCCCATTTTTGTGGCTGAATATACTCGTTCCAGTGGATTCAGACAGGATTTAAACAGAAAGCTTGTGCCGTTGGAGATAGCTTGAATTCCTCCTCTTGCTCCTTTTATATGGTTCCTTTCTCTATTTACCACGTAGTGGTGTTTAAAGAAACCTGATTCCATTTGCTCCATAACATATCTTCATTGAAATTTTCAATTTGACATTAGCGTGTTGGTAGATCTCGAATTATCTCAATATACTGGACGACTTTTACCTATGTCACCATACAAGTTGTGTTTTCACTACAGAAAAGGACTGACATTTATAAATTCAAATGTTTTAGTATATTAAACAATGCAATAATTTTTATACCTCTGTCATGTGCAATATCCATAGTGTTCCAATATCCAGCTTCCCACAAGAAGAACTTTGTTACATACACCAGCATCAGTGCAGTATTCACAAGCATAGAATCAGCAACATGACCATTCATCTCATACTGCAAACATAAAGTAAATTAATGAGAAGACGCAAATGAGAACAAACAGAGATGTCATGCTATTTGAAGTACAGTTCTAAAGAAGATACAATTCAATAAATATTTTATACAATCATGAACAGGCCAGGAAATGCTACCGTGACTAACATACATTGCTGAACTTCAAAGATAGTAAAGAAATTATGCTCCTTTCCCAGGCAATATTTAAACAGATATAAGCACATGTATGAATGAAATTCATGCATGATCATTCCACTGCAACTCACCTGCTTGATGCAGTAGGTCACAGCAAGAACTGCCCAGGACATCATACCAAATCTACAGTTCGTAAAAACCTTAATATCAAAGCTTTTACCAATCCGAGGATACAGCTCCATTCCCTGAATACATGTCAAGTAAACAATAAGCAATGAAGCATGGCCAGTGAGGATTGGACAGAGTGAATGACTTCTCTACACAAGAAATCTGCTAACAATATTTGCAATTCAGACATTTATATAATTTGCAATTTTTGTGATATAAGCATCAGAATTGGCAGCAGTTGTGCATAAGTAATAGCAATGGCGCAGATTCTCCAAACTCCAACCATGAAGCATAATTGTTTCATCTCTGTCTCTCCATTTCTTTTCACATTGTCTTTTATATGGACATTACGATGGTATAAATTTAATATCATAGGAATTAACTGCTACAATGTTCATTTGAATAGACAAAGACATGAAGCAAAGAGAGATGGCATGCACAATCAACATGTCTAAGGTCCTATCCAATGTTTTAAATATCGATGATATCCAACCATATATCCCACGATATAATATATCTTGCATCCCACCTATGCAATACAAAACGTACAGGTAGTGCCGATATATCCCACATGTTCGATCCAATGAGCATTTTCAATTTCCGATTCCTTTTTTCGTTGAAATTATGTTAAATCAGTGTCAAATTGTTATAAATCTATTGGTTCTTTTCTCTCTTTTTGTGAGTTTCTCAATAAAATGTTTGTTATCTCTCTCTCAAAAAAACATCTATTGGTTCTTCATGTTTTGCATGAAAAATCATGGAATTGAAACTTTGATTTCGATAGCCATTGGTTCTTCATGTTCTCCATGTTCTTTTCAAAATTTTCCTTCAACCAGTTGTCAATTAAGACTAATTTCGAAGTATGTAGGAGTATTTGATGAAATGATCATCACACTCATTCTAATATTGAAATTTGAGTGTAGGTTGTCAGATTTGGGGAAAATTAGAAAAAATTCGAAATTTCCCCAATTTCTCCCAAATTGCTTGCAATGTTGCACTCCAAACATGAAATGAAGCATGTATGAGGGCTGATCTACAGATTTGTTAAGTCCTTGTCAATTTTCAGAAAATAAAAATCATTTTTTAATTAAAAATTATTAAAATTTTATTAAAATATTTTTTTTTCAAAATTTCCCTTCCACTAGGTGTCAATTGAGACTAATTTTGAAGTACTTAGGAGTGTTAGATGAAATGATCATCACATACACTATACATGTTATGCATTCAATTTTAATATAGTTGCATTAGTTCAATCAGACAATGCACAGCTTAGGACCCTATACAAAGGAAACCTATTATGTGCACTTCTCTTTTGAGATGTTATGATTTAGATGTGTGTATGAAGGTTTTTTTTAACGATCCCTAAAGTTTCATTGAAAAATTCAACCATTTTCCTAACATTTCCCCATGTTTCCCAAAAAGTGCGATAAAGTACCTGAGACAAACAATACGTATGTGAATACGCCTTCATATCCCTTCTCATCACTTCAAACCAAGTACTTCTAGGTCTTCCCTTAAGCCTCTTTGCAGGCCCTTTGACACTGATCAGCATTCCCCTCTTTACTGGAGAGCTCTGGTCTTTGTTACACATTACCAAACCATATCAATCTGCCCTTTATCATTTATCTCTTACTGGGACTACTCTAAGTTGCTTCGGATAACCCGATTCGTAATTCTATCATTCCAGTCTTCCCCCACATCCATCTCAACATCCTAATCTCCACAAAACGTGATCTCTGCTCATGCTGGCTTCTAAGAACCCAACACTCTGCCCCATATAGCATAATTGGCCGAATAGTTCTCTCATAAAGTTTCTCCTTAAGGTTCACAAGCACATGGCGATCGTACAACACTCCAGATGGGCAACTCCCCTTCACCCGGTTCTAATTCTGTTAGAAGCAATCAATCTCCCCATCCTTTTTGAAGAATAGAGCCAAAGTACCTAAACACATCGCATTGGGGAATCTCTTGACCATCAATTTTAACTAAAGTTTCACCTCTATAATTGTTCTTACTGTAGTTACGCTAAGATTAGAGCCTCCGTGAAACCTCCAAACGCAATGACATAAGAAACCAAAATTTCAAATTTGGGGTATGAAGATTTATATCATTTAAATCTAGAAGACTAGCTGAGTTCACTGATTCAAGAATCAAACAAACCCACCACGAAAGGTCATTCTCGAAGGTGCAAAGATAGATGTGAATGAAAATTTTAAAATAGACTAGGCCCTGAAAATCAAAATGGAACTTAAAAGTGAGTGATAAACATCAGGAGACTCACCCAATAGAAATCAATTAGTATGTTCCCTGAAGATCCTGAATCAGAAGAAGATGGTAACAAGTGACCCTTAAAGAGCAAAGAACACACCATTAGAAAAGAAGAAGAATGCAATATATATATATATATATATATATATATATATATATATATATATAGCTATCTGCATGAAGGCTGATTGCTCTGTTTGAGAACTCTTACTTTTATGTATAAGAAAATGCAAAAGACAAAGCTTCCCATGATCAGTGCAGAGAAAATTTCTCCCAAATGATCATATACAATTGCAGGGTTGAATATCCCAAACCTGAACAAAGCACATAAAGAACATATCAATTGTAGTTGGTTGTGAACTAATACTTAACTAAATGAGAACTCAATACCCAAGTACCATTCATCCTTGATGGAGTCAGGCAAAACTAGAATTTAGATCTGTGAAGGGGCAAAAATAGCATCTAGATTTGTACAAGGGGGCATACAAAGAGTAATGTGATTGTGTTTCTGGGAAGTTATTCAACTTCTAGCCAACAACTAAATGAATAAAGGATATATGGAAGAATAAGATGAAAAAACTTCGCCACTTAGGTTTTCATAAGTACCTAGAAGATGCAAGCATAAGTACCTAAAAGATGCAAGCATTTATTCTGCATACAACAGGAGAGTAGATGTAAGTAGAAATGGAGTTTTCTTATGGTTGGACGATGACGACCATGCAGGGCAATTCTGGAGTCAAAGTGGCAAATGAGCAAGAGTTTTGGCATCTGATACAAGGACTCTCATCATAAAATTTTCTTGAAGGCTAATGGTTCAAAACTCAATAGTCTTAAAAGAAAGATCCCACGTCAACAAAATTTTCTGCTAATACTATATCAACGAGATTTGTCATCAGCTTCGCCTTGAAACATAAATAAACAAGTAAAAGAAGAAATATAAAACAAGGAACAGAAAAAAGAAAAAAAGAAAAAACCCTGCTGAGTCTGATTACACGAAAAAATCCCTTTGAAAAAAAAGAAAAAGGAAAAGCATGAATAGTAAATAAATGAAAGATCCATAGAACAGAAGCAAGTTGGGCATATGTAACAGCTTGAAACCCAATCATGGCGTCAAAGCTCTCTATACCTTTATGTGCAGAGACAGGCATGCAATACCACCTTCATAAGAAAAGACTCTCACACCAAGTTCGTTAACTTTTATTTTGTAAAGTATGAAAGTGCTTATCTTCCCAAACCCAAATAGCTGGACAAGACTATGATGATGACGACGACGACGATGATGATGAAAGACAGGCAAGCACAACCATAGGTGAAAATGCATGCCTTAGTTGTAGACTAATTACTGCTACCAGAAGCAAATTATTTGAAACTACACAGTCCCAAAAGCATTTGAAGGATAATATCAGTGACGACAAAAGATTAGAAAATATAAACATTTGAATCTCCAGATTAATTAAGAAAGTCAAACAACTCAATAGATAAGTCCTTACCACCAAAGGCTGAGATAAGTTATCAAAGTTACTGCATATGCTGCCAATCCATTTGCCTACATGAAACAGAAAAAGAGAGGAGATGTGATAACTTTCTACAGTTTTTGATTCCCCACATGGTTCCATCTTGTGACAGTATTTAAATCACATAACAATATCTCACCATTGCTTGATAGACATCACATCGTTTCGGAATCTAGGAATCACCTGGCTAAATATCACTAAGTTAAAAGATTATGTATTTTCATCACCTATGATCAACTGTAGTCCAAACTTTTTAAGTCCTCAAAAGGTATTTATCCCTTTTAAAGAATCAAAATCACATATAGATTCTAGTAAGTTCAAAAATTACTTTTGATAACCAATACCAGCCCTAAAAAGACAGGTGCAACCACTAAGATGTCAGAGGTATTATGTCGTTCACCGATGGATTTTGTGTCTATCACAGAATCTGGACCTCGAGTAAACCTGAATTCCAAGTATTGCGATGGTGGGATCCCTTATCCTTACACTTATCCAAGTATCTGAGAAACACTGCATGGTCACAGCTCCCCTGCCTGGGAAAAGGATGAGGATCGACATCAGGTATGCAGCCGGTCATTGAACTTTTGTGAAGCAATCATGATTCAACGAAAATTTAGCTGACCAAATAGCTGGACAAGGCTATGATGATGATGAGATCACTCAGTCTCCTCACTCAGTCTCCTCAGTTAATTCATTCTTCCCACCCATTAAATTTGCAGATCATCTACCACAACATTTGTCTCATGATTTACATATTCTTAAAGCATTAGCAGAGTCAATAAGTTCATAACTTAAACATGTGAAGGAGACCCAAAAGAAGAGCGAACCTCTGATTGTCAATCAATCACATTTTAGAGTTCCTAATTGTAGAGAAGCATGGTAATTTTCACATGCTAATTATCTGATGCCCTACCTTACAAAGAAAACCTCAGCTTCAATGGTGTTTGCCAGACCTAGCGGCCTTACATAAGATACCTTCAAGGCACCCTAGGAGATATGAAAATCCATGTATTGGAATAAATACACTGCCATTTTATCTTAATCACAAACGGAGACTATTTTTTGTTTTTAAAGTGCAAACACATCGAAATCTGAAAGGCGGATCAGGTGATGCAACATTTTTTTTCCTGGGCAATGTATCTTGATTGTAAAGTAGAAGGTTATCCAAACTGCTATATGCCCAGCTGGTTGGGCATACTTGGTGCGGGCTTATATGATCTCTCCTTTGGTAGTAGAAATTTCTTATATGATTCTCCCTCCTTTGGTAGCATGAGTTTTCTATTTTAGTTTCTAAATTGAAGAAAGATCATTGTGGTTAAGCCCTAGTATTAAGAAGAAGAAGAAGAAAGAAGAAGGTTGTTGGAAACTTACTCCAAGAACTGTATCAGCATTCAAAGCATTTCAGAAATTTAACCAAAAACAGGAACTTTCCATAGCCTATGAAAAATTACCCAAGAACTGTATCAGCATGGAACTACGAAGATGCATATACAAAAGGCAGATGCAAAGCATTAAACCGCACATAAAGATCTGAATGGCATGAATATCAGGCAATACACCTTGCATTCACATACTATACTCTTTTTCTTTGTAGCCTACCAAACAAACATGCATAAAACCTGAAAGTGATTGTGAAGAAAAAGAAAAAGAGGAGCAAAAAAAAACAAACACACCTTGTAGATAGGTCGGTTCCCTGTAGGAGAAATCGGGCCTTCAACCCTTTCACCAGGAAGCACCAACTGAAGTATAGCTTCAAAAACTGCAAAATAAGCAATGATTTTCCATGCAGTGGCAGACGGTTTTGGCCAGATACTTTTGAACCCTTCTAGCCCAGTTTGTTTGAGATACTCCCAGGTTAGAGCAACAGAACCATCAGCATGAACCATTGTATACCATCTGCAGTATGAAATAACTAAGTGGGTACTAAGATCTTGATAAGATAAGCAAACATATCGAGAAGCCAACTTTTCAGAGAGACATCTCTTAGGATTACAAAAATAACTTAAAAGGGAGCAGTCATTTTGAAAATAAAATTACAGATTGGTGTCCAAATAACTAGAAATAGATAAAGAAAATTTGCAGAAGTAGAGAGTTTAAAAGCTCAATGTCAGCTTGAAATCCAGCAAGATCACTACCAATGTTCCAATCCAATTATTTGCTTGCTGAAAATAAATTTGCAGATACCAAACTAAGAAGGACACATATGTATGTCAAAACAGCAAAAAAGAGTTTTAAAAAATAGAGAACTAGAAGTTTGATTTCTCAACACTTGATATCTAGCAAACATTCTCCTAATGACCCAGGATGAGTTCTCTTACATGAGACTGATATTGCCAAATTAACTAAAAGATACAGGAATGTAGGTCAAAAATGGCCACGCAAAATAAAAAATTTTAAGATCTACAAGTTCGATAGGTCGACATCAGCTCAAAATCTCGGAAAATTCCTCTCTCTATGTTTTAATTTGATGATTTTTCTTACATGAAACAAAGCAATGCAGAAAACTAGTTATATAAACACATAAATCATCCTCAAAATGGTGAAAAAACACAAATACAATAAAAAGATTCAGAAACTTTAAAGCTTGAGTTGGGTCAAATCTGGTGAAAATTCCTCTCATGATGCTTCACTTCATTGATTTTTCCTCACATGAAGCAAACATCAAACTAAGTATAAAGAAATCAAGCATAGAAGTGGCAAAATAAAAAAGAAAAAAGAACACAACAGATTTATAAAATGCAGAAAGTCTAGTGAAAATTCTCTTTTGATGGAATGCTTGGGAAATTGTTTAACTAAGATAAATAATAATAATAAAAATAATAATAATAAATAAATAAATAAAATACAAATTATGGGCTAAAAAACACGGAATCTAGCTCAGAAACAGCCAAAATAAAGAGACATTATAAAAATGAAGAAGCACCAGAGCTCCAAATAAGCTCAAACTCATGAGAAAACTCAAGAGAATTCCTCACCAATCACTTGATAAGATGATTTTCCTAAAATGGGCCTGAAATTACAGAATCCAACCAAAAGAACACTGAAATCTCCTGAAAGAAGCTGGATCAAAGACAAACCTTTGTAAATTAAGCTTCACATGCAAAATGCATCAAGTGCTCTAAGTTATGTGCATCTAATTACATGATGTAACTTGTAAGTACCCTTGAAAGAAGCCATGTTTTATGGGACAGAATGTTGGGCAGTTAAGGAACAACATGATAGAATTAGAAATGAATGCATTCGAGGGAAATTAGGAGTTAGGACTAGCACCAATAGGTAATAAGATGAGGGAAAGTAGACTTAGATGGTTTGGTCATGTGCAATGGATACCAAGAACCATGCAAGTTAAAAGGAGTGAGTTGGTACAAGTTGAAGGCTCAAAAGGGGCAAGGGAAAGGCCCAAAAGGGCATGGATGGACGTAGTAATAAAAGACTTGATGACCTATGGTCTAATTGAAGGTCTGGCCTCGATAAAGTAGAACGGCTGAATAAGATTCATGTATCCGACCCTAATTAATTGGGATAAGGCTTACATGATGATGATTATGTAAGTGCACCTAAGTTCATCTAAGTGCACTGCACTTTAACTCGCTTATATGCACTTCATATGTTAGCTTAACGTACAAAGCTTTGTATTGGATCCAGTCTCTTCCTGAAATCTAGCAAATATTCCTTCCTCGATCTCTTTCTTCTAGTGTTGTTCTTACACTAAAAAAGATAAAAACACCAGAATCTCTCAAAATTTAATGAAAACACAACTTTTGACTATTTAGTCTGTTATGTGAAACCAACAATTGCAGAAATCTAACTAAATGGACCGGAATACTCAAAACCCAGCGAGAATTCCATTCTTGATGCTCTGATTTGAATTCTTCTTCTCACACAAAAATAAAACTAAAAAGAGGAAATCAACTAAAAAGAACAAGAATCTTAAAAATCTAGCAAAACTCCCACTCCCACAATCTCACTGCTTCAGAATATTACTTACAGAACACTATAATTACAGGAAACAAACTAAATGCACTGGAATTCTCAAAACCCAGTGAGAACTCCATTCAAGATGCTCTGATTCGAATTTTTCTTCTCTCGCGGAACGAAATGTGGAGAAAAGAACCAGAATCTTAAAAATCTAGAAAAACTCCCACTCTCACAATCTCGCTGCTTTGGAATAATACTTACAGAAAACTATAACTACAGAAATCAAACTAAATGCACTGGAATTCTCAAAACCCAGGGAGTACTCCATTCAAGATGCTCTGTTTCGAATTCTTCTTCTTACGTGAAACGAAATGAAGAGATTAACTAAAAAGCACTAGAATCTTAAAAATCTAGCAAAAATTCCACTCTCAGTCTCACGGCTTTGGAATATTACTTACAGAAAACTATAACTACAGAAATCCAACTGAAAACACTGGAATATCTCAAAAACGAGTGAAAACTCCACTCTCCATGCTTCCACTCGGTGGTTTTTTCTCACTCAAAACTATAGTTGCAGAAATCTAACTAGAAAACACTGGGATTTCGCAAAATCAACAGAAATATCCTCTCTCGGGCTTCGATTCCATGAGTTTTCTTACGCGAGATGGAAACTCAGAGATCTAGAAAAAATACATGAATCTAGGTTATAAAAAAATTTATAAAAATAAAAAATAAAATAAAAAAGTTCAAAAAAACATCAAAAGATTCAGAAAATGACAGGAAATTCGTGATCTGAGAGAGAATAGAAAGATCTCGAGGCGATTCAGGTCGAGATATAGAAGAAATCTTACAGAAGAATGACGAAGGGCGGGCAGAGAGTGAGCAGAGAGAGCATGGAGACGTAGGTCAGGAGCGGGGAGTGTACGGTCTTCGCTTCTCCCATTTTCGCTGCTCTCTCTCTCTCCATCACTGGTCAGGAAATGAAATGGCAATTGTTCGTTCTTCCGAGGTATCCGGTATTTATAGCCAGTGCGACAAATATCACCGAAATTATTAAATTATCGCGATAATTTCTCGAGAAATTAAGTAATGGAACTATTGCGATATTATTTCCCAAAATATCCTAAAATCTTATATACATGTATAATCTCGTATTTTTACTTTCAACTATATTTTCCTACTAATATTCCAAAAATAAAAACCCCAAAATTTGAAAATATCCTAAGAAAATTCCAAGCTGGAGAATTACATCGATTATTAACTACTCAAGTGGACCACCCTTCAAAATTTTACCTAAATATTTTTAAATTCTTGTAACAATGCCCACCTAAATTTTAAAATATTATAATTCTTCCATCGTAATGCTGCATATTATATGATTGAATGGATGGTATGTAAACATGGGGTCATATGAAAATTTAATGGTGAGGATTTTATCTCAATTGTCTGCTATGATGTGGCCTATTTTAATTTTAAATTCTTATGATTTTTGAATTCGAGGATGAAAATGAAATAACATACTTAATTGATGAGTTGAATAAGAAGAAAATTCCACCTGCTGCTTGTTGAGACTAGGAAGATGAAGATTTCTAAAATTTTGATATTTTTCAAGATATCATTGGGAAATTCTAATAAAAATATTTAAAATATTATTATAAATTAATAAATAAATTTAAATTAAATACATATGTGTTTAACAAATTCCTTGAGTTTTCTAAGTATTAGAAATATAATAATATTATGAAAATACAATAAGTTGTTAGATACCATTGATTTCCTAAGGTTTCAAATCCAAGATGAAAGCTTGACTAAGTCTAGAATTTTTCTAAGAGTTGCATGTGTAATGTGTGTGTCACTGGGCTATTAATCAGTGTCACACTGACATATTTTCCCTTTTATTTTTGGCATATGAACTATGTATGGTGGACCCCACTACTTGGACGGTTAGGATATGAGCTGTGGCACGTGAACAGTTGGAGAAGGCCATGCACCGCAGGAGAGGTGTAGTCCGCAGTAGTCTTCAATTCTCCTCGCCCACGATGCTCCTGCACACGAGAGTACCCTTCCGCATCCCGTTGTGGCTTTGGGCCCACATCAGATGGTCCCGCACGTTATCTTTCCCGAAATCAGGCCAGGTCGTTGGTTGGGTGGGCCGCATGGTTTGGTTGGATGTGAACCCTTGGTTAGTTTTAAAAATCATCCACTTCCTCGTACGGTACACGACATATATGCAGCGGCCCGCAAGATGAACGACCAGATCCTCACGCTTTACGATGGCCAGCAAGATGAACGACCAGATCCTCACGCTTTACGATGGCCCGCAAACTATAGACTGTTCGGGCCTTGTACAGTACCTCTTGGGTATCTTGTACAAGTGTGCCCGTAGTTCATATATCGATGACGTTGATACGATGGGATACATGGTGGATGGCTATGAAATTCTTATATACGAAGATTCTGTCCATAAAATATTTGAACCATTGCTATAATATCTTCTCAACCGTTTATATTTTATCCGCCTTTTTAAGGATTTAATATTATTATTTCTTTGAGAATTTCATAGAATGGATCCTTCAGAGTGCTTCCCATCATATCAACGGTTTGGATCCATGAAATATGGGCCTCAAATATACAATACCGAGACCCGAACGGTACCCTACTGTACAATAGGCCGGCCGAAACCAAACATGTCTCGCGTGTAAAACCGTGTGACGTTTCACACGACTAATAATGCCGTGCGGGTGACTTTTGCGTAGACTCCATGGCCCGAAGATCGGAACCGCATTGCGTCCGAGCCCCGGTCGGACAATAAGCCGTCCGACCAGAGCTACTTTGGAATCACCTTGCTTTATATGTATATCAACGCCGTCCATACATTTTATTAGATAATTTTAATATAATAACCAAATTATTAAGTATCTTAAAAGCTCAAATGGACCACACCATAGATGACTCTTGTATTTAATGCAACCAAGTTCACTATTTCGTGTGGTCCACTTTAGCGTTGGATATGATTCATATTTCGGATAATACTTTAAAATGATTTTAGAAAATTGATGGACGGCGTGGATAAACATATAAATCTCGGTGAGCCCCGTAGGAGCTATGGTCGAACAGCTCATCGTAGGACCGGGATTCGGACGCAATCCGCTTCCCCGAAAAACACGGTACCAACTGGCTGTTATTTCTTCACATGCAAGGTTGTCGCATGTGCAACGATCTCTTTTCCGCCAAAATGTCACTTGTTTTTTTTTTTTTTTGGGTTAGCTCGTCAGTACACTTATGTCAGTACACACTCCGTGTTTGCCACCTCCACTAGTGATCGATACCAAGAGCTTTTGAGTGTTTAAACGAGGTCCCCACTCAGTCTGCCTGTTGAGCTATGGATCTGGGTGTACCAAAATGTCACTTGTGCGACCAATCCACTCCGTGAAAAAGTGGGCCACACTAGAAATATCAAATGAAGAGAAAATCAGAACAATCAACTTAATTATGTGATCCATACATGTGCATTGAGTGAGACCATACAGAGGTTTCCCATTGACTTAAACGATATGCACGGTATGATCATTAGACCGCCTTTTTTTGGTACATGATCTTTGTGGTGGGGACGACGGTTTTAGCTGATTTAAATCTTACTTGGATTCGGTAGTGACCCTTGGAAAAAGCTATATGGGCCATGATGTATGTGTTTTTTCTATGCTATCCATGCAGTTATGGAGATCATTTTAAGCTATGAACCAAAAAATGAGGAAGATTTAAATCTCGGGTGGACCACACCACAGAAACAGTGGTGTTCGAACACCCATCATTAGAAACTTCACAAGGCCCGGTGTAATGTTTATTAGGTCACAAAAACTTGGATGGAAGGAAAGTACAAATATCAACTGGATCCAAAGTATTTTCAGCTCCCAAGAAGTTTTTACTTGTAAGCGTGCAATCAGCACTGTTTTTTCAGTGGTGTAATCTAACTGAGAAATGCATCTAACTTATTTTTAGGATCATATCCTAAAATGAGCTATAAAAATGGATTGACTGCTTAAAACACATACGTTAACGAGAGGTTACTATCTAACCCGACTTCCAAACGGATGTTCTACACGATGACGGCCTAGTGGGAAAGGAAGTGTCATATTTTTGTAATGCACATCCAAACTTGTATGTGACCATTTCTCCTTCGCGCATCTGCACGAGACAATCACAAGCGCCCCACTTGCTAGCTGACGCACAGCACGCGTGAGATTTATGTAATTTCCGTCGGCTACTTCCAGCCCGGCATACTCGTCAGTTGGACCACGTGTACGGATTGAACGGTTAGATGAAGGATAACAAACTGATCATATCCAACGGACACTCATGGCATGGCCCAGCTGATGAGTGGTCGGGCTTGAAACTTTGAACTGGGACAGACTCGGACGCGGCTTCGCTTGATCCGAGAGTTGGGCCCACCATGATATATATGCCTTAAATACACGCCGTCCATCATTTTTTACAAATTATTTCAGGGCATGATCGCAAAAATCAGACAGATCCAGCTCTCAGTTGGAGCAGACTTCGGGAAATAGTGCTGATTGAATATCAGCATTATTCTTGGTGGCCATTTGGACGTTTATTTTCCATCCAACCGTTGATATTGACCGTTAAAAAAATTCTTGTGGGCCACATAAGTTTTGAATCAAGCCGATATTTATTTGGTCCCTTTTTCCTGTGGTGTGTGCCATTTGAGATTTGGATCAGCTTATTTTTTGGATAACGTAGTAAAATGAGCTTTCAATCCGCGCCCTACATAACGGTAGGCACAACAGAACTTTGCCACGCCAACACACCACCGACGTGTACCCCACAACGCAATCCGCCGCCACCATTCGCGGCCGATCATCACGTGACGAGGTTGAAAAAGGCGAAGGGTGCTTATTTGATACGCTGGCAGCGTACAGCACTTGATACGCAGTCACTCACCACGCGGTATACATTAACTCAAATTCAACTCGCTAAATTGTTGAACCCACTTACGGCGAGTCACGGCCCCAAAATCAGATCGGTCGAGTAAATCTGACCTCCGATTCGTGGTCACTTGTCTGGTGAAATTGGACCGTTGGATTATATTCATTTTTAACCGTCCAATAAATGTCTACCAATCCAACCATTCAGTCG
This sequence comes from Magnolia changhungtana, assembly GCA_030180095.1. Taxonomy (NCBI): domain Eukaryota; kingdom Viridiplantae; phylum Streptophyta; class Magnoliopsida; order Magnoliales; family Magnoliaceae; genus Magnolia; species Magnolia changhungtana. Next base: position 7,544,302 of record JASAUF010000630.1, on the reverse strand, counting down.
ATAAAAAATGGGGAAATTTTTGGTTGATAATGTAGTTAAACTATTGCGCGACTGTTTAACTGAAATTTAGTTATATGCCACGTATGCAAGTTTAAGTACCTGTGTATCAGCCATCGCACTCTACCAGATCATCAAAGTTTAGTAGACTCCGGAGTCCAGTCCTTCGTAGACCTGAGACAGCACCCAGTGAGTGAGTGAGACCCGTGATATTTTCGGACTCGGATTGCGTAGTGTAGCACACAGCACGGACGTCGGTACTGTGTACTACTTGAAAAGCTGTGGGTCCACCATGATGTATGCATCTAATCCACCCCGTCCATCCATTTTCCAGCTCATTATAGATTATGGGCCCAAGAGTGAGGAAGATCCAAATCTCAGGTAGACCTCGAACGATTCTAGTGCTGACGCATGCATGAGTGGACGCTAGTTGCCTGGCCCCACCCAAAAATTCTGTGGTCGAAGATACGTGGGGCCCACTGAGATGTCCGTTAGAAATCCACCACGCCCATCAGTTTTTCCAGTTCATATATGTGTCGTGTCACTCAATAGTGATTTGTTATCATCCATCCACGGTGTGGCCCATCAGAGAAACGGTTTTGAGTCATCGAGAAGTAATCTGAACGAACGACATACAGAGTGTGAATGCATCCTATTACTACGCATCAAGATGTATACTCGTGAGAGAAAACTTTGATACTCTGGCAAAGTATGATGGATGATACACAGGCGCTTGGAAATTACTTAGGAAATGCATATGTGGAATACCAGTCATTCAACTTCAACTGCCAAGACTTTGGGTTCTCGTTTAGATGTATCATGAACCAGAAAATGCACTTCTTCGGCTCTCTGGCAATTGGATTAATGGACATATATTGGACGGCTAAAAATGAAAAATATCCAATGGTCCTATTTCAATAAACAAACTGTTCGTAAATCAGAGATTAGGAGGATCTGTCCAACCCATCTGATTTCAGAACTGAGCCTTACCAACAGTGTTTCCACAACTTAGTCGTCTCAAACTGAGTTTGTTATATGCTACGTGTACAATTTCTTAGTGCTTGTGTATCAAGCGTAACCCACAACCAGAGTACGACACCTGCGTACACAATTCACATCTATGGGGCCCCATAGATCAAACTACTAGGAACTACGTTTCAATGATCCAGACCGTTCAGCTGATGGGCATTTCCAGCCAGACAAATGGGAATGGTCAAGCTAATTTACTCGCAACAAGGTGAGTTGATGACAAGGTTTACAGTACTGTCCGAAACTGGTACATACCGCCAGATTTGTACCAGAATCGTCCATGAACAATGGTTTCAGGCCCTATACGGGCGATACATCAGCTGATAGCCGAATCAGCCCGATACGGAGTGATACAGCCGGCCTGGCCTCGCCCAACACGGTGTGGCCATGATCGTGGGGCCCACCCACCTTGATATGGATGTATATATCTACACCATCCATCCGTTTTGCCAGATCAGTTTAGAGCATGGACCCAAAAAAGAAGCAGATCCAAATCTCAGGTAGACCACACCATGGGAAACAGTGGAAATTGAACTCCCACCATTAAAAACTTCCTGGGGCCCACCGTGATGCCGACAGCAATGTTTATTTGCTCCAACCTGTTAATGAGGTGACGTAAACCTAGATGAAGGGAAGAAAAAAAATATATCAGCTTGATCTAAAACTTTTGTGGTCCACAGTTTTTAATAGTCAATCACCACTGTTTCATGTTGTGTGGTCCACCTGAGATTTAGATCTGCTTCATTTTTGGGCTCATGCCCTAAAATAAGCTGGAAAAACAGATGAAACACATCAAGCCGGACCTGCACCATTTTGGGTGAGGCCGGGGCGCACCTAATCCGCACCCTATACAGGGCGATACCTCAGCTGATAGCCAATAAGGTTCGGTATCAGCAGAGTTGGTGAGACATCAATTGTGGAAAGGGATTTTTTTTGAATCATGGATCCAAACCATGAATGTTTCTTTTGGGGTGTTTGGTTGCACCAAATTTCAAATTTTCATGAAATTTGGTGCAACCAAACAGGTTTTAGTCCAGCGCTCAAAGAGTCCATAGATCTTCCTAGCGTGTATGAGAGTCGATTTGGATGGAGGACTTTTTATTTTCAGCCCTTGAAACGATGAAAATATTTTCATTTTAGTATGAACTGCCTTCTTATTTCTTAACCATCTTTCGGTGGGCCATTCTTGAAAGTACAAGATCCACACAAATCTTATAGCTTTGGGCCCCACCAAAAAGTACATTTGATGATAACTCATAAATCATCGTGTACAAAGATCATTCTTTAACCACGTGAGCCATTCATTATGGCTACCCGAAGATATTCCAAAAGTACCCTTCATTTGAAGAAGAAGAAGATGAAGGAAGGAGGAGAAGAAAACAACAGGGGTAATCAAGACTCTTTAAAACAATGATAAAATTGTTTTAAAGACTTGACAGTAAAAGAAGAATCATTTTGAGAGGGGTTTTCCAGTACACATCCTTATTCATTGCTACAGGAATAAACTGAGACTTTAGCCTTTGGATCTGGGTTTCATCTTTCAATAAGCCAGACCGTTTATATGATGGTCCTAAGTCCTCGTCTTCAATTGGGGTAGACAAATAAAAAATAAAAATAAAAAACTCTTATGTTGTAAAATAATAACCCTTCCATCGTTTGACTCTTCCTTTGAATATGAAAGTTTTCTTAATCTTTAAATAATCAAAGGAATAAGATATTCTAATTTGAGAGTTACTTTTGGTATTGCCATTCACAGTGTGATAAACAGGTTGGGTCATTGAAAAGAACCCTGATGCAACTGCTAATGTCCCAATATATCGGATAAACAGGTTGGGTCATTGAAAAAAACCCTGATGCAACTGCTAATGTCCCAATATATCGTATTGCAATACATTCCAACATATTCTAGGAAACATCTCTACATCCATGAAAATGGTGTATAGAGAAGCTATCTAATAAAAATATCAAAAAGGTGGTGCATCCCTTCTACGGATATGATCCACTTGGCAGAACCCAAAGATCTTTTAAAATTTTATTTTTTATTATTATTATTTTTGTGTGGTTTCTGTTTGCTTCTCTAATTGATCCTACCACAATGAACTAATGCCTGATGGATGGACAAATACAATTTAACCGCAATTCGCTAAGTATGCAAAAATGATTATTTGATCAACATTAAGCAGAAGAGATGGCATTATACAATGTTAATTAACTCTTCTTTCGTCTGATTCTATCAATTGGAGAAGTCACCTGTGGATTTCAGCTAATCAACATTGTGGAATCCTGGAAGAAGGGAGGTCACAAAGCCGACAACAATCATCTGGATCTCCTTGGCGATTCCCCACCAATTGACGCCAACCCTTCTACCGGGTTCTGGAGGGTTCTCGTTCTCGACTGGCTGGTTTGCATTGTCGGGTAGCTGATTCTCGTTCTCCACTCCGGGTTGTCCCTCTGCAAAAGATGAATAGGCATGAGAATGGGAAATATTTGGAGTTCAGCTTATTATAAGTCAGAAACAAGGCTAATTCTCAGAAAGAAGCAATCCTTCCTTTGATTTACTAGAGACAGTCCAATGCTCGTGCCGAGATTCTGTGCACTGTGCTCAGGTTAACAAAAAAGAGACAGTCCAATGCTCGTGCCGAGATTTTGTGCACTATGCTCAGGTTTACAGTTTGTACAAGTGCAACCCGTAGTTCATCTGATTTTTCTTCCCACCGTGGATGGCAAGGCACAAAAAATCTTGCAAATGAGACAATACTAACATTTCAATTGCTGGCCAGCAAATAGATGGTTTATAAAGAAAATGTAGCAAAGGTCTACATTCAACCAAGAAAAGGTCAAATCTTTTGATGGCTATGACCATCCAGTCTGCAGATTTCTTGTGCATGGGCCATCAACAGTGTGGTAACGGTGTGACAAGAACTAACAGGACATTTGATAAGAAAAAAAGGTGGAGGGGAAGGCAAACATTTAGGCATGACAGGAATCACCAGGAAGCTAACCAGTAGGGGCTGAGGCTGGGTCTAAGCCGAGTGAAATCAGAATCCTAAATAGGCCTGTGACCATTTCAAAATCTGGGCTCAAACCACACTGGGACAGGTTCATTGACAGCTCTACTTCTACGGTCATGGGCCTCGTGGCGCTTTACAAGAGGCAGCAGTTAGTAGGTGCTTGTGTGGAAGCAGGTGCAGCAACAAGAAGAACTGTGCATTCAAAATAATATCTTATGAGTCTGCCTACAAGCTAGTTGATCCCAAGCCCAGGTTCATGAGACGGGATGACGTTAGGTAGGTGCACAGATGGCTTTACAACTTTTGCCCAGCAATCATGATTGGCAAAACAAGATCCATGAAGCCAACTCCAAAAACCCAGGACAAGGTTATGATGGACATCAGAAGAAATTCTATACCATGGTACTGTCGAGTTGACATTTTTTAATGAGAACAACTTTCTTTCTTGTCCTTTTTAAAGATTAGAAAGCTTTATTCAGAAGAACCAAGCGAAAGAAAACAGGAACAAAAGAGAAACTCCAAGACAAAAATCAAAGAAAGCAGCCAATGAACCAGCGGCAACGAGGCCCAAACGACAGCCCCAGGACCACATTTGTGTCCGTGTAGAGTGGTGATCTGCGATAGATCTGCATGTAGCATGTTGTTCTATAGCACATATGTCTGCGGGAGGGAGGGAGGGAGGGAGGGTACCGGGCTGAGCACCATTCTCATCCTCTGGCCTAACGGCAGGACCATTCTCTGCCCTGACATCAGCTGGTGGTTGTGGAGGTGCTCCTGCCCTGTGCATGCCTTGTGAAAGCCATCTTATAAGAGGTGTGAGAGCTCCAGTCTGATACCTATCAAAACCACAATGTCAAAGGAAGAGGAACATAATGATGCATGAAATAAGCTGTCCATTAAACAACAATGCACTAAGATGACTAAGAAAAGGGGCAAAGCTGAATTCATCACAAGAAAACCATCATAACAAAATCCAAGAAAATCCAATCTTCATTATTTAACAGGAATTTTTTAAAAATTTTATTTTTTGGGTTAGGCAAGCAAGGTTCAAACCCACAACCTCAATGTTTGAAACACTACCTACCACTGAGCTCCAACCCTCATTTAACTGGAATATTATTAAGGGAAATTTCTCAAAAACAAAAGTATTCACAGATTACCAAAACCGAGCTTAAAAGGAGGACAATATATGATCAACTGCTTACAGATAAACAAATGAAGCAAAGAACAGAAGGAGGATGAGCCTTTGTCTTGATCCATCTTGGTTGAACACAAAGACTACAGCTGCCAGCTTTAGAATGAGCAACAAGTCGAGCTGAAACGCAAACTGAAATCTCCTCACAACAACTTGTCTTTGCGGTGCATGCTGTTGCCTTCCTTCTTGCCCATGCTCCTCGCCAACTGCTCCCTCAGCAGGATTTGGCCTTCTGATGGAACACATGTAACAATTGCAAAGGAAACAGCACATAAGTTTCGCATTTAATGAAATTATAAGCTTCAAGTCTATTTTTCTAGATAAACAACTTCTACACAAATTGTTAAGCAATTGATGTAATGCTTGAAGAACTGAATTACTTTTATCATTGGGCATCATCATCATTATCCGTGCCTCATCCCAACTATAACTGGAGTCGGCTACACAAATCATGTTTTGCCATTCCACCCTGTCAAGGGTCATTACTTCAATTAGACCATAGGTGATCAAGTCTTTTCTTACTACCTCCACCCATGTCCCTATGGGTCTTCCCCTTGCACTTTTAGAGCCTTCAACTTGCACGAAGTCATTCCTCTAACTGAGACAATACTAGGTCTCAGTTGCACATGACCAAACCATCTAAATCTACTTCCCCTGATCTTATTACCTACTAATGCTACTCGTAAGCTCCCTCAAATGCATTCATTTCTAATTCTATCCTCCCTTGATTTGTCACTCGCAGATCTCGACATCCTCATTTCAGCTAAACATGACTCATCCCATGAACATGTTGTTCCACAATTGCATTACTTCTATGCTAGTTATTTTTTTTCCATTTATACAAATTTATCGATTATTTTGAATGTTCTTGAAATCCAGGTCCCGTGGCACTCCTGAAAAGACCAGGATTACATCTGGCTATTATCAATCTCTTTTAAAAATATGAAAGAAATAGCATGGAGCAGTTTCAGAGTGTGACTCCCCTGGAGATCAAAAGCAGTAAAACATGCCCCCCACTAGCTCTGTGGTCAGATTGTTACTCAACCATCAACTCATCTCATTGCTCACTGAAACCGAGTCAACTTGGTTTTGGACAATATTTAGAACCATGTGAAATACTCACTAAGATTTGGATACCCCGAATACATTTTAAGTCGTTTCCCTCAACTCTAAGATCATGGTTAACTAGAAGCTTAGAATTTGGGACATACTTAAACAAATACAATAGCACAGCCCCCTTGGGTCGCATATGATCGCATATGCCATTTGGCAACAATGTCATCAACCTAATCTCTTGGAAAAGAAATCCCCATCCTATTTAGATCAAGATGGATGCAAAATTACTGCATCCATTTTATCAAGTATTCTATTTCTTCTTTTTTTCTCTTTAGATAGGTCATATTCAACAATTTCATCAACAAAAGAGACTTTCTGCAATATAAACAGGGGCATGATGTCATCAGGTTATAACTTGTTTCACATCACTTCAAAAAAAAGAAAAAAAAAGTTTCACACCATAACATGCGGATGATCACAGTTTATAACATCTGGTACTGTGACTGATGAGTGATCGTTTTCATAGGATCACTAGACAAATAAATAAATGAAGGGTAGACAAAGCCAAATGATTCATTGGTAATAATGGAAGAAAAATTCACAGGATGAAGTCCCAAACGACCGCTTAAGAAAACCTGGAAAAAAAGAAAGAAAAAAAAACCTTACGTAGGCACATTGTAGGTTAGGGGGATAAGGGTGTTGGAAGTCAGTCCAGCCATCGGCCCCATGAAAGGAAGAACAGGAACAGCATAAATTCCTCCACCACGATTATTCTGTTCATGATTTCGCGAAGGGATAAACCCTGGCACGAGCATAGGGTACATGATTGGAAGCATCCGGAGGTCCACATCAGGAAAAGCTGGAAAACCAGAAAACGTGGGTACCTGAAATAACAAGTCCTATCATCTTTTACTGTGTATAGACTTAGGAAAACACAAATGATTTGCGTATCTGTAATAAAGAAACAAAAATTTGCTGATAACTGCCTTATATCTCATTGTAGTTTGTTAACCCGATAAAGGAGGAACACAAATTCGGGAACTTGAAAAGCACTGGCAAGAGACCAGTCAGGCAATCATTTGAACAATATTCCACAGCAAACTCATTTTGGGTTTTCACAGATGGTTTCCACAATTTCATACTGGGAACTCATGCCAGTTTCTAAAAATTCTTACCCGCTGGTTCTGGCAAAGCATTGTACGTTTCCTCTTGTTCAAAACCCATATCTCTAAAACACAATTCATGAAGTGAAAAAAAATAAAAGACTACCTTCAGTTGTGCAGGAGAAACAGAAAAATGCAAGGGTAGACTACAGTGTCTGCTACACTACAAGGGTCTGGTAGCAACTATCAAACATCCACCATATGCGTGGAATAAAAAGCACGGATCCAAGGGTAGCAAATGGTGTCCCCTACATGTAAAGGAGTGCAGCAACCAGTGACCCATCCATAGTACAAGTAGCATACATGTACATCAATCCAGACCGTGCAAATCATGGATCACGGTCTAGAAGTCCCGCTGATCAGGCGAACTACCTCCGGTGGGGCGAAGGGGCACCAAACTAACAGTAACCAAAAAACAAAAACTGATGATTAACATCCATTCAATCCATTTGATTTTCAGCTATGCTCCAATGCACAATTAAACCCACAGCTTGGACCCATCCAAGTACATGTGGCATACATGTACTTGTAGTGACCAATCCAAGGTACAAGTAGCATACATGCACATCAATCCATACCATGCAAATGATCCATACTGTGCAAATGAGGTCCCAACTTCAGACGAAACAAGGTCCAGAAGTCACACAATTAGACCCACGACTTAGACCGCCCGGATTAACATAGGTGCATGCTATTTATACCTTTGATGAATTAACACTGCTCCCTTAACATTGTAGCAAACTCACACCATACTCTAGCTCCAAAACCCAAGCTTCCACCCAAGAAGGAAGGGACTTCGTGAATTAAATCTCAAAACCACAAATCCAACCCTAATTCATTGAATTCAAAAAACCAAATGATAGAGGGCTATAATCTTCAGTTTATAGGAGTGTAGCAGTCCCGCTACCTCAGCGATTTAGCTATCTCTGTATTTCTCTCTATCTATTAATATAATTTGTGATCTTTCAAAAAAAAAAAAAAAATGCTAAACAAAAACCCAAAGCACGGATCTGTAAACCTGGAAACCCTTTTTCTTATAGAATTCGATGACTGAAATTACAAATACATCCATAGATTTAAAGAGAAATGGGAAAATTAATAAAAAAACGCAGATGGGCTCAAATCCAAGAACCCTATGTTGTGCGTAGGCAGATAGCGTGGCGGGTTATATTTAAGTTATTATTATTATCGATCAAGCAATGTAATTACACAACCAAATCGGAGAGCTGAAACAGGAAAATTGGTGGCCCACTCAAATCAACCACCCAAGGGGAAGACAACCTAATTCACTTACCTGATCCAGTGGCGACAATGGTATATGTCGATATACGCGTGACGTCGAGTAAGCACAAGCACAGGCCTTCCTTTAAAAAAAAAAATTACTGCACGCATGCATGCATGCGCACGCGCGCCCGCGCACACACACACACACTCCTCTCTCCCTAGGAGAGAGGTGTGGAGGCGATGGGGCAGGGTACCTCAAATGCCACCACCTGTTAGTGGGCCCCAATAGGGGTTGCCATAGGATGACATGCATCAACCACGTGCCTTACATGCATGCCTCCAACATCTCCCACTTAACCCCATAGTGGGAAACATACCACCATAGGACCCACTCTAACAAGATTGAACGAGAGCAAGAATTAGTAAAGTGGGACCCACTCTATCATTTTATATGTATGAAATTCCATTTGCATTATTCTAATCTTATCATCTAGTATTTTAGCATATGACTCAATCAAGGCATACCACATTTCTTTAACAGTCTCATAAATTTCATATGCAGGGATCAACTCTTTGCCTATGGAGCAAGGCAAGATATCCTAGCAGTTATATTATTTTTCTTCTATTTTTTGTATTTCTTTTTAGCAAGTTTCATACCTATCAGGATATCCTCATTTTCTATCTTTGGTTTTCTCCTAATGTTTGTTGATGTATACAACGCGTTTTCCTTGTCTAGTAGAATCCTAACAAACCTCCGCTAGTCATCGAAGTTGTTCCCGTCAAATTTCTCCTTCTTGAAAAGATCGAAATAATTGATTTAGATGTCATTCCTTGTCACTAATCAGATGAGAGAGAGTCCTATATTAGTCAATCAAAAAACACATCCAAGACACCTTGCTTTTATTTTATAAATGGGCAAATCATCAGTGGTCCAAAACAACAACATCACTCAAACAAATTGACAAGAAGGCAATATGGTCATTGTCAGTCCAGCCAAAAGCTCAACTTACCCAACTGGGCATAGTAGAAACTTTTTTTTTTTTTGAAAGAATGGTAGAAACCATTTAAGTAAAAAAAACAATAAAAGAATCCCTATGTGGTAATAGTCAAGTGACACGCACAATAAATCATTAAACTTATAGGTCACATCTAAAAACTCATATAGTGCATAGTGATTTTTGTGTGTTTTATGACATATAAATGTACGTCGTCGCGGGCCACTGTTGCGCAATGGCACACACCTGTTACAGTAATTAGAATGAATCAATTGCTGCATATTCCCATGTAGTGTGACTTGCACGGGAAGATAAAAAACATTTACCATCTTTTCTTGTCAGAATCACATTGACCACTCTAATACCACTGTTGGGCATAGGTGAATGGCATGGCAGGTTACAATTAAGTTATTATTATTATGGATCGAGTATTGAGATTACAGAACTGAATCGGAGAGCCGGAAAAAGGAAGTTGGTGACCCGCTCTCCTTTTTTTACTGTTGTGCACATGTACCGCGCATTCACTCTCTCTCTCTCTCTCTCTCTCTCTCTCTCTCTCTCTCTCACTCTCTCTCTCTCTCTCTCTCTCTCTCTCTCTCTCTCTCTCTCTCACACTCCCTACCTCTCTCTCTCTCTCTCTCTCTCATGCACACACTCCCTCTCTCTCTCTCTCTCTCTCTCTCTCATGCACACACTCCCTCTCTCTCTCTCTCTCTCTCTCTCTCTCTCTCTCATGCACACACTCCCTCTCTCTCTCTCTCTCTCTCTCTCTCTCTCTCTCTCTCTCCTTAAATAGAGAAGGGGAGAAGCGGTGGCATAGAAGGTTGAGGAGGGAGGCGATGGCGTATGGTACCTCCGGTGATGCCACGTGTCAGTGGGTCCCACTAGGGGTTGGGACATGCCGACACGTGTCAGCCATGTGCCTCACACGCATGCGCCCAACATCCTAACCCTGGAAACTGATAATTGGAGAGGCGAAAACGACTATAATAATAATAATAACGAAATTTAAACCCGAGAGCGAGAAACAAATGGAGATCAAGTACCTGGGATTGCTTGAGATTCTCATCTGATGATTTGGGAATCGAAGATTGGGGGATTTCAGCTGCTTCCGCCATTGCAGAATTTCGGGATCGAAGTTTCAAAAGCTCACGGCTTGAGAACGAGAGGACTTGAAACCCCGACTCGCATGAGTCGTTTACATTTCGGGATCCCCTCTCCAAGGGACACGTGGCGGGAACAGAGTGGCAGACGGACACGAGTTGCCTTTGCCCCCGTCAACAAGCTATGTGGGCCAACCATAATGTCTGTGAATAATCCACTCCGTCCATCAGTTTCGCCACCTCACGAAGGTTTCAATGGTGGGCGTTTCCATCCCCACTATTTCCTTTTGTGTGGCCCACCTGAGTTTTATATCTGCCTTTTCTTTCGTTCACGTGTTAATGTAAGAGGCAAAACTGATGAACGGGGTGGATTTCTAAAAGACATCGTGATTGGGCAGAATTTGCATAGAAGACGGAACGGAAAATGATACTATAGGTCATGACCTACCGTAATAGGATAGACTGATAGACATCATATGACAAAATGACAGCTCATGTCCGGATTTTAAGATCCACACCGTCCATCAGTTGCGTCATCTAAATTTTGGCCTCAACCCAAAAAATCACACTGATCCAAAAATCAGGTGCGCCTAAAACAGTATAAAACCATGCCCAAGACCCCTAAATTCATTCACGGGGAGCGGATTAGGTGTGGCCCTGGTCGTGGGACCCTTGATATACATGTATAGTATATCCATGCCGTCCATCTGTTTTTCCAGATCATTCTAGGACATGAACGAAGTAGATCCAAATCTCAGGTGGAAAACACACCATAGGAAACAGTGGTGATTGAATGCCCACCATTAAAAGATTCTTTGACCCACCGTAATGTTTATTTACCATCCAACATGTTTATAATGTCATACAGACCAGATGAAGGGTAAAAAACAAATATCAGCTTAATCCAAAACTTTTGTGGCCCACAGGAAGTTTTTAACGATCAATTACCATTGTTTCCTGTGGTGTGGTCCACCTGAGATTTTGATCTGCTTCTAAAAACGGATGGACGGGGTGGATATACAATTCATATATCAAGGTGGCCCCACGGTTAGGGTGAGGCCGGAGCCGCACCTACTCCGCTCCCAAAGTCATGTGGCTGGGCCACCTTAGTTCGTAACAGTATTTTTGGGATGGTGGGACCCACACTCGAATTGATGGTGGGTGTCCAATCACAACTCTTTCCTCCTGACTGACTTTTGGGTTCTGATGGACGGGCTGGATCTCATGCACGTTTTCTCCCTCGGTTAGTGGTAGGCACGCCCTGTTATGCCTACCGGCATAATACAAAACTACTATATTTTCGATCACCATTCTCATGCACTCCAATCCACACCGTCTAATTTGTGGACCCACCTTGCAGATGGTGGAAAGATCTAAAATTGCTATGATCAAATGGTCCTAAATGAATGATCGGTGGCCGTTGAATGATGTTTGAAAAAGAAACTCATTAGCGGCGGAATTAGCTGGGCAAAATCAGATACCTAGCTCATAGGGGTCAATACTAACCGTCCAATAGGCGGTCATCGAACTGATGGTTAAGATAGCCCTTAGTCCAAACTCAATGAGCAGAATGATAAGACTAACCCCACTGGCATTTTTTTATTTTTTATTTTTTATTTTTTATTTACCCTCAATGAGAGAATAGCGGTCATCGAACTGATGGTTAAGAGAGCCCTTAGTCCAAACTCAATGAGCAGAATGATAAGATTGACCCCACTGGCATTTTTATATATTTATATATATATATATATATATATATATATATATATATATATATATATACCACACGCCACGCACACCACATGGGCACTCGTTCCCCAGTCTCATTGTTGAAACAGAGGCCTGTCTGCCACCGCGCCATGGAGCCGGACCCGAAACTCAGTGGTCATCATATGAACGGTCTAGATCGATGAACAGCTGGGCATTTCAGGGATCTTCCATGCTGAAAGATCACCACTGTACACGTGGCAAAGAATCATGACTTTCAGCAATACTGATCTTGTGTACCATCAGATGGGTGGGCCATGGCCTAACTGAGCTATCCAAAAACCCAATTGCTACGTTTTGTCCCTTGAACGCAGAGCATCTGCTCCCGTTTTTTTCTCCGGACTAATAACCTTCTATTTTACAGACTGATCAGATGGCTCCCACGACCTCACCGGGAGACCAGCTCCACAAGTCCCTGCAAAATAAGCTTATTCTACAGGTCCACAAGTGTTTGTGTATGAGATCCAACCTGTCCAACAAGGTTGCCCCACCATCGAAATTTGGGACACCCAAAATTAGACCAATCAAAGGATCATGCGGGCCACCATGTGACTTTGGAGACTTTGGATGGTTGTTTATTGCTTTGTATTTACCTTGCCCACCGTACTTTGTATATGACATCCAACTTGTTCATCATGTGAGCCCTACACTAATGTTAGGATGCCACAAAACTACAGGCTATACAATTATTATGTGAACCACACCATCAAAAATAATGAAAGACTAAGATGTCACCAAACTATTATTGGGGGCCTTGCACAAAACCTTAGGATCTAGCCTCCCAAAACAAATCAGAATTATGGAATAATAATGCAATGAACTAAATCAAAACATAAACCACACCACACCAAGGATTTTTACGTGGAAAACCCTCAAAGAGGTAAAAACCACGGGACCTCGTCCAGATCAACAATCTACTATAAAGCAATTACAATCGATTAAAGCACAACGTTATCAAACCGATCACAAGCAAGCACACACTGCTTGGATCAAACCTTCTTCACTCACGCGGGAGTGGATAAACAATAAGAGAAACAAAAGAAAACGGAGAGATCTCACCGATCACGAGGACGTAGAAGCGCTGAGACGTGGACTACAAAGTAGATCACCTCTACGAGTAGAATCTCCCTTCCACAAGCTCTCTCTCTCTCTCTCTCTCTCTCTCTCTCTCTCTCTCTCTCTCACCTTTTGATAGCCCTAAGCCCTCCTAGAAAATCTTTAGGAAACTTAGAATGTCGTGGAATCCACCCCAATCCCGCATACACCCCTTTATATAAAAATAGAAAGAGGTAAAATCCAAATAGGAAACAAAATCCACAAAATCTGTGTTTCCGCAATCGCATCTGCGGAACTCGTCGATGATATCGAAAGTCTCTCGATAACAGCTTCGATATCATCTGAAGGTCTCTCGATGATATCGAGACGGGACAAAAACTGTCCAACAACCAGGGTGAAAATTCCAACAATTATCGATGTCATCGAGCCACTCTCGATGACAGCCTCGATATCATCTGAAAGTCTCTCGATGATATCGACAGGACAAAAAAACTGTCTAGCAACCAGCAGTGAAAAATCCTGCAATTATCGATGATATCGAAACCTGTTCGATTTCATCGATCCCAACAATGAAGAGAAAAATCTCCATCAAATCTCCCCCTTTTTCGACTCAGGAGGAGTTCACATTCTTCAAGCCAGCCTGGTTTCTACAAACCTCAAACTTGCCCTTGAGCAATGCCTTGGTCATCATGTCTGACCCATTATCATCCGTGTAGACCTTTTCAAGCTGTAACACCTTCTGTTCCAAAGTATCTCTGATCCAGTGATACCGAATCTCTATGTGCTTCGACTTGGAGTGTTGACTTGGATTCTTGCTCAAGTGTATAGCACTTTGACTATCACAATAGACTACGTGCTGCTCCTGCTTCAGGCTAAGTTCCTTTAGGAACCTCTTCATCCAAAGCATCTCTTTACATGCCTCTGTGACTGCAATGTACTCGGCCTCTGTCGTCGACAATGCTACGACCTTCTGTAGCTTGCTCTGCAAAAAAATCATTCCCCCTGCAAACGTGAACATGAACCCCGATGTAAACTTCCTGGAATCTGTCACCTGTCATATCTGCATCTGTGTAGCCCTCTAACACAAGTTTTCTGTCACCACCACAGCATAGGCTCAACCTGGATGAGCCTCTTAGATACTGCAGTATCCACTTCACCACTGTCCAATGCTCTTTGTTAGGATTGGCAAAATACCGGCTGACAACACCAACCGCATATACTATATCTGGGCGTGTGCACACCATAGCATACATCAAACTTCCTACAGCTGACGCGTAGAGTATCTTCTGCATCTCTTCCACCTCTGTCTTCGTCTTGGGACACTGTCTGTCGCTCAATCTGAAGTGACCATCCAAGAGTACTGACCGGCTTCGCTGCACTCATATTGAACCGCTCTAGGACTTTTTCAATATACCGCTCTTGTGACAACCAAAGCCTCATCCTGCCTCTGTCACGGTTTATCTCCATTCCTAGGATCTGTCTAGCGGGGTCCAAATCTTCCATTGCAAAAGACTTGCCCAGCTCCTGTTTCAGCCTGTCGATCTTCTTGATGTCTTTTCCCATGATGAGCATGTTATCAACATATAACAGCAGAACTAAGAAATCACCATCTGAGAACTTGCGCATGAACACACAGTGGTCCGACTCTGTTCTGTCATACCCATGCTTCAACATAAACAAGTCGAACTTCTTGTACCATTGTCGTGGAGCTTGTTTCAACCCATATAAGCTCTTCCTCAGCCTACACACCATATGCTCCTTACCCTTGACTTTGAACTCCTCTGGTTGGTGCATGTAAATCTCTTCTTCCAAGTCACCATGGAGAAAGGCAGTTTTAACATCTAACTGCTCTATCTCCAGATCCATGCTAGCCGCCAACCCAAGCAACATCGGTATGGATGTCATCTTCACCACTGGTGAGAATATCTCCTCGAAGTCTATGTCTTTCCTCTGACCAAACCCTTTCACTACAAGTCTGGCCTTGAACCTCGTCTGTGAATTCTTCTGCTCGATCTTCTTTCTGAACACCCACTTGTTGCTCAAAGCTTTTTTGCCCTTAGGCAATTTCATCATATCATATGTGTAGTTCTTATGGAAGGATTTCATCTCTTCTTGCATAACATTCAACCACTCCCACTTATGCTCGTCGTCTAAGGCCTCAAAATAATCTTCTGGCTCTCCCCCATCAGTGAGCATAATGTACTCATGCGGCAGTACCTCTTGGACGGATGTCTGTCCCTAGATGACCTCCTCACATGTGGCTCAACAGGTGGATCAAGTGGGGGCTACTCCTGTGGTCCATCTTCTGAAGGAACTCCATCATCCTCTGCACCTTGTTGTACTCCCCCGTCATCAGGCACCACGGGAGGAACATTCGGATCCATGTCCTCTAGCTCACCTGAACTAGGCTGGTTCTTCTCTGGCTTACCAATGTCTTCTATACACTGATCTTTAAAGAATACCACATCTCTACTCCTGACGAGCTTCCTCTCGGTCAGATCCCACAATCTGTAACCGAATTTTTCATCACTGTACCCTAAGAACACACACTATCTGATCTTCATATCAAGCTTGGACCTCTCGTCCTTTGGTACGTGAACAGATGTCCTGCATCCAAACACCCTGAGATGACCATAAGATGGATCCTGTCCAGTCCACACCTTCTCAGGTACTTCTCTATTCAATGGGACTGATGGAGACTTGTTTATCAAATACACCACCGTGTACATTGCTTCTCCCCAGAACATCTCGGGCAACTTCGCATAGGATAACATGCATCTGATTCTCTCAACAATGGTGTGATTCATTCGCTCAGCTACACCATTATGCTGGGGGGTCTTAGGAACCATCTGTTCATGTCGTATACCCAGGAACTTACAGTACTCATGAAAGTCGTCAATGTATTCACTACCATTATCAGTATGGATGCACTTCAATAATCTACCTGTCTCTCTCTCGACCATAGCATGAAACAATTTAAACACACCAAAGACCTCGTCCTTGGATTTCAAAGTATAAACCCAAACCCTCCTAGATGCATCATCTATAAAAGTAACAAAATACAATGCCCCACCCAAGGTTTTTGTCATTATAGGACCACAAACATCAGAATAAATCATATCTAATGCATGCACTTTATTAACATGAGAAGCAGTTTTAACAAATGAAACTCTATGTTGTTTCCCTGATAAACAATCAAGACAGGTTTTAAGATGTGTACTTGTCACGTCTGGAAGGAGCTGCTTCCTCGCTAGTAGCTGAAGCCCTTTTTCACTCATGTGGCCTAGACGCTTGTGCCACATGTCAATAGTTGAATCTTCCGCTGTGTTCAACCCACCCTTGCACATACTAACACTTGTCTTGTAAAGGGTTTAACACTTCTTTCCTCTGGCCACAAGCTTCCATCGCCCACCAGCAAACCGACTTTCATAGCCATCATCATCTAACCTTCCCGTTGACATCAAGTTGAGGCGAAGGTTTAGGATATGCCTCACATCCCTGAGAACCAATGTGGAGCCCACATCGGTCTTCACACAAATATCACCGACTCCCACGATCTTCGATGCGCCAGAATTTCTCATCTTCATAGTCTCATAGTCACCAGACTTGTAACTTGTGAAGAAGTCTCTGCGTGGAGTCTCATGAAACGAAGCTCCCGAGTCAATCGCCTAGTCGGTGTCGTGATTCGTAGCCATGAGACATACATCATGATCCGCAAAAAGAATAACTACAACATCGCCATCTGAAGCGACCATAGTGAAATCTGATTCATCTTCTTTCCCTTTTCCTTTCTTGTCGTTTTTCTTACCACGACATTCATGCTTGTAGTGGCCCTTCTTGCCACAATTCCAACAATCAACATCTTTTCTATTACTCGACTTGCCCCTTAATTTATCTCGGGCCTTCCCGCCCTTCCTGTTCTTTCCTCTCCTCCGTTCTTATGTTACAAGGGCCTCTTGCTGAGTAAACCCTTGATACTTCCTCCTCGTCTCCTCATTAAAGAGATAACTGGTTACTTATTCCATGGATATCTTTTCGTCTAGCGCGGAGTTACTTAGAGACACCACCAATGTCTCTCAACTGTCGGGCAATGAACTAAGCAATAGTAAAGCCTGCAATTCATCATTCAGGACCATCTTCATAGCGGAGAGCTGGTTCACTATATTGCTGATCACATTCATGTGCTCGGCTACAGAACCACCATCTTTGAACTTGAGATTCACAAGTCGTCTTATTAGAAAAATCTTATTACCGATTGTCTTCCTCTCATATAGCCCTTCTAATTTCAACCATAGGCTAGCGGCTGAAGTCTCCGTAGACACATGGTGGAATACGGAATCGTCCAACCATTGTCTAATAAACCCACCGCCTTCCGGTCCATCTTCTTCCAATCATCATCAGACATATCCTTAGATTTTGTTGATATGCCTAAAATTGGAGAATATAGGTCCTTGCAATAAAGCAAGTTCTCCATCTTAGCCTTCCATATGGTCCAGTTAGAACCATTGAGGCCGATCATCCTTGATGAGCCACCTTCCATAATTCAAAACCGATCCATCTTCTTCCAATCATCATCAGACATATCCTTAGATTTTGTTGATATGCCTAAAATTGGAGAATATAGGTCCTTGCAATAAAGCAAGTTCTCCATCTTAGCCTTCCACCTCCCGATCATCAAACTATAATTATGGAATAATAATGCAATGAACTTAACTCTAATATCAAAAAACCTTAAAACATAAAACAAACCAATTACACCACACCAAAACCAAACCACACCACACCAGAATTTTTACGTGGAAAACCCTCAAAGAGGTAAAAACTGCGGGACCTCGTCTAGATCAACAATCTACTATAAAGCAGAACGTTACAACCGATCACAAGCACACACTGCTTGGATTAAACCTTCTTCACTCACGCAGGAGTGGATAAACAATAAGAGAAACAAAAGAAAACAGAGAGATCTCACCGATCACGAGGACGTAAAAGCGCTAAGACGTGGACTGCGAAGTAGATCACCTCTACGAGTAGAATCTCCCTTCCACAAGCTTCCTCTCTCTCTTTCTCTCTCTCTCTCTCTCTCACCTTTTGATAGCTCTAAGCTCTCCTAGAAAACCTTTAAGAAACTTAGAATGTTGTGGAATTCACCCCAATCTCACATACACCCCTTTATATAAGAATAGAAAGAGGTAGAATCCAAATAGAAACAAAATCTGCGTTTCCACAATCGCATCTACGGAACTCGTCGATGATATCGAAAGTCTCTCGATAACAACTTCGATATCATCTGAAGGTCTCTCGATAACAATTTCGATATCATCTAAAGGTCTCTCGATGATATCGAGACAGGACAAAAACTGTCTAGCGACCAGGGGTGAAAATTCCAACAATTATCGATGTCATCGAGCCACTCTCGATGACAGCCTCGATATCATCTGGAAGTCTCTCGATGATATCAACATGACAAAAAAAAACAGTTCAGCAACCAGTAATGAAAAATTCTACAATTATTGATGATATCAAAATCTGTTCGATTTCATCGATCCCAACAATGAGGAGAAAAATCCTCATTAACTATAGGCTATACAATCATTATGTGAGCCACACCATATAAAATAATGGAAGACATCGCTGGTCAGGTTGTATGCCATACACCCTAGTGCCCCCACTAGCACTTGTAGACTTGATAGGTTTTTGGACCATAACCTATCCATACCGTTCAAAGCAAATCAATGGTCAGGAGTGTTGCATATACATTTGAGATGTTCCAAATTACAGCTTGTATACCATGCTCTCATTGTCATTGCCAGTGCAAGACATTGCATTACTCCCATCTGCCTTTCAATGGCCAACCCAAGGATGGCTTGAGCCAAGATTTTGAATTGGTTAGGTGTGGCCCACTTAAAATTTCCTTTGTGGTTAGGCCAGGCCCTGCCCATTTACAGCCCTGATTAATCATTGGCAAATCAGGATTACCACAAATCCTGACCATCCAATTTTACCCAAGTCCACAAAAGTATTGTGATTCTTACACCCAGTTAGGGCTTACCAAATCAATGTGAAAAAATAATAATAATAATAATAATAATAATGACACCTTGCATATATGCCCATACTCAATAATCCAGCAGGGGTCATTATCTGGGCCATCCAATCAACAAACGAAATCAAGCTAACCAATCATCTTTGAATTTAAAACATGTGTACATGATCAAACACGAAAATGCAAAAAGAAAAATAATTTCTAGTCGCGGTTTCATCTCAATTTGAGAACGGGTTGATTTTCATGGAAACTAGCTGTCATTGGGTTGCATCTAGGGTGGCTGCTGATTGAAGCATTTGTAGAATTGTGTGGGCATTCCCAAAACCGCTCCAATCAGATGCCTAACTTTCAGGACTTCCTTTTCTGTTTATGGCAATCTATCGCTCCAATCAAGATTCAAATATGCAATTTTGGCATGACCTGGAGCTGTTAGCAAGCATCGCATTCTTACAAACACATGAGGTATTCAATCAATGGGCCAGATTATCAAAAGCTATCCGTCCCTACTTGCATTTCAGACGATATTCTCGACACCTCTCAACTATGCTGATGTGTGCAAAATCCGCATATTGGAGCATGACATTGATTCGCTTCACACGAAAAATACGGAAATGATCCCCTGCTCTCATGAAACCATGAATACAACATCAGGTTCTAATTGCAACATTCGTTGGCAATAGATGGGACCGGAGAGTACAATCATGGAAAATAACTTTGTAGAATTGTGTGGGCATTCCCAAAACCGCTCCAATCAGATGCCTAACTTTAAGGACTTCCTTTTCTGTTTATGGCAATCTATCGCTCCAATCAAGATTCAAATATGCAATTTTGGCATGACCTGGAGCTGTTAGCAAGCATCGCATTCTTACAAACACATGAGGTATTCAATCAATGGGCCAGATTATCAAAAGCTATCCGTCCCTACTTGCATTTCAGACGATATTCTCGACACCTCTCAACTATGCTGATGTGTGCAAAATCCGCATATTGGAGCATGACATTGATTCGCTTCACACGAAAAATACAGAAATGATCCCCTGCTCTCATGAAACCATGAATACAACATCAGGTTCTAATTGCAACATTCGTTGGCAATAGATGGGACCGGAGAGTACAATCATGGAAAATAAACATCAGATCCTACTGCTGGTTTTGTTGTCTTTGTTGTGGGTAGTTGGGATTTTGTGTAGATTGAAGAGCCACCATACCAGATTGCAGATTCTGCGTGTTGGTTTGCATGTTACCAAATCCGCCCTGCTGGCCATGTTGCTGTTGTTGCATCTGCACCATGTTTGCATTATTGGCTGCTCCCATGTTAAACACTGCGACAAAAATTTAACCACCATACTGTATTAATCTACAATAACTTTTGGCCAAACATGCGTTTGGTTGCACCAAATATCATGATATATTGCAATTTGGTGCAACCAAACACACCCTAAATAATGAGAATATCCAAAATAATATCTGAAAAACTTGTGAACCTTGGTTCATGTCAGAAAAGGAAAATAGCAGGAAGGCGCCAATGCTCATGAGGTATTATAAGATGCTTGACCCAAGAATCCATAGTACCCTCGGGTTTTTCAGCTCTGTACAAGTTGGCCCCAAGACTCGGAGATTTGGAACAACTGATGTGATGGCCCAGTTTGGATGGGCCTGTACACCAAAATCCTCCCATATAACCTTTCAAACAGCAGCCAGCTAGATGGTTGGTAGGCCTCTTCGGATTGGTGGAATAAAAATTAAACATAAAAGAGAACATTTTGCCACGGATGTGTCATTTTCCAGTAGTGTGACAATAAGGTATCCTTGGAAAACAGTTTTCTTTTCTATGGTTTTCCTCAATAAAGCACGAGTTCCCTTCACTGCCAAAAACCTAGGTTTCAACGTTTATTTGACAGACTTTTCTGACTTTTTGACAATTGATTCCAGTTTTCCAATGAAATCATGTTTGCCAAATAAAACAAACTACCTTTATATAATTCATTTCCGCGAATTCTTATATCCATGAATTTCCTCAAATGTGAGGCTTTCTTTTTTGAATCTACTTCTTGGATTCCACCAATCCATAGCAGGCCCTAAAGGAAATGGCACACATTAAACCAAAAGGAAGCCACAGATTCGAGGGTGATGTTCTTCCAATCCGGGAGATGTATTGTGCATATTTCATCCAGGGTGGGGTCCATTATATTAAAGGTATGGATCACTAAAAACATGGCCCCACTTGTACAAACTAAAACCCGAGCATACAATAGAGATATACTTGGGTTAGCACCATAAGATACCTCAATGTTACCTGCTATTAGGGTGATCGCGATTTAATGTGCATAGGGATGTAGCACCAAATGGCAGTTGGGAGGTTTTCAAGTCAGTCAGGCAGCCTTGTGTGACATGCAGAACCCAAAATTCCAAACAGAGCCTCAAACATGAAACGATGCTATGACGATTTCCGGATTTTACAAAACTGGTATTTCTTTCCAAAATCAAATGCACACATGACTGCATTGAGAAGAAGGCGATGGAGATGTATACATACTCTGGTCACTTAGGATTTGGGAAGCATGACTCCGCTGAGAATGCCCACCAGACAATCCAAACTGATTCCAATACAAGAACAAGTTAGTCCAGAATTTCAAACTTGACCATGTCATGAACTAGCTCATCTTAGTATAATTATCTGATTAAACAGCATCGGTATATTTATAATTGCTATTCCTGCATCTTAAAAACAAGAACAGTGAGAAAAAAATTGCACCTGGGTTTCGCTTGTAAAACAGAAATTCGAATGCAAGAGCCAGCCAATGCCAATATCAATAGGACTCAGGGTTTTGCTAACATCCCCACCTTCATGGGGGTGTTAGTGACATCCCCAAAGCTTTTATTCGACACATGGGATGGCCAATCATCAATGTAACTGTTCATTCCTTCATACAGCTAGGGACAAGCCATGGTGCAAAAACCATTCCAATCAGACAATCCTAAGCATCCGATCAATAGATTGGAAAATGGACAATCGAGATTGAGCAGAGAAACAAAATAGGTTCAATCATCATCTTGAACCATCTGATAGATCCTACTTTGTATTGCTTATGATTCGAAAGTAGCACTATGGTTGGATGATTCAAACCATGCAATCATGCCTTGTATACACACAGTTGGAACACATTGGCCTCATTCCCAGGGTTTGAATCATCCAATCAGCATGATTCTTGCACCATAGCTTTCTCTCAGTGGTACTATTAAATGAACCATCCTGATTGATCATTGGGCTTCCCTAGTGTCAATTAAAAGCTTTGGGAAGGTTGCTAATGCCCCCATGAAGGTGGGAACGTTAGCTATATATACATTGTAGAGAGAGAGAGAGAGAGAGCAAAAATTCACCTGCATTCGGGGTAAAAGCGTCTGTGATGACATTGTAGCTGACATGTTCGAAATCTGGAATAGACCAAAAGAAAATAACGATTTACCAAACCACTTGTGCATGGTTTATATCATCACTTGGATCACATTTGGATGTCCTATAAGTGACAGGACAGGGGGATGCTTTCCAACTAGTACTAATATTGTCTTGAGGTGGAAAGAGGATTCATGTAGAGTGGGTGGAAAAGGATTCATGCAGCCGACCCCAATTAGTTGGGATAAGACTTGGATGATGCTGCTGCTGCTGCTGATGATGATGAGATGGAAAAGGCAGAAAAATACACAATGTAGTCTCTGTTTTCCGCTCTGTGAGTCAAAATTTCAACTGCAATTTGGGTACATACAAATAGACCCTTCTGCAGCTTTTTCTGCTAGGCACTTACACAATTGATTTTCTTTATTTCTTTTCAAATTCAGGAAACCAGTTGACGGAATAGTCCAGAGATTACTAAAACACAAACCATGTTCTGATCAAATAAAACAAGGGGGAAAAAGAAGTCTGACCATCTGAGAATTCGGCGATGTTTGAGCCGCATTGAACAGGGCACTGTTGGCAGTTCCACCAAACTGGCCTAGATGGCTCCTCAGCTGATTCCCTTGGCCAAGTTGGTTTTGCCCCATATTATGCTGCATGTGACTGGTCTGCAATTGCCTGTTCGAGAATTGCTGGTGACCTAGTGATTGAGAATACTGCATTTGATGTTGCCCGTGTACCTACAATGGTGACGCTTTGTGTTAGTCCAACAAAGGAAAAAATGCACAAACCCACAGAAACATTACAAAAATGTGGAACTAAAGTTTCATAATCATATAGGAATTATATGCCAGTCGACCCAAGAAAGTGTACAGTACTTGGGCCCTCTGTGGTTGATCCAAATTGTTGATCTGATAGGCCCCTGACTGTGGAAGAAACATGACAAAATAACCTCCAAGGTAGTACAAACCTTGAGTCAGTTGCCTGCACATGGATAGTTAAAGGAAAATATGTATCAACAGTTACACATCCAATGGGAAAAGGCCATACTTTGGATTACCAAAATGGAAGAGTTTGGGGCACAGTCATGTCCACAGCGGGGCCTGCAGATCATGGTCTAAATCACAGGACGCCGAGAACCACTCATACAGCCTGAGGACCCGAGTATGCTATACAGAACATCCTCAATTCAAGGATCATGTAATTCCTCTAAAATCATAAAAAAGAAAAACGAGCAGAGATACCTGTTGGAACTTTTGCTGACTCTGCCCCTGTAAGTCTTGTAGTTGCTGAACTGAGCTCTGTGACAGGAATTGTATAAACAGTTAGCACAGCAACTCAAATAGGATGGTTCAT
Organism: Magnolia changhungtana; assembly: GCA_030180095.1. NCBI lineage: Eukaryota > Viridiplantae > Streptophyta > Magnoliopsida > Magnoliales > Magnoliaceae > Magnolia > Magnolia changhungtana. The sequence continues at coordinate 7,519,913 of JASAUF010000630.1, read as the reverse complement.
CAGATGATTCCAAGTAAGATCCAAAGAAGCAGACAATCCAATAAGAATAATGGATGGAAAAGTTAAGAATCCACACATTGCTCTTGCATTAAATCCAAATAGAATTAGAATTTTAACCATTGTGGCCTATGTAGAAAGGACACAACACCTTCTAGAGAATTGAGTTGTGTTGACATGAATCCATGTCCACATGTGCAAAACTCCTGCATAGGAATGATATAAATAAAATAAAATTATTTATGTTAAATTATTATCATCTTTAATTTTTGGGATACTCTTTACATCCTAATCATCATCATCACCATCATCTAAGCATTATCCCAACTAATTGGGGTCAGCCATGATCTTGTTCACCATTCCATCTTTTACATCTAAATTACTACATTATTATCAATCATCATAGCCTTGTCCCAACCACCTGGGTTATTGATGCAGGACATGAATTTAAATATGATATGCAAGATTTCAGGCTTAGATCACGTTAGTTCAGAAACAATTACACAAATTCCATATCCCACATGAAAGTCCAAATATTCAATTAAGGGGAATATATACGGGTCCAAGCCTACACATGCTAGGGTTGAATCAATAAAAATTATGAACCAAACCATACTCAAAGATAAGAAATAATCATCCACACATGCATAGTAATCAATCCCTAATCCAAGGGATTCACCAATTTCAAATCAAGGAACCCTAGGGTAAGAAAAAGGGCATATAACTTAGGAAAAACGTAATTTAGGGCTAGGTTTCATGAAAAATGGCTATGAGAGGATAAAAGAGGATAAAAACCTGAGCCAAAAGACGATCCCGCACGTGGACAACAACAATGGCTCAGACGGACGTGCGTGTGATCCCGGCCGCACGTGTGTGGGGCCCACTATTCAGAAAAAGGCCGCCTTGGCCCTGGTCAGCCAGGGATGGACTCCAAAACCCCAAATCTCAGCTCGATCCAATGTACGGTTTGTGTGTGGTACTCTGCCGAAGTTTCAGCCCTCCTGTAGGGCCAAATTCTGAAATTCTGATGTGGAGAGGAGAATTGCTGCAGTAGATGATTGATTCAAAGTGTAGATGATGGGGTGAGATGAGAAGAAGGGATGATAGAAGATGGGTGGTAGAGATGGCGATGGATGGGGGCGAATCGGGATAGATGTGGCTTCGCACCACGGTAGTTAACCCTTCGATGAAGGGAGGGCTTTGCACCCAATTAGGCTTCACAACTCGAGAGTGGGAAAACGCAGAATTTTTATTAATCTTCAATGTCTCAAAAAAAGCTACAAGGGGTGCCTATTTATAAGAAAACCCTATACCTCAAAAACTCGCACCATGTGCGCAACCTATTACTTGGCGATGAAGTAAACTAAAATAAAAACCAAACACAGAAATTTAAAGCATTCACAATGTTCTAAATAGTAACAATAAGTAAAACCTAAAAAATGAAATCAATCCGACGAGTGGGCCACGATCATGAGATTTGAAGATGGGTTTTTCTTAACTATCAGGCCCACTTTTCTGAACCAAAACTTGTCTTCTAACTAGGAGGCCCTCCCTGGACGTCGTCATCGAGCCAGATCGATGATGGGATCCTCCTTCTGCGTACGTACATGCGTAGGGGTGGTGGTGTGCGTGCGCGAGATGTCCCCATCAGTTATGAATTCTGTTTCATTAATTATTCCCATCTAGGGCCCATCCTCAACTAGCATACAAGCATTCATATTCCTTCTCAACACCTTGATTGAAGCCATTGTAGGTTTCCCCCTCATCCTTCTTTCAGACCATTCAACCCTAATCAAAGTTCCATTCCTCATCAGAACTGTGCCTGGCTTTTGTAACACATGCACAATTCATATCGATCAGCTCTCCATCATTTTATCTTGTAATGGAGATCCTCGTAGGCTTTTCAATGTCCTCATGGTGCAGGATCATTTGATCATCATAGTAAAGTCCATAAGTGGACCCCACTACTGCCTGATTGCACATCAAGCCACATTGATGGTCCGGTTGGACTGTAGTCCCCCCTCCCTCCCTAGTAGATTGGAGTATTAGTTGGGCAGCTCCTGCAGGCTACTTTTCTTCTTATCATTGACTTGTAGTACAATTAATAGTTATCTTATTCTTGTGTAATTAGTAAAGGAAGTTGAACCAATAGGGTTCAGCCACAGGCTTTTTGCATTTAATTGGGATGTATAAAGAAGGCCCTACATATGGCACTGGAGAAATACTCTAAATAAAGTGAAATGAAATGACATATACCAGTGTGAATTTCGGGATAAATTCCATTGAAGGTAGAGTGTTCTTGACTGTATGAATGCAAGTCACTGATAAATCATGTGAAAAAAAGGTGACAAATATCCTATGTTTTCTCTAAAACCAAACCTATGTTTTCCCATGAGGACATTAAAACTGAAAAGAAAATGTAAAACTGTACCTGTCCCAGTCCACCTTGTGTTGAAGATTGCCTCAACTGTTGTTGAGCAAGGAGTTGCTGCTGTTGCTGCTGTTGAGGTAATTGCATCATTTTCTGCCTCTGTTGTTGCTGTTGTTGTTGCTGTTGTGCCTGTTGCTGAGGTGAAGGCGTGTTCATCATGCTTGTGCCAGGTCTGGGTGAGTTGGCATAGGGCAAGGGAGGTGTGGATGCATTGTCAAAGGAAGTAGACCCAGAAATGCCAGATGGTGATGGAACTGACCTCGCGATCAGTGGTGCTCCTGGAGCCTGTGAACAAAAATCCAGATTTCATTCTAGAGGGATTTGTTTTCTGAAAAAACTATGCAGAGGAATGAGTAAGCACAGATGATGTAAATGCTCTGATATTATTTCATCCGTGAAGTTCACTAAGGAAAACCGAGAAGCAACAGAGAGAGCGTGAGAGATAGCTATAGGACAACCTGGGTTGACATTGTGTGTGTGTGTGTGTGTGTGAGAGAGAGAGAGAGAGAGAGAGAGTCAAAATGATAAAGAAACTAGAAGTCAACCCAAATAACCCATGACATAATGAGAGCAAAATCATCGAAATGATAAAGAAACTATAACAACCCAGATAACCCATGATATAGTGAGAGCACTCACTCTTCATTTTTGAAACACTTCCATCGCAAGTTTTGCATTAGTCCAAAAAAGTATGTTATAATTTAAGGGCTTAACCTGGAGTGTAGATCCCTGGGGGTTGACATTGCCAGATGGCATGGAAGAGGGAGTGTTTTTTGGGTATGCACCTGCAAAGATATAGATTCAATGCCAGTATAAACGCAGTAGGCATGGTAATGTCTCCATAATGTGTAAGAACTAAGAACTTAGAAGCCCAATTCACCAAGAGAGATGTTTAATGATCCTATTTGAATGATGACAATAAGAAATAGGAGACCATTTACCAGAATTGTCAGTGAAATTCTGAGAGCCATCCCCAAAACTGAGCACATCTACCAAATGCATCGGAAGGGCAGATGAAACATGCCTCTGATCCCCAGGTATTCGTAATCCTGAAAAACCACACTACTTTGTGAAACAAAAAATTGATGCCATGCCTGAAATTCCAATTGTGTCAGAATTCTTTTGGATCCATTTACAAGTACAGCCAAATCTAGACTGGTGTCATGGCTTTGGTGGAACCTATCCAATTTGTGGTCAGGACGACACATAATGGAAACACATTGAGAGAGATTCTAATGTCCTGATTCTTCCTCTCCAAATCTCAATTTTGATAATGACAATAGATTCTTGTTCAACTTACTCACTTTAGATAAGAATAGACAGGTCCGATCCTAATCCAAATTGAGATTTGTAACAGAAAAGCAGGAGAGTAGAATCACACATCAGTTAATAATCCAAATTGAATTTGTGCGAAGCACATGATCCAATCCACTGCACAAGCAGGAACTTCCAAATGCACCCTTATTCATTGTGCCAAAACCAAGAGCCCAATAAGGTAAGCAGAGCTTAAACCATAGATGAGCGATCTTCCAAATTTACATAGCCAAATTTAACACTACAAAGAGACGCACACCTTCCCCAAAGTTTACAGCAGCTCGAAGTAAATTCTCCTGTTCTTGAATCTTTGCAGCTTGCACCTTGTCCAAAGTGGGAACAATTGCAGGCCCTTGACGAGAACCCAAACCATAGGCCTTACGGGTATCGGCTATGACCTTTTCAGCACTCTCACAGGCTGCTGCAATCATATCAATTCTGGTCTGCAAATTTTCAAAACGCATACAGTTGAATAGAAAGAAGCTTAGAAATTACAGGAATTATAAATGCCAAATATATCAGAATGTGAATAATGCCCTAGTCCGTACGAAATGGGCCCACAGTCTGGTGAGCCATGTTTTTTAACAGATGGATCCTACATTTGATGAGAGATTCTCCAGATCTCACAGATCAGTGTTTCTATATATTCGATCAGCGACCTACATATAGATTACTAAAAGAAAATTACAGCAACAGTCTAGAGAAAATGCCAAAGCATTAAATCTTCCAATCTGGAAGAGTTTTAGGGTTACTTCCCCCATCTGCAGGTCCCTCAAGATCAATGTTCTGGATCAATTAACTACAGGTGGCACTAGTGTGGAATGTGCGAATTAGGACACTTCACATTCTGATGCATCACAACTTATATTTCATATATTAATATTGGATGAATGAAAGACCTTTAGAACACCTTTAGCTTTTCAATTTGTGCGGGAATAGGGAGGTTTTGCAACCCAAGTAATAACTGCTCTCTCTTGAGGTTGTCCTCCGCTTCCATCTCTGGTAATAGCTTTGATGACAGCATCACAGGTAGTACTGTAACAAAGTCTTTGTCAGAAATACTTGCAAGAAGATATCATTAAAAGCATCTCATGAATAAAATCTAGAGAATATGGCAAGCAATTAGTCAATCCATGAGCCAACCAACCTAACCTGCTGAAAAGCCAGGCTCAGGCTGAGTTTATCAAGTTTCGGCTTAGGCTCAGGTCAGAAAATGTAGCCCATTTAACTGACTCGATTTGCAATTTATATTACTTCCATGTAACTAGTGTACAACCGAGGTTCTGAATATTGATTTCAGAGTGCCTTTCAGCCCACTCGAGAACCGATATGAAACGGGCCCATATCAGCCCTAAATTTTTTGGCTGAAAACATTTTTTTTTTAAATCAGGAAAATAAAGAAAGGGAGAATAAGAAATATCCATGGGGCAAGGATCATATAATTCCTATAATTTTCACAGGATAAAATGTTGTTAAATGACAAGAAGTATGGGCATGAATATATCGTTTATTTTTCTAGATAAATTTAATGTGTAGTGCATCCCCTCTCATTATATGAAAGTATGAAACCAAGGAATCAAAACTTCCCTCATAGTGCAACTACTTTGGGCATGGAATCTAGCACGACTCATTCTGATTCAGTCACATAATATATACATATACATATATATATATAGTGGGGTGATTCATTTTGTTTCCCACCAAAACAAAGATGACTTGATAACTGATAATTTCATAAGCAATTGCAGAAGACATTTTTTTTTCTTGAAAGACAAATCTCTCACTCTATTGACATGAAGATCAAGGTTCAATGGTATGTTGGTATTGCTGGATGAATTCATCACAACACTCCCAAACAAGAAAATGCATTCACATATTATTAATCATGTGGTATCAAATTCCAATAGAAGTGTCCAAGGAGGAACCCATCAACAATGCATCTCGACACTATGAATTTGTGTCAAAAAACATTGATGATATAAACTAATACAAATGATAAACATCAATAAATTTGCAATACCACAATAAAAATGTATCTATTGCTGGATGAAATAACTGCGATGCATGTCTGATGTGATACGATACATTGCTATAATTTCAGTCCTTGGGGAAGATGTATCTCAGCAGTCAGTGTGCATGAATTATCATGAAGAGAAAAAGGAATAAAATGCAGTCCAGGAAGGAAGGAGATGCCATACTTGTTGAATTCTCTGCATTCACATTCTTCGGATGCACTACAAATGCCTTGGACACCTTCTTTATGTCCTCTACAAGGTTGAAAAGCTCAAGGTTTACCATTGAAAATTGCCCCAAAACATCTTGCCTGGATCAATGGAGCAAGAACTGTCACCACCACACTGCTGGAATTTCATAAGAACAATATGGCTGTGCTTAATTGATGATAAAAATAATAGCAAGGCTGTGTTTGGATTTGTTATGGTTATGGACGAGCTAACAAGGCATTTGCAAGAAGAGATCCCATGGCGTATGTTGTTTGCAGATGGCATACTTTTGATTGACAAACAAGGGAGGGCGTAAACAAAAAGCTAGATCTATGGAGGATGCTTTAGAATCTAAAAGAATTATAATTAATCAGACTAAAACAGAGCATATGGAGTGCAATTTTGTTAATGGAAGAGAGAGAGAGAGAGAGAGAGAGAGAGAGAGAGAGAGAGAGAGAGAGAGAGAGAGAGAGGGAACAAGGAATTAGTTAAGATTGTTTTTTTTTTTTGAAGGCAACGCGATTTCATTAAGAAAGAGGAAAACATACAACAGAAAAACCAATACCTAGGGACGCTGAGATAGCAAACCATCTAGACTCCAAGAAACAAAAGATTACAACCTCTGAGCTTGTCTACATTCGAAGCCCATTCTATAATGAACTGATTAACTCTACGAAGGAGGGACAGAGAAGAGTGCGACTCATAAAATTTTTAATTAACAATATATCTAGGGTTTCAATGGTTAAGACCAAATTAAACGTTTTACATGCGGTCAGCGTGGATCGAACACGTGTTGTGATTTTTTTTTTAGAGGCACCACTTTTTTCTCTTTTTTTTGAAAGGAGACAAGAAAATTATATTAAGAAGGAAAAGGGAACAAAAGAGGAGGATGGCCTGCTGAGATAGCGAACCAAAACTCCTAAGAAAACGAAAGCATGTAGGCCATAGAATTCAAGAAAGTTGGAAGAAATGGAGATACGCCTCTGGAGTTTTATGTGATCGTTGTTTACCGCTCAAACAGAAAGAGAATTTTTATTGGATAGCTATAAGACCAGCTACGTTTTATGGGATACAATGTTGGGTAGTTAAGGAACAACATGTTCATAGGATGAGTATAGCTTAATTGAGGATGTTGAGATGGATGAGTGACAAGACAAAAAATGATAGATTTAGAAATGAATGCATTCAAGGAATCTTAGGAGTAGCACCAACAAGTAATAAGATGAAGGAAAGTGGACTTAGATGGTTTGGGCAATGACCAAGAACTAAACAGGGTTAGGAGTGAGTTGGTACAAGTTGAAGACTCTAGAAGGACAAGGGGGGAGGCCCAAAAGGACGTGGATGGAGATAATAAGAAAATACTTGATGACCTATGGTGTAACTGAAATTATGGCCCTTCATAGAGTGGAATTGCCGAAAAGGATTCATGTAGCAACCCCGATTAGTTGGGATAAGGCTTAGTTCATGATGATGAAGGTTTTTGTTATTATTTGGATACACTAAAATGTCGTTACCACCCTCATTGAAGGTTTTGTATGAAGATATCGGTGGGCATATTGGCTGGGCCTACAAACAATATAATATGGGGCGTGCTGGACCCATATTAACCAAAAAAAATTAGAACAAAAAAAAATCGTCAAAAATAATAGCGAAAATGTAAAACGCCATAATCTATCATTTTTGTGTTTTAAACATGTGTTGAATGGTGTATCAGACCATTTTTTTTATAATAATGCTGTTGATTAGCTTGACCTGCTGAAAGCTAACCAAATAAGTCCTAAATTCTCAGTATTCATATTAAGCAACTAAGCTACAAATTGCAATTACATTAATCACGAGTGATAATGCAACCTAGGATCTGACGAAACTAGCCACTGTCATATTGAGCACATTTATGGAGTCCCATAAGAGCTTTCTTTTGGAGATTAATCTCTACTCCTAGTTGCATGTAAATCTTTTATTATCTTGTAAGACCTATCCAACTAATTAGGGTTAGCTACATGAATCCTGTTCAGCCATTGCTCTCTATCATAGTTGCATAAACCTCCTAGAGTAGGAAAGAACAACTAATAAAAGACACCTAAGAACATAGAACTTCCAAAAACCATTAAAGAGATTATGTCTACACTTCTAAAAGAAAGGAAACACTTGCTTAAAAATAAAAATAAAATTATTTTTTTTCAAAAAAAATAAAAGAGGCTCCTTTTTAATTTCATGGCTAAAAGATACCATGCATGCAGTGTGCGGAGAGTTGTATGCTATTTATTAGTATGCAATCTTTTTTGGAGGGTATCGGCCACACATATGATCATGTGGGACCCGCTATGGGTCACCTCACATGCTTGAGCTGAAATTTGCTGCATCAAGTTGGACTTGAAAGGATGACCACTGCATCAAGTTGGACTTGAAAGTATGACCATTGCTCGCTAGAATACTAGGGAATGACATTGCATCATAGCCACTTCCTCTTTACTGAACCAACCATTTGCAATTCCATTTTGGTGCATCCAAACGCACCAATTTTAACTTTCTAAAATGGATTGAGCTGCAACTGTGCTTGATACATTTTGAGAACACTCGGCTTTGACAAGCAAACCCATTTGAAACCACACAAATTTCTATTCCTTTTCCAACAAACCAGCCCAATAACACCATTCCTCTTGCTTCCAGTATGAGCAGGTCCCAATTCAAGGTAGTCCAGACAACAATCAAACATGCATCAGATTTCAAAGTAGCATGATCTAATTCAAAATGTTCACCCAATTGGGCACATCCAGCATATTTTTTCACAGTAGCAGGATCATACCAAAGATCTCCCTTATTGGAAGATCCTAGCCATCCAAACAATCTCTAACATTTCTCCTTATAACTAAGACCATTGCTTTTGTTCTGTTTGTTTTTATTTTCTTTCTCCCTCGGTTGTACATTTTGCAGGCCAATTATGTAAGGGTCGACATTATCCTATTGGGGACGATATTGAGAGCATAGTCCATCCAGAGAGGGGGCCATCAGATCAACAATCCACAACGCCAAACCACGGGCCCCTACTCGCACAAAATTCATTCTAATTATAACACAAAGAATTGCAGTAATCTAAATAACAAGGAAAGGAGAGAAATGTAGAAAATTGCTATTTTTAATATGCAAGTAAACATACAAGGAGAGGGATGTGTTCATAGGAAATGGGGCGAAACTACCATTTGGGGACGGAATTGGAGCGGGCGATGACGTCGAAGTCCTCAAGGATGCGAGAGATGGCTTTGAAGAGGCCATGGGCCCGGGTCTTCACCGAGTCCAGGTTCAGCTGCTGCTGCACCGCCTGGTTCAGCCTCTCTGCCTTCGGCGCTGCCGTTGCCGCTGGTGGGCCCCCCGCCTCCTCTCCTCCCGCACCGGGCCCCGCCGCTTCCATGGCTCCTATTGCTTCTGCTGCTGCTGCCGCCATCCAAACGCGACGTAGGGGGAGAGAGGAGGCGATTCGAACCCGAAAAGGTGGCAGCGTCGACCTCCGAAAGAAGCAAGAACCAAAAAGGAGTAAAAACCCTAGAAATGAATCCAGCAGAAGCAAGGTTGAGAGAGAAAGGAGAGAATTCGAAATCCTTTAATGAGAGAGATGTTCGAAGCTCGGGTGATGAGATCCTCGAACTGGGATATTCTAAAGTGCGCGGGTTGCGTAGAGCGCGCCGTTTTCAGTTTCCAGCAGCGGGGCGGAGAGGATCGGAAGTCCCTGTCATGAGTTGGAACGGATTGGCCCCGGTAAAGCGTTAATGGGTGTTGCCCGGACCGTGGGGCCCACCTTGATTTATGTGTTATATATCCACACCGTCCATCAGTTTTTCCAGCTCATTTTAGGGCATGGTCCGAAAAATGAAATAGATCCAAAGTTAAAGTGAACCCTACCACAGAAATGAGTGGTCATTGAACGCCCACCATTAAAATTTTCACAGGGACCACCTTAATTTTTATTTGCCATGTTAATAAGGTCACAAAGACCTGCATGAAGGGAAACAGAAATATCAACTTAATCCAAAAAATTTGTGGCCCACAGTCATTTAATCACCACCGTTTCTTGTTATCATTTTATGTTGTCCACTCAAGGTTGGATCTACATTTTTTTAGCATGCCGGCTGAAATAAGTTAGCAAAACGTATGAACAGCCTGCATGTACAACACATACATTAAGGTAGGTCCCACGGTGACAGCCTCGAGAATCCACATCTCCACCGGGACTCAGTCCAGACAGGGCTTTGTGGGGCCTACAGTGATGTATGAGTTTTATCCACACCGTCCATCTATTTTACCCCAACATTTTAAAATGTGAGCCTAAAATAGGTAAATCCAAGTTCAAGCAGACCGTATCATAGGAAGCCACCATGATGACAACATTCACGGTTGAAACCTTTCTATAGGCCACTGCTATGTTTATTTGCAATCCAACATGCTTATAAAGTCACGTGGACTAGGATGAAGAGAGAATACACATGTTAGCTTGATCCAAACTATTACAGCTCCTGGTAAGTTTTTACCGGTGGGCAGTTAATGTGGAGCCTCGGATATATCGCTTATAACCATAAAATGATCTATCAAAGTAGATAGTGTATCCGGTAGTTATATATTAATGTGTAGATATGATCACATGGCATGTATGGTATCTTTATGGTATGTGTTAAATATATGGAAGACAATTCATATATAAGCAATCGTTAAGAAATCATGTTGCTCACATGATTTGGAGATAAAAGCTTGTAACCATTAAAGCTATGTCAGAACTGAAGCATGTATGAGAGACTGTTGACGAGATAAAAATGCATTCAGCAAGAGGCTGAACACGATCAAGTAGAAATAACTATCAGCTTACAGTTGACACAATATGTGAAGTTGACGCATGAGCTGCGATTATTCTCACAACTTCACCGATCGCTCTATAAATAGTAGGGGAGAATAAGGAGTAAAAATCCTAGGATCAACCCAAACACACAAAAACTCAACAAATTAATCCAGCATAATGTTGTTTATCTAGTCCTCATGACAATTTAGTTGTCTTCACCACTTAGCAGTCATGGAACTTGTAGTCTTTGGGACTAACTCAGTTTGTCCTTGCCCTAAGCTAAACCAACTTAGTGATAACCATTAGCTATAATTTCCTTCTATCTACGCATGCGTGTTAGATGCATGCGTATTAGACCTGAATGAAGAACGTATCTTACGAATCGTCCACATACGCTCATATGTTGGGTCAGCAGTAGCTTGTAAATCTCCCTATTACTTTTTCCTCGCTCATCAATGCGCTACTCAACGAAGCACCCTGTTGCTCTCAGTCAAGCGGATGATCTCATATTTAGTTGTAAGTCTCACTTTTCCGCATTTATCTTCAACTTATTTTCGTTCAATCATACAATTGTTACACATTCGAAAGTCCTTGGTTTTTAAAGGCAAAAGAAACTCAATGAAGGAAGAGCCCGACCTTTACAAAATCGTCTAATTAGCGCACTTGACAATTTGGTTAAATAGATGGTTGGTCTATTGACCATTCGATCAAGCACTGCCTCTATATCAACGCCAAGGGTTAATGGCGTTCAGTTTGAATCGGACCGCAAAATGGTTCTAGCATGCCCGCAAATCTCACACGTGTACCACATGGCCAAATTCTATATATCTATTTTGAAAGCTCATTTTATGGTATTATTCTAAAAGATGAAGCAGATCAAAATCTTAGGTGGATGACACCACACGAAACAATGGTGATTGAATACCCACCGTTAAAAGGTTTTTGGGCACTAGAATGTTTATTTGTCATCCAACCTAGTGATAAGGTCACAACAACTTAGATAAAGGGAGCGCACAAATCACAACTTGATCCAAAACTTTTATGGCCCACATGAAGTTCTTAACGGGTGATCACTAGTCTCTTATGGTGTGATTTAGCTAAGATTTTGATTTCATTTTTTAAATAATGCCCTAAAATGAGCTTTAAAAACGAATGAATAGTGTGGATGTAAGAAAAATACATCATGGTGCCTAAAAGTTATGGAACCACTAACTTCGGTGGATCTAGGAATCCATCAATGCCTCGGTGAACATAGTAAGGGGGGTAATTTATGACAATGGCTTTATGGTATGACAAAATCATAGTTTCGACCTTCCCTTTCTAAGCCTTATTTTAACTTTTTATCCTAATGGCAATTTTTGCCTTTTTTATGGACAATAATACCCTTCTGCTAGCTGCTACATCGTATGACGATAACGGTCTAGTAAGTTGAGAAGGGCCTTTTGAATAGAGAATTGTGGGTCCACTAAACTATGAATGAGACCAATCATTGAGCGATCTTATCTATTCATTTGTTTCAGGCATCTAGGGACATCAAATAATGTTGATTCATCTTCATCCGAGACCTTTGTAGTCCCAAACAGAGATAATGGTGACATTTCTCTCATGGTTGTTTCCTCTTGTGTAGTCCATCCCTAATGATTTATTCTCTCATTCTTGAAACCATGCCCTTAAATTATTTCTTCAAGCTAATGATTGGATTGGATTTCACTAAGAAGTAGTGGTGGGCTCTAAAAAAAACAGTTTGAAAACCCATACGTCGAGCAAGACTGAAATTTCTAAGGCATTTTATTTTTGTTTTCAATATTTTTTTTGAGAGAGGGGGCCACCATCAAGAAGGTCGTTAGGACCGTTACCGCCACCTCCCCAGGACCAACTCTGGCATCATTTTCTCCATTACGACGAGCTTCTGAGTGTTTTTTTGGAAGATTTATGCCACGCTCTCCAACATTGAAGCTACGACAGTCAAAGGTAAGTTTATGTTAGGATAATAATGATTTTTATGTGTGTTTTTGTAGGTATCAGTGGTGGGAGTTTGTGAAAGGGAAAATGGCAAGGTGGTTTCCTTTATTGTTGTTGTTGTTATATATATACACACACACACACACACACACGTATGAATGGTGAGAGTTTGTAAAAGAGATAAAAAATTTAATGGATGAATGTTGTAATGAATGAATTTTGAAATTAAAGAATAATGTAATGAATAAATGTTTGTAGTAAAAGAATCTTGAAATGAAATAATATTGTAATGGATGAATGTTGAGATGGAATAATATTGCAATTGATGAATGTTGTACCGTGAATCGCCGATATTCACTATGGATCGCCGATATTCACTACAGATTGTCGATCTTATGAAAACGATCACAACTCCCTTATTACATGTCTAATTGGGGCTGATCTTGTGCTCGTTGGAAATATGATTTGATGAACTTCCAAATGACTTTATAATTATCTCATTTGGACACCATCTGATATCTCATAAGTGGGCCCAAAGTTCACAATGACATGAATCATGCCTATTAATGAGAGTGAAAGTGATCCAACGAAATCAGTCATAATTCCCTCGTTACCGTCCAATTAAGGTGATATTATGCTCGTTGTAAATATAATTTAATGAACTTTCAAATGAATATGAAATTGTCTCACTTGGCACTAAAATCACACTTGAGGCATTAGGATCATAGGTGCAATCTACAATCCCCAACTGCACTCTTGATGTGGTACTTTCATTCAAATTAATTCAACACTCATTAGAATGGAAAAAACTATAATAAATAATAAAATAATAATTATATCAGTACCATTAAAAAAATACACAACACTCATACATACAATTCGCCGCCCAAGTGACACTTACAAGTAAATATAAGTATAATATTATGAAAAAATATGAAATTTCTATACTAATAATTTTTCTTTATCTTTCTCAAAAAGTAATATCATTACGGTTGGTCTTGTGGCTGTTTTCTTTCTCTTTATCGTGACTTGGACATCCATACTGCTTCCTATGACATTTACTTCTTCCAATAAAGGTGATCCTATCGAAAATGCACAATATAAATCACTGAACTAAGCTCAACAGAGATCCAATCGAAAAGGCACAACATAAATAATTAAAATAAGCTCAACGGTGATTCTATAAAAAGTGCACAATGAATATCCATGTACTAACCTCAATGGGAACCCTATCAAAAGTGTACAATAGAGATCCAGAGACAATATGAGAGATCCATAAACACTATTGGCAATCCGCAGACAATATCTGAGGTCCACAGATGATATCAAATATTTCATTTGTAAGCTATCAAATAGTGTCGAAATGAGGTGATTATAGGGTCATTTGAAAGCTAATCAAATTATATTTCCAACGAGCATAAGATCACCCAATTGGACCTGCAACGAAGAAGTTATGACCTTTTGTGGGATAGCTCTCGTTCTCGTTTGTAGGTATGATCCATGCCATAATGAATTTTGAGATCACGTTTAGGTTACCAAATGGTATCCAAATGAGATAATTCAAAAATCATTTGAAAGCTTATCAAAGTATCTTTCTAATGAGTATAAGATCACCCCAACTAAATATGTGAACGAGAGAGTTATGATCGTTTTCGTGGGACTACTCTTGCTCTCATTTCCAAATGTAATTCATTCCATAATGAACATTGAGCTCACTTTTAGGCTACTAAATGGTGTTCATATGATATGATTGTAAAATGAAAGTTCGTCAAATTATTTTTCTAACGAGCATAAGATTATCTCAATCAGACATGTAATGTGGGAGTTATGATAATTTTTTATGGGATCAATGATCCACAATGAATATTAACAATCCACAGTATCGACGATCCACAACGTAACATTCATCCATTGCAATATTCTTTTATCTCAACATTCATCCATTACAATATTATTATATTTTAATATTCATCCATTACAACAATTATTCATCACAATATTCATTTATTTCAAAATTCATCACATTAATTCATTACAATATTCTTGTATTTCAAAATTCATCAATCAAAACATTCATCCATTATACAATTCACCCATTTCGCAAACTCCCACCATTCATACAAAATAAAATAAAAATTCAAAAGAAAACTATAAAGGGAACCACCACAATTTTTCTCAATTTACAAACTCCTATAATTGATACCTACTAACCCATATATATATATATATATATATATATATATATATATATATATATATATATATATATATATATAAAAGCCATTATTATCTTAACATAAATTTATATTTTGGTGCCATAACTTATAAGTTGTAGAGTGTAGCTAGAAATCTTTAAAAAAATCGTTGTCTTTCTGCCTAGAGATTGTATTAAGTTTCACTAGAGCTTTGTCGGAGATTATTGTGGTCTCTGGAGAGTGCTGTAGAACTCCACACAATTACCAACCATTGTGGAACCTTCAGTGCTTGTATAGTACCCCCATAGGAAAAAATGAAAGAACAAGAAAAATACCAAATTACATTCGTGCAACAAGACCCACCATAAACAACCCATTCGACATCTTATGTGGAACTCATTGGCTTGTCATGAAGCAAATTCAACCCGTTCAAATGGAAGGGCTTTAATTTCATGTCATATAGCTAAAGTTGAGGAAAAAAATAATCACGGATGAACCACATCAGATGAAATATTTTAGAATTAACTAACAACAATGCTATTGTAGGCCACATAAAGCTTCATAAAAAAATTGAGAAACATCATTCTATGACTCACAACTATCCAATTAAAACGAACGGATCGGATCAACCAGCTAGTAGGCCCAATCCTTATTTTAGTGGGCATACACTCCCATATTGAAAAAGACTTGACTCCCTAGACATGTAGCTGCCGTACTAGAAGAAGGACATTTTTATCATTAAAAATAAAAAAAAATAAAAAATCCCAAAGGCTTAAAAAATAAAGTTTACAAAGGAGAGGCTAAAACCTAATTCCTTCTGATCACAAGGCCATTATTATAATTCCCCCCCACAAAGGTAGTGAAGAGGGTGGTACCCAATTAAAGTACCAACTGAGTCAGCTGAAATGGCTGGCCAAGGATGGTATCTGATACTCGGCAGCTTATGACACTTGATACGCAGGTATTTAGAAATTACGCACATGGCCTGTATTAACTAAAACTATACTGATTAAATTGTGTAATGCAGCAAGGTCAATTGACTGGAGCGATCTTATATTCAATTGTTCTACAACTATCCCATGTTGTCATTTGTTTAATCGTCCAATATATGCGTAGACACTCTCACCTAGTAAGCGTGCGCAGATTGGCTGGATTCTCCTATCCACCGAGGTGGCCGGATCCCTAAATGTGGGGCCCACCATGATTTATGTGATTTACATCCACTCCGTCCATCCGTTTTGGCAGCTATCAAAATCGCAAGTGGACCACACCACAATCAACGATGGTGATTGACCATTAAAAGCTCCTTGTGGGCCATAAAAGTTTTGGATTTAGTTGATATTTGATTGATCCCTTCATTCAGGTCGTTGTCACTTATGAACGGGTTGGATTGAAAATAAACATTTCATCGGTCCCAATAAGTTTTTTTTAATGGTGGGTATTCAATCACCACTATTTCTTATGGTGTGGTCCACCTGAGATTTGGATCTGCTTCTTTTTTCGTATTATGCCTAAAATAATCTGTAAAAATAGATGAACGGCACAGATATAAGTATCATAAATCATGGTGGCCCCACAGTCAAGCATACACCCACCTCGGTGGATAGCCGGATCCACCGAAACCGGGCCCCCGGTAAGCTGTTTCCCGGACATGCCGGATTGACTCCTCCAATCCTGGTGGGAAGCGGATTGCCTGAGGCGCTGGTCACAGATATACACCTGTGCCGGGCTGTGTGGACCCACAGAGATTTCCCTGACAAATCCACTCCGTCCATCTGTTTTGATAGACAAATAGTATGGGAATCTAGAGGTCAGGCAGATCCAAGACTCAGGTGGGCCGCACCAAACGAAACAGCTGGAATGGAAATGTCCACCGTTAAAAACTTCATGGAGCTGACCATGCTGTTTAGATGCCATCCAAACCGTTCATATGGTTATTACCACTCAGATAAACTGTAGCCACAAATATCATCCTGATATAAAACTTCTGTCACCCCAGCCGTTCAATCACCAACATTTAGTATAGTATGGCCCACGCGAGTTTTCGATCTAAAAACTTTTTAGATTTATGTCCTACTGTGGTCTTGCAAAACAGATAGACGGAGTGGATTTGTCACGGAAATCTCTGTGGGCCCCAAAAAGCCCCAGGCACAGGAATATCCAGGTCACGGGCAATCCACTTCCAACTTGATGAAGATAATAATAAAAATTTAAATAAAAAAACCCTCTTTAATAAGCCATTCGTCATCTGCAATCTGTATAGACCGGATTCCAATCAAGCCACCTAAATGTGGGGCCCACCTCAGGTTATCAATATCATAAAACGAAGTCTATATCGAGGAGCCGCCTCAGTGTAATCGATTAGCTGGTGATCGGCAGCAGGTGTTACCTGGGGCAACACGTTAGTGGGTGGACTGTTTCTCTGACGGTGCGCCACGTTGATGTATTTGTTGTATATCTCCGCCGTCCAACAAAATTTTCCGCTCATTTTTATAGCATGGTCCAAAATAATTATAAAAAAAATCCAAATCTTAAGTGGACCATATGAAAGGGATTGAACGCCCACAGTTGAAAACTTCAAAGTCACGCAGACCTGCTTGAACTAACTGTGGCCCTAAAGAAGTTTTTAACGGTGGATATTCGATTCTTATGGTATGGTCCACTTGAGGTTTGGGAACACATGCTAAAATGAGCTGGAAAAACCGAAGGATGGCGTGGATATATAACACATGCATCAAGGTGGGTCTTACAGTCAGTGAAACAGTAACAGCCACTAACGTCTTACATCCGGTAGGGTGTACACAAATCGAGCTGGCTCAGTTCGGTCGCTCGACTCGACTCGAAAAAGTAGGCCCCAGCTCAACCTTTTTTTTTTTTTATTTACACGCGCACACACACGCTAGTGGAATTTCACCACCTATGGGTACTCGAACCCTTGACCGGGTGTTAAAACCCCTGAGAGTCTACCACCCGAGCATGAGTAAGTCCCAGCTCAACTTAACTGCGATCGAATCTAGCTCAAATGGGACTGGTTCGTGGCCTTGTTATTTTGCCATTGATGTTGCTCACCAAGTATTTGATAGAATGACTCAATAAAATGTAGCGGATGGCAAGGAAGGCATGTATAGGAAACAAGTACTTTTTTTTTTCTTAGTTTTTTTTATTTTTATGTTGCTTAGTAGGTGTTTGATAAAAATACCTGTAAAACTATTGCTTTAGTTTCACACATAAAAGGATTTTGGAGGCACAGTCTAGGTATTCGTAGAAATACTGCAATGGCCAACTTGGTTCGAGCTCAACTCTAACGGCCCACGTTGACTGATCTGAGTGAACTAGCTTGGTCAAGCTCAGCCAACCGAACTGAACCGAGTTCAAGCTGAGGTCAGCTAGTGGCCGAGCCGAGTCGACTCGGCGTACACCCCTAATCCCAGGTAACACCTAAACCCCTCCCGATTGGTTAATATCCAACCGACAGTCAGCATTAAAAGTAATCTAACGGGTTAAATTTTACAAGATCACTTAGTTGTTTAATATTTTATTTCAGATCTATGACGCGAATTCATACGTGCCATGATTTGGACGGTTTAAAATAAGTCATATAAATCACACATCTAAAAATGCAAAAGTGCCGGCGTATCATCCATCGTGAGCTATGAGAGCATCAAATAACTCAAAATGGCCGGATAGGGTAGGCGCGTCGATCGAGCATATCGGATACTCTCGCGTGTAGAAATGTCCATCATGGATTACAAACCTTGAGTGCGAACTACAATAGCCAATCCTTCCTACTATCCTCACACATCCTGGCCCTTTGTTAGGTGGGCCCGTAGTCTACGACCCATCAGATCACTCCTTACATAATCAAACCGTCTACATGCATCTTGACCCTTGGTTTTTTCCAAGCCTTCATTTATTTCACACGACCGGTGCCCCCGTCACAGGGTTATTTCTGTCCTCTGTTGGCGTAAGCTGTGTGGGGCCCACAAAGATGCCAGTGACAAATCCGCTCTGTCTATCAATTTTGCATGAGCACAATAAGACAGGAATCTAAAAATCATGTAGATACAAAACTCATATGGGCAACACTACACGAAACAGATGGAATTGAACACCCACCATGGAAACTTTGTGGGAGCCACAGAAGTTTTGTATCAAGATGATATTTGTTCCTACAATTTATCTGTATGGTAATAACCCTATGAACGGTTTGGATGGCATATAAACATCATAGTCAGCTCCAGGAAGGTTTCAATGGTGTACATTTCCGTTCCCACTTTCTCGTTTGGTGTGGCCAATATGGGTTGTAGATCTGCTTGATTTTTGAGTTGTTTTCCTTATTATTGTCTTTCAAAACTGATGGAAGGAGTTGATTTGTCACAAGCATCTCTGTGGGCCCCACACAACTTCCGATAACAGACGGCACATGAATATCTCTGGGCCTGGGGGGCACAGGCAATCCGTGTCCGCCACGGACCACGGCGGTTCAAATGGCACGCGTGGAGGATCCGGATCTTTCACACGTATATCTCATTGGTACGGGTGGGGAGATACAGCAGGATTCCTTCGGCTATTCGCGCGACTCGCGAGTATTATTGGAATTTTCTCCGATCTTAAATCCGGTTCGGTATTACGTCTCACCGATACAAACATACAATAATCAAAACTTTCTCCCTCTCTCTCTCTCTCTCAAATTCTCCCCAACAAAACCCTAGATATCTCCTCTTCCCTATCTTTTTCTCCAGATCTTCTCCATCCAGATGCATTTTTTCTTCAAATCTCACAAAGCTTTTGAAATCCGCCTCAAGTGCAGGTAATCCGATCCTTCAAACTCATCAATTTGCCAATAATCTCAAAATTCCTCCGAATTCCGATCTGAAATGCAGCATCGCATTGCTCAAACCGTGCTTTGATCACTCTATCTCTCTAAGTGTCATCGTTTGTGTAATTTTGGCGCTAGATTTGTATTTCATGGTTCCAAGGTCGGATTGGATTTTGGTTCTTGCATTTCTCGACCTGTTCCGATCCATTTGCATTATTTCTCTTTATCTGTTTTGATCTGTTTTTTTCCCCCCCTTCTTCCAGCTGGTTCGGATATTTGTAATTTCAATTATCGGTTCGATTTATATTTTTCTTTTAGTACTTAGATTCCTTTTTTCCATTTAATTATGCTGTAGATGTATTCTGATACTTTGAATTCCCTGAAAATCGATGAAAGAAATGCATTTGGGTATTCAGAATCTTCAATGGTGATTATGCGTTCAGACATTCATACACACACAAACACATGCATGTGCATGTCCATGTCCATGTCCATGTTTCCATACGTATGCATGCTTACATATGTAGTTTATATCACACACCCATATGTTGCCTTTGTAACGTGCATACGTACACGTAAGTACATGTATGTTTATACAAATGCACCCGTTCATGTCCCCTTTCTATGATGTACATGAACATACATACATCCTCCTTTTTGTTCTTTCCTGGCACGCGTTTTCTGTTTTTAATAAAATGGTGCTTATCTTTCAGAAACATTTTTTTGTCTTTTTCTTGGCCGGCTAGAGTTGGACCTCCAAATAAGGCAGAGTTGTTGGCTATCACAAGAGGATTGGAGATTTTTTGCAATTCGGGTGAGTGGATCAATTGGTCCCTTGGATGGAGTATAACTCTTGCAATGTGATGGCTTGGGCATCTGAGACATGTTCTCCCCTTGGGAACTTGCTTTTATTTTGAATAGTCAATGGATGTGGGCTCACCCTTTTTTTTTTTTTTTGACAAACGCACACAGACCCCTACACACTCACACTGTAGTGGAATTTCACCACCTATGGGTACTTGAACCCTTGACCAGGTGTCGAAACTCCTTAGAGTCTGCCACCGGAGCAAGAGTAAGGACCTTCTTTGAGCATTGATGACTCTCTTGCAAAGGAGTGAGTCCATGGACCGTCCTTGGACATTAGAGTTTTCATCATATTTCTAGATAGGCTAGTTGTATTGATGCCTCTCTTGCAAAGGAGTGAGTCCATGGACCTTCTTTGAGTATAGGTAAATCTTATCCTTTTCCTTATTATACAGAAATTTTATTGAGAAACCCTGCAGGAAAAAGGGATATCTTGAAAACAGTATCCATTGAGGCAACGGATACCAGTCCCCTGTATAAAAGGGTGGACTTGTGGACCCCATCCTTAGCCAAGGAACCAGTAGTGCAATTTGATTCATGACTAATTTTCTTAAATCCAACCTCCCTAGAGTGAGATAATAGTCTCAATTTATTAAAGATGAAAGAAAGCTTCCATAGGGGGGAGCATGCTACAAATACCCAGGCAATTGCATTATGTGAGAACCCCTCAGCCTATAAGGGATCTTCTCATCCTATTAGCAAATATCTATGCACCTAGACAAAAATTCAAACCAATTCGAGGACTCACGCCCATTGGACCCGAAAATAACTTCACGGATCCATGCTCATCCTTGAGAACACCCCCAACTGCGGACAGACCAGGATCACCAATCAAGCCTTCAATATTTGACTTCCACCAACAAGTTGGCATAGGGGGGACCAATGTTCCACTATTTACATAAGATGTAATGAGAAAGAAGAAAAGAAAGCAGAACTGTTTTATGCACAACCGACACATTTCAAAGATGTTGATATTTTAGGGCTCTCTTATGCAAGGGGGGCGTTTATTATATGGTCATAGAGGTCTTTCAAATCTGGCGTTACTAATTTTAGGTCCAAACCATAATGTTAAAGGTTGATATTTAAATTTCAAATTAAAAAAGGAATAACAACTGCTAAAATTGTGAATCTTAAAGATCTTCTCAAAATAACCAGAGTACCCTGAGTATAGGCTGTTTTACAACCAGCACCACAGTCAAAGGGGGTCCATCTGAAGGTGATGGATGTCCTGGATGTATCAATTCACCCTGGCTTCAAAATGACTCATCCTTGAGCTGATAGCTGGTAGAAATCCATCAGATCATTACTACTTTATAGTTGTCTTCCTTGGCTTCGGCTGTAGTTGATGGTGAAGGCCTAGATGTTGGGTCAGCATTGCTTGCATTGGATGGCTCAAATGTATCAAATTTGATAGAAGGCATGTGGCGTCTCTTACTAGAGTTTTTTGTTATGAATAGAGCGAACAGTATTAACCACTATGCTCCAAATGTCCAATCTAGAATTGGAAAACAATGTGCGACTAAAGCGAAGGTGATGGGCATGTTTATGAAGAGTTTTCTGCCATTTCTGTGATTTAATAGGTCCTTTTCTAGATGTTGACCAATGTCACCAATCCCCTGATTGGCCACTCCAAAAGTCACCTCATCCGTGTAGTGTGGGAAAAACTGTTTAAATCACCTAATGGTCTGACCAAGTGCCACTCATGTTTTCTGCCCCAATTCATATATGAGTTAAATTAATTCCTGCCTATTCTTATCTCATCTACAATTTGGATGGCCACAGACTTCTCTTTTGCAAATTGTGAAGACATACAAACAAGCTTTAAATAAGGAAACAAGTTGGTGAAAATGGTTTTCATGCATACATTTAGAGGGGCTTGGTTTTACTTTATTGGATTGGGTCCCAAAGGAGAATTGGTATCATATGAATATATAAAATATGGTAACAAATCACATTTGGAACTCTATCACAATGACTTTTCACATCCGTGTTTTATTTGGACGATGAAGCTTTTAGGGAGAAAATCAGCTGAACATCCCGTATGGATTCAAATCACCTGATTTTTTTTTTCCTAAAAAAAAAACAGAAAGAAGAGCATCAGTGAAGCTATGAACCAAGTAGGTTCTCAATGTGCTGTGGCAAAGTTTTTTCCAAGCCCATCTTGTCAACTGAAACCAGTGTAGTAGCCTGGCTTGGCTCATGTTGGGACAAAATAGACAGGCTTGACTTAATGCATGCTAATAATGGCATGCCCAAGCCCGGAAAGCTCTTGCAGGGATCCGTATTTGTCAGATTGGTTTGGTGAACCAAAGCGTTGATCTGATTGGCCTCACTATCTTAAGGGGTTTCCTTGAAATTTTACTAGATTTGAAGTTTATAACCTTTTGATTTGTGGCCAACTAATAGATGGTAGAACAACCGTGTTCAAAGGGTTATGGTCCAACAATCAAAGAGTTAGGAATTCCTGGACTTTTAAAATATCCCCATCATATTGTTGTTGATGATAAGAGAGCATCCGTGGCTTGGGCCTGATTTATCAACCAAACCCTTCCAGCAATGCCTGCCTGGCCCATTGAATTAACACCAAGTCATTTATTTGTTCATTCTGTCCTTGATGATGTTTATCCTTCACCAAGGAGAACAATTTCTAGTCCCAAGTGTATACGGATTTTCATTTTGCTTTTCCTTTGTTAGAATAGGAACCTCTGCAACCATTCTTGTAATGATGATTCTAAGAGCAACTTAGTGATTTTTTTATGTGATCTTCGACGACTCCATTTTTTTCTGCCTATCACTGCTGTTTGTACAGTATGTATTCGTCTAGTTATATAGAAGAATCTTTTTTAGCAATTATAAAGTGCCTGAATTCTGTGTCATCTTCTCCATTTTGCAGGATTTCTACGTTCTTTTCAAATGGTCAGTGGGATTGACCCCTTTGGTGATGTTTGTTGCAGTCATATCCTGATTGAAACTTTTTAGAAATGCAGTTAGCGTCAAATGATAGTCAGGAAGAAGGCATTTCAGAGACACAGCCCATTTTGCAACGACCTCTCAATGTCATCGTATCCAAGGAATCCATATCTTCATGTGAAATTAGAACCGTTGGTGGTGACTATTTGGTGGACGAAGATTGTCAAAGACTTGACATTGATGAACACTGCAGTCTGGTGAATGAGGACCAACCACAATGTCGTATTTGCCTTGATATTGGAGGTCCTTACCACCTATCATGATCGGTATTTTAAGTTCTCACTGGAATCTTATCACCAGATAAGATTGAACAACTTCCTTTAAAAAATAAAACCATCTACAGCATATTCTATGGAGCCAGGCATCATTCTTTGCATTAATCAGTTTTTTTCCCCATGTACAGGTGAAGATCTGATTGCACCATGCCATTGTAGAGGCACTCAGAAGTATGTGCATCGGTCTTGTCTTGATCATTGGAGATCAACTAAGGTAGAGACCATGGATATTCATTTTTTGAAGATTGTTATGTTAGTGGCTGAGATGAATATCTGTCCAAGATTAGACTAGATGGTAGGGTAGCATTGTTTATCCTATATGCCTCAGTCTACCGAAGTATCCTACAGAACTTGAGACGAACCCCAGCATTACCTTCATCTCAGATCTCAAGGGAGGTTGTACAATACTGGTTTTCTTGGCAACTGCACTGGCTCCAACATGAGTACAACTTGTCTACGTATTAGCCCCCAAGAAAAAAAAAGGGTTAGAAAGTGTGTGTGTGTGTGTGTGTGTGTGTGTATATATATATATATATATATATATATATATATATATATATATATATATATATATATATATATAAAGGCACATAATAATCCATATTCAGTTTTTCACTGATATTGATGACTAGCCCCAAGTTGTTTGTGACTTGGTTTCATTGCGGCCAATATGAAGACAGCTCTGATATAAATTCAACTTGGCCAAGTGTGGGAGAGAAGCCTGGGTTGTTGCATGATCAACTTGGGTTCACATGCCGGCTAAGTCATTGGGTCACATTGTCTTTTCTGCCAGTTCCTATGGATCAGCATGCCTCTGCCGAGATTAGATGTTGTTTCCTACTTAACACCAGTATTAATCTGCACCGTTAAAAAAATATTGAAGTCTCTTGTAATGTCGGGTATGGTGGTATGCTTACTAGCTATTCACTTCATTTATTGCAGGAGGGTTATGCCTTTTCGCACTGTACTGAGTGCAAGGCTGTCTTCATTTTACGTGCAAATGTGCCACCAGATCGCTGGTGGTTGAGGCTGAAGTTCAAGCTCCTTGTTGTTAGAGACCTTGCATTCATTTTTGTTATTGTACAGTTGGTAAGATTATGAACTATTTAATATTCGAATTGTCACTTTCATACCCTGTCAAATTGTTGGTAGCAATAATGGCTTTGGCCAGTATCATATTGCTGGCTTAGGATCATAAAGACAGATGATAGAAATTGAATCAAGTTCCATTGCTTAAATCTCAATGTTATATTATGAAGATATTGTGCAAATATTTTTAACTAGTCATGACTTGTATGTTCATAATGCATCAAACTCTTGGAAATGCGTTGGATACATCATCCAAGTTTGCCTATTTAGAGACTGTTTATTCATTTATTTGTTTGGTGGAGATTGAAGAACACTTCTTTAGGATATTCACTAGCTCCCTATATATCTGGTATTTAGATTTGAGTTTAAGATGGAAGAGATGCATCCAATAGTTGAATTTTGTGCATTTTGGTGATTTGGACGTATTCTGCTCCCATGGAACTCCATGAGTTCCTGATAGATAGTCATAAAATGTATAATATCCACTTTTACATGAACTTACTTTCAGGATAGGGATTTTTCATTGCCTTGATTTTTTTACTTTTTTACTCCTTTTTTTTGACAGGTTTTGTTGACTTTTGATATCAATTTTCACCTTCCATTTATTTCAATCTGAGATAAATGCGCTGTAGAAATATTGTTTTGTTTAACTTCGATTACTTTATTTTGCACTGGTTATAACAGGTTGTGGCATTGTTGGGTATGCTGGTGTACAAGTTCTATGGAGATGAACTTCGTGAGATGTTTGGTTATGAAGAGCACCCATTTGGATTTTATGCAATGGGAGGTATGCTAGCATTTAGCCATCTCTATCTATTTGTTTGTACATATGCATATAGAGTATGCAGTGTGTTTACTTTTGCAAGTGTCATCTTGTGGATGCTTGTATCTCTGTTCCTATGCATGTGTATGCATAGAGAAGGTCTCAAGTCCAACCAGTTGGACCTCAAGTTATGGTCCACCCAGTGGATAACTTCCAACCTTCTAAGTCAATGCAACATCTAGCCCTTCCAATAGATTGGTCCCACCATGAGGATCACCTAATGCAAAAATCAGTCCCATCTACTCATCAGGTGTGCCGTAATATAAAAACAATGTGTAGCCATTGATAAATAGCAAGATACGAGTGTAGTCCACTCGGTGGGGACATGTGGCTGATTTTTGCATAGGGCAATCCTCATGGTGGGGCGAAGCTATTGGATGGATTGGATGTTGCATGCACATGAAAGGTTGGTAAGTAATCTGCTGGGTGGATTGTAAATTGTGTTCCAACCAGTTGGACTTGAGATCTTCTCATGTGCGCGCCAGATGCTTGCAACATATCATGTATGTATAATTTTATATGGTTATAATGTTATTTGCATTCCTTTTGAGTTACCTGTCTATTAAATTTGATCTTTGGATTCCATGCTTGAGAGTATGAAAATGTCCAGATATTTGTGTATTTATTTAAATATGACAGTGCATGTGTGCATACATGTGCAGTTGTCTGAACAAATAAAATTGTTGGATGTTCTATTTCTTGAAGGCAAAGTTCAATCATCATTGCTTCTGTTTGTTTTTATCTCAATTGTATGTTGAGTCCAGGATTACATACCATCTAAGATGCATACAGTCAGTAAATCCTTTCGATGAGTCTCTCTTGATGCCTAGCCAGTGACCTTGTATCAACAACACATTTGGCATCTCCTGTTGAGATATTCTTCTTTTGTAGACCCCACCATGTGATTTTAGAGGTTTTTAGGCATGATTTAACACTGTTCCCTCTGGTGTTGCCTACCTGTGTTTTGGATCTGGCTGATTTTTTGGGTCCACATCTGATGCACAATTCGCATGCCACACACATCATGGTGGGCCTCACATCAAGTAGAGCACATGGTGCACTTGACAGTTGACACTATGGGATCTTTGCCCTGTAAAACACATTTCCATATGTTTTCCTTTGTTCGTTGGTGACCTCCAACCATCTTCTTCTCAGGCTATCTCCTGTACTCCTTACAAACAAGAGCCGCGCAAATAATCTTCCAGTGGACTTTGTTCTTGCAAAGGCTGCCGATTGTAACTGAATGTGAATTCTAGTGGAAGTTCAGAAATGAATTTTTTGAAATTAGCACCATGAGCTGCTTCATTCTTAGATATGAACTTGTCTGATTCCTTGTGCCCATGCTCTCTAAAAAGTTTCTGGTGCTATGACGTACTGGTCATTTATGCCTTCTTCATTTACTTGTTGGAATGATCATGTATTGCATGTTTAATTTCATCTGTTGTTCTTTTGAATTGTTTCAGTCTTAGCTGTTATTTTGGTGGGATTGCTCTATGGGTTCTTCATAGCAATAATCTGTGGACAGAGGATCAATGAACGACACTACCATGTCCTTGCCAAACAAGAACTAACAAAGGTTCCCTACTTGTATAACTCATTCTAAATAATTTCAGAAGCTTCCCTGGCTTAAAAATTAAAAGACATTTGATGTAAATTTCAAATTTTCTGATATTGGTTTCATTCCAGGAATACGTGGTAGAAAGTCGAGAAGGTAATAAGAATCCGCCTGAGCTTGATCCAAGCCATGTCACAGAGCTAAGGATGTTGGGACTCTATTAGGGTGAAATATGCTTCTTCCATCGGGTTCTCTAGTAAGTGGATTCTCTGTTGATGTCTATTTCATCTTATTTTTATTTTTTACTACCATAAGAGCAATAATAAGTAATGATAATGATAGTACTTGGGACAAAATTCCTGTCTGTGAGCAATTTAAGCCTTACTTTTCTTCTCTTAACAGTCAAATTCTCCATTTCTTGCCAATCAAGATTTTCTTCTGTTAGCGTCTCCACATTCTTGTGAAAGATAAGAATGGGCAAGAATTCTTGCAGATTCTCCCTATTAGTGGGACACTTGAACGAGGATAAGGATAAGAATAGACTTCAAAACATTCATAAGTGACGGTAATTGATGGTTCTTGGGCTTATGATGAATATGTTTGAACCCAGAAAATTATCAGAATTTCATCTAAGTTAACCTTTCCCAAATAATAGGGTGAGAGAAATCTCGAGTCTTATCAATTCTACCTTCTTTGGAAAATAACAATCTGATAAGGAAACATTAAGAATCCTCCCTCTTTACACCCCAGTGAGCCCCAGCATAGCTGCATGTGGGTGCACAATTGAATCAGATCACGGACATTCACTTCTATTAAAAAGAGTGAATGATGAAATTTTAGTTACATTTCCTAGTATTCATATTGAGGAACTCAAATTGCAATTGAATTCCAACTAGAAAGCAACGCAAGTGCAGTTTGGAGGTTACTCCCTCTACAGAATGCTATGTAAGGTAATTACAATTTGTTCATTTCTACTTGGCTGATTATTGACAACACTAATCACAGTCATTTCTCCCCTAAATTCTCCTCATAATCATGGATTTGGCCAAAAACTGACCACTTGTGGATGTGGATCTCCACATCACTTTGGTTGGAGAGAGAGAGAGAGAGAGAGAGAGAGAGAGGTCCCATTCCATTAATCACATGGGCCACTGATTTCCCCATTTATATGTTTTCTCAATCGTTATGGATGGGTGTGTAGACGACAAGTTTCATCCTCTCAGTAGTAGAGAGGGTTCAGATTTTCCAACGCACATACTCCCAATAATAGGAATCGATAGTACAAGAGAAGAATCGATAGCATAAGAGAAGATTCATTTCTATATTTCTGTCAAGAAATGTGATCAAATCTGGTGGCTGTATCTGAACCATTTCTTTCCTGTCAATGTGTCACGTGTGGAGAATATCTGACCAGTGCAAAGTGTGGGCCATACCATGAAGACAATATTGTTGGAAAATCAAGCCAGTTTGCACAGTGGGTGGGACGCACCAGTATGCTGAGCCATAATAGTGGTTGTCCATTGATTTTAATTGTCCTTGATGAGTAGTGACCATCATGGTATGCCTCACCCTTTTTAATAATGAATCTGATACATCCAACATGTTGGAAATGTTGGCAGCATATGAAAGTTCAAATACAGCCGTTGTCTGTGATCATTTTTCATTCTAAAAATTGATCCAATTTCAGTCATGCAACCAAACACAGCCGTAGGCCTGAACTGGTAGCCATAAACGCATCATGTTGACATCATTTCCTTTTCCTGAATAAGTTGATAATTTCATTCTCATATTTTCAGAGGGGATCTCCAAACTGAATGAGACTGGAGTGCAAGCTTAAGAAGATTCAATGCTTTTTTTTCTATCATGGAAAGAGAACAGTGACCAGTCTGTCACCACACCTCTCACGTCAAAAGGCGCTTGAGTTTGAATTTCTTTTATTTTGTTTTATTTTATTTTTCAATTATGAGATTTATTATTAAAAAAAAAAGAAAAAAAGATTCAATAGGAATATGTGTAACTGGTCCCATTGTACCGGTTATTTGTGTTTTGTTTGAGGTGTGAGGCTATTGAAGAAAGTGTGTGATGAGGAGTCGTCTTTGAACTAAGGTTCATGGTAGATGATGAGTGGCATATACGTTGATTTGATTCTGTGATATTTTCCTCTCTCTAGCATCATCTGAGAGCAATGTACAAAAAAAAGTGTGTACGTGCAAACATAGTAACTAACTCTCATTGTAAAATTTAGGATGAAATAGGTGGCCAAATCAATTGAATGATTGATCCATATGGCTCACTAGTCTTCTTCGGACAAATCTCTTTTATTCTTCTTTACTTTTTCTTTTCCCCCCCTCAGTCATTTGTAGGGGGTTTGTTATACAATGCTCGGCTGCTGCTTGTGGTATGGAAAAGTGTAAAAAAGATTTGTGAGGTGTTTTCATTGGTTGGGCCTTTTCTACTGCTCAGATAGCAACAGTAAGTAAATTGTGGATGCGAACGCTACTGTTTGACTTAAAAAGTTAAATCATTCAGAGGATTTGCCAATTCGTCTTTTTTCTTCTTTTTTTTTTTTCTTGAACTTGTCCCAAGTATAGTGTCGATATAAAAAAGACTAATAAACAAACACACGAACGCATATATAAAATCCGTGCATTTCGCAAATCCATACTCTCTCAGAGCCCTCACCTCATAACCAGCCCTTTTTTCTCTTTAGGAATCCCATGAGGACATAAAGAAAGGATAGAGAGAGCAATTGGTTCCCATAACCATTCAATGGGGCAGTACTTTTTCTGGTGTGGGTCCAACCCAACCAACCACATGCTAGGGATGCCTCAGGAACTCGGAACCTTGGATCTTGTCGGCCCTCTCTCTCAAGTTTAATGAGGAAAAAAAAAAGGAAGAGATTTTAAACCATTTGACTCTTTTGCCAATTCTGATATGGAAAGGTGTCTACCACAAACACGGTAATAAGACTTTTGCAATCCTCTCAGCGTTGTTACATTATTTTGGGCGTTGGTGGAAGGGAGTTTGCCTCCACTTTAGTTGGGATGAAAATTGGCAGATACCACACCCCACATGTGCAGAGAAGAGAGCCCTCATATTTGGGGATTCCATAATTCCTCGTGTCCCAGCATTTACACACACACAATATCATCCTCTCCCATCAGATTGGCTTTTTTCCAGCATATCCCAGTTTTCACTACTCAACCAGGCCCCATCTTGATTATGGGTCTACCAAATGCTTCCCGCTGCTAAGCAATTTCACTCAGAACCGCTACCAATTCAAAGCATCCCATAAAGACCCAAATGCTGCTGCAACTAAGGGAGAGAATGAATATATAGCTAATACATTTTATGTGGAGAAAGTGAAACATGTCAAATACAAACAAGGCAGAGCTGTCTTTGTGAGGCATCATTTCGGAGAGATTTTTTCTTCTTTTTTCTTTTTTAAAATTCAGAGACGTGGGAACAGATGTACCGTTCAAGGTCATTATCACCACCATCTTTCATCTTTACAGCTCTCCCCCCTTCCTGTTGCTGCAGCCCTTCTCACTTCGAATATATACAAAGCAGCTGAGCCTGCCAAAAAACCCAAATACACATTTAAATTTTACTTAGATTTTGTAAACCTACCTCTGAATATTTTAGTATTATCAACTGCAGCAGTTTAAAGATGAGATGGGCAGAGCAATTGTTGTTCAGGTTCCAGTTCCAGTTCCAGGCAAACCTTGATCAGACTAAAATTACAACATTCAACTATCGTACAAGGAGTCGTGGCATATGCAGGCCCAGAGCTATGCACAGTATATGCGGGTTTTCGGTTCTGACCCATGCTTCACTAATCCAGACTGGTCATCTATCCGTGCCACAGATGAGCCGTGCCTGGGAAAAGCTACTCAATGGAACCACTTTAGGTCTTCAAATTTCAATGTCGTCTGAAGATTGGGATTACACTCCAACTAAAAGCAGTGAAGGTTTGAGAAGTCTAGGATCTTCCAACAAGGGATACTTTTTGTTGTTCTGCCAAGCATGTCAACAGAGAGAGAGAGAGAGAGAGAGAGAGAGAGAGAGAGAGGCCTAACAGAAACGATGGTCTAGGGTTACTGGAGCATGGGCCCCACTTGTGATAACTGAAAGTCCATGTGTACCATGCAAACGTATCAGCCATGTCTCCTATGAATTCTCGTGGGTCCAATGGTAACCGATGTGCCTTCCATCCTGAAGAAATAGAAGCGAACAGACTGATGATGCAGATACATCCTGGGAAACAGGAGAAAAGGTATACCACCATCGCTCCGCAACCGAAAACGGCTACATAAGAGGACAACGGGCTGAGAAGAATTCTGGGTAATTCGGCTGCAACCGAGTGCCACCTTCGGTGCAACCGAAAGTGTCCAAGTCTGTCTAATGACTTTCCTGTCTAATTCGGTGCGACCGAAGACTAGCCCATTTCTGCTCATTTTATGATCGTTGGAACCTGATTCCTTTATAAATGAGATCTGGTCTGGCATTTTTGAGGGCTTTCAGTGCAAATTCCCCAATCATATCCCACATCCTAAGCTTCATATTCCATGAGATTTGATTCATCTTCTTGAGCTTTAACACTCCAATGAGGATTCCAACCTCAATATTGAAAATGAACTCAAACCTCCACCATTTTCTAGAGTTTAGAGCCAACATGTATAAGTATATCCTTGTCTTAATCCTCTAGAAGACCCTTCTAGGTGAATCCTCTATGCTTTACAACTTTCCCTAGTTGTAGGGGATTCTACCCACATCTCATCACCTTGGTCACCTCAAAGGAGCACTACATGCAATGTGTTTGATCATGAAGCTAAAGCCTTGACAAAGCATCGGCATCTTGATCGGGGAAGCAAATGAGAGTTGATTGAAGCACATGATAGTATCGACCAAGTAACCCAAGACGACACATCAACGGGGCTCAATTTGGCAGGTGTCATTGAGTGAGTCCAAGTACACTCATTCTTTGTGTAGGATTGAATGTAAGAGTTTAATTGCCAAACTTAACTAAGTTCTTATGTATGACCCAAATCAAAGTCCTTGTGTAGGCCACTGGATACAAGTGTGTACGTGTTAGTCTCTGAGGAAGCGTCCGACGGGAGTAAACGTAGGTCATTGGAGTAAGACTGAAGTTGTTGGTTAGCCGATAGAAAACCAACTCAAGTCTCTTGTGGAAGCCTCTAGCGAGAGTGTACGCTAGGGTCCTTGTGTAGGGCTGTAAAGGTCAGATGTGAACTTGATTTAAAACCTCCGATAGTGAAATCCAGTACACTCATGGGTTGAGTGCGTTCACTAGGAGTGGAATAGGAAAACTAAACTACTACACAAGCTTGTTTTTGGGATTGTCTTTGAGCACTTGTTTAATTATGCTTATGTGATGAATGTTTAATTATATGTATTAGGACTAAGAGTCGAGCGTGTTGGTACTCAACCCTAGCCCGAACCAAGATTCCAATACTTACCAAACCCAACCTCGGGTTGGGAATTCTCAACCCAAGAGGGCTCGGTCGGGTGGATACATGCTAATATTTCCGTTTTTACATTAGTCTATTATATTTCAATACACGTCTTTTTTTTGTATCTATGATTTTATTAATTATATATGTAGTTATTTATCGTAAAGAACTTCATTTTTTTTTTCTAAACAGACAAGTTAAAATATAGGAAAACTGCTCTAAGAGTCGTGTTGTGTAACATGCAATCTATTTGGGAGAGAGAAATCCGACGTATCTTGTTAGCTTGAGTTATTTGAGACCAGACGGCAGTGGAATTTCTTGTGCCTCCAACACAAATGATCCACACTCAATTATATTTTATAAGTAACTAATATATCGATTGGGTTTGGGTTCAGGTTGGGTTGGGCAACCCGAGATCTCAACTCGAGCCTAACCTAAGTTTTATCGGGTTAGTGTTTGTATAGCCCAAGCCCGAGTCAGAACCCAATACATCCTTCCCAAGCCCAACCCAATGTCGGGTCGGCCACGGGTCGATCAAGTTGAACCCGCCTGACTTTCAACTTAATATGTATGCATGATTAGATGAATGCTAGGAGTTGATAGGTAACATATCCCACACACGCAGGTACACTATCATGTTGATAGACTGGTTGCTTAATTGCCACATCTTTTGTAATATACGTGTGATAGGACCCTCTATTGGCTTGAAAGCCTAAGAGTTAATTGACTTAGTTTAATTCACATATTAGTTTAAGTAGGTAATCATGTTTAAAAGGCAAAAATTTTATTTGGTCCTGATCGCCCTTAGTTCTGCCAAGCTTCCACGCATAGCCCGTGGGTCCACCATGTGTAATTTCAGAGGTTCATTCTTCTTTGGCTACCTCATTCAGGTGTAAGGTAGGTTCCCTTCCTACCATTTACCTGGGCTTACCCCGGTGTTTTGGTAAGCCCCCCATGTTGCTATGGGTTAGAATTCTCGAAAGGATGGAATGGAAACCTTCCACGTGGAATATGAATATGATATCGTTGGGTGGGAGATTGGATCTCATTAAGGCTTCCCTATCTAACCTCCCCATCTATTTTTTTTAATCTTTGTTTAGATGCCATAAATTTGTGTCTATTAGAATTGATAATCTGCGAAGAAAATTCCTCTTGGCAAGGTGGATCAAAGGAAGGTAAGTTCCTTCTTCTTAAATGGAAAGAGGTTTGCACCCCGTAAATATGGTGTGTCTAAGTCTGGTTGGAGTCTCAATTCTTCCCTTTACTGAGCCTTGTTTTTATGGAAAGGCATTGCCAAAACTGCCCCTGCCATGCTTGAAAGAAGTTTTTTCATGCTGGGAAATGGCGGAAAAATCATATTTTGGCTTGACATTTGGTGTGGGAATGTGTCCCTTGCCCAATCTTTCCTTGCCTTGTTTTCGATCTCTTCCACTCCGGAGGTGGCTGTTAAAGATTGTTTCTATCTCGAGGGGAGTGTGGTGTTTGGATCCTCCCTTTCCATAGAAATCTCACAGATTTTGAAATTGAAGAGTTTACCCGCCTCCTCTTTTTTTTGGAGAGTATTCCAAGCTCTTTTCCCTCTTCTTTGGAGGACTGTTTGTGCTGGAAATTGTCGCCTACAAGATCGTTCTCTGTGAGATCCTTTTACAAGTCCCCGTCTGCTTCTTCCTTCTTCGCTCCTTCTCATACTAGCCCAATTTGGTCGTACGGAGTACACCTAAGGTTGTCGCTTTTGGATGGCTTGCGGGTAGGAAAAGGATACTCACAATCAACAATCAGAAGAAGAGAGGAATGCACATTCCAAATGCCTGCGCGCTTTGCCTTCAAGCGGAAGAAATTGTAGACTATCTTCTTCTACATTGCCCATTCTCTTCGGATATCTGGTGGAGTGTCCTTTGTCTCGCTGGGGTCTCATGGGTTATGCCGTACTCTACAGATGATCTTCGTTGTGCTTGGCATGCAGATTCTGGACGACAGCTCAGCAAAAGGAATTCACATATCATTCTTCTTCTTGTCTTTTGGGCTATCTGGGCGGAGCGCAACAATTGCTGCTTTAGGAATTCTTGAGTCTCAGCAGCGGGAGTGTTCTCCAGAGTGCTAGTTCTGTTTCAGGATTGGCCTCCGTAATGTTGTTTTTGCCGGGTTTGGCTATCGTGGGTTAATTTTTTTGTAGTTTTGGTTCTCTTGTTTTCTGTAGTATACTTTTTTTTCTTCTTCTTCTTCGTTTTTCTTCTCTTTCCCTGTAGTCTTTGTTATGTTTGTTCCTTTCAATAAAAATTTCATCTTTAAAAAAAAATAAAAATAAAAAAACTCATCCTTGATTTGGGCAGCCATGGTTGTCGACCACGGTTGTGAGGGGGTAAAAGTGGGGGAGAGAAAGTGGTGCAGTTGCCACGATGGTGGGTGGGTAGAAGGGGGAGAGAGAGAGAGAGCTCCTCTCTCTCTCTCTCTATTTTTTTAGGTAAGTATGATGTTTACCAAACAAGTTATCCACTGAATCAGTAGAAACCGAGATCATTTGCTTGAGGCATAAGTAGTTGAAGCAAATGACTTATAATTCAAATGGGCCCCAGGGGTATGTCACTTGCGACACACATGGAGGGAGCATAGAAGAGAGAAAGGGAGAGAGACACGAAGGGAAGTCAAAGGATGTGGCTACACCCCAAACACACACACACACATTTGACCTATCTCCCCTTTTTCAGTGTTATGGCCCACTCGAGTTTTGGATCTGCTTCGCTTTTTAGCTAGTGTCCTAGCACAAGGATGCACAATAGATGTCCGGAGTGGATTTCATACGGTCATTATTGTGGGCCCCACATAGCCTTTGTTGCATGGCTCCCTAGTATTACTGTCTGGGTAGGCTTCATGCAAGGAAGAGGAGAGTAGGTTACCATCATAAAGAATCAGTTGTGGCATAATCTAAGGTATGTAAAGGCTTTTTGCAGGTGAAATCTGAACCATATGTTAGATAACAGCCACATTTTGTTGTTCCCAACATACCGTGACTTAAAACGTTTTTTCATACCCTTTCAATATAGAATTCTCCACCATAGGAAAAATATTTACATGGGCAAAAATGTCCAAAAACTGGTGGTAGTATATGTATTGTCAATAAGGAAGTCAGTGATATCTACCACCTTGTGGAGCTCAAAGAAGACTGGGGAATTGCTTAATCTAAGGGACAAGCAGTGAAGCACATTCACGATTGAAGCGAAAACAATTAGGGACTATGGAACCTAATAAATAAATATTCAATACATGAATTAGGGACCATGGAGCCTAGTAAATAAATATTCAATACCTGACAATAGTTGTTAGTCGTTACTCACCATGATGCTAATTTTTGTCAAATGCAAGTCAGCCTTCTTCATCCTCGGAGTGTGAGGTCTTCTTCTTTGATCTTCTCTTCACTGGATGTGGTGACGCACCTGCAGTTGGACGTTATTGGAATTAAGCAACCAATATAGAGAATCCATTCTGGAACTTTTCTCTCCCATAACACCTATTGAGCATATGCTCATTTGCTCAAAATGCATATCAGAGAGCGACAAACAACTATAGAAATCATGAGACTTTTGACATATTGAGTAAAAAGAGAGATAAAGCCTTGCAGAGATGGAGACATCTATGGTTCCAACAGAGAAGAGGGCGGACATCATTCAAGCATCCATTCCTAGCATAACAGTTCTGACTTTAAATTAATCTCCAACTAATGCACTACAGAGATTCATCGAAAACATTTTTACATCATAGCTCCTGATGGCACTTAAATCCAGTTTAAAATGCATATTAGTTCTAATTCATGTTAACTGAAATGTGCATCCATCCAGCTCATTAATGACATGGTAGTGCACAACCCCAACTAGCCCGGAGAGCCAAGCTTGAGTTTTGCCTGGCTGGCCCTGCCTCAACTGATTATGTAATCCACCATAAAGGAGTAAAAGAAAAAAGGAGCACTCAACATCGACCAAATGATCTAAAAAATCTTTTTTTTTTTTTAAATAGCAATGTGGAATCTTGATACAGGGACTTCTACATAGTGCTTGAACATCATAGACTGCATGCTTCCTAATCGAAAATCCCAAAGCATCATTTTTGTGAGCCCAAGCCTTTTGTGGTGACTATGGCCATGCCAAGGGCAGTGCTGCTAATATCACCTAAATACCACAAAACATATCATTAAGTTATTCAAATTTAAGATCATCATCTAAGCCTTATCCCAATTAATTGGGGTCAATCCAGCTGTCCAGCCTCCTTTGCTCCGCCAGAGAGCATAACAAGTGCTAATGTATCTGCATTATTCCCAGACGCATACCACCAGAATGGCTATTAGATGGTGAATTGCCTTCATGCTTATGATGGTTGGCTGTCAACTAAAAGTTTCATGTAATAAACTTTTGTTTACTTGAATATGGAGGGGAAAAAAAAAAGTGACAGAGAGAGGGAGAGGGTCCATTCCAACATTTCTAAGTTTCTTCACGATTTCAGTAACGAAAGTAAGAGCTAAATAAACAAAAACAAAGTGCATGGTGCTACATTCACAACCATGATAAAACCCTGATATAATGTCTTTTACAAAAGAATTATGTTCCCTCAAGCTAGACAATATGATGCAATCGCACACCATCCAACAAGTGCACATTCCACACACGTGCCAAACTGCCACAGGATGTCCTTCCTTCCTCAGGACACCTCCAATGCTGGACACAGACATGGCCATTGAAAAGCTACACGTTCGCCTGTTAGATCCAAGCCCCGAAGTAAAAAGGGCAAAATCATTATTTCACACAAAGGAATCTTTGCTTTCCATTGTGGTCCATAGAACTGACAAGCGCCTGGGTGCTTTTTCATTGGCCATGTCAGGGGGTCGCGCCCTCCAATGCCTAACATGGGATGTGTCACAATAGCCTCATCTCATTGTCAAAATCAATCAACAAAATTCAATTCACCACAAACCTATACATTGGAAAAGTAAATCAACTCTTTCTCGTGATTTCAAGGATACTAGCAAAATCAAATATACTAAACTACCAAATGGAGCATTCTGATGCTCACTTGGACCAAATTGCAACAATTTTTTTTTTACTTTCTTTTATCAGTAACAAGCAGTTCAGTAACGAAGCAGCCACAGAAGCAGAAGCGACCACATTTAGTTCACAATAATGACCAAAACCCTAACTACAAATCCGTTTGTTTCAATTCAGGACTAGGATCAACCATAACGATATTTCAGGGTAAGTCTGGATCACTTCCTCTTTATCCAATTGAGTTATTAGAAATTCATTTCGGCTAAGAATCCAAACGCACCCAGTCAAGGGTTCGAGTATCCGTAGGTGGTGAAATTCCACTAGCGTGAGTGTGTGGGGTGTGTGTGCGTGTGTAATTAAAAAAAAAAAAAAAAGAATCCAAACGCACGCTCACCAAACTTTCTACAATTCAACGGATTAAAACATTAAAAACCTTCTAAAATATCAAATTTATATAAACAATCAATCACCTAAAATTCACACGGATCAAGAAATCAACACTATCCATAAAAGATTGACAATTTCCACAAATCTACAGACTAAATCATCCGAATTTCACCTAAAATCACCCAAATTCAGCATGCAAACCCGGGATTGAGATCCGACTCACCTTCAACGAAGTATGATGCGGAGGGCCACCCGCGGACAGTTGACAGCGACAGCGTCTCCTCCTCAGTCAGGGGGTTGGCAAGCCGACCGACGAGCTCAACGACACCGAGCGGCCGGGCCCGTGGTGGGACCCAGTAAGACGATCCGGGGATGAAGGGGAGCCAGTCAGGCGCGGATCGCCGGACGATGATCCCGTGGATGGCGTCCTCGAGGCGCCGCATCCCGAGGACCTCGATCTCGGCGTCCGATTCGAGATCTACCTCGATCAGCTGTGCAGATTGCGACGATTTCTCGGATCGGTTCGAGCGGTTTCGAAGATTCAAGAGGCGATGGGAAGATGGTGAGAAAGGGATGGATTTCCGAGCATGGAGTAGGGTTTGGGAGGAGAGAATTCGAGCCATCTGATCTGATCCGAGTCTGAGAAAGAAAGAGAGCGCTACTTATAGCCTCCTTCCAGCCAGTTGGAGATGTGTACGGCTTTCTTCTGGGAGGGACACGTAGCAGGAGCGTGGGAACAGGAAAATGCCTTAACTTATAAAAAATCCACTCCGTCCATCGTATAAGTGGGTTACTTTCACTGATGTGGGAGAAATACATTAACTTATAAAAAATCCACTCCGTCCATCGTATAAAGAATTCTTTTGTATATTGAATTAATAAATCATTATGATTTAACTATTAGGTGGACCATTCAAAAAATTTAGAGCTAAAGCTTCTAGATTTACGTATTATGGCCTACCTTAATTTTAGAATAATGTTACTTTTGGTTCATTATATTTTCCTAATGAGTTACTTCGGATTAATGGATTAGATGTCATATAAACCCCACAGCAGGTGCTACAGAGAGCTATTGACGGGCGTTTGATCGAAACCGTTTCCTGTGGTGGGACATGTATGAGGATTTTTTATCAATATTTTGTATTCAATGGTTAAAATGAGTCATCATATCTTATGTACGGTTCGGATCTAACTAATGTTAATTAGATGTCGCTATCGGTTTGCGAAAGTAACCCGATAGTTACCAAGCGCGAGTTGCCATAGGCCAGGTCATTTGGAATGAGATAGAGGTGGACGCGGGTCCGTGGGATGAGCTGGAGGTGGACGCGGTTGCGTGGTGACCCCGCACTACGTACCTGGTGCCAGGACTGCATGGGCCCACCCATCGTAATATCTGTGTTTTATCCGAGCCGTCTATTTGTTTTTTCAGATTATTTTAAGGTATGGGCCAAAAATTAAAGCATATCTAAAGTTAAAGTGGGCCACACCGAAAGAACAATGGAAATAACGATGTTGGCCGTTGAAACCTTATTGGAGCTTACAGGGATATTTATTTGTCATCCAACCAGTTGATAAGGTCGACCTGGAAGAAAGGAAAACGCATATATCATCTTGATCCACAACTTGTGTGTCCCTTGAGAAGTTTTCAACGGTAGATATCAATCCCCACTGTTTCCTATGGCGGGTCTACATTAGCCCTTTTTTTTTTTTTTGCTTATTTCCTAAGAGGAGCTGGAAAAACGGATGGACGGCGTGGATAAAACACATACATCACGGTGGGCCTCAAAAGAGTCCGGATATCACATAGCTATTAGATTGGGTCAGCACGCAATCCGCGTTCCAGGTAGAAAACGATTGGATATGATCCCGTAGATACGTCCTTCATCTTACACCATCGATCGCTTCTGGCCATTGATTTGGCGGATCCTATCATAGATGGCTCGCATCTGAAAAGTAGACTGATATGGTGGTCCTTGGAATCTATACATGGCCTACAAAGCAATGGTGGAGGAAATAAGTTGATAAAGGCCTAGATTCGTCAAAGTTGTATAAAACTATACATATATTCTGGGTCCCACAACTTGGACGGTCTTGATTTACATATGCATCCATCATTCTTTTCTATGAAGTGGGTGTTTACCATTTTACAGTACTGCCAGATGTACCATATTATATTTCTCGAGATCGACGACGTGGGCAGATGTGCAGGGTAGGAACGCGGCACGAAGTTACCGGTGGGACTAACGTGCGCTGGGTTCTTCAAGGTTGAAACCGTGGGTCTATCGGTCGAGGCGGTTCCCTAAATTCCACACGCGTGCTGAGAGTACGCATCCACGCGCAGGTACATGTGAAAATATATAAAGGTATGTGAGATCTGGACTTTCCATAAGGTTGGTAATAATTTCTAAATTTCCTTCTGAAAAAATCAGATAATTTCACTACTTTCGTGGGCGATAATGTAGAAAGTAAACTGACGGTTAAATCTATCCATTCATTTATTTTGATTTTCTGTGGCCTATCTGATGTACAAAATGATGTGATTTTTAAATACGAGGAATATAAACATCTATATAACCTGATGGAAAGATCAGATCTGATATACTTGCCACAATGTGGCAAATATACATGCGTGTAGATGTGATGGGTTACCCACACGCGGAGTGGATATTCTCCTAGGGAAGACCGACCTGTCCGGTTGATTGACTCGCTTGATCCACGGCACGTTGCGGACACAA
This sequence comes from Magnolia changhungtana, assembly GCA_030180095.1. Taxonomy (NCBI): domain Eukaryota; kingdom Viridiplantae; phylum Streptophyta; class Magnoliopsida; order Magnoliales; family Magnoliaceae; genus Magnolia; species Magnolia changhungtana. The sequence goes on along the minus strand of JASAUF010000630.1, from coordinate 7,478,946 downwards.
CGTGAGCTAGAAGGGAGAGCGGATTCTGTAGATCCCCAGATGCACTGAGCTGAGTAGGTTCCTGGCTGTGGGGACCTCCTTGATGTATTCTATTTACATCCACGCCGTCCATCCGTTTTGAAAATTCATTTTAAATGTGATCCCAAAAAATGAACCAGATTCAAATCTCATGTGAACCACACCACAAGAAATAGTGGTGGTTGACCATTAAAACTTCTCGAAGGCCAAAAAACTTTTGGATCAAGATGATATTTTTGTGGTCCCTTCATTAATGTCTTTTGACCTTACCAACAGGTTGGATGAAAATAAGCATTCTGGTGGTCGCCCAAGAAGTTTTTAATGGTGGGCATTCACTCACCACTGTTTCATGTGATGTGGTCCATCTAAAATTTGGATCTTCTTCTTTTGAGATCAAGACCTAAATGATCTTCAAATGTAGATGGACGGCGTGGATGTAAGGAACATACATCATGGTGAGACCCATAGTCAGGGATCCACCCACCTTGATGCATCCGAGGATGCACCAAAGCCGCGCCGGCTAGAAGGCTCTGCCTGTTGGCCCCACAAAGAATACAAAATCGTAACGATATGTTGATCCCACCGTCTGATTAGTTGGTGGACAATAAAAAGATATTTCTTTTTTCTTTTTCTTTTTTTAGTAGCTAGCTTGGAACCAGCAAACTAATTGTTGCAGTCTTCCTAGTTACATCATGGCTTTGGGACAGTCCAGTCAGTTTATCTTGTCCGTTCATTGGGTCTGCTACACATTTTTGGGGCTACCATGTAAAATTTACAATGATTGCATCCACACCACCCATCCATGTTGCTAGATTATTCAAGGGTGTGAGCCCAAAAATGAAGTAGATCTAAATCTTAATTAGACTAGATCCAGGAACAGTAGAGATTGAGCACTTACTGCTAAAAACTTCTTATACCAGAGAAGTTTTGGATCAATTTGATACTTGTGTTCTCTCCATATCAAGGTCTGTGTACGACTCAGACAGTAGTGATCCCTCTGGTATTGTTGGGGTCAAGCTGTGTTGGCCTCACCCTGATGTGTGTCGAACATCAACACCGTGCATTTGATGGGTCCCCTTTGAATTATGACATATCTCAAAAATCAGCCGTATAAGGAACTCAGGTGGGCCATACCATCTAAAATCATGTGAAGACATGCCTAAAACATATAAAATCACTTGGTGGGGCCCACATAAAATTTGGATGCATCTGAAACTTGGTCTGACCCCTCATCCAAGTGGGACACACATAATAGATGGGCTGAATTTGTGAACGACATCTCGATGGGCCCAATAAATGATTATGAATGTTTTAATGGAGGGTTAGCCCTCTCAACTTCTGTATGTGGTGTGGCCCACACAAGTCATGGATTGACTTGATTTTTAAGCCCGAGGCCCACCATGGAATGGTGCATCTGACTGATAGGGTAGATGTTCGACACACATCATGGTGGGGCCCACACAACTCGGCCTCATGGGAAGTTCCCATAAGGTGGACAGCATAAAAACTTCCCATGACGTCGACCGCAAAGAACCATTTCCATATATATATATATATATATATATATATATATATATATATATATATATATATATATATATATATATAGGGGTGTACACAAACCGGGCTAGCTCGGTTAGCTCGCTCGACCCGGCCCGAAAAAGCCCGACTCGGCTTGACCCGGAACTGAGCTCGGGTCAAGATGGGCCAATTTTCTAGGCCCGAAAGTGAGTTCAAGCTGAGTTCGGATACCTCCCAATTTGGCCCGACTCGCCTCGGCCCGACCCGACCCGTGTATGACTGTATTTAATTTATATAAAATGTTTTATTTTATGCTTTGTCAAATGTATGTAAATGTCCTAACTAGTTAGATTTTTTGTAGAGTCTATAGTTCAACTATCTAAACCGTTGATCGAGGGCCTTGTAATGGGACGCGGATTACCTACCAAAGCCCTTCCCATGAACTTGTTGTAAGGTTCGAAACTGGCCCGAATTCGAAGATTTGAAACTGGCCCGAATTCGCACCGGGCCCGGTTCAGGCTGGAGATGTTGGCCCAGTGACCAGGCCCAGTCCGGTTCGGGCCTTGTGTGGCTGTTGAACGGGCCTGAATGGGCTGAGACTAGTTCGACTCGGCCCGACCCATGTACACCCCTGTATATATATATATATATAGGAAAATGCTCACCTGCGAACCAGTTCGTACATAGTACGTACGAACTTTTTTGAGAACCCATCATACGTGATGAATCTCGCAAATCTGAACCGTCCACATGAAGCAGAACTGCATGAAACCCTATAGTATAAAATTTTACTTTGGTCCAAAACTTTGGTGGACCGTGAAAAATGTAAACAGTTTCTTTCCTTGATTTGAATTTCTCTTTGTTATGGACGGTATGGATAAAAATTTTAGATAAAAGTAAAACTTGGTCCTGGGGGGTTTCATGCGGTTCTGCTTCATGTGAACGGTTCAGATTTGCGAGATTCATCACGTATGATGGGTTCTCAAAAAAGTTCGTACGTACTACGTACGAACTGGTTCGCAGGTGAGCGCTTCTCTCTCTCTCTCTATATATATATATATATATATATATATATATATATATATATATATATATATATATATATATATATATATATATATGGAAAAAGGTACTATGGTGGGGTGATTGAACAGCACTGTTAAAACTTTCAAGGGTCGTCGTAATGTTTATTTATCATCCAACCTCTTTATTAAGTCACATAGGCTTGAGAAAATAGAAACATCAGCTTGCTAGCCCTAAGAAGTTTTTAATGATGGCCATTCAATCACAACTATTTTCTGTAGCATTGTCTACCTGATATTTGAAACAGCCCCTAAAAATGGATGAATGGTATGGGTAAAACACATACATCATGGTGGGTCCATAATGGCTTGGAAAATGAACTCTCAGGAAAAGAAGTACAACTTATGCATGGATTGTGGGATCAATGTGATTTTCATGTTTTAACCATAAAAATGCATTCTGACCCAAACAAACGGTCTGGATCAACTGATTGTACTGTAAAATGATCCCAAGAGGTGTCTGTTTGGTTTTCCAATTTCTCATAAGGCTCTGTTTGTTTAACAATTTACCGTAGAAATTGCATGCATATGGTAATCATTACTTACCGACTTTGGCCCATGGAAGTAGACATGACGTCAGCACAAAGTCGTTGTTTCCAGCCAAAATTTCCCAATTTGTTTTAAATTGCAATGTGCATGTTCGCATGTATGATAGATACTTTATATTTATAATTATTTCTTTGCATCCATTGTTATATATATATATAATATGTTAGCTCGTTAGTACACCTACTGTCAGTTCACACTTCAGTGTTAGCCACCCGGAATCGATACCAAGACCTCAGTGTTGAAACTAAGATGGATCTGGGTTCCCTTGTATATATATTGACTATATGGATATCACATATATCATGGTGGGCCCCACAAATTTTTATCACATCAATACGCGATTGAGGATGATGGTGGCAAACCACGCAATCTACACCCTTGTATGAAGGCATGCATGCTTACATTTTCATTTTATTGATACAGCTCAACATGAGAAGTGTCATATCAAAGGTTTTTATTGATAGTTCCTACTCTTTCTTTTGGTTCGGTCCACTTGATTTTGGATCCCCTTATTTTTGGGCTCTTCCACTAAAATAAGCTAGCAAAATAGGTGAATGGGGTAGATAAAACACATACATCTTAATAGGGTCCACAGAACTTTTCTACCAGCTATGCGGCTTGTGTTAAGGTCATCAGTCAATTCATGTCCATTTTACTTTAGGGCGTGTTTGGCCGGACCAATCTCATGGGATTAGGAGGGATAGAATGGATTTTAAGGTAATGATGGTAGTGTCAGTGTTTGTCCCTCGATCCCATGGGTTTGGGATAACCCATGGGATATACAGCAGCCTGTTTGGACCGTCCCAAATAGATGGGTTTGCATCTACACTGCTTCTTGTGATGTGCCCCACTCACTGTTTTATATTTGCCTTAAAACAGGTTATGGCTAAATGTAGGCTGGTGAAAATGATGGACGGAGTGGATATCTCATTGATATCTTGGTGAGCCCCACATAGAGGTGAAAACTCACATCCTGAGATTGGTAGAATCCATGTTAGCTAAGGGTGGTGTTTACGAGAGTGAGGTACATCCCGCCAACCCAAACTGGGGATGGGATGAGATGGCGCAGGATAACCCTCCTGATCCCATCTAATACCATATCCAGCGCCCGGCCAAACACACACCATCAATTTGACTGCTATTGATTGGATGGTTAGGACTGCTTGATCGGTGTCACCGCAATGTAGCCCATAATTTGGATGATCTTGATGGCTGTAAATGAATGCTACATGTGACAGGAACGAATGAGTCCCACCATTTTCAATGGATGTAGATTGTGTCCCGCAAGGTGTTGGATGCACCGGGTGTAGCACTACTTTAAAAAGAAAAAAGTGCCATGTGTGCGTGTATAGGTGTGAAATCCAATAAAAAAAAGTAAAATAAAAAATAAAAATAGTAATTTTATACAAAAAAAAAAAAAAAAAAAAAAAACAGAAAATATATTTCTCCATTATGAGTCCCCACGCATGATAAGTTCACGTGACACTTTTTTCTCTGGTGCTCCAATTTTCAATACCGTGGTGACTTAATATATGAGATGGAGAGCTCCAAGAGGATAAGTTCACCTTTTAAATTACCTCAATGCCCTTTATTTCAAATTAAAGCTCTACCATATCCTTTGATAATGCATGGATTTAGCAACTTGGAAAGTTTAATAATCGAGTAACCAAGGGCAAATCTTATGGGCTCAACTTTGGCCAATTCATGCTAAATACATGTCACCATACCCGTTTTTCCTATAGCCTATGAATCTAGGGCCATTTTTTGCGGTAATCCACACCGTTCGTATGATGGGCTAGGCAGTGAGTGATTGATGAACATAACAGTTTTTGAGATTGAAAGACCCTGTTGATGGCCCACAAAAGAACATTTAAGGGATAATCGCTCATATTAAAAGTAAACGAGTTTGCACTAGCCCGACTTCCATGAGGAACATGCATTAGATCGACCTGTTCATCAGATGCAGAATTTCCCTCTCTTTTTCTTTTTCTTTTTTCTTTTTTTCTTTTTCCCTATCTCAATTATTTCTTATGGTGTAGTCCACCTTGTTGGCGGCCTTGCACAAAACCTTAGGATCTAGCCCTCCAGAACAAACCAGAATTATGGATAATAAAGCAATGAAAATAATCAATGCATCAATCACACACCACACAAGAGATTTTTACGTGGAAAACCCTCAAAGAGGTAAAAACCACGGGACCTCGTCCAGATCAACAATCCACTATGAAGTAGAACGTTTACAACCTTCTTCACTCACGCAGGAGTGGATGAACAATAAGAGAAATAGAGAAAACGAAGAGATCTAACCGATTATGAGGACATAGAAGCGCTGAGATATAAATTGCAAAGTAGAAAAACCTCCCCGAGCATAACCTCCCTTCTATAAGCTTCCTCTCTCTCTTTCTCCATCTCTCTCACCTTTGATAGCCCTCTTGTATTTTTCTCATCAACACAATATCTGTAGAAAAATCCTAGGGACCCCTTTTTATAGTTTTAGGAAACTCCTTTTCGCATCCTAGTTGCGAAAGGACTTGCATCCTGTTGCGAAAGGACTTTCGCATCCCAGTTGCGAAAGGACAACGGGTCAAAAAAACTCATCAAATCTCCCCCTTTTTGACCCAGGAGGGATTCACATTCTTTAAGCCAGCCAAATTTCTACAAACCTCAAATTTGCCCTTAAGCAAGGCCTTGGTCATCATATCTGACCCATTATCGTCCGTGTGGACCTTCTCAAGCTGTAACACCTTCTGTTCCAAAGTATCCCTGATTCAGTGATACTGAATCTCTATATGCTTCGACTTGGAATGCTGACTTGGATTCTTGCTCAAGTGTATAGCACTTTGACTATCGCAATAGACCACGTGCTCCTCCTGCTTTAGGCTAAGTTCCTGTAGGAACCTTTTCATTCAAAGCATCTCTTTACATGCTTCTGTGACTGCAATGTACTCGGCTTCTGTAGTTGACAATGCTACGACCTTCTGTAACTTGCTCTGCCAAGAAACCGCTCCCCCTGCAAATGTGAACATGAACCCCGATGTAGACTTCCTGGAGTCTATGTCACCTGCCATATCTGCATCTGTGTAGCCCTCTAACACAGGTTTACCGTCACCATAGCATAGGCTCAACCTGGATGAGCCTCTTAGATACCGTAGTATCCATTTCACCGCTGCCCAATGCTCTTTGCCAGGATTGGCAAGATACCGGCTGACAACACCAACCGCATATGCTATGTCTGGGCGTGTACACACCATAGCATACATCAAACTTCCTACCGCTGACGCGTAGGGTATCTTCTGCATCTCTTCCACTTCGCCTTCGTCTTGGGACACTGCCTGTCGCTCAATCTGAAGTGACCATCTAGTGGAGTACTGACCGGCTTCGCTGCATTCATATTGAACCGCTCTAGGACTTTCTCAATATACCGCTCTTGTGACAGCCAAAGCTTCCTGCTGCTTCTGTCATGGGTTATCTCCATTCCTACGATCTGTCTAGCCGGGCCCAAGTCTTTCATCGCAAAAGACTTGCCAACTCCTGTTTCAGCCTGTCGATCTTCTTGATGTCTTTTCCCATGATGAGCATGTCATCAACGTATAATAGCAGAATTAAGAAATCACCATCTGAGAACTTGCGCGTGAACACACAGTGGTCCGACTCCGTTCTGTCATACCCATGTTTCAACATAAACGAGTCGAACTTCTTGTGCCATTGCCGTGGAGCTTATTTCAGCCCATACAAGCTCTTCCTCAGCCTACACACCATATGCTCCTTGCCCTTGACTTCGAACCCCTCTGGTTGGTGCATGTAGATCTCTCCTTCCAGGTCACCATGGAGAAAGGCAGTTTTAACATCTAACTGCTCTATCTCCAGATCCATGCTAGTTGCCAACCCAAGCAACACCCGTATGGATGTCATCTTCACCACTGGTGAGAATATCTCCTCGAAGTCTATGCCTTTTCTCTGACCAAACCCTTTCACCACAAGTCTGGCCTTGAACCTCGTCTGTGAATTCTTCTGCTCAATCTTCTTTCTGAACACCCACTTGTTGCTCAGAGCTTTCTTGCCCTTAGGCAATTTCACCATGTCATAGGTGTGGTTCTTATACAAGGATTCCATCTCCTCTTGCATAGCTTTCAACCACTCCCCCTTATGCTCGTCGGCTAGGGCCTCAGAATAATCTTCTGGCTCTCCCCCATCGGTTAGCATAATGTACTCATGCGGCGAGTACCTCTTGGACGGCTGTCTGTCCCTAGATGACCTCCTCACCTGTGGCTCAACAGGTGGATCAAGTGGGGGCTGCTCCCCTGGTCCATCTTCTGAAGGAACTCTCTCGTCCTCTGCACCTTCTGTACTCTCCCGTCATCAGGCACCACGGGAGGAGTAATCGGATCCATGTCCTCTAGCTCACCTGAACTAGGCTGGTTCTTCTCTGGCTTACCAATGTCTTCGATACACTGATCTTCAAAGAAAACCACATCTCTGCTCCTGACGAGCTTCTTCTCGGTCGGATCCCATAACCTGTAACCGAATTTTTCATCACCGTACCCTAAGAACACACACTGCCTGATCTTCATATCGAGCTTGGACCTCTCGTCCTTTGGTACGTGAACGGATGCCCTGCATCCAAATACCCTGAGATGACTGTACGATGGATCATGTCCAGTCTACACCTTCTCAGGTACTTCTCCATTCAACGGGGCTGATGGAGACACGCGTTTATCAAATACACCGCTGTGCGCATTGCTTCTCCCCAGAACGTCTTGGGCAACTTCGCATGGGATAACATGCATCTGATTCTCTCAACAATGGTGCGATTCATTCGCTCAGCTACACCATTATGCTGGGGGGTCTTGGGAACCGTCTGTTCATGCCGTATACCCTGGGACTTGCAGTACTCGTGAAAGTCGCCAATGTATTCACCACCATTGTCAGTGCGGATGCACTTCAATGGTCTACCTGTCTCTCTCTCGACCATAGCATGAAACAATTTAAACACACCAAAGACCTCGTCCTTGGATTTCAAAGCATAAACCCAAACCCTCCTAGATGCATCATCTATAAAAGTGACAAAATACAATGCCCCACCCAAGGTTTTTGTCCTCATAGGACCACAAACATCAGAATAAACCAAATCTAATGCATGCACTTTATTAACATGAGAAGCAGTTTTAATGAATGAAACTCTATGCTGTTTCCCTGATAAACAATCAAGACAGGTTTTGAGAGGCATACCTGTCACGTCTGGAAGGAGTTGCTTCCTCGCTAGTAGCTGAAGCCCTTTTTCACTCATGTGGCCTAGACGCCTGTGCCATATGTCAATACCTGAATCTTCCGCTGCGTTCAACCCACCCTTGCACATACTGACACTTGCCTTGTACAGGGTGCAACACTTCTTTCCTCTCCCCACGATCAACGAACCCTTGATGAGCTTCCATTGCCCACCAGCAAACCGGCTTTCATAGCCATCATCATCCAGCCTTCCCGTCGACATCAAGTTGAGGCGAAGGTCTGGGATATGCCTCACGTTCCTGAGAACCAATGTGCAGCCCACATCAGTTTTCACACAAATATCACCGACTCCCACGATCTTTGATACGCCAGAATTTCCCATCTTCACAGTCCCATAGTCACCTGACTTGTAGCTTGTGAAGGAGTCCCTGTGTGGAGTCGCATGAAAAGAAGCTCCCAAGTCTATCACCCAGTCGGTGCCCTGACTCGTAGCCGTGAGACATACATCGTGATCTGTAGAAAGAATAACTACCATGTCACCATCTGAAGCGACCGCAGTGGAATCAGATTCTTCTTCCTTCCCTTTTCCTTTCTTGTCGTTTTTCTTACCACGACATTCATGCTTGTAGTGGCCCTTCTTGCCACAATTCCAGCATTCAACCTCTTTTTTGTTACTCGACTTGCCTCTTGATTTATCTCGGGCCTTCCCGCCCTTCTTGTTCTTTCCTCTCCCCCGTTCCTGCGTCACAAGAGCCTCTTGCTGAGTAGACCCCTGAGACTTCCTCCTTGTCTCCTCATTGAAGAGACAACTGGTTACCTGTTCCATGGATATCTTTCCGTCTGGCGCGGAGTTACTTAGAGACACCACCAATGTCTCCCAACTGTCAGGCAATGAACTAAGCAATAGTAAAGCCTGCAATTCATCATCCATGACCATCTTCATAGAGGTGAGTTGGTTCACTATATTGCTGACCTCATTCATGTGCTCGGCCACAGAACCACCATCCTTAAACTTGAGATTTACAAGTCCCCTTATCAGAAATATCTTATTACCGGCTGTCTTCCTCTCATACAGCCCTTGTAATTTTAGCCATAGGACTTGCAAGGTGAGAGTTTCTGTAGACACATGGTGAAACACGGAATCATCCAACCATTGTCTAATAAACCCCACCGCCTTTCAGTCCATCTTCTTCCAATCATCATCAGTCATATTCTTGGATTTTGCTGATATGCCTGAGATTGGAGAATATAGGTCCTTGCAATAAAGCAAGTCCTCCATCTTAGCCTTCCATATGGTCCAGTTAGAACCATTGAGGCTGATCATCTTTGAGCCACCTTCCATAATTCAAAACCGATCCTACCCGTTCAATGAACTTAGCTCTAATACCACTTTGTTGGGGGCCTTGCACAAAACCTTAGGATCTAGCCCTCCAGAACAAACCAGAATTATGGATAATAAAGTAATGAAAATAATCAATGCATCAATCACACACCACACAAGAGATTTTTACGTGGAAAACCCTCAAAGAGGTAAAAACCACGGGACCTCGTCCAGATCAACAATCCACTATGAAGTAGAACGTTTACAACCTTCTTCACTTACGCAGGAGTGGATGAACAATAAGAGAAATAGAGAAAACGAAGAGATCTAACCGATTATGAGGACATAGAAGCGCTGAGATATAAATTGCAAAGTAGAAAAACCTCCCCGAGCAGAACCTCCCTTCTATAAGCTTCCTCTCTCTCTTTCTCCCTCTCTCTCACCTTTGATAGCCCTCTTGTATTTTTCTCATCAACACAATATCTGTAGAAAAATTCTAGGGACCCCTTTTTATAGTTTTAGGAAACTCTTTTTCGCATCCTAGTTGCGAAAGGACTTGCGCATCCTAGTTGCGAAAGGACTTTGCGCATCCCAGTTGCGAAAGGACAACGGGTCAAAAAAACCCATCACACCTAAGTTTTGAATCAGCCTGATTTTTGGGCCCCAGCACCAACACCACATAATGGGTGTGGTAGATCTCATTCACATCAGGAAAAGTCACCCAACGCTTTCGTCTGCGAAACACTTCCTTTCTAACAGTATTATTGCATAACAGTGTTATAAATATCACAGATGTTTTGAAAATACTGCAATAATATTGCAAAAGATACATGAGACGATATAATCTTGAGCTTTCGTAATATCGGCATATTTTATAATATTGTGTTTGATTGCAATAATATCGCGGAAAATAATAAAAACCTTTAAAATTTTGTTTTGTAAAAATACATTTGAATTTCAACTATATTGATTAATTTACAATAAATGTTTTTAAATGTTTTTATTTTCAACAGAAGAAAAGAGATTTTCTTCTGTATTCGTGGGAGTGAGGATTCTATGAGCATGAACTGAGGTACATTACATTTACATGATAAATGATACCTTGAGAAAACACCCATGTCATTACAGTTCTGCAAATTTTCTCAACCGTCCAATACGTAAGTGTCGGGACACCCAACATGCTTCCAATCAAGAGCAGACGCTGTTAAAGGTAGAACATGAAAAGTCATTAACAACAACTGCATTTTGCAACTCTGCAGAAAAGAAAAGGTGCACAACGACATTCAGAAGCATTTGGGAGAAGAGAGGAAGGAATACATGGATAAGTCCAACTGATGATCAGTAACTCCACACTCCAAAAAAAATTTACATTCACGGTAGGAGAAGAGAACAGATCACCTACAACCCGGTGTAGCTTATCTCGACCTACAACCCTTTTCTACAAAGCATAGGCAAATTGGAAACCAAAAAAAAAAAAGAGGGTTGTAGCATACAACAGATTGTAGACTATGATCCCTCCCAGCAAAATGCATACAGACTCAAAAACAACTTTACAAGACTGGAACACCCCTCAACCCCTCCCCTCCAATGGAATAAAAGAATCAAAGAATATAAAGCAATTGAGGTAAATGGAATTTTATTAGAGCAAACTGGGATTTCCCTGCGGTGCGCTCTGCGGGAAGCCGGTGAATGGGTCTCCAAACGGGTTGATGGTCCCCATTTGCATCTGCTGCTGCTGCTGCTGCTGAGGATGGTGATGATGAGTTGGGTATGGATGCGGGACCATCATCATTGACATCATATGCTGCTGTTGCTGCTGAGCCATTAAGGCCATCTGCACGTTGGGTGGGGGAGCAATGCCGTTCGACATGGAGAACGGGTCCTGCGAGCCGAACGGATTAGCATTCATCGCAACACCATACCCTACATTCTGTCTCTTCGCTTCTGCTTCATCATACAAGCTATCGAGCAACAGCTTGTTAAAACCACCAGCCTGGCAACGAACCGAACTCATGATACGATACAGAAAAGAAAGAAAGAAAAAAAAAAAAAATGCAGTTTTGAAAAGTCACGAGTTTTTGGAGGTGCAAAGCTTCAAAGATGAAAAAGGTAATTGGGTTGTCAACTTGTGATATACTAGATTAATGTGGCCTGGATGGGCCCACCTAAACATCCACATCAGATTATCACTGAGGTTACCAAATGGATGAGAAACAGGAAGAAAGAAAAAGAAGCGTCTAAATGCATCTTAAGGGTGCGTTTGGATGTAATATAGAATTGGATTGCAAATATGCATGCCCAATAAGGTGGAAATGATGAAACTGTGTTTTCCTTCCTTAACATTCATATTCAAGCTGTGGTCTCCAAATAGCAATTCCATTTCTTCCTCATTATGAATACTTGCCATTTCCTCTCGACTAAGAACATTGGCCATTCTTTTCAGTTGTGCACATCCAAAGGCAACCTACAGGCTTTTGCAGAAAATGGAGTGTCATTGATAAAGAGCGTATAGGTCTTGCAGGAGAGAGATCCTGTAGTCCTGATCATTTGAGTTTGAACAATGATGCACATTTCTATACCACAAAATGTCTGCCATGGCATCTCTGTCTCTCTAGATAACACATACGATGCTACGCATTCTTTCAAAAGCTTTCTCCATCCTAAAACAGGATACCAAATCATAAGCAGATGGTGAGCTGCTTATGATTGTTAAACAGGCATTGTTTGATGATGGTGGCTAATATCACACAGCAGAAACAAAAGATGAAAAGGTAAATAACCAAACTAAGATTGTGCAAGAAAATACAAACCAATTTGCTTTCGGTCAGGTGGCAGCTATTGCTACTAGGAGTCGAAACCAGTGCTAGCTCCCATCCCGAAGAACCCAACCCACTCAATGACAATCCACGAGGCTTCGAATCATCCCCTGCATTTTATTTTATTTTTTAATTCAAGGACTACAGTAAAACATAATAGAAATCAACCGCGGCATAAGAAACAAAAGCAAAACGGTCCCTTTGTGTGCCATGGCTGAATCAGTTGGGAATTCATGATTTTGAACAGTTGATGAGAGACCAACCCAAATCAATGGTGAGATAAGAACAAATACTACGTCTTTTTTTTTTTTTTTTGAAAGATGACTTCATTATAAAAAAACAAGAAAAGGAAATACAAGAAAAGAAAAAGACATCTGCTGAGAGAGCAGACGACCCTAAGCAACAAGGAAACTGAAATCATAGTCCTTAAGAGGAGGTACAACAGTTGCCCATTCTAGGATTAAACATTTCGCCCTATCTGAGACTGAGCCCACACAGTTTGAAGAATTCTCGAAACATCTCCCGTTTCTTTCCATCCAAACAGACCACCAAATACTACATCTTTATCGCAGCTTGTAATTTGGATTGGAAAAGGCTGGAAAACAGTATCCCTCTTAATGATGTTTTTTTTCTTCCCTGCTCCCACCCAAACAATCCCTAAATCAATTTACTGAAAAAATTCACTATGCAACCTACCAGGTGGTACTATGGCAAGAGCCATTGCGTTGCTTTCCTCAATTGCAGCGGCATCGGGATTAATCTCATTCAAGCCCTGTACAAGAAGTATGAGATGAATAGAGTTTTCGAAGAGACTTCAAAGGGATTGCAAAGAATAGAATCTAAGGGACGTGTGAAACTCACCAACAAATCTCCAGTGTCTGCAGCTGGCACAGGTGGTTGAATTGCAGGCTCAATGTTGAGCTGAGGAGGTTCTTGTTTCTCTTCGGCTGGTTCTTCATCATCTTCTACGGTGGATTTTGGACTCTCAGGAGGAGGAGAAGCTTCTGCTGGTTTGCATGTCACTACAAGGTCCCTATCCTGGTACTCCTGCTCCAGAAAAGAACCAATATTATCTCTCTTTTATTCTTGTAAGTCAATGGCGATGAGATTTTATTCAAAAGAAAAAAGGTAGAACTACAAAAAGTTCCCATCAAGGCAATCAATATGTAGAACCAGAACATAAATAATGCCTAGAAACACCTTCCTTCACCAGAAGATCTGCTGTGGAATTTTGTCACATACTATTAATAGGCTTCCTTCAGCATAAAGAAGAGTGATCCCATGTTTAAATTGACTCTCTAATCTTGAATGTGCAACCAGATGGCACCCATGGATGGACCACTGTCAGCAAATCGCATAGATTGGAAGATGTTGCATATGCAGTTGGACCCTTTGCATACAATGCTGACTGATGGCAATATTCTTGCTCACCAACCCTTTGTAGGTGACTGTTCGGGCAGTTGGGATCATCTGATCAGTTATATTTTCTAGTGTTGCTGATCCATGGTGGGATTCACCCAATGAAAGGTCTGGAATTTGGATCATGAACCACTCTGCCACATGTCCAGTTCAGGTGAGCACACCAGATGCAAAAATGGCTGGGCAGTGGTCAAGTGAGGTTATGTTTTAAATATAGGCTGGCATTTAGTAACAATCTTTACTCAAATCACTCAATTATTCAACAGTAACACGAGACCTCCCACTTTGATACCAATTTGATGCATGACAATTAATCACTTGCACTAAAAGCTCGGACTAATAGGGCATGGCGAATTAATCCCTTTATCTCAAAGCCCAGGTCCCAAATCCATGGGTTAGGTCCTCGGCCGAACCCTCTTCATAGGCCCCAAATCCATGGGTTCCGCCTCACATGGGCCCCAAATCCATGGGTTCCGCGGGCCACCCACCCCGAGTGTGCCCCTGCATCCCACAGGCCACCCCACTTAAGCCCAGTATGAAAATGTCCCCGCATTTGGGGGGGGGGGGGGGGGTGTTCTATTTTCTGGTAACAAGGTAGGCTCGCTAGTGGGAGTGGTGCAGAAGAGAGGACTGACACTATGTGAACTTCCATTTTTCTGGGTTTTTTTTTTTTTTTTTCCCACCCCAAATTGCAAGATATGGAAGTGGTAGTCCTGAATATATCTCACCAGAAATATGGTGATAGATTATCATGTTTGACTTGGGAACTGAGAATTACCAGCACTCTTAAGACATACTTCGCAGTTTGGCACTGGCCTATCTTATCACAAGAAGTTCTGCAATTTAAAAGACTGTAACAGTAGACATCTTTGCAATCTTAGAGTGTAATATCCCCATCTCAATGCTGCTAACAAAAAAATTTATGCCTCAGTCTAGGTATGAATACTGGCTCCCCCAAGTTCAATAAATTAGCAGATGCGTACCAGGGATGAATTCATGTTTACTCACCAGTCTCTGATTTGCAACAGAACCCGTACAAGGTGCCTCTCTTATATATTCCTCCATTGTTGTAAGAAATGAAGGAGGTGGCTGTCGAAAATGAGATGCATAAAGAACCATAAAAAAGACGTCCCAAAGTATGAACGACCAAAGTAATCAAATAAAAAAATTTACCCACTTTACCCAAATTTAAACAAATAAATTGTAAGAAAAAAATAAAAACCTGTCTCAAAGTTGGAAATTGGAAATTTCTAGCAAGCTCCAAGCCTTTGCAAAACTCATAAAAATCAGCAAGATTTTGTGCCTGTTGAAAGAATGAGCAAACTCAACAACCGATTCCTGGGTTCCACAAAAATCCTAGAAATCTGCAGCTGAGCATCAGTTGTTCTCAGCATTAAGTACTTCAAATAAAAATAAAGGGCAATGAGACCTGGTGGCCTGCTCTTTTATAAATGTTGAGGGCTTTGACAGCATCATGTCTTGACATATCAAAAAACTGCATTGAGGTATAAAAATTATCATTTAAATAGAAGGCCCAATGCGATCCATTCTTAGAGGTGAGTATAACATCTAGAATGTTGAAATCACCATACCATATCCACAAGATTGATGATTCCATCATTCATGGAACAATATATTTTAAAACTCTCCTTCAATACCTGCATAACAAAAGTGGAAACGTTAACAGATTGCATGTATATGTACATATATAAATATTAATATATAAATTGGGTTTCTATAACTTGTTAATTGTAATCAACCTATGTACTACACTATTAGATAGTGATTGATTGTAACCAACCTATGTAATCATCTATTATATTGCGCTTATGGGATCGGTCCCCAGCCCAGCTAAAGGAGGGTTGCGTCGGGTTGGCAGCTGGCGTGGATGGAAGTGGTAAGAAAAGACTTAAACTCTGGTCTAATTGAAGGTCTGACCCTTACTAGAGTGGAAAGGTAGAAAAGGATTCATGTAGCTGACCAATTGGGATCAGGCTTAGATGATGATGATGATGACAATGATATAAATTGGGTTTCGATATAAAAAAATGCCCCCAAATCCATAGACAAACTTTTTTATAAGTAATGAAAATTTTTATGGTCTGCATGTCCTTTTTTAGGCATTGGTACATAGGCAATCCTCCTTAAACTTAAAACTAATTCCTATTAGTTCTAACACAACATAACTGCACTCACAAGAAAAGGAACAAAAATTGACTAAGACTAGGACTTCCATAACTTGCTTAGCAAAACAAACCAAGTAGGACACTTTATCTAATTAAGGGAACTTGCTAAGATTATTGTAGTTTTACTGGTAGAATGCATCAATTTGTCCCTCAATGCTGCAAATATAGAAATTATGTGCTACTAGTGGTACAATTTTTCAAAAAGCTAAGAAAGAAAGAAACGAAAGCAGTTATAGCCTTTTCATTTCGAAAGCTAATGAAAGGTAGAAGTGTGGTTATGACATCTAAGTTTCATCTTCTCTGAATGCCTACCATAGTGCAATGCAAATTCAAATGCTGAAGTAATATCCCGCATCAGACATAACACTTCTATCATTACAGTTGTAGCATGAAAATAAATGAAGCATACCAGAGCTAAGGCATACTGTATGAGATGGTTGTTGAAAGCTCCTCCTTCAGGCTGAAAATGGCAGCATAAAGTGAGGAATCTGATCTAAAGAATGAGTATCCATATAGGAAGCTAGATTATAAGTCACATCAGTGCAGAGTTCTGCATGTGGATTCCTTAGCTAGAAAGGCCAAACTAAAATGAAGATTCAAAATTGGTAACCACCTGACAGCCGACAAGACGATACAGTAGTTGCTGTAAAGCAGGCAACTGCTCCAACAGATCCTCACAACCCAAATTTCTGGTTCTACTATGCTGTTAAAAGAAAGGGAAGTTCATGTGATATAAATCATGTAAGGAATTGTGTATAACACTCAGGCATGCTCATAAATGGAGTGGAGTGCACACCTTGGCTGACCCTGGTGCAGATTTCTTTAAACGCTCTGCTTCGATATCATATTTTAAGATCCTAAAACACTCAAGTCGTTCCTCTAGGAAGAGTGCATATGTGCGAACCCATGCAGAGCAATCCCAAGCTGCAGGGAGAGAAATCTAATCCCTTTAAGATGTATTAACAAATCCAAAATTCTACAAAGCTTTGTGAATTAAACTAACAGCATTAGAATGCAAAAGGAGGAATGCTACTACAAGATGTGCATCTGTCGTCGCCAAACCCAGATATTCCCCTGCATGTGAGATCCCATCTGTCATAAGGTGTGGCTGGCCCAAAAGCCAGGCTGGTCTACTCATCAGGTGGCCCACACATGTATGTTGAACATGAATCTTTGGTTATCTTTTCGTAACCGTCGACCTTTTCCTAAATGTGTGGCCCCAACTAATGAGCAGATCTTCCTGATTTTCGGGCCATGGCATATTAACGATGGTGAGGGCCTGATGCATGGCTGGATAACAGACAAGTGTGCCACATTGCTACATGTGGAGCATCTGGATTTGGCGATGGCAGATGCATGACTGCAGTTGGCATTCCTTGTGAAGAAACTTCCTCGAGCCAAACATAGGCAGAGATGGCCTACCAAGAGGACTTGAGTCATCCTTAAAATTAGATATTTGAAGAATCTGTCCTCTGCGGGAGTAGTTTAGCAGCTCGTCTCTGAAGGTAGGATCACCCTCTCTCAACATCCTGTGGATAACTAATAATGTTTTCAATGCAACCTGTACAATTGCATTGATAGGAAATTAAACTTCTATAATTGTGATGAATTCTATCATGTGACAAATGGAAAATGGACCAGAAAATCCAATCCAAATATTAGCAATCGATCTTAATCCAAAATTTAAATCTGACAAAATGCCATCCCGAAACTAGCAAAATGGTAAATTTGATATCAGGACCCATGCAAATAGAAATACTGCTATAGATGCCTGTGAGCAAGATACCCAAATTAAAAACTGACTAAAACGTTGTCTCGAAACTAGCAAATTGGTAAATTTGATATCAGGACCCATGGAAATAGAAATACCGCTCCAGATGCATGTGCACAAGATGCCCACGGGTAAGCAAAATGATAATTTTGAGCTTTTGGGTATGCATGGACCTATTTCTGAAGGCCAAGAATCATTATTTACCTGATCTATAGGCATTGTGTGTGGACCTTTGTACATTATGAGAACCATACAAAATCAGTGCAGCGTGGGGCAATTGCCACATGTCCACGATGTTTTAAATGAACAAAAAGAAAATCAAACGTATACCCGCAATTCAAGCCACATTGTTTCTACATATTGAATAATTAATAATTATGAAACTCGCAAGATGAGGAAAAGAATGGTACCGTCCAGTTACAGGTCTTTGCCAATCTCCTTGCAAGTGCATGTATGCAATAAGCAACATCGGCACGTGGACGAACTACGGAGGTAGCACGAAATATTTCTGAAACGAGTAAAAAAGGAGTTAGTGCAAGAATGAAATCATTGTCGTCGTCGTCATCTTAGCCTTTCTCATGGCAATTTAGGTTAGTTTTTAAGAGCTAGTTTGAAGAGCACAATAGATTAAGAAAAGAATAGAGTATAATATGACACGTTAAGAGAAAAACAGCTATTTGGAGCTTCCATCCTAATCATAGTTAGAATGAATTTTGAGTGCCATAATGCATTCTATTTATAATTTATAAGTTTGCAGCTTCTAATTTTGAACTCATTAGATGGATAAGGCTCCCTCTCCAAGACTCCAAGTTCCAACCGTCCTCCTCTGAGTCCTCCCTCTCTCCCACCTAGCCTTAATCTTTGTCCAAGCAGGGCCTAACTGGTAGATTGGCAAAAGTTTTACAATCGACTACCCCCGGACATCAACTTTCCCCTTTTACTCGGTGTTCTGTGAGCCATGTATTAAAACCCAGCTGGTAGCATCCTCCATATCCAAAAACACATAAGCCCTAGAAGCCACAACAACAGTAAACTGCCCAACCCACAGACGCATAGCTGCTACTTCAAGGTCCACCTCATGGCATCCACAATGAGGACAAGAAGGGGCAAAAGAAGTGTTTGCAAATGAGTTCCCTCATGCTGGGGGACGTGGATTGCCTGCGAAAGCCTTTTGCAAAAACTCCCTGCGATTGTAAGCTAGATGGGGTCCACAATGATGTTTATGAGAAACCCACCACGTCCATCTATTTTGCCAGATCATGCTATGACATGGGCCCAACATGAGGCAGATTCAAAACTCAAGTGGACCACACAAAAGGAAACAGTGAGGATTGAACGACCACCATTGAAACATTCGTGGGGCCACAGATGTTTGGATCAGGCTAATATTTTGCGTTTTCAGTTCATCCTATGTGGGAATGACCTTATGAACGATATGGATGGCATATAAACATCACGGTGGACCCCAGGTAGGTTTCAACAACAGGCATTTCCCTACCGACTTTTTCCTGTTGTGCGCCCCACTTGAATTTTTTATTTGCCTCATTTTAGGGCCCATGTCTTTACATGATCTGGCAAAAGGGATGGACAGGGTGGATTTCTCACAAACATCACGGTGGGCCCCAAGTTCCTGCGAAAGGCTTTCACAGGCAATCCATGTCCCATGCTAGGTGATAAACATAGGCACCCAAGTTGGCAATGAGGCACAAAAATGCACCACGGACCAATAGTGGACAGAACATGCTCAGGTAGTTGGATGCAGGGAAGCGTGCCTATAAATGTTTCCAAAAGACCATATACATGCCCACAAGATCATGCCCAACACTACACTTGAACCTGATTAGTATGCATTATCCAGAAAGTGAAATTTGCAAACAGGTTACGTCTCTAGCATGCAAAGTCAGACAAGATCGCTAGGGTCAAGTTTAAGAACCAAATGACTATTAAAATCTGAATAAAATCCATGAATTAAGAAGAAGAAGAAGAAGAAGTGACAATATAGCCATCCAATAATTTTAAAAGAAAAAAGAGAGAGAAAAAAAGGGGGGATGGGGGGAATGAAAGGCCTATTTGGGACAGGGTGAACAGATGCTTTCCACTGCCCGTGATTGGTGGTGGAAATGCACCTATGTTTGGTGTCCAAACAGCCCACTTTTCAGATTCCACTTCCAAAAACCTCCAGATACACCAAGGTAGATTTTGTGGGCATCCAAACATTCTCAAACTAATATAGAGTAATGAAGATCAGTCTTCATTAAAGTTTTACCACTGAATGATGGCCATCAGTTAAAACAACATACAATATCATGTCAACTCAAAGATTGACCGAATTAGAATTCGATCAGATTTCATCAAGAACAGCACAAATAAAACTAAAACAGATATTTTAAATCAGGAATTCAGAATTGAGAATTACTCACTTCGAACATATCGTTCCTTGGGTGGATTTTCAGAGTGGTTGGTCGCTTTCACGATCGCAATATCTAATTCCTTTGTTCAAAAAAGTAAAAAAGAATATAAAATTATTTAATTAAAAAAAATAAAAAAAACAAAAAAACATTTATCACCAACATTCCTGTATTGATGGTCCCCCCCCCCCCCCCCCCCAAAAAAAAAAAAAAAAAAAAAAAGGAAAAGGAAGGAGAGAGAGCTAGGGTCCATTGTAGAATGTCCATTATCATGATTTGAAATCATACATGGGGCCATTGGGCCCACCTCTGCTCATGGCAAACCATTGGATAAGAGGCATTTACCGTGGATTGGATTGTGCACATCCCAATATCACCCACTACTGCTAACCACAATGATTTAAATAAGGGCCTCGAAAATGGATGTTAAGATAATCTTCATTCTCACCTGTGCATTTTGCATGGGCACAAGTGGCCCCATGTCTGATCACAGCAGACAATTGGATAAGAGGGGTTTACTGTGGATTGCACGTCCCTAATGTTGTCCTAATCAGGTGATCACAGCCATTCAAATAAGGGCCAGCAAAATGAATGGTACAGCCATTTTTGTTCTCACCATGAATTTTCTGCATGCCCTTCATTGCATGGCCATGATCATCCAAAAATGGTCATTCTCAGGTCATGTACAATCCATACCAGAGTCCTCAAATACCACATATAGTTTATCATAGGTGGATCACCTGGTCCCATCTACGATCACATTGGACAATTGGATGGAGGGTTCCAATGTAGATCCCATCCATAATAAGCGACCACAGCCATCCAAATAAGGGCTTGTAAAACAAAGGAAAGACCGTATTTTACCCTCTCGCTGTCCAATTTGCATGCCCATGATTATCCACATTACGGTTATTTGCAGCTCATGTGCAATCTACAAAGGCTTCTTCCAATCCAACGGTGTCTGTTAATCGTTGGTGGGCTCAATTGGACCCCACATAGAATTAGTACTGGATCATATCTCTCTCTCTCTCTCTCTCTCTCTCTCTCTCTCTCTCTCGAAAATGGGAAAAAGATTGAAGCAACATCAAAGAAGAATTCTAATAGAATTCGATGAAATTCAACAACGATGACGGAAAACCAATCGCTAGAGAGTGACTGGAAGAGAATGTAGACCTTGAAATCGCTGTTGACTTTGGCAAGACCGACTGTGGTGGAATCTTTGAGGGCTCCGTAAGCTTTTCTCAAGCTCTTGAGCGTTCCCATCCCCCTCTCTCTCGCTGAATAAAAAGAAGAAGAAGGAAAAAAAAAAAAAACCCAACCCTAGATTTCTTCCACTTTCCGATTTCTTCTTCTCTCTTTCTTTTCTCTTTTTCTTTTTTTTCTTTTGCTGTTTTCTTTTTTGCAATAGAAAAAGGGGAGAAAAGAGAGGAGACGAAGAGAGGAAGGGGCAATGACAGAGAGAGAAGGGAGGAGAATGTTCTGTTTTTCTGTAACCGCGCTTTCATCTAACAAACCCAAAGAATTATATAATACACATTGCCCCCATCTCTTCACAGTGCACACGCGTTTTCATTTCTAGAAATTGGGGCCCACCGTTCTGTAATCCAGACCGTTGGTGTCTTGTATCCGGATGATATGTACCCATAACAGGCAGAAAATATTTCCAGATACAATATAAATATTTCAGTGTTATGGTTAATGAACAAATTGATGAGTAGAGCCTGATGTGATATTTTGATGACATCCAATCCGTCCATCATCCTTTTCCCCTTGTTTAAAATTAAAAATAAGTCAATCTAGACTCAGGTGGGCCACACCATGAAAATTCATTACTACAACCTCCGTAAACAAGTGTTGTGGCCCACTTGAGTTTTGGAATGACCTGATGGTTAATTGGGTGTCCATTCACCGTGATGTCCATGATTATTGCATGTCTGGAAACGACTCATACTCAGTTAAAACCACCGCCATATTAAGCAAAACCTTTGTTTAGAGGATCATGGAATTGTAACCAAACTGACCAAATTCACAAACATGCATACAACTCCAATATCACATGTGAACGAGGCATGTTAATGGATTTCATGGAAAAAAATACATTAATCATGTGGGGCCCACAAATGTGATGGACCAGGTGCATTTCCATTACTTCTCACTCCAAACATCCTGGAGTTTGTACAAAACCAAATGCAATTCCATCTTACTTAATCCATCATAAGCCGATGCACCAAAAAGGCTATGGATTAGATGAAATATACAAAACATGGTGAGCCCCACATGCATTCCAGGAGGTTTTTAATGGTGGGCATCTCCATCCTAACTATTCCCTGTAGTGTGGCCCTCCTGAGATTTAGATGTGCCTCAGCTTTAAGTTGGAAAGAGAAAATTAGGTGCCACATATGATGAACGGATTGGATGTGACTAAAATATCACGGTGGGCCCAAATTCAATTTCCACGTTAAGCTCAAAATATGGACGTTTGCACTGGATCCCGCCTGAAATTCGAACTCTCTTTTTGTGCTCAGATATAAATGGTTAAGAAGAGAAAACAACAACCGTCCATTTTAAATTGACAAAGATATTGATAATAATCACTGAACTCTGGATATTTCTGGTGGAATTCTACATCCACGGTGGGACCCAATATACCAGCGGTCTGGATTACATAAACACCATTTTTCAGAATTAGAAAGGGTGCATGCGGTTCAAATATGCGGGCCACGTATCATGTAGTTCTTCCCAACGAACCTTTTTTCCGGGAACGGATTGGCTACTCCCCTTGACACCGGCCCCGTGGCTGATGGTCGGTGATATGTGGGCCCCACCATGATGTATGTGTTTCATCCTTTCCGTTCATCCATTTTTAAAGATCATTTTATAGTTTAATCCCAAAATTGAGAGGTATATCAATCTCAGGTGGACCACACCACATGAAAACAATAGTGATTGGACATCCATCATTAAAATCCTCCTAAGGCCCATTGTACTGTTTATTTGACATCCAGTAGGTTTATTAGATCATTCAGCCCCAGATGAAGGGAAAAAACAAAAATCAGCTTGATCCAAAACTTTTATGGCCCCAAAATATTTTTTAAAGGTCGACGCTCATTCAACACTGTTTCCTGTGATGTGGTCCACATAAGATTGGGATATAACTCATTTTTATTCTCATAGCATAAAATGATCTGTTTAAATAGATGGACAGCATAGATGAAACACATACATCATGGTAGGCCCACGGAGCACCGACCACCAGCCATTGGCTGGTGTCAGGGGAGTAGCCAATCCTTTTCCCTTTTTTCCGGACGCGGATTTCCTGCGAAAGCCTTTCGCACGGAGTTCCTGCGCAAGGATTCTATGTGGGGCCCACTGTGATGTTTGTTAAAAATCCAACCTGTTCATCCGATTTTTGAGCTCATTTTAGGATATGAGTCAGAAAATGATTAGGATCCAACACTCCAGTGGGCTATACTAGATGAAACAGTGGGGAAAGGAATTTCTACCGTTGAAACCTTCCCAGGATCCACCTTGATGTTATATTCCATCCAAACCGTTTATAAGGTCATTTTCACTGAGATGAAGTGAAAAAGCCAAGAAATTAAACTGATACAAAAGTTTTGTGGCCATATAAATGTTTCAACGCTGGTCACTAAATCTCCACTGTTTCCTCTCGTGTGGCCCACTTGAGTTTTTGATCCTCCTCATTTTTGGTGGCATGTCCTAAAATGAACTCTAAAGATGGATGGACGGAGTGACTTTCTCACAAACAACACAGTGGCCCCACATAGAATCTTGCGCAGGAACTTCCTGCGAAAGGCTTTCGCAGGAAATCCGCGTCCCTTTTTTCCCGCTCCCTCGCCTCTCGAGAAAATTATTATTATAGATGCGACCTTTTATCCAGCTTCTTTTTTGCCGTCCAAAACTTTCCTTACTAACGTAGACCTTTCACGTACGGACAAAGCGTTTGAGGACGAAAATACCACTGCTTTACGCTGAAAAATAGGGGTATTTTCGTCCTCAAATGCTCTGTCCGTACGTGAACGGTCTAAGTTTGAAAGATAAGTTTTCGGTAGTTGAGAAAATAAGCTGGATAAAAGATGGCGTCTACAATGATAATTTTCTTGCCAAAGAGAAAACTGGAAGTGAACAAGAGAATTTTAAAAAAAAAAAAAAACTCCATACTCTTTCAGAGTGCGATGGATGATACGCAGGCACTTGGATGTTACTTATAAATTCCATACTTGGCATATAGATAAGTAAAAGTAAACCATCCGAATTATTGGTTTCAGTTGATTATCTGGCTATTGAATTGGTGGCCATTTACTGGACGGTTGAAAATATAAAATTCAATGGTCCTATTTCAACAAACAAGTGTCTACTAATTGGAGGGTTTCGATTGTTCAGATAAACTGAGTTGTGGACCGTTACATATATATAGTGGAATCCACGGTTTAATTTTGGTTAATGTATTCCATGTGCACATTTTCTAAGTGCCTGTGTACCAAGTGTCACAGCATTCTAGAGTATCAAATAACTGCCTCTCAAGAATTACGTGAAACGCAGCTCGCGTCCTTCCACAGTTATACCAAGTGCTGTACACGAACCGAGTTAGCTCGATCTTGCTCGGCCCGGCTCGACCCAAAAAAGTTCAATTCAACTCTGTTCAAAAATGAGTTCGAGCCGAGTTGAGGTGTTTTTTTGGCTTGAAAAAATTTTAGTTCAAGCTCAACTTGACTCGGATCAACCCCAACTCGAATTGAACTTGGATTGAAATAGTTCGATGACTTGGTTACTTTTACATTGATGTTGCTCATCAAGTGTTTGAGGAAATGACTCAACGAAGTATTGACCGGTGGCAAGAAAGGTATGTATATGAAACAAATACCTTTTTTTTTCTTAATTTTGATATTGCCTACAAGGCGTTTGATGAAATGCATGTAAAATTGTTGTTGCTGTTTTACATACAGTGAAAATTTAAATTTGAAGATGCAGTCCATGTGATTGTGAAAATGCTGCACACGTGGACTCAACTCGAACTGGCCTGAGCTACTGACCGAACTGAGCCGAGTTGGCTAGTCAGGCTCGAGGACCGAGCCGAGCCGAGTTAAAGCTGGGGTCAACTAGTGGCCGAGCCGAGTCGAGCTGTGCCAAGCTCAACTCAATTTGACTCGTGTACACCTCTAGTTATATGCAGGCGAGGTGTAGGTACTACCCCCACTAGGACCTAGTGATATTTTTTTATGCACGTCGTCCATCCATTTTTACATATCATTTTAGGGCATGATCCCAACAAATGAGGCCGATTGAATGCTTGAGTGAACCATATCATAGGAAGCAGTGGGGATTGAATTCTTACCATTGACCGTGTTGTTTATTTATCATTCAACATATTCATAAGGTCACGTAGACATTTATGAAGGGAAAAAATAAATATCGGCTTGATCCAAAACTTTTGCTACCTTTTAAAAGGTTTTCAATATCAAGCTTTCAATCCCCACTACTTCTTATGGTGTGGTTCACTAAGCATTAAATCTACCTATTTTTTAGGCTCATCACTTAAAATGATATTTCAAAATGGATGGACAGTGTGGATAAATCATATATATCACGGTGGACCCCACATTACTCCTACCAGGAGAGTCCCTCTCTAGTTATGTCTTGGAACCCAATCCTCATTTGATAATTGGTCCCTGAGCAGAGGACACAAATTGCCTGTGCCCTCCGCCTACAAGAAACTGGGATTGCTTGCGACCCCACGGGAACAGTCGGAATCAAGGTGGGGCCTAGGGTCCACCCATTTTGCAAGCTCATTTTAAGCCGTGAGCTAAAAAGTGAGGTGGATTTGAAACTCAAGTGGGACCACGACAAAGGATAGAGTGGGAGGGAAATTCCTTCGGTTGAAATCTTTCAAGGGTCTACCATCTAAAATGTCCACAAGGTCATTGCTAGGGCTGAAAGTCGGGTGGGTTCAACCAGACCAACCCATGATCAACCCAACATTGGGTTGGGCTCGGGCAGGATGTATCGAGTTTGGTCTCAAGCTTGGCTTATATAAACACCACCTTGATAAAAGTTGGGTCGGGTTTGTAAGGTGAGAATAAATCAATTGTATTTCTCTATATCTCATACGAAGGAGAGAAGTCTTTCTTATAGGCATAGTACAACCTATTGCTAGTTGTATCTAATAAGGGAAAAACCTATAATAGGAGATTTATAACTATACAATCTAATAAGGGAAAATCCTATAATAAAATATTTACAACTGTACAATCTAATACTCCCCCTAAAGTTGGAGAGTGAGCATTAAAAATTCCCAACTCGAAGCTAAAACGATGGAAAGAATCTTCGCCCAACACTTTGGTGAATACGTCCGCAATTTGTAGGTGAGAGGGAACATATGAAGTTTTAATGGTCCTGAATTGAATCTTGTCACGAACGAGGTGACAGTCCAATTCTATGTGCTTGGTACGTTCATGGAAGACAGGGTTAGCTGCGATGTGGAGGGCAGCTTGATTTGTAAGACTCCTATTAGGTGGGCCACACATGATCATCAGATCTGACTGTTGGATTATTCAGATTGAGCGATTCAGTGGGCCCCACTTCAGTTGTAATCATTATAAATAGGTTTGAGGCGGGACGCTTGAACCGATGTCCCTATACTCGGTTATTAAGATAGATATGGAAACCTACGGTGTGGAGACCCTGGAGGGAGAAGTGTGATGGGTAAGCTTCTAGCCCTCTTTCCTATATATTGATGTCTTGGTCCCCTCACCAACACAAGCGAGAAAACCCTAGTCTCATTGAAGGTTCTCCTAAATGTGTAAGGTGCGGAAGATCAAGATTCCTGTCGGCGAAATGTCTTCCCAATCAGGTACGCTTTCAGTTTATGGTTTTGAATCTCCATTGTTGATGCATAGACGATCTGTCAATTCTGCAATATAGAAAATAACATTTGGTATCAGAGCCACCTATGCATCAATTTTGGTGGATTTCTTTTGGCATTGTCTGGATCACCCAGAATTTGGATTTCCCTGAGACCCATCCAGGATCATCTGATTGGATGAATCAGAATTTTTTTTTGGGCCTTCAGATTCGGGGCTACTCTGGCCATGATCAAATCCAAGTTTTGGTGATGCCCAGATCTGTGACTGGCAGTGACATTGCTGCCCTGTTTGGCGATATGGTAGCAACTCCATATACTTCACCAGTAACGGCCATGGAGATGAAGGGTCATGGCCAATCGGATCTCTGTTCCGATTCAAATCAACATTCAAATCAGCAACCGCATATATATCAGCCTCAGCTCCGGCAGAGGACCCATTAAAGATTCATTCCTCAGAGCCATTTACATTCGTTGTTGCGCCGGCAACGGCTGTGACAGCCATGGCTATAGCGTCATTCCCGGACGGTCGACTGGACGGTGAAGAAGCAGAAAAGCTCTGCACCATCGTTGCCATTAATGGCTGCCGCACCATGTGGTACTCATCTTTGTCTTCCCAATCAGCATCCATCCCGAACGGGCATCTGACGGATATATAGCAGAGAAGTCGTGGCCGTCAGTGACAGATCACCGGACTGATGGCCTCCACCTTCTTGCATCTCTGCTACTATCGACGGCCATGGCAGATCACCGTCAATGCCGAGCCATCTTCCCTATCAGCGGCAATGGTGGATGTCGAACCCATCTCTGTTGCTGTTGACGGTTTAGGTCAGGAGCAATGAAGATGATGGACAGGGTGGCCGGAATCTACATCACCATCGTCGGTCGTGGTGATGACGCTCGGCTCACAGCGACGGAGATGGTTTTGGAAAAATGGGTTTGCGGCTAGGATTTTGCCGAATTTACAAAGATGCGGTTGGGGTTTTTGGAATAGGAAGTTTCTGTTTTTGGTATTTTTGTTGTTTTTGGGCTAGGTGCCGGCCTACTTGTTGTGCTCTTTTAGGCATTTTCTAAGCCTAATTCATGCCTAATTTTAAGGCCCACTTACTGTTATTTGTGAGCCAAGTGATCGGCTGCCTTGAATTAATATAAATGGGTCTGATTAGGGCGCGATCATGCTTGCTTTAGGCCTCAGCTAAAACACCATGATACTGCCTTTAGAGTAATAGTGGCCTGCCTAGACTCTGAGGCCATATGACCTTAGATGTTATTGTCGTTTAACCGTTGAAATAATTCTACTTGGGCCATTTCAGTACAAATAAAATCTAAATTAATTAATTGATGGTTGGTATGTTATATTTTTATAACAGCCCTGGTAATTCAGTAAATATGGTTAAATGCATCATTTAGTTTTGATCTGGTGCGAAGTAGGGTCATTACCCATCTGTTTAGGACTGATATTAAGTTGTTGACCATCAAGAATTTAATCCAACCATCACTTTAGAATATGTTGAGGATGTGAGCGGTCAACATCAGTCGTATTTTAGGCCAAGTCAAAACTATTACAGAATGGTTCGTTTTGGGCAGGACCATATAACAATCCTTGGGTCTGGGAGTGGGGATTGGAGCTGATTGTGTTAGCCACCAAAGTGACCTCAATTGGCGAAAATTTTTGCTTTCAGACTTCAGTTTATGGAATACAGTGACCATCCATATTAGGATTGTATTTAGTTGCGTTCGTTTCCATAGCGGGTGATGGTCAAAATAAAGAGGTATCATCACTTGGTAGGATATGAGCGGGGTGAAGTGATTAGTGATGGTTATATAAGTTTGAGAAATTCATTTTGTCCAAAGGTGATGGACGTTTTAAATTTATTTCACTACCATTGGTCAGCTTCATGTTCAGTAGAGCCTCCTGTATGTCGTAATTTCGCCCAAAGGAGGAATCGTGATGATACGCCAGGCTCTTGCCAGAATTTGATGACTATGGCCCATCATCATTCTGGGTCATTTGATTGAAGGCCCAAATCAATCGAATGTTTATACATGCATAATGTTTGTAGTTTACATTAATGTATTATTTTGTGGGACTTGTATACTCTATTAATGTGAGTGTTGTGCTTTATTTGTTCAGCCATGATTGTTTCCAATATTCCAAACCAGTTTAATTCCATACCTTTGCTTACTGGGTTCAACTTTAAGAAAAGGAAGTACTATTTAAGAAATCGTTCTTTGGATCCTACAGAGGATTGCACACAATTTAAAGAATGAGTTGTTTCTAAGGGAAAGAATCAAGTTTTAGTCTGTTTTGAATCTAATTTAGCTGATATGTCCACAGACTCCTGGTGGATAGACTCTGGTGCAACTATTCACATATGTAATTCTTTGCAGGATATGCTTCAAATCTAGACACCAACCGATACGGAAAGGTTGGTTTATATGGGAAACGACATTAGAGCAGACGTGGAAGCTATTGGAGTCTGTAGGCTTAGGTTATCGTCAGGACACTTTCTTGATCTAGTAGATACTGTTTGTGTGCCTTCTATAAGGCGCAATTTGGTTTCCATTTCCCGTTTAGACAAATTTGGTTATGAGTTTAAATTTGGAAATGGAAAATTAAGTATTTCCTATGATTCGATTATGATTGGTTCTGGCACTTTAGTCAATAACCTTTATCAGTTAGATTTGGATGTTTCACATGTCTACAGTATTAATTCATCACATGGAAACACTAAAGGCATTAAGAGAAGGTTAGATTGTGAAAATTTCTCTATGCTTTGGCACAGGCGATTAGGTCATATCTCTCGTGAGAGATTAGAAAGGCTTGTGCGTGAAGGAATTCTTCATTCTCTAGACTTTTCAGACTTTTGGGGTCTGCATAGATTGCATTAAAGGTAAACAGACTAGAACCAGGAAAAAAGGTGTCATTATGAGTGTAGGACTGTTGGAAGTGATTCATACAGACATCTGTGGACCGTTCCCTTCAGCATCTTGGAATGGGCAGAAGTATTTTATCACTTTCATAGATGATTACTCTCGTTATGGGTACTTATACCTTATTAATAACAAATTAGATGCCCTGGATACATTTAAAATATATAAGGTTGAAGTCGAGAATCAACTCGATAGAAAGATCAAAGTCATCAGATCCGACCGTGGTGGCGAGTACTACGGAAGGTATGACGAATCTGGGCGTAATCCAGGGTCATTCGCTAGATATCTACAAGATTATAGAATCGTCGCCCAGTATACCATGCCTGGTACTCCAGAGAAAAATGGTGTAGCGGAAAGGCGTAATCGCACCCTAAAGGACATGGTGCGATCTATGATTAGTAATTCAACGTTGCCAAAATCTTTGTGGGGTGATGCGTTGAAAACAGCTGTGCATATCCTTAATAGAGTCCCTAGTAAGGCTGTAATGAAAACTCCATATGAATTGTAGACAGGGCGAAAACCTAGTTTATGATACTTTCATGTATGGGGTTGTCCTGCAGAAGCCAAACCGTATAATCCTCATGAAAGAAAGCTTAATCCTAGAACAGTTAGTTGCTTCTTTATTGGATACCTAAAAAGATCTAAAGGATTTAGATTCTATTGTCCATCATATTCCATGAGAGTCATTGAGACTGCGAATGCTAGGTTTATTGAGAATACTGAAGATAGTAGGAGCACGAACTTAAGAAATATTGTGTTTGAGGAAGAACGGATTGTGATTCCCACCACAATAATTCAGAGTAGCGTGTTGTCCATCTAGCAGCGGACCCTGAGATCCCTATGGATGACCATGTAGAACCCAAATACAACCCACTGATGAGGAAACAGAAAACCCAATTCAGAATAATGAACCTTTAAGACGATCACATAGAGAGAGAAGATCTGCGATTCCAGATGATTACATTGTCTATCTGCAGGAGCATGACTTTGACATTGGGGCTGAAAAGGATCTCGTATCCTTTTCGCAAGTCGAACAAAGTGCCAATTCTTCTCAATGGTTTGATGCCATGAAGGATGAATTGAAATCCATGAATGACAACAAAGTCTGGGACCTTGTTGAAATACCTAAAGGGATTAGGCCGATTGGTTGTAAGTGGGTATTCAAAACCAAACGGGACTCTAAGGGCAATATCGAAAGGTACAAAGCCAGATTAGTTGCAAAGGGTTTCAGTCAACGTGAAGGCATTGACTTTAATGAGACTTTCTCACCTGTATCCAAGAAAGACTCTTTTAAGATCATTATGGCTCTTGTGGCTCATATGGATTTAAAGCTACATCAAATGGACGTGAAAACAGCGTTTCTCAATGGAGACCTAAGTGAGAACATATATATGTTGCAACCAGAAGGTTTTAAAGCCAAAAGCTCAGAACATCTGGTTTGCAAGCTTAAGAAGTCCATTTATGGGTTGAAACAGGCATCACGACAGTGGTACCTAAAATTTCATAAAGTTGTTTCTTCATATGGTTTCATTGAAAACACTGCGGATGAGTATATATACGTGAAAATCAGTGGAAGTAAGTTTATTATTTCAGTCTTGTATGTTGACGACATTTTGTTAGCCAGTAGTGATATTGGATTGTTGCGTGAGACTAAGAAATTTCTGTCTCAAAACTTTGAGATGAAAGATCTTGGTGATGCATCATTTGTCATCGGCATTCAGATTAGCCGGGACAGATCTCGTGGACTTCTTGGCTTGTCGCAGAGGGCCTATATTGATAGGGTTCTTGAAAAGTTTAACATGCAATGTTGTGCTCCTGGCCAAGCACCTATTGTAAAAGGTGACAGGTTTGGCCAATTTCAGTGTCCTAAGAATGACTTAGAAATGGACAAGATGAAAGATATTCCGTATGCGTCAGCAGTAGGAAGCATCATGTATGCTCAGGTCTGTACGCGTCCGGATATTGCTTTTGTAGTTGAAATGTTGGGCAGGTACCTTAGCAATCCAGGGATGAACCATTGGATAGCTGTTAAGAAAGTATTACGCTACCTAAAAAGGACAAAGGACATCGCACTCACATACAGGAGATCTGACCGTTTGGAGTTGGTTGGATATACAGATGCAGATTTTGCGGGCTATCTCGACAGCAAGAAGTCCACCTCGGGCTATGTATTCATGATGAGTGCTGGAGCCGTATAATGGAAGAGCGTAAAACAGTCGATTACGACATCTTCCACCATGGAAGCAGAGTATGTAGCTTGTCATGAAGTCACGAGTCAGGCGATCTGGCTTCGGAGTTTTTTCTCTGGTTTACGGGTTGTGCAGATGATCCCGAAACCATTGAAAATCTATTGTGATAGTTCAGCTGCAGTTAGCTTCTCCAACAACAACAAGCATTCATCAAGGTCAAAGCATATTGACATTAAGTATCTTGTTGTGAAGGAGAGAGTTCAGAATCGTCAGGTGTCTATAGAACTCATCGGCACGAGGCAGATGATGGCGGATCCTCTCACTAAAGGTCTTCCTATTACGCTCTTTAAGGAACATGTGACGTCTATGGGACTTGTAGATCCCAATGATGTATTTCAGTAGTGGGAGTTTTCAGTTTCGATCCGATTATATATAAACATTTCAGAGATCTCTTTTATATGCATTGATGATTCTGTTATTTAGTTCATATCTTGCTTCTCCTTCAGTGTGCACTTTCAGTTTTGAGTAAGCAAGGCTTTGGTTTGTGTCTTGGTACACGTTCAGATGGACCACTTGAAGATAGGCACATGTCATCACATTAGATGTGCAATCTTCATACCACACCTCATATCTTTGATCCATGTCGTTGCGGCTATTAGTATTCGTGATCGTGATTCGTCGTACTTCGAAATGTATAAATGTTGTGTTGACTACCACGATTCAATATCTGTAGTCTTGATGGACCGGATCTGACAAGTGTTGCTCATAAATATCCAACGGTATTGTTTTGAAATTCAGTAGGGCGCCCATTAGGAACTTTCAAAATAAAATACATTTTTCAAAATTATTTTCACAATTAAAATAAAATGTTTTGTTTTCTTTCAGAGATCAGTGTAGCCTAAGTGGGAGAATGTAAGACTCCTATGAGGTGGGCCACACATGATCATCAGATCTGACTGTTGGATTATTCAGATTGAGTGATTCAGTGGGCCCCACTTCAGTTGTGATCATTATAAATAGGTTTGAGGCGGGACGCTTGAACCGATGTCCCTATACTCGGTTATTAAGATAGATATGGAAACCTACGGTGTGGAGACCCTGGAGGGAGAAGTGTGATGGGTAAGCTTTTAGCCCTCTTTCCTATATATTGATGTCTTGGTCCCCTCACCAACACAAGCGAGAAAACCCTAGTCTCATTGAAGGTTCTCCTAAAGGTGTAAGGTGCGGAAGATCAAGATTCCTGTCGGCGGAATATCTTCCCAATCAGGTACGCTTTTAGTTTATGGTTTTGAATCTCCATTGTTGATGCATAGACAATCCGTCAATTTCGCAATATAGAAAATAACATGATTGTCACAAAATAGCAATGTGGGTCCAATGTCGCAGACATTAAGATCGTGAAGAAGATAAAATAGCCAAGTTAGCTCACAAGTTACATTGGTCATAGAGCGATATTCGGCTTTGGCTGACGAATGAGATACAGTAGACTGTTTCTTTGATTTTCAGGATAACGGAGAGTCACCAATAAAGGTACAGTAGCTTGTTAAGGAATGGCGTGTCGTAGGACAACTAGCCCAATCATAGTCATAATACCCTTTCAAGGTGAAGGAGCTGCAAGAAGACATGAGCAAACCTTATCCTGGTGTGCCTTTGAGATAGCGAAAGATGCGAAGGGCAGCATCCCAGTGGACCCGACGTGGTTGACTCATGAACTGGCTAAGAGTCTGAACCAAGTACACAATATCGGGCCTAGTAATGGTGAGATAGATGAGGCATCCAACTAGACGGCGGAATGGAGTGGGGTTAGAAAGAATATCATCATTTTCATTGGAGAGCTTGGTGTTGACATCCATTGGTAAATTAGTGGGCCGGGAACCAAGTAAGCCAGCATCAGAGAGAATGCTAAGAGTATATTTTCGTTGATTGATGTAAATGTCATGTTTAGAATGGGCCACCTCAATTCTCGGGAAGTATTTGAGTGGGCCTAAGTCCTTAATTTCAAAATGACAATGAAGGATTGTCTTTAAGGAGTTAATGGCGGAAGTATCATTGTCAGTAATGATAATGTCGTCAACGTAGACCAATAGAGAGTGAAGGAGTCACCATGAAGTTTGGTGAAAAGAGAATAGTCAGCTTTGGATTGAGTATAGCCTACAAAGAGTAAGACGGTGGAAAACTTGACAAACCATTGGTGAGAAGCTTGTTTGAGGCCGTAGAGAGATTTGAGAAGATGACAGACCTGAGTCTCCCTCTTGCTTGAAAAGCCTAGTGGAAGAGGCATGTAAACCTCTTCATTCAAAACACCATGTAAGAAGGCATTGTTGATATCAAGTTGATATAGCGGCCATTTGCGGATAACAGCAATCGCAAGTAAGTAGAGGATTGTGACCATCTTGGCAACAGGGGCGAAGGTCTCATGGTAATCAAGACCTTCTTGCTGTGTGTATCCTTTAGCAACAAGACGAGCTTTGTGTTGTTCAAGAGTGTCATCAGAATGGAATTTAAGCTTGTAGATCCATTTACATCCAATCGGAGTTTTACCGAGAGGTAGAAGAGTGAGCGTCCGGGTATTGTTTTATTCAAGGGCTTTAATTTCTTTTGTCATTGCATCACGCCAACATTGAGCTTTCACAGCCTGAGAGTAACTAGTAGGTTCGGCAAGAGAAGAGATATTGGCGAGAAAAGCTTGATGAGGTGGTGAGAAATGAGAATATGAAAGAAATCGGGAAATTGAAAAGGAAATAACCTTACCTAAAGTGGACGATGTTGGGGAAAAAGGCATGGCAGCATTTAAACACTCAAAATCATGCAGCCAAACTGGTGGATGGCGAGGATGAATAGTACGACGGATGGACGTGGGGGAAAGATGAGTAGGGGACGGAGGTGGGGAGGATGCAGGAGGGGGAATAGTAGGGGATTCGGTAGAGGCAGGGGTGTTGGGGTCATCTGCTTCTGCAGAAGGAAGATGGAAAACATGCATGTCAGGAGTGGAAAGATTGGCAAAAGAAAAAATATCTTCATGAAAGACAACATCCCTTGAAATGAAAGTTTCACGAGAGGAAATATAAAAAACGCGGTAACCTTTTTGTGCATATGGGTAGCCCACAAAGATGCACTTACGGGAATGAGGTTGGAATTTATAACGATGCTGAGATAAGGTGGAAGCATAGCATAAACAACCAAAAATACAAAGATGAAAGTAGTACGGAGGTGTACATGTTAGTTTTTTAATTGAGGTGGTGCCTGAAAGAAGGGGGGTGGGAAGGCGATTAATGAGATATGTAGTTGTAAGAATACAATCGCCCCAAAAAGCGATAGGAAGATGTGCATGAAATCGCAAGGCACATGCGACCTCAAGGATATGTTGGTGTTTTCTTTTAACGACCCCATTCTACTGTTGGGTAGCGAGGCACGAATGTTGATGGATAATACCAAGTTCCTCGAGGAGTGATTGAAAGTTATGTGAAAAGAATTCTATACCATTGTCCGTACGAATCTGTTTAACTTTCTTGTGAAATTGTGTGGCAACGATAGTAAAAAAAGAGCGAAGAAGGGAATTGGTGGAAGATTTGTGATGCATGAAAAAGGTCCAAGTTGCACATAAAAAATCATCGACAATTGTTAAAAAATAACATGCACCAGAATGAGCAGGGACTGAATAGGGTCCCCAAATGTCAACATGGATTAAATCAAAAAGATCATTTGTAGTAATATAACTTAAAGCAAATGGTGAACGAGTTTGTTTGGCTAAAGGACAAACATTACAATAAAATTTATTGGAAAATAAAATACTAGAAAAAGTATTTGATAGATGGTGAAGACGAGCATTTGAGGGATGTCCAAGACGTTGATGCCAAAGGGCTGAAGAGGCCGAAGAAGAACGTAAAGCAGTGAAGGCGGCAGGGGCTTGTGGTTGAAAGTTATAAAGGCCGCCTTGGTCTTTACCCAGTCCAATCGTCGTCTTTGTAAGTAAGTCCTGAAATATGCAAAAGACAGGAAAAAATGTGACGGAGCAGTTTAAAGAGCGAGTTGATTGGCTAACAGATAAAAGGTTGAAATGAAAGGAAGGAACAAATAAAACATTTTTAAGAGAGATCGATGGTGTGAGATAAACGGTGCCCATATGGGAAACAGGTGCAAGTTGGTCAGTGGGTAAGGTGATGAAAGAGACTTTGGGAGAGTGGAAAATGATGGGAAATAGAGAGGATGAAGGATACATATGAGTGGTTGCCCCGGTGTCAATGACCCATGAAGGAGGAGAAGAAATGGTAGAGGAAGAGGAGATACCTGCAAGGTTAGCTGTAAGCTGTGTAATACCTTTATCGAGTAGATTCAAGATTTAGCGGTATTGATTTGAAATAAAAGTGGGGGGAAACACAGCGTGGTTGGAAGAGCCTGGATTGTCAGGAGCGGATGTTTTAAGGGGTCTTGTCGGAGTAGTGTCATGAAGATGATGACCTGAAGGATAATCATGGAGTGCATGACACCTATCTTTTGTATGAGCAACCCATCCGTAATGGGCACAAATGAGGGGAGATCGGCGCCGACCACGAATGTCCTTAGAATAGCTTTGTCCAGAGTTGCGAGAGAGGCCCATGGATGGAGCAACTAGTGCTGTTACATCATCAGATGGCTGGATAGGAGCGCAGATCTCACGTTGTTTTTCCTCTTGAAGAAGGAGGGAGTATGCCTTGTTGACAATAGGGAGAGGATTCATTAAAAGTAACTGACCCCGAATTGCTGAATAACTTTCATTGAGTCCCATGAGGAACTGCATAAGACGCTCTTGATTTTGATGAGGAATGATATCCTTAGTTGCGCCACAAGTGCACACGGGGAGAGTAGTAAAAAAAGATAGTTCACCCCAATATGTCTTCAATCTAGAAAAATAGACTATAAGAGAAGTCTGTCCTTATGTGTGGGAGTAGATGGATCATTGCAGTTGAAAGAGGCGGGGGCCGTCGCTTTGAGAAAATTGATCTCACAGTTCTGTCTACACGTCATGAGCATATTCCGTGTAGACGACCGAATTGGATAATTCCTTTGTGAGGGCATTGAGGATCCAAGAGAGGACCATATTATTGTAACGAGTCCAGGATGCAAAGTCAGGAGAGGAGGTGGATGGTTGTGGATAAGATTTATCAATAAAACAGAGCTTGTTCTCGATACTTAACGTAACGATCATGGCGGGACTCCAAGTGGCATAATTGTCACCATTGAGTTGTTGGGAAACAAGTGTAATACTTGGTTGATCAGAATGGTGAAGGTGCAGTGGATTGGAAGAATCATGAATTGCCTAAACATTGGTGGAATTGGATTTGGGGTCAAGTGAAGTAGCCGATGAAGTAGCCATTTAGGACTAATCTGAAAGAGGGACATCGGATTTCTGCGCTTCTACGAAGCACAAAAAAAATAGACAAAAAATAAGGCAACCTTCCATGATGTAAATGAAATAGGTGGATAGCAATAGAAACAAAGGAGAGTGAGCTCTGATACCATGTAAGGTGAGAATAAATCAATTGTATTTCTTTGTATCTCATACGAAGGAGAGAAGCCTTTCTTATAGGGATAGTACAACCTATTGCTAGCTATATCTAATAAGGGAAAAACCTATAATAAGAGATTTGCAACTATACAATCTAATAAGGAAAAATCCTATAATAAAATATTTACAATTGTACAATCTAATAGGGCTTGGGTTGAGGTCTCGGGTTGCCCGACCCAACCCCAACCCGGTGAATATATAAGTTATAAATTATAACTGAGGGCGGATTGTCTGTGTTGAAGGCATAGGGAATTCTAATGTCGTTGGGTCTCATTAGTCCATGCCATTTCCGATGACTCAAGCTAACAAGATATGCCTGATTCCTCTCTCCCAAATATAAATTTTAACTTGTTTATTTAGAAATAATTAAGTTCTTTACAATAAATAACTACATATATAATTAGTAAAATCATAGGTATAAAAAATAAGACGTGTATTGAAATATGATAACCTATTGTAATAACGAAAATATTAGCATGTATCCACCCGACCAGCACGACGGAGCTCACTTGGGTTGGGCTTGGGTTGAGAATTCCCAACCCGAGGTTGGGTTGGGTTGGGTTAGGGTTGAGGTATAGGAACCTTGGGTTGGGGTAGGGTTGAGCACCAATACACCCAACTTTCAGCCCTAGTCATTGCCACTGGGATGAGTTGAAAACACAAAAATATTAATAAAATTTGTGTGGCCCACGCAACAATCCTTTACTATTTCCTCCAGTGTAGCTCATTTGAAATCTATCATTCATTTTTTTTTTCATTCTCAAGCACAGCTTGCAAAGCATATGAACATTGTGAATTCCTCGCAAACATCAGGATGGACCCTACCTAGCTTCCGACATAAGCTTATGGGACACAAACTGCCTGATCAGTCACCGGATATATTTCCAGTGATTTAATGTGGCAGGATGTTATTGGACCATGTGCCATATATCGTTAACGATGGCCCCAATCAAGCACATGAGCTTTCAAACATCCGCTTGTATGGATCCATTTCAAACAGCAATGGTCCAATAAAATCCAACCGTTGTTTGGTTAGCTGGTAATCTACTTTTATGCCTGAATTTCTTGTAGGTGGAAGGTACGTGGGCACAATGTAATATCCATGTGCCATCCACTTCATCCATTAATTTTTGCCAGCTCATGTAAATTAAAGAAACGAGGTAGATATAAAACTTGAATGAGTCAATAAAAAGAACATGATTAGATTCAAGTGGAGATAGAAGCACCCACCATTGAAACCTTTATGGGGTTGCAAAAGAATCGGATTCAGTTAATTTTTGTGCTTCCACTTGGTACGAATTAGAATCACCATTATGAGGATTTTGGATGGCGTTTAAACATCACAGTGAGCCTCACACAAATTAGTGGCCATTTCTGTCGGGATTGTTTCTTGCCATGTAACTTGATTGGATTTTCAATTTACTTGGTGATTGGGCTCGTGTCCTAACATAAGTCAGCAAAACCGATGAATGGAGTTAATGTCGCATGGACATTGTTGATGCAAAAATCTGGACGTTCTCCTTATACTAGTTATTACTTGTAAGAGAAGACAAATGGGAGACCTTGGCTGCTGTCGAGGACCCTCCGATGATAAAGTCAGATAGGGAAGCTAGGTCTGGTAGAACGTAAAGTTTTTTGGAGTGGTTTGTGTGTAAGATTGAGCGTACCTTTTACCATTGGAGATGCTCCTATTTATAGTTGAAAGAGAGGGGTGGCGTAGAAGGCAATCTCCTTATTTAGTAGGAACGTATCGTAGATGGATTCGTATCCCGGGGATCATGGAAATATCCGTCGAGATCTTCAACTAAGATCTCGGGTAGATGCGTGTTGCACCTGTCTCCCGAGATCTTAGGTTGAGATCTTGGGCAGATCTCTTCATCAAGACCTGTATAGTCAAAACCAATAGAAACATGTAGTGAGCAACTGACATGTAGAGTTTGAGGTGACTTACTCAGCCGTTTTAAAGGATAGTTTGCTGACCTGGATTCTTTAGTAGGCCATGGTTGAATTTACCCTTAGTATCGAGCAGATGGTCGACCTATCAATGGGGTTTGTGTCTGGGCATTGAGACCGAACTCCTTTCTCTAGTAAAATCGGGGATGACCATATTCTTCAACTTTTAATGGCTGACCTTGAAGACTTAGCTGTTTCCCGGCAATGGATTACTGCTTCCTTGCCGTTGAGGGGCTCCTTGGTCGTGATTGGCGACGAGCACAAGGTCCGAGCTGACCTCTCTTCAATTGTCTGAGCTGACCTCTCTTCCTTAGCTGATCCATTTTTACCTACAATAGTAGTCCCTCTACTTCGGAGCTTACACGGTAGGCTTGGGAAGTAAGTTGATTTAGTGAGGTCGAACCTTCTTGTGCGTGGGGTATCGAGCTCGGTTGTCATTAATGTGGGATAAGGCGTCATGTGCATGTCATTAGTGTTGAGTAAGGCGGTATGCATGGGAATCGAGGCGGATCTACAATTATGGTATGACACGCTTGAGGTGGCGTGCGCCGGCTCGAGGTCACGTGCGCTAGCAGGACGCCTGTTCGGATCTCGGCCTATGGGGCGCTGACGCGTGGCGCCTCTTGGGGAGTTGAGTCGTTCAGTGAGTGGGAGAGCTCCACGTGGCCAACCACAGGCGTCGAGGAGCCGTTTTGGCTGTTGCATTAATTGTTGCTCGAGCAGGTTTCCTATTAGAAGGGAAAACCCTAGCAGTGCAAGGGTGTTTTCCTCTGCTTCCCTTTTGCTTCTCTTTGCCCCAATTGGACTTGACGATTCCTGGCTAGGCAGAACCCATCTTCTTCGGTGAGCTTCGTCTCCCCCATCTCATCTCTTTTTTTACTTTCCTTTTTTGTCTTCGTATTTTGATCGTAATCCCGGCCAATTATGTTAAATCCATTGAACCAATGTGAGGAACCGGCTTCGGGCCGCATGCCATTACAACAAAATCTAACATTATCTTTGTCAAATATGGGCATTTATTTATTTATATTTTATTTTAGTTTTAGCCATATCATTGTTCATAGCATGGAGTCTTGGTTTTTAATTAGTAGCTTATCTTTACACCCTTTACTGCGGCATCCCGTTGGATTGCAAGGAAGATCACTTAGTTTCGGATAGAATGTTGTGGTGCTTTCCCATTACATACTAGGTGATTCCGTCAGTTATCTTGCCATGAAGTTTGGTCCACACCAGACGATGAATGAATAGTCGATTTACCACCAACTTGCCACGTGCTTGGTTCTTCATTGGCCATCTCGCCGTGGAGCCCGATTTCAACCAACCAACGAATAGATTGTCGAAGATATGCCATTCATCAATTGTCTCGCAATGAGGCCCTGTTTTCAATCGAGCGACAAACAAACTATTGTCCAAATCCTTTATAATACTTAATACTTGTAAGACCCGTATCGTAGACCGTACTGTTCCGTCAGTTTTCGCGATCCTTCCGGTTGAATTCCGGCAATTCTCGACTCATATCCGACGTTGCGCGCGATCTTAAGCCGAGTCCTGCCTACCGAAGGCGGCTCGATCTGAAACTCGTACCTTGGCGACTGCGCCGTCGCCGCGACTCGCGCACCGAACCGATACCTAGGTGGAAAGATGCCAGTCAGCGTTCGGTTCAAAGAAACGCCACACGTTGCAAATCTCGAGGGAATCTCTACGAGATGTCCCATCAATCAAGTCAAGTACACCACCTTACCTTCATGCCACCTCACCCAACAACAAGTACAAGTGGCCTTTCTCCCTTTTTCCACAAGTCAAACCTCTCCCTCCCCTCACCATTCCTCCTTTTTCACATTTTCAAATCTAACCATACATTATTAATTACAACATCACTCCCTCCATCCCTTCTTCCTTTAATTTATTTATTTCTCTCTCTCATTCTCTCATTCCCTCTCTCTCACACGTCCAAGCCTCTCTAAGCAACCCAATCTCCAAAAAAAAAAACTTCTAAGTGTGGCCCACCTCCTCAACTTCCATCTCAACCGTCCGATCATCATCCGCACCGTTAAAACCCGATCGACGTCCATAAGAACCGTAGGTGAGGAGTTTTCAAGCCAAGGGAGCAAGGAGGATCACAACAAGGTGGGTGATCCACCGTCATTTCTCATATTTTTGGGCCACATGTGGTGGGACCCGTTTGGTGTATGCATGTATGAAATGGAGGGCCCATAGTGGTGGGGTCCCTCCTCTATCTCACCGTGTATCTCTCTCTCGCTCTCTCTCTCTCCTCTCCTCTCCCTAGAATGAAGTGGGCCCCACCAAATCATGTTAAATTCACTCCGTTCATCAAATGGTGTGGCCCACCTCATTTTAGGCAAAATCCACCATCCGGTGGAAAGTCCATATGTAATATAATCTATGGTATTTATTTTATATTAATATATATATATATATGGTGGGCCACGATCACATGGGCGTGGGCCACCTACGTGTGGGACCCAATCATGATGTCTGTGTAATACCCATGTCGTCCAGCGTCCAGGGACGCTGGACGTGCTGCTAACATGGGGTGCGTGTACGGACAGGGGTGTGTACTAACAGCTAACAAAAAAAAGAGTTTTGTTTTAAGGTTTGGGGTGGGCCCCTTACATAGACACCACCTTAATGTGTGTTTTTTTTATCCAGACCGTTTATCCCTTTCCTTAGATCATTTTAGGCGTTGAGCTGAAGTTTCAAGATGATCCGATCATCAGGTGGGCCATACCCTCTAAAACCATGTAAAGACATGCCAGAACATATAAAAGTACTCGGTGGGACCCGCCTGAAGTTTGGGTGTGGCTGAAACTAGGTCTGGACGGCCAGAAAAGTGCGACTAACATAATGGGTGGGCCGGATTGTGAATCACATCTTGGTGAGCCACAAAAAAGGAAGGTCTTTGCTGCAGCAAGAAGAAGCTGCTTCTACAGTGTGAGCGAGGCGGACGGTGGTGGGCCTCACGGCTCCAGCTGTGGGCCCCCACGGTGATGCGTTTCGATCATCAACACCGAGCATTTGATGGGTCCCCTTTGATTATGGGCTGTCCCCAAAAATCAGCCGTATACGGATCTCAAGTGGGCCACACCATCCAAAAATCATGTGAATATATGC
The DNA here is from genome assembly GCA_030180095.1 of Magnolia changhungtana. Classification (NCBI taxonomy): domain Eukaryota; kingdom Viridiplantae; phylum Streptophyta; class Magnoliopsida; order Magnoliales; family Magnoliaceae; genus Magnolia; species Magnolia changhungtana. Next base: position 7,435,996 of record JASAUF010000630.1, on the reverse strand, counting down.
CAAAAATATATAAAATTATTTGGTGGGGCCGACCTGAAATTTTGGATGCGGTTGAAACTTGGTTTGGATGGTCAACCAGGTGGGACACACATGATGGGTGGACTGGATTTGCAAATCACATTACAGTGGACCCCCAGGTCCACGTGACCTTATAAACAGGATGGCTGGCAAATAAACATCACCGTGGGCTAGGCCCACGTGACCCTATCAACGGGTTGCATGGCAAATAAATATCACGGTGGGCTCCAGGCCCACCCTAGGTCCAGCGACCTTGTAAACATTTTGGGTGGCAAATAAATATTTTGGTGGGCCCCTTGCCACGTGACCTTATCAACAGGTTACATGGAAATTAAATATTTTGGTGGGCCCCTTGCCACGTGGCCTTATCAACAGGTTACATGGAAATTAAATAGTTTAGTGGGCCCCTTGCCACATGGCCTTATCAACAGATTGGATAGTAAAATATACATTATGGTGGGCTTCACATGAGGCCCACTTAGATATATATGGGCTCATATACTTAGGCCCATCTTGATGTATTTTTAGGCCCATTATTGAGGCCCACTTGGGTATACATATAGGCCCATGTGTGTAGGCCATCTTGATGTGTTTATGGGCCCGTTGTTGGGGCCTACCCTGATATATATTGGCCCACGTTATGAGGCTCATTTGAGGTATTTGTGGCCTATTGTTGAGGCCCACTTTGATATGTATATGGCCTATGTGATTAGGCCTATTTGATTCACATAAAGCTCATGCAATCAGGCTTATTTTAATACATTCTCAGGCCCATGGATGATGGCCCATTGCAATGTACCTAAGGCCCATTGGTGAGGTTCATTGAGGTGGCCCACTTGATGAATATAAGGCCTATGAGATATGGCCCATTTGATGTATTTAGGGCCCAGTGGGATGTACCTAAGGCACATTGCAATGTGTGATTCCACCAGGATTTACTTAATGGTATTTGAGGTGAGCCGAGCCTTGGGGACAATGTTGGTTTGACGTCCACATTGTACGAGTAATGTTGGTTCGATGTCCACATTATAACTCTCCCTAAGGCCACTGGTAGGCCCGTATCTGTTTCATGTAGGCCATCTAGGACCATCTTCATTGAGAGGATAGTTTATTGCTTTATAACATGTTTAGCACAGCACCATGATTCATGATCATACGCATCATATGTATGCTTGAGATGAGGAGTGTCTGATCATAGCATGTGCCTTCGGGCAGACTGATTATGGGCTCCCCGATATGTGGAGTTGCCCTACATGAGTGCACGGTATGCACAGGATTGATGCATGTCTGGTAGTATGATTCATGCACTTGCATCTGTATGATTGAGATATGCCCTAGCGACATCAGGGCCATAGCCTCCACAGATATATCGTGGGTGGCTGGTTGGATACCGAAAAATCTTGTTCCAAGCAATTGGGGCGCCATAGATGTCCCTGGGTGAGAGTCCCTGAACCCGATGGTACCAGATGATGACTCCAACGTCGAAACTGAGTGGATATATGAGCGCACGAGGGCCGAATACCATGAGGCCGCGTCTCCCACTGTGTCGTAGTCGGTTGGAAAGGAGTGGTGGCCTTACTCGCCCGAGAGCAGGGGGCATTACTAGGCTGAGTTTGACCAGCTCGGAAATGGGTTCGCTATCGACGTGCTTGGGATAGGTATTGGTGACTATTGGCCAGGGCGGATAGTGAGGTTTCTTACGCTCACTTGGGACTGTGCTGCTTGGAGAGAGACAGTGCCATTTGGAGTGTACTGAACCCCGGTGATTATCCAGACTGAGAACCGTACGGATTTGATGCTCTAGTGAGGAGTTACATTGGTATGAGGATTGGTATGCTTGACTTACATATTGCATCGCATGGCCTTGGTATGGCCGATAACATTCACATCTTGTACTGCATAACCTTGGTACGGCTGGTTGCATTTACGTACTCATCAGCATGATTCCACATTACTCCGGCATTTCATTCTGAGCACGTTCACACACACTTACACTGCCTTCTAAGCTTTCTATAAGCTTATGCACGATTGATGCGTGCAGGTGACACCAGGACGCAGCTGTAGTCTCGCCGCAGTTGGAGCGTGCCGCCGAGCTTTTGGAGTTTTCATATTACCACTATCTTGTATTTCCCTTTCTACGCACTGTATTCAAAGTTTTTGTTCATAGTGGATTTTGTGACGGTGTTCTTATGGTTATTGTTCGTGGGTTATGCTTGGTTATGCTCATTACGAATCAAATTGATATTAGAAATCCTCCTTGTAGCATCCCAGGATCGGAACCTGGTATATAGGTGCCGGGAGTCGAGAATGGGGTACTACGGAGGCTATCGGCGCCGGATTCGGTGATCGGGAATTTTGTGAGCCCGGACTCCGAGTTCGGGGCGTAATAATACTACGCAAGGCCACTGCATCCCAGAATCTTGTAAAAACAACACTCCACAAAAGAGATCTGGACCTCATGATATTAAAACCAAATATAGCTTTATCTATCTGTTCACCATTGCCATTTTTATTTTTTTTTTTGAAAATTTTAGTTTATTCTAGTCATTGTTCATAGCAAGGAGTCTCTAGTTTATAATTGGCAGTTTATCCCTACACCCTTCACCCGGAGCATTTCGTTGGATCGCAATGAAGATCACCCAGTTTCGAATGAAATGCTGCGGGGCTTTTTTACTGATTTTGTCGGCCATCTCGCGATGAAGTTTAGTCCACACTATATGATGAATGGATAATCAATTCATGATTGTCTCACAAACGTGCTTAGTCTCTGCCAAAACCACGAACGAGCTATCACCTCGCTGGCCATCTCGCCATGGAGCCCGATTATGACCGAGCAACAAATATATTATCAAATATCCGCCCTTCATCAACCGTCTCATAATGAGTCATAATTTCTAATTGAGCAACGAATAACCAATCATCCCACACATCGCCATTGTCCAGCTAGGAAGCTTAGTTCCAATGGGCAATAAGTGGATCGTCGCCCCTCAAGCCAATTATGAGTACCATTGTTATAAAAACTATTAATAGAAAAATACTTTCGACTTTTATTTATTTTTATCAATTTTTATTGTTGAACTACGGTAGCTAATAACCTAAAAGAAGAAGTCTTTATATTCGTATACTCATGTCTATTGTCCAAGCATAAAGAACTCATTCAAAAGGACTAGCTCCCACCCTCTTTCATAAATTGCTTGAACAGTGCACAAACTGGTGGTTGAGAGGATAATTGCATCCCACGTTCAGTCTACAATCGGTTCATCTCAACACGGGGATACTACTGTTTCAATCAAAACCTTTGAGATGACTCGAGTGCACTCGCGCATCTTTACACACATGACCAGCTAATCTAAACCCTAGCTCACATACATAACCTTGTTTGATTTAATTGGCAGCAACAACGTGTACAACTTATTGGCCGAATACGAAACGCTTTGTTATAATTTCCATTTGGTATGGATTAGGTGTCACTCCGGCATCAGCCAAGACGGTGCAGCCATCATCACCTCGATGTATGTATTTTATATCCACGCTTTACATATGTTTTCCTATATCCATCCCTGCATCTGTTTTTTTAAATAAATTTACAGCGTGATCCAAAAAATAAAGAATATAAAAATATCAGGTGGACCATACTATAAGGAAACAATAATAATTGAACGCTTGACCATTAAAAACTTCCCATGACTCATTAATGGTCAATCAACGTTGTTTACTATGGTATGGTCCACCTGAGAATTGGATTTGCTACATCATTGGGCTCATGCCCTAAAAAATCTGGAAAAACGGATGAACGGCGTGGATATATGATGCATACATCAAGGTAGGCCCCCGGTAAGGGGAACGGATTGGCTACTCCCCCTCACACCAGCCAATGGCTGATGGTCGGTGCTATGTGGGCCACACCATGATGTATGTGTTTCATCCATGCCATCCATCTGTTTTTACAGATCATTTTACATTGTAAATCCAAAAATGAGTTATATCCAAATCTCAAGTGGACCACATTACAAGAAACAGTGTTGAATGAGGGTCGACCATTAAAAACATTTTGGGGGCCATAAAAGTTAAACAGTATAGTGGGCCATAGGAGGATTTTAATGGTTGATATCCAATCAATATTGTTTTCATGTGGTGTGGTCCACCTGAGATTTATACACCTCTCATTGTTAATATTACATAATAAAATGATCTTTAAAAATGGATGAACGGAATGGATGAAACACATACATCATGGTGGGGCCCACAGAGCACCGAACACCAGCCACGGAGCTGTTGTCAGGGGGAGTAGCCAATCCCGTTTCCCCCGGTAAGGGGCTGCATCTTCTTGGGTGAGGCTGGGCCGGACGGACCTAATCCGCTCCCATTTCCACCCGTTGATTTCACGCAAATTACGCGACCTACATGACGAAATTACCCTTTACCTCTGTCATGCACCATGCCCGTTCATCTACAGCGTTTGTAAAATAAGCTATCTTTGAAACGCGTTGTGTGGGGCCCAGTGTGATGTATGGACTAAATCAAATCCGTCCATAATGTTCAATGCTTCATTTTAACCCAGTATCCTTTAAAATCAGTCCTATCCCAAACACAGCTGGGCCACAACGGAGAGAAACTTTGGGATGGGACACCCATGTCAAAACCTTTCGGCAAGAACGTGTGGTCCAATTGTTTTCTATATACCATCCAATCCATTCACAATAGTCAACTCAACAGGATGAATGTAAGATCCTAAAATTCACACCATTCCGAAACTCAGGTGGGCCACACCACGTGATTAGATGCTTGGACATGAATATATATGGTGTAGCCAACCTGAGTTTTGGATCAGCCTCATTTTTGGATCTAAAGAGAAAAGAAGGAGACATGATAAACGCATTGGATTTCATGATCACACCATAGTGGGCCCCACACAACATGCTGATAAGCTGACTCTGCATACATCGTAAAGGAACCAGCCCTATATTTCCCATTCCCTGTGGAGCCGTCCCCATTTCTCCGCGCTTGATTTCTCCTCTCTCGCTTCTGCAGAAGAAAAAGAATAAGAAGAAGAAAAGCTAGGGTTAGGGTTTCTGATATTCAAATCTCTCTCTAATGGCTTGGAGGAACTTCTACAACGAGGTCAAAGGGCTGAAAGTGAGGGATCTGCCGGCCCATATAAAGCCGATGCTGTCGATCGACTACGTGAAGAAGTCGATCAGCCGGGGCTTGGACAACTACCACGCCAAGTACATACAGACGAGCTCCATCGAACCTCTTTATCATGTTTGTTTTGGCGGCATGATCTTCTCCTACCTCGTCGCTCTCCCCGAGGAGCGCCGCCATCTCGAGCACCAGCAGCACGCCAAGGAGCACGGCGGGCATTGATCGGTTCTCTCGGTCCAATCTTTCGGTTGACCGATGCAGGTATTCACATGGGGTTCACATTCTGAACCTTGTTTTATTGTTTCTGTTAATTGGATTTTGTTTTTGCATGTCTCTTTATAATTGGAATCATGGAATTTGAATTCTTGGGGAAGAGTTTTTTTTTTTTTCCTACCAGTTTGTATAATAAGATTATTGTGCAACGTCTTGTGTGTTGGACCATTGTGATGTGCACAGAATCAGGCCGGCCCACCCAAAACTCAGTTGGGTATCACCATGTAAAATCATGCCTAAAACCTGGCCCTTTCCAGTTTTGGAAATGGCGGGGCGTCCATTCATCCTGGTGGGCATCTTATAAACAGATTAGATGTCATATAGAAAACACTGTGGCGCCACACAATCTGGAAGGTTTTAATGGTGGTTGTCCTCATCCCAACTGTATGTATTCCAGATCCGCTTTATTTTTGGGATATGGTGTGAACTTGAAGGGGTGCACCTTAGGGATCTACTGGGCGTAGATCTGCATCACAGTGGGCCCCACATGTAACATTGTAGAATATGGGAATGTATTATATTGATTAACAGGGATTCTTATTGTAGAATGAGCTTATATTACAATTATTTCCGGGGAACTGGTATGTTATTGGGAATATATTAATTAGCAGGGATTGTTATGATAATGTCATATTGGGAGGATAATTGGAAAATCGTCATTGCCCGAACTTGACTAGGCTAAATGGCCATCAGATTTGTTCTTATTACCTCCATCCATTTTTTTTAGCCTTCCTCTTGCCCTCTCAGATCCTTAAACTTGTAACAACTTACTCGTAACTGGTGCAGTTCTTGTTCTTTGCTGCGCATGACTAAACCATGTAAGTCTACTATCCCTCATCTTATTACCCATTGGTGTTACTCATAAATGCTCTCGATTTTATGAGTTTATGGTTATTTCTATCCCTACACTCTTAGAGTGAGATGCAGGCCAATTAACCACTTGCTCTAAAAGCTCGAACTGATAGAGCATGGTGAATTAATCCCTTTATCTCATAGCCCAAGCCCCAAATCCATGACTTAGTTTCTCGGCCGAACCCTCATTGTGGGCCCCAAATCCATGGGTTCCGCCTCACATGAGCCACTCGCCTCACACGGCCCCAAATTCATGGCTTTCGTGTGCCGCTCACCCCGAGTGTGCTCTTGCATCTCACAGGCCATCCCATTTAAGCCCGGTGTGAAAATGCTCCCGCATTAGAGTGATTGTTAACAAGTTTTGAAAATGGCTTCACCATCTCATTGTCCTTGAATGGTATCCTCTGCCCTTCCAAGAACAACATTAGATCATTGCCCGGTGTTGCTTTTTGCTGAGGAGCAAAATTGGGGCCCGAAACCGTTTAGGTTTGACATTTCTTGGACAAAAATTAAAGGTTTCTCTCAGCTGGTAGCTAACTGGTGGGATGGTTTCACAATAGAAGGCTTCACAGGGTTCAGACTATGCTCCAAACTCAAATTGTTGGAAGGAAAAATAAGACAGTGGAAGCAAGAGGTTTTCTACAACAGGGATCAGGAAACAGAATCATTTTTAGCGGATTTGCAAGCTCTAGATGTAGGAGCTGAAGAGGGTATCGGTGCCTCTGATTACCTGTCCAGCCATATTCAGCTTATCCAATCCATTTCAGCTAGAGCTCTAGAAAAGAATTAGATTGGAAGCAAAGATCTCGGGCCATATGGATAAAGGAGGGAGATAACAACACAAAATACTTTCATGCCATTGCAAGTATGCATGCTAGGACGAACATGATTTGCAGTATTGTGGTTAATGGCAGTCGAATTGAAGACAAGGACAGAATTGTTGAAGAGGCGATCGGGTATTTCAAATCTCTGTTCCAAGTAGATCATTGGGTCAGACCAAGGCTGGATCATCTTCAAATGCTCAGAATTTCAAGGGAGGAGGCTAGCAATCTGGAGGCTCCTTTCAGCTTGGACGAGGTTAGGAAGGCAGTGGTAGCGCTAAGTGGGGAAAAGGCTCCAGGCCCGGACGGTTTCCCCATTAGCTTTTATCAAAATTTCTGGGATGTAATCAAGGCAGACATGATGGATTTTTTCAAGGAATTTTTCGAAAGGGGAAGATTATCTAAAGGCATTGGGGTTTCTTTTATCGCGCTTATCCCTAAATCTCTAGGAGCAGCCTCACTTAAAGATTTCAGACCGATCAGCCTGTTAGGAGGGCCGTACAAAATTTGCCAAAGTTTTAGCGACTTGTATGATTTCGGTTATGGGAAACATCATTTCAGGCAATCAAAGAGCATTCATCCAGGGGAGGCATAGAATAGATTGCGCTCTCATTGCAAATGAGTGCTTGGACTCCAGTTATAAATCTAGATCGAAGAATATCATGTGTAAGTTGGACATAGAAAAGGCCTACGATCATGTTGATTGGGAGTTCCTTCAGTACATGCTTAGGAGAATGGGCTTTGGTGTCAAATGGAGACAATGGATTGGAGAGTGTATCAGGTCTGCCCATTTTTCGGTTCTTCTAAACGGTTCCCCAAAAGGGTTTTTCAAAAGCTCTAGAGGCTTGCGTCAAGGAGATCCTTTATCCCCGTTTCTGTTTCTCATAGTAGGGGAGGCCTTATCTAGAATGTTGCAAAAAGGGCAAGAAGAAGGCATTTTAAGTGGCGTAAGAGTTAGAAGAATGACATCCAATATCTCCCATATTCAATACGCGGATGACACTTTAATTTTCAGCGAGGCGGGCCAAGATAAGCTAGACAATTTACACACATCCATCCGTTGTTTTGAAGCTGTGTCTGGCTTGAAAGTTAATTTGGTCAAATCAAAGATGTTCGGCATCAATATGGAGGAAAATGAGATTTCGGAATACGCAAATTACTTTGGCTGCTCATCCTTCCCGACATCCTTTGTTGGTCTTCCTTTATGCATCGGAAAACCTCCAAATTCAGCGTGGGACAGAGTGTTAAACAGATTCGAAAACTATTTAGCTAAGTGGAAATGCCGATATCTCTCGAGAGGAGGTCGCGGCTGGTCGCCTAACTCTCATCAGCCCGGCTCTTTCAAATCTGCCGGTTCACCTCATGTCCCTTTATAGATGCCTAGGCCGTGTCTTAAAGTCGTTAGACAAGTTGAGACGAGAGTTCTTTTGGAATGGCAAGACAGATAGGAAAAAATTTCACCTCGTTCAGTGGTAGCAGGTTTGCAGAAGCTTCCAAGGTTGCGTAGGAATAAAAAATCTCAAACACATGAACTCTGCTCTTCTCAGGAAGTGGATCTGGAGATTGGGGACGGAAGACGAGCATATCTGGAACAAGCTTATCAAGAGTAAATACGGTTCATCGGAGGGCGGCTGGTGGACAAAGACCTCCTCCACTTACAGGGCTTCCGCCCTTTGGAAGGGCATTTTAGCTATGAAGAATCAAGTGTTAAAGGGAGTCCATTTTGTTTTAGGTAGGGGTGATAGAATTCGCTTTTGGGAAGACATCTGGTTGAGAGATTCTCCTCTCAAAGATACTTTTCCTATCATTTTTCAGCTCGCCCCTACGAAAGATATCACGATAGACAGATGCTACAGTTGAAGACAGTTTGGGATGTGCAGTGCAGAAGATTCCTTCAAGACTAGGAGGTATCGGAGTTCGCTGATCTGCTTAACAGCCTCCATCACTTCAAAATCGACCTGCAGTCAGCTGATAGGCTTTCGTGGAGATCGGACAAAAATGGCGCTTTCTCGGTAAAGTCTCTATATCAGACGTTATCACCCTTTTCGGTCTCAGAGACCCATCCTCTCTCTCTGATATGGAGATACAAGTTTCCTTCAAAAGTGGCGGTGTTCGGTTGGCTGGTGGGGCAGAAAAAGATTCTCACGGTGGACAATTTGAAGAAAAGAGGAATGCCTATTGTCAACGTATGTTTATGCTGCATGAAAGAAGAAGAATTGATTGATCACCTGCTCCTTCATTGCTCTTTCATCTCAAAAATCTGGTTGGAGTTTCTCCAGTGTTTTGGTATTAGTTGGTGCAGCCCGGCCTCGGCAAACCCTTTTCTTTTTGCGTGGCACGGTGTCAGGTTAGGCAAGCTTAAAAATCGGCTTTGGAGAATGTCAATATTAGCAATTTGGTGGGCCATTTGGAAAGAGAGGAACTATAGATGCTTTGACAACATATCAAATCTAGTTGAAGCTTCCATCTCTCAGGCCAAGCGTATGTTGTTAGAGTGGGCGGTTATCAAGATCCGGATTAAGGAGCCTGATTTGCTTTTTTTAGGAGTTATGTAATGTCCGCTCTCTCAACGGACTGTTTTTAGTTTTTTTTTTTTTTCTCTCTTTCTGCTGTGTTTCTCCTTTTTCTTTTAATGAAATCAAGTGATCTTTCAAAAAAAAAAAAATCTTCTCTTATTTTTCAAGTTTGAAGATGTCTTTCTCCTTTTCTTGTCCCCAATATGTTTTTACCCCACTTACAGTTCTAGCAATCTTTTTGGCATTTCTACATTGTTCCAGATTTTCATTATTTCTAGTCCTTTGCTAGGCTTTAAAACATGAACATTTCTTGTTTATAGCTTTTTGTACATCATCATCATTCCACCACCAAGTTGACTTGTATGATTGTTTTTCCTTTAGATGCTCGTAAAACATCTTTTGCCGCTTTCCTAATGCACTTGGCCATCACATTCCTTATTATCTTTACTTCTTTCTCGACGTTCTGCTTTCCTTTTAAATTCTACCACCCAGTTTTTGGATACCTATTATTTTGTTCTCTTTCTTCCATCTCTTAATGTAAACATCCATAACCATTGCACGGTCAAACTTGGTCAAACTTTCTCCCGGTACCCACTTTCAGTCTGTATGTATTGATCATTCTATCTTCCTAAGTAGAAAGAAAGCTATTTGACTTGTATATTATCTACTTTTAAAATTTATTAATATGATCTACTTTTAAAAGTTATCAAATGTTCATCTCTCTCTTTTTAAAGTATCTGTTTGCTAGAGCTAAATCGTGTTATAGCGAAATCAAGGATAGCTTCCCCTGTCTCATTTGTTCCCCTAAAACCATATCCTTTATGTTTCCTACACGTCTTCTCTCTGTTTGAAATCTGTTACATTAGTCCATCCACATCCTTACAACTATCTTCTCTTGATTTTATTGTCTAATCTTGCTTGCAATGTATATGCGCAAATAACATTGATTATCTTTTCTCCTAATACAAATGTTAATAAAATTTTATCACTTAATCTCTTAAGATTTACAACTTTATTATTTAAATCTTTATCTACCACCAACTCTACCCCATTTCTATTATTAGCCTTTTCTATATACCAAAGCTTATATCCATAAATTTCTGTAGTTTTGGTACCTTAACACTTTGTCTCCTGAACGTAAGCTATTGTTAACTCTCATTCATTTCATCATATTAACTCCATGCTCTTACCTGACAATGTTCCAACTATTCTCTTGAACTAGCTTCTTTACTCACAGGCATCTAGAATGGCACGAGAATCCTTGCTACTTCTCATAGTGACCGGGTACTGTTGTGGCTTGTCGCTTCTAGGGATGCCCCAGCCAACCAAAGAGTAGAATCCTATTTGCTTCCACATGTCAACATGATGCACTTGTGCAAATTTGCGATGGTCATTAGGTAGGACCATTGTGTATGCGTACTACCCCAGCCTAAGAACTTGGGTTGGTCTGGTCGAGTATTCCTGTACAATGAAGTGAATAGTTTAAATAATTGAGCAATAGTTCACTCAACAAGCTGTCGGCGACTGGCTAGTTTTTTTGCCACGCCACATAAACGTAGTTTGCTGGCACATGCTTCCTTTGAGTAGGAATTTGGTCCAACTCACAAGTTGCCCTCTCATTTTTCATCCATTATCATTTGAGTAAAAGCTAGCTGAGAAAGGGGGAGAAAGGGCGGTGGAATGGGGGGCAAGTTGTCCGGGACGTGACAGGTGGAAGTGTGTTTATGAGAGGGGGTGGTAGGTAGCGGTGATATCGGCGGCCGTGTGGAAAAATGGATTTCTCTTAGCGACACGTAGAGGTTGCAAAATGATGTAGGGAACACAAATGGCGGGCATGGGGGTGTCTGGGTGCTAGGATTGGAGGAGATTTGCAGGTTTGGGAAATAGACAGGGGACAAGTCTAGGTTCAACCTTGGAGGAGAGGGAATAGTCGTGAAGGGGTGTTGGCTTTGGAGCTAGTTGGCGAAGGCGGGGATTGAAGGGTAAAACCAACACAAGGCATAGTTGGTATGTGAGACGATTCAAAATCCATCTCGCACGTGCTAAGAGCATCATAAAGGTTTTAATAAACCGATCAAAGGCATGATGGAACTTGAGAGAGAGAGAGAGAGAGAGAGAGAGAGAGAGAGAGAGAGAGAGAGAGAGAGAGAGAGAGAGAGAGAGAGAGGCATGTCCATCTCACTACCAGACCATGCAGACCACAACAGGAGTATATAGCAGCTTCACATCTCTTGATCTGGCAGTATTGTTTGATGCATCGAGTATAGGTGAAGTAGGAGATCAAACTTTGGTGTTGATCCCTAGGGAGAGTAGGTACAATGACTTGATATAAGAATGGCAGGGGCTATTCTAACTGTTGCAGAACCTCTTTTTGAGCTATTGAACATTACCCCTATTGAAGAAGTGAGGGGTGAGATCGTTGTAGTGGGGTAAGGAGAAGGACAAATGGAATTGAAGTCAGATAGGTTGATAGTGCATGAAGGTGATCCTGAGGCAAAATAAAGGGAAAGGAGTCCCATTTGGAGACAACGGAGATGATTATATTTCTCTTTTCAAGTTCGTAGAAGAAAGAGGAAGGAAAAGGCGGGCTCTACTCATAGCTCATTGGTAGACACTGTGTGTTTCTACTATGAGGTCTTGGTTTCGAGAATCCATGTGGGGTGTGTGTGTGTGTGTGTGTGTGTGCATTCACCTTTCAAAAAACAAAAAAGAAGGAAAAAAGTAGAGTCCAGGAACCAAGGTATGATGATCCTTTCAACAAGAGGCAAGAGGGAGCTCATGAGGCTCGTGACTTTTATGATTTATGATGCAAGGGTGCTATCAAGATCAAGGAAGAGGGGGAAAGGGGCTCAAGTTGGTTCTTGGTGAAATTGCTAAGCTGGAATGCTAGGGGGCTAGGGGACGGGGGGAAGAGGGTGCGGGTGAAGGAAGTGTGTAGACATGCCAAGGCTCGATTACATTGCAAGAGACTAAATTGCAGAAGGTGGACAAGAAACTCCTGGACTCAGATTGGGGTGCAAAAGAAAAGAGTGGGTAGCGGTAGAGATACAGAAGGGGCGCCAAGGGAGATATTAGTGTTGTGGGATTTGAGAAGATGGAAGATGGAGGATGAGTAGTGTGGGAAGTTCATAGTGTTGGTACAATTAAAGGAGGCGACACCAAGAGTGAGGTGGGTTTTGACTTCAGTTTATGGATCGAATCCATTAAGCATCATGTTCGAGCTATGTGAGGAGCTATATGTGGTGCAAAATAAGTGGCAGCTACCACGAATAGTAGGGGGGTGACTTAAATTTAGTGACGTTCACGTATGAGAAGTCAAATGGTGGAATTATTACAAGAAACATGTGGTATTTTTCAAGCTAGGTGGATAGGAAGGAGAGGGTCGATATCTCAATGGGGAACGTTAAAATTACATGGAGTAATTGTCAGGAGAAAGCTATAATGTCAAATTTGGATAGATTTATGGTATCTTCAGAATGGGTAACTATGTTCCCTCTTTTGAAGCAAAGAAAGTTGCCCAGACCCGTATCCGATCACTGTCCAACATCATTGGAAGTGGATGAGGAGAATTGGGGTCTAAGACCTTTTAGGTTTGAATTGATGTGGCTCAATGTAGAGGGCTTTGCGGATTGGGTGCATGAATGGTGGGGTTCATTCCAAGTCTAGGATATGTGTGCTTCAAACTATTAAAAAAGATGCAATTGCTAAAGCGGAAGCTTGTCCTATGGGGGCACTACTAGGAGAAGAATGAGCACAAAGGGTGAAGCTCTTGCAAGATTACATGAGTTGGCTAATGGGAGGGAAGATCAAATGGAGACAGTGGTCACAGGCCATACGGTTAAAAGAAGGAAAAACAAAAACTACTAAATTCTTTCATAATATAACGAGTGCACAAGATAGGAACACTACAATCCACAATGTTGTGGTCAACTGGAGGAAGAGAAGAAAAATCACATATATGCAATACGGTGTACAATTCTACAAAGATCTTTTCTCAGATCAAGGGTGGAGAAGGCCTCAATTGGACCCAGCCAGAGTTTAATCATTTAACTCTGTTGGAGGTGGATAATTTGGAAAAGCCAATAACAGAGCAAGAGATTAAGGTGACGGTGGGTTGGAAGGGGACAAGGCTCTAGGCCCGGAAAGGTTCCCCTTAGCTTTCTTTATAATCTTTCAGTAGTAAAAGAAGACCTTTGTATCTTCATCACCAAATTTTGGAGAGAGGATGCCTTTCAACATAACTAGGAGTCTCATTCATCGTATTCATACTGAAGAAAGGTGTGTAGTATCTCCGGGATTTCTGTCTGATTAGCATAATTGGAGGGATGTACAAAATCTTGGCAAAGATACTCGCTGCCAAGGTATACCAAAACGTTTATGTAACAGCAATTATGGAAAATTTAACTCATTACAGGGCTGAAATATGTTTTTTTTTTTTTTCACCAAAAAAATAAAAATAAACAACGGGCCGGCCTGTATCGTAACAGTAATGGCCATTACTGTTATCGAATACCTTTCTCGCCACAAGGTTTTGAGTGGTGTTGGATAAAGTCATTTCAGAAACTACATAGAGGGAAGACAAATCTTGGACAACACTTTAATAGCTCATTAGACTAGATGTTAGACACAAAGAAGGGGTGAAAGCAATCACATGTAAACTGGATGTTGAGAAGGTGCATGATCACATGAAGTGGGGCTTCTTAGATTACATGTTGTGGAGATTGGGATGCACCAAAAGTGAATGACATGGATTAGAGAGCGTGTGAGCTAGCCAGGTTTTTGATATTTTGGTGAAATGGTCCTTGAAAGGTTTCTTCCGAGTGTCGAGAGGCTTAAGACAAGGAGATCAGTTATCGCCTTTTCTTTTTGTAGTGGTAGTGGAAGCGTTAAGCAAAATACTGGGTAAAGGTTAGTGTAGGTTACCACTTTATCCTCTCTAACACTTTATCCCACAAACGTATAGCCGATTTACCAATGCATTGCATCCAAAAGTTTCTGCAAAATGCCTCTACTTCCTCTGTTGCCATACATACCCCCTCGCTCTTTGCTACATTAACTCTCAGGCCTGAAACCACCTCAAAAGATCCATCTTCTTCAAGTAGTCCACCATGTTAGCTTCTGCTTCACAAAAGAGTAAGGTCTCATCCGCATATTATAAATGGGATATTGGGGGTAGCTTTCTCCCACCTTGAAGCCTTTGATAAGACCCATTTTTTTAAAAAATTTATTTATTTATTTATTGTTATTATTATTTTGAGAGATAACTGATTTTATATAAGGAAGAAAAAAGGAAAACAGCAAAACAACAAACTGAAGGGAGGAGACACTCGGAAAAGTAGACACCTATTGTTAGGAGGAAGGTTAACGTTCATAAAAGCAGTATTCTCAAATTTACAAGTGTATGCCACTCTTCAGGTGCTTGGCATCTGTGTTGGAAAGACTGGAATGATTACGTAGTAACTACTTGTGGCAAGGAGCTAAGGAGAAGCACAAGTTCAAACCTTTTAAGGTGGGATGATGTAATGTATGTAAGCTGCCCTTCGGGGGGGGGGGGGGGGGAGAGGATCTAAGGGAGCCTCAATATTGAATAAGTTCAAGGTGGCAATTCAATTCTCTTGGGGTGATAGTACAGGAATTTATTTTTGGAAGGATTTATGGACTAGAGACTGCCCACTTGCTTCAGCATTCTCATCTGTGATAACTACTGACAAATGTATTTTTGATAGTTGGAGACTGAGTGGTGTGGGCTCCATCACGTAGAAGGAACTTAACTGATGAGGGGACAGAAGAATACATTTGGTTATTGGGAGAGCTCACAAGAGTTAGGTGGCATCAAGGGAAGAAGGGTAAGATGGTTCGACCAAGGGACAGGTTAGGGAGGTTCACGGTGGGTTCTTCCTATGCGTCTCGTGTGACTCAGGACCGAGGGAAGAAAATAAGAGGCTAGTCTCTATATGGTGTAGTGAGGCTCTCCTTAAAGTGGTGGTATCTACATGGCTAGCGAGCAGGAATAGGATTCTGACTGTCGATAACCTTCAGAAAAGATCGTTAATGATCCGTAATTGTTGCGCATTATGCTTCAAGGTGTGGAAGAGGTTTATAGCCTTTTTCTGCACAGAATGGTTGATCTCGGGGACAGTTGTTGACCTTCCAGCAGCGTGGCTGGGGGGAGGGATCTTGAAAAAGGAGATCAAATGGTGACAGTTAGTCATGATGGCAGCTGTGTGGGCAATTTGGAGGAGAGGAATGACTGGCTCTTTTCAAAACGAGAGAATAGGAAATGGTTGCATATAAAAAGGCTAAAATGTATGCGATAGGATGGATTCGGACTTAAAAGGATTTTGATCCAAGTGATGGATTGCTATGAGAAGGGATGTAAATTTTGTACACGGAGCTTTGTGCTCATTTTTATTAAAAAAGGAAAAAAAAAATCATTTCAGTGAAAGTGAGACGGCAATTTATTGGTTGTAACCCGTGGGCGGGTTTGTCATGTTTCAAAAAAATTATTTGTGGGTTTATCATTTTGTCTTCCCCACTCTCTTTCTTCAGTTATTTTGGTGGGAGAAACAAAGTTTAGTGAATATTATGTAAATGTTTGGAATTTTTTTGACCAATAAAAAATGTTCAAGTTTTGGCAATTGGGATGATACATTTGTAGTGTGGATTCAGATTGATGAAATGGAAATTGAGATCTTCAAGCTTATCAAATGGAAATGTAGCTTTTGGTGCTGATGAACATCACAAGCCATTCCTGGCTTTTTGTATTTTTGTAGAAGTTTTGCTAAATTGAATGTCAAACCACGTCATCTCCAAATTGAAAACCCTGCAGATTCACATTGCCATCAACTCTTGAAATGGGCTCAGTTCGCATTTTCTAGTGCACATTAGTATAAATGAGATCGTAAAAATTTAACACGAGCATCGACTCCAATTGTGATTGTAGTGAGTGGTTTCTGTGTATTCTATATGTTGCAATGACCTAATGTTTGATTGCCATATCGTATTCTGGGCCATGTAGTGTACTCATTGTTGTTGAGGTGGAGGCCATCACCTTTTGGGAAGGTTTTGAGAATTTTTGTCAACTCTCTTTCCAGGACCTTGGTAATTGAAGGAGACTCCCGAATCATTACTAAATGGGTGTCCTTCGGGGCCATGGAAATTAGTGTTTCTTTTATGTGAGATTAGAGCACCTGTTCCTGGCTTAAATGCAATTGTATCCAATGTTTTAAGGGATGCAAGTGAGGTGCTAGTTCTCTTGCAAAAGAGAGTGAAATCCTGTAACTGGATCCTTGTTTCCCTCGTCTGAGTTATAGCTGCACATTTCCTCTCTTTTTGAATAAGATTAAGCCAAGTTATAGCTGCACATTTCCTCTCTTTTTTGAATAAGATTAAGCCAAGTTATAGCTGCACATTTCCTCTCTTTTTGAATAAGATTAAGCTACCTTCCAATAAAAAGCTCTTGTCAAACATCGTGTTATTCTCATTTAAAAAAAATGCTTGGGCCGAGAGAAGAGGCGATAATTTCAGATGTGAGAGTGGGGAAGCATCCATTGAAAATGTTAGCAAGTATAAACAGCTAGAGTGTTGGAATGGAAGCATGTTTCTGAAGCTGGAGCGGCACCTAGTTAGAAATAGAATTCAGGGATGCATTGAGAATGTTCATGCAACTGAATTCAGGGATGCATATTTGTGAATGCAGACCAAGACTTGTTTCAAAATGGAAACACCAAATTTGGTTCTTTAGCAATTAAGAGAAAAAAGCTTTCTCTCGAGCCATTTAAGAAGTTTTCTTCACTGATAGGTTATTGTGTTTTAGAAAATACAAGGGAAACAAGAAATGGATTAATGCCGAATATTTTCTTCAAATAGGGCCCTGATGTTTGGCAATGTGCAAATCAATTTCTTTGTTACTTATGGGAGTACGTAGGTGACAATAATATGAAATGGCTGAGGAACTTTGTGGAAAAGAACCATATCTTGTCTCTGTTTTTTATTACTTTCTTTCCTAAAGTCTCTATAGAAAGCAAAGTTAGTGCTTTTACTTCTTTTCCTTTTGTCGCATTAGAATATGCATATCCTTGAGTAATGTTGTTTCAATATGCAAAAGTATGTGCATATGCATATCCTTGAGTAATGTTGTTTCAATATGCAAAAGTATGTGCATGTGCATATGTGAATGCTATCTATAATACAAGTAGCAAACAGACATTTTGCCCAAACAATTAATTTTAGGAGAGTCATTAATGCAAGGGCATTTTCACACTAGGCTCGAGTAGGGTGGTCTGTGGGACGTAGGGCCACACTCAGGGTGGGCGGCCCGTGTGAGGCAGGTGGCTTGTGTGAAGCCGAACCCATGTGAAGTGGGGCCTATGAGGGGGGTTCGGCTGAGGTCCTAACCCATGGGATGTGGGGCCTGGGCACTCCTCACCGGGGATGATTAATGCAGGGGCATTTTCACATCGGGCTCGAGTGGGGTCCCCTGTGGGATGCAAGGGCACACTCGGGGTGGGCGGCCCATGTGAGGCGGGTGGCTCGTGTGAGGCGGACCCCACTTGTGTGAAGCGAAACCCATGTGAAGTGTGGCCCACGAGGGGGTTCGGCCGATGTCCTAACCATGGGATGTGGGGCCTAAGCTATGAGATAAAATGATTGATTCACCATGCTCTATCAGTTTGAGCTTTTAGAGCAAGTGGTTAATTGTCCTGCATCAGTCATGAACTTAGAGATTTAATAGGACATTATGGAGTGCATGCTTATCAACGGATTGCTTGGATTTTACTTGCTCCACGCCAAACAAGTTGTTCTGATTTTACATGCTTGCAGACTTCACCCTCTCACCCTCTCTCTCTCTCTCTCTCTCTCTCTCTCTCTCTCACTCACACGTACACACACACACACACACTTGTTTATTTGTTAGTCCTTTGTGACAAGTTTTTGGTGCTGGGCTTTGTCTTTTGTTCAATGTGGACTTGTGGATGGCAGGTTCAGCAGATGCATGTTTTCTAGCCTAGGATGGGTGCAATGTAATTTATTTTGTTGTTTCCGCTTCAACTGCCTACAAGTTTAGAAAATTTGAACGAACTTGATGATAGCTGATTGTTTACTTGGGTGCGATCGGATTAGTCATGTATGTACTATTTAAAGTTGATAAAAGAGACATCAAATACTCTCTCTAGCCCAATCAGCATGTGGGCATAGACAGAACCCCTTTATAGCTGACTCTCCATGCTATGCTTGAATGCCTTTCCATGTTTCTCTCTAAAAACTCATAATTCGGCAATAGATTGTAATGGCATCTTTCAACATTGAGTTATTGAAACTTCCTGAATGCTGCTTTGCTTTTGACATTTCTGCAGGGTTGATGATGGGGCTATTCAGAGGTTGATTTGCGTCAAGAATCCCATCTGTTTGGTGTTTTTTTTTTTACCCCGCTTTCACCGTCTTTGTAGCAAAACAGATGCTAGTCCCTTTTCAATGTGGAAGCATTGACTGATGAAATAATTCCAGTTTGTCTGTGGATTTATGATACATTTATTGCTGATATCTTGGTATTTTCCACCAGCGAAAACATCCTTCTCTGAATTCCCAATCTCTACTAATCAAAATTGAATTGAAAGCTTTGAAATTATGAGGCGGCTCTTTTATAGAGCGCAAGCCAAATGCAATCAAGAACATCGGAACATCATATTGGGCAGGGTGATCAAGATTGATTTGTGGCCATCATGTGGATGGGCCACATCCTATCGAGGGGTAGAAACCCATTGCTGCTTGCTGCAAACAGATAGCTCAAAAGTTTTTGTGCATTCAAAAATCTCAAAACTAACAATTATGAGATGGTCAGGATTGTCTGGTCACGGTAATTTTTTGGCTATGCCATGCAACCCCGCTAGATCGGTGGTCCTGATTACCGAATGCATCTGCCACTTGTATAAGCTGAAATGGAATCCTTCGATTCTGTCAGTGATCTGATTTCTTGGTTGGCAGTGCTGCCATGCTCCCTCTCAGTCATGCTTCCTAACTGCTGTGTTTTATGGTATGAATGGGATTGCAGCATTCAGAGAATACCATGGCATCAGCTCATTCCCTATGCAATGCAGGGAGGGAGGGTCTGTTTGGATGTACCCAAATCACTAGCAAACTGGATATTTTGTTGGTGCTGATTAATGCTTTGGAGATGTTTTTCTGCCCTAAAAATGTGGCATTGAATAATGGAAGTGCATTTGCAGGTTGTGGGCTTTCCTATATTGGGACGCGGATTAGATACTGACAGGTTTAGTAGCGAGTCAGCTATTGAAGTAACGTCACCAAGTTCTGTAGGCCCCACTATGATGTATGTGTTGTATCCACACCGTCCATCCATTTTGAGATATCATTTTAGTGCATGAGCCAAAGAATGAGGTAGATAAAAATCTGTAGTGGACCCCATCACAGAAAGCAGTGGGGAGAGTGATTCCTACAGTTGAAACTATCCTAAGGCCCACCATAATGTTTATTTGAAATCCAACCTGTTCAAAAGTTAAAAAAAAAGACATGAAAGAAGAGAAAACACAAATATCAGCTTGATCTAAAACTTTTGTGACATTTAGATGTTTTTAATGGTGGGTGTCCCACTGTTTTCTGTTCTGGGGTTCACTGGAGCTTTGGATTTGACTTGTCCTAAAATGATCTCTCCAAGTGGATGGAAGGTGTGGATACAAAACACACATCATGGTGGGGCCACGGAACTTGGTGACGTCACTTCAGTAGCCAGTCTCGCTACTCAACCTGTTCGTATCTAATCCGCGCCCCTTATATTGGACGCCGATTGGATACTGACAAGGTCAGTAGCCAGATCAAGATAGATCTAAATTTCAAGTGGACCCACCACAGAAAACCGTGGGAGCCATCACACCCACTGTCGAAACATTTATAGGGCTCACAGTGATGTATTTTTGAGATCCATCTTATTTATAAGTTAACATAGAGATAGATGAAGTGAAAACAAAAATATCAGCTTCATCCGAAACTACTGTGGCCCATAAGAAGTTTTGAACGGTGGATGTCACTGTCCCCACTATTTTCTAGGGCGGGGTCCAGTTGAACTTTAGATCTATCTCATTCTCTTTGTAATGCCATAAAATGATCTCTAAAAATGGTTGGATGGTATGGATACAACACATGCCACTATTTTTTACGGTGGGGGTCTAGTTGAACTTTAGATCTATCTCATTCTCTGTGTAGTGCCATAAAATGATCTCTAAAAATGGTTGAATGGTGTGGATACAACACATGCATCATGGTGGGGTGACTGGGTCCACAGAGCATGGTGACGTCACTTCAGTAGCGATTTGGCTACTATCCTTGTCAGTATCCAATCCGCACCCTCATATATTCCGCCGGTGAATAGTACCGCGGAAGCGGATTGGCTGGTCTACCATACACCGGCTATATAGCTGCTGTAGGTACGTGTCGGGCCAAGACGAGCACTGAGGCTCCTCGAGCTCCGAGTTGTACGAACGGCCCAAAGGAGATCAAAGTTACATGGCCTACATTAATGTATTTAGTATACCTGCACCGTTCATATATTTTTAGATATCATTTTAAAGCATTATTCAAAAAATGAATAATATCAAAGATCACATAGACCACACCAAAAAGAGCAGTGGAGATAATGACTTTCACTGTTAAACAATTTGTAAGGCTCATCATAACATTTATTTTCCATCCAATCTGTTCATAAGGTCACGAAGACCTGAATTAAGAGACAAATTTCACATTGATCCAAAATTTCTGTGACCCCAATAAGGGCTTTAATGGTAGAAGTTCGATCCCCCATTGCTTTTTGCAGTGTGGTCCACTTGATAGTTATATCTGTCTTATTTTTCATCTCAAGCCTTAAGACAAAGCTCACAAAATGGATGGATGGTTTGGATATAACACATACCTCATGATCAAATAAAGAACTTGTTGGCGCCGATACAACAGCTATATAGCTGATGTGAGGTAAACTAGCCAATCCGCTTCCGTGGAGGAGAATTAGATTTAAGAATTATGGTACAACAAACCTGTCGCTTCATGTCTCATCGGAGGGCGGCCCATCTCTCATCACTCTCTACGAATGGCGGGAGAGAGTGGTCAAAGAAATTCAAATTCTTTGGATTCATGTGGGACCCGCTTTGCAAATTGTGAAATTGGATTGCGTCCCGAGTTACTCGGCATGATTTCATGGTACTAAGTAAACATTGTTGGGCCCACCACGAATGTTTGTGATTTATCCACGCCATCCATTCATTTTTCCATCTCTCATTTTAGGGGTTGAACTCAAAATTGAAGCATGTCCAAAGTTCAAGTGGACCACACCACAGGAAACAGAAGTAGCAATGATTTCAACAGTTGAAACCTTCACAGGGCCCACAGTAATGTTTATTTGTCATCCCTTTTCATAAGATCATACAGACATGATGAAGGAAAATCACAAATATCAGCTTGATCCAAAACTTCTCTATACCCGAAGAATTTTTCAATGGTAAACGGTCAATTCACACTGTTTCCTATGGTGTGGTGCACTTGATAGTTTTACATGCTTCATTTTTGGAATTAAAATCTAGAATTATCTGATAAAATGGATGGACGGAGTGGATAAAATACATAAATCACAGTGGGTCCCTCGGAGTTTGCATAGGCACTGGGTTACTCAGTACGCAATCGGCTTCCCTCTGTAGGCCTGGCCAAACGCAATTTTTACTTCTTTACATTGACTCGTGCATTAAGACAGCATATTCAAAAACAGAAAAATGATATGATTTAACATCAGGCTATCAATGGGTCGAGTTAGGGCCTGGACGAACTCTGTCTAAGCCCAATTCAGCTTAGGCCTGATGGGTTGAAATAGTCCAGCCCAGGACATTTACACCCAGATCCATAGCCCAAGTGGTAGACAATTTCATTTCAACACTTGATGTCTTGGTATTGGATCCCTGGAGGGGGTGGCTAACAGTGAAGTGTGAACTGACAGTGGGTGTCCTAACGAGCTAAAAATAAAAAATAATAAAATAATAAAAATAAGAGGACATTTACATAAAGCCCAATCCAAGCCCCAGCCCTGAGTATAAGGCGGTACATGAGCCAAGCTAGCTCGAAACAGTCGACCGGCTTGGCTCGATCTAGCTCAATTTAACTCGGCTTGAACACCCTGATCCATAGCTCAACTGATAGACTGAGTGAATAAACCTCGTTTCAACACTTGAGGTCTTGGTATCGATCCATAGTGGGGGTGGCTAACAGTGCATGTACTGGCAGTTGGTGTGTACTAACAAGTTAATAAAAAAAAAACTTGGCTTGAACCACGATTCGAAGCGAGCCAAGCTTCAAATGACTCACTCATTTTAAAAACAAGCTTAGTTTGATCATTAGTGGATCTTGACTCGACTTGAATATATATTATATTATATATAATATAGTATATCTAAAAATAAAAATAATAAATATTATTATTATTAATTGAATATTTGATCTAGGAGTTGGGTTAAATGGGTTGGGTGGCTAGATTGAGTCGAGTGTCAATTAGATTGGATTGCTAGGTTAAGTCAGGTGTGAGCTGGGTCGAATTGGAAGCAGGCTCAACTCGACTCGAGGTAAGCTCGCCTCAACTCGATCTACAAGCTCGGCTCGCAGTTTTTGAAAAACAAATCAAGCTCAACTGGTAAGCTCAATGTACAGCCCTACATGACAATCGCTAAATCCACATCTCTTTTAGACGGTGTGAATTCAAGGCACATACGTCACTGTGGCCCACGATCAGGGGTCCCAGCCAGCTCAGTGGATGGCCCCTGAAAATCAGAATCATTCAACTATTATTTGGGCCATCACGTGAATTTAGTAGTTTCTGGTGGTTATTGTTATTTTATAGTCACGGAATTTTTAGAAATCAGATTATGATGCTAGGCCACAGCAAACAGTGGATAACCACCCAAAAAACTTCTATTTGTATAGTGGTCCACACGACAGATGGATTTGCCTGAATTTCAAGGTGTTCCAATTTCATGGTGGGGCCACCCTTCTGCACGGATTGGATTCCACAAAAATATTGTAGAATCAGCTTATCCACCATTCGTCGCAGAGGACTCGAAGCATCTACATCGATCTCACTAACTCGATGATAGAACACTATCTTAGAAACGGATTGGCTACTCCCCTTGGGCTGGTGGTCGGTGCTATGTGGGCCTACCATGATGTATATGTTTTATTCATTCTGTTAATCCATTTTTATAGATCATTTTAGGGCTTGATACAAAAAATGAGAGATATATAAATCTCAGGTGGACCACACCATAGGAAAACAATAGTGATTGAATATCCACCATTAAAATTCTCCTAGGCCCATTATACTGTTTATTTGACTACAATCTATTAATTAGGTCATACAGACACAGATGAAGGGAAAAAAAGACCAGCGGTCGACATTCAATCAACACTATTTCCTGTAATGTGATCCACTTTAGATTAGGATAGACCTCATTTTGGTTTCACACCATAAAATGATTTAGAAAAATAGATGGACGGGGTGAATGAAACACATATTATGGTGGGTCCATAGAGCACCGACCACCAACCGGAGGGGGGCAAGGGAGTAGCCAGTCCGTTTCCTATTCGTAGTAGCCACGGGATGCGGACTGCGTGCTGACATTGTCAGTAGCCAGTGGACACTGACAGTGCTCTATTTTTCAGATCATGGCAGCATACCAGCCCGAAAATAAGTAATATCCAAATCTAGAGTGGGCCACGCCACAGGAAAACAGTGGCAATTGTATACCTGACATGAACTTTCAAAGGCTTAAAAGCACATTGTAATATTTATTTGTCATCCAACTTGTTGATTAAGTCAAGCACACATAGATGAAGAGAAAAAGTAAATATTATCTTAATTCAAAACTTTTGTAGTCTTAAATTTTTTATGGTGAGTGTTCAACCACCACTTTTTCTTATTGCATGGTCCATATGAAATTTAGATCTATCTCATTTTTAAGCTTATATCATAAAATAGTATAAAAGAATGGGTGAAAGGCATCATGAATAATATACATCATGATAAGTCTCACAAAGCATTGTGACTGGCTACCTCGTGATGAAGAGTGGGTCGTGTACACTTTTATGTTTGAGATGGATCAGAAAAGGCTTGATCGGAAGTAGAAGTCATCAAGATTGTCGGATTCTTAAAACAGGCAAATTTTGTAAATTGAAATGAGTTACTCGACATAATATATATGATTTTGGAGTAAAACGAGTTACTTTATGAGATTCCGAAATTTGATGGAGTTTTAATTTAAACTAATTTATTTTAGTCATAAGTATTCTATTTTATTCATTGTGAATCCAAAAAGTCAATGTAGAGAAATTTTATAGATATGAAGTAGTTGTCTCCCCGAGAGGGAGAGAAAGATGGTGATTGACCTCATCACATTCATCCCTGCATTACCTTATTATTGATGCGGTTGGTGTGCACATTTAAAATAGGAAGCGGATGTGTACCCTACATTGAGGATGTGACTGGTGTGTTGATGTCACCAAGTTTTATAGGTCCCATCATAAGGTATGAGTTATATTCAAACTGTCAGTCCACTCGGTGAGCTCATAGTAAGGCTTGACTCTAAAAATATGACATATTCAGGAATCAAGTGATAGAAAGCATAAATTGATACATCACTTGAGCGTTGGATCTGCCTCAATTTTGTACTCTTTGTGAAAATGATACGAGAGAACTGACTACGTGGATAAACAGATAGACACGGGATTGCGTCGTACCCCGTACATCTCTAACCACGAGCAGTCCTACGCATCGATTGCGACGAGCAGTCCTGAACATCACGGGATTGCGAATTGCTTCAAATAGCCCACACCATGAATGACTATTGCATTTAATGTAAGTGGCATTTAATACTACGTAGCTTTAATGCAACCAAGCTTATCATTCGGTGTGGTCCACTTGAGCATTAGATCTGACTATTTTTTTCACCTAACTTAAAGTAATCTAAGAGAAGAGATGTACGGCGTGGATAAACATAATCGGCGTGGATAACAGAAAGGGAGCGGATTAGGTGCGGCCCGGGCATCACCAAAGAAGCTGCGGCCGTTACCATTCGGCCCACCACGATGGATATATTATTCTATATCCACGCCGTCCATCTGTTTTTTCAGATAATTTTATTGTAAAACCACAGAGATTAAGCCAATCCAAAACTCAGCTGGAACATACTATAAGAAAAAAGTGGTGATTGAACGCTCCACCATTAAAAATTTCTAGGTCCCTCCGTAATGTTTATGTAATTTTTGTTTTACTTCACATGTTGATAAGGTCGTAAAAACATGTATGAAAGTAAAAAAAACAAATATCAGCTTGATCTAAAATATTTATGGCCCACAAGAAGTTTTAACGGTCATTCACCACTGTTTCCTATGGAATATTCGAAATGAGATTCTTATCTAGATAATTTTTGTTTTCATGCTGTCAGATGATCTGGAAAAACGGATGAACGGAACGGATATAGGCTATGTACATCAATGTGGGCCCCACGTCAGGGGCCGTACCGTATTGGATTAAGCAGGTGCAGCAACTAATCCGCTCCTACCGCACTATAAATGCGGAAGGGTATTTACGACAATTCACAGGGTGTGAACTGTGAAGTACCTCATTCCTACATCGAAGAGAAAAACTTCAATGCTCTGGCAGATCGTGGTGGATGATACTCAGGCAGTTCGAAATTACTAGTAAATTGCATACATGGAATACAACTAGTCCAATTAAACTGTCCAAAATTATGGTCCCAGTTCAGACGAGTCATGAACAAAAAGATACACATGTTTGATTATCTTAATATCGGATGGATTTATGGACACTTATTGGACGGTGAAGAATCAAAACCATCCCATGGTCTTCTTTCAAGTAAAAAAGTATCGTCCTTCAACCAAACAATCTGATTTCTGAGGATTACGCATTATAATCTGTTTGACTTATGTTAATGTATGCCACGTGTACATATCTGGATACCTGCGTATCATGCGTCATACGCTGCCTGAGTATCATATAACTCCCAAAGAGAGGCCGTTTCCTCTGGACGCGGACTGCATACCGACGCTTCTAGTGACGACGTCGCTACTGGTCGGTGCTCCGTGGGCCCCACCATCATGTATATATTTTATCCGCACCGTCCATCCATTTTTTAAGCTCATTATATTCCATAATTCCAAAAATTAAGGCATATCCAAATCCCAGGTGGACCATATCAAAGGAAACAGTGGTGATTGAACGGCCACCATTAAAAGATTCTTGGAGGCCACAAAAGTTTTAATCGAACTGATATTTTGTTATCCCTTCGTCCAGGTCTATGTGACCTAATCAACAGGTTGGATGGAAAATAAACAGTGGGCCCTATGAAATTTTTTAATGGTGGGAGTTCAATCACCACTATTTTCCCTTGGTGTGGTCCACCTGAGATTTGGATCTTCCTCATTTTTTACATCCTGCCATAAAATGATACGTAGAAATGTATGGACGGATTGGATAAAACAAAGACATCATGGTGGGGCCAAGAGAACTGACTAACAGCGACGTCCGTACTCAGGCCAGGATGCAATCCGGTCCATTTGGAGAATAAGCTTATTCTGCGACGTTGTGTGGGCCCACAGTGATGTAGGTCCCACATCCAATCCGTTCATAAGGTGTTGCCTTGAATTCCACACTATATTCTAAATAATCAGGCCGATCGACCCCAGGTGGGTCACACCACAGGGTACAGTTGGATGGAATCCCACCACTAAAACCTATCAGATTCTGTATGGGGTCCACTGTGTCCTGTATATCCCATCGAATTCATTCATAAGAATTATCCCACCATGATGAACTTACTCGATAAAAATAAGACAGTTCCAAAGCTTAGGTGGAACACACCACGTTTTTCAAAGGTTTAGGATGATTGTACATGGTGTGGCCCATATAAATCTTGGATCGGCATGATATTTTTTAATGGTATATAAAAAAATGTGTATCACGTGATGAACGGAGTGGATTTCATTAATTATGAAGGTGGGACCCACACACTACATTGTAGATAAAGCTTATTCTACAAACGATGTAGAGGAACCGGCCTAAGAAAAAAGAAAGCGCATTGGTTTTGCAGGCAGTGGGAGAGAGGGAGAGAGACTGAACAGCGACCGTTGGCTGTACCAAAGAGCCCAAGATCGTCTTCACGGTAATCTGGCCACTGTCAAGATCTTCCAACACGATTCCAACCCCACCCAACAGAAAAAACAAGAGCAAAAAATATTCAAAAGAGAAATGCGAATTATGAGAATCTTCAATCAGGAAAAAGCAGTAAGCTTAGGTCTCTCTCTCTGGTGAGTTTAATCCTTCCCCCTTACTTGATTTCCTCATTCTATTTTTTTTTCCTCATATTGAACTGGCGAGAAACATATGTTTATTTCCGTGATGATTTTAGTATTGATTGAGAGATTTCTCTCTTTCTTTTTGGTGGGCTCTTTTGTTTTTTGTTTTTTTTTTTGTTTTGTTTTTCTTTTTTTTTTTTTTTTTTTTTTTTTTTTTGTTTTTGTTTTGGGTGGGTGATCAAAGATGTGGATTTGAAGATATTTCATTCTTGGGTGGGATGGTTTTAACGGTTTGGATAATTTTCTTCTTTTAATTTTTCAGTTGGTATTGGAAAATGCTCATTTTCTAATGGGTTGATTTGAAAATCCATGGCCTCTTGAATTCTCTTGTGAGTTTTGGAGAAGTGGGGGTTTTTTTTTTTTTCCATTTTTGGTGAGAATTGATTCATTTCTGTTAGGGGTCGTTTGGATGCCTGTAGCTTTTCGATTTGTAAACAAGTTACACCTGAAAGTGAGTTTCAGGTGGAAGTTGTTTATAGATAAGTGGAATCACTTCTTATAACTCACTTACAGGTGAAATTTCCTGTCCAAACACCACCTGTAAGTGAGTTACTTGTAAGTCTTGTTGGTTTTTTTATGATAGGATTGCTTGTTTTCAGTTGGATTGTGGACATCCATTTGAATTCCCATGTGGG
Source organism: Magnolia changhungtana (assembly GCA_030180095.1). Classification (NCBI taxonomy): domain Eukaryota; kingdom Viridiplantae; phylum Streptophyta; class Magnoliopsida; order Magnoliales; family Magnoliaceae; genus Magnolia; species Magnolia changhungtana. The sequence goes on along the minus strand of JASAUF010000630.1, from coordinate 7,407,319 downwards.
TTTGGAGAGGAGCATTTTCTAATGTGTATTTTTTTTAATACGTTTTTTTATTGGGTCTTTTTGGCTTTTGTGAGAGGTGTTTGCTTATTTTCAAATGGGTCTTGCAAATAGCCCATTTAAGTTTTGGAGAAGAAGTCTTTTTTCAGTTGGTATTATTAAGAAAATGCTCCTTTTCCAATGGGTGGTTGACTGGTTGTAAAATTCCATGTTTTTTGTCGAATACCCTCGAATTCCCTTGTAGGTTTTGGAGGAGAGTCCCCCCTTTCTTTGTTTCATTTTGGGTGACAATCGATGCATTTCTATTATTGGGTCTTGTTGGTTTTTATGATAGGAGTGCTTGTTTTCAGTTGGATTGTGGAAATCTATTTGAATTCCCATGTGGGTGAGGAGCATTTTCTGATGCATTTTGAAGATTGTTTAATGGGTCTTTTTGGTCTTTGTGACAAGTGTTTGCTTATTTTCAAATGGGTTTCTGTAAGTATCCCATATAAGTTTTGGAGAAGAAGTCCTCTTTTGGTTGGAATTAGAAATGCTCCTTTTTAAATGGGTTGTTGTGAAAATCCATAGTCTATTGAATTCCCTTGTGGGTTTTAGTGAAGATTTTTTCTCCCCCCCATTTTTGGGTGGCAATTGATTCATTGCAGTTATGAGGTCTCGGTGGTTTTTATGGTAGGGTTGCTTGTTTTCAGCTGGGTAGTGGAAATTCATTTGAATTCCTATTGGGTCCTTTTGGTTTTCGTGACTGGTGTTTGCTTATTTCAAATGGGTTGTTGTAAATATCCAGTGTAAGTTTTGGAGAAGAGGTCCTCTTTTGGTTTTATTTTCATTTTGCATATGCATTTCTGTTATTAGGCCTTGTTGGTTTTCGTGATAAGATTGCTTGCTTTCAGTTGGATTGCTGTGGAAATCCATCATGTTTTGGATCCCATTGTGGTTTTCGAAGAAGCCTTTCCTAGATGTATTTGTGAAGATTTTTCAATCTTGGGTCTTGTTGGTTTCTCATGTTGGGTTGTTGTAGATGTCCATGAGCTGATTCACTCTCTCTAAGTCAACACATTATTGTGCCTCTAGATCGTGTACCATATACATGACACATGTATGATCATCCAAAACTAGGCATCCAGATTGATCTGGCCACACTACATGAATGGATGAAAGGAGGGCCAAGATGGACTCTCCTTAAGCATGTGTGACATATCCCATGTTATATGGAATCCAATTAGACGATGGGACCCACTAGCCCAGTTGGTTGGTGCTAAAAGTCCCTTTGTATCACCATTGCTAATTGAGGGCCTGTACGCCAACTATACAGCAAGGACAGCCCACATGGTTGTATACATGTAACCATACAGTTGATATATGAAGAACTAAGATTAGATTTGGATGCTTTATTTTAGGGGTGGCAATGGCCAGGGTTGGCCCTAGCTTTACCCTGCTCCGTTAAGCTCTAGCCCTGGCCCTACAGGGCTAGGCCAGGCCTTAACTGTAAGGAAAAGTGAACATAAAAAGGTGGGTTCATATGGGTGCACAATCCTATCCATCCCTCAAGTGGGTCGCAGAGTGTAGATGGCTTGCTGAAAGGGATCATGCCCATTCCCAAACAGTTTACAAAACAAGTGTATGGCCAAAAAAAGAAGAAAAAAAGAGCAAGCTTTTCTTAGCTGTCTATTCGTTTCTAACACCACATCTTTAGTGGGCAGACCTGAATTTTGGGCCAAGGCATCCCCATGGCAGGACCCTCGAGATGGACGGACTGGATCTCACACTCCTGTGCAACATGACACTTGTCTTGGTGCCCGGGTCCAGTCGTCCCAAGTTTAGGGCCCCAGCCCTGGCTCTGCAGGCTGTGTTAGGCTGCCATTGCTATCCCTACTTTATTTCAGTTCCTTGTTTAATTAGTTTCGTTGTCAGCAATTTAGTAGGATTATACAAGTGCAAGCAAGAAAGAATCATCAAGAAACTTCCTTTTAGAAAATTCCAGATGAACTTATGGCTTATATCAAGAGAGCTGGACGTTTGGCATATACACACTGATTAATGATTGAATGCAAGTTTATTTTGAGGTTTTTTTTGCACTAGTCGTTTCTAGTTTTACTGACTAGAAGACTTCATACAATGAGGGAGGGAGGGAGGGATCGTACTGTCCATTAATTTGAGTCCCTCGAACAGTCCATTAATTTGAGTTTTGCCATCTGTCTCTTCAAATGTATGGTATTGTTGGAGGTGCATACATCCTAAGTTCAATTCTTCCTAATAAGGACCTTTCCTCACTGAATCTGAGTCATTGCTTTTTGCCTTTAGTATTCATTTGTCTGCCACCAATTATAAGGGTTAGGATTATCCAAACGTTTTGAATTTCAAACCATGGCTGATTCACTATTTGAGCTATCAAGTCTCCTTTTTGGAAGGGTAGATTATTGCTAATTTATACGGGGTAAAATAGATAGTTGGTTGAAGTTTCTTAATCTCTTGATTTTATTAGAAGATTGCATGCTTTTTAGGATCAAGTAGCATGTCCCATGAATGGACGATGATAGAGTTCTCTTTTGAATTTGTTCCATTCATCTTGCTTAATGTGCATACTCTTCTTCCCTACCTTTCTCTTATCTATCTTGGTTTCAAGAAGAAAATTTCAATTTTCAAATTATAGATTCATTGGGAGGTCTGTGTGTAAATGATTTTGGAAATCAATAAATTGCGGTGATGAATTCATATATTTAAGCGTTCTATTTGTCGAGAAATGCTCCAGTGCTTTCAGCGCACTATAAGTTATCATGCTCCTAGTTGCATTGGAACAGTTAAAACTGTCCAATCCATTGATCTAGAGTGTAGATTAAAACTGTCCAATCCATTGATCTAGAGTCTAGACTGTTCATTACGTCCAGAGCACATTTTATGGGCTACCACGAAAGCTTCACACTGATACGACGAATATTGACCATTTTTATCAATGGTCTTTAATATGAATGGTCAAGATCATTTACACAAAAATAGGCCCATCAACCTTCTAATTGTTAGGTCATCATTGATTGCTTATGATTCTAAAGAATCACTTCCATTAGGCAATTTTAACCATCCCATCCATGGCTTGGAAAAAAGGATGGCTATAGACAATAAAACGAAATCAGTGATGGATTTAATCATCTAATCAGGTGATTTTTTTCATGGTTGCCTATAAGATGTGTTTTGGAATTAATGGACATTACAGATTGATCGATTGGACTGTTGCATTGAACCGGTGCAACTAGGGGCACTATAAATTATAGTTCTCTGAGAACACCGGAACATTTCTCCTATTTGTCCATAATTTTTAGTTCTGATATGTCTGACCAAATTAATCTTCAGGGCTCCACATCGTCCATGTTGGTGAGGATCTTAGAAGGTTATGAAAGGATGACTATTTATGTCAGCAATTGGCATTTTGATTAACTGGGTCAGCTTGCATTGGCCCGCTTTCTATGCGGAGACGATATGACAAATGCTCGCAAGAGAATACTTAACCAGGCTTCTGGAAAGTCTTCCTTCTCCAAGAAGGAAATTGGGTCTAAGATAAATCTCACAATACAAAAGAAAAGCAGCTGCAAAATGTCCTATTCTAAAAGATGCAAACTGAAACCAAGATCTGTAAAGACGATCGGTTCAATCCTATCCAAGAAAAAGGCATCGGAGTTTTCTGGTGGTGGTAATAGGAATAACTCTCTGAATGGAAAACGGGTGAGAAGAACTATGCAGAAACTCTCCAATGTGAAGGCCAACAGAAAGCAATCTTCCTTACAGCTTGTAGCTGGAAAATCTTCACCCTTGAGACGGAAACGGAATGGGAAAAACGCTGTTGGTGATGGAGTTCAAAGAATAGAGAAAAGGAGAAAGAAGAAGAGGAAGGAGCATGTTGAGCTAGACGAAGCATCCCGTTTGCAAAGAAGAACAAGGTACCTGCTGATCAAAATGAAGTTGGAGCAGAACCTTATTGATGCATACTCCGGAGAGGGATGGAAAGGTCAGAGGTATGTAGCACTTACCTATTTCCATTTAAATTATGGGGTGCTCCAGTGGTACTGGTACCACCTTGAGCTTATGGTGGTACCGGGCAGCTGTTGGGCCCAGTAATGTGTTCACCAAATCCAATCCATTCATAAGATGTGCCATCTCAGAAAACCATCAGAGCCCAAAAATCAGCATTCTCCAATCCGTCCCTAAGATGGTCCAATCAGCATGTGGGCCCCATATTGGAAAGAGGTAGATGGATTAGAAAACTTCAGCCAAGTTCTTCATAGCCATATATTTGTTTTGCAAACTGTGGCCCACCTGACCAGTGGACCTACCTGATTCTTGGGCTAGGAAATCAATATAGTGGTGCTGTCCTTGGCTCCTCGTGTTATATGTAGTAGAGATTAAGAGTTTTTTAAGCTTTTATTTTCAGTCGGGAAAAAATTAAGCCAGAAAAGGAGTTACAAAGAGCTGTGAAGCAAATATTGAGATGTAAACTCGGTATCCGTGACGCAATCCGCCAGCTGGAATTGCTTAGTTCTGAAGGATGCATTGAAGATGCTGTGATCAACCCGGATGGATCTGTTTTCCATGAACATGTACGTAATGTCGTATTTTCTATGGTTGTGTATTTACATTTTCATACTGCATATTGTTGGGCATTGGCTTCATTTCAGCCTTGAAGCAACTTCTGTAAATCATACCCGTTTTCTATTACTAAGGGCCAATGGTAGTAAGCTTTCTTCTTTTGATTTATACACCATTTCTTTCTAGTTTTGTTGTTAGAATAGTACAAAACTGTTACTTTCAAAAAGGGGGAAAAAAAATGATACAAAATTGTATTCTGGGGCATGTCCAGTGGTACCGGGCAGATGTGAGACACACATGATGTTTTTTCACCATCCAACCCGTCTATCCGATGTGTTGTCTTCGAAAAACCCTTTCCAAAGTTCAGCCTGATCCAAAATTAAAGTGTGCCACAGCAAAGGGCATGAGCTTAACAGTCTGAATATTGGCACGACCATTTATCTGGGTTGGATGAAGGGTCTGAATGGCCTTGATTATATATACACAACATGGTGGGTCATCTATGTTAATCAACGGTGGGCATTCACTCTTAATATGTTGCATGTGCTGTGGCTCATCTGTGTGTTGGATTGGTCTGATTTCTGGGCTCTGGTGGTTTTATGAGGTGACGCATCTTATGGATGTGTTGGGTTCTGTGAACGCATCACCAGACCCCACATTTGCCCAGTAACACCATAAACTTAACGGTGGTCCCAGTACCACTGGAGTGCACCCCTTGTGTTCTTCTCTCTTTCTCTCTAAAAAAAAGACACAAAAAGAAAAGAAAAAACCCTCTTCTGATACAAAAGTAAAAGATACCAGAAACATTTGGTGTATATATCATCCGCATTACTAAATGGTTTAGTATCAAGTCCTCTATGGTGTTTGGAGACTCAGATATTCACAACTCTACTTTTTACTGCTAGATTTTCTGTGCAAAATGCAAGTCACGGGATGTTTTCCCAGATAACGACATAATATTATGTGACGGGACGTGCAATTGTGCTTTCCACCAAAAATGTCTGGAGCCTCCATTAGCAACTGAAAACAGTAAGCCATTCTTCCACACACTTTGCTTGATATTCATTGCGCAAATCTCATCTTTCAGAGAGTTGTATATATGAAACGGTTGATGTGAATCACTTCAATATTTTTTGAAGTACCTGTACTCTTTCCTTATTGACTTTGGGCATGGCAGGCTGAGTCCATATTTTCCGATTACCCCATTTTAAAGTTCTCAGTGAATTTTTGATGATTTTCATTTTTTATTTTTCAAATGTTTTGGGAGACTTAAAGTTCATTAATTGGCAGCTTCCATTCAACTGCTTGATGATTTCTTGGGGTGATACATATTGCTATCAATGATAGGACATTTCAATGAAGTGTTAGGTTTCCTCAAGTTGCAACTCTTGTTTGTTGCTATTTCTTAGCACATGAGTTTCTCGGGAGATTTTCGAAAATTATTGGCTTTTTTCCTTCTTCTTTGAGATACATTGTGAAAAAAACTTGTATAAAAATAAACGTATGAGAAAATAAAATAAATAGGAGAGAAAATTTAAAAGAATTAAGAAAAAATATCCATATATTGGAAATTGCGAAAATATTACAATTATATCATGACATTTTTAATTAGTGATAGTTTGAGTTATCATTATATTTTCTTGATATATGATCATTCAAGGAATGTTGTGAACTTTTAATAATGCTTATCTGTCATCATTGTTTTGAAAGGCATGAGTCAAAGGTGAGACACTGGGACCTCTGAACAGGTGAGGCATAAGCCTTGGTAACTCATGTTTTTTTATAAAAAAAAAAAAAAAAAACTTCTAATTAAAAATTGATTTTTTTTTTTTTAATTTTTAAAATTTTTTTAATGAAGAGAAATAGAGACACAGGCAAAGAAAAAAAAAACCAATTCAAAACACTGCCCATTTTTTGTATCATTCTATGTTGGTGTTTTCAAGAAGTTATGCTCACCCTTCTAAAATTGCTAGTAAGAAACTGTCCACAAAGAAACTTCTTGTGATTATTCATCCAACGCTGCTATTTCTACTGTTCATCTGTCACCTTTCAGGTCTCGGATTCTAATTTTCATCTGATTTTTTTATCCATTTTTTTTTTTTTTTTTTTTCCACTTTTGGTCTTCTCTACGTGTAGATGTAGATAGCATGGTTTTAAGACTCACAACTCAGATGAATTGACTCGGACTTGTTGGGAACCGATCTAGTTCGGCACCACAAGTCACCCCCAACTTGGGTGACTTGCGAGAGTCATGAATTGATTCCCTAGTGGGGGTGGCTAACAGTGAAGTGTGAACTGACAGTGGGTGTGCTAACAGGCTAACAACCAAAAAAAAAAAAGAAAAAAAAAAAAAGGTCAAGCAAGTCAATCTGAGTTGCGTAGTCTTTTAACCATGGCAGATAGTTGCCATGCTGAGAAGCAACTACTATAATGAAACTGACTCAAGTCTATCGTCCAGTACCTCCTGGAGATCAAGGATGGCTTTGCAAATTTTGTGAGTGTAAGATGGAAATACTAGAGGCTGTTAATGCACATCTTGGCACCCGCTTCACTGCAAATAGTAATTGGCAGGTTGGTAAATGTTCCTGCTTCACTGCAAATAGTAATTGGCAGGTTGGTAAATGTTCCTGCTTCACTGCAAATAAGAATCGGCAGGTTGGTAATTGTGATAATGCCCCATCTTCAAATGCCAAATGCAATAGATGTGCCAATGAGGCACACATGCACGGGACCTTTTATATCATTAGGGTGGTTCCCACAGTGCATGTGCCCCATTCTAAAAATCTGGCAGGTCCACTCACCAGGTGAGCAATGCATGCATGTTTCATTTTGGCCGCTGTTTATCATTTTGTTAACCGCCATTTCTTAAAATGTGTGGCCCACCTGATAAATGGACCACCTGGATTTTCAGGCTAAGGAAAATTCTCCATGGGACCACTCTATGAACTTCTAGATCCACATGTGGTGCATGTGTTGGCTCTTGAAGATGGGTGAGCTTTCGTCTTGTAATAATCTTCATTTCACCTTTTAAAGGCGAAGTTATCTTTCACCAATTTCGATATGATCTGATTCAAGAGTTGCAGTTTTCCCTATTCATCTATACTAATAATTAAAATTACACTTTTGAAACCATAATAGGATATTTTTAAGGAGGAAGCTACTGCCCCTGATGGTGAGAATACATCTGTTGATCCAGCAGAAGAATGGCCATCTGATGATTCAGAGGATGAGGATTACGACCCGGAAATGAATGAAAAGGTGTGCAGCCGATTGGGAACGGAAGAAGAGGACCTGTCTGATGATGCTTGCAGTTCAAGTAGCTTATTTTGGTCATCTGACGAAGCTAGTTCTCCAAAAAATAGTTTTAGTGGAGGGTTTCAGGCAACAAATCAAAGGAGAAATTTAGATGATTCGATCATCAGCATTGATTCTGATGACACTGATGATCGTGAAATAATGAGCTGTCGGAGACAGCGGAAGGATGTCGACTATAAGAAACTGTATGATGTGAGTGCATGAAGCTCTTGAGTTCTCAACTGCGGTGACAAAGATATTTATTTGTTGTAGTGGGTTATGTATATATGCATTTGGTTCTTTGAATTATTCATCTCAATGCTTAAATTTCTGTCAAACAATGCCATCCGTCCAATTAGTGGATTTTTTCACATTGCCTTTGCTGTTGGTTACAATTTCATCTTTAACCATCCATTCACAGGCCAACAATCAGATGACCAGGATTGTCCATCAGGGGTGGTTTTTGCAGCATTCCACTCTGGGGCTTACCTGATGAACAATCTGGTATCACTGAAAGGTGGGCCCTATGGAATGCCTGCCTTGACTAAAATTCCAGTTGTTGGGGCTGAGTATTTTATATTTTCACAACATATGTATAGAACAAGATATTTTTAAGCAACTGTAGCTTTCATTTCCAATGCATGTTTAGGCGCTGAAGCCAAATATTCATGTTTGCTGTTTTGTAGGAAATGTTTGGCAAGGCAGAAAATGAACAATTAAGTGAAGACGAGGACTGGGGCCCACGTAGAAGAAAGCAGAAGGGGAAGGAGTCTGATGCAGGCACTGTTATGGCTGCGTGCAATGATGAGGCCCGCTGTTTGGATAATGAACTAACTGTAGAAGTTAAAAAGAAACAGCCGGCTGTTTCCCAAGATAGGAAACCGCTCTTCAGGATTCCACCCAATGCAGTTGAGGTAACTACCATCCCTACTCTTTGAAAAAAAATTATTCATTTCTTATCTCTTATCAAATTTCATTGGGATAATAGAATCGTGATGTAGCCGAGGTGGGTCCCACTACTAACTGTTCACCAAAGGAGAACCAAAATCAACCTTTGCCTGCAACAAATCCATGTCAAAGAAAGACAGATAACTCACTGCTGTCACTGTACAACAGCGATGTGTTTGCATGATTTATTTTTAACATCACCAGCCCATTTTCCTGACTGTGGCCAATTTTATTGGCTATCATTGCCTTTAATTATGGAGAATGTAGAGGTCCTTTTTTTTGGAATTTTTTGGTGGGCCCTGTCATAGTTTGAAAACCCGATAAATCGACCTGACTCGATTCGACTCTGTATTTAATAATTTTATATTTAAAAAAATGAGGGTTAGGACTAGATATTTAACGTACTTAGTTAATAGAAGTAATGTAAAATGCAAATGTTGTAATCAAACGACTCAATGGTGCGCTGCTTAAGTTCATCTTTCCTCTAGCGGAGTTCATGGGTTTGACTCCCTCCTTCCTCATTTACATTTTATTAATGTTCACACTGTGACTCATCGAGTGACTCGGTTTGAGTCACCATGAGTTATGTCCAGTCAGAGAGTCATTGTGAGTCGGGGTTGAGTCAGACCCAAGACTGAGTTTCCCAGCAACTTGGCTCGAAACCTTGCCAAATCAAGCTGACTTGTCCAAGTTTCGAGTCAGCCCAGCAAAGTTTAGAACTATGAGCCCTGTTTATGGTTTTCAAGGACCCGTTTTAGGTCACATCCATTGTTGATTTTCCAAAATATTAACCTCTGTTATAACAGCATGGCTAAAATCCTACTTTTAGGAGAGCTTGGCGAGGGAATTGGTAAGTTTTGGCGGCGATGGATGGTAGCGAATCTAGCGATCTCATAGGACTACAGTGTTTGTTTATTTTTTATTTTTTATTTGGTGTAATTGAAGGTACTTTTTCAGCTAAAATAACTTTTCTTTCTTCATATTGAAGAGCACCTTTTTCATCGCGTTCTTCTTATGTTTAGAAAGTTGCTCATTCTATCCTTAAAAAAGAGAGAAAGGAAAAAAGAAAAAGCAAGTTGCTCATTCTTCATCATCAACTCGTGACTGTTCTATTACTTTGCTTGTTGATGCAGAACAATTAACCACTTGCTCTAAAAGCTTGAACTGATAGAGCATGGTGAATTAATCCTTTTATCTCATACATAGTCTAGGCCTCACATCCATGGGTTAGGTCCTCGGATGAACCCTCCTCGTGGGCCCCAAATCACATGGGTTCTACCCCCTCGTGGGTCTCAAATCACATGGGTATCGACTCACATGAGCCACCTGCCTCACACGGGCCGCCCACCTCGAGTGTGCCCTCGCTTCTCATAGGCCACCCCACTCGAGCCCAGTGTGAAAATGTCCCTACATTAATCACCCCTGGTGAGGAGTCTCGAATATGAGACCTCCCGCTCTAATACCAATTTGATGCAGGACAATTAACTACTTGCGCTAAAAGCTCGAATTGATAGAGCATGGCGAATTAATCCCTTTATCTCATAGCCCAGGCCCGACATCCATGGGTTAGGTCCTCGGCCGAATCCTCATCGTGGGCCCCAAATCACATCGGTTTCGCCCTCTCGTGGGCCCCAAATCGCATGGGTTCTACCTCACACTAGCCACCCGCCTTACACAGGCCACCCACCCCGAATTTGCCCCCGCATCCCATAGGCCACCCCACTCGAGCCCAGTGTGAAAATGGCCCTGCATTACTTGTGCTTCCATATTTTTAACCATTCTAATATGGTTTTTGGAATTTTTGGGATTCAAACAATTTCTAGGTTCCACTGAACTTTAAATGTGAAGAGAGAAAAAGTAAGTGTAGCATTGGGCCCGTTTCAAGCAAGGTATTCCAAATCAATTTCGTAATGGCTGTAATGGCCATTATGTAACGGTAATGATCATAATCGTTATGCATTACAAGGCCAGAACAGCCGTAACGGCCATTACAGATACAACAGGCCATAACGGCCGTGTAACGGTCCTATAACAGTTATTTCAAAAAATAAAAAGGGCTCCATATTGTAACAGTGACCATTATGGCCACCGTTACCGTTATGGAACACCTTGGTTTCAAGCCTGTAACAGCAGTTGCTATAGTCTGTAGGTTGAGCAGGTGTTGTTTGGTTTTGTGTTTGTGAGTCAATCAGTTCTTCGTCAGTGGCTTTGCTTTACAGATTTGTTAATGAGCCTTGGTGCCTACTACCACCTGTAGGCTCTCTCTCTCTCTGTCTCTCTCTCTCTCTCTCTCTCTCTCTCTCTCTCTCTCTCTCTCTCTCTACTTGCTGTAAAGGTGACTGGACAATTGTCTTTCTTGATTGACTCCAGGTTCGCAACTTTTTACGTTTATCTTTTGCCCTCCACTTCTATACCATTGGCTCCTTTTGGGGTCTCATTTTATTACAGTAGCAATCCTTTTAGCAATAGAAGTCAGAAAGCTGTAGGTTTTTTTTTTTAGTTTTTTTTATAAATAATTTTAAGCATTTTTTAGGTGAAGTTAGAAGGCTGTAGTGGTAGCATTTTTATTGAAGGTGACAGATTGGTCATCTCCCTTCAGCCCATTAGCAGAAAGATTCAGATTACCACATTGGATTGGCCTATTCGATGGCTTTATCCTTTCAACATTGTTGGCACGGTCACAAGCCTGCTAGGTTATACCTGAGACCCCAACAACTTCTACTTCTGTTGGTTTTCTTTCATGGAAGGATCAGCAAATCCATGGTACATTGTTGGATGTATACCATATCTTTCCCCTCAAATTCTGCTGTGCAGGAGAATATACCATTTTGGTTTATGTAGGCCCATTTTGTGATACTTCTCATTGCTGAATTCTGCTCTCTCAACCATTTTTCTGGGGGTGAAAAGTAGTTGAACTGCCTCAATTAGTTTGGCTCTTAATGGGCAGGTCTTGGGTAAACGAAATCAAACTTTGAATAGGTCCATCCCGATAGAATACTGTACCAGATCAAAGGCCATTCATCTAGTAGGCCTTCCATAGATGGTCCACGTGGAAAATCCCATTGATCAGAGATCATCTCCATCCATACAACAATGTTGAGATGTAGGCACATCCTTTTAATGGATGACGAATATCTCTGATCAGTGATTTTTTGCCTCCGTTGTCCGCTCATGGTGGGACCTAGTAGCATGGACTTCCTCGTTAGGAGCAACATACTTAAAATGGATCTCTGCCATTGCTGAATGTTGCTCAAAATCCTGAGCAGCCAGGAGTCCACTGCTTCATCAAAATCAAGTTTGAAAGTGCACTGCATATGTCGCCTATGGCTAGAACTAATCCAAGTCTATGGGATGTCATCTGTATGTCCACTCTTTAAAAACAACATTCCATTTTTTTTCCCCCTTCTTTGCACATGCATGCAGTCTGTATTCTACTTCTAAATGTAGAATTTTTTTGATACTCTCCTAAGCCATTTGATTTGTGTTGTATCCTACCAGAAGCTTCGCCGGGTATTTGCTGAAAATGAGCTTCCTTCAAGGGCTATCAGGGAGAGTCTTTCAAAGCAGTTGGGTATTGCATTTGAGAAGGTATTCATGATCTTTTTTTTTTTTTGAACGATGAGGGAAATTTATTAAGAGAGAAGGCCAAAGCCAGACAAAACAGAAAAAAAAAGAACTATACAACAACCTGGAAACCGTTATTAGGCTGCCCAACTTTCCGGGAAACAGTCTACAACCTTCGAGGCCACTTCCCAATCGATTACATTCATTTTCTCTACCTGGAAGACTCCCTCTACCTGTCCCGATCGACTCTTGAAACACCTATTATTTCTCTCCCTCCAAAGATACCAAATACCGGCCAACATAACAAGACGCCAAACTTTTTGTCCCGCCTTCGATTGCCACCCTTCATGCCACAAGAGGAAGAACTGATCGATAGAGTTAGGCGAGACCCACAAGACTCCAAAAAGGTTAAAAAACTTTTGCCACAACTGCCTCGCATACTCACAATGGATGAAAGGGTGATCCACCGTCTCCTCATGTTGATAACACATCACGCAAACATTAGGGAGAATCATCTTCCTTTTCCTAAGATTATCGACTGTAAGCCCCTTGCTACTCCCAACTAGCTAAGCAAAAGCCGCCACCTTAGACGACGCTCCATAGTGCCACACATACGACGTTGGACTTATCCCACCACTAGAAACACCTCCCTCTAACAACTTGTAGAAGGATCTAACTGAAAAGATACCGGACCTCTCTACCACACCATCAAATCCGGCTCGGATACCTGCGGCCTCACATGAGCTAGAAGGGACAACGTATTTGCGAGGCCTCAACGTCAGTCAAATGCCTTCTACACAGCGGAGCCCAAATCACCTCATCATCTTTGATCGAGAAACAATTAGCCACCACAATCCCCACCCCTGAAGCCCTCCCAGCTACCAACGGGAAGGCTTCCCTCGAAGACTGATCCCCCACCCAAACATCATCCCAAAACTTGATCCGCATCCTGTTACCTAGAGAGAAACGAATACCTTCCCACACCTTCCTTCTAATCCACGCTACCTCTTTCCATTCCGAGGAAGCCCTATAAAAAGAAGAAGAACAAGTCCACCAACCCCCATCATCTACCCCATACTTCCTTCCCACTACCTCCCTCCATAAGGAGTCTTCTTCCATAACCTTGAATTCACACAAAAGAAGAAGAATGAGTCTTTCCATACCGAGTATTCATGATCGATTTGCAATCTAAATATTAAAATTCACACAAAGCCTTGAATTATGAAATTATTTTTGTGCAATCTTCTAAAATTCAAATAAGCTTGGAATACGTTTGACAAATGTCACTTTGAGTATATCCTTTTTTTTTTTTGGTGGCATTCCGAGTTTTGTGCAAATTGTTGCTATTTCATGAATGTCTAGAGATGTATTTATGCAAATTGTTGCTAGTTTCGTTGTGGTATTCTGAGTTCTTCTATCTTTTTAAGATAATGCTTCAAATGGGCATAATCCTCATGCATCCAGACATGTATATAGTGTGGTCATGTGCCCATTCTGTACAAGTGGCGTACCTGCTCTTTCGATACTGACTATTGATCTCATGTTCACTACCAGGGATGTGGGGTGTCTCAAGAATCTTCTATATTAGGAGTTCTGTCCTTTAGATCAGTGGCCGATAAATAGACAGTTAACAAACAATACAATGATGATCCAGGAAAGGCCGAACGTTAGACAGCTAACGACTTTCATTCTGAAAGATATTTGGGGCACACCTCTATCCACAAAGAGGGCCTAATCGGATCACGGCTTGGATGACCAAACCATGCGCCCCACTTTTGCGGAATGTGCGATGATACTTTTCACATCCCAATACATCAGAACTTAGTAATTCCTTGATGCAAAAAGAAAAAGAAAAAGAAAAAGAAAAAGAAAATCCACTCAACTGTCCACTAGTAGACCATAAATTTAATGTTTGCCTGGTAATTTTTCAGGTCAACAAGTGGTTCAAGAATGCTCGATACATGGCTCTTAAGATCAGAAAGGTGGGGTTTCTTTCCCAGTTTCTTCATGTAATGTGCCCGGTACTTATGAGATGTCGAAGCCCTAAATTCCTTCTTCTTGGTGTTGTTGTGGTTGTTCTCCTTGTGTACTTGTGCTCCCATTATCAGCAATGAAAAAAAAAAAGATATTAGTCCCTGTCATGCTTGATAGCATAGCAGTTAATATATGGCTTGCATGCACGTTGATCCAGACCATCAAAATGTGAGTCCCATGTAGATGGAGCAGAATCCAAAAATCACACTGGTTGGACAATCTTAACCATCTGATATTGGCCACTTAATCTGGACTGCTGATGGTTTCTTTTCATATATCCATTTTATGGACACCATCTGGACGGTTAATCCACAATGAGATCCATGATTTGGACAGTATGGATTGACGTACGTGTAGTGGATGAGACGTCAGCATTTAAGAGATGGTGCGTGCATCATGGTTATGCCTTATTTCTTTCATGCATGTTGGGGTCTGTTTGGGCAGGGGATCCCACATTATTGGGATTAATCCTAATCTTGATTTGGTAGGCCCCATCCCCTCCAAGTCAGATTGGTGACGCTATAGTGGCACTTTCCCACGCTTAATTGCAATTATAAGTGTGTTTGTGTGTGTGTGTGTGTGTGTGTGTGTGTGTGTTTTTTTTTTTTTCTAGAACTTAGAAAGTCAAAATTATGCAGAGGAAATTGCTGCTTTAGCTCAGCGAATCTCATGTGGTCAGCGTGGGCCCCCCCAAAGTGGACTTGGGGTTAATCCTGATTTTGCAGGATCCACTGCCCAAACAGATCCGTGTAGTATGATTGAAAAACTTTGGTACGGAAGAACTACTAAGTAAGACATATCAGTCTTCTCTGATTCTAACCTCGGCATTGGAAACTTTTTTTTTTCCTTTTCTTATTCTACAGGCAGATAACACAAAACAACTCTGCAGTGACAGCAAGGCTAAAGGATCAAACATGGAAACTGTAAAGAATCATAATGCTGACCTAGCAGCATCGAAAGCTAACTCCTATCTGGTCCATTCATCAGTGGCCGGGATCCATGTCCCCAAAAGCTTGAGGAGAATACGTTTGAGAAAGAACCCCAAGTCAATATCTACTCCCTTGAAAAAGCAGCGGAGTAGAGCAGCAGGCACGCTGTCTCCCAACACAATAACGGTATAATATCTTATTCGATCCTCCCACGTACCTTTTGCATGCTTGGCAAAGCTTGCACCTAAGCTGTGCATCCGGAGAGGCCCACCATGTAGATGCTCTGGCCCAAAAATCAGGTGTGTGATGCTTGTAAGAAGTTGTTGGATGGTTCAAGATAACTTACCAGCGATCCACATCCAATGTGTATGTGTGGCCCACCTAATGATTGGAGTGACCTGATTTTGGGCTGCGCATCTTCATTCTCATGCCCACCTAATATATTGCTCGGATGTCCACATGGAAATAGCAGAAATCTATCATGTGTGGCCAACCTTTACACAATCCAATTTAAGCACAACATGATTAAATCTTGGCCGTTGCTGCAGAAACTAAGAGCCACTCTTATAGAGAATCAGTTCCCTTCAATATCTTCCCAACAGGGCTTATCAAAGCAATTGAGCATACCTTATCGTCAGGTATGTCATATTGCCATTTAACAACATGAGTAACTACTAAATACATTTACAAGGGGAATTATAGAATCCTCAACCTGAGGCTTTGCAGTTCACTTGGGTTGACAGTTTGATAAGTTGGGCACACTGTTCAGTAATCTAGATAATTGGTCTGCTTTCTTCTCACTGTGAATTGACCACGTGCAGAAAATATCCCAGATCGGAAGATCCTAGCCGCGAATCTTGGGACATTTTTTAGTTGAATGTGGACCATTGCTGGAGTATTCTTTTTAACTGTCTACTTGTAGGCTGATAAGTGATAGGTTAGAACTTAGAATTGTACCATTGAAGATGTTTTTTGGGCCTCTAAAAAAATGATTTAAAAAAAGGATGTTTTGGGGGCATAATCCATGCATGGTGGGATGCAGGTACTCTGAAATTGTACACGTGGCGCGCACTCACACACCCACGCATGCGCCCCACATGGGCACTTGAATGCAGGACTTTAGTGTTGAAATGCAGAGTGTCTACCATTGAACCATGTATCGAGACCCACGTTGCGGGACCTACCATGATTAAATCATAACCTTAAAATCAGAGACAATAAAATGATCCCAGGCCCTGATTAATTGACATTAGCTGAAATTGGATTGTTTACTAATTTTCATTACAGCTATCAATTAATTGTCCACCAATCAATTGTCCATTTAAATAACCAAATCAGTGTAACTTATTGGTTTATGATCCATTGACATTGGGGCCCACTATTTGGACAGCTTAGTTAGAGTTACTTTTATGCCATGTGTGTAGTCTCTCAGTGCCAGTGCATCAACCATCACACTGCTAGAGTATAAAAGGTGTTCTCAAAGACCACCGGTCTAGATTGCTAATTAGTTGTCTTATACTTTTCAGGTGAGCAATAAAATCTACGGTAAGAAGCAAACGAGCGTTTCAAAAAGAAGAAGTGCTTTGGAGAAGAAGAGCATCAGCTTCAAACAGCAAATCACTTGCTGTGCAAACGAGACGACCGGCAATGAACAGATGTTAGTTGAGATGGAGAGATTGTTTCGTCTAGAAGATAGGATCGAGAAACTGAAGAAGGTAGTGAAAACGTGCATAGCTAAAAGTCATGCATCATCGAATGAGACCCATTTGGAAGAACTACCTGTAATCTATGTTCCAGTTGCTGAGGTGAGGGAAAAAGTGCGATCTCGTACAGTTAATGGATCGTAACACCAGCTCCTCTGCATCTTCCTCTGGTAATCATTGAAGGAAATGAAAATTGATTTTTTGCATTTTAGTGCAATTGCCTTGCATGATGGAATTTCTTCTTATGGGATAGTGATTTGCAACTATTGGATCAAATTATCGAAATTTACCAAAACCCAGATTGAGATTATCAGCAATGGTAGTACTCATTTGGGTTTGAGGAAAAATGGATCATGGAGCGTTGGAAGAACTCAAAACTGTGGGAGAAGAATGGGATGGAAAGCAAATGCTGATTTACAAGGCGTTTGGGTGTATCCGAATCTCCACTCTATCAGATTCCATTTTTCCTGAAGAAATTTCTTTTGGGAAATAGGTGCATTCATCTCATTTTAATCATGGGGTATGCTCCAGTGGTACCAGTATGGTACCAGGTAGATGTGGGGCCCATGTGATGCATTCATAAAATCCAAACTGTCCATTGTATGCATCCTCAGGGCCCTAAGAGAAGACTGATCCGTGAATCAGGTGTGCCACACCACAGTGAACAAGTAGGGAGGAAATGTCCTTGATTTGCATGAAGGGTCCACTGTTTTGTACATTTGAAATCCAGGGCCCTTCATCTGATCTGGATGAAGGGAAGGCCAAAAATTAGGCTGTTTTGAAATTCGGGTGGGCCCCCTGTGTAAGTCAAGGGTGGGCATCCTCCTCTTACATTGTTCCTTGTGTTGTGGCCTGCTAGAGGGTTGGATCAGGATGATGTTTGACGCCTGATGTTAATATGAGGTGACACATCTGATGGATGGGTGGATGGTGTTAATACATCATGTGGGGCCCACATACGGCTGGTATGGACATAAGATTTCGGTGGTAACTCAAGTGCGCCCATTTTATTATTCGGTTTTGTCATTGTAACATATGAATATGGTATGCTATCAGCGGATACGGCCATATTGTATCCATATTGGCACGACGATATGTGATACATATGAAAAAAATTGACCCGTATAGGCCGATATAGGGCGTATCAGTACTAATAGGGGGTTGATACAGCCAATGCGCCCATAAAAGTCTAATTTTAATTAATTAATTAATTATTTTTTTCAAAATTTCACTCACGTCTTCTCTCTCTTCATTTAAACTATTGAAGAAGCTTAAAAATTCATTTTAGGCTAGATTTAGACTTATTTTGGAATTAAAACAAATGATTTGAATGTGATTCCACTAATCGAAGCAAAGTGGACCATTATGGAAAAAATCGAAAAGAATGGTGGACATTTACTTTTTTTTTTTTTTTGTTATATTTCAATTTAATGGCCCATAGTTCACCAAATCATGCTTGATTTGTGTTCAATTAGGACCCATTTAGTTGATCTTCAACAAGTCAAATAAAAAGACAACATTCTCAAAAAAAAAAAAAGAAGGTCCGGTGCACCATTGAATACATAGTCAAAACACACGGAAAAAGGAGAGATTCTTGCATATCTCATTTTTCTAATATTTTTTTGCTTAAAAAATCCGATTGATATGATATGCCAACCGATACCAACATTCACAGCCATGTTGTAACATCTTCAAATCATGAAAAATTTGCCCCGTTTGTAGTCTTCTAACGTGAAAAACAAACGGTGTGAAACTCAGCCAAGTATTATAACACGTGACTTCACTGTATGATTGGGCATCACTTGATCCTGACCCTCAAAAATTAGAAAATGGATCCCACCTATCACCCTATCCTGTCACGATGAAATCACCATTTTGCAGCTGATGATCTGCATTGAATCAAAGCTTTTGTGCTTGTGTTCCATTAGAACAAGGAATACATTTTAATGCATGGTTGGATTTCAGTTGGGCAGTGTTTGGTATTGCCGTTGGATAAAATCTCAATAACTCTGGATTGATGCTGTACATTGATTCCATCATCATTCGATTCACATTAGTGGACCAGAAACAAGTGCATCCAGACCGGAGTGGACCATTGTGTATATGCATGCATTCATTGATGGATGGATGGAATACAGATGTAATGCATGGATATATAGTTGGATGGTTGGATGCATGGATGGTTGGATTGATAGATGGATGATGGATTATGCATGTGGTATGTGTGTATGCATGCGGATGAATGGATGGATTATGCATGTGTATATATGTATGTATGCATGCATGGGTGGATGCATCATATGTGTGTGTGTGCGCGCGTGCATGCTGATCATCATGCATATGTATATGCATGCATGAATTGATGGTTGGATCATGGATGGATGGATCATTATGCATGTGAGTAGCGTGGATGAATCATCATGCATGCGTGTATGTATGAAGACTTAGAACGACCTCATAACTCCAAGGGATGGCCACGGTTTTTGCATTTGTATTATATAAACTCATTTTAATTATATTGCACCGATTCTTTATGCCACCACATGCTTTGAAGCCCTCATTAAATGAAAACTAATCATGTCTGCATCTTTTTTGTAATATTTTATTCCTTAAGTATGTAAATGTGTATTCTAGCATCTCAAAAAGTTTAACTGAAAAATTCCACCATTTTCTCCATGTTTCCCAAATGTCTCCTCAATCAGGAGCTTATCATACATGGTGGGCTTCTATGATTGATGATACTCCCAAAATCTCCATCAGATCCTACAACAATCAGATAAGTCCCCCCCTTAAATGTGGACTAAGGTTGTAATGGCTAATTTTCATCAGATGGCTTGGATCATTCGGTGAGCAATATGTTAAAGCATGGCCTTCTCCTCAACTGAGTCCACCATAACATCAACTTAAATTACAAGAAGGCAGGCCCCACTTGTAGAGAAAAAGGGCAAGCACTAAATACAGGTTCTTGTCAAGGTTAGTGGACAAAAAAAAAATAAAAATAAATAATAATAAAATAAATAAAAAAAATCAAGAAGAAGTAATGCGAAGTTTTGCTCGTGTGAGATGGGCAGGGATATGTGGCACGTGTGTGAGATCCAGCCCATTCATTAACTAGCTCTTTGAACATGTGTATTCAACTCCTTGCTAAAGGTGTTGGAGTTTGATTGACCAAAACACTGATACTCTTGGCAATTGTGATGGATGATACGTAGGCACTTGGAAATTAAAAAAAACTGCATGTGTCACACAAAAGTCATATTACCATTCCAAAAAATGGATCCCAATGTAGATGTATCATTAAACAAAAACTATGCTAATTTGATTATTTGACTATTGGATTAGTGGACATTTATTGGACGGTTAAAAAATGAAAAATATCCAATGGTCTTATTTCAGCAAACAAGTTTCCACAAATCAGTGGATTGCTCAAGCAATCTGATATTGGGACCACGAATTTGTAAAAGTGGGTTCGACAATTTAGTTAGTTTGATTTGAGATAATAATTGACAAATGTATAATTTGTAGGTAACCAAGTATCAAGTGTCATACCCTACAAGAGTATCAAATAAATCCCCTTCTTTAATGATTTTGCATCATCAAGAAGATTTGAGGATAAGAGTAGCATATATCGGAAATTTCCAAACAAACAATTTCAACGAAATCTTTCAATATCTTATTTTACTATGTTCAACTCTATGTATTCCTCTATCCGTAGAGTACATTGAATGTACAAAAATGGCTATAACAGAGTTTCTGACAACATTGATTCTCTCGACAGATCAATCCCAAACCGTCCAAATTATGGGTCCCGCTGTAGATGATGCATGTGCCAAAACTAGCATCATTGAAAACATTTGAGCGTTCGGGATGGAAGATTGATCCCTGTTCATGTTATCGTCCAATTGATGACTACCAGCAGTAAGGATCCACAATGGGCCCCACAACTTGGACATTATGGATTGTATGGGTATTAGAAAAATCATGCAACTCACTGGGGTCCATCAGAACAAAGCTCTTGATCACTGAACAATGGGCCACGCATCAATGGAATTTGGGAGAACCATCTGATTCATGGCCACCAGTAGTTAGATCGTATCAAGATATGATCGTTGGTTTTTTGAAGGATCCACAACGGGCCTCACGATTTGGCGACAGTATGGATTTTATACGTGTGTCCTGCAACTCAATATGGCTTGTCAGGAAAGGAGAAGGAAGAGAAAAATAGACCAAAACCAGATGAAGAGTGTTCAAAAGACTTCGACCAGGATTGGTCACTCAGTGTTACAACAATCATACATTGTTCTTGGCTTCGGCCTCACAATAATAAATCATTGCCTTTCAAGAAAAAGGAAAAAAAAAAAAACCAACACAATCATACATTGTTCTTGATTGTTCTGTTCTAAAAAACTGGCTACAAAACCAAGAAAAGATCCAGCGGTATAAGATATGTGGGTGATTCGATAGATAGACGAAAAGATATTATACATAATATGCAGCCTTTTAACTGATGGGAACAAAACATACATTATACATTAAACGGCGAGATGTGCGCATACTTACATGATTTCATGGGTCATCGGCATGTTTAATGTTACACTAGTAGCTTAAGTCCGTCGCTACTCAGAACCATTGAGTTTGCTTCTGCTCTTTGCCAGCCAGCTGGTGCCTCAGCTACACAGAAATTAAAATAAATAAGAACAAGCACCCAAAAATCCACGTCTAGCCATTTTCACAGATTAATATAGTATGAAAATAGGTTCTAACCAATGTTGTCAAAATCATTATCGTATCGCAAATCGTAATAGGGGTTGAATAGTATAAAATGCAAATCGTATCGTAAATCATAAGATTTTTCTGATTTACAAAAATATATATAAAAGATATGAAAAGATATATGTAAATCATAAAAGATTAAAAACTCATCAATCATCCATTTACCATCAACATGTACCAAAAAAGTAATACATATCATGATATTATCAATTGAGAAAATGTATATGGTATACATATCATGGTAGTAATCTTGTCTTTTCCTTTGTTCTCTTTTGTTGTCTTTCGAAAAATTTACCTTAAAAAACATACAAGAGTCCTTAAAATTTTGTTCTGTACCTTTTTTGAGTGTAGAATCATGTTAGAAAAAATGACATTCGATTCCATTGTGAATCAAAAGATACCTTGATTTCTTTATTTTGGGTTTCTGAATATCAAAATCCCCAAAAGAAAAAATAGGACATTTTTAATAGGAGGGAAATTTTTTCATATTTTATGAGCAAATGGGTACAAAGAAAAGAAAAAATCGAATAAAAAATAATAATAAATTGGTTTTTTAAAAGTATTTTTTGGGCCCATTTACACAGTCTACAATTATCTTATGATTCGATATGATTACCGTACAATTCGTACAATTATTTAGGATCCGCGATTTATATGATACGATATGAATTGTACGATTCACATCGTGAATCGGACAATTTTGATAACATTGGTTCTAACTAGCTTTCAAGCAATGATGAAATCATTCAGCCACTTGCAAATCAGAAGGTACGATAGCTCTCCAAATAAGAATTGTATGAATCGGGCCCCGGACATAGTTCGAAAACTCTGTGACTCGAAACTCAGCTGAGTTACTAGGAAACTCAATCATGATTGTGATTCCTTAGACTCGGCACAACTTGTCTAGTCAACTGAATGAGTTGGTCGACTAGGCATGACTCACAGCAACTTGAAGAATCACTTGCTTGGAAAGAGTTTATATTCATAAAAAGTACAAGGCGGGTTTTGAAGCCGAGAACCCTTCTAGAGGAATTTACGTCTCTAACCAGCATGCTCGAGCCATTTGTTTGCTTTTTTTTTTTTTTTTTTTTTTTCCAACTATTTATTTACTATTTTAACATTTATAAATATTATTAATTTAATCTATAAATAGAGTTTAGTAATAACTAGTCCGAGTCTTCAAGTCTACCCATCGAGTTGAGTTTTTGGGTTTTTTGAACTATGGTACAAGAAATGTTCACTCATATTCTCACCTGACACATTTAACCCTATTCATGAAAATAATTCATATATTCTATACTAGCATGATCTGAAAGATATCCATCCTACATGACTCTTAAGGTGGCTTAGAGAAACTTCCATGCATCTTTATAAGAGGAATTATATGATCCTTGATCCATTGATATGCAAAATACTCCTGGGGATTTCAGTTTGTACAAGTGAGATTGGTCGTTCAGTGATCTAGATATTGTCCTAATGGTCCCCACCATGTATGGACCAAGCCATAGATTGGGAGAAATAACCATCCTATCTTTGGCCCTTTTGCAGATGAATGTGGAGGAACGCATAGGTCAATAACGAACTTTAATGAAAGAGAGAAAATACAGCTATCCATTAAGATAATGGATAAATATCACCCTCTCATAAGGATTGTCCATTGAAATCTCTTAGCTAAGTGATCAGTTAAAGAATTTGCAGTATGTGCATTTCACGTACATAAGATTACATCAGCATCATGATTGATAAAATGATAGTTCTTTCCTTTATAATATGTGTGCAATCAACACAAGCAAGTTTCGAGTCTCTGCAACTTAACAAATTAATCATCATCATCTAAGCCTCATCCCAACTAGTTGGGTTTGGCCTCACGAATCCTATTCCACGATTTCACTCTATCAAAGGCCACAACTTCAATTAGACCACATGTCATAGAGTCTCTCATGACCTCCACCCATGTCCTTTTGACCCTTTCCCTTGCCCTTTTAGAGCATTCAACCTGCACAAACTCACTCCTTTTTCTCGTTCTCCGTTCATGTGACCAAACCATCAAAGGTCTACTTTCCCTCATCTTATTACCCTATTGGTGTTTCTCCTAAGTTCCATTGAATGCATTCATTTCTAATTCTCTCCTTCCTCATTTGGCCAATCATCCATCTCAACATCCTCATTTCAGCTACACTTATAGGATAATAGCTATAAGCCCAGACAGTTGAGGAACAACATGTTCGTAGGATAATAAAGCATGGTTGGGCTTATAGCTATTATCCTATAAAATTTCCCCTTCAGTTTGATTGGTACACGGCGATCACACTCCATAGGCACATTTCCATTTCTTTCACCCAGCTACAATTCTATGGGAAACATCCTTCTCAGTATTTTTGTTTATTATTATTATTTTTTACACCTACCCATCCTAGGACTTCGGTGTTGAAACGCAGAGCGCCTACCACTGAGCCAAGCATCGAGACCCAACATCCTTCTCAGTCTCTCCTCTCTCATGAATTAGCTTTACAAATTAATATACTTCTGAAAAGAGAAATTCAATGTGTATAACAATTGAGTTGATGTGAGAAAATGACATATTACAAAGCATGCATCCATCCCCCTAGTATATGCTTCAATTGGAATCACATGAAGGTAAATTGATAAAATTGTAAAAATCTTAAAAAAGAGAGTTGCCTAAGCGTACCAGCTCTATGTATTTTAGATGCCCCATAACTTCCTCGGTTGCAAGCTCCTGTGCATAAAAAATCAAATCAAGAAAGAATAGTAACACAATTACAAAACTACGATTTAAACAATATAATGCATAAATGAAACAAATAAGTATATCAATAAAAAATGAAACACAAAAATAATGGAAGTCGAGATGATGATGAAAAAGGAGAGAGCAAGAGTATACAATTGAGGAAAGAATAATGCGACAATGAAGACCAAACTCCCCCATTTATCGTTGTTTGGTTGTGCTTCCAAATAGTGGTGGGAAAAGCCAACCAGGTATAGTTAGAGTTTAGGACAACATGGAAGACAACAATTAGAAAGAGACTTACATACTTTGGAAAGAGACTTATATACTATAGAAGATATAAACAATAAGAAAGCATCCATTTTTTCACACTTTTACCTGAAGTGACAAGTAGATGTCTATTTGATGTGGAATGTTAGCATTTGTCATCTCCTCTTTCAGATTCCTTTTGGCAATTTCATCATCCTTGTCACTGTCAGAACCTTGTCCTAGCTATTTGGGGTTGGCTTTATGAATCTTGTTTAAACGTGAATTCTCATGACTACTTTGTGAAAGTTCTATGACCAGCTGCATGCCTGATATCAATCATCTTTTTGTTTGTTTTGGTCTGTCATACAACCGCATGACCATCCCAGCCAGGTGTAACTGGCTGAGAAATTAGATGGTACTTATGTGCTTCATTCCTTTTCATTTATTGCCTTTTTCCCGAGATGTATGTGCAACTGGAAAAGCTTGTTGGATGGGCCATAGTTGAACTTCTTTAGATCTGACATTCCTAAACGTCATATAACAAGTCTTTCGTCCATTGGAGAAGAATGTTGTCCATTTGTAACTTTCAAAGCTTGGAAAGCTAGGGTCATCCAAACAATGACCTAGATCTCGATCCCATTTTGGACAACTGAGGTCATCCAACCAACGACCCTAATTTCCATAGCATGAGATGGAAAATGAAATAACCATTGGCACAAATATTACATGGTATGAGATGAAAAATTAATCAGTGTCCTTTGTACCCACAGACAGTGGCTCCACCATTGATTGATCAGTAGGACCCAAATGAGTTTGAAATGTGCGTATGCAATTTATAATTAAATTTTCTAATACATATTATTTTTTAACACCCTGCAGCAGTTCATTTATTATTTTATGTCAATGGCTAGTGACACGAACGATAAGAATGCTTGTGTTGTTGATCTTGATTTGGATGTGAGTGAGTGAGGAACACAAAAACGTAGAAGAAATACATGTAAGTGCGGGACAATTTTCAAAAATTTTCTTGGAAATGACAAAGAGAAGCAAAAGTCTAGATGCATCATTTGAATACTCGTCCCGGAAAAGTTAATTCGGATATAAGGCAACACCTTTTTTCAGCCATGACCACTTCTGCCGGGACTACATTGGTTAAGAATCACTCATTTAACCAAGATTCACTCTCGAGGGTACTCATGGTCTACATTGTCAAGGAGGAGGAACCATTTAGCATAGTTAATAATGACGCATTTAGGGAATTTATGGGTGTTTTTTACTCCTCAATTTAAACTTGTCACTTGAAACACCATTAAGAAGGACATCTTAACACTTTACTCAAAGAGAAAGTAACCCTCAGTCTCACTAGTTACTTACAAACAATTCCAGGATGGATATGTTTAACAATGGACTTGTGGGCTTGTGATATTTCAAAGGATGAGTATATGGCTCTCACAACATGTTTTGCTGACCAAGAGCAGTACTTATAAAAGTGGATCTTGGCATTTCTATATTTTCCACTTCTTCATAATGGTGTTTCTATCGCTGATGCAATTTCGATGTGTTTTATTGATTGGAATATCGAACATAAAATATATTCCATTACACTGGACAATTGTAGCACATATAATGTTGTGGCCGAGTGTCTTAAGAGTCAACTTGTTGCAAAGAAGCTTCTTTTACACAATGGTGAGTTTTTCCAAATTTGTTGTTGCACACATCTTGAATTTTATTGTGCAAGCTGGGTTGAAAGAGAGAGATATAGTCGTTTTTGAAATTCATGACAATATCAAGTATGTAAATATGGCATCATCTTGTGGAAAGAAGTTTTGGAAAATTGTTGAATTGCTCAACAATTTTGTTTGGATACTAGGAGGCGTATGGGCAAGGATGTTAGTATTAGATGGAATTCTACTTAGCTTATGCTTGATGGAGCTCTTTATTATGAGGACATTTTATGCACATGCAATCTCGTGATTCAAACTTTGTGGTAGCACCAACTACAGATGAGTGAGAAAGGGCTGAAATTGTCTGAATCTTTTTGAGGGATTTTTATGATGTATCCAATACATTTTCTTGTACCAAATATCCAACCTTAAATTTGTACTTCCAGGGAATATGGGCAATAGAATATATGTTGTGTTATATGCTGAATAGTCAACATGCTTTTATGCCAAATATGGCGATGGAGATGATAAAGAAGTTTGAAAAATATTGGAATGAGTATAGCATGATCACGCCAGTTGCTGTCATTTTAGATTCTCATTACAGGGTGAAGTTGGGGGAATTCTGTTATATCAAAATCTAAGGCAGTGAAAGTGATGTATATGTCGGTGATGTCATGAATTTGCTTTATGGTCTTTTTGCTGAATACATGAGCAAAAGTGCTACCAACTTCTACAAGAAGTCTACTATTATTGATGGTGGTGCAAAATAATGTTTTTTGTTCGAAAGGACGTGAGGTATTGTCGAATTATGACACATTTCAAAGTTCCAAATCAAGGGTTCAAGAAAAGAAGTCACAGTTAGATCCTTATCTGGAGGAACCAAGCATGTATAGGAATAATGAGTTGGATATTTTAGAATATTGGAAAGCATGCCCATTGAGGCCAACTTTTGATAGTCTACTTAATAGTTTTGTGGACTATTGAATCTTTAATGGATGGTCTGCGGACTGTGCAATCGGTTTATAATCCATAGAAATTTGATCCCCAAACTTCAATGGTTTGATTTGAGTTACTTGTACTCCACATGAGTGACTGTGTATGAAGAATGAACCATCACAATCTCCCAAAGAGACAAATTCTAGTACCATTGTCTTAGGTGATTGGTCCTCATTTAAGTTGAGGTTTGCCAATTCCACACTCGCATGGGAGCATTGCGTGTCCACACACACATGCCAATATGGAACATAAACTGTTTCAAACCTCCCTCAAAGACAGCCTGATAAGGCCTGTTGTCCAGCCCGACCTGATGTCCGGGCTAGGCGAGGCTGGCATTTCAGGCTCGGAAAACTGGGCTTGGCTTGGGATGACTGGATTTATGGTCATCTCGAAAAGCCTGGTTCAAAAGCCCATCCCAGCCCTCACCGTTGCCACCCTTATCCAAACCATGGTCTTTGTTGCACAGTTTATTCTATTGATCATATAATACATGACATGAAACTATAATCTAAAATGTTAATTTGTTAAAACAATGTATAAAATACATAATCGATTTCACATTGGCAAATTTCCTTCCAAGTAGACATCGTGAAATTTTCATTTGTTTCAAAGAATGATCGTTAAACATACTGATTGAAGTGTGAAACCAACTAAATTAGATGGATATTTCACCTGAGGTACAGCACAATCAGAATGGATTGGGTCCCAAAGAACAGAACAGGAGCAGTCCCAATCATCAGTTTGAACTTCAAAAAGAGGTGCCCTGTGGAACAATCAAGACAAGTGTTTTACATTGCTCGCTTATAAGTTGGATACCATCACTACCAGTATTTGAAAGCAAACACAAATTGTAAGATCAAGCATTTTTTATTTTTTTTTCAATGATTTATTTACATAGCATGCAAGGAAGAATAAGCTATCATAGCAATTTAAGAAGTATGCCACAAAAAACGAAAAGTGTGAACATTGTATATAAATCATTATATTATTGTAATAGTCAACCTCATTTGCAGATTTTCACAAACACGAAGGTATGTCACTAAAGATAACAGGAAGCTCAAAAACTTCCTATTAGCAACTAACCACCATGATTGGGTAGTGTTAAACATGATTGGATAGGAGTAGTGTTCGTAGTATTGGCATTGTTATATGTATCACTAACTGGGGGTACGGAAACAATGTATCGATATCGCCAATATTTTCACCAATACCTAGAAATGTATTGCTAACTGACAGAAACCGAAATGGTGGAATTTCTCAATGAAACTTCAAGAGTGGCTAAAATATACATATTTTCATATTCGGGAATCAAATAATTGCGAAAAAAATGCATACATAATAAGTTACCCTTAAATGGGGGCCTAAAAGCATGTAACGTTGACTGAGGGAAACATTGGGGAAACTTGTGGAAAATGGAAAAGTTTTTCAATGATACTTCAAGAGATGCTAAAATACACATATTTGCATATTAAGAATAAAAAAATGGCAAAAAATACGCAAATTTGCATATTTAGGAATCAAATAATAAGTTTTCCTTTAATGGTGGCCTAAAAGCATGTATCATTGACTCAAGGAAACGTTGGGAAAACATGGTGAAAATGGTAGATCCATCCATCCATGCATGCACATACATACATATAAACACACATGCATGATCCGTTCATCCATTAATCCAACTATCCATGCATGCATACATACAATGACACATACATATATACACACGTGTATGTTCCATTCATCAATCCATGCATGTATTCACACATACACACATATATACATCCATCCATCTAACCATCCATGCATACACATACACACACATACAAACATGCATTTCATCATACAACCATGCATCTATAAAAAAATTGAAATGGATTTTTTTTTTTTTAATAAACAGAGTTTTGGCAATATTGATACATTGGCGATATTATCGAAATATCACTGATACATTGGCATACAAGCGACACCTGGAATTTACACAGTAAAAAACATTGGTGATATTAATACACTGGCAATACTTAGTAGTATGTTGGCGATATATCACTGATACCTGGAATTTTTTATACTACAAATGTTATTAGTATTGCCGAGTTGGCGATATCAATAACATTGGTGATATTATCGATAATATCATTGATACTCGGAACAATGGTTAGGAGTGAGGAGTTTGTTGGAAATTAGTTAGTGGTTATTGTAGGAGATCTATAAGTATTTTGTAATAAGCATTATAAGGTAGCTTTGGCTCTTGTAATATAAATCGAGAGATAATTGAGAACAAAGGGCGTTTTTGTGTGATCGAGTGTTTTTAAATGCTAAATTGCACTCCATTCCCCTTAGATCTCCATATCTTCTCTCGTTATTTTTTCCTTCTCTAGCTATAAAGCAAGGCTCCTTCCAAACACGCCAAAGCAAGTGATCCGGGTTATGTTACTACAAATTATTTTCAATAAATTCACTAATAAAGAGCTAAAAAGAATCACTTACGATAGGACAAATATTGGTTCTACATTGAAAATATTCCATTTTTCTCCTAGAATTTGTTGAAAAAAGAAGAAGAAGAAAGTATCTCACATTTTCTATTTGACAATTATTGCAATTTTCACAACTAATTAATTTCAAATTTCATTGATTGTTTATTTATTTTAAAATTTTTTTACACTTCCTACAAAATTCTCCAAAACATATCTTGATAAAGCAACAAATTTTTAAAATGACATTCCCCTAGGGGTGGCAATGGACCAGGTACGCCCAATGGGTACTCGAACCTAGCTAGATATTGGCAGATATGGGTGTAACTAAATGGGCATAGGTGTGGGTTTGGATAATTATTTGAACCTGATAAATAATTGGGCTGGGAATAGGTGTACCCTCCTTTACTTGAACCCGGCCCGAACCCAATTATGTTGTATATTATGCACCCTATAATAGATATATGAGAGAGAGAGAGAGAGAGAGAGAGAGAGAGAGAGAGAGAGAGAGAGAGAGAGAGAGAGATGAGAACCATTACAATGTTGTAGGATAAGCTTATTATACAACATTTTGCATGTGGGATCCATTGTGATGCGTGTAGTATGCATCCATCTCATTTAATAAGTTTGCCCAACTATGAAGTGAACTCCGAAGCAAGGTGTGCCAAAATGGTTACGTATCGGCCGATACGTAATGGTAACGGTAATGGCCGACACGTGTTTCGGGGTCATATCGGCCGTTACCATTTTTTGTACCCGTATCGGCCGATACAGGTCCGTTACGGGCATAACGGCCGTTACTGACCCATAACGGTAACTTTTTTTTTTTTTCATTTTAAGTTTCATTTTTGCTGTTTTTTTTTAAACTTCTTGCTTCCAAACTGTTTCTCTCTCTTTCTACTACTAATTTCAACCAACCTTGGCTGGGTATTTGAGATAAAAATACATTATATTACCGATTTTGTTGAATCAAAGCTCGGTGGGCCGTTTTTCAGAAATTCGTCAAAAATAGGTATTTATACTTTTTTTTAACATGTTTTGTTGTTTTAATCATGCCATATGATGTGTTAATCATAGTAGAACATGTTAATGTGCATTTTACAGATTTGGGGTGCCATTTAATATTTTTTTCTATTTATGCATGAATTTTGACCCTTTTTTTAAAAAAATTCAAAAAATCAATTTTTAATGGTTGTTTTGCTATTTTAATCATGCCATATGATGTGTTAATCATAGTAGAACATGTTAATGTGCATTTTACAGATTTGGGGTGCCATTTAATATTTTTTTTATATTCTTTTCTATTTACGCATGAATTTTGACCCTTTTTTTTTTAAATTCGAAAAATCAATTTTTATTGGTTGTTTTGCTGTTTTAATCATGCCATATGATGTGTTAATCACAGTAGAACATATTAATGTGCATTTTACAGATTTGGGGTGCCATTTAATATTTTTTAAAATATTTTTTTATTTAAATTTTGATTTTTTTTTTTTAATTCGAAAAATCAATTTTTAATGGTTGTTTTGTTGTTTTAATCATGCCATATGATGTGTTAATCATAGTAGAACATATTAATGTGCATTTTACAGATTTGGGGTGCCATTTAATATTTTTTTCTATTTACGCATGAATTTTGACCCTTTTTTTTAAAAAAATTCGAAAAATCAATTTTTAATGGTTGTTTTGCTGTTTTAATCATGCCATATGATGTGTTAATCATAGTAGAACATATTAATGTGCATTTTACAGATTTGGGTTGCCATTTATTTTTTTATATATATATTTTTATTTACGCATGAATTTTGATCCTTTTTCTTTTTTAAATTCGAAAAATCAATTTTTAATGGTTGTTTTGCTGTTTTAATCATGCCATATGATGTGTTAATCATAGTAGAACATGTTAATGTGCATTTTACAGATTTGTGGTGTCATTTTATAATTTTTTTTGTATTTTCGAATTGGTGACTTTATATTTTTATTTGCTTATATTGGACAGGTTTTGAAGCTTCTTAGGGTTTAGTATTTTAGTTAGAACATAAAATCATTTTTATTAACATAGGTCATACACTCATCTATCTAAACCTAAAGAAATGTCTGGGTCTGGCCAACAACAAGTAAGTGAGGATATTGGATGGCAACATTGTGAGATGGTTGGTGGTACTAGGCACCAAATGAAGTGCAAGTATTGTGATAGACTAGTGACTGGTGGAATTACCCGTCTTAAACAACATTTAACACATCGAAATGGTCAAGTTGCGCCATGTGCCAGAGTACCGAAAGAGATAATGCTTTTAATGCAAGCTAGTCTGGATGAGTCGAAGGGTAAACGTGTTGCTGTACAAAAGAAGAAGGATGATATTTTAGATGCAGCTTGACAAGAAGTGTTTGGTCCTGAATATATGGGCATTCGTGATGAAGATATTATTGAGTCTGATGAAGATTCAGATCGGAAAGTAACTATAGATAGGAGAGAGAGCTTGCGTCTAACTCGTGAAGAGGAAGAACGTCGCCGCATGTTTGGCACGCATGGGTCACTGCGTGATACCGGAGGGGGGGGGAGGTTACAACGTGTGTTTGGGAGTCGACAACAGACATCTTCACGTGATGCCCCTATACATTTGGATAAAGAAGTAAATGAGGCTAGAAGACCCTCTATTGATCCAATCCTGTTTAGGAAAGAATCAACTAAACAAAAGAAGATAAAACAAATGTGGAGTAGAACTTCTGTTGAGAAATTAGGTAGAGCAGCAGCAAAGTTATTTATACATGCCAACATACCTCTTAACGCGGTCAATTCTCCATATTGGCAGGTGGTAATCGATGCAGTAGCAGAAGCAGGTGAAGGAATAAAAGCTCCCACGGCTAAGGAGATTAGGGGAAAATGGACAGATGCAGAGTATGCGAATGTGAAAGCATACGTGGCTACCTTTAAACCTATATGGCAAGCCAGCGGATGCACGATCATGTGTGATGGTTGGACTGGCCCAACCAGACGCAACCCAACCAGACGCAGTATGATCAACTTCATGGTGTACTGCCACTTAGGAACTATATACCACAAATCAATTTATGCCTCAGAAGCAACAAAAGATTCTCAATATATTATGGGCCTAATGGATAAAGTTGTGGATGACATTGGAGAGGAGAATGTAGTTCAGATTGTGACAGATAATGGAGCATCATATAGGCTTGCAGGACATATGTTGATGGATAAGAGAAAACATCTTTTTTGGTCACCATGTGCTGCCCATTGTATTGATCTTATATTGGAAGATATTGGGAAGAAGAAGAATGTTAAGGAAATGGTCGAAAGGGCAAAAGAAGTGACGACATTTATTTACAACCATAATCAAGTAGTCGCAATAATGAGAAAGTTCACGAAAGGACGAGAGTTGTTGAGGCCTGGGGCGACTAGATTCGCAATAAACTTTATAACATTAGAGAGTTTATTCCAGCATAGGGGAGAGTTGAGTGAGATTTTCGCTTCCCGAGAATGACTCAACACAAAACACGGGAAGAAGACATCAGGGACACCGGTCGAAGTTGCAAACACCATACGGGACAACAAATATTGGAAGAAGGTCAAGGTGATCCTAAAGGTGATGGAGCCACTAATGAGGGTACTCTATCTTGTTGAAACCGATGAAACACCTACCATGGGCTTCCTATATGATGCTATGGATAAGGCAAAGTTGGCAATTCAACGTAATTGTAGAAGCTGAGAAACTTATTAGAAGATGATCGACAGGAGATGGACAAAACAACTCCATCACAATCTTCATGCAGCAGGTTACTACTTAAATCCTAGGTATAGATATGTCCAATCATTTGTTGCGGATGATAAAGTTCGTGTTGGGTTAAAAAATGTGATAAAGAGATTAGAGTCTGACCTAGATCTGCAAATAAAGGCGTTGAATGAATTAGATATATTTGATGATTTGAAAATCGCCTTGATAGCTTTGGAGATGCTTTTGCACAACATGCAGTATCTAGGTTGCAACCGGCCGAATGATGGATTAATTTCGGAGAGAGTACGAAGGCTCTCCAAAAAATTGCAGTAAAAGTTTTGAGCCAGACATCTTCTTCTAGCTGCGAAAGGAATTGGAGTTGTTTTGCGCTCATTCATTCAAAGAATATGAATAGATTGCAGGCTAGAACATTAGATAGACTTGTCTTCATGCACTACAATATAAAACTAAGAATGCGACGACATCATAGGAGCATTACAGCTGCCGATGACGGAGACTACTGTCCAATAAACTTCGACAATATTTATGATGAGGATGACCCACTTCTACCTTGGTTGGAAACAAGGGAAAAGCAAATTGAAGAGGATAGTGAAGAATTGAAAATTGATGACCCAGAAATACGCAGAGCACAACAAGAGAGTCGTGCAGATGTGTTGGACCCAGTAAGAAGGGCAGCGTTTATGCCACGTACGGATACGGCTCAAGATCAACAAAAGAGTACGAGCAGTGGTAGCGTGACCGTGTCGGATGAAGACGATGACCCCCTGCCCCTGGTGTTGGCACTTCTGGTGTTGCTTAACGCCCTATACAACCCTCTACAGATCGCGATGCCGATGAACATCGACGAGGTGGTACACAAGGTCGGACTTATGAGTGTACTAAGTCATGATACAGCCAATAGGAGGGTATATCTAGTGGTGCACCGGGTTCGGGAGGTCCGGAACATCAACAGGCTCATGGTCTTGGTTATCATGATGGATATTCTTATGGTCAATTGGATTATAATTATGGTGGTTATACTGAACCTGTTCCATCATATTCATGTTAGACTAGCCCTCCTGATCAATATCCATATGATTATAGATATCCAGATTCAAATCCAAGTAACTCATCACAGCAGACGCACTCTCAATCTCAAGATTCTCAACAGCCTGAGTATGGGCACCAGTATGGTAATTCGACGGGCACTGGTGGATATCCTTACTCGGGGTCAGAGTCGTTGCCTAGTCAGGATTAGTCATCCTCTGGTTTCGTTGATCTAGTATTTCCTTCTGGCACTGGATATTATGGATATGCAGCACCTACACCTATTGGACAGCCTTAGCCTGATGGTGACGATGACGATGATGTGAAGGTCGAGCAACCACAAAAAAGTAGATTTTCATTTTGGTGGTGACTTGTGATTGTGAGTATATATTTGTATTAAGGTAAGTATTTGCAGCAGACAGCTCACAGCAGTATTATAATATTATTGCAAGAAGCCATGCACACACTTGACACTGTCTCACTGCCGAACTTGTATTTAAAATAGCTCTCCTGACAACCAATCAAGTAATCCTTAATCAAGTTGTAGGGGAGTATATCGGACACTACTAATTTTTATTTATTTTTTAATATTCTTAACTTGAGGATGACAGGTCATACACAGGAATCACAGTCATGTGCACAGGTATGTTCGAGAAATTCCTCAAAAATAATTGCAAACACCTAATGTAAGATATTTTCATATTACATTCATTCTAATATATCTATCATTGATAGTAGATAGTTAGAAAATTAAATATATGAATTTTGTAGTCAAATTCAGGTTATCTGGTTCATAAATTCATCAGACAGTCCGATGCAACTTCTCACCAAAGAGTGGACCGTTACACCACCATAAACATGTTTCAATTTATAAATGAATGCATATTTGGAATGCTTAGAATATTCCGAATTAAATCCATATTTTTTCATATTTTTTTGGCAAAAAAAAATAATTGCGCCGTTACGGGCCGTTACGCCCCCGTATCCGTATCGGTTTTGGAGGTCACCGTTACGCCAATCGATACCGATACGGGACACCTTGCTCCGAAGTTCAAGCAAGTCCAACCATCATGTGAGACACAAAGTGATTGTCCATTATTTCTTATGGTGTGGCCCACTTGATGATTGAATTTTCCTGATTTTTAGGGCATTCCATCATCATGGTGAGGCTTACTTGATGTGTGGGGTGGATGGCATGTACACTCAATGATAGTTCCACACATAAAGTGAAATAGAAAAACTTTAAAGCTCTATCAAAGTGTGATGGACTGATCGTCAATAAGCAATGCTAATTGATAGTGTATGTATAGGCAGTGATTGCGGTATTGATAATATCAGCCAATACTATCGATATTGCACAGTGCTGATATGAATCTGGGTTGTAGTTGGGAAACTTCCCAACATTGGTCAATATTTCACGATACATCACAATTTATTGATGATATATCAATACATTGCAATATTATGAAAATATCATTGACATAAGTTCCCCAATAACGTCGATACACATTGCACATATCATAATATCGGACTTGCATCGGTCCTCTTCCAAAAAAATTGAGAAATTTGCCAAAAATCCATAAACAATCAAAATTCTTTGAATTTTTTTGTTGGGATTACGTTGTTAAGGGGATTTCAACCAATCCTTTTCATTTTTTTTAGAGAAAAGGGAATTTGGGTGTGTAGATCAAGACTGGAGAGCATGTGGTACCAAAAACCCTATCGGTGAGTTTTTTGCTAATTTAAACTGTTTCTCTTGTTTAAATTACTTGGAAAATGTGGAATGAAGTTAGTAATCCATTATTTTACATGGTTTTGAATGCTTAATCATGGATTTTATCTTCTGATTTTAGAATTTGAGGAAAATTAGAATTTGGGGAAAAATCAAGATTTCCCCAATTTTGCCCATTTAACTCGAAATTAGAGTGTGGAAAATTAGGTGAGAGTGATTGGAGTTTGATCTACAGATTGACGGAACTTTTTTGAAAATTTTAAAAAATAATTTTAATTAAAAATAAATTTTATCAAAAAATTACATTGATTAGATGTTATTTATGCCTTACATTTGTGTATTTACGAGTGTATGTTGATCTTAACATTAGTTACATTCATTTATTTATATATTTTTTTAAAATTACAAATATATATTTAAAGTAATCACTATACATTGTAGGACAGATTTGGCTTTTGAATGTATTGTTTGTGTTTTCATGTCTTTTATTATTAAAATTATATGAATCGATTTTGAATATAGATGCTTCACTTTTGTTAGACAACACATCGTTTAGGACTCTATACAAAAGAAACTTATCATGTGTACTTTTTTTTTTTTTTTTTTTGTGATCTTTTGAGTTCTAACTCTTAAGTGTGCATTAATATCTTTTTTAACATCCCCTGAAGTTTCACTGAGAAATTCAACCAATTTCCAATGTTTCCCAAAAACAGCAATACATTACACGATACATGCGATACACGATATGTTTTTGTATCCCAAGATTGTGATACATGTGTTGATACTGACACTGAAAACATTGCCTTGTGTATAGGTATAGGTACCTGGTCTTTATTATTATTATTATTTACCACAGATGGGTACCCAATACCCTAATGGGTACCCGGTACCCCACATTCTAGTGGGTATGAGTACGGGTGCACATTTAAGGTCCTACATGGGTATGGATGAGGTACTCATTGGCGGGTATGGGTATGGGTGCCCTTGTACCTGACCCGAATCTGGCCCATTGCCATCCCTAATTTCCGCACCAATAAATAGCTGAAAATGAAATTTGTTATTATGCCTCCTACCAATAGAATTCTAACTAAACTATCCGTAACCACGAGTAAAATCAAAATATTAAACACTCTCTCTTAGAAACCACTCTAATAAATGTGACTACTTCAAAGTGGCCTTCAAGATAGAAACCATGACTAGAAAGTAACTGAAATGATTGCATATGCATATTTCTAAAACTTCAAAAACTTTTACCTGCGCCACTTTCCACAAATAACTCCCCCATCTTCATCTATGACCAATCGACATTGAATCCAGTTACCGACAGATTTCTGTTTGTTGCAAGTCCAACCCTAAGGATGCAAGATGACGTTTATTTATTTCTGCAAATAAAAATGGTGCTGACTAGAATTCATCCACAAAGCATATTGAGGTAAGAAGGCTTACATTCAGTCTAGCACACTCTGCAGGATCTATTTCCACAGGCTCACCAAATATATTAGAGTTGCTACATCCAAAAGAGCCAATTGCCAAAGGAGAAACATGAGTTTCATGACCATCAATGCAATAATAATGAAAGACAAGGAAAGAAAACAGGTAAACTTGGAGTTTTTTTCTTTTGAAAACGCGCGCATCATCTTTTATGTTTTTCTTAATAATAACAACATAGAGAACAAATAAATTAAGGAGAAACGAGTTCCCACAAGAAAGAATTGCCCTGCAGCACCCTTTTTAGAAAGGTTGTCAGCCAAATCATGAGGGGTTGTTTGGATGGCAGCCAGAAATCTTCCCCAACAATTTTAGACCTGACCGGGTACTGACAGTGTCAGAATGGTATCAATACATGTCATCATTAAACTAATGCTTCCAGTGGTGCATATTTGAGGGGTTTTTTTGGCCCACGTAAAGAGTGGATGGGATTGATTTTGAGGGAGTGGATTCTTCTACCCTGGTCCACCTAATGGATTGTTTGGATTACTCACTCATGTAATGCGTTGGTACCATGTGCAGGCTGGCAGATTTCCTCACCTTGCCCAACTTATTTTTGTGCAAAAGAAGTAAAGACATATTGTCCCCAGAAATCACCCAGACAGCATGCGGGCAGAAAAATAAAAAAAAGTGCTTCATTTAGCCAAGAAGCAATGCCATAAATCTTGGGAAAAACAACCAAAAGACTTCAAGGTTTGGATTGCTTGAACTTCATGAAAGATATAACATTACTAGAATCTCCTTCACTGACGAGTCCAGAGGAGAAAGATCCTTAAACCTTCACTAGAAGCCATGGCTACTGCTTCAATTGAATCTCCCCAAGTGGCCAGTCCGAAGGTCACCATTATCTCAACTTTACTATTCCCAATTTTGCTGGGCCCCATACTCTCTACACCAAATTCGCATCACAGAACTGGCACTTTCTTTTGCTTAACAAAAAAAATTTCTCCATTACTTCTAATCAGAAATTTCCAAATTTCTGATTAAGCGGAAGAATTGATGCTTCTATGAC
The DNA here is from genome assembly GCA_030180095.1 of Magnolia changhungtana. Lineage (NCBI taxonomy): Eukaryota > Viridiplantae > Streptophyta > Magnoliopsida > Magnoliales > Magnoliaceae > Magnolia > Magnolia changhungtana. The sequence goes on along the minus strand of JASAUF010000630.1, from coordinate 7,368,369 downwards.
ATGAATTTGACATGGAGGGTATGGCCCACTAAATCAGGACTAGGCTCAATCCTTCTATTTTGCAGGATCCCCTACCCAAGTGGAACCTAGAGTGTAGGAAAGGTTTGGAGGGGTCATTGATTGACTAAGAGACAGTGTTATTTGGACATGTGGCATGGATGCCAAGTTATCGGCACAACAAATTCCAGAAATCTGTGCACGGAAACAGTTCCATTTACAAATAAATAAATTTTTTAACAAAAAAAAAAAAATCTTGTAAAAAAAAAAATAGGTTGATAAGTAGTAGAATATTAAAGGTTTTTTGGTTGGATAGAAAATCAAAGGAAATCTAAAAAATCATTGTACTAACCAAAAACCAATTAGTAGTAGTTTAAACTATAAAAAATCAATTTACAAACGTTAAATGCCAGGCAATAATCATATGATGAAACGGTAACTTCTATAAATGGTACAGTGAACATGCTCTCTTAGAAGTTAAAAGATTCAGAGAATCCCAACAAAAAGATCATTAAAAACAAAGAACAAGATGCGTGATTTTTTTTTTTTTCCTTCATGTTGGCCATGTACCAAATACCAATAATATAAATGAACTTAAACCTAGAGTGTCAGCGGGAGTCCATGTGACTCTTTTTACATCCATTTACCCCCTTTTTCTTCAAAGGCTCCAAATTCTTCATACATTGATTTTCTACATAAATTAACTCTTTTTTTTTTTTACTGCTTTTTTATTTGAATTGGCAATGCTAATTCTTTTATTGCCAACTTACTCAAACTAAAGGTTTTACTAACTATACTCACTCTTTTCTAATGAAAATTTTGTTTTCCTTCTAGGAAAAATGTCCCAGTGATATCACACCCATATTCAGTATATTTCAGAACATGGACATATCCATGTCTTATTTCTCGATAGAATTTCAAGGAAGAATCTACAATTATATAAAGAATTAAGGACATTCCATCTTTAATTAGAGCAGCAAAAAATTTCAGGAACATCCTGGAGCAAATTATTCTAGGTTAGCAATGGGCTTTGCACCATTTTACAATTTTGATGGGTTTTCATAATTTTATATTGGTTTTAATTTATGAAGAATAGCTTCATGATTTAGGTAGGCTTTTGGACGTAGAGACAAACAACAGTTGGCAGGACAATGAGTGAACTAGGGGCAATTTGCATGTGTTGGCATGGAAATGGCTGTACTAAATGTGTCTACAATTCCCCTGCTTCTTCAGCCCCAAAGCACAAGTGTGATGTGTACAGGAAGGTCTCAAACATAATTCACCGCCATTTTGGTGTTGGTGAGTTTATTGAGATTGGGAAACCAAAACTTTTAAAAATGCATAAATCGAAGGCAAATGAAAGGGAAAACAATAATTATCCAATTATGATTTTCATGAGAACTATTGAAACATGTAGTCCAATTCTGAGTCCTTGTTTGGGTGGCAAGTGGAAATCTGATCTTCCTCTCACAATACTCGCCTAGTTTCTTGTGCCAAGAATCCAAATTATGAAAAAGTCAAAGAATTCCTTGGTGGAATCCACCCTTTTTCTTTGCTATCCAAACAACAAAAATCGACACATCAAGGGAAAACCCCTTTACTTTTCTGCTGTTTGTCATGGAATCCATGGTTTCCAAAAATGGCCTTAATTTTTTATAGTAGGTAGCCCTCATGTTTAACACCATAAGATTAGTTCACAATCATAAGAATAAACATAAGCACTGTTGATAGAACATACTCAGATATTGGACCAGACCAGTCTGGAACATCTGCTTGAAAAGCTTTACCAATCCGGACCCTGGTTGTATATGGCTCTGTGTCTTCAAACATGAACAATATTGGGTCACAGCTTTGCAATGATTTTCTTCTATATTCTTCACTCGCAGTATTCAATGATTTACAAGCACCAGCGATACCCAATAAAGGTTTCGGCTTCTTCTTTAAACAAGGTTGACAATACCATTCATCAACTGGTATCCTTTTTATTCTAGGATTGCAGCAAGACAAATGAAATGCTTCTTCACAAAGGTCACAAATGAGCATCTTCAACGGATTTTCTATACGATAACATGCTTTGCAAGATAGAGAAGCACTGGCATCCTCATGAACGCCCACGTTATCTGCAGAAACACGAGATCCAGTAAAATCACGCGATTCCTTTTTAGAGCTGCATTTCCTCAATGCCTCTCTAGCAATATTAGAAGATGAGCACTCTGTCGTGTAATCCGCTTCAGTCCTCATGAAATCGAAACCATGTTCCACATTAGATTTCAAAGAAGAGAAGCTATCATTTGTGCTGGAGCAATACACCAAAGCTGATATTTGGTCATCAATGGCAGATGCTTCTGTCCATCCTTTCACTTCTCCAATCGAACAGCCACTAACTGAATCCAACATCGCAACAGCCTCCACATTCTCATAAATCTGTTTGCTGTGTACATTGTCAGGATTTTGTGGATTGTGCTGCTGACAGTCTGATGTGTTTACATTATACAAAACATCTCTATCCCATACTCGTACAGGCATAACAGAAGCCTTGCCGGAGTCAGAACTTACGCTAGAGAGAAAGGCATCGCCTCCCTTCGTACTGCCTGTTGCTGCATGCTCCAACAAAAAAGCGATGGAGTTCTCAAGCTTCCTTCGTCGCTTGTACACAAAGTCATTCTTTTTAGGTGAGGAACTTTCGCACATGTCTTCAATTGCTGATACATTGGAGCATATCCCATAATGAAGAAGGGGGCTATTACTAACAACCTCATCTTTTTCCTCCCTAGTTGAAATGGATTTTCTGCATTCATCATCCCGAGGATATTCTTCATGTTTTGAAGATTTGTGCCAAGTTTCACCGTAGAGAGCCCAATCAGAAAGCATGCCTTAGTTTGTTGTTTTCCAAGGTCGGATACTAGTTTTGTTGCTTTCCCAGGTCAGATACAAAAGATAGAGGTGATTCGGTATAACTAGGGAGAGCTTGGGATCAACAGTTCACCTGTGATCATATTTAGAGAATGTAGTCTGCCGCATTCTGCTATCGACATGCACATATCGAACGGAATATCTTGCATTGAGCACAAAAGAACTGTCCTGCAAGCTTCTCCATGCCCATGAACTGGATACAAGTATTCTGAACATCAAAAGGAACAAGGTTTAACTCTTTTTTCTTTTAAAGAGAGAAGGAAAAAGGTTAGCAGAAAGGAAATGCGTTAAATGAAACACAAGCAAAAGAAAAGCAATTGCTTTAATGTGGAAAATACTAGAAGTAAGATTTTCATGGGTGTTCAATTACAACAAAAAGGAAATTCCGTTTGATGGTTTCTGCCAAATTTCATTGTAATAAAGAAGAATTACCTCTATACATCCTTTTCCATAGAATTATGGTAAAAATGAGATACATTTGATGGTTTCTTCCCGATTTCAATAGAGAGTAGGAATGTAGAAAGGTGATGCAGGACAATTAACCACTTGCTCTAAAAGCTCGAAGTGATAGAGCATGGCGAATCAATCCCTTTATCTCATAGCCAATGCTCCACGTCCCATGAGTAAGGACCTCGACTGAACCCCCCTTGTGGGCCCCACATCACATCGGTTCCGCCTCACACAGGCTGCCCACCCCGAGTGTGCCCCCACATCCCACAGGCCACCCCACTTGAGCCCGGTGTGAAAATACCCCTGCATTAATCATCCCCGGTGAGGAGTCTCGAACACGAGACCTCCCACTTTGATACTACTTTAATGCAGGACAATTAACTACTTGCTCTAAAAGCTCGAACTGATAAAGCATGGCGAATCAATCCCTTTATCTCATAGTCTAGGCCCCACATCTCATGGGTTAGGACTTCGGTTGAACCCCCTCTCATGGGCCCCAATCACATGGGTTCTGCCACACACGAGCCACCCACCTCACAAGTCGCCCACGCCGAGTGTGCCCTTGCATCCCACAGGCCACTTGATGAGGACATCACTACATGTACACCTTTGCATATGTATCAGCGGTAGAGGCGGGTCGCACTGATTTCCCTGTGGTTAGGCGAGTACCGGTGATCGTGCTAAAGACCCCATGTGCATGTGCGAGCATCTGAAAGACCCCATACTGGGAAGATGCACATGGGCTGCTTTATGGAGTGATCCAGACCGTTGGATTGGTGGACGTGACGATCGGGCTGTTGGATCACATGATCGGGTCATTAATCGTGGATTGTCCACACTAGTTTTTATTAGATTTTATCAGCTTATAGGATTTAGTTTTGTTTATGTTCTGTTTGGACATCATTATAATTGTTTTTAGTTTATTTTAGTTAGACTAGGGCTATTTTTGTCAAAATTCACAAAACGGGGTGTTTATTGTATTTTTAAAACTTTCTTAAAGCTATAAAAGAGGGAGGGCATGTGAACCTCTCCCTCATTGGATTTTGGGATTAAAGAGAGAGAGAGAGAGAGAGAGAGAGAGAGAGAGAGAGAGAGAGAGAGAGAGAGAGAGAAAAGAAAGAAGCTCTTGCTTTCTTCTTCTTCTATCTTCATGTGATTTAAAGAAACTTCCATGTGATTTGCAAGAGAGATTGGTGCAAGGCTAATCTTTATTAACGGAGGTGCAAGGTTTTCATTTATCTCCACACCATTATCTTTTTTCCCCTCCATCAAGGTATTTTCTTCAAGCTCTTCGATTCTCCCATACTAAGCCTTCATCTCCTCGTAGACCCATCTTTCCTTTACCTATCTACAATCCCAAACCCTAACCAACCTAAACCCATCCATCCCACGCCACACGTGTGACTGTACGACCACATGTGTAAATCCTTCGGGTTTGCCATATGGCCACACCTTGCCCCTTTTGGTTTTCCATCATCCTTATATCAAAACCATTTTCTTCCATTCCCGAAACCCTAACCCTAAATCTAAAATCCTTAACTTTCCTACTTTTCCAAATTACCCTAAGTTGTATTAGGTTTTCTACTTTGAAATAGACTATACCCTATGCTAATTGAATGTCCCTACATCCATTAGATCTTAGTTTCTTTTTATTTAATGATCTTGTGTGACGACGTTGGTAACTTAGGCTAGGATTATGCATGATCTTGTTTTGGTTTTCATGGGATTCGTGATAATTATGGCCATACTTATATATTTTTTTTATTAATTGTCTTAATTTTACTACTTGATCTCACATGTTATTTGGTTCATGCATCGGTCCTGCATCATCACCCCACTCGAGCCTGGTGTGAAAATGCCCCTGCATTAAAAGGGGAAAGAAAAGAAAAGAAAGGAAGAAGAGAAAGGAAGAAGAGGGAATGAGGAGAGACTTTTATGTCACAATAGTCACTTGTGTTGGCCCCAATGACTAACACTCAACACTTCTTATATTATCATGAAAAGTTCTTAAGGCTATGAAAAGGGAAGGGAGGGAGACCTCTCATTACTTGGTTTGAGGAAAAAAAGAAAAAAAGAGAGAAAGCTCTTGTTTTCTTCTTCCATCTTCATGTGATGTGAGGGTGATCACCCTCACATCACATGAAGATGGAAGAAGAAAACAGGAGCTTTCTCTCTTATAGCCTCAAGAACTTTTCAAAATTAAAATTTAAACATTGTCTCATGAATTTTGATCAAAATAACCTTAGTCTAATGAAAAATAAATAAAATCACTCATTAGGTATTCAAAACATAAATCAATCATAGACTAAATCCCAAAAGATAATAATGTCCAATAACGATGAAAGCGATCCACAATCAATGGCCCGATCATGTGATCCATGCGATCCAACGACTCGATCGTCATGTCCCTCGAATCCGACGGTTCAAATCACTCTCTAAAGCAATCCATGTGCATCTTCCCGGTGTGAGGTCTTCCAAATGCTCGCACATGCACATGGGGTCTTCAACATGATCATATGTACTCACCTAGCCACAGAGAAATCGGTGCGGCCTGCCTCCTTTAATACTTACGCAAAGGTGTACATAAAGTGATGTCCTCATCAATTAATATTTGTGTTTTCCTTTCGTAGTAGTAGGAAATAACCTTATGAAGTATGGCATATATTTGGAGGGGAAATGGATTTAGATGCGAAAATTGAGATCAGAGAGCATGTGGTATCAAAAACCCAATCAACGAGTTTTTGCTAATTTAAATAATTTTCTCTTTTTAAATTGCTTTGAGTTTGTGGAATAAAGGTAGTAATTCATGATTTTACATGTTTTGCATGCTCGATCATGGATTTTGACATCCAATTTCAAATTAGGGAAAATGGGAGAATTTTGGGAAAATTCGAAAAAAATCTAATTTCACCCATTTGATTTGCAATTAAAGTGTGGAAAAATCATGTGAGAGTACTTGGAGGCTGATTTACAGATTAATGGAATTTTTTAAATTTTTTGAGAAAAAACAATATTTTAAATTAATTACATCGAAAAATAAATAGAAATATTTTTTTTTTTGAAAATTTAAATTGACCAGATATTATTTATGCCTTATATTTATGTATTTATGAGTGTAATTGATCTTAAAAAAATAAATTTAATTTTTCAAATAATTATAAACTAATTTAAAATAAAAAATATATATTTTTAAATAAATGTACATGACATTGTAGGACGGATTTGGCATTTAAATGTATTGGTTGTGTTTTCATACATGTCTTATGTGTTTTATAAAATATATGAACTAATTTGAATATATTTACATCACTTTTGTTAAACAATGCATAGTTTAGAACCCCATACAAAGGAAACTTATCATGTGTACTTATTTTTTTTTTTATGATCTTTTGAGTTTTAAATGTGTAGTAATATTTTTTAAACATCCCTTGAAGTTTCATTAAAAAATCGACTAATTTCCCAATGTTTCTCAAATATAGTGATACATGTAAATATTTCCCGTGCAATACCCCAATGTTTTCGTATCCCAAGGGTGCGATACATGCGTCGATACCAATACTGAAAACACTGCTTAAAACCTTTAAATTCACATGGCATGGCCCACCTGAGTTTCAGAATACTTTGATTTTTGGATAATTATTTCATCTTGAAGAGGCACATCGATAAGTGTAATTTTTTTTTTTGTTTCTAGGCTATTATTCATCTTCATAGTGGGGCTACCTAGAATCTCCTCTTGTTTAGTAGACATGCATGTCAAGCCACATATGTGAGATAAGTCATGGACGTCGAGTGTAGGACATGCACGTCAAGCCACATATATGAGATAAGCCATGGATCAAGATGGTCCAACATGCCAATGTAAAATGATCAACATGAGCCACAAATCACAAATGCCATTTACACAACAATCTACCATGTTATTTACATTTTTTAATGAAATTCGGTAGGCAATCAAGAAAAATGGAAATTAAGACCAATTTGCATGATTTTTTTTTTTTGGTGGAATCAAACAACGGAGATTCCATTTCATTTCCACCCTAATACATGAAAATATCATTTTTTAAGAAATCAATTTCTCACTTTTTTAAACCAAGATTTGTATTAAAAACCCCTAAAACATGGCCAAAGATACAAATCAAAGAACTCAAATAATGAAATTGCAATATTAAAATATGAAAAGGTGAAACACTGAAAAACCCAAACAAGATACATGCCAATATAACAGAAAAATCTAAACACAAAACAATAAAATAACATAAACATCAAAGAAAACTGTGAATAACCTCAATGGAAAGAGAACCCAGGTCGCGGTATTCACAGATCAGAGAGAAACGTGTTTGGATTTTACTGAAATTCCGCCTGAAAGGATGGTCGTTCACATAGGGTAGTTTGGGAATGGAAAGAAGGACATCTGAGGATTTTCAAAGTAAAGAGGGAGGAGTCAGAAAGGGACCCAAATCTCATGAACTGTGCGATTATTTATAGTGAGGGATAGAGACCCACTTCAACTTTTCCCACTAGCCTCGGCACAAGAATCGGCGAGTTTTTAAATAGGTGGGGACATATGAAGTGAAGTTACTAAAATACCCTTAGGGCGTGTTTCGGCGCCGACCAAAAGAGGAGTTCGCCTCCTTTCAAGAAAAATCACTCTCGCTCTTTCTCCGTCTCTCTCCGTCTCTCTCTCTCTCTCCAGCGATCTTCGTTCGATTCCATCCGAGGCAAGTGATTTTCCCACCATTCTTCTCGTCTCTCTGTATTCCAATCTTCGGTAGAGATGCATTTTCTCACCGCGATTTCGAAATGAGATCTTTGAATCTCAGCTTCTTCATGGTCTTCTGGTGAATATTTGAGTTTAGGGGAAGATTGGGAGAAATATCGGATTCTGCGGGGTCTCTCTCTCTCTCTCTCTCTCTCCTTTTTTTTTTTTTTTTTTTTTTTTTTTTTTTTTTGCATTTTACTGTAATGATTTTTTCAACGGGAGGAAGATGGGTTTGTGAGGTGGTTTTGTTTGATGGATCTTTGGATTTGTTTGGATTTCAGGGGGTTTTGTGACGACCATCAGCAATGGCAATGGCTGCGGCTCTCCGACGCGAAGGAAGGCGATTCGCTCCCCTTGTGTCGTCTTCTTCTGCCATCCTCAATAGCAGAGTCACCGCTGGATCATCACTTCTTTCAGAGTAAGAACATCTCTTCCCATGAATTCAAAGAAAATCCTTCAATACCTCCCCCCCCCCCCCCCCCCCCCCCGCCATTTCCATTTTACACATCTAACATCGTTCCATGTTTGAGGTCAATGAGATTTACAATAATAATAATAATAATAAAAGTGCATAGCATAAATACAAAATTAGTAAATTTCCATCATCACTTGTTGTATGGGTGGCCTTTCTCTGTGTGTGGCAAAGCTATTCGAGCCATTCAAAGTTGAAGGAGTTTGATTGACCTTATGGGAGAAAGCTGATCCATCTCTTCTATGACCTCACTATTGAATTAGCCATACCTTCCATCTATTTCTTCATTCCTGTAATTTTTTTTTTTTTTTTTAAGTGCGATTGTAGTTGTAGACTCGTAGGGTAATGGAAATGGGATCTTAAGATCTACCCTCTTGAGACAAATGATCCAGCTAGGGTTGGGTGATCTTCCTCATCTGTTGGAACCTGAGTTCCTTTAAGATGTGGTCTTCTCCATTTTCATTTGAAAAAAGGAGAAAAAGAAGATCCACCCCTCTTGATGGTGATCTCCCTTTACATCTCTCATTCATTGGCTTACCATGAAAGTAGACTCCTACTCCATGGATCTACTCTGGGAAATCAGCTCACCCATTTAGTGCGGTCAAAATAAATGCTTGCTCGTCATTTCTGATGTAGCTGTGAACTTTTTTCCCATGCATTTGGAGTTGATGAAGTTGGGTTTTGGAATATTCAAAGGACACTATCATTTTGCACTTTCTTGTGAATACTTGTTAGTATGAGGCCAACCCTATTTGTGACGAATTGAGAGCTTCCTGTTGTACACTGAGTCTGTACATGTTGGGCTCATTGTTGGTTTGTCCAAGCCATTGATCTAATGGCCCTTATCATTGATGGGCCATGCCTTGCAAATCTCCCAGATTAGAAGGTCCTAGCCATTGAATCTTTGGTTTTTCCACCATTGAATATGGTTTGTTGGTGCATGTCTTCTTGACAATGTATTTGCATGCAAACAATGGAAGGGAGTTGACCAATTGAGGACTTTTAGGCATGGTTCATCCATAATGGGACATCAAGTCAATGGTTTGGATAAACCAACCTTGGGCCTTACATTTATAAACTCAATGCATAATAGGGAATCTCCCTATTTCTTACGAACAGGGAACTTGGCCTCTCTAAATATTTAGTAGCATTTCACATTTTTTCACTTGAGACAAAATGCGTCATCAAGTTGGAAATTATTATTCAAATACGGTTGCAATTATTGTTGTCACTATGTATTTTTGTGTGTTCCGTGTTTATCTTGAAAGTGGAAATGATTTCTTCATCTCTTTTATACTTGATGTCTTCCTTGCTACTTGTTTCACCCTATTGTGTGGCAAAGGAGATTCAAGTATGTTTCTCTAGCCTTTTGCGTTTTTTTAGGTGATGATTTTATTATTATTATTATCTTTTTCTTTTTTCTTTTTTTATATTAAACCAATTTTGCGAGCAACGCGATGATTTTATTAGAAAACAAGAAAAAAAAAATACAAACGGCAAAAGTTTTTTGGAAAAAAGAAGCAAGTGATCCGCTTGTCATTCTGCTACCTAGCCTTTTTAAAAAGAAAATAAACACATAAAACTAAAAAAGGCCAACCCAAGGTCCCCAATAAAAAATGCTACTGACCCTGATCATCCCTAGCCGAAGACCAGTCCCTTGATAGATCTTCCTCAGAGCATCCCTAGAACACTCTTGTCAGCAACACCCAATCGATTATCATGAGCAAACATTTTTTTAACAAGGCTTGAATCGAAATGACTTTGTCCTCAAAATATAAAAGTCCTTTATTCCTCTCCTTCCACTCCCTCCATAGGATGGCCAAGAAAGCCAGTATCCATAAGGTCCCGAATTGGTTGCCAAATGGACCACCATGCCACTCCAACAAGTGCCCAGCGGGCTTATTACAAGTCCAGCATACCCCGAATCTATTAAGGAGGACCAAACCTCTCTCTCCGTGTAGATCAATCTCTCCCAATCTGTCAAGGAGGAGCGATGAATGGAGAGGTGATCTATAAACTCCTCCAACCTACATATAAAACCCATGTTAGAGAGGACCATTGTTATGCTTTTTTAGTTTTTAATTTTTATTAATTTCATTTGTTAAAAGAAAAGACGGGCGAAGATGAGATATCATTGCCTAAAAAAACAACCAACTTAGAGAAATCCAAAAAGACCGATAAAAAAGTTTAAGATCTCGGACCTAGTTGATTATATCCAATTATGCCTTTTTCTAAACACCTTACCTTGCCTTCAGGCACAATTTGAAAGCATTTATTGTTCCTCTCAGCCCAAATTGACCACAGACTGGCGTGGAGAGATAACCTCCAAAGGATTCTCCTTTGCGACCAAGATGACCTCTGTGCCAAGAAGAAATAAGCCATCAATCGAGGAAGGCATCACCCAAGGAAGCCAGAAGAACGCAAAGTATCTTTCCCACACCATCCTCATGAAAGGGCAATGCATGAAGAGATGCTTCACAAACTCAACATCATGCATGTATCTCTTTCGAAGGTTGTTGCATGTGAGAACCTTGTTTTGCCCACTAACCAAGCAAAAGAAACCACCCTTGGGGAAATGGTCGTGGAGGCTGGGTCGGATCGATAAGTTGAGACGTGACTTCCTACGGTGCGGTAAGGACAATCAAAACAAATTTCACCTTCTGGACTGGAAAGAGGTGTGCAACCACTATTGAGAAGGAGGAGCGAGTATCAAAAATCTGAAAGTCATGAATCAGGCCCTTATGGGGAAATGGTTGTGGAGGCTGGCCTTCGAACCAGAGGCTCTATGGAGCAAAATCGTCAAAGGTAAGTATGGGGCCTCTCGGGGCAGGGGGGTTGGTGGACAAAGGATTCCACTACTTACAAAGCTTCTCATATTTAGAAAGGCATCCTTCAAGTTAAAAGGCCTATGGCGGAGAATGTGGGTTTCGACCTGGGCAATGGAGCTGCAATTTGTTTTTGGGAGGATTGTTGGTTGGGGGATTTGAGTCTGAAGGACAGATTCCCAAGCATATATCGCCTCACCGCTATTAAAGATGCTTCTATCGCCAGTTATTACTCCCTATCCGACGATGGTATTGTTTGGGATATTCCCTGTCGTAGAAATCTAAACGAAAGGGAGGTTAATGAATATGTTGGGTTACTTGGGTGCCTCTCTAGTGTTAATCCGACCCAAACAGAACAAGACAGAGTCATCTGGAAGAGGGACAAAAACTCTCGTTTCTCAGTCAAATCTCTATACACAGCTATCGCCCAATCTCCGTGTCAAGTTTCTCACGCCTATCCTTTCATTTGGAAGTACCAAGTTCCCCTCAAATTCATCTGTTTCTCTTGGCTGGCGTCGAAAAACCGGATTCTAACGCTCGACCACCTGAAAAAGAAAGGCATGCAGCTCCCAAATATGTCTCTGTTGTATGGATAATGAGGAATCAGTTGACCATCTCCTTGTTCACTGTCCGTATATTTCCCAGATTCGAGCAGATTTTTGGGCTAGATTTAATGTCAGCGGTTGTGTGCCGGCCACAGCCGCTCAGCTGCTGTCTCTCTGGCATGGCTGTAAACTGGGGAAAATCAGAACGAGTGTTGGAGAATGGCTCTCATAGCAATCTGGTGGGCGGTCTAGAGTGAGAGGAACAATAGATGCTTCAACAATACTCAGTCTTCGGCAGCAATAGTGGGATCCAGGGCGAAGATTTTACTCTTTGAATGGGCTGCTAATATATCTTCCCTCAAGGATTTTAATTTTATGTTCCTAAGACAGTAGTTGTTTTCTTTTCTCTTTTTTTGTCTTTCTTTTTTCTGCCATCTTGGCAGTTGCAGTCTTTTTTCTTTTTTTTTTTTAAAATGAAATCCGTTACTTTAAAAAAAGAAAAGAAAAAAGAAACCACCCTTGGGGGCCCTTTGTAAGATCAAATTAATTTCGTTGGAGCTCACTCCAATCTTGGTTGAGATGATCGAATAGCTCCATAAAATGATCAAAATGAGAATTTGCTTGATTTCTATCAATTCCAAACCCAACCATCCATATTCTGCATTGACGGGTCTTTAACTTTGCAATAGATCAAGCAAACCTGTCATTTCATCCATTTCATTGTCTCTTTGCTAAGTAATAGTGCCACACAACTCTATTCCCCATTGAGGATAAACAACGAGCTGCCGAAAAGTCCTTTGAAGCAATGTTATCCAAACTAGGATATATAGCCATAAGAGGTCAAGAAGCACACCATGTGTCCTCCCAAAATCCAACTCTTGAGCCATCACCTAAGACAAAGCTGATTTCATTCCTGAAAGTGTTTTGAATGCAAAAGACCGTCTTTTAAGCTCCTCGAGCTCTGTACCTAGGAGAAGCTTTGGTGAGCCACTCTTCCTTAGCTACCCCATATTTACAAGATAACTTCTTTCCAGTGAGCAACCTCTTATGTACCAAATCTCCATTACCACTTCCCAACAATGCCAAGTTCATTGTTTTCAGATGCCTCATACTCGCTTCACCTTCATTTAATGGTTTGCAAACATCCTCCCAACTCACAAAATGAAACATGTTCCTATCCTCTTAACCACTCCATAATGCATCCCTTCGAATCTTTTCCAGCTTGCTTATGACACTAGCCGGTACCAAAACAATGGATATGAAGTATACAAGAATATTAGACAAGATCGCCTTAATGAGGATAATTCTTCTTCCCAATGAAAGATATTTGCCCTTCTAACTAGATAACTTCCTTTCAATTATCTCCACAACCTTATCCCAAAGGACCTTTGCCTTGCCACGAGCGAAAAGGCCTAGGTAAGATTATGGAAGACAACCTACCTTGCAACCAGACACATCTACCAACCTAGTCACCTCCTATCTACACTAACCCCTAGGTTTCACTCTTCTTGATGTTGATTTTTAGCCCTAAAACCACTTTAAAACACCAAATGACTTTTCCCAAGTTGTCGACATTTTCCTCCCTAGCATCACAAAATTTAATGGTATCATCAGCAAATTGAAGATGAGTAACTTGAAATCCTGCATTTTCCACTTGAAAGAATTTACTGAGCCCTTCAATCTCGGTGTCTCCAACATTCTTCTTAGAGCCTTAGTAGGAACTACAAAAAGGAATGGGGTATGTGGATCCCTTAACACAAATCTCTTGAGCCCCTAAACAAGCCTTTGGGAGAGCCATTAACTACCACAAAATATGCAGCCAAACTAAGATGATTTTGAATCCACCTTTTCCACTTGGCTCCACATCCCAATCTTTCTAGTATATGATTTAGGAATTTCCAATCCACATGATCGTAGGCTTTTTCTAAGGCGAGCTTGCAAAGGACTCCCTTACTCCCTCATATGTATCTCAAATTGATGCACTAATGTGTAACAAGTTCCCCATCTAGAATCTTCCTCCCATGAATGAAAGCCCCTTGCCTTCCATGGGATGGTATGCACTAGGCATAGAAGTGTTGCTCTTATGGGGAGTTCATAAGCGACTGGAAAACGGCGATTCGAACGAGATTCGCTAATTGATTTTTTTTGTATGTTGGGTGCTTTTTGCTTGTCTTCTTTTTTCTTTATTGGGAATTTGGATTGGTTGTCTAGTGGTCGGGCTTGTTTGGGTCATAAGTCGTTTTGCTTAAGCTACTTATGCCTCAAGTAGCTTAACTTGGTTTCTACTTATCCAACAGATAAGTTTGTTTGGTAAACGGCATATTGATCAGCTAAAAAGTAGAATAGTTTGTTTGGTTTCCAACATGACATAAGTAATTTTTAAATCTCTTCCATTAATCACTCTTTCTCTTCTCTCTCCTCTCTTCCATTTTTTAAAAGAATCTTCCATTAAAATCTCCTCCAATTTTTACTTATTAATGTGGGGTTCAACTTTATTATTATTATTTTTTCTTAAGGTAATGATTTATTATATTGCTAGGTTGAACCCAAGGATATAATATACAGAAAGGGAAAAAAATCCTATAGCTTTAAAAGCTATAGCCATTCATATACATTCGCTTTAGCCCTATTGAATACATCCAATACCCTGCTTCCATTTTGAAAACACCTATTGTACCTCTCCTCCCATACCGCCCAAATGTCGATCACCAAGGAAATCTTTTATATTTCCCAATGCCTCCCCTGTGCCAAGCCCAAAAGAAGCATTCAATAGATCCTGGCAATACCCAAGAGATTCCAAATTCTATGAGGATTTTTCCCATGTTTTTCTTGCAAAAGAGCAATGAAGAAAAACATGGTCCACTATTTCTTCATTCATCACATTAAACATACATTTGGCAGAATCATCTATCTCTTTTGAAGATTATCAACCGTTAGCACCTTATTCCTTTCCACCAACCATGCCAAAGCCACCACTAAGGGGGGAGATTTATAATGCCACACAAAGAATGTATCGCTAATTTGATTTCCGATTTGGGGTCCAGCTTTAATATCCATCGTCCCTCACATGGGGCAAACCTTTGATGTGGACCATTGATTATGTTGCGCCCACCTTGGCCCTATCTTCAATGTGAACCGTCCATAATGTGGGGCTTACCTTCAACATGGACCATCCACCTTGCAAGGCCCACCTTCGATAAGGGTTATCCATCATGCCGGGCCACCTTGGATGTGGATTGTCCATCATGTTGGACATTGGATGTAGATCGTCCATCATGTGAGGCCCACCTTTAATGTGGATTGTCCATCATCTAGGACCCAACTTCAAAGTGGGTCTCCATCATGCAGGACCCACCTTAATGTGGGTCATCCATCATGTGGGGCTCACTATCAATGTTAATTGTTCATCATGTGGGGTCCACCTTCAATGTCAATTACTCATCATGTGGAGCCCTCCTTTGATGCGGAATGTCCATCGTGTGGGCCCTACCTTCAAAGTAGGCCGTCCATCATGCAGGACCCGCCTTGGATGTGGGCCATTCATCATTAGGGGCTGACCTTTGATGTGGACCATTCATCATTAGGGGTTGACCTTTGATGTGGACCATCTATTAGTCATCCATCATCTAGGGCCCACCTTCAATGTTCATTGACCATTACGTGGAGCCCACCTTTGATGTGGACCTTCCAATGTGTGGGCCCTACCTTCAAAGTGGGTTGTCCATCATGTAGGGTCTGCCTTGGATGCAGGTCATTCATCATTAGGGGCTGACCTTGATGTGGACCATCCATCATGTGGGGCCCACCTTCAATGCCCATTTCCCATCATGTAGGACACACCTTCAATGTCCATTTCCCATCTCGTGGAGCTCACCTTGGATGTGGACCATCCATTGTGTGGGCACCACCTTCAAAGTGGGTTGTCCGTTACATGGGGCCCACTTTTGATGTGGGCTATTCATCATTAGGGGCTGACCTTTTATGTGGACTGCCCATTATGCAGGCCCACCTTGATGTGGACTGTCCATTCGGGCCCGCACTCAATGTGGACCATCCATCATGCAGGGCCACCTTTGATATGGACTGTCCATCACATTTAGAGATGAGAAAGAGAGTAAAAAAGTTTTTTTTTTTAATTTTTTATTTAAAGAAGCTAAAATGTTAAAAATTTTACTTGTGGCTCTAAGTTTAAGATAATAAGGTACTTTTACAAAGGTGGCTACCAAACCAACTTTTATTAATAAAGTAGCTTGTTGCCATAAATAAAAAATGCTACTTACAGGAGTGTATCCAAACAGGCCCTAGTAGTGACGAGAGGGTCACTTTTTGGTCCATCCCTGTCTTGTGGTTCTCCTTTAAGCAAATTTTGCTATTGACTTATTGTTCAAGGAAAAGAAGAAGAAGAAGAAGTTACACTTGCAACTGTCACTGTTTCAAACTACTAAATGAGGCTTGAATGTGCAGGGAGTTGAGCCCTCAGGGAGCTCGCTCAATCTCTACTCAAATTGGTAATGTTCCTTTTCTTTTCTCCCTTGGTGCTTTTTTCCCCTGCTTATGCTAGACTTGTTCATTAGATGAGTTTTTGTTTTATGGCTTGTGTATTTTGCCATGCAGTCAGAAACCGGATGAAAAGTGTTAAGAGCATCCAGAAAATCACAAAGGCAATGAAGATGGTTGCAGCTTCAAAGCTACGAGCAATTCAAGTCAGGGCAGAAAATTCACGTGGCCTGTGGCAGCCATTTACTGCACTTCTTGGGGATTCTCCCAGTATGTTTCTTTTCTGTTCTTCATTGTTCAGATACAGAAGCCTCTAATCTTTATTTTCTTTTCCTTCTTTTGTTGTTCAGATACTAGAAGCCTCTAGTCTGGTCAAGATGTACACCTTGTAGATGTTACTTCTTGTTTATAGAAACCATGTTACTCTGCTAGAATAATAGGTACTCCTTAAGCTTAGGTCCCCAGCTCACACTAGAAGCTATTTTCCTCTACCTACATTCTCTTAAATGACATCTATTGACTATGTGAGTTCTTTGTCATAATTATAAATCTATGCATTTGAGGAGATCGTGTGCATGTCTCTCCTTAGATGCTGAATTTTGATTCTCAGGGACCACTACTTATGCCAAGACCAGTAATGCTTGTCTTGGAGTGTGCAAGCTTGAGTGTTTTCCAAAGCAGTTAATCATTGCCAATATTTGGAAGTTGTTTGGTGACTTGCCCTTACTTGGGTTCCATTTTTCCTGTTATATTGCTAGGCATTGGTGTGAAGAAGAACGTTATTGTCACAATTTCCTCTGACAAAGGTCTTTGCGGTGGGATCAATTCTACATCAGTCAAGATCAGCAAGGGTTTTTACAAGCTGAATTCTGGTACTACGAGGAAGCGACTGTATCATTATGGATTGTTGAATTTCTCGAGATTTTGATACTATTTAATTGTTGACTGTTTCTGACCATCAGGTCCAGATAAAGAAACAAAGTACGTCATTTTGGGAGAAAAGGCCAAGGCTCAGTTGGTGCGTGACTCTAAGAAGCACATAGAGATGTGCATAACGGAGTTGCAGAAAAATCCACTGAATTATACTCAGGTCAGTCTGATGTCCTGATTACAACCTTTTAATCACACAACCAGGAGAGTTCTATTATTTTCTGGAGAGCTTCTCTTTGGTTTTAGTAATTGTATAGATGCTTGAAATGCAGTTGGAATGCCAAGTTGTTGCATTCCAATTTAATTCATCACCACACCACCATTGCCTTGTCCCAGCTATCAGGGTCCATTTTGCAGACAATTTTAGAGTTTCTTAAATCACATTTTTCTTTCCAACTTAATGTTTGTTTTATGCTGTTGGCTTCTCTCATCTCGAGCTTTGTAAACGGCTAGCATTTATACTACTGACATGATGGACCTGTTTTATCATGCATGTATATATATTCCTACTTCACACCAGATTTTCATGTCCTTCGTATGAAGCTCTATGGTTGATTTTTTATTTCTATTTTCTTCCTGTTGCAAATCCAAACAGATATTGTTTCAGAGTTCTGTGGACTTGGAGGGTAGGCGCTCAAAGGTGTACCTTGTAGTCCTGTTGATATGAAACATCTTCATGCCTGTTTGTTCATTTCAGGCGTGTGCATGTCCAACTTGTTTCTTTCTCATTTGATATCTTTTTGGGTCATTTTGCTGGTGGTTTTGCACCAACGCGACTTTTAACAGTAGCACATGTCAATCCTCCTTTCAATGTGTTGAACCCAAAGTAAAAGAAAGAAAGAAAAATTCGGGCTTTTGAACTGTTGGCTGAGCCTTACTTATTTCTCAGAAGTTGTTTCATGCATATTTGGCTTTGCAAGTA
Organism: Magnolia changhungtana; assembly: GCA_030180095.1. Taxonomy (NCBI): domain Eukaryota; kingdom Viridiplantae; phylum Streptophyta; class Magnoliopsida; order Magnoliales; family Magnoliaceae; genus Magnolia; species Magnolia changhungtana. The sequence continues at coordinate 7,350,059 of JASAUF010000630.1, read as the reverse complement.
TGTTGCGTGTCATCTTCAGTTAGCCCACAGTTGAACCAAAGATTTTAAAGTATGAATTGAACACAGACCTATCCATAAAAATAAATAAAAAAAAATTGAACATAGATTTGTGCCCTTGAGTTGTTCTAACCGTGTTCAACAATCAATTTTGTAGAGAGGTTTTTTTCAAGATACTATACACATCCATTTGTCTGTACTTGTGACCCTGAATCTTGTCATCTTGATGCATTTACTTAATCTGATAAAGCATTAAGACATTGGGGCTGTACTTTGTCATGCATGCTAGGTATTCCATCACCATGTGGATAGAGGTAATTAATACTACAGTTGATGGGTATGGAGATGATATGCAAGAGCCAGAAGAATTGGACTATGGTAGAGCCATCTCTGCACACGTAGCCAGATTATCCATCAATCTGAACTGTCTAACTAGTGGGCCTCATTAGCCATCGCCATCACTTTTCTTTACTTCCCAGCACTTAATGTTGACCTTTAACTGTTTTTTTCCCACGGTCAATTTGAAGGACACTGTTTAGTTGCCTAGATCATCCAATCCATGCAAATCTTGAATCAATTTCCATCCATAGTGGGTCCCACTAAATGGCAATCCTAATTAAAAGATATTAGATAGCCCTGCCATGTGTAATTTAGCAATGTGGCTCTACCGTATTCTGGTTCTTCTGACTCTACACTCTACGGTATCATCTCCCTGATGAGTATGTCAAACATGCTTTACTTGCTGGGGACCAGATGCTGAGATGCATTTCAATTTGTGTTATCGCGTTATAGCACAGTAAAATGGCACCCATGTGTTCTTATTCACCTCTCTGCTTCAAGTTAATTTACATATGGTTTGGTTATATCCATTGGTCACATTAACTCCTGATAAAGGTTTTAAATAGATGTATCGGGTATCATATCCTTCACCTCCGATAGACCCTGTATCGCCCTTGCATTGAGCTGTTTCAGGCGGATATGAGCTGATACAGCCATTCATGGGCAATACGGGTATGTAACCTGATACGTACTGGTTTCTGACAATACTTTAAACCTTGCTCCTGACACCTGGATTTGCTAAAACAGGGAGTTCGTTTATCGTATCTTTTAAAATCTGACACTCATCCATCAGGGAAATCTGGCAGGTGCTGTGTTTCAAAATATTTCTCATGTTGAACTTCAGGTTGTTTGACATGGAAATCCTGTGGAATTGATTCTCATACAGCTCAAATTATAAATCTGGTGCTTGCAACATCACCCACATTAACTAACATTTGTGATGGGGGTTTATTCATAAATCATAATTAATGGAGAGTAAAATTCTTAGCCTTCTTTTGCCTGTTGGTTAATTCAGATCATTGTCCTTCCAGGTTTCTGTTCTCGCAGATGATATTTTAAAGAATGTTGAGTACGATGCTCTGCGGATTGTTTTCAACAAGTTCCACTCAGTTGTCTCGTTTGTGCCAACAGTGGCAACCATATTATCTCCGGAGGTTGGTAAATCTCTTTGGTATTTTGTTATGCATCTTTAATCTTGTATTTTCACACTCTCCCATGGTTTTACTTGATTGTGGTGGGATTCAGGTTGTGGAAAGAGAATCTGAATCTGGGGGAAAGCTTGGTGATTTGGATTCTTATGAGGTAGAAGGGGGTGAGACTAAAGCGGAAGTGCTTCAAAATCTTACAGAATTCCAATTTTCTTGTGTAAGTCCTATTTTCTTGGAAGCTAGAACACATTCTCCTTTGTCAGAGGGCTCAGATCGAACTCATGATCTCTACAGCTCCATCATTACCCAACATGTCCATAAGGCTTGACACGGCTCGGAAGCAGAACTTTGTTGGCATGAGATCTACCTTTGCTATATTTTCCCTTCTCTTGGATTTAATTGTATGAAATATGCAATGATGCCACTTGTCTTATGTTGGAGTTCTATTTCTTTGATATGAGAAGGGATTTATCCATTCGATTCTCTCGATCAAAGCATAGTGGAATTTGGTCCACATTTTAGCATCAGTTATGCATAATCTGCAAGATGATTCTATTGCAAGTTTGTTTCGCATATGCCGTGACTCAGGATGACAAGCATGTTTGGCAACATGGGGCCCACACAAAGATGGTCCAATGGTTGGAACCATCTTGAATGGCCTGTGAATTGTTATCCAATGCTCACGCTGAAAGGATGATGCTTACCATTGATTTGTGGAGTTGAATTTTGAGCCAAGAAAATTTCCACATTCAAATATATGTATATGATCAGAGTCACCTACTCAGCGCAAGCTTCTCACTGAGGTGCATAGAGGATTGCACCCAGAACATGGACGGTTCCTATAATTGGACCATCCGTGCAAGTAGCCCCTAAAGGGGTGGTGTGATGCAAAAGAGGAATGGCACGCTTGCCAAACATATTTATTGTTTATAAGTGGCACTTATTTATGGTGATCCAGATCAATGATATTATGGTACACATGTTGACCCACCAGATCAACAGTTCTCAGTCAGTTCACGGTTGCCATTTTTGCACCAGTTGCTGCATAAACTCCCAACAACTGTGTAACTGTAGCCTCTTTTGCAAGTAAAACATATGTTGGCCACATGTTTATCTTTAACACTGTTTTAATTACCAACTAAATTCATCGTCATTGATTCTGTAATGACACTGTGGAATCTGCATCATACGCAGGTTATGTTCAATGCGGTTTTGGAGAACGCATGCAGTGAGCAAGGAGCGAGGATGTCTGCCATGGACAGCTCTAGCAGGAATGCTGGAGAAATGCTTGACCGCCTCACGCTTTCTTATAACAGGTCTCATTCTTGTTCATGTTTAGCTGCTTCTGTCCTTTCTTTCCCCTTGCTGTGTAAATTGACATCTTTCTGTTTTTTCCAATCTGGCCAGAACCCGTCAAGCATCGATCACCACCGAGCTGATTGAGATCATATCCGGGGCTTCTGCACTGACTGGCTAAATATGCAAAGATTGTCAGCGTTCCTTACCTGATAAATAAACTGTTGCAATCAAAGGCTCTGTTTTGTTGCCTGTGTTGGACTTTCTTCACTGCCTTTTGGTTTTTCATTGTCAGATCTTTGTCAAACTAAATAATATCCTGTGGGTCATTGTGACATAGACACAAGGATTTCATGAGCATCATGTCTTCCTGCTCTCTTTTTGAATTTCAGATTTTTCTTGAATTGGAGCTAAGATTTTGCTTTTTGTTCTATTTGGCTAATTGGTCCTTTAAAAAAAAATAATAATAAATAAATAATAAAATAAAATAAAATAATCAAGTGGAATTCACATGTTGCACTGGCAGAATATGATGGAGCCATCCATGCATCCACTGAACACAGAACACATGCATGCCAGTTAGCAAAATGCAACCCTGGATGTCGGTGGTTTTTGTCCCCTCTATGGACGCACTTAGGAGTCCAATCAAGTGGCCATCAAATGGATGGTTGAAAAGGAATTGAGATTGAAAATGGGAAATAGACAATTTTGGAATAAAAAAAGCTCACTTTAAGAGAAAATGTTGTTGTTGTTTTTTTTTTCCCACCTCTTTTTTTCACGTTGTGGGAGAAAATGTTGTTGTTGTAATGGTCTTCTTCTTCTTCTTCTTCTCTCTCTTTGCATGGCTGAAAGCAAGAAATGTTGCAATTGGAAGAAATACATCTCGAGGATCTATCCTGAATTTCAGCCTTGATGCCTTTGAACAGTGAGATGTTGGAGCGTTGCACGATGTATTGATTGAACCCCACATAACAGTCTTGGTTCAGCCCTGATATAGTTGGACACATTGTGGGAAGTGTTCATCACCATCATCATCTAAGCCTCATCCCAACTAATTGGGGTCAACTACACAAATCATGTCATGTCATTCCATTCTATCACCAACCATATCCTGAGTTAAAACCGTGAGTCTTGAAATCTATTTTACTAGCTCTACCTGCATCCTTGTAGGCCCTCCCTCTGCCATTTTAGAGCCTTCAACCTCAACCAACCCACTCTTAACTGATACAATTCTTTATCTTCATTGCATGTGGCCCACCATCTAAGTCTACAGGATTTTCTGGTGAGGCATTTTCAGGGGGTCCCATTCATGGTTATGACACCTGGTTCACAGGAATGTGGGTCCCACTTATATGGTTGCTGGGGAAATTTTTCATGTTTTCTTGTAACCTTGCATTAAAAATCAGTTCCAAACAAGCCTTGTATGTCATCTGCGTGGAAAGAAACAAACATTCCTCTGCTTCTCCCAAACAACAGTTTATGTTCCTTTCCATCCTTTACATGGGAAGCTCTTTCATACTCTGGAAGCATGTGGTTGATACACAGGCGCTGAGAGATTTTACACATGCATACATTAACTAAAATCGAAAGGTCCCAGGCTTGCACAAGTCATTATCTAAAGTTCAGATTGATTGAACAATCTTAACCTCTAATTAGTGGGTATTTGTTTGTTTCATTACGATTACTATCTTCCATTCGGGCCATCTATTATAAATGTCCACCAATTGGATAGTTGGGAAATCAAATCAGTGCAATTTTCAGTTTACAGGCTATCTAAGTTGGGCCCCACGATTTTAATGGTTTAATTTAGCTCCACATTATGAGTGCAATTCTTATTGCCTGTGCATCAACCATCACACTTTTCCAGAACGTCGACGTTTTTCTATTCCTTTATTACAATGGTAGAATCCCAAACAGGGAAGAATAATACAATGTTGAAACAGTAAGAAAAAGAAACCAAAATTTAAGTATTTCATGCCACCATGAATTGAATAGTAAAGATCTGGCATTGCAGCCATTTCATAACATCAAGCTGGAACCACAAGTAAATAATTGGCAGGGCAGTCCAACTCACTTCGCAATCTTAGATTCGCGAAGCTGAGAATTCAAGCCGCTTTGATATGCCATCACGGTCTTGACTGGGGCCCGTGCTTTCAACAGCATTTCTTCATACTCGTCTTCTGGGTTCGACAGAGCGATGATGGCCCCGCCGGCTCCGATTGAAGCTTCACCATCATGTATGACAACCGTTCTAATCACTATGTTTAAATCGAATGTCTGATTGTATGAAAAGAACCCGATTGAGCCGGAGTAGATGCCTCTGGAGGAGCCTTCTAGAGAATCAAGCAGCTGCATTGATCTAAGCTTGGGGGCACCAGTCATCGAACCTCCAGGAAATGCAGCCTTGACACAATCAATCGGGCTCAAGTTTGATCTTTTCTTTCCCCGGACTGTACTAACCAATGTGTGAACAGTTGCATACGACTCCACCTCCATTAGATGAGGAACATGCACTGAGCCGGGCTCACAGACACGGCCAAGGTCATTCCGTAGGAGATCTACGATCATTAGATTTTCAGCTTGGTCTTTTTCACTGTCGAAATGGGTACAAAAAGAACCATGTATGAGAGATTTAAAATTAAGAATTTTAAAGCAGATAGACAGAGAGAGAAATGGCAAAAGATATAACAAGGAAATGGTTTCGCACAGAAAAACGAGTACAGATGGATGTTATTTGCACTACAGACTTGGAATTAAAGAAAATTATCAGTTAAAAGTACTGAAATTTTCTGAAGTGTCATATACAATTTGCAATTTACCACACTAAAATCTTGATTTTCCAATATGACCAAAGAAGCTGATTGATCCTTAAAAAATAAACTTGCATTTAAAAAAAAAAAAACCTCCAGTGTGTTGTTTTTGATGCCATACATTTGAAATGAAAGAGCAAGGAATCCATTTTCAATTTCTGAACTAATATGCAAAAAGCACGGATATTGAGTTGATTTCCAAGGCGCTGAAAGGAATTGGCGACCATTTGAACATCAGCATTTTTACATTTTCACATGAATCCATGGACAACTTCATTGCGAACCAAATGACAATTTTCCCTATGAAAACCACTGTTTTCCATTTCCACATTTTGGATTCAATGAAAACAAGCGCACCCTTAGGGCATGTTTGGAATGGGTGAAAACCTTGGTCAACTGTGGAAAGGAAATCGATTTCATTTGAAGTGACAGTTTCCTCTATTTGAGACAGAGGAGAAAATCAATTTCCTTTTCCAAGGTATTCCTTAAAAGGTGAGTAAAACATTTTCCTCTCTAAAACATTGTGATATGATGTTTAAAATGGCAAAAACTTGCCATTATTACAGTTTTACTTCGTTTGGGTAGATTTTCAATGCAAATTCTTGGTGCAAAACAAACAAGTAAAACATATTTTCTTTCCATTGAGCTGATATCATGTTTTCCACGGCTTAGTTCAGCATGGTAGTTTTCCTTTTCCTTTCCATATTTGACCAAGGTTTTCACCTCATCCAAACACGCCCTTGGCTATTCTCAAAAGGGAGAGGGTGCCATTTGGTTGCACCAAATATATGAACTTCCATGATATCTTGCACCAAATTAGACTGAAATATCACAGAATTGAATTGTATTTGGTGCAACCAAATGCACCCTAAAAAAAAAAACTATTAGTGTACATTATCACCTGTGTTGGAGTTGTAATCTAAGCTGTTCATCTTCCTCTGGAGTTGTACCACGAGCTATGGTTCCCTTTATGGGCTTTGCTTCCAATATACCATTGCTATCCAACCGCAAGAACCTTTCAGGGGAAGAACTGCAGATACATAGATTTTCCTTGGAAAAATTAAGCCATGCAGCATATGGAGCTGGATTTTGATCCCTTAAATTAAGGTAAAGCCTCATCAAATCTTTGTCTTCGATTCTCTTTCTCATCTGTGTTGTCAGGCACAATTCATAGCTTTCTCCATCTTTGATGAACTTCAGGCACTCCTCAACATCTTTCATGTACTGATCTTTTGATTTTTCAACAACAAAGCCTGAATTACATGGGGTCAATGCCATGGGACTTGACTTCCACTCCTTGAACTTTTTAGTAGCTTCAGTCTTTAACCCAAGAAGCCTTTCCTCGGTTTCATCCAACCATGATCTAGCATTTGATCTTTCATGCTGACCCACTTTGGTATTTTCAGGATGATGAATATTCTGTATAGATAGAATATACACATTGTCGTTGCTATGATCGACCACAACAAGATTGTCGGCAAAGAAGAAACAAGCATCTGGTGTCTTTGACTTGTGACGGTTAGATGCCATATCGCATTCGACTTTAAGGCCATATCTGCTTCATGGATAGATCCAAATTAGAGTCGGCAGATACAATGTCTGGTAATCAATTCAGAATCAAATGCATTGCATTGTTTAAACATTGGAGCATTTTAATTGGAGGAGGTCTCAAATCCAACGGGTTGGAGCATAAGGTATCGTCCACCCAGCGGATAACTTCCAAACCTATTAAGCACATGTGACATCCAACCCTCCCAATAGGTTGGCCCCACCATGAGGATCATCTAGTGCAAAATTCAACCCATATACTAATCAAATGACCCACACAACAGAAGACAATGTCTAGCCATAGATAAATAGCGAAATAAAAGTGTGGTCCACTCAATGAGTGGATATAGCTAATTGCACAAGGTGGTTCTCATGAAGGGGCCAACCTGGACGGGCTGGATATTGTACACATGAAATATTGGAAGTTATTCAGTGGGTGGACCGTAGCTTATAGTCCAACTGATTCGACTTGAGGTAACCTCTTTTAATTGCTACAAGGTAGGTATCATACAATGGGAACTATCTTCAAGTTAACACTCACAAGTAGAAAGTAGGAATGGAGAAAGGGGAAAGAAGAGAAAAGAAGGAAAAAAGAGGAAGAGAAGGGAACGACTTCTAATGCAGAATAGTTACTAGTGTTAGCCCCAATGAATAACTCTCTTATATTATCATGAATCCAAAGTATGGTATTCCACAGGATCACACACACACACAAACTTCTCTGCAATAAGAAAGAAAAGAAAAACTTAAAACTACTTTGCTAGGTCCACAACACCCCTGCACGTGGCTACATGTGCCAACTGATCACATCCTAGAAATAGGGTTGTCCTGTCCACTCATCAGGTAAGCAACGCAGCCACCTTCAAAGGGATGTTAGTAATGTCCCCAAGGCATCTGCGTGAGATGGGTAATGGCCAAACTCAGTCCTTCATGCCATTGGGGTCAAGCCACGGTGAAAAAATTGTGTTAATCTAATTATCCTAACCATCTGATCAATAACATGAAAAATAGACAGTCAATATTGAGCAGAGAAAAAAAAATTGTGATAATAATCTTGAAACCTCTACATAATAGGCCCCACCATGAATTAATAATGATTCCAAAGAAGCACTTTGATTTGACACTAACCATCCGATGTATGGCTCGTAAAAAACAGATGGTTTTGAAGAATGGCTCACATTGAAAGGGTCCAGCTCATCTGACCGGTGTGATTTTTCACCATGGCTAGCCCCCATTGGTATGAATAAATCAACAGTTTGGATTGACGAATGGCCATACCATGTCACTTAAAAGCTTTGGGGACAATGCTAGTGTCCCCATGAAGGTGGGGGCATTCGCATTCCCCATAAAATTAAAATTTTTATAAAAATGAAGAGGTTTGAAATAGTTTTGCTAGGCCCACAGCCCCTCTCATGTGGCCGCATGTCCCAACCTGCCAAGTCCTGGAAATAGGCATGTCCACACTCATTAGGCAAGCTGCACATGTACGAGAGAAATGGACAGTTTAAAAAAGATTATCAATGGTCCACATTCAATATAAAAGTGTACCCCACCTGATAAGTGGACCGGCCTGATCTTCGACCAGGTTATCTACATGGTGGGTCCACTGATTGAATGGTCCAGATATGGGCCAGGTTGGCATAAGTGGTCATCTGTAAAGGTGCGAGCAGGGTTAAAGCAACTCCTTTCACATGTATTAATTAAGAAATACACATGAAAACCATTGAACAGCATACCCGATGAAACCAATATATCCACCACAGAAGTCAAAAGGCAACCCTTCGTAATCTTCCTTTTCATAACGAAATGATCGAAGTTCCTAGTACAAATAGCAGAGAAAAAGAAATTTAAGAGAAAATATGACCTTGTAAGCAATCACAGAACCTAAATAGAAGCATTCACACTATTACCACTACACTACAAGAAAAAGTACACTTGCACTATATATATATATATATATATATATATATATATATATATATATATATATATATATATATATATATATATATATATATATATATATTCTGATAGATAGCTGAAACTTTATTACAGAACAGAAAATAGGATACATTGATGCATAAAAACATACTTGGGCAAAGTACACTTGCATATGGATGCACAGAAACACATGCAAGCATGACATGTCTAAAGAAGTTTGCCCAAATACATCCTCACATATTGCAATATGATACATCAGGATATTATCCATTGAATTGGGCCTTTTTTTAATGACCCAAACCGTTGATGTGATAGGCCACCACTTGGATGAGGGACGCCCAAAAAAAATATTAGATTGTGGTAACCATCTATTTTCAAAGCAAAAAAAGCCAAATTTCAAAATGTTGCAATAAGCCGATTCATGCAATTCTATTTGTTGTCCATCCACCACAGAAGTTTATACTGATCATATCAACGGTTTGGATCATTGGTAAACGATCCAGATTCAAAGACTGAAATCCCGATGTATCACATTGCAATACGTTGGGATATATTCGAATAAACTATGACTGAATGTGGGGGGGTCTATGGAGCAAATTTAAATAAATAAATAAATAAAAAGAAGAAGAAGAAGAAGAAGAAGACCAAGACATCAAACTAACGGGGTGAGAGGTTTCCCTTGTTAGCATGGTTAGCTAGGGAAGAGGGGATGAAGGTTAAAAGTTGTTTTTCGGTGAGGGATGAAGCAGTCACATGGTCTCCGTACTGTAGAAGGAATTTGGCCGACGAAGAGTTTGAAGAATTTTTGCAGCTCCTTCAATTGTTAGAGAACGTTTCTCCAAGGTTATTAGACCCAGACTCCATAAAATGGCTAAAAGAAAAGTCAGGCTCATTTTCTGTTAGATCCTTTTATCGGTTTCTCTCTAAAAGGGACGTTTTTGTTGGGCTAGCACCAACATCTTGGCTATGGCGTTACTGCGCTCCTTTGAAAGTGGTCGTTTTCAGTTTGCTTGTATGGAGGAATAGAGTGCTCACCATTGACAATTTGTGCATAAGGAATATGATTCTCCCCATTGTTTGCCTGTTGTGCTACAAAGATGCGGAATCGGTAGATCATCTCTTTATCAATTGCTCCTTCACAAGAGAGGTGTGGAGTCATCTTCTTCAGCTTTTCAGGGTTGAGTGGGTGTTTCTGCGATCGATTCAGGATTTTCTTCTATCTTGGCAAGGTGTGAGAATAGGGAAATCAAGGAAAAGAGTGGAGGCTAAACTTGTTAGCAGTTTTTTGGGCTCTATGGTGGGAAAGAAATGACCGATGTTTTAGGAACAAAAAGGGAAGTGTAAAAGTTGTTATCAGGAAGGTGATTCTTAATGTTAAGGAGTGGGCGGAAGTGTCGATTCCTCAAATTCATATTTAATTTGAGTTGGGAGTTTGTTTGGTTTTTTTATTTGTACATTTGTATTTTTTGTGTTCTTGTATAGTTTTGGTTTCAGCCTTTTTTTATGAAATATCATCATCGTTTCCAACAAAAAAAAAAAAAAATGACATCACATTAACATGATTTAATTAATAACATAATCAACATATGAGATGCTTTATTTTTAAACACCAAGTGTGTTGGACAGATGACAGGAGTGAAAGATATACCTTGTTCAGAAAATCAAGAAAACCGTCTTCAAGAAATGTGCTTTTCACGGAACCTTGTGCATCTTGAGTTGACAAGTAACCTCCACCTCTAGCAGCTGCATTGCTAGAAAAAAATTTTAAAAAAAATTAATAATAAATCCCACATCGACATCAATATCTAGTGCAACCTTAAAATATGGAAGCATGGAGTATGCAATGTTGGATTAGGACAATCTCGAACCAATTACATTGCTTTGACATGATGAATATAAATTCATACCTTTGATCCGCTAGACAAAATGTGATTTGCTTCCATAGTGATCCGCCCTTACCCCCCATGAATGAAAAGCGCGCCCTCCTCTGTAATGGGCACTATGGGTGTTAGTAGCTGATGAGATTCATGGTAAGAAACCCTAAACAAACATATGGAATGGTACTCTTATTATTATAAAGAAACCCATGAACTCTATTATTATAAAGAAACCCTAAACAAATATATGGAATGGTACTCTGCTGGAGCATCCACTCCAAAAAAAAAAAACATACACTGACGCAAACATGTAATATGTGTCTTACAAGTAGAAGTTAACAGCGAGAAAATGTTCCCAACGCCACATCCGACTTTTAGTCACTTGTACCATATCGTAGTGTGAAAAGAAGATGTTATAAAAAATTCAATTGGCATAACGTGAGAAAATCTAAGCCTTTACAGCAACTACTTGGGGTCAGCTAAAGTATTCATAGAGCATTTCTTAGCCTGGAAAATCATTGGCTTGACCTGTGGAATTGCAACACGACTCAAGAAAAGTAACATGTGCAAACAAACTGATGAATTATTAAAATGAATGCTTTACATAGCAGAAGGTCAGTGTATCCCCGAAGTTGTGTAACTTGCACACTGGCATGTATTGGTGTAAGGTACAGATCTGGGGTGCTAGACAAGGCCACTAATAGAATCCCAACTCGATCACACATTCATATAAATATATTTAAATATTAGAATGTTGTATTCCAATGGTATATTGTAAATTTTTTTTAAAGGCTTCAATAATATACTGTAATTCTTTATATTTAAAGGGAATGCCCCAAAAATAAATAAATATAATTACCTACTATATATAAAGTGAATATCAAGGGCAATGCTTTTTCCATAATTAGTTTTTGAGGCAGCCGAAAACTATACTTATTTAAGGATATTTATAATCAAATACAGGGACATTTAGGTCATTTTGAGTGGCATGAGCCGTGTGCTTTGCAATACACGTTTGAGATTTTTCATGCAAAAACCAAGTGAATGGCCACAATTTTACCCACTGGTGTCTTAAAGAAGCTCTACATATAGTCCGCTGCATGCCTGTGTAGCCCACATTGATAGAATTAATATGGAGCCCATGCAACAAAACGCTATGTTGGACCCACCTTCGTGACTGTGTGATATCTATCCATACATATGTTGACACGGCTCATGGTAGGACGTTATCTTGAAAATGATGCAGGATCGGAGCCTGAAGCAAGCCATAGCACAGGAAACAGTGGAGATGGGACGTCCACCTCTCTCCACGTGCATTACATGTGCCATATCCCTTGTAATAATAATAATAATAAGCCTAGAAAAGGCACATGCTAGTGCTGTTCATGGAATTTTGCCTACTGTGTTTGGGACATGTATGTCGGTATTGAAATGTGTCGACGCAGCATGAAACCTAAAATGTACCTCAAGAATGTAATATATAAAGAGATTTGCATCCATGGAAAATGACTATGAATTTAAAGAAATTACCTGGTCTACTGAGGAACTGTCTAACCAGAAGGTGTCTTCAGCCTTATGACTTCCAAATAATTCACAAAATATATTTCCTGATCCTCCAACTTTACTGGCCAAGCAATCGAATTTCTTCCAATGCAACTTCAGACATGTAGCATCCATGCTTTTGCATGCATTCAGTGCCGTTTCACGCATATATAAATGGTTCCCCATTGCTGCATTAGCCATTGCCAGCTTACTCTTGTAAAGCTTTTGGGACCATGAGACACCTGCATCCAGGGTGAGAAAAGTTCACTACAGAAACAAGCAGAAATGACAGGCTATTTTAAAAGGTAAAGGATCTGATGCTGAATGCGTATTATATCTAAGTTAGATATCAAGCACCTTATCTCCATTCACGTGGCACACATTTATGACATCCGTCCCATGCATCTATTGGGCCCTACTTTGGTGGCCCATGCCCCATAACTCAAACTGGTGGGATGATCCCAGCCGTTATTTGGATGAATTTTTCCCAGTGAATGCCAACCATAGATTAGACTTTTACCACTCGCTTGTGATCAATAAAAGTCTACCATTCAGGTGGCCACGGTCATGCCCATGATGCTATTTTTGTGGTACTTCCATTTAAAGTAGGTACCAAGAAGTGAAAAATCAAGATTGTGTATGTGTGCCAGTTGTTCAAAGATAGTACCACAAAAACTTGGGTAGATATAAGTGACTGCACTGGATCTTTTACATGTTATGTAAATTTTTATGGGAGTGAATACATAAATAAATATATCTTAATTTGAAAATCAGCCCATGCAAACATGTGGTGGATGAATTCAGAACAAGCTAAAATAAACGAGCACAAGTGCAAAGAAACAAAGGCTACATCGTACATGCAGAAAGAGAAACAAGTCTATTTTACCAACACTGTGGACCTTTCTCTCATGGATACGGGATGATTTCAACCAATAGTCGACCGTCATCTTTCTGAAGTTTTCAAATATTCGCCTCCCATGGCAAGTAGCAATGCTCTCAGGATGAAACTGGATGTTAGAAACAACACTCAATCACATAATTGTAACAACAAGACAAACTTAATATAAAAAAAAAGAAGATAAAAAAGATAAAAAGATGAAAAGCATATGAAACATACCTGCACACCATAATGAGGCCTAGTGGAGTGCATGATAGCCATGAGAACTCTACTGTCTCTCGTGTCCTCAAAATTCTTGGGACACCATAAGCTTCCGTTTCTTAGATTAGATTCGAGGTGATCAATGCAGAGAAGTTGATTGGTTTTACAGCCAAAGGCATCAGGGATCACATTAGATTCTTTCATATCAAGAAAAGAAAGTGTATTTGTAGAAGAGGTCCAAGCTATAGGAATCAGTTCCTTCGGAAGCGAATTTGGATCTATGACGAGGGAATGATACCGTACAACCTGCAGATCACATTTAAGTGGAGTTAGATATGATGCTTCTATGGGCCACTGTGACAAATATCACCAAGATTTTGAAATTCTCCCATGATATTTTCATGGAAAATTGATAGAACGGTAGTATTGTGACAATATTATATTGCGATATTTTCAAAATCTCACCAATTTTGAATTTTTCACAATTTTGTTGAGAAATTATTGCAAATTTTACACACAAAACACACACACACACACACACACTTTAGATGTTAAAAAGATCATTTTGCACTTATATTTAAATTTCTAAAATTATTTATTAATTTATAATAAATATTTTTTAATATTCTATTTTCAGTGAGATTTTCCCAATAATATCGCAAGAAAAAAATCCAAATCTGAAATCTCCGAAGAAAATCCAGATTTGTCACTAACTCACTATTCTATAAGCCAATATGTTTCAATGATGGGTGCAGACCATAGCTGCAGGGAAAGTAATGCGCAGGTTGGACATACAATATAAGGAAACAATTGATGATAATGTGAATGAGAAATGATCATTTGCAACATATGATGGATAGGTTTCGAAGTAGCTGCATTCATTAGTATAGGCACTCGATTTCCGTCCAAACTTATGTGAGATAAGAATAAGTTACATCTCTGGTTTGGAGCAAAAACATGAAGCAACACATCATGAAACGTGCAGGCTAACTTTTGCAGGCCGTCCCAAATGTTGGGAGGAAATGATGCTTATTCGTTTCAAGTGGGACAAGCAACCTACCCTGCAATTCAGAATCATAGTTTAGAAACTTGAAAACTCAACTTGATGTCTAGCCATGTTGGGTTGGGTTGAAGACTTGGATGAGTCTTTACTTGACTTGATATTTAATAGTTAATTTTATATTATTTATAAATATTTCAAATAGTTATACATGAATAAAATATAAAAATAATGGAAGGATATGCAAACATATCATGCTTGGGTTGTTGGTGAGAGAGAGTTGTTGTTCCTTGCACTTAAGGTCTTGGGTTTGAAACCCAATTCATACTTTTTTTGTTAAACTCTCTATGCAATTGAGTGGCTCGCTTTGGGTCTTGTTGAGTCAAGATCGGTCAGTGAGTTGACTCGACAAGTCACACCGAGTCGATGCCAGTCAAGCTTACAACTGAGTTTTACAATGACTCGACTCCAAAATCTTGCCTAATCGAGTCGGCTCGGCAAGTTTCGAGTTGAGTTACTGACTTTTAGAACTATGTTCAGAAAACATGAAAATGGTACCAAAAGAATTTAATATAAATTCCACCACATGTAATCTAAGCATAAAGCATCCCTCTCCAACATCTGACTCACTTTGAATCCCGATTTGCTGCCGGAAGGAATTCCATTGAACAGATTGCACCCATCGTGTTCGATTTCACTGAAGGTAGACAAGGCATAAGTTAATAGGCGCCGTACTGGAACCAAGTATATACTTAACATTCTATGAAAACATTAAATTTCTTTATTAGCTAAGAGCAACTGCAACCTAATTATGAAGCGATTAAAGGAAAATGCATAACAACTAAAATGGAAAAATAAAAATAAAAAAAATCCCTGGATAATTCATATGCATGATTTCGGTATTTAAATAAATATATAAATAAAAAGGTTTCCTACAAAAGCATTTCTTTAAGCACATGGTCGCATAAAAGAAAAAATGGACAAACCTTAGAAGTGAGATTATACCTTACCTCAAACGTCCATGAACTGGTTCGGGGGCATGGACGACTTCAGCACCATTGACGTACCCCAAGGCCTGTGAAACGAACAAAGTGCAAAAAAAGTAGGTTAGATTGCATGAGTGAAAGCGTGAATAGATGTATGTTTGTGTTGTTTGAAATGATTGAAATGTCTGCATCATCTTCCATTTAACAACAGCCTCACAGCAATATATTTGTTGTTTTGGAACTGTCATGAAGGAAAGAAGCGACTTCCGACCTTCTCCTCCTCCTCTTGTAAGGTGCGACTACACATTTCAATCATTGGAAACAAGATCAAGATTAGGTTTTCACAAAGAATAAAAAGTGTATTGGTCCTCTATTGCAAATGCTTACAATGATAATACCTGGTGCCCAAGACAAACACCCAAAATCGGAATATCCTTGCATTCGAGGAGCATCCGCAAACACACCCCTGTAAAATCAGATGGGTATTTCGATGTAACAGTAACCAGCATTAACCAATATAGTTGAAACTTCAGTAATACTCCAGGCTAATTAAATGAATTTCACATCATAGATGACAAAAACTAGTGGAAATGATAGCTAAAAATGGGCACAACCGCACAGGTCAATTCACATGAAAGTTATTTGGCTTACCTATGTCTGATGGACATGTCGGGGTTCCAGGCCCGGGTGATATGACAATATTATCAAAAGCCTTTTCTACATACAACTGGTGGTAAATGTACTCCCATGTCCATTCATCATTGTGGACCACCACGGGAGGCACTGTAGAGAGAGATATATATGGAAGAACAAGATGTCAGAATACAAAAAATCAAACAACTATCTAACCACCAAGTAACAGATGCCACTCAAAACCTCTAAGCTTAATTTCAGGTAAAAAAGAAGCGCAAAGATAGCGTGAAGTGCCCACATAATAATATGGTACTAATGTAGAATGATTTGAGAATAGCTATAGTTTTCGATATGGGCTAGACTACAGTGTGACACCTTCATTTGCACTACAGTGCCCACATAATAATATGGTACTAAAAGCATAAAGATAGCGTGAAGTGCCCACCTAATAATATGGGCTAGACTACAGTGACTTGCTTTCATATATGTGGCAAACATATACAAGATCCAGATGAAGCATCAGGTAGGCTGTCTTGGATGGGCCCTGCCCCAAAAGTCACGCCAATCTGACAATTCCAACCATTTTATAGGAGGGCTTTTGGGGAAAGAAAATAGACGGTTATGGAAAAAGTCAATCAGTATCAAATCCAAGGGTTAAGATTGTCCAACCAGTGTGACTTCTGAGATATGTCCCACCCAAGGTAGGGCCTACCTAATGATTAGTTTGGATCTTCTACTAGTTTGCCAAGTGTCGAAAAGTAAGTCTCGGACAAGGAAAAAGGGAAGTGGCAAACATTCTAGGCTTTCTCATTAGATAAAAGCATTAAGCATAAAATAATCTGAGATAGGGCAACCTACCAAATTATAAACAGAGAAAAGAATGTTGCATAGACAAAAGGAATTCCTCCAATGCACTTTTTAAAATCCAGAAGATCTCATACAGTACAATTACAAACAAGAGAGATGCTCCAGTGCTCTCAAAGCAATACAAGTAATAGTGTTCCTAGTTGCATTGGGACACTTAGTCCAATCCATTGATCTATATTGTTCGCTAGGTTCAGTGCACATTTCATGGGCTACCATCCAAGCATCACACCAATCTGACAAATATGAACCTTTGATCAACGGTCTTTACTATGGACAATCAAGATAACTTACACAAAAGTAGGTCCAATCAACAATTTGATCCATCCATTTGTTAGGGCCTGCCATTGATTGCTTATGATTATAAAGAATCACTTTTGTTAGACAATTGTAACCATCCCATCCATGGTTTCAAAAACGGATGGCTGGGGAAAATAAGGCCAAACCAAAGATGGATTGGATAATCCGATCAGCAAGATTTTTGTATAACAAATATAAAATGTGTTCTGGAGTTAATGGACAGTTCAGATCGAACGAATGAAATGTCCAAGTGAACGGACACAACTAGGAGCAGTATAACTTATAGTGCTCTGAGAGCATTGAAGTGTTACTCTACAAACAAAAGAAATTGTGCAAATTACAGTAAATCGCTGCACTTAGATAAAAAGAAGATAGAACTTACCTCCATTAATGGTAGACAATTCCTGGTAAATGTTGTACGTGTAACTATCGTAATTGTCAATCAACAACGTCCGCACGAATTTGAATCTTAAAGCTGCCTCATCCTTTAGATGTTTTGGCCCCACGTATGATTCTTGGATATGTCCAGGCATCAGAGGCCGAGAAACCCTCACCTTTCCAGCATTCAGATCGCGGTGGCGCTCTTTCTTACTACAACTAAACCTTGTAGAAGGTTTCAATATGAATGATTTCTCGTTCACATGTCGTGAACTCCAAGAACCAGGACATTGAACCTCATATGATGACGAGACCAGACCAAAATTCATTTCCATCTCAATTTTCAATTGAGAAAATGATGGATTAGTCTATGAATCCACTGCCACTGATTTTTCTGCACATGCCAATGCACACAAGATTCCCAACGAGTCAGGCCGTAAACTTTAGCCCTTTCAGACTAATTTTTTTTAATGTATTCAAATTTTAATGCGCGTCTGAGAAACTATTTGAATATAGAAATGCCGGGATTGCCTATGGCTTGTGTGACTGTAATTAAACAGCAGCAACCAACATAGATATGGCAGACATGTATTTCAATCAAACTGTCCACATTGCTGGCACTTGAAAAAAAATCAGTGAATGTTTGAATTCTAAAATACTAAAGAAAGGTCTACATACACCATGTTTCGAGGACTTCTTTACCAGCAAGAACTAGTAGAGAAGAAAAAAATATTCTCTAAAAATACTAAAGAAAGGTATACATACACCATGTTTGAATTATAAAAGTATCATAATTCAAACAGAATGCAGAAGAAACACAAGAAAAGAAAAGAAAAGGTTATAGAAAAGTTAGTTTGTGAAGTTCATGAAAAATTGTACCTTTTTGTCATTGGGTGGTTAGATTACAAAACAGATAATGGCATTTCCAGTAAAATCATCATCATTTTGCCTTATACTAATTGGAGTCAGCAGCTACACAAATCATGTTCCACTATCAAGGACCATGTCCTCAGTTAAACCATAGGTCAAAATCTTTTCTTACTGCCTCCACACTCCACCCACGTCCTTTTGGGCCTTCCCTTTGTCCTTTTAAAGCCCTCGACTTGAACCAACTCACTCCTAACTGGTGCAGTACCTGGTCTCCATCTCAACATCCTCATTTCAGCTACACTTATCCTATGAAAATGATGTTCCTTGACTGCCCAACATTGTCCCATTGGCCATTAAGTATGGTCTTCTAGCTATCCTATAAATTTCCCCTTCAGTTTCATTGGCCTGCGGCAATCACATAAAATTCAAAAGGCACATCTCCACATCAATCATCATCCACCCATCTCTTATTCTATGAGCAAAATCCTTCTCAATCTGTCCTCTCTCTTGAATTATCGACCGAGATATCAAAAATGGTCATTCTGGGTGAGTCAGCACTCTTAGCTAATTTGTCTCCTATACTTACTGAAATTACATTCCATACACTCTGTTTTACTCCAACTAATTTCGTTTCTAGAAAAATCAGATGACCTGAAAGAGGCATTTCTAGCAAAATCAGATGGCTTGGGAGGAAATTAGATGAAAGAAAACATTAAATACATAGTTTTCTTTATATTATATACGATATCCACCAAAGGCACATGGTTCCTGTAATCCTTGCCAGAGTACGAAGATTTTCTTTTGTTCAAAAAATGGCAAGAGAAATATTTCAAAAAAAATGCAAAAATAGAAGGAAAGAGGACTATAAAAAACTAGTTTAAAGGCAGTTTATGTTATTTATTCATCAAGTATTGGATCTTTGTCATTGGGTGGTTAGATTACACTACCAATCAAGGTATTTCTAGCAACTCAGATGATTCCAACAGAACCCAGATGAAAAACCAGTAATTATACAGTTCTATATAATCTTGGCAGAAAACTGAGATTTTCCTTTTCACAAAAAAAAAAAAAAAGGAAAAAAGAGCGAGATGAATATTTCAAAGGATGTGCAAAAGTAGGAAAAAGAAGAAAAAGAGAAGAAAAGATAAAGAGTAGCTTGAGAAAAGGGTAGTTTAGTCGATATGTAGTTCATGGAAGATTGCACCTTTCATAAATTGGGTGATCAAATTATATTACAAATATTGGTTTTTCTGGTAAAAACAAATCAATCCACGAGAACCCAGATTAAAAGGGGAAAAAGAGCAGTAAGCATATGGTTCTATTATCCTTGCAAGAGTAATGAGATTTACACTTGCATATATATATATATATATATATATATATAGTATTCAATAAGAAGAGAACCTATCTAGGTTCTCACTTTATTCAAGATAAGAAGAACTGCAACAAATCATGGTATTTCAGACAAAAACAAATCCAAGATAACCCAAATGAATATCAACATTCTATAACTCTCAGCAGAGTGCATCAAGATTTTCTTTTATTACAAAAATGACCCAGTTAAGGGTGCATTTGGTTGCAACCAATTAGACTGATGAATCATGAAATTTGATGATACGTGGTTCAACCAAACACACCCTAAATGTTCCAAAGAAATTGCAAAAGACCAGAAGAAAACGAAAAGAAGAGAACTAGCTATACAAAAAAGTCAAGGGCGGCTCAAAGGGGTAGGCAGGTGAGGCAATCGCCTAAGGGCCCCTAATTATGAAGGCCCTATATTATAGCAAAATTAAATTTTCTTAATTATGAAGGTCCTATATTATAGCAAAATTAAAATTAAGAAGAAGAAAAAAAAGAGCCTAAAATTTTTGAAATAAAACTTATTGAAAGGCCTACAAAATAGGAACATCTAAAAATTAGTTTACAAATTTGAAATTGAAAATAAAAAAACAAATCCTAGAAACTAGAACTATCAATAATAGCAGTCTAACTTTATCGTCTCTTTTCAAAATAATAGTATCATTCCCAATAAATTCTTCTCCTAAAACCTAGGACCACAACTACCTACTTTATTGCTAATTAAGTTCTCAAAAAATTAAATTCTAACGTCATTTTTCTAAATTAAATTCTAACTTCATTTTTATAATGGTTTGGATTTATTTTCAGAATTAAAAGTTTTAAAAGAAGTTGCAAAAACAGAAATTAATACTCCAATTGAAATACTTAATCTAATAAAAGAACTAGATTGTTTTCCAAATTGTTTTATTGCATATAGAATACTACTTACCATACCTGTTACAGTTGCATCTGTAGAAAGAAGTTTTTCAAAACTAAAGATTATAAAAAATTATTTACGAACAATTATGTCTCAAGATAGATTAAACGGTTTAGCAATTTTATCTATCGAAACTGATTTATTGGGTAAACTTGAATACAAAAGTTTAATTAGTAATTTTGCATCTAAAAAGGCAAGAAGCAAATTTATGGTTTAATTTTGAATTTTTAATTTTTTAAACTTAAAAGCCTCATTTTTATGACTCGCCTTAGGCTCCCAAAAATGTTGAGCCGCCCCTGAAAAGAGTTGCTTATTTATATCATTACAGAATACATTTTTTTCTTGGGTTATTAGATTATATCAAATCAGTGTATTCCTGACAAATATAAATCAATCCAAGAAACCTATTTGTAATTTCAATGACGATGTAAAAGGATAGTTAGAAGAGGGAAGCATATGTAATTTACTCATGAAACATTGCATCTTTGTGCCATTGGTTTTTTAGATTACATCAAATCACTGTATTTCTAACAAATACAAATCAATCCAAGAAAACCCATATTAGAAAAACAAACACTAAAAAGCAGAAGCAAGATTTTCTTTCAATACAAAAAAGACCCAGATAAATATTTCAAAGAAAATGCAAGAGGAGTAAAAGAAGTAAAATGTAAAAAAAATAAAAAATAAAAAAATAATAAAAAAAAGGATAGCTATATATATATATATATATATATATATATATAGAGAGAGAGAGAGAGAGAGAGAGAGAGAGAGAGAGAGAGAGAGAGGGGGGGGGGGGAAAGTATATGTAATTCATTCAAGAAACCTTTCATCTTTTATCATTGGTGTTTCTGGCAAAAAAAAATTGATCATTCCAAAGAACCCAGATAAATATTTCAAAGAAAATGCTAAAAGAGTAAAATCAGGGGGGAAAAAAGGGAAAAACAAAATAGCTACACAGAGAGAGAGGGAAGTATATGTAATTCATTCAAGAAAGATTGCATCTTTTATCATTGGTTGGTGAGATTACAATTCCAAAAAAAAAGGTGTTTTGGCAAAAATCAGATCATTCCAAAAGAACCCAAATGCAAAAACAGCAGTTTTGATAGATCATCATCAAAGAAAGGCATATAAAAATCCAACGAAAAAAAAAAGAAAAAAAACAGCAGCTCACCTTGAAACAGAAGAAAAAGCGAGGGAGAAAGCAGTCGGTTCTTAGCTTCTTTCCGTTTATTATAAAAAGAGAAAAAAGGGAATTCGAAAGGAGATGAGGGCGTTAGCGTCGGTATGACGCGAGGGCTGCGTCTCTGTGCTCTGTGCATGTGTTTGTAATTTTGATAAATAAGTCCCATGTTTTCGTAATCCAGACCATTAGCCTGTTCTATCCAACCTCCGATGGAAAATTTATAAAAAATACTCTTCAAAGGACAAATCTAGACACTTGATTTTCAATCTATAGATGGACGGTTAAGCAGATAAATAGAACTACATTTGGCATCCAGCTCAAAAAGGTCGGTGGATCTGAAAGTTTAGGGTAGCTTTGCGGCGGAAGCGGATCGCGTAATTTGTAACTGAGTAGTGTACTCAGTAAACTCTGTGGGGCCCACAGTGATGAATATGTCTTATCAACGCCGTCCATATGTTTTACCAGATCATTTTATTACATAATCCCAAAATTGAAGAATATCCAATTCTCAAATAGGCCACACCACGGGAAACAGTGTGAATTTAATACCTACCGTTGAAAACTTCTTGGGGCCACAGAAGTTTTGGATCAAGCTGATATTTTTGTTTGCCCTTCATCTAGGTCTCTATGAGCTTATGAACAGGTTGGATCACAAGATACGTTACTGTGGGCCCAAGGAAGGTTTCAATGTCCCACGTGGACAGATCATAGCAGTCTATATTACAACCACAGTTGGATGTGGACCGTTATTATATTTCCGTAGGCCAATGGAAAGGTTATAATTGTCCCATGGTGTGGCCATGACATATCAATGGACTGGATTACTGATTCATGGTCACCATTGTCTCGAATTGAAACGTGTGTACTGTGCAAGATGCGTCTCGCGTGTCATATTATATTATACTTTGATACTCTGGGAGAGAGTGACGGATGATACACAGGCACTTGAAATTTACTTAGAAATTGCATAAGTGGTATAAAAAAAATTCAAATTAAACTGTCCAAATTATGTATCCCCATAAGTATTTATCAATTACCAAAACTTAAACTTATTCGATTATCTGACTATGGGATTGGTGAACATTTATCGGACGGTTAGAAATGGAAAATATCCATTTGTCCTATTTCAAGAAAGAAGTGTCCAGAGGTTATGATCGTTCAACCAACCTGATTTCGATTGGGAACATGAGTTGGAGATAATCTGTTTCCACAATCTAGTCGGTTTTATTTGAGTTCATTAATGCCACGTATGCAATTTGCAAGCGCCTGCGTATCAAGCTTCATACGCTGCTAGAGTATCAGATAACTCTCTTTGAATTGAATCTGGCGACTTGACGTTAGATCATAAATGGATGGATGATGAGAGGAATTATATGATACGCGTTTCGCACCACTGCACAGTACACCCGCGTTGCAGATTCTGACACATATAGCCCATTATTCTCTAATCCTGACCATTGGTCTGTCAATTCCTACTGTGTATGTTAATAAAGAATATTGTAAACTGTAGAATCACAGCAGTCAATACTATGACCATTTTCAGTTCAATGGATATTATGTAGTATAAGGCAGTAAATAGAAAATTTGTACTCATCTAAGGAAATTTTTTACCCTTAATCCATCAAGAGATATAAACATCATACCAATGGTCTGGATTACATAACCATGGGTCCACTTTTCAGAATTTAAAACAGGTGTATACTGTGTAGAGACGTTCGCTAAGTATCATTTTACTCCTCGCAGGTTCGCTGAATCGTACTTGGATTCCGATTCTGAATAAAATGAGGTTTGCTTTCCCACGCGCACCTTTACACGCAGCAGCACGTGTGCCAACTGGATCCAACCGTTGCATAAAGTTGGCCCACCGTGAAGATAATCATACAAGAAAATCATCCCCACCCAACTCATCAGGTCAGCCAAACATGTGCAATGAATGTGGACAGTTCGCAAGGTTTTCCTAACCGTCCATTATTTTAGTGTAGTTGTTGCCCAACTGATGAGTGGGCCAGCCTAATTTTATAGTACGGCTCTCTACACGATAGGGGCCCACTTATGCACGGATCGATCTCCCTCATAATCGGTAGGCTGGAACTCATGCTGCGTGTAGAGAAGCGTGTGGGAGTAGGAAACCTCCGCTAAGATAAATTCTCCAACTGTTCGTGTGGCAGACGTACCAACGTGTGTGAAATCCCTCCCATTTCTCGGATGGCA
This sequence comes from Magnolia changhungtana, assembly GCA_030180095.1. Lineage (NCBI taxonomy): Eukaryota > Viridiplantae > Streptophyta > Magnoliopsida > Magnoliales > Magnoliaceae > Magnolia > Magnolia changhungtana. The sequence continues at coordinate 7,325,759 of JASAUF010000630.1, read as the reverse complement.
CGGAGTATAATGATAATCTCATCAGGTAGGCCCACTTGTGTGAGAAAATGGACGTTTTGATCTGTATTTACTCAATGAATGGACAACATTTTCCTAGATCATTTCTCCTTTTAGTCTCCACTCAATCAACGGTCCAGATCGCATATATTTGTGACAAGTCAGCACCTATGATGCGACTCGCCACTTCAATCTTTCCGTGTGCGATTCCTCCAGTTGAATTATACCAGATATGCTAATTCCGCGCGCGTGTAGTTACCGCCATTTATCTGCAGAGACACGTGCTAATATACCAATCATGCTGAACATCCGAGACGTTTGCAAGGTGGGCCCGGACTTTTTGGATGCTCTGTGTACCATAATTGAGTGAGATGAACTGGTAAGGTGGGCCAAAAACAAACAGACAACCGATTTCTTTTGACCTTTCATCTATTTTCACATGTGTGGCCCACCTGATAAGTGGACCGGCCTGAGTTTTAGGTGAAGGTTCCTTCCACAGTGCATACTCGTGTGATATTAGCACGTGCGTCCAGATGCAGGGGGTGAATTAGTGAACTTACATGCTATATCGTACCCGCCGGACATCAACTGTGCACATGACTCGCTTGTACCTCAATCCACCGTCCAAATCATTGGCCCAGATATGCTTAACAACACACAACCCAGATTGTTTCGCTAACCATCCATTTAATGTACTCTTGCTAGCTTTGTTTGAACCGTTGAATATTTTTCTTTTAACTGTACATTTACTGGATGCTTATCAGATGATTTAGATCCCTGATCATTGTGATTCTTTGATGAGGTTCCATCCAAAGAGGGTCTGAACTTTTGACGGTTTGGATTGAGGTCTAGATATGCATTTTTTAAAACCTTGGGAGCGTGCGAGAGCATCATATCTGTAATCTGGCATTGTATGGTGTATGAGTGTTTTAGTAAATATTTTTGAAAGCAATCGGTCAAAGTAGATGGGCGCTTCTCCTCCTGGGATCATCTAGGGAGCTGATTAAGAGAAAAAACTTTGATACTCTGCCAGAGTGTTATAGATGATACGCAGGCACTTAGAAATTGCATGCGTGGCATATAAGGAAATAAGATAGAACTGTTCGAATTATTTTACCGAGTTTAGATGTGTCATAAACTAAAAATAATGCTCCTTCGATGATGTCCTTTCTGGACGGTTAATATGAAAGAAAAAAAAAATCCAATGGTCCTATTTCAACCGGAAAATGTCCATAATCAGATGTTAGGATTGTTCAAACAGTTTTATTTTCAGCGTGTGAGATAAAAACAGAAGGTTCCACGAGTTAGTCGGTTGAATTTTAGTTTATGTGTGCGCCATTTACAATTTCTGAGTGCCGGCGTATCAAGAGTCATTCGCTACCCGAGTATCACGTAACTCCCCGCGTTGATGAGTGGGACGCGTTGATGATGTACGTATTTCATTCATTCCGTGATCATTTTAGGGCTTGATACCAAAAATGGGAGGGACATAAATCTTCAGTGGATCACACCACTATAAAAAATAGTGATGTCAGATTTACATTGCATTGATTAGCCGTAACACGCGTTATGATCTAAACTGTCAATTTGGTGGGCCCCACCACGGATGTTGATCCATCGTGGTGAAGATGAATCACTGCAGGAGCAGTATTTTATCCCTGTATAATGTATGTATTTTTGCCTGACTTTGTGGGGCCCAGTATAATGTATGTATTTTATCCCTGTCGTTCATCTGTTTTTGCCGGCCTATTTTAAGATGTGATCCCAAAATAAAAACATATCATTGAAAACGGCCATGTAAGTAGAGCGATTAATTGAGAAACCGAATCCACCATTGTGGGTGGGAAACTTGAGTGCAGGGTTTACTGTGATATATGTTTTTGCGGGGAAAACAAATCGACGAACAAGATAAGGTTAGTTTGGAACTCCGTGTGTTTATTTAGGTCGGACAGTAAATTGATACGACCAAAAGAGTCAACCTCTGACCTGATACCGGCCAGGAAATGAGATCAAGCTCAGAATATCGTCGTTGAGACAAAAATACCCATTGTTCGCCAAAAAACTCAGATTAACATGATTTTAGGTCGGCATACTCTCAGTCGGTACAAACCATTTTCTTTTGATTTTGGCCTGATTCCAACCGCATCTTTCTAAGATTCTCATAGAAAATTTAGGAAGTTTATCACAACACGGATCCGTCAGAGATCTCAGCCAGGAATCTAGGGAGATCCCCACGACTTATAATAGGACCCGAATCCTATTAGAGGTACCCCTACTAATGTAACAACCTGGATTTTTGCCAACTTGGAGTTAGGCGTCCTTAGGCAATGGGTCGCTCATAACACCTTATTAACTTCTCAGAACTCAATCCCAAAGTCTCAAATCCCCCTCTTTTTTTTTACCCATTTCCTTCAAAATCTCACCTTTCATCATCTTATTCTTCAAAATTTTCTAAGTACTTTTATATTAGAAATTTCCAACACATGTCAGTGTACTTGTGGCCTTGATCGAGTACTGAGGACCATTGAACTAAAACTGGTCTCCCGCGGTTGATCTGTAAATCCGATCGGACCAAAAACTTAACCTAACTTAGATTTAATGTCAGGAAGCTTAAGTCCGACCGCATGTAGAAAATGAGTCTTTAGATGTGCTCCGTTGGATCGAAACAGATGTCCTTTGGCTATAACCTAAGTATACCATGGCCCTGGGGCCATTTGCGTCAATTCTGAGCCTATATAAAGCCCTTAAACCCACCTCTCTCTCTCTCTCCCATACGAATTTCTCCAAACCCTAGGAGAGAGAAGAGAGAAATTGAGAGAAAAGAGTGGAGATCGGAGGGAGATCCTTGGAGTTTGTTGTCGTCCTTCTGTTCTGCTACTCCACGCCTTGATTCACCCTCCCACATCGCTACACCGTCGATTTTAACTCCGTTCTTGGTGAGATTCTAAAAGGTTAATAGTTAAAAACCCATTTTCTTTATTTATTTACTATTCATAGTAATTTTTAGTTTAAGTATTGTTCTTCATCACCTAAACTTTAAGATTTGTGTCTAATATGAAAGTACTTAGAAAAATTTGAAGAATAAGGTGGTGATCAAATGTGAGATTTTGAAGGAAATGGGTTTAAAAAAAAAAGGATTTGAGACTTTGGGTTTGAGTTCTGAGAAGTTAATAAGGTGTTATAATCGACCCATTGCTTAAGGACGCCTAACTCCAAGTTAGCAAAAATTCGAGGTGTTACAATCTACCCCCCTTAAAAATAATTTCGTCCTCGAAATTGGCTAAGGGTAATAAGTAAGGATTTTATTATTTCATTTGCGTAAATTGCATTGATTTGAAGTTTATATGCGTAGCAGAGTGTGCACTATCTATATTAGTCTGGCTCACTTTAGTCTACCCCCCTTAAAAACTTATTTCTCTACCTCTCGCTTATACCCTGCTGGTTTGCTACAATTTATTTCTTTATCTATTTTAGAGTATGTTTGTTTTCAGTGGTCGACTAACACGGAGAGATAGCTGTAATGGGCTTGATCCCGATACATCGATCATCTACCTGGCCAGGGTAGAAGGCTCATTGTATCCCTTCCTAGTCCTGGTGGATCCTGGTCTTCTGCTCGATCCAAGCAGTGAGTCCATCGGTAGTCGCCCAGGATTGAGAATTGGGTCAAGCCGCGAATGCTTCGCAGTTGTATATTTCAGTAACTCCGTAGTCCGATCACTCTAAAAGCTTAGGGAATGCCCATCATTGAAAGGTTCCAATTTCCTATTTGTAAGGTTGCCCTTTGGGTCTCGGTCTAAGACAGTCCTCATCTTAATCTATGTCCAAGGTAGGGATTAATACATATCTTACTAGATCATCCTAAAAAGGTTTCTAATAGTATAGAATTGGTTAAGACTTCTATTAAGTTCATATTTAACAAGTGGATTTGTGGATACACGGATCTCAACTATTGTAATTCAGCTCATACCCATTGTTAAGCCTATTCTTTAATACGGATTGGTTTAATACTTAAACTCTAATTGCTTTCCTTCTAGAGGTAGGCATCGAGTCGAGTCGGACCGGATTCGGCCTAACTCGACCAGGTCCGAAGTTTTTAACACCTTGCCCGAATTCGATCAGATCCGAGACCGAGTCTGGGTCCATTTACTCGATCGTAACCGTTGTTTATTTTTTTATTAACTTTATTGACCATTATCCTTTACTCGAACCGAGTCGACTCGGTCTCGAAAAAACGAGTCGGATCGGGTTATATAAGTTTCAGATCTAATATTCTTGACATTAAAAGTTTCAATGGTAAATGTTCAATCCCACTGCTTTTTGCAGTGTGGTCCACTAGATCTTTAGATCTATCTTATTTTTCATGTCAAGCCTTAAGACGAGCCTGCCAAGTGGATGGACGGTTTAGATATAACAAATACCTCGTGATGGGACCCACAAAACTTGCTAATGCCAACACGCCAAAACATGTTGCTGGTACGTAGTACACCTACCGATCCGCGTCCCAAGGATTTTCTTTGGGACGTGGATTTTATGTTAGGTGGGCCACAGTAATATTTGTAAGAAATCCACACCATATGTCCATCGGCGGGCTTTTAAGGCTCATTTTAGGACATGATATAAAAAAAAAAACTTGGGGCCAATAGGTGGATCCAAAGTTCAAGTGTGCCCTGAGAAAGGGAGAGAGAGAAAAAGAAAGAGAGAAAAGTAGTCATTAAATCTATACTGTTTTCCTCTAGTAGGAGCCACTTGAGTCTTGGATTATACTTCATTTTTGACAACCTGTATTAAAATGAGCTCCCAAAACGGATGGACGGTGTGGATTTATCACAAACATCAAGGTGGGACCCACCTAACATCCCAAGCAAGGAAGTGATGGGCTCCCTAGTATGGGTCGTCGTCAGGGAGCTGCTTTCGAGGAACCTCGAGCCGTGTGAGAGATGTGTATTGGTACTCCGCATAACATTATTTAAATTATGGTAAGTCGAGTTACTTCATAGTGCATAGGAATCTTGTAGGCCCCACCATGATGTATTTACTTCATCCACGCCGTCCATCTATTTTTCTATATCATTTTATGGTATTAAAAAAAAAAGAGATATATCCCCATCTCAAGTGGACAACATTACAGGAAACAATGGTAAACAATATATGTGCGGGTCAAATCGAATCGAATCGTACGATCGATCCATTCGGATCTCGTCACGGATCGGGTTGTCCGGTTAACTCATCGATCCGAAATCGATCCGATTAACGGCCGGATCTTGTCAATGGGACCCACCTCGATCGGGGTACCCGATCATGGCCCTTCCTTTCGGCACTCCTCATGTGCTTGGTCTTTGCCTCAGATGGGGTGCCTCAGTTGATAGAGCGAGATCCCCATCGGGGACGAATCGGCGAAGGGGCCTGGATCCGCCGGATTGGTCCCTTTCTGCCCAGCTCTATTTCCTTCTAGTAACTTCATTATTGACATTCTAAGGAAGGTTCAGCTCCTATTTAGTGACCTAACCTCTCATATAACCTGGGTCAATTTCCTTCGATCCGAGGCCAGTGGAGAAGGGGCCCACCGCGCTTCCGCTGCGCCACCTTGATCAAAGAGGTGTATAAAAACTGACCTAACTAGATTGGGCTTATAATGTTCTACCCCCCTTAAAAATTGTTTCTATTTTCAGGGTTCAAGAATTGTGTATCGATCTGTGTGTCAGAACTAGGTGTAATTTAGGACCTATCCTTGGAATAAAATAGGAAACGATCTCTCCATACATTCGTCTTCCTTTCATCGATGATGTGTATACTATGACATTGATACCTATGGTAATAGAAAGGAGATAAAAATGATGAGTGTTATTGTTAATTTCAGGGACGAGTGTGAGTTGGTGGCAAGACGCCTAATTCTACCAAAGAAGGACTTTTACTACGGTCCCGACTTACCCTCATTAATCATGTCCAGTTTAATACCGCAATATAATCTATACATTATTAGTACATAAGGAATTTGGACAAAATAGGTTAACGGGCAAACTATCTTTTTAAATTCATATGCACAATATGGATACCAGAATGGTTTATGACTTGGGACCTAATTTTTAACTGTCTATTGCCCATTTGAGAAATTTCTTAGGCCTAAAAAGAAAAAAAAAAATCTCTATCATCTATATATTCTTAACACTTCTCAAAGACGAAGAAATAAACGTTTGATTGCAAGTGGTCGGGCCAACACGGAAGGAAAGTTGTGTAGTGGGTCTAAGCGAGATACTTAAAGAAGCCTATAAGTATCAAGGGGATTCAATGAAGGAATGAGGTTTCACTCCAACCTAATTAACCATACTAATTAAGTTTATCCTTCAATCATCTTAGCATAATCAGTCTACATTCCTTAGTATAACCAGTAGCCTAGTGTTAATTTAGGAGTAGCAGTAATCCAGTAGTTGAAATCCAAAGTCTATGCTCATATGTTAGATGATTTCGTACCATTTCTAATACGAAAAGTTGTTTTATCGCTTAGGGTCAAAAGTTGTCTGAGTGGAATCGAGTTGCCCGAACTTGAATTTAGCTGCGCTCGAGCACTTCACATATGACCATACTAGCTAAGGAGGTCCTAGGGTTCACGTTATTAATTTATTGGGTTTCATATACTGTCAGATCTTTCGAAATCTAGGATTACCAACTCTATGTCCAAAAACTCTAAATGTCCCAACATTTGATGGTCATTGTTTATGGACTAAACTATAGGATTTGGTCTCACCCATCGGTAGAGACCTTTCTATCAGGATTTGAGGGTCGAGGTCTCATTTCGACCTTCTCTCTCGCTTGCACTTGTCTCAACACTCGTCTTCTTCCTAGCACGAGTTGGGCTGCCCAGTCCGGCCTCGTCCGAGGCCGCTCTTCTCCTTCCCATAAAGGAAAGGAACGTTGAGATGGAAAAGATGGTGGTGAATAGCTCAAAAAGAGTCATTGGGTTGAAAAAGCTTATAGGGTGAGATGGGTTTGCAGGTTTGGTAGGTTATGAGACACAGTGAAATGGTGAGGCCAAGAGGAGTAAGAGATGGGTTTAGAGGAGTAATGGTGGAGGGGTGGAAGGAGTTCGAAATTGTCAAGTACAACTCCAACTTGTCAACTATCAGTTTAAATGTGACTGAGATCAATTCACATGATCTCAGACACATACGGGCTACACTTCAGTAGGTAATCTCGCCTGTCGGCGATACTCGGGATTCTAATGTGGTTTCTAGATTCCATCACCCCCTCCTAAGTCAGAGTGCATCGTGTTACCATAACTCAGGTCCAGTTTAATCCAAATCATTATCTGATACCAACTTGTAACGCCCTGAAAATCGGGGGTCGAGCACAAACTCAATTCCCGAGTTTCAACGCATAACTTATGCAACATAGATAATGATGATTAAATGTTGTCTGTATTAGTGCATTAAACATGAATGAAATTATACCAAATCAGCATATCATACTCCAGAGATAGTTAAATTATGCAAGTGAAAGACTGATAGATATATAAAATATATAAACTGTTGTAAGTCTCCAGAGTGTATTCAAACTGAGCTCGGTACGGATTTACCGGCAAAAGGTGCGCACTATAAACGTTTAGGTTATGGTTTTCAAGACTTTCAATGCCGGTTAATGATTTATAGCTGACGTGGGTGTCATTTCACATGCTAAATGCGATGCCTGATTCGCTTTACAGATATATATGAACTATGTTAAATATAATGTATTCCATGTGTTTGTCGAATTGATTGAATGCGTGTAGAATTTGGATTCGTGCTTGCCATGATTATTCGTCGTGAATATATGGTTATTATACGTGCGACAACTCCTTGGTGTAAGGATTTGCCCTAACACCTGTTATCACCAACATATGTCATGTATGTTGAAGTGTGTAGTCTAAGTGCTTGTAAAAATGTCTGAATGAATATGGAATTTGGATTTACGCTTGCCATGATTATTAACTATGAATATATGTTTGTCGTGTATGTGGCAACTCCTTTGTAAAAGGGCTTGCCAGGATATATGTTATAACTAGTCTAATACATGTATGTTGAAATGTGTAGTTAAGTGTTTGATAAAATGTCTGAATGAGGAAATGCTGGTTTAAATGTATGTAATGAGGGTGTTGAGATAGGATTCTCAATCCCCTTATCTATGGTTACAGTTTCTTTATATAACCTTACTACTATGTGATTGATGGATGAACTGCCTATGTATTGTAACATGTGTAGTATGTGTTATGTTGAAATGCTCAGATAAGATTTATATTCAGATTTGGTTGTCACATGCTGGCTTTGGTTGTTACACGTGAATGTTATTGTTTGGAATGTGATTGGGGCTACGATGTAGTCCAGGCAATCGGTAATTGTCTGTGAACGGTGGTTAAACTGCTTAACCACGACGAATCCGAGCCGTATGTCGTTTGACGACAATAGTTAGGCCACGCGGGATGCTTATGCATTTCATGTCAATTAAATTTGCGTACGCTCGTACTAGTCGAGCTTATCACGTAACCCGATTGACCTAATGTATGTTCACCATGTATGGACGCTACTGCTTGAACCTAAGGTACCAAACTTACCAGTGAAAAGCCCGTTTAACCTTGGTGCCTCGATCCGCTAAGACTCATGAGTCGGGCATGGTGGTATGGGACACTGTGGTCGAGCTGTCAGCCTACGTTGGGGCGACGAGCCTCCCTGAAGTGACTAGTGAGCAACACAGCCTCGTGAGCCGAATACGTGGTATGAGACACTGTATTCGAGCTGTCGGCCTACACTGATCAGGTGACGAGCCCTTTGTAGTGACCTTGAGCATACTCTGAGACTGTGTAGAGGTGACGAGCCTTTCTGTAGCAACAAGAGTACAAACTAGGCCTATATTAATCAGGTGACGAGCTCTTTGTAGCGACCTAGAACCATAACATCGTATGAGATTTACTAGGACTGACGACATTAGAATGGATCATCGTTTGGGAATTGATATAAGGGAGGTACTTTAGCTTCCCAATCCTGCTATATGAAAAGGACTAATAAGAACTTTGTAATCACGCTCATGCACCGCATTGCATGTGTCGTTTGGCGTTGGGTGGAGCACTGAGGAAGTGACTGAGATGCCCCGACCGTGAGATGAAGATCACAGAGGGAGTGCAGGCGAGAGCATGCATCATTAATACATACCATTCTTGCCCGGGTGGTAGACTCCTTAGAGTTTCAACACCGGGTCAAGGGTTCGAATACCCATGGTGGTGAAATCCCACGGTGTGCGTGTGGCGTGAGTGTGTGGGGGTGTGTGTGCGTGTGTTAAAAAAATACATACCATTCTTGCATTAATAAGAGTACTTAGGGATGCTTGATTGTATTGCTTTATCATTACTGCTTGATTGAATTGATAACATGTTAACCTTTGCTTTTATAGCTTCACTGAGTTGATCACTCACTTTCACGTTACAGGACGATGTTTTAAACACCAACCAGACCCTGTTTTAGTTTCGAATGATGGCGATGCTTACGAAGCGGAGCCGGACTTTTATGATGATGATGAGAGTTTCTCCTATATGTAGCTATCAGGTGGGTCTATGTAGACCGTGTTCTGATCGAAGGGGTTACAGGGATGCTGATTAGACGTCATTACACTTGTTATTTTGAACTTTTGGAACACCCATGTATATTCATTTTGTTCATTTTTGGAGTATAAATGTATATATTTAACTTAGTAACATGTTCACACTCTGGAGACTTCCAACAGTTTATATATTTTATATATCTATCACAATCTTCCGCTTGCGTAATTTAACTGTCTTTGGAGTATGATATATTGATTTGGTATGATTCCATTCATATTTAAGGCACTGATACAGACAACATTTAATCATCATTATCTATGTTGCATAAGTGATGCGTTGAAACTCGAGAGTTGAGTTTGTGCTCGACCCCCGATTTTTAGGGTGTTACAACTAAATAGGAAGATTCCTCTTATGCCACCACTTCTCCTCATCTTTAAATAGAAGTATCTCCAAAGGTGAAATGTACGCACAATCCTTAGTTGAAAACCTCTGATTCCATCATACCCAGATTCACTACCTAACTTAGGTATCAGAGGGTCCCCAATGTTAACCAATGTCTCCTTTGTTCATATATTGTGCAAGTATAGAAGGTCTAGGAAAGGCTAACCAGATTTATGCATCAACATATGTGACTACATCCACCCACTTCATCCATATTGAAAGCGCATTTTAATGCATAATCCAAAAAATGAAACAATTTCAAATCACAGGTGAACCATAATATAGGAAACAGTGGTGATTGACCATTAAAAACTTTTTATGGGCCACAAGCTTTTGGATCAAGATGATATTTGTACATTCTTTTCATTTGGGTGTTTGTGACCTTATCAACAAGTTGGATGGCGACTAAACATTCGGGTGGAATATATAAAACTTTTAATGGTGGGATTCAATAATGATCGTTTCATGTGGTGTGCCACCTAAAATTTGAGTAAGTTTCATTTTGGGGTCATGCCCTAAAATGAGCTTTTTAAATGATTGGACGGTGTAGATTTAAGGCACATACATCACTAGTTGGTGAAATCCCACTGGCATGTGTGTGTGGGGGGGGGGGGGTGTGCGTGTTTATATTAAGAAAAAAGAAAAAAAAAAAAGGCACGTACATCACTATGAGCCCCACAGTCAGGGCTTCCACCCACCTATTTGGATCTGGGTATCACCTAATCCTCTATCCCACTTAATTTTTTGGATCAACCATTGAGATTCACCATTTGGCCTTATTTCAAAAATCAACCAAACCAAAGGGAAATAAAATAAAATATTGCATGAAAGCTCTAAATTCACGCGCGTAACTCGAACTGATTTTTGCCACATACCTTCATCATGGTGCACCGCATCAAGCCAATAGATTGGATGGTATAAACGCACTGTGTTACTCGTACCGTAAGGTCCACCTTGATCATATGTTACAAATCCATTCCGTCCACCCATTTTTACAGCTCATTCTAGGATAAGGTCCAAAAAATTAAGCATATATAAATCTCAGGTGGACCACACCACAAGAAACATTGATGATTGAACGCTCACCATTAAAAACTTCCCATAAGCAGATCCGTAATTTTTATCTACCATCCAACCTGTCGATAATTCAAACAGAATTAGATGAAGGAAAAAAAAAATGCAAAGATTGGCTTGACCTAAAACTTTTGTAGCCCATAAAAAGCTTTTAATGATCACTTACCACTTTTTCCAGTGGTATGGTCCACCAGATATTTGAATCTATTTAAGTTTTGGCATGAAGTCCTTAAATGGGCTGAGTAAATAGATGGACGGCTTGGATATGAAACAAACCTATCAAGGTGAGCCCCTTATGGAAAGTGTAACACCCACTAAGAATATACCGGGTAACAGCTAATCCGCTCCCCTTAACGGGTGTTAACTAACCGTGTGGGGCCACCTTGATGTATTTCTGTGTATCCACACCGTTCATCTATTTTTCATCTTATTTCAAGACGTGATACCAAACCTTAAGAAGATCTAAATCTCAGTGGACCGTACCATTAGAAATAGTGACGAATGACCGTTAAAAAAACTTTTATGGGCCATAAAAGTTTTGAATCAAGCTGACCTTTTTATTTTCCCTTCATACAAGTATTCTGGACATTATCAAGAGGGTGGATGGAAAACCTTTCAGTGGTCCCTTTGGAATTTTTAATGGCGAGACACTCAAACACCACTGTTTCCTGTGGTGTGGCCCACCTGAGATTTGGATCTTCTTAATATCTGGGACCACCTCCTAAAATTGGCTGTAGAAACGGATGGACGGCGTGGATATACAACTCATCATCGAGGTGACACCTAATCCACTCACCTGCGTAGGCCTGAATCATCCTCACTCGCCCAAGTCCAGTGCGATTGAGGTGACTTCAAACCGGACCCGGTCCGATCGAATCCGAGTTAACTCATTTGAGTCTTAAAACCATAGCTACAATCATAACATCCAAATATATGGAGCAAAATGTCAACAGAGTATATCTACAAAAGTAGTGCGATCAACCAATCCTAACCATCCAATTGATAGCTAACAAATGGACGGTGAAAATTAAAATAGCGAGCAGTCCAAATCCCAAGAGCAAGATCAGATGGTTACTTTCATTTTCTCAGTGCAAATTTTCGGTTTTGCTCCATCTACAACTGGGTTACCAATTTGGACGGTTTGGATTGCCATGCATCTATGCCACGTGTCCAACCGCAGGTTGATGTATCACAGGAATCTAACCCTTATAAAAAATAATGTTTTCTTTCTTTTTCCGAATAATACAAAATTCTCACAGCTACAGAAATATAATCCACGGATTACTATGGAAAAAAAATTGTAGGGCTGTGGCTTTTTCTAGGGTTTGTTGGACGTGTCTCCTTCTTTTATCGGATTGTGTAAATCTTCAAGCACATCTGATGGTGGCCCATCAGTTTGATGGTTCTGATCTAAGTAAAAATGAGAAAGAAAGAAAGAAAGAGTGATTTTCCATATCCAATGGCCTTTTTCATCCCTCGCCATTACTCAAGCGCAGAAGGGATGGCCTTCTAACAAATCGACCCTGCAACACAAAAGAAAAGCAACCGTTCATCATTGTGATGAAATTGCTCTAAAGATGAAAAACTCATGAGGCGATCCAGACCATTCAAATTGTGGGGCAGATTGTGGATGGAGAACGTCTCTAAAATCAAACAGATCAACCAATTCTATACATCTGATCAAGGGCCATTGAATGGATGGTTGAAACTAAAATAGTGAGTGGTCCAAATTCCAAGGGGAAATCAGATGGTGAGGGTCATACCCTCACTGTAATTTTTAGGTTATGCCCCATCCATTAGGTTAACGGCTGGGATTGGATGAACCGCGGTCCAACTATCCCACATGTACAGTTGAGTAATCACCACCATTTTGCCATCCAAAAGTGTGTATGCCATCCAACCCTTCATATTTGCCCCACCAGGATGAAGGGACATATCAAAAGTCAGAGGATTACAAAAATCAGGTGGGCCATACCAAACATAAAGCTTTTAGGCGTGATCGTACATTGCTCCGTTGGTGTTTTGTACCCGAGCCATGGGTGAGGATGATTCTTGGGATGTACAGTAAACATAAGGATTCACAAAAGATGCACGGTTTGGATTGCACATATACATCATGGGTGGGCCCCAAACAGCGGCAACTAATAACATATGTTCGAGCTCTACTATGAATGAGAAAAGATCCAGTACTCTCATAGCACCATCAGCTATATGAGACACTTGGACAGTCCAATCGATGGATCCGGACCGTCTATTAGGTTATGCATACGTTTCATTGTCCACGGTGTGAAAATCACTCTAACAGGTGATATGAGCCATCCACAAGAAAGCCTTTTTTCTATAGCCCCTCGTTTTCCAAGCAATTGATGGAATGGTTGGGATCCTTTGATGAGAATGATTCTTCATAATCATAACCAATCCATGATGGGCCCAGCAATTGGATGGCTCCGATAGTTGATTAGGCCTATTTTTCCGTAAACAATATGACCGTCCATCTTATAAGAAATCAATCGGACGGCTGGAATAATCTAACCAGTGTGATTTTACGTGGTAGATTGGTCCGGTCGAGTGTCCAAGTGTCCGGATGCAACTACAAGCACTGTAACTTTTGGTGCTCTGAGAGGATTGGATCATTTCTCTAGAAAACAGGTCACGTGACATCCACCCTCTCATCATTCATCTGGTGCGCACCAACATGGTGGGCCATGTCCCAAAATAACATTTTCTATTGGACGGTCCACGGCATCTGGTCGAAGACGTTTTACCCGTAAAGTGGACCTTTGTTCATTTATGTTTGTAACCGTTCATCTGCAACGCAAGGATTGGATGGTTAATAATACTCTAGAAGCTGTTTATTGGCCTATGGCATCTCCAATGTTAGACCCATTAAATGAACAGTCTAGATTTCTCTCACTTTCGCTACAACTATGATTTTGGATTGAGGACACATAAAGTTACCTTTTAACCATCCATTCCTTTTCCTAAACAATCCAAGGGTTGGAACTGTCTGATATGTGCAAGTTCCAGCACATGGCCCATCCAAGGTAGAACCTATCTAATTAACGGTTCGGATCTTGTAAGCATTGCCTCGCCCTCGAACAGCTCAATTTGGGCTGGATACTAGTGAAACTTAAGGCCCATATATATTGGGCCTATATATGTGTTTTCGGCCCAATAACTGACTAAAATGGGCCTGCTATGGAACCCATATAGGCCCAATATAAAAAACCGGCCCAATCCTACTTTCCATTGCATGGACGCTCCCCATCCAGCCCAATGTGGCCCATTTATGATATCACAGTATTTAATTTTTTTAATATTTAAGTTTGTGCACCCAAACGGTCCCCACGGGACCAAAACACCAATGCGATGATTTTAAGTAATTTTATTTTTATTTGGAATAACAATTGGAAATTCATCGATCGCTTACCTTCATTCTGGGCCGTTGATCAGCATTCACCTTGCGAACTTGGTACCGGATTTTCTTCGAAAAGAGCCTTGTTCTCCTCTTCTCCTTGTATCTCAATACGCACGCCTCTCTCTGGCCATCGATCTCATCGCCCTGATGCTGCTTCCAACCTCCAATTCCCGACAATAAATCACATTGTGCTAATCTGGCCTGCCAAAGATAGTATCCGTTAGAATTTTTTTAAAAAAAATTTCAAAAATAAATAATATTGTGACCGGGCCAGGGCATCATGGGTGAATCATAGGTCCAGCAATATCAATTTTTTTAGTGGGCCCAGCAAAAATAGATCAAAATCTGGGCTGAGGCCTACCCAAGATGAGCCCATTGACAGCCTTGCAAAACCATGGTTTTCAGACTGGTCTGAGTCAGGTGCGAGTCGGACTGGTTCAACCCGACTCAGGCGAGTTATGACTCGACTCGGCCTGGGTCGATAGTCTTTTGGCAATGTCTACAGCCATCCAGTCGAATATGGGTGGCCTGAAATCATGGGAACGGATTGGCTACTCCCCCTGACACCGGCCAATGGCTGGTGGTCGGTGCTATGTGGGCCACACCATGATGTATGTGTTTCATCCATGCCATTCATCTGTTTTTACCGATCATTTTACAGCATGAGTCCAAAAATGAGTATATAAAAATCTCAAGTGGACCACATTACAGGAAACAGTGTTGAATGAGGGTTGACCATTAAAAACATTTTGGGGCCATAAAAGTTGTGGATCAAGCTGATATTTGTTTTTTCTCTTCATCTGGGCCTGTCTGACCTAATCAACAGATTGGATGTCAAATAAACAGTATAGTTGGCCATAGGAGGATTTTAATGATTGATATCCAATCACTATTGTTTTCATGTGGCGTGGTTCACTGAGATTTATATCCCTCTCATCTTTGGAATCAAACAATAAAATGATCTTTAAAAATGGATGAACGGAATGGATGAAACACATACATCATGGTGGGGCCCACAGAGCACCGAACACCAGCCACGGAGCTGGTGTCAGGGGGAGTAGCCAATCCGTTCCCTGAAATCATGGGACCCATGTGTGTATTGAATGGCGGTGGTCCAACTTAACACAGGTGGGTCCCACCATTTCTACCAGTGGGACACGAAATGATGTGGGCCCATGTATTTATTGCATGCAATTTCTAGTGTTGGAAGCCTGAGGAGTATGTAATTCGGTACACAGGAAGAGCACCAAACTGCGAGAAAAACAACAATCAGATTTTTGTTGGCTGAAATATCTAACATGCGCCAATGCTAAAATGGGTCGTGTGTGTGGTTGGATGGATTGATTTCTTAGCAATCAACATACGGTGGCCCACCCATAAATTTCTTTAGGTGTTTGCTCCACGGAAAGTAGCGTACTGTGAACGCTGTGCGCACAAAACGTTTCTTCAACAGGAATTATTAATCGCACGCACAGTGCGCAGTGTACACCCCTTTCTGCTTTTCTGCTCCCGCTCGCAGTGCGTATAAAAAATCATGGCGAACTCATTACATCGCTTAAGACGTAGTCCGCGGACTACTGAAGTGAAATGTTAGTCTGCTGTTTGGACCATATGGATAGACACCCAGTTGGGGAGGTGGGCCTCACCATGACTAGGCCATGGTACGAAATGATCTTAGCCGTCCGAAAAATTGGACGAAAAACTGTAAACCAACCGTCCATAATTTCAGCTGTCTTTGAATTGAACGGTTGAGGTTGTTCATGTGCCCCATAGTCAGCCACATTGCCCAAACACGGTGGGCCCACCTCATAGAACAGAGATCAGAAACGTACAATGGCATCCGCAGTCGAGCCCGTAGCCGTCGAAATCTGGTCTGAGAATGGCGAGCGATCGGACCATTGACTCAAAACATCCTCATAGTTCAATTTCAAGCACAAACCAGACTTAAAATCCTTCAATTCATCTTCTTCTACCTTCTTTTTCTTCTTCTTCTTCTCACATGATTTGAATTTGGGAAGGATGTTAATCACCTCAACGGTCGGATTCCTCCACCAATCCTCATCCTGTACGTGTCTCAATGCTCTCACATTCCCACCAAACCCAACCCCCACTTCAAATCTCCCGCCAAAACCCAACCCCATTGGATTTCCACACCAATCATTAGTTTGGCCACTGTAATCATTCGAATCGCTGAAGGATTCGTTGCACATGCTGAGATTCCCCATAATGCTGTCGATGCCCTCGTCGACTTCATCGAGTATCAATCCAGCATCGAAGTCCTCTTCATACCCATCGCAGCGGGCGGGCGAATTCGGCCTGAAATCGATGTCAGACGGGCCATGGCAGGACTTCTCACCGGAATTCGCAGGCCTGGGAGCAATTTGGAAAGTGGGTTTTTCAGGGATTGGTTGATGGAGTAGGAATCCAGGGTTGTCGAATGCCGGAAAGGTCGGTAACAGTTCAGATGATTCTGAGAAAGAGTCATAGGATTTCATGTGTTTGCAGGGCTTTTGAAGGTGTTTTGTGGAAAATATACTGGGATAGATTGTAGAGAGGAGGGCAGCAGCTTCAGTGTAGGTTTGATTAGGCCGTTTTCGAGGGGTTCGGGGCTTTCTAGTTGAGATTGCAAGGGGAGAATTGCTTGATTCGGAGATAGTTGAGGAGGGAGAAGATGAATGAGAAGAATAGGTGGATGGAGATGGAGGTTTCACAATTTCAAGATCAAATCCATAGGCCCGCCCGCCTCCGCTTAAACACGAAGACATTTGCAGTCGAATGAAATCTACCAATCGCCTATGAGCTATATAGAATATTGATGAATGTAAACCAAAAAATCCAATGGAATTCAGATCTAGAACCTTGAAATCCAGCTGAAATTCAATGTCTAAAACCCTAAACCCAGTGTTTTTCTTTTAATTTTCTTCCAATTGATTGGACAAAGAAATCCGGTGGAACGAATTCGAGCTAAAACTCAAAATCCAGTTAAAATCCTAAAACGCCCAAAACTCTTTTCAATTAAACTCCTATAAGTCTAAGAACTCAATGAATTTGAGCTTGCTACCAACGATTCGGCTTCGAATGTGTCTGAAGAAGAACCAAATTAAAAAAACCCAAATTCCCAATAATTCTCAAAAAACCAAGCTCAAATTCAACAAGATAAGCAACAAGAAGCAGAAATTTATACTCTCAGGAGAAGAAAAATCTATGGAATAGAAGAAAAAATCCACAGAAAGAGGAGAAGTTGCTTAAACCCAAAACCCCAAAAAATCCAATTCTAATACAATGAAAATGGGGGCCACAGAAATCAGTAGATTGAAATTAGAAAACCCCAAAAACACTAAAAACCTAACTCGAATTCAACCAAATAAGGCCAAAACCACTGAAATCTATGACACAAACAACAGCAAAAGGAAAGTATCTTCTTCAGGTAAACCTCACCAAAACCTCTAAAACGCCAACAATCGAACTCGAATTCTAGAAAACCCCAAAAACACTAAAAACCCAACTCGAATTCAACCAATTAAGGTCAAAACCACTGAAATCTATGACACAAACAACAGCAAAAGGAAAGTATCTTCTTCCGGTATACCTCACCAAAACCTCTAAAACCCCAAAAATCCAACTCGAATTCTAGAAAATCCCATTTAAAAATTCTATCGATTCCGTGCTTCCAAACGTAAATCTAAAATTTCTGGGCACAAGGGTTTTTGCTCAGCTTGCTAACCAAAACCCTGAAAAAACCCAATTCGAATTCTGCTCAAACGAACACTGAAACGCGAGAATCCAGACTTTCTAGAATGGGTTTTTATCCAAATGAATGGGAAAAGGCTTTGAAACAGAAAGAATGTCGACTTTCTATTTCAGAATTCTGCTGTGAAAACGTATAAACCCGAATATTAGCTTGGAAAATCTTCAGGTGGAAAAACAGAGTAGCCAAAACCCAGAAAACAACCCAACTCAGATTCTGCAAAACAGGCGCTGAAATGCGTAAAATCCAGACTTTCTGAAAATGGGTTTTTCTCCAAATGGAAAAAAAAAAATAGAAAACCCAATTTGGATTCTGCCAAACGCAGTGCTGAAACGCGTAAATCGAGAATTTCTGGAGATGGCTTTTCCCCCGGACGAGTAGAAAGAGGGCTTTAAATGGAAAGATATAAAAAAGGGCATAAAATAGGCAGAGCTCTCTGCCTCCAGAGAAAAAGTAGAACGGTGGCGGGAATTCCAGCGCCGAAATCAGAAATCACGAGATTGGCCGATGATACGCCAAAAGAGACGTTTGAATTCCAAAGAAAAGACGAGAGAACGTCTGAGGCGAGAGAAAGAAACGACGCGGCTCGTTTTCAGCGCTGCAGAAGGTCGGGACCACCGATTCGCGTAGTCCCTCTCCTTCCATCTGCCTTTGCAGGGGGAGAAATTTATCTTGAGCAGATGACGAAAATGCCACTGCCTTCTACCTGGATTTACTAAACTGACACCACCATCCTCTCCAGCATCATTTTCTCGAAGGAGGAAAAACACTCAAGCTAGTGGGCCCACCATGTTGTATGTGTAAAATCCACTCCGTCTATCAGGTTTTATCTTCAATTATAGATCATGGGGAAAAAAATTAAACCATATCCAATAAGCAGGTGGGCCACACCATTGAGAACAATATGAATGGTATGCCAACCGTAAGTTTGTTTGTGGGGCCACCATGGTGTGTATCTTTCATCAAACCCATTAATCAGGTGTGACTCACAAGGATGAAGTGAAATTACAAAAATAAGCATGATCAGAATGTCAGATGGGCCACACTCTTTGAACTCATCAGCTTTTGAAGGAAGTTCACACATTGTTCCCAGTCTCGTGGCCAATCAGATATTTTATTGGGATGAAATTTCTTATGTACGGTTTCTAACCTGATAGATGGAGTGGATTTACAAACAATAGATAGTTAGCCTCAGGAATTTTTCAACGGTGGATGCCCTCATTCCTGCTGATCATTGTGGTGTGGTCCACTCAAGTTTTGGATCGGCTTTATTTTTTAGATAGCATTTTAAAATGATCAAACCCAAATGATGGACAAAATGGATGGCCCTGATGCATTAGTGAGTGAGTCAATTTAAGGGATGGGAATTTCCATTTGGCCTCATTGAAGACAATTTAGTGGCGTTCTTGTAGTTTTGAAAGAAATCGAGGCCTTCTCTTACACCACACCATTTTTACTATTACCGCTTTTGCTGGAGTACAGTGGTCCCTACCACACTGTGATAGGATGGCTGGTTTCCACCATCGGATTACATCCATAGTTTGATCTGAACCGTTCATGTGTTAAACATCACCATAAAAAAGGGATTATCTGATAACCATGCTTCATTTATGATCATGACCGTTGAATCTTGAATTTAAATATGATCCATCAAATACTCATCAACAACCGCAAAGGCCTATTCCATAATATGAACGGCTGAGATCACCATTTAAAATCTAATATGACGGTAAAAAACATCCCAATGTACCATACTTGAGTACGACGCGACCGTACCCAACCAAAACCACACACTTTTACCGTAGGCATGCATGCATGGATGGTCGGGCTGTATTATTGCAATTGCTACACCCATACCACCTGCAAATGTCCGTGGATATCATGGGACGGTTTGCTTATCTGATGACGTGTCAAACACCTATTGGCCAGCTCTGATTCTATAGCTGACATGGCGTGACCTTTATTGGTTGGCGGATTTTCACGTGAAACTATGGGAGAGAGCCTTTTTTTGGATATGTTACGGAGCCATGATTTGAATGTTTTGGTCGCTTTTGGATTTTCATTTGTGGCAGATCCCACACATACGTTGGCTTGTTTGGGTTCAATCACTCATCCTGATAAGGGTTTTTTTCTAACCCTTCTCTGCATTTCTGTGGGCCCATCTCAAGCCCTTGTGGCTATGTTTAGGCCATCTAAGGGTTGAGAGATGGTATAGTACAGTGGGCCACATTGGAATGTTGTAGAGAGGACTTTTCTAGGCAATAAGTGGTAAGGTAATGGACCGATCTGGACCGTCTATCTAGCTTCATTTTCTTTGGATGGAAAATGGTTTAAAATTTGCGTCGGTCCAATGATCCTAACCATCTGATTAGTAGCGGCGGAAATATTTAACTGTTATGTAAAGAGAAGAAAAGTGAGAGAGGATTGTGTGGTGTGTGTGATTTTTTAAACATGGGTTATCTATGGTAGATATCATTAGATGGATGGATCTGATTGATTCTAGTACCTGCCACGTGTACCATGGAGAGATGGCTGTGTTATATTCTAGTACTCTTGGCTCTACCTTATCAGCATCATGAGTTTGTTTCAGGGTTTTTCTAGGGTTTTCTGGTGAGAAAGGTGCCAAGATTTTTTATTTTTTATTTTCAAAATATCTATTATTTCACCTTTATCTTGGTGTGTTCAAGAGATATTTATTAATTTATTGATTTATTTTTCAAAATATCGAAAGGAAATAAAAAAAATCATAGGAATGTCAACTTAGATTGGACATATTCTGAAATTTCAACCATGGATTTAAGACTCCGAGGACTCGTCCAGCCTCTAGTGGAGTTGTGACTTGTTCGAGTCAGGGTCGAGTCAGGGTCAATTGGCCTGACTCAGCTGAGGCAAACCGATTTATCTAGGTGACTTGCAGTGTAAACAGGATCAGGTTCAACTGAGTCTGAGTAAAATCGGATAAATCACAGTCTATGATTTTAATGGTATGCTTCTCTCATGAATGGTTATATTTCATTTTTTTTTGGATGCATTAAATTAGGGTTTGTTTGGATGCCAGTAAATGAGGTTAGTTGTAAATGATTTACAAAAAAATTGTTTACACAGTACATTTGAATGTTGATTTATGCACGTAAATCATTTATAAGCTGTGAATGATTTACAATTTTTATCCTCTTTTAATTATATACGGGGGAAGGGTGGAGTGACACTCACAACTCACACACGACCTTCCTTTTGGATACCATGTCAAATCACTACTTTGCTTTAAATGTTGGAGTCATTAGAGGATGGTGTATTAATGTATATCAAGGGACTTTAATACTCTCGCACGCCTGAGGTGGAGCTCTGCACAAGTACACACTGGGCAAAGGTGGCAAGGGTGGATGGACACTCAAGTCACATCATAAATGGCATCCCATGGGAGAATATAATACGGAGGCATATTTGCTACTCTTAAGATTCGAACACAAGACCGTCCTCTCTAATACCATGCTAAATAATCACTTACTCTAAAAGCTCGAGCTGTTATCAACAATTTACAAATTATTTAGACACGGACAATCATTTATTGATAAATCATTTATAGATTAAAGCTTAATAAGACATGCTGTAAATGATTTACTGGGATATCATTTACAACTTAAATAATTTAGCTGCATCTAAACAACTCCTTACTTTTATAGGGCAAACAATCATTATGTTGGGGGCCTTGCACAAAACCTTAGGATCTAGCCTCCCGATACAAACCAGAATTATGGATAATAAAGCAATGAAATAAATCAAAGCATAAATCACACACCACACGAGATTTTTACGTGGAAAACCCTCAAAGAGGTAAAAACCACAGGACCTCGTCGAGATCAACAATCCACTATGAAGTAGAACGTTACAAACTTCTTCACTCACACAGGAGTGGATAAACAATGAGAGAAACAAAGAAAAACGGAGAGATCTCACCGATTACGAGGACATAGAAGCGCTGAGACATAAATTACACAGTAGATAACCTCCACGAGCATAATCTCCCTTATATAAGCTTCCTCTCTCTCTCACCTTTGATAGCCTTAAACCCTTTAGCAAATCCCTTGTAAAGCTTTAGGAAACCCTATTGTTATACTTAGAAAGCCCTAGGTACTTCTTATTTAAGGTTTTAGAAAACTCATTTCCGCATCCCAATTACGAAAGGACTTGCGACACGAAATCTGTGCAAAATCGTAGAACGAATCTGCATAACTACAACTGGTCGTGACAAACCTTCGACTAGTCGAGAGCCACCCACGACCGGTCGAGTACCTCCCATGACCAGTCGAACACCCCAGAGAAAAATAAACCAAAGTCGCTAGACTTTGAATAGTGCCACTGCTCGACTCCTACGATTGGTCGAGACCAGCCTTCGACCGGTCATGTAATGCCCCGAACTTTCAATACCCAAGTATTGAAAGTTCTCGGCGTCAAAAAAAGATCCATCACATTATATACATGTATGTATGTCTAATATAACCATTTGTTTATGCTAAAAATTTACATTTATGAAATGCTTTATCCACGCAAATGGTGGGCCACACCATGGTGATCGCTTGCTATGAAAATCAAGTTGATCCACTCATTGAGTTGGCACCCAGTTTATTAAGTCATGTTGGACGTGCAAAATGAGGTAAGCAAATGATGATTTCTACAGTTATAACGACGATGTGAATTGACCAAAAAATAAAACCGAAAAAAGCGCAACAACCTGGTGGTTCACAATTTAATTATTATGAGAAAGGTGTTGGAACTTTTGACGTATGTAAATATATATAATTTTTGAATTATGAAATAAACAAACAATAAAAAACTAAATAGAATTAATAAAATTTGATTAGAAGGAATTAGAAAACTTATTGAAAAGTCAATGCGTGATTAGATCGCTCAACTTGATTTACCCTCATTTAGACGATATTCGTAGTACAACAGGAACACTGGACAATCAACCTTCAGAACACCTTCAACTGATGTCTTGTTGCACCCAACACTCGATATATGAACACGCAAACCACCATCGTATGTTGTAACCTAAAGATAAAACCGAAGCAGAAATAATATTTGTAGTTGCAGAAAACACAAGTCAAATAGAGTTGAATGCATATTGAAAACGAACCATAGAAGTCCCTTTTAAAGAGATTTCAATGATTTCCATGAGAGGGCGTAGAAGCACCCCCTACCAATAGTCAATGGGTTTTCAAATAGCCAACGGTTACAAAAACTGAAAATTTAAAAAAGCAACAACTTTTTTAAGTCTTTAGCAAGTATACTCGTGCGCACACGTACACCGCACCGCATCAATGGCCCGGCCCGGCTCGTCATGCGCTTGTGATTCATTGCATAACATAAAGCTAATGGCATAGGCCCCCACACAACTAAATTCACACGCCTCTCGAAAAGGACTTGAGTCCTATATAAAATCATTTTCTTATATGCTTTTTTTTGCCAATCCAATGTGGGACTAAACCCACAACACTGCCCAGACAAAGACTTTTTTCTTTATGAAATCATTTTGAAGTGAACTTTTTCTACCATTTAAAATAATATATTTGTTTATTTTGAAACACAAAATACAACAAAAGGCAACCCATGCTCATCTCTCAAATTCAAGAACCAGGGGGGAGTGGATTCAACTAGATCGCCAATTGAAATTACATAGGATAAAATAGAACTTTTTCCTTCTTTTCTATTGATTTAGATAGGTGATGGGGTGGTGCATTTGGACTTTGTTATGTATCTATAGTACTTTAATTAGACGTGGACTCTATCCAGTGTAGAGACTCCTGAGGGAGGAGTGTTGTGATGGATTGAGCTACTCCGGGATTCCCTTATATAAATATATGAAAGAGGAAAGATTTTTGGAAAAGAAAGAGAAAGAAAAGGCAATGGGCCGCTCCTAACACCTTATTAACTTGTCGAAAAGAAAAGAAAAAAAAAGAAAGGACCCATTTCCTTCAAAAATCCAAAAGGAAGAGAGACCTTGTTCTTTGCATTTTCAACTAAGTATTTTCACCCAAGATAGACCAACTATCTTAAACTAGTTAAGTATTATAACTTGGATCACCTTATATACAAACTACAAAGGCTTCCAGTACTCACCTCGACCGAAATCAAGGTAAGATTAAACCTTTAGAAATGAGAAAAGTAACTAAATGCTTTCAAATTAAACCATTAAATCCGCTTGAATCTAACATTAACATAATACGATCTGCAAGACCCAAAAACTTAACTAGATTATTCCGGACACAATACAATACCCTAAAATCTAGGATCAATCTATTAGAGCTTCGGGATGACACGTTGAAACTCCGTATCGGATATCGGACCGCACATGAAATTCCGAATAACTCGAAGGTTAAGGAATTAGGATCGCCTTTAGGCTTACAACCATCTCGAAATTAAGTTGATAAATTGTCCCACGCCTTTTTCTTGAGTCCTTCAGAATGTGAAAACACTTTATATTTCTTTATAAAAAATATCTCAAATATCACTGAGATTTTCCATGTATTATATGTTTCATATCAATTGGCCTCTTTTCGTGCCAAATTTCGGATCGAGAAAAATTCATACACGTGTTCGGTGTTTACTTAATCTCCGATCGAGATCCACTTCCGTATCAATCGAAAGTGGTATTGCCATGTGCGATCTGGAAATTTGATTGAAACAAAAACTTAACTCCACCTAGATCCATAGTCAATGAGCTTAAGTCCGACCTTTGGCTCAAGGAGGCCCCCGCCTCATCCATCATTGAGTTGAAACCACCACTTTGGTTATAACCTAAGTATACCTTGTCCACAAGTCTATTTCGGTGAGTTTTTAGGTTATATAAGGACCTTAAACCCTCTCTCATTTTAGCCATCTCAATTTGAGAAAAATTCTAGGAAATTAGAGAGCCAGTGAGAGAGATTTAGAGATTCTTGTCGCTTGCTTCCCGTCTTTATTATATGGCCTAACCGCTCCATTCTAATCGCATTCCCTAGGCATTTGGCTCTTTCTTAGGTAAGAACCCTAACCCCAATTTGTTTTGGGGTTGTTATAGGTTTCATGATGAAATAGCTTTACCTATTTCATTGTTGAGTTATGAGATATCATATACTAGTGAATTAGATTAATTCTTATCCACTCCGTTTCGATTCTACGACAAAAGGTGCGGACTTTAGGTATATAGGTTATGGTTTTCAACGCTTTCAACGTCAAATAATGATAGATTCATGATCTGCATGCAATTGCACATGTACAAAGTTCTTTCTGTTTTCCGTTTCGATTAAAGATGTAGATTATGGAATTTTACATATTCTAGGTATTCGTAGAAAATACCGTATACGTATAAATTTTGTAAATGTATTTGACATGATTATTTGTTGTATGAATATACGATGGCTATGGATAAATACTTATTTGGCAAAAGGATTCGCCTAAATATATGTTTTACTAATATCATATGTATGTACGTTCACTATGTATGAAAGTGAGCCGTATACACTATATTTTAGAGATGCATCTCATGATTAATTGTTGTATAAATATATTATGTATGCGTAAAATACTTGCTTGGCGAAAGGACTCTTAATATATTTTGTTAACATACACTAAGTATGTTGAAATAGTGTATGTTAAGTGTTTGTGGGAATGATTGTGTGAGTAAGTGTTTGAATGTTGATGCCTTAGGAGGGTGTTGAGATGGGATTCTCAACTACCTTAGAGACATGTATGATTACCTCCATGAGGTTGTTTATCTTAAAGACTAAGAAGACAAGCATATATGTGTTTTTATATTCCTACTTATGTAGTGCTTTAGAACATGTTTTATAATATGCTTTGATATATCTATACTAAATGTAATCACTATAGTTTATTTTATTCTACATGACTACCTTAAGGTTTGATTGATTTAAACCTAAATGATTAAAATAGGGTGCAATCCCATGTACTAAAGAATTCGTTTATACATTCATTAACACGTGAGATGTTTCGAGAACTTGAGTCATAAACTTCGGTTGATGATAGTGGTTGTCACACGCGAAGTGCTTATGCACTTCATGTCGTTGAAAAAACCCATCGCATTATAGCTAGCCGTGTAGCTCGTTAAGTAACACCGTCTAATTTATGTTCACCATGTTTGGTCGCTTGCTTGAACTGGGTACCAAACTTACAAGTGAAATCCCTTTAACCATGGTACCTCGAAAGATTCATGAGTCCACGGCATGGTGGTATGGGACACCATGGTGATCGTTGTCGGCCTAATCAAGTTGATCCACTCACGAGTTGTGCCTCCCGTTTATTAAGTCATGTTGTGAGCCGCAAAATGGTAGTATGGGACACTATGATGATTCGGCCGGCTACTCTGATTATAACGACGTGTCCCCGAATTGATCCGAGTCCCATTGTCGATAAGTGGAACCGAAAATAGCGCAACAACCTGGTGGTTCAGGAATTTAGTTAGTGACTGAGAATACTGTTGAACTCGCGGTGAGGCGATGAAATTATATAATTTTGAATTATGAAATAGGCAAACAATAAAAAACTAAATAGAATCGTTAAAGAGGTGATGAGGGAGTGGTTAGTAACCTTATTGAAAAGTCAATGCGTGATTAGATCGCTGACAACTTGAAAACACACTCATTTAGAGATATTCAGAGTAGGGGAACACCGACGACACCTTTGGAATGGATCATGTTTGGGAATGATACAAGGAGGTCTTAGTTTTTCAATTTTCTTTGTTTGAAATGGATATATAAATACTTTCGGTAATCATGCCACCATTGTATGTTGTAACCTAAATGATGGAACCTAGGATGAATATTTGCAGTTGCATGAAACACAAGTCAAATAGAGTTGAATGATATTGTCGAACCATAGAGGGTCCTAGTGAAGAGACATCAATGATTTCCATTCATACTTGCATTACCAATAGTCATTAAGGTGTTTGATTTCTTGCTTTATCATTACCGCTTAAAAAACGAATTTTAACAAACAACATTTTTTTCTTTACCGAGCAGTATCACTCACTCCCACGCACATGGGACGGTGTTTGCAACACCAACCGTCATTTGCTTGTGATTCATTGCATAACATAAAGCTGGTGTGCATAGGCCCCCACACAACTAAATTCAGCCGACTACTTCTATGATGATGAGGACTTAAGTCTCTCCGGGTTTCTATAAGACTCTTTTTTGCCAATCCAATGTGGGACTAAACCCACAACACTACCCAGACAAAGACTTTTTTCTTTATGAAATCATTTTGTAGTGAACTTTTTTTACCATTTAAAATAATATATTTATTTATTTTGAAACACAAAATTGTAATTAAATAACAACCCATGCTCATCATCAAATTCAAGAACTAGGGGGAGTGGATTATAGATGTTATTAAAATCATATCAAAAATAGAACTTTTTCCTTCTTTTTAACTTGATTTAGATAGGTGATATGTGTTTGCTTATCTGGACTTTGTTATGTACTATAATACTTCAATTACATTCACTCATCATTCATTTTATCTAAGTGAGGAGTGTTGTGATGGATTGAGCTACTCCAGGAACCCCTTTTATGTTAAATATATGTTTAGATCCCCAAACTCACACGTGAGAAAACTCTAGTCCTATTGAAAAAAGGTTTTTTTAGAAAGGGTGTGAGGTGCAAAAAGCCAAGTATAGATGGCTAAGTTCATCAATCTGACACCATTCAGATATAGCTAACTTTATCATTCTGACACCAATTCAATTATTTAGTTTTATAATCTTCATAATTGATGTATAGGCTATTTGTTATTTTGCATTAAGTCTTATAGTTACTTCTTTCTACCACTTATAGTAAGCGCCCAATTTTCTCTCTTAAAGTTTTATAAAAGACTTTTATTTTTGGCATTTATGATTGTGGACGTTGGATCCACGAGCAGTGCAGGCTGCACTTATTTGTGCATTTTGGAAGGTGTGTGTGATCTGAGTGAAATGTGGGTATTATACTTGACTAGAGTCACCACTAGCCAGTTACTTCGATTCTACAATCGACTAGACCTTGTAGAAATGTTAGGAGAGAAAATCTAAATATTCTTTCCTTTAAAATAACTCCTTGATCTGCGATCAGAAACTCGGGTAAGGGATCACAGTTACAAAGAGGGAAGGTGTTAGGAACCATTTCTGCTCGTTCAAACATACAATCTCTACTTCACAGGATTAAACGAACTGTTAGGAATTAGAGTTATATACTAAAGATGTGCAATTTTGTGAAATGCTATGTTAACGTACCATCGTCGTCAAGTAGTAGCCCGAGTAAGATAAATCTACCATGATTCACTCACTTGTCGAAGTGGAAATATGATCGATCGACTCAAGCTTTTGATGGGCAAGATCCAATTACTCGATAAGCCACAGAGCATAAACTCGAATTGACTAGGTGAAAATGCAATGTATGAGATGTTATGCTGATGATGAGCATGTGGATTGGAAAAGGAATGGGTGTTGCCTAATACTTAACGTGGTCTGGATGAAACTAATTGAGCTAAGTGATAAGATGGACGGTTCTTTCGTGAGAGTCAAATTAAGTGATTTGGGTTGAGGTTTTAGCTGCTCAGATGGTTAGCATATGTGTTGCACTGGGCTGACCTGGCCAAGACTCTTTTTCTTCTACTGTCTCTTTTCCCCTTAGTAGAGGGATGAAACTCTCCAAGGGATGTAAGGATTTTTCTGAGTGTCTTGGAATGAAAGGAAATGGGGCTATTTATAGCCTCCTAGCCAGTTTTTTTTTTTTGGGAAAGTTGAGAGTAAAAGGGCTTTAATGGTTTGAATTTGAGATTGCCATGTGGTGAGATCTCATCGGTTAGACGGGGTGGTAAGATTGTAATTTTAGTTCAAAAGAAATACAATAAAGTCATTTCGCATTTTCGCACGATTGCGGCTGAATTTTGGGTAGCCCTGCATACTTTGCACCGTCTCCTACCAAGGTAGGAGACCTACACATGGAAAACGATGCCCTGGGCGCCGCTGGCCACGTGGCTCGCTCCCTATTTTGGCAGAGAAGTTACCGGTATGGGGTGCGGCTAGGGCTGTTGTAACACCCAGGGTTTTCAGGGGCCGTGTAAGAACTCGTCTCCCGAATTCTCAGATGCCACGGGTGCCCAAATGGGCTTCAAATTTTAATTATATTTGGATGATCTCATAAACAATGGAGAGTTTAACAAGGCATGAAGCATAAGTAAGTTATAAAGCAGTATCAAGTGCCACTAAATATAAAAATATCCAAACCACAAATCCTAAATCATCTAAATAGGGAACTAGTCTCACTCATACATGACCCAAAGTGACTAGAGCTCTGGCCCATACCTCGCGGTAGCCCAAACTCAAACTAAAAGGATCCGCCGAAAGTCTAGAAGCAGGGAAGCTCTTCTTCCTTATCCATACTCACCCCGCTCGGTTCGTCGAGCTCTGCCTCATCTGCATCTAGTAAATGGTCTGATTGGTGTTTTAAAACACCGTCTTAAAGTGAGAGTGAGTAGCTAACTCAGTGGGTGTCATTCGCCATAAGTTACATCAAATAACAATTTCATGATGAATTTAATGAAAAGCATAAATTCATAAATCACTAACTAGTCTTTGTTAATGCGTATGCATGAGTTATGTATGATGCATGACCTCACCCACAATACTCCCTCGAGCGACTTCGTCTCACGGTTGCGCATGACTAACACTCCCTCATTGCGATCTCAACTGCTGAGTCGCCAAATCCTAACTAATGCGATGCATGAATAGTATTAACCGAGTATTTAGCTTATTTCGTTCATCCAGCAGCTTGGGAAAACTGGTACACCCCGACGATATTAATGCCCTCATCCATTTGTGAGGCCAAGACCCCGCGATCCATGATCCCATCGGAGTCCCCATCCCCGATTGCAAGCACGTGGGAAGTGCTGGGAAGCGGGATTGTTCATGGTCACTATGGGGAGGCTCGTCACCCCAACGTATGCCGACAGTTTGGACATGGTGTCTCATTCCACCATGCCCGGCTCACGAGACTATGGATCAGCTTCTAGCTGTTGTCAATGGGCGTCAGTATACGAGGGGTGTTCCAAGTTCCAAACAGGCGTGGACAAACATGGTTAACAAGCATGGTTGGTCAGTCAGCGGACTAGACCGCCCAAATTCAGGCGAGCACGTATCGCCGACATGGGTGAAAGCAACTCATGTAGTCCCACTACTGTCATACATACGTGTTCACCTAAATTGGTCAGTCTAGTCTCGGGACGGCCCAACCGACGGGGCTGCCCTCATAATTTTTAGGTTCTTGACCAACCAGATAAAATGGCTTCAATTCTTAACATATTAAGATAGTCATGATTTCTCATTAAATATTTATAGAATATAACACACAAGCAGTCAAGACATAATTTTCATAATATCAAAATAAATGTAAACTACCCCTAGCAGCAAAAATTAGACATGCATGTACATGAAATTGGATTATTTTTTTTAAGAGATAAAAATTTCATATGTCATTCACAATGCAGGAAATGCAGACATACAAAAGTATAGAAAATCATGCTGAAAATTAAATGCAAGGGTGAACATGAGGCAAAATTCTCAGGCCTAAACACCATTTCAGATTGATCAAACACCAATTTATTTTTGCATGCATGTTAGGCATACACATCAAACAGGTTCCTAGATAGAATCTCTTAAAATCTACACATGCATATCAATCTAACATCCAAAATCATTAAGTTCATCCTAGAATTGGTAATTTGTCACCTAACGATAATAGTCTGCACCTTTGTAATAATTCGCCTGACTCAAAGAGCTCTTACGATTATGGTTATAGAGAAAATTCACCAAAGCCTAAATAATCATACGAACCATTGTAAGGATTAGAAAACCTAACTCAAAATACTAGATTAGAAAGTATAATCTATTTCTTACCTCCAATTACCGCCGAGAGAACTCCACAAAGCATAAATGAGTAGCAAGGTGGCTATAGAGGGGGATGTGAGGGTGAAGGTACACATATCATCATACTTCCAAGATCTCCCTCTCTCTGTCTCCTCTTTTTCTTCTCTTTCTCTCTCTCTCTCTTTCTCTCTGCTAGGGTAAATTCGTATGGGGAGAGGGGTGCCCAAATGAAGCCCTTATATAGTGCTAGATTTAGTGTAAATGGCCCCAAGGGCTAGGTTTTTACTATACTAGCCCTAAGGGAGGGTCTTTCTAACCTCTAGGGCCCATTATGGGGTGTATAAGTCGATATACACCATAGGATAGTTAGCCCTAATGATGATCTACGTATGGATATGATCAGCCCGTCATTTGCATGTGTCAATCAACGGATATGATTAGAAGTTTGTTTAATGGTCACTGATGGTCGATCGGGGCCGCAACTATATGGATATGATCAGGAAAATATCATTAATCGGTACTCCATTTTTTGTTGTGGATTGACGGTCCGAAAGCCACAACTTCACGAAAGAGCGGAATGTTTATTTCACTTAAGTTTCAGATCTCGGCCTAGGGGATTCGCCCGTTGCAAGCACTTAGCTTTCGGCGCAAGTTGAGCCGTTCTGAACACTACCTAGGTCCAACTCTCACGATGGACGTCGAGCTCAGTAAGACGGGCATTATTCTATAGTTTTGGAACTAGTGGCCCACTAACAAGCGGTCTAGAGATTCTTCGGAAAATCGGGGAATTAGGTATTGAGATTTCTCGTTGACAATGATTAGGGTTTAGATTAACTATGTTCATAATGTGGTTTATTTATAACTAGTGAAAATGGAGATTTTGTTATGATTATTCTAAACCGTCGATTTTAAGCTAAAAGAGTAACGGGGTTGATTTGGTCTATTAGTCAAGATCCGGGCCTTATCTAACTCAGCTTCGAGTAGATCCTTTAATTTAGTTACGATTGTCTTGATTAATCAGTGGTAGGTCGGTTAGATTTAGGCTCTGTGCGAGCAAATCATGTGGCTAAATTCGATGTTTAAGTGATCGGACAAATTTGTTGGCTTCCTACTGTTGATTAATCGGACTTGTGCGGTTCTTTACTGGTACTACCCATGTATAAACTAATATCGAGTATTAATAGTCAATAAGTGATAATATAAGTTAATTATATTTTTAAAAAAAATCAAGGATTTTTGGAAATCCAAAACAGTGAAAATTCAGGACGTTACAGTTGTACATGAACCGAGTTATCTTGATTAGCTCGCTTGACTCGACTAAAAAAAGCTCGATTCAACTCGGTTTGAAACTGAGTTCGAGCCGAGTCGAGCTAATTTTTTTTAGCTCGAAAATTTTTTGAATCGGGTTCGAGCTTGCCCGAGCTCGACTCGACTCGGATCGAACCCAACTTGAATTGAACTCAGATTGAACCAATTCTGTACTCGGTTACTTTGATATTGATGTTGCTCACCAAGTGTTTGATGAAATAACTCAGTGAAGGGTGGTTGGTGGCTAAGAAGGTAAGTATATGAAACAAATACTTCTTTCTTTCCTTGATTTTTATTTTGCTTAGAAGGTGTTTGATGAAATACCTGTAAAACCACTGCTGTTGTTTTACATGCAGTGAGATTTTCAAGGTGTGGTCCATGTGTTTGTGAAAATGTTGCACAGGCGAACTCGGCTCGAACTAGCCCGAGTTGCTAATTGAACTGAGCCGAGCTGGCCAGTCAGGCTCAAGGACCGAGCCAAGCCGAGTTCGAGCTGGGGTCAACAAGTGGCCGAGCCAAGTCGAGCTTTGCCCAGCTCGACTTGGTTCGACTTGTGTACACCTCTAGGTGCGGCCCCTTGGTACTCTCGGGTTTTTTTCGAATGGGTCTAGTTTGACTGGGTTGGATTAACTGGGTTGAGTTGACTAGGTAAGTTGATTGTGTTTCACTATGTGAGTTAATTGGGTTTGATTAGGTTTGACTAGATGAGTTTGATTAGCTTGTCGGACTTAGATGGGGGTGTGTTTTTATTTTTCTTTCATTTAAGGTCCGGTGAAAAGGACTTCTCTTTCTGTGAGATAGAAATAATGATGGTATTATACACAAAAGAAAAATCTTTAAATACTGAAGAATAGATAAAATCCAGGAGATGTCCTTAAAAAAAGACTACTTAGAAAGAGTGCCACATGTATCATGTGTGGCCCACCCACTAAGAGTCATATAAGTGGGCTCCTTAGTAACCTACATCTAACAAATCATTCCATCCGTGGTCTAACTACTTTGATTATGTGACCTATCAAATGAGTGGGTATGAATGATTTAGAAATGATTGCACGACCTTGGTGGTGTATTGACGGAACCAAGTTCTATGGGGCCCACCGTGATGTATGTGTTATATCCATATGTCCGTCCATTTTGCAAGATCATTTAAGGGAATCAGCCCAAAACCATGCTACATAAAGCAGTAGAGAATGATTTCCACCATTGAAACCTTTTTAGGGCCACCATGATGTTTATTTACCATCCAACCTGTTCAAAAGGTCACACAGACCTGGATGAAGGGAACAAAACATATATCAAATTGATCCAGAACTTCTTGGAACTCCAATAAGTTTTCAATGGTAGACGTTCAATCCTCACTACTTTCTATAGTGTGGTCCAGTCGAGCTTTGGATCTATCTCATTTTTTGGCTCAAACCCTAAAATGATCTCGCCAAATGGACGGGCAGTTTGGATATAACATATAAATTATGGTGGGCCCCACATAACTTGGTGATGTCAACACACCACCGAGGTCGGTGGTGTGTGGCACACCATGCAATCGGCTTCAGAATGATTTTCACACCAGGTGATCATCATGGTGTGTCCCACCTTCCACATAACTAGACATTCCAGAATTGGCACGTTTGGGAATAAAGAAATAGATGTTATATCCGGTCATCTCTCATTTTTAAATCACAAACTACCAATGGATCACTCAGCTTTCCATTTCAAGGGTTTTTTACTCTTATTTTTATAAATAAGATTCAAGTTGAATTGTAAATATTATAATTAAAATAACATTATAATTGTAAATATTTTCACTTTATAGTATGTTTAGTTGCACCAAATATCATAAATTTAACAATATTTTGTACCAAATTAGACTAACTAATCATGAAATATCATGAATTTGGTGCAACCAAACACACTCTTAGGTAATGAATGGTGGAGATTGTAGCTCTCCAAAGATTAGTTGGATGAAAAACAAGGAGAAAAGATGACCAAATATCATAAATTTAATAATATTTTACATCAAATTAGACTAATTAATAATGAAATATCATGAATTTGATGCAACCAAACACTCTCTTAGGTAATGAATGGTGGAGATTGTAGCTCACCAAAGATTAGTAGGATGAAAAACAAGGAGAGAAGATAATGGCATTTGTTCCTTATCCTCTTAATTAGTGGGTGACTTTTGGAACCGCTTAAAAGACGTGGATGAACACAAGCCTTTCTATGTGACTCATTCCTTAGATTTCTCTGACACCTTTGATTTTATTCTGTCCATGTCATGCATGCTCAAGTCAGGAGGAGAGAGGTGATGCCCTTCATTTGAAATATTGTATCTTTCATGACAGAGACATGCATGTCATGGGCATGTCAGCCATGATAGAATTTTTATTTTATTTCATAAATATATATAGGGTTTTAGGGCCACCACCTTGCCGAAAAGGGCTCGACCCTGGGTCGAATGCCTTAGGTGAGCAGGTACAAAAACCAACTGAGCCCATTGAGCAGGCTGGCCTAGAGTATGCTGGCTGAATAAACTCTGTGGGGCCCACTGTGATGTATGTGTCTTATCCACACCGTCTATCTGTTTTTTAAGCTCGTTACAGGGTTTGAGCCTAAAATCGAAGCCTATCTGGAGCTTGAGTGGACCACACCACAGGAAGGAACATGGGGGATAATGACATCCACTGTTGAAACCTTCCCAAGGCCTACAGTGATGTTTATTTGTCATCCACCTTGTTTTAAGGTCAGTGTATGAGGGAAAAATAAAAAAAAAAACAATAGCAGCTTAATCCAAAACTTCTGTGGGCCCAAACTAGGCTTGATTTTCAGACTGGGCTAGCCTGGCCAATGAATTGGGCCAGCCCATTGGCTCGATCCAATCATCAAGTTGGCTATGCTGTGTAAAATGAGTGAACGGTTTAAATACACTTACCAATAATTCCATTTAATGTATACTTGTAGTTTAATTTAAAATCTAGATTATATTTTAATGATCAAAACTATTTATACAACGGGACTCCCAATCGACAGATGAGTCAACCCCAAAAGTTCCTTAGTATGGACATTTTTAAACCTTTGATCATTTCACTATTTTTAATTATATTTTAATGATTAAAATCATTTATATGATTAAATTAGTTATAAATGAAGAAGATAGCCCTACAAAAATTTTAGAAACAGACGTTTTGAACCTTCGATCATTTCACTATTTTCCTTTGCAATTGCCAAAGCCAGCCTAGCCCATGGGACCCAGTCCAATGGCAAGGCTTTATTGTGGCTAGGGCCTTGGCCATTGCCACCTCTAGGGCTGAGTCCTCCAATGTCCGTGGTAGCCTATGGGGAGGACAGGAAGGGTTATGATTACGTGAGATGGAATTGCATTTGGTCTTACGTGGGATTTTCAATAGATTTTAAAATCTACTACACATGTGGGCCATACATTGATGCATGTGTTTTATCCACGCCGTTCATTCATACGGGCCCTTTACATGTGACATTTTAGTTATATATGTGAACAAGTGACCAATATCCATTGTGAATTTGGTTCGTTGATAATTCCATGGTAGGGGTGTACATGAACTGAGCTAGCTCGGTTTGCTCGCTTGACTTGATTCGACTCGGTTCAAAGCTGAGTTCGAGCTAAGTCGAGCTGATTTTTTAAGCTCAAAAATGAGTTCGAGCAGGCCCCTTCTCGGCTCGACTCGGATCGAATCCAGCTCGAATCGAACCAATTTGGTGACTTGGTTACTTTGCCGTTGATGCTGCTCACCAAGTGTTTGATAAAATGACTCAAAGAAGTGTGGCTGGTGGGCAAGAAAGGTGTGTACATGAAATAAATACTATTTTTTCTTGGTTTTTCTTAATTTTTATATTGCTTAGAAGGTGTTTGATAAAATACCGGTAAAACCATTGCTTCTGTTTCACATATAGAAGGATTTTGAAGGTGAAGTCTAGGTGTTTGTGAAAATACCTCAATGGTGAACTTGGCCCGATCTTGGCTCGAACTCAGCCAGAGTTGACCTGAGCTACTAACCAAACCGAGCCGAGTTGGTTAGTCAAGCTCGAGGACCGAGCTGAGTTCACGCTAAGGTCATCTAATGGCCGAGCCAAGTCAAGCTGAGGCCAACTCGACTTGGTTCGACTTGATGTACACCCCTATTCCATGGTCCACCAAAGGAAGTTTTGCTCAATCCAGTGTTTTGCCCGTAGTAAGAATTTTAACCAAAATATATGAATTAGGTAGGA
Organism: Magnolia changhungtana; assembly: GCA_030180095.1. Taxonomy (NCBI): domain Eukaryota; kingdom Viridiplantae; phylum Streptophyta; class Magnoliopsida; order Magnoliales; family Magnoliaceae; genus Magnolia; species Magnolia changhungtana. The sequence goes on along the minus strand of JASAUF010000630.1, from coordinate 7,289,065 downwards.
AAAATACCGTGGTGTTTCCATACATGCAATCATTGTACAATAATATTGTTAATCTCATCTAATGTAATTCCATACTATTTAATCTTATTTGGGACCCTCCCCTCGTCTAGATTTTGAACTGTTCAAGCCAAGGCATATTAAAAAATTTTAGCGGCCAAGACCAGCTCTTTAACCGATAGAGTAGAAAGCCCAGCAATGCTCTCGGCGGCTGGAAGATATGTGGGGCCCACTGTGATGTCGGTAAGAAATCAACCTTGTTTATTTATTTTCAAGACAAAAATAAAAATAAAAATGAGGTAGATCTAAAACTCAAGAAAGCCACAAGACACGAATCACTAGGGATTGGATGCCCACATTCGAAACATTCCTGCCATGGGAATGACTTAAAGAGTGGTTTGAATGGCATATAAACATTACAGTAGGCCCCTGAAAGGTTTCAATGGTAGGCATTTCCTTCCCCATTATTTCCTATCTTGTTACCCACTTGAGTTCTGGATGTGCCTCATTTTTGGTATTATATCCTTGAATGGGGTGGCAAAACAAGTAGACATGGTTGATTTCTCACAAACATCATGGTGGGCGGCAGGAATTCGTGTCCACTGGCCAGATTCTTAGGCTAGGGAATGTACAGTGGAGCCACACTATGAATGGTCCAGATTCTGCCCCATGTGCCACGTTAGCGTGTAATGGTGCATTCTTGTTGGGCCCTTGAGATGCAGCTGCCGTCCATCTCCTTGAAAATAAATCTATCTCGTGAGTGTGTTTGGTTGTACCAATAATCAAGAAATTTTATGATTTTACGCAAATAACCCCAATTAACCTTAAATATTGCAAAATTTCATGAAATTTGATGCAATCAAACACGTCCTTAGGTCTCCAATCAGAGATTTTTTTTTGTTGGCACCATCAACCTGTGTTGGAAAATGGACTTTTTGTGGGCGGTTGGCGAGAGGGCAATCAGTTGGCATTTGGATAGATAGAACCTCACACTCAATCCTAACCATTCATCCAAACCGTGAAGCGAAAGTATCTCTCCTAGTAAGCCTAATGGACGTCTTGGATTACACATTTCATTAATCTTAGTTGGGACCCTCCCCTCGTCCCTTTAGGGCATGTTTGGCCGGACAGATCCCATGGGGTTGGGAGGGATGGGATCGTAAAATCCCAAGATATGCTAAACGAGCCAAACAGACTCGATGAACTTGTCCCGGATATAGCAAACCCATGGATCTTAAACTATTCCACTGACATCACCATCATTACCTTAAAATTGATCCCATCCATCCTAATCCCGTTCAATCATGCCTGGGTGTGTTTGGTTGGATGGATTGAAAGATAAAATCCTTTAGGGCATGTTTGGCCGGACAGATCCCATGGGGTTGGGAGGGATGGGATCGTAAAATCCCAAGATATGCTAAACGAGCCAAACAGACTCGATGAACTTGTCCCGGATATAGCAAACCCATGGATCTTAAACTATTCCACTGACATCACCATCATTACCTTAAAATTGATCCCATCCATCCTAATCCTGTTCAATCATGCCTGGGTGTGTTTGGTTGGATGGATTGAAAGATAAAATCCCAGGATATGCCAGGCGTGCCAAACATAATCGGTGAGCTTGTCTCGGATATAGCAATTCTATGGATCTTAAACCAATCCACTGATACCACCGTCATTACCTTAAGCCTGTTTGATTTTCTAATTATAGAGATAATTCCAAGTAATTCGAGGCAAATGGGTGTGTTTCCGGTTGAATTTCCCAGGTGATTTTACCGCCAGCTTTCATTTATAGCACTCCTCAGGTCACACACGATGAAAAAAAAAAGAAGTTAAATTGTGGGCCCACCTTGATGTTTTTGTATTATCCACACCGTCCACCCCTTTAGCCAATTCATTTTAGGGCATGATCCAAAAGAAGATGCAGATACAAAGATCAAGTGGACCACACTACTAGAAACAATGGGAATTGAACTCCTACCATTGAAAGCTTATTGAAGACCCTGGAAGTTTTGGATCAAACTGATATTTTTGTTTCCACTTTATCCATGACTGTGTGACCTTTTTAACGGGTTGGATGACAAATAAACATCATTGTGGGCCCTAGGGAGAAAATAACTTTCAATCATTGACGTTTTAATGATCCCTGATTCCTAAGGTGTGGTCCACTTGAGCTTTTTATTTTCCCAAGTTTTGGCCTTATGCCCTAAAATGTATTTTTTAAAAGGATGGATGGTGTAGATAACTCATATATATCATGGTGGGGCCCAATCAGTAATAAAATTGTTTGTATGACCTATTTTCGAAATGTAATCCTGGGCTACTTTCAAACAGGTGTGGTAAGCAATAATCGGATAATTCCATGTATTTACCTGGGAAAATTAAAAATCAAACAGAATCCCTCCCATCCCTCCTAATCCCATGGGATCCATCCGGCCAAACAAGCACTTAATCTCACGACTGCCCATTCAACCATCCTCAAAATCCGACGCACAAAATCGGGATATGGCTTTTTCCGGTTACTTATCCACCTTATATTTAGAATCTGAGATTAAAAAAACGAGGTAAATCAAAGGACTGAACTCCCACCATGGAAAATATCCCTTAGACGTGCTTTGCTGACATGATAGCCAACAGCGACACATGCTCCCAATAAATCCTGCCACATGATCCTTTTAACCCTGCATTCTATGGCTAACTGTAACGGTGGTTAAGTGGTCTAATCAAATCTTGATACAATCCAACCTGTCAATCAGAAAGGTTAAATCAGAAGGCTGGAGTTGGGTACTACCCGCGGGAAAAGGGTTGGCTACTCCCCTTGACACCAGCCAATGGCTGGTGGGTGGTGCTCTGTGGACCTCATCATGATGTATATTTTTCATCCATGTCGTACATCTATTTTTATAGATCATTTTACGGTATTAGACCAAAAATGAGATATATCCCAACCTCAACTGGACCACATTACAGGAAACAGTGTTGAATGAGCGTCGAACATTAAAAACATTTTGGGGCATAAAGGTTTTGGATCAAGCTTATTTTTGCTTTCTCCCTTCATTGGGCAGCTTATTTTTGCTTTCTCCCTTCATTTGGGCACATATGACCTAATCAAAAGAGTGATGTCAAATAAATAGTACATTAGGCCTTAGGAGGATTTTATTGATGAATATCCAACCAATATTATTTTCATGTGGTGTGGTCTACCTGAGATTTATTTATTTATTTTTATTTTTTTTTAACACACTCACGCCACACGCACACACACCCCACACACACGCACACCGTGGGTGCTCGAACCCTTGATCCGTGTTGAAACTCGAGGGAGTCTACCACCTGGGTAAGAGTAAGGACCCAAGGTCTACCTGCGATTTATACCCCTCTCATTCTTGGTATCTAGACATAAAATGATAGGTAAAAATGGATGAATGAATGAAACACATACATCATGGTGGAGCCCACGGATCACCGACAACCAGCTAAGGGGCTGGTGGCAGGGGAGTAGCCAATCCGTTCCCCTGCCCGCGCTGTGACGGAAGCGGATGGGCTGGTGTAACACACACCAGCTGTATAGCTGCTGTAGGTACGTGTTGTGCCAAGACGAGTACGGACGCTCCTCGAGCTCCCATTGTAGGAACGGTTCAAAGTAGATCAAAGGTACATGGGTGCCATATTGATGTATTTATTATATCCACATCGTTCATCTATTTTTAGAGATCATGTTAGAGCATAAGCCAAAAAATGAATCATATCTAAATATCAGTTGGACCACACCACAAATAGCTTGGGAGATAATGATTTTCACCGTTAAACAAATAGTAGGGCTCACCATAATGTTTAATTTCCATCCAATCCGTTAATTAGGTCACAAAGACCCGAATGAAGAGGAATTTTTTCCCCGTATTTATCTAAAACTTCTGTGACTCCAAAAAGGGTTTCAACTGTAGACGTTCAATCTCCCACTGATTTTTTCAGTGTGGTCCACTTGATAGTTATATGTCTTATTTTTCGTCTTAAGCATTAAGAAAATCTCGCAAAATGAATGGACAGTTTGGATATAACACATACTTCATAATCAGACTCACAGAACTTGCTGACTTCAATAATGCAGCAATATATCTGGTGTGAGGTACACCAGCCAATCCGCTTCCCGCTGTGACCTACATACTAAGGGCCTGTTTGGTTGAGCGAATCCCATGGGATTAGGGATGGGATGAATTTTAAGGTAACGATGGTGGTGCCGGTGGATTGGTTTAAGATCCATGGGATTGCTATACCTTGGGACAAGTTCACTGGGTTTGTTTGGCACGGTGTGTATATCCCGGGATTTTACCTTCAAATCCATCCAACCAAGGGATGGGATCAATTTTAAGGTAATGATGGTGATGTCAGTGAATTGTTTTAAGATCCATGTGATTGCTTATATCCCGGGATAAGTTCACCGGGTCTGTTTGGCTCGTCATTCATATCGCGATCCCATCCCTCCTAATACCGTGGGATTGGTCCTGCCAAACAGACCCTAAGGGATAAACGGTCATGTTGGGAGCTCTATGGGGACACTGTGATATGCATGCTTTATCCATGCTGTTGATCTATCTTGTCAAATCATTTTAAGGCATGAGCTAAAAAACGAGGCAAATTCAATGAGGCATGAGCTGTGTAGGTTGGTTGGTCCTAGATGGCTTGTTCTAATGTGACCCATATTATGAATGGGTGGGCCCTATATCACCATAAAAAAAACTTATGGAGGCGCCAGTACACCCCACCCATTGTGGGATTGGCTCGAACATGTGGAATCTGTGGCACAAAATTCCACAGCATCAAAGGTGAAATTCTTGTGGCTAGTTCTCCAACAAAGGTCCTACTAAGAACATTCTCGTTTACAAGAACATAAGGAAAGAGTGAAATAATGACTTTTTAGCCTGCTTGATGTATAAGCTAAGCTGGTTATTGTTTGCAATAGACGCGGTGTGAGCAAGCCCCGAGCGGTTCTGGTGGCCTCGGACTCTCGACTGGTGGGTTAGGCTCGAGCTTAAAATTCAGGCCCGTTTCTCAATCGAGCTGTGTTTGGATTGTGTAAAACGGGCTAGCAACCCAACCCAAGTCCAGCTCAGCCTAGCCCATTAAGGTTAGCCATGGCATATATATAATATATACTAATCCTCATTTACTTCTGCAACCCCTCCCCCTCAATCGGACCAACCCTCAGTCTCAAGTCGGGTTTAGCATAAACATTTTGGACTGGACTCGGGCTAAACGATATTGGCTCATCACAAGCCCAAGTCAGGTATAAACAGCGCTTGGCCCGGCCCTAAAGTAGGAGGCAACTTTCATATGAAAGCTGCGTTGGGATGCTAGGTGGGCTTATTATGATTTTTGTGAGAAATCCATGAGGTCCATTTGGTTTGCAAAATCATTTTAGGACCTATGATTAAAAATGAGGTGGATCCAAAACTCAAGTGAACTGCATGAGAGGAAACAGTGAGGATTCAATGACCACCGTTGAAACATTTTTATACTGCAAAGTTACGTATCAGGACAACTTTCCATGTTTTCACTTCATCCCCATGGGAATGACCTCATAAACGGTTTGGATGTCATACAAACATCAAGGTGGAGCCCAGAAAGGTTTCAAATGTATGAAACTCTTTCCTCAGTTTTCTCTCTCATGTGGCCCACTTGAGTTTTGTATCCACATCATCTTCGGTCGCAAAATAGATGGACAGAGTGAATTTCTAACAGACATTACACTGGCCCTGTTGGCTTCCCAATAGGAATTTCCTGCAAAAGCCTTTCGCAAGAAATCCCCATAACCATTCTTGCGAAAGGCTTTTGCAGGAAATGGGTGTCCACAAAACTAACCCATTGATATTCATCATTGGATTATTATTATTATTATTATTATTTGCCTTGAATTTCACGAATTCAAAGATACACTAATAATCATTGCATATACTCACCATGTATTTATGATTTATTTTGTAAATACCTAAAAATGATTTGAGAAATGTTCCAGTGCTCTTGGTTGCCATGGGATGTTAAGACAGCCCAGTGCGTTAAATCTAGACCGTTCATTGTATCCTCTGCAACTCATAGGCTACCATGCAAACATCACAACAATATGACATGTATTAATTACTAGATCAAAGGACTTTAATATGGATTGACAAGATTGTTTATACAAAAATAAGTTTCATCCATGATTTGCTCCATTAGTTTGTTAGAGCTCATCATGAATTGTTTGTTAGTTTAGAGAATCACTTTTTTAATGCAATTGTAACCATCCCATCCATGGTTAGTAAGATTGGATTGGATCACTTGTTAGTACAATTTTTGTTTTGGTCCATAAAATGTATGATGGAGTGAATCGACAGTTCAGATCAATTGATTGAACCATCCAAGTGAATAGATGCTTCATGTTAACTGCCATGATCATCATCATAGTTATCTAAGTCTTATCCTAAATAACTAGGGCAAGCTATCTTTTGAATTCACTAGAATAGTCCTATTGATATTTGTCAATTTTTTAAAAAAATTAATATATATATATTTATTATTTTGATAAGAATATGTGCTAGCATGGGAGCTGATTAGGTGCGGCCCTAACTATGGGGCCCACCTTGATGTATGTGTAGCATATTCATATTGACCATTTGTTTTGATAGCCCATTCTAGGACATGAGTCAAAAAAATGAAGCAAATAAAAATAGCAGGTGAATCATGTTACAAGATAGCATTCTCTTTTTGAATGTCACTACTACTTTGCTCAGAACCAGCAAGCAAGCTTCAAAACTACCGACCACCAATGTGTGTTTTATTAATAGGCTTTTCAGCCATCTTCAAAACTATTGTGCCGCCGTCGCATGTTAGCTTACGTTTTTCAACATGGCTTCCAAGTTTATTACTAATGTAAAACGCGCACTAGCACATGGTCATTTTTCAGCTGAAAAACATAATACGCAGCTTCAATAGTATAAATCCCCTTCCTTCTCCTTCCTGTTGTGCCGGACACATGTCATATTAACAGTCGCCCACCATTCAAAACTTCCCTACGCCTATTGTAATGTTTATTTATTGAATGTGGCTTTGGTGGATTCCAACTTAACTGTGGGACCCACTGTGATGTATGTGTCTTACATCCATGTTGTTCATCTTTTTTTATAACTTATTTTAGAGCATGACCCGAAAAATGAAGTGGATCCAAATGTAAAGTCGACCATACCATAGGAAACAATGGTGACTAACCAGTAAAAACTTACCATGGGTCATAAAAGTTTTGGATCAAGATGGTAGTCCGGTGGCCCCCAAGAAGTTTTGAACGGTGGGTATTCAATCACCAATGTTTACCATAGTGTTGTTCACTTGAGATTTGGATATGCTTCATTTTTTTTTGTCCATAGCATGCTTTGAAAAGACATGTAAAAACATATGCACGGCATGGATGTAAGGCACATACGTCAAAGTGGGCTCCACAGTCGGGGATCCACTAAGGCCATGTCCCACCCAACCTATTGAATGTGAAAAGTAAATATCAATCCAAAACTTAAGGGCCTGTTTGGGCGAACGTTTTTAGGTGTATTGGAGTGTATAGAATTAGCTGATATGACGCATTTAATGTTGTCAATGGTTTGTCGGGTGATTTGGGTGTAGACGCCAATTCCATGACCAGTTATGATCTTGTTTGGGTGTTGTGGTATTGGGCAGATGGATGTCCCAAGGAACGGCTGGTGGTCGGTGCCCTGTGGGGCCATCATGATGTATGTGTGTCATCCATGCCGTCCATCTATTTTTATATATCAATTTATGATATAGTAGAAAAAATGAAGTATATCTCACTCTCAAGTAGACCACATTACAGGAAACAGTGTTGAATGAATTTTGACCATTAAAAATGTTTTGGGGCCCATAAAAGTTTTGGATCTCGCTGATATTTATTGTTTCCCTTCATCTAGGTCTTTATGACCAAATAAACAGATTGAATGTCAAATAAACAGTACAGTGGGCCTTAGGAAGATTTTAATTGTGAATATTCATTTATTAATTTTGTCCTCTGGTGTGGCCCACCTAAGATTTATATCCCTATCATTTTTTGCATCAAGCACTAAATTGATATGTAAAAATGGATGAACGGAATGGATGAAACACGTACATCATGGTGGGGCCCATAGAGCACTGACCAGTTGTCACTTGGGTGTAGATGCCAATCCAATGACCAATTCCAGCGAATACAACCGAGGATGATCAAGTTCCTACAATCACACTGCCTAAACACGCAAGGGGTAGGGTCGGTGGGATTTGACAATCCTATCCCACCTAATACCCTTTAATACACCCTAATCCATTTGCCCAAACAGGCCCTAAAACTTTCATAGACCAAAAGAAGTTTTTAATGGTCAATCTCCCTCTTTTTTTTATTGTACCTCACCTAAGATTTGGATCTACCTTTGTTTTGGGTCATCATAAGGGGCATTTGGGCATAGTCTTAGATGAGATTAGGTGGGATGGAATTGCATTTGTTCCGTGCCAATTCCGAATGGAAAAGCTTGGAATTAGATCAGATAGAATTGCATTGGGTCTCATGCCAATTCCACTCAATGTTAACAAGTTGTGTAGGTCCCACCATGATGTGTGGGCCGTCCACCAATTTTTCGAGATCATTTTAGAGTATGGGCAAAAAATCAGGTAAATCTAAAGCTCAAGTGGACCCACCATAAAAAGTAGCAATGATTGCATACCTACCGTTGAAAACCTCTATGGGGCCACATAAGTTTTGGATCTACTTCATTTTTAAGCCCATGCTATAGAATGAGGTTGCAAAACAAATAAACTATTTGAATATAACACGTGTTATTCTCAATAATTTCAAATAATGATGGGTATATCCTTTCAATGTACTACCGTATTACGAACATAGCATGGAATTAAGCATGGTAACAGGACAATCTCTGCCATGTGTTATAATTATGTTTTTTAATCCCATCCCACCTAATCCTTCCCAATGCCATGCGCCAAACACCTCCTAAAATGATTTGAAAAACAGGATGGACAACATAATTATACTTACACATATATGAAGGTGGGCCCCACTGTCAGGGCGCATTTAATCCGCTCCGGTCACTTTTTTGCACATAGCCCGAAAATAACGCCTGAGGATTGTGGGACCCACCATGTTGTGTGTGCGACATGCACTCAATCCGTAGGTGGGCCATTTGTCATTAGCCAGTGAACTCAGGATTCCGACTGATGAAAAACTCAGGTGGGCCATGGCACTGGAACAATAGGGAGAGGATGCTGACGCTAGGTTCGTGTGTGGCCCACCATAATATTTATGCTCCACCTAGTGCGTTCATCCAATGATCCTTGTAAAAAAGGCAAAAAAAAAAATAAATAAAAATAAAATCATCCTGATCAAAAACTCAGGTGGGCCACACTCGTACTAGTTATAAATAAGCTTACACGAGACTCTTTGGGTTGTACTTATTATTACACAATACAGGAATGTTTTCACTTTACTCCACTTCAAACATGTACGATATCTGAACTGACCGTCAGGTGGGCCCTTGGATGGGCCAATTTCTATAATCCAAACCAACCGGGCAATCCTGACCCTTGATTTGGAGGATCTCCATGACATAGTAAAATCCCACACCTCCAGATGACCCTTCTTACAACCATCCATTTTCTGCCCCTACAAGGCATCAAGCTAGACTTTTGGGACAGGGCATCTAGAAGGTGGGGCCCACCTGATGAGCAGATGAGATGTTTCGTATCTCTGTCATTTGTTTAAAGCTTGCTGATGAATGTAACACTGTACATGATATCTGGTCGCCCGACAAACGGCATATATTAAGGCTTCAGTACACTTAAGCCGTAGCTGGCCGTCGCTTTCTTAAAAATGGACCGGTATTCTCTGCAACACATGTTTTACGCAGCGCCCAACACACCTAAGATCTGTGGGCCCACCATATTTTTTTTGTGAAATCCAGTCCTTTCATCGGGTATTATCCTCAATTCTGGTCTGTGGGGAGAAAAATCAGCTGGACCCATATCTCAGGTTAGACACACCACGTGGAACAGTGGGGATGGAATGCCAACCATAGGTTTGCAACTGAAGTCACTATGGTTTTTTTTTCCTTTCATCAAACCCGTTAATCAGGTCAAAATCACCGGTATGAAATGAAAAATAGAACATAAATCTGATTCAAAACTTAAGTAGGCCACAAAGAAATAACATAGAGGCTTTAAAAGCAAATTTTCAATGTTCTAATTAGTGTGGTGTATATTAGTTTTTTATCAGATTGATATTTTGTATGTACGGTTAAAATAAGGATTCTCACCTGATGGACGGAGTGGATTTATATATAAAATATTCTGGGACACACCATGATTGGGTGTTTTACTCAGCTGCAATGAAACACGGATTGTTGACGAGGAGTGATGCCATGGCTTACTTGGGCACATGTCTGGTGCCGTGGTTCTGGCACGGCATCTTGGAGGTCAACCGTTGAAGAGAAGTTTAAAGTTTCTAAGATCTAGACCGTTGGCAAGGTGGACCCTGCCTTGTACATGATCTGAAGGGAAGAGTGAGCAGAAACGATCATCAGGTGGGCCCCACTTTGCACGAGAAAAAAAAAGAAGGGTTAGGATTGACACGTGTGGCCGCCGGCAAGTTTCGTGCGGCGTACTCACACGAGCATGCCAGATTGGTACGTCTGATTTGTTGGCTTCAATAAACTCCCATGCTGGTTTTGCCCAATTAATAAAAAATGGCGGTGGCTCATCCTTTTCATCTTTAGCACTGATGTACAGCTATCATTTCATCCAAATTTGTGGGTTTCCGCCCTGGATAGGACATATCGATATAAAAATAAATAAATCATGCTGATGATCGAGTAATCTCAGCCGTCCATTTAGATCCTCCCAAATGGATGACTAAGGGTAAAACTAGCGCAGATATGTACATGATGAGCTCGATCCCCATCTTCTTGAGGGGATAACTATTTTGAATTCACATATACTCCCCACCTAGATATAATTACAAAAAATAGTAAAATTCTTAATCTAATAAATTCTTAATTCTAGTTAAACTATTCTAAAGCTTAAATTTTAAAAATAAAAATTACAAATAAACTTTTACTAAAAGAGTCTTAATATAATTACAATTTATTTTTAAAAAAAGAAGAAAAAATTAAAATTTAAAAATAAAAAAATATTATAAAAATTAGAATTACTAAAAATAGTAATTTTTTTTAAATTTTAATTTTTAAGCTGAAAAAGTATGTTTTTTGACGAAACGGACCGACATGATTCACTTTGTGGGTCTGTTCAATTGGGATGGCTAGTTTCAATAAAGATTAATAATTTAATAGGTTGTGCGCCCCAAAATAATACTTAAATCAAAAGTGATGACCAATTTACAATTCAACTTTTTTGGGTTTAGCCATACTAAGAATGTATCCATTACACGTCTTACATTAAGCCAAGCCCATCAACCAGCCCTAGTCAAGCCAAGCCCAGTGTACCTCATTGAAAACCCTTAAAGGGTAGCCATGGGCCAAGCTAGGGCTGAGTCATGAATCTCTCACCTGGCTTAAGTTCCATTAACGCTGGACCTAATCCTTTGTTAGCTCAAGTGGTAGACTTAGTGAAAGATACCTCATTTCAAGATTGAGGTCTTGGTATCATCTCTAGTGGGGGCGGCTAACAGTGAAGTGTTAACTGACGGTTGGGGGTGTACCGACAAACTTAAAAAAAATTAAAAAAAGAAAAAGAGAAAAACAAGCCGAGCTAGAGCTAAGACAATGGCATGGCTTATAAAGAAAATTGGTTATGATTATTTTTAAACCGTTCAGTCCTATCTCTATCTTTAAAAACAAAAAAAAAAACAAACCGTTCATTCTTTTTTATAGTAGTGGCCCACTTAGTAATTGGAGTGGGACAGGCCATTCTTGAATGGCCTAAGCCCTACCCAACCTAGACATAAAACCTTTTATTCAAGCCCGAGTTTGGCAAAGGAGCCAAGTTTATGCACCCAGGCCAGGACCCCACAACCGTAGCTGAGCTTTGCAAACCAGGTTTAAGACTGATAACTTATCTGAGTGAATAAGATGTGACTCGTCCGAGTCAACTCAGACTCAGGTAGACCTGATGAAGCTTGGCCTGACTCGAATGAGTCAACTCCTTGACTCGACTCAGAACTAAACGAGTCAATCTGAGTCACCCATCTTAAAACCATCCCACCCACAGTCTCATATTCCATGACCCTCTTTCTAAGCAATCTCATGAAAAGACGGCATCACATCACTGAATTTCAAACATGCAATGACTGATTCTTGACAGCCACGCTTTTACATTTGAGGAAGTTTGCTCAGCCCACACGTGTGTAGATCCCTGTCCATCCGCATGCCAACCCGGCATGTACATGTAAGATCTGATCCGTCCATCAGCTGGGATACACCGATCCAACTATCCAGCTCAAAAAACTATGCCGTTTCATTCCTCAAGTGGGTTCGCCTTATGAACAACAATACAGACGAGCTATCCATTTGTTTGGTACATTGTGGCCCACCAGACGAGCAAAATCGTCCGATATTTAATCCAATTGATCTAAGCGGTGTGATCCAACTGATGGAAAGCTCAGATCTTTCACTCGCCTTTCATATTAGCACGTGTGGCGAACCCTTACCGCACGTGTGGGCTTAGCAAGCATCTAGCATATGTGGAGAACAGTCTCTTATTTTAGGAAATGACTTTGAAAGCTATATTGCCATTTTCAGGAATTCAGTCACATCCTCTAACAACTTGTGTCATATTCATGTCACCCAAAAAAATATCCATTAGGGTTTTAATTATAGGAAGGATCTAAGTTGCCCTTAATCTAAAATGGCCCACTTTCATGTGTGGTTGGGATACTTTCTATGGTTGGACATTAAATGCCAGATATTCCTTCCTATTGATTATGTTGATGAATGATCACATGCGCTTGAGCCCACGATGAATTATCATGTTCGAGCGGGTGGGGCCCACCTAGTTGAGCTATATTCATTTGTTGTGGACCATCTAAATTTTGAAATATTTTGAGTTTCGGTATGTCCCTTGATCCTGGTGGATTGAGTGTGATGAACGAGTGGATGAAATACACAGAATACAGTGGACCCCACGTTCCAGCTGGAAGTTTCTATGGTGCGCATGCCTTCCCTAATGTCCCTTTTTTTTTTTTTTTCCTTTGGTGTGGCCCACATAAGTTATGGATCATACTGAATTTTGTTATAGAGGCATAACATTGTTGGGTTCATCTAGTGGACGGTTTTGATGGCACTAAAACACTTGGTGGGTCCCATACAGCTCGAATGTATAGTAGATCACTACCTAAATACTTATGAGATCATACACCTTCCATCTCATGGTAATTATCGCATGCTCGAGCTGTGTGGAGCCGACAGTGATGTGTGATTGACATCCAACCAGTCATTAGATGAGCCCCACAATGTTAGATCTAGTTACCAAAACCTACCTCTATACATAACTCAGATGGACCACATCAAAGGGAAAATCGGGGAACAGTGTGGTGGTGGATTCCACCGTAGAAACTTCCAGATGGAATGTGAAGTCCACCATGTTGTATATTTGTAATCCAACCCATTCATCAGTTGATACCCACCCTTATTAAGGTGAATACCGAATATAAAGCCATTCTGAAATTTAAGTGGGCCACAACAAGAGAATATATAGGCTTTAGGTGTGACTATACATTTCTCCTTATGGTATGTCCTACATGAGCTTTTGATACTGATGATTCTCCGCATTTATAGTGCCCTTAACGATGCTAACCAGATGCATGGTTTTGGATTTCACATGAACATTACTGGTGGGCCCCAGAGAAATCGAGCGTATGGTAACACGTTATCATTCCCCACTTACCAATGCACATACGGCTATACCATATTTCCCAAATAATATTTTTATCGATCCAATGTACACGTGACATGCATGCAATTAGTTAATTGCACGCCCAACTGCGGACGCATGGCCCGGAAATCATGTTGATCGGATGATCCTAACCATCCAATCGATTGCCATTTCCCATTGAATTTGGACTGTGAATATGTTTCTTTCTTTCTGATCATCCATTTGTCATTCGTTGATTGAATGGTCAGGATCGTCCAATTTTTTGGTCATTTTGGATTATACTTATGTCAGGGCTCATAACTTTGGACGGTCTTGATTTGTTGTATATATCGCCAAGTGTCCTAGATGCTTGCAGGAGTATGATCTACCGTACTCTCCACAGCATTGCCTTTTTAAAGGCCGTTGGATTGGCTCTTGTATGGACCAACTCAAGGCCGTTGGATTGGAATAAACCCCATAAATTGCTCAAGATCCAAAATAACCATGATCGGATAACCACAGCCCTACAAAATTAGGCAAGAAAAATCTACGGTAAAAGATTAAAAAAACTGGTAGTAAAATCAACATGCTCTTATTTGAATGGTTGAGATCAACTGATCAAGATCATATCATGCTCTAAGAAATCCATCTTAAATCCTCTTATCCAATGTGCACCATGACCTGTGTGAAATCTGAACCGTTTATCAAGATTTTCCAAGTTATTTGTAGCGGGTTTTGACACACTTGTCGGATGATCCTAACCATTGAACATAGAAATTTTGCCACTGATTGTACACCGTTAATTGCGCCCAAACTTGGGTTGCTGATCGTATGCTTTGGATCATCCGGTTGGTGAGATTCTTGAACTGTGTACAACCACTGTAAGGCCCACCTAACGGATAGTCCAAATCTCATCAATGGTACCAAGCTCTTTTGAAAGGCAGCACAACTTGCCGTGCCATCTACCATCTTTCTCTCCAACATTTCACTTTAAAACAAAAATCAGTACCGTCTAAACAGAAGGGCCCCACAATGAAGACTGACTGGGAAAATATCAGGCCGTTCTGCTAATTAATTAAGCCACAAAATTCAAATCAATATACAACGACCGTATGACTCAATGTAAAGTGTGGCCCACCTATTAGTACCTTCATTCCTGTTTTCAAGAAAGGTGACCTACATGGTGGGATCTACCGTTTTAAAGGTACTGATTTCCTACATATGAGTCATGTTGGTGGAAAGGTGGGATAGCACCACAAGTTCTCGTACCGTTGAATGTATATAACTGTTCTCGTATGTCCACCGTTTGTACTAACTATTAACAAAAAGTAGAAAAATGGGGTATTAATTAATCAGGGTGGGTGTAAAATATCAAAATACCATGAATAGCGATATATCGGTTCCGTAACGGATTTCCGATACGCTTGGTTACAACATCGTTATCCAGTGTAGGGACAAGGTAGCGGCGTGGTGGAGTGAAAAGGGGGTGGAAGTTGAAATGTCCATTATACCACCGCTAATTTGAAAAATTTCCAAAACTAACCCAACTTTTGGACTGACAAAATTACCCCTTTCAATGAACAAATTACTAACGTTCCGGTCAAGTAGGGACCGCGTTTTTACGATGTCGGCGGATATTTAAAGACTGAAATTACCAAAAACTCCTCACCTTTTAGCACGTTACGGACCGTACGGTCGAGCTGTGGGGACCCATCGTAGTCCGACGCGGTTTGGCTGGTGACCCACCACCAGCTCAAAGCTCTGTGGGCCCCACCATGATGTTTGTGTTTTATCCATGCTGTCCATTCATTTTCCAGCCCATTTTAAGCCATGATCCTAAAAATGAGCCAATCCAAAACAAATAGTAGCTGACACAAGAAACCCAAGGTAGATGAATGACATCCACCGTTGAAATCCTCTTAGGCCCTCAGCAATGTTTATTTGTCATTAAACCTGTTTATTGGGCCACACAGACCTGGATGAAGGGAAAACATAAATATCAGCTTGATCCAAAACTGCTGTGGCCCCCAAAAAGTTTTCAATGGTAAGCGATCGATCACTACAGTTTTTTAGTGTGATCTACTTGAGCCTTTGAACAGCCTCATTTTTGGGATCTTGCCCTAAAATTACCTGATGAAATGGATGGACGGCATGGATACAACACATATATCAGGATGGGCCCCCTAGAACCTTGACACCAGCTAGCTGGCTGGTGTTGGGTACCCCCCCCGACCCCTTTGTTAGGTCCAGCATAATTCGTAAACAAAAGGCAACAACGGGACGTTGGATAGAGTGAGGCCCACCATAGAAATCTCTACATCTAATGCCAGGTTCGCCTTAGCCTTCGTACGCATACTCCATCCAATCCATTAATCTGGTGAGTCCCACCAGGATAGAGAGACACACTAAAAATCAGACCATTAAAAAGTTGATGTGGGCCACACCACCTGATATACAGGTTTTAGATGTGTGGCTATTGTTCGATTCAGTGGATCGGGATCCATGACTGTGGACCCACTGTCATATTTTGTTTTATATCCACGCCGTACATCACAAGCCCTGAAATGAAGCAGATCCAAATCTCATGCGGATCACACTACAGAAAACGTGGTGGTTGATCGCTCGCGGTTAAAAACTTTCTACGGTGCACCGTGACGTTTATATGTCATCCAACCCGTTGATAAGGTCACACGGACTTGGATGAAGGGAAAACACGAATATCAGCTTGATCTTATACGTTCGTGGCTTCAAGAAGTCTTTAACGGTAGCCGTCCAATCACCATTGTTTACTGTATCATGGTCCACCTGAGATTTGAATCTACTTCATTTTTTGGTCCATGGACTAAAATTAGCTGGAAAAACAGATGGACGGCCTGGATATAAAACACATACATCATTGTGGGCCCTACAGTACATATCTACTTAATCCATGTCCATATAGTTCCTTGTGGTGTATACGCCCTGAGTTCTGGATCATGAAAATTAATGGGATTTGCGGTGCACATGAGTAGGCACATCAGATGCATGGTTCGGATTCAACATGGTGGGCCCCAAACGGATCAAAAATAAAATAATGACCATACACCTAGCGTATGAGATCATTCTCCTCACCTAATAAGATATGAATTATCCACAAGTGGGACCCATGGTTTGTTAATCCGGACCATTGGTCACTGCGTTCCTCCGTGGATAGAGATTTCTCCCAAAACTCTCTGACACTAGAAATCTTTCCCGGACCATGATCTGGACCGTTTAATTTAAAGCTGCGTCGTATGCCACGTGTGCAATTTCCCATTTCTTGTGCAGCAGCCATTACAACCTGCCAGATTATCAAAATTTTATAAAATCAATTCATCCTTTTGCAATTGAAAAATCATGGCTGAGAAATAATAAGATCAACGGTCTGGATCACCGAATGAACGCTGTCTGCTTCTCCAAATTCTGAGAATGTGAGTTCGTGACAGTGATTTCTACAATTTAGTCGGCTTAATTTGAGTTAAAGCATGCCTTGTCTACAATTTCCTGTGTGCCAGTGTACCAAGCGTCACACACAGCCAGAGTATCAAATAGCTCTTTCTTCACGAGGGTATTTCTGTCCAAGAAGAAGTTAGGGACGATCCTAATCCTTTCATCTCTCGGGGGGTATTTGATACTCTGGTAGAGTATGACGCCTCATACGCAGGCATCTCACACTTGGCTTCCATTAATCAAATTGAACGGCTAAATCCAACGGTTTGTCTGAAGAGGTCCCACCTTCTGATTAGTGGAGACTTTTTTATTAAAATAGGACCATCGAATATTTTTCATTTTTAACCGTCCAATAAATGTCCACCCATCTGATTGTTAGAAAATCAAATAAGCTCAATTTTTGGTTCTTGATACATCTAAAATGGACCCATGAAGTTTAATTTGAACTATTATTCTGCTCCATGTGGAATTTTGAGTAATTTCTGAGTGCCTGTGTATCATCTGTCACGCTCTGTCAGAGTATAAAAAAATTTCCCCTCATATATAGCGCTTTCCGTAACCGCCACAATATCACTCAATGCCCAGCGAAGCAAATTCGTCGAATGTATTATAGTCCGCGGACCACTAAAAATTTTCGTAGTCCCCTAGCAGGCAGTGCGCAAGTACGATCCAAACCGTTCAGTATATATGATCTCAACAGTTAAAAACGTAGATCCGACCATTACTGACATGAAAGCATGACTTATCTCAAATAATCCTAGCCATCTGATCTTTAGATAATTATATAATATCCGCGGTTTGTATTCAAGTCCATTTTTGGAACGCTCAAGGCCATTATTACAGAGGAAATGGTCCACCATGGTCAATCCCGGGTGGGACCTAGCTCGTGAAGTGGATCAGCTGGAGCCCATGCACCAAGAGCTTTACCAGCCCACTGACGTATGTGTTTTAACCACTCCTAACCTTTGTGCCAGCTAATGTTGGGACGTGAGCTACAAAAACCAGGCAGTTTCAATCAAGTGGGCCACACCACAAGAAACTAGGGGATTGAGTGCTGGCGATCAAAACCTTCTTGTGGCCCACGAAAGTTTTGAATCAGGCTGATATTTATGTTTTTACTTAATTACGATGGAAGCGGCCTAATGGACGGTTCTGATGGCATATAAAGATACTTCCACCTTAAATGTTTCAACTATTCTGATTTCCATTTCCACCATTTCCTTTAGTGTGTCCCATTTGAGTTTTAGATTCACCTCGTTTTAAGGAAAATGTGCAAAAGTTATTGGGGAAAGCTGATGGACGGAGTGGATGTCACATTGAAATTACTGTGGGCCCACAGATCTTTTTTTTTTGCTACATGGGCTGGCAGGAAATTGGGCAGCACTAACTGGCGGACCACGAAGTACTATAGTTCAGAGGACTACTGGTTCCAGGGGCAATTCAGTCATTTGGAGTGAGGTGGAGTAGAAAAATGAAGAGAGGCAGGTGGAAGGTGTTTTTCACTCTCTGTCTCTCTCTCTCTCTCTGGTTTTTGCAATCTCAGCAGCACCCGCAGCAGCAACAGCTGCAGCTTCCTCTCTCTCTCTCTCTCTCTCTCTCTCTGTGCAAATGGCGACGGCGATCGATTGCAGAATCGTACGGACACCTGTCTGATCTGCTCTCCACCCAAACCTCCCGATTCAACCACTCCTGTCTTCGAAGGGTATAGAAAATCTCTCTGATTTCCTCTTTTCCTTTCCGTGTTTTTAGTTTTTTCTTCCAATTTTGCCCCTTTGGACAAGGAATCTCGATTTTTTGGGTTTTAGATGTCTCCCATTTTCGTCGTTTTTAGTGGAAACGGGAATCTGGGTTTGCTTTGTCTCGTGATTTTGGATCTGGGTTCCGGTTTCCGGACGCCGGATGATAGAAATGGTAGGGTTTATGTGGTTTCTAGCTAGAATGCAGGGTCTTGTATGTCGCCAATTCTGCTTGTTTTTTATGGAAACGAGAATCTGGGTTCGTTTGTTTCTCGTGATTTTGGATCTGGGTTCTGTTTTTATATTTGGATTCCGGATGGTAGATTTGGTGAGGTTTTTGTGAATTCTAACTGCAATGCAGGGTTTTCAATGTCTCTTGTTCTGTTTTTTATTTTATTTTTAATTTTGGATCCCGGATTGTGGTTTTCGGATTCCAGATGTTAGAAATGGTAGGGTTTATGTGAATTCTTATTAATATGTATGCTTTTGAAATTCTGCGGTTTTGTTTGTTTGAAATGGAAATGAGAATTCGGGTTTGCTTTGCCTCTTGATTTCGGATCTGGTGTTGGAAATGGTGAGGCTTTCGCCAATTCTACTAAAATGCGGGGTTCTGAGTTTCTTAAGTTCTGTTTGGTGAGATGGAATCGGGAATCTGGGTTTGTTTTGTGTCGTGATTTTGGATTTTGTTTCCGGTGTGTGGATTTAAGATGTCGGAAATGGTAGGGTTTCTGCCAATCGTAGTAAAATGTAGGGTGTTGGTTTTCATCAGTTTTGTTTGTTTGAGATAGAAACGGGAATGTGGGTTTATTTTGTATCGCTGTTTTGGATCTTGGTTTAGGTTTGTGGATTAAAGATGTTGGAATTGGAAATGGTAGGGTTTCTGCCAATTCTTACTAAAATGTAGGGTGTTGATTTTGTTCAGTTTTGTTTGTTTGAGACGGAGACACGAATGCTGTTTTGTTTTACATGTGCTTTTGGATCTGGTTTCTGGTTTGCGGTTTCAGATGTTGAAATTGGTTGGGTGTCTGCAAAGTCTTACTAAAATGCCGGGTTTTAAATTTGTGGTTTTGCGTGTTTTCAAGGAAATGAGAATGTGGATTTTTTTTATTATTTTTTTTTAAGATTAGGGTCTGTTTTGGTTTACTATCATCTAGATGATGAAATCAGTATGGTCTCTGTGATTCTTACTCAAAATATAGGGTTTTGAATTCTGATATTGCGTAGGGTTTTGAGAATGTTGATTTATTTTGTTTTGTGATTTTGGATCTGAGTTTTCATCTTCAGATTACAGATGTTTGCTTTTGAGGGAATTGAGAAAGTGGAATTTGTTTTATCTGGTGGTTTTTGGAATTTTTTTTTTTAAAAAATAAAAATAAAAATTTAAATACAGATTACAGATATTGGTTCTGGTGTGGTTATTGCTCTCACTACAATGCAGGCTTTTGTATTTCTGCTGTTCCTTTTGTTTCAATGGGAATGGGATTTTGGGTTTCTTTATCTTGTGGTTGGGATATTTATTCTGGTTTACAGATTCTTTGGCATTGGAAATGGTGGTCTTTCTTTGGATAAGCTATGGATTGTTTTATTTGTTTATTTGTTTATCATTATTATTATTATTATTATTATTATTTTTTGTGGGGGTTTGTATGCTTATCTTTTTGCTTTTTTCGTTTGGCATGTGAACCTGGATGTGTATTTTTATCTTTTAATTTGGATTTTGGCTCTACTTTCCTGATTCCTGATGGCGAGAAGCCAGGGTTTCTGAAAATTTCCACTAAAATACTTGATTCTTCTATATTGTTTTCGTTGCTTTTCAACTATATGTGAACCGGGGTTGTTTCATCATGTGGTTTGTGATTTGGGGTTTTTTCCCCAACTTATATTTTCTTATGATGTGTGATTTGTGTTTTAGTTTTGGATTCCAAATGGCAGAAATGGCAGGGTTTCTGGTAATTTCTACTAAGACGTTGGACTTTGTGTTTCTGCATCTTTTTGTAATGAAGAATTGGATAACGTTTTTTGTTTTGTCTCATAATTTGGGACCTGATGCCAGAGATGGTTGGGTTGTGCAAATTCACACGTTTAGGATCTATGATATTTCTGATTTTTATTTTTTATTTTTTAATATTTTTTTTAATATTTTTTTAAATTTATGTGTTATGCTGGAAGTTGAACAATAAGTTGGTGATGTCTTTCTTTTTGAGTTTGCAGATTCATTTTGTAACTGAGTTTGTGTTTTTGTGATTTAATTTGTCTGCCCTGATTTTTCTCATTTCTTTTTAATATGGCAGCAGTTTTCCTTTTTCTTATTGTGGTTTGAGCTGGTCTGTATTTGCTCCTTTTTTAGTCTCTTGTATCTTGTGGGTTCATGAAGTTGTGCAATTTGATAGGTTTTGCTTGCTTTGGGGAATAAATCTTTCATACTGTGCGGGTTGAGAAAGATTTTGGATGTTTTTGTTAACTGTTGCCTGAAGATAGTAAGCTGATTTGACATGGAAAAGATGGAATCATCTGTCCATGAATGCAATATGTTTGTAATGTGGATCATTGCAGCCTGACAAGCAGGGTTGTCAACGGGTCAGGTTCAGGTCAGTTGCTACAGTACCTGTACCTGCACTACCTGAGTTTGGGTCTTGCTGGGTCCTGGTCCTTTCAGAATGAGATCTAGATCCTGATCCAATCGGGTTCAGGTACCCATTGGGTCTTTGGATCTAAGTTTCGAGTCAAATAAGAGCATTTACATAGTTGGGCCCACCCAATGGTTGAATCCTGTTTGAATTTACTTGTCACTTTCCCTATTTTGAGTACCATCTGGTTAGTATGTTAAGTTGGGTGGCCATTTGTGGACAATTGTCTTCTTTTTGGTAACTGTTTTCTAATCAGATTCATGTGCTTTGCTTTAAGGTGCTGCAGTTTGTTCGCAATGTCTACACTGTCATGTTGATGCCTGTATATTTGGATCCTTAAGTTGAATCTGGTGCGCTCTTTGGACATAGTTGAAGTATTGGTTTTGAAACACTGAAGGGACTGGTGGCGTTGGGTGCATAGTTTTCCATCTGACCGTTAACAAAGGATCCATGGGTTCCAGATTCCCATCCCATCAGCTCAGCAATGGCCTCTATGTTTCAGGGAGGCCTGAGCAGCAAAAGGAGAGGCTTCCTACAATGAGCTCTACTGCCATGCCCTATACGGGTGGAGATATCAAGAAATCTGGGGAACTAGGAAAAATGTTTGATATTCCTGTAGATGGCTCAAAGTCGAGGAAGTCTGGTCCTATAGGTAATGCTCCCTCGAGGACTGGATCATTTGGAGGTGCTGCTTCGCATTCAGGACCGATCATGCCTAATGCTGCAGCCCGGGTTAGCTATTCCACCTCTGCTTCTTTTTCATCTGCTGGGATGCCGGGTTCTGCTTCAATGGTGACAGGAGGATCAAATAGACAAAAGTCCAATTCTGGTCCCCTTAGACATGGGGATTCTGTTAAGAAGTCATCTGGTCCGCAATCTGGTGGGGTCACCCCAGTTGTTCGCCAAAATTCTGGCCCTCTCGCCCCAGTGCTCCCTGCCACGGGTCTCATTACATCTGGACCTATTTCTTCTGGGCCACTTAATTCTTCCGGTGCCCCTCGGAAAGTATCTGGTCCACTGGACTCCATGGGTTCTGCCAAGCTACATAGCATTTCTATCGTTCACAACCAAGCAGTCACTAATCTGAGCAAGGAGGATGACTATTCCTTCAAGAGGAGCTTTCCGAAGCCAATATTGTGGTCAGCTATTCTGCTTTTTGTAATGGGATTCATTGCAGGTGGTTTCATACTCGGAGCTGTCCACAATGCCATTCTTCTCGTTGTTGTTGTGGTTCTATTTGGGATTGTGGCTGCAGTTTTCACTTGGAATACTTGCTGGGGACGGAGAGCTGTCACAGGTTTTATTGGCCGTTATCCGGATGCCGAGCTTAGGACTGCTAAAGATGGGCAGTATGTCAAAGTCTCTGGGGTATGTAGCTTTTTGCAAAATACTGGGAGATCATTTCGTCTAGAATGTACTGCACAAAGCTCTTTCTTGATAGTTCTGATTGTTCAAATAGCTCATGTTTTGTGTACTAATTTATTATACCACAATTCATATTTCTGTCTGGAACCAGATCTGTCAGTGCATCTGGTCTTAGGTTGCTTTTCAACTGAAATTGCAAACGAAAAAAAAAAAGAAGAAGAAGAAAAAAAGGGTCTATCTATTTGTCCATCCTCGTTTGTGCATCATAGATCTTAAAAAATTAAAAATAAATTAACTCTCAGTGTTATTTTGGTAATGTGCTTGCATAAGCATCCAACTATGCTTCCATTGCGGAGATGCATGATGCTTCCATTGCATGCTATTGCAAGCACTGTTAGACTGCAAGTAAATGATCCTTTCTTTCCATGAAAATTTCACTTGAAACAACTTCTTCTTCTTTTGTCTCATTAACCAAACTGGTGATAATGATATGCTATATTAGCATGTGGTAGGGATACATGGGATTAGGACTAGGATAAAAAAGTAATGATATATATAAAGATCATAGCTATTACATATACGGATGGTAATGATATATATATATATATATATATATATATATATATATATATATATATATATATATATATATATATATATATATATATATATATATATTGGGAAGTGATGGTAATCACATCGATGTTTTATTATGTAAAATAGATGTAGCTATGGTGATAGTTTGCAGCTTATTGTGGAAGCCCATTCCCCAAGTATTGGTTCTTGCAGGATGTGGCTATGTTGGTTTAGTAGGGGCTGTCACTTCTAAATTGGATGAGGTCCCCTGGTGTATGTTGTTTGCACAAGACGTGATCTTGGTTGAAGTTAATTATAATTAATTCAAATTTAATATTGTGCATTTTTAATTAAAAAAGAAAAGAATTTGAAAAGGAATATAAAATTTTAATATTTCTTATAATAACAATAATAATAATTTATATATAATAAGAATTAATACAATGATGGGACTAGTGGGGGTGTAACTGCTAAAATGGTTAGTGGGAGACTAAGTTAAGTCTAGGGCTTAAAAATTAGCAGAACCAAGACAAAATATTTCAAATGCAACATTAGTAGGAAAGGTTATAGAGGCAAGGGTTTAGTTAAAATTGATGGCCAAGAGATTCCTTAACGGATTTATCCTGTTATCTTCACTCTGTTATTCAAAGCATGGAAAGGATGTGTGAGAAGACTGGGAAGGGTAAATTTAAGAATGAGGTTATTTCAAGCAGCCTAAATAAGAGATAAAATGACTAATGCATTGAGCTGGTTGGTCATGAGCAACAAAGACCAGAGATGGCTCAGGTAAGGAGGGATATTTGTTTGTCTTTAAAAAACTTAGAGAGAAGATGAGAGGAAAAACCAAAAGGACTTGGGATCGAGGTGATGAGAAGGGATATGAAGGCATGTTCATTTACGAGGATAGGGAATTAGATGGGTGTAATTGGCCAAACATGATTTATAAGGCGAACCCAAAGAGCTGCTTGAAATAAGATGAGAGGAAAAACCAAGAGGACTTGGGATCGAGGTGGTGAGAAGGGATACAAAGGCTTGTTCATTTATGAGGATAGGGACTTAGATGGGTATAATTGGCCAAACATGATTTACGGGGCGAACCCAAATAGCTGGGACAGGGCTATGTGATGAGTAACTTGTGGAAAATGGTTTTCCTCCAAAAAAAAGAAAAGTAAAAAATAAAAAGTCCTCTTTTCCTCCCAAAAAGCTTGATAATCCTCATTTCCACACTTTTTTGAGAAGCAAATTTTGCCCTTTTGACCATTGACATCCCACATTTCCTTGAATAGAATACGGATCCTCTGTTTGCGTCAAGCAGGAAAATCGTGGTTGTTGCAATCTAATTGGACGGTATCATTATACACCGTCATTGCTGACTGGCATGGACCAATGACGATACAGGAAAGCAGAAAAGTCATGCTTTTGGCAAACAGAGGATCCGGCCTCCCTTGAATATGATGGAAACTAAACAAACAATCTTTTTAAGATTCATTTCCACGAATTTCCTTACCCCTTTTTTCCCTCAAATATGATGTTTTCCTTTCCAAATATATTTCTTGGATTCTGCCAATCGAAACATGCCCTAAATTGCTGTTACTATATGATTTTTCTTTTGGTTGTCTGGACAATGATTATGCTGTTTATTTCCCAGTTCAAATGTGCCTATTTTTATCGGATCTTTTAAATACCAGCTTATATGCACTTCACTAAGCGTTTAACACTTCTCTTGCTTTATTCTTAAGACTATTATTGTTTTTTTTTTTTCCCCTTCAAATTGTGATGGCATTTGGTTCTTTGCAGGTAGTTACATGTGGAAATGTGCCCCTTGAGTCGTCCTTTCAAAAGGTCTCTAGATGTGTGTATACATCTACAGGTTTATATGAGTATAGGGGATGGGATTCAAAGGCTGCTAATGCTACACACCGCCGTTTTACCTGGGGTCTCAGATCTCTAGAGGTAGATGAAATTAATTTTCATTAAAGTTATTTTTGCCCAGTTGGAACTCAACAAATTTCGGGAAGTCAGTGAATGGTGATGAGTACTATACTCACCTGTGCCGTTTTCTTTCTTTCGGCAAAATGGTGAAGTCATGATCTCTTGTGCTTTCTTCGCAGGAAGCTTCTTGTGTTAGTTGTTGAATAGGTGTGCATTCCATGTGGCTTACACTAACTTCTACTACTGAATTTGTGTTGTGGCAGAGGCATGTTGTCGACTTTTACATCTCTGATTTTCAGTCCGGTTTGAGAGCATTAGTTAAAACCGGCTATGGTGCGAGGGTGACTCCGTACGTCGATGAGTCTATTGTTGTCGACATCAATCAGAAGAACAGAGAATTATCTCCGGAATTCGTCAGGTGGTTGGGAGAGAGGAACCTTTCAAGTGATGATCGTGTGATGCGCTTGAAAGAAGGGTAACTGGAACTCCTTAAAGAGCGTTTCTCTTTCATTATCTATATGAGATCATCAAGCATCATCTAATTGGTTATTAGCATTGAGCGGAATGGAGAAAATCTTCCTGACTCATTCGAATACTAAGGCTTTGTTTGGATGTGGGAAATGCTAATTGTGATTTGTGTGGGGAGGGATTGAAGAGACATGGCACACATGCACAGGATCAGGGCAGATAATTGGTTGGGGTGGCCATGAGCATTGCATTATTCATAAATCAGGCCCAATCCACTTCATCAGATGAGCCACACATTACGAGGAAAATGGACATCTTAAAAAAAAAATAGCAAATGGTCAGCAAATAATCTATCTTTATGTACATGTGCGGCTCGCCTGTTGAGTGGACCGCCCCGGATTTTGGGACGGAGCATGTTCATGTTGAGCCCCACGAGGGACGTGGCCCAGATCTCACACGCCTGATACTTTGGCATCTCCTTCAGCACTCCTCTCGCTTCAGCTTTTCTCTTTGGATGTTTAATAGGATTGAATTGTGGTAATCAAATTCAATGAAGAGTAAATGGGAGCAAGGCACACTCCATTCATAAATTCATAATGAGGGGGCTACTCCCCAAATTGCAACTCTTTTTTTGAATGGCTCAAAATTGCAACCTCTGCTGTTACAAGTCGTACTTGAAGCGAGTGAAATTGCAATTAGGGGGTTTTGTTTATCATTATGAATAAATGGCACAACACCCACTTTGATAATTTCTAATATTACTATTTCAATCATTTCCACTGCAATGAATCAGTTGAATTGCAATTCAATTCCATTGAGTGTTGCTTTCAACACACTACAGCTTTTAAGATGCCAATATCATTTTACTAGATGTAGTCGTCCATGTGCAACTCTCATGGTCATTTCAGTCTTGTTTTGCATTTCTGTGCATCAGCTTTTTTTTTTTTTCTATGGGGGATTCATGTTTTGATGGCAGAAACAGATTGTTTTTCTGCCATTTTATCCGGTTCTGTCGAGCCCCATGTTTATTTAAAATGAGATGACCATCTGACATTTCCTTGAAATTCGATTAGTAAAATTTCTTCTAAACAGTGTTTCTGTTGCTGTAGGTACATCAAAGAAGGGAGCACTGTCAGTGTCATGGGAGTGGTCCAAAGGAATGATAATGTGCTCATGATCGTCCCGCCTCCCGAGCCTTTTTCTACGGGGTGCCAATGGGCCAACTGCATTCTCCCGGCGAGCCTCGAGGGAATTGTTCTGAGATGTGAGGACACTTCAAAGATTGATGTCATACCGGTGTAGGCAGGGCTGGTTTTGTTTAGGTACGCGATTTGCAGATTTGTTTCTTGGGTCGATGATGACGATCATGGTGGGTCGTGGGTCCAGTTCGAAGCTGGTTTGCTTTCAACTTCGTTGTATAGCTTTGTGCTTTTCTTTTCTTTTTTATTTTTTTTTTCTTCATTTTAAGGCTTGGGAGGCTTTTGTAATGAGGATGGATTGAATACTATAGTGGAGGGAATGTTGATGTGTTTGAAGAGGATTGAGAAATGTTTTGGGAAGCATTCGAGTAAATTGCTGTGGCAAGGAACTTATTTTGGGTTTTTTCTTCTTTTACAGAGATGCTACAGTGCTCCCAGAGCATTATAAACTGATCTGGACTGTCCATTACGTTCTGACGCACATTTCACAGGATACCATGTAAATGTCACTCCAATCCAATGATCTTAAGCGTCTGATCATCCAACCAGCCTCATTTTTTGCATGGTAGCCCTTAAAATGTGTTATAGACTTAATGATCTGTTTAGATCAGAGCTGTTGGACTGTCCAAGTTACCCGATGCAGATAGGGGAGCGCTATAATTTAATAGTGCTTTGAGAGGATTGGAGCATTTCTCTTTCTTTTATCAATCTTAATCATGCATTTTTTGTTTGATGATTGAGGTGGTGGGGATTTTGATACGGTACAGTGGGACACCCAACCGTGCATGTGGCAAGAGCCTTAAATCTGAACCGTAGAAAATGGTGGGACCCACAGTAGATGGAGTATATTCCAAAATTTACACTGAAACTGTGATCCTAACCAGTTCATTGGTGGAGATCTAATGGACAAGAGGGCAAGAAGATTAGAAACAATTGAGCAAGAAAATGTACAGTGATATGCATTGGCTGGACAAAAAATTACATGAATCAGATGTCTAGGATTATCCAATCACCATGTTTGTTGTTCTTAAAAGGCTTTGGTATGATGGGCCCAAGCTCTGGACATAGGCCATGAAGATTTCCCTGATGGGACAGGGCCAATCCATCGATTGGTGGCCTGCAAATTGATGGTTAAGATCATAACATCACAAAAGGCCAAAGGTTGGATGGCTAGGATCTCCAAATGGTAAATATTAGGCATGGTCCTTCTGAGTGTGGGCCTCTAGATCCATGGACAATGCTAACCCTGTTTGGATGGAGAGAATCCAAAACCGGACATGAAACACCCACTGCATGCACTCTTACCAGATTGCACTTTCTAGCACTCAAACATAGGAAGTGCCAATATAACACAGGTGCGAGATCCAAGCCGTTCATCAGTCAAGCCGCTTGCATTTGAATGAAAACTAGTACTCTCCGTTCATATAGTGTGCCACAAATTTATATTGAATGTGGACCGTCAGTCTGTTTCTTCACCTGTTCAGTTATTTTGGACGCATGAGCTCACTTGAGTATACAGACCTGATTTCACATCCAATCATCATCTACTCAGGTGGCCCACTTGCTAAGTGCCTTGGATGATCACATGCATATGGTGTCATGCTGGCCAGTGAGAGAGGCCAAAACAATCCATTTCTGAAAAATCAAAACAAAACCCTACATCCAACTGACCTTTATTTGATATCCTAATATGACAAAGATCGTATCCTCACACGTGCAAACATGATCAGTTCCTCCACAGGTACTGAGCCATGCAGGTTTCCCACACGTGCCATATTAAAAAAGAAAAAAGAAAAAAAAAAAGAAAAGAAAAAGAAAAGACAAAATCAAACCCTATGGATGTTCATGAGACATTGGTCCTCAGTTCTCTTTCACATCCCCCTTAAGGTGGGCCTCAAACCTTCCCAACATGAAGTGACTCAAATCCACACCGTCTGCCTCACCGTTGATCACAAGATCAGCCAAGATCCTCCCCACCAGTGGGCCCATCTTAAACCCATGGCCAGAAAATCCTCCAGCCACCACCACATCCTTCCCAAACTCACCCCCCAAGAAGTCGATAATGTAATCATGGTCCGGAGTCATCGAGTACATGCACGGCTGAGTCACCACAGGCCCACCAGCCGATTCCACACGGCCACCGAACACCTGATCAATCCACGCTGCCACCGCATTCCCATCTGATCCAGTCGCTGCGGCCCACGTCCTACGGTCTGGATCACACGGATACCCACCATCAACGGTGATCTTAATCAATCCCGGGAACTCCACGGACGGCGTCCCATAGATGTGCGGCTCTCCGTAGCTTGAGAACGTCGGAAAGTTACTTTCCGGCGAGAAGTCAGGCTCGGTGGACCCCTCCTTGATTCTCCAGTAACATAGTGTTATATGCAACGGTTGGATGGGCAGTTCCATCCCAGTAACCGTTTTAACTAACTTCCCCATCCAAGCACCAACGGTCACCACACACTTCCTAGCCCAGAACCGGTGGGCCCCACCTGTAGAAACCCATATTCCACCCTTTTCCTCATCTCTCTTAATCTCTTTCACCTCCATGTTATCCCTCAGGACAGCCCCACATCTAATGGCTAGTGTCTGGAACATGGACATGGCCTTGGTGGGTCTGATCACGCCTCCAATCTCAGTCACTAATCCAATCCAATCATCAGGCAGGTTGAACATACCTTTGAATTGCTCAGCGACTTGTTGGGGATTGAGGATTTGGTGGGGTATCGAATTCGATCGGCAGCTCGCGATGACTGACTGGAGGGAAGGATTGTCGGAGGAGGCCATGTTTAAATGTGGGGTCTTGGTGTAGACCTTGTATCTGACCTCTGATTCAGCTTCTTCCCATAGACGGATGGATTCAAGAACCATGCTTGGATAGTAGTCTTTTGAGTAGGCGGCTCGCAAGGTGCGGGACTCGCCGTGGGAGGAGCCGCGGTGGTGCAAGAAGTCGAATTGCTCAATAAGGAGGGTCTTCTGGCCACGTTTGGCGAGCTGGTAGGCCGCGCAGCTGCCCATGATACCGGCGCCGACGACAATAACATCGAATTGCTGCTCGCTGTGATTTTCCATCTCTCTCTCTCTCTCTCTCTCTCTCTCTCTCTCTCTCTCTCTCTCTCTCTCTCTCTCTCTCAGCATTATACAGTGACATTGGACTTTTTAAGGACATGGATGCGCTGAGGCAGTGGGTGACGTCTCCCACCTGTCTCTTTCTCCGGCGGCGGGGCGAGGGGCGATGTTAGAATGAATAGCTTTATCATGTTTGGTAAACGTTAGACTACCATTATTTTCTTATTTTAATCTCTAATCTTTTAGTTTAACATGAATTAGATGACTTCTCCGCATCCTCTCTCCCAACTAGCTTATTGTTTACGTGTGAAGCTCTCTCTCTCTCTCTCTCTCTCTCTCTCTCTCTCTCTCTCTCTACTTGTTTATTTATGTGTGATGATGCAGTTTTCCAGTATAACCTTTTTAGACCCTTGT
This sequence comes from Magnolia changhungtana, assembly GCA_030180095.1. Lineage (NCBI taxonomy): Eukaryota > Viridiplantae > Streptophyta > Magnoliopsida > Magnoliales > Magnoliaceae > Magnolia > Magnolia changhungtana. The sequence goes on along the minus strand of JASAUF010000630.1, from coordinate 7,258,321 downwards.
ATGCCTGCACATAAAACAAATTAACAAGGAAGGCCCTGGCTAATGTAGGGGACCCTCTCTCTCTCTCTCTCTCTCTCTACTTGTTTATTTATGTGTGATGATGCAGTTTTTCAGTATACCCTTTTTAGACCTTTGTATGCCTGCACATAAAACAAACAAGGAAGGCCCTGGCTAATGTAGGGGACCCTTTGATGCCAAAGTCAGGGATCTGGGTCTTTGTAGAAAAGGTTATTAGCACATCCCTTTCACCATTGAAGGACTCCCTATTTATACTAAAGGGAAGATCACAGTCGAGTGATCTTTTCTGTTTGACAGGTACATGTTGTAGTTGAATTAGAACTCCTGATGTATTGGAGATCTTCCCGAGATCTTTGACTTCCGAGATCTCTGGGATTCTAATCTTATCCCCCGAGATTTTAGGAGAGAACGGACGTTAGTCAGAAGCGATAAACCTACTTGACCCATATAGAAGCTCATACGATAGAGGTAGCGATGCCTCATAAATGAACGATGTCAAGCTACCAGAAGGTTGGTGTCATTTCAATGATAATACCGACAAAGTATGCTTGTGATGTCTTTGTGATCATTAACTTTAGTAGCCTTTATCTTACTTCGTAGGCTTGTCAACTCTATTAAGTTGTTCTTTGGAAAGTCCGTTGAAGGTCATGCAGACCTATGGTCGTTCCGACTTATGGTCACACCAACCTATGGTTATCTCGACTCTAACCCTAATTATGCTTCATGTAATTTGGCCCATTGGTTTATGCTGATTGCTGGTCTGACCTTTTCTCATGGATCAGCCCATTTTTCCCATAACAATATGTATGAATCCTAATTTTATTAAAGTGTTGCACTTATTCTATTGTTATATAAGGGAAACATATGTTGTAAGAGTATTTTTCTCAAGTTAATTTTTTTCGTGAGAAAGGTTCTGTATAAAAGAAGAGCATGAAAAAGGTATGCCTTGTATTTCAGATTTTTCTTGATTTAGTAAAGAAGAAAATTATATGCTCATGTCCCCTAAAGAAATATATATTACCAAATCACATAAATCTATGTGCCTCATCCCTTGTTTTTGTTCTGGCTTTTATGTTATTGTTTGGTCATTTTCTTATATATTTTTGCTTTACTTACACTAATTATTTTGGTTAAGTAGCCTCGATGATGAGCCAACCATAATAAATACACCACTCATGGATTCAATGCTAATATCCATCTTCTTTTCCTTATTTAATGATTTGAGACTAGCCCTTGAATAGGTGGCATACAAATAAACACTAAAAGAAAAGAAAAGAACTAAGCAATGACTCTATTAAGTATGAAAGGCCAACTTTCAAGATGTTTACGATAATCCAATCATAATGAAATTTAGCTCGGGGAGAATCAACATGGTTGGGGATATGCATCACGCATGTGTGACATGGGTGTTGAATATAGTCGTAATGTACAAAAATACCCCGCCCTTCGAAGGTAGGTGTTCTGCTCCATACTCCCGGTTTACACCCATCCAGGCACATTCATATGAGCCCATGAGATGCCATTACATGTTGGCACTATGCACTAACCACGGACGAAATGTTACTCGTGCTTCAAGGATATCTTTTGCCCCTATGTTCTTTTGTCGCACGTCACCCGCCAAAAGCAAAATAGCATAGAGCCATGCACACGTCTTTAGACACGACATTGCGAGGAGCAACATATAGCCCCAACAGGAACGACACCTGTGGTTAAAGCAATGTGTTCAACAAGTCTATAAATACCTGTCAAGATAAGGATTTTATTGCAATCCTAAGATACTCGGCAAGGTCGTCTCACACAATTCTACCAAAATAAGAGATCTCTCATAGATGATGGACGCTTTCACGGCGATTTTGAAGTTTTGAGAAGTTGATTATTCTTAAAACAGAAGGAAATTGAAAGACGCTATGAGTATTCGAGTGCAACCAAACAAATCCTGTAACATGTTTCATTGAATAGCAAACATATTTTTTGACGCGCCCAGTGAGACAGGGTGTGCTATCCTAGGTTTTGGGACCCACCCCTAACATGAATTGGCCAAACTGATGGACCGGGTGGATTTCTCAAATACATCACTGTGGACCCAGGAATGATTAAACGGTTGGAATTCAATACTCACTGTTTCCTACGGTTTGCAAACTTGAATTTAAGATCAGCTTCGTTTTTAGGCCCATCCTCTGAAATGACATGACTGAATTAGTAGATTGGGTGAAATTGTCAGAAACACCATAATGGGCCCAAAATATTCAAGGGTGGCCGTCCAATCTCCACTCTTCATGTATATATGCATGCATGACTGTTAAAGGATTGATATGTAGCACTTGTGCCACAACTCTATGAGGCCCACTTAATGTACATGATTATTCCTGCAGTTCATCTACTTTTTCAGGTGATTTTAGTGTATGAGCCCAAACATACTATTGATCCAAAGCTCAAGTGGACCACACCAATGGAAACAATGAGACAACGACTCTCACCATTGAAACCTACCTAAGGCCAGTGTGATGCTTTTGGGAAATCAACTATGTCCACTTATTTTATCAGCTCATATTAGAATGAGTCCAAAACTAAAGTAGATTGAAGATCTACCTACCATCCACCTAATTCAAAACTTTTCCCATGAATGTTTGAACAGTAGGGAGCGGATTAGGTGAGTCCTCAGGACTCAGCCAAGATAGTATGACACTTACTGTGGGGCCCACCTTGATGTCTGTATTCTGTATCCGTGCCGTCAAGGTGGGCCCCACAGTAATAAACTGCATTTTACTACTTCTGGCTTAGTGTAATTGGGAATTTTACTAGTTCTTGCTTAGATCCCAAGTGGGTGGGCCATTAGACTTTTAATTGGGAATTTATTAATTAAAGTAGTTGATTTAACGTGTGTGAATGTTTGTACATGGGAATGGACAACATGGACATGATTATGACCTCTGAATAAATTGCATTGTACTAGTTCTTGCTTAGCGTACAAGTCGAAATGCGGGACATGGGTTTGGGATGCACGCTCGGTGGCTAAAATCCGGGTTGTACAATTAATGGGTAGTTTTGGATCAAGCTGATATTTGTTGTCCCTTCATCTAGGCTTATATTACATTATCAATGGATTGGATGGCAAATAAACACTAAGGAAACATTAAAGTGCATCCTAATAAGGTTTTTAATGATAAGGCGTTCAATCACCACTGTTTCCTAGAATATGGTTTACATAAGATTTGAATATTCTTCATTTTTTTTAAAGGTCGTGCCTTAAAATGAGCTGGAAAAACAAATGGACAGCATGAATATAGAATGCATACATCAGGTGGGCCCCACGATAATGGTCTCAACGAATCCACTCCCTCTCCCATGTCGTCCATTTTACAGGTGTATAGTGGTAAACAAGAGCAGCTTGCATGTGCACCCGCGCAGAGATATACCTGTGCCTGGGGCTGTGTAAGACCAACAGGGGTGTCTATGACAAATCTACTCCGTCCATTTGTTTTTAAAGAACACAATAGTATATTATTATAAAAATCAGGCATATCCAAAACTCAGATGGGCCACTAGAAATGAAACAGTATGAACAGAAGCATCCACCGTTGAAACCTTCCCAGAGAAGACCATCATGTTTATGTGACATCCAAACCGTTCATATGGTTATTACCACTCAGATAAACTGTAGGAACAATTATCATCCTGATACAAAGTTGTCACCCCAGTCATTCAATCCCTACTGTTTCATGTGGTATGGCCCACATTAGTTTTGGACATGCCTGATTTTTAAATTCCTATCTATTGAGGTATTTAAAAACAGATGGACGGAGTGAATTTTCCACGAACATCTATGTGGGCCCCACACAGCCCCTGGGTTACATGCAATCCGTTCTCTTCGTCAACACCGGCGTCTATCTGTCTGTATATGTAGAAGAAGCCATGTGGCAGTTGGCCATATTAAAAATAAAAAAAGAAAAAAAAAAGAAAAAAAAACATTTATAAATTTACATATACATCATTACGTATTAAGGTCATAGAATACGTCGGATTATAGCCCTTGGATCTAGGGCTACGTGCGTTGATCCAAACTGTTGATACAAAGAGACAAACATATATACCTGGATGCCTCGAAACAAATTAAAATTTTAAGATATAATATTCTGATTCAATGTCCCACAAATAAATGGTACAAAAGACTCTTGATTGTTAAAATAATCCTTTTGAAATTTTATTAGCGAATCCTTTATATAGTGTAGCGATCATCATCTGAACGGTTTAGATCACTGAACATGACCGAGATCCAACAACTGTAGTCTCGACGTTTCCTTCTTCTATACATCGGGATGTATGCTTACTTCGAAGATTCCACAAAAGGGATCCCACGCATTTAGTATTTTTAAAATCATTTTAAGAATAGAGGTTTTTGAGGCCTACGCGCGGTGTATCATGTTGAAATCTACACGCTCCCACGTGTGTTGTCTTGGCGCACGAGCATGAGATCTAAGCTGTTCATTAAGTGGGTCCCGGTCATATGGATGCTTTGTGTAAAAAAAAATAAAAAATTCTAGATCTCTGTCCGTTTCTAAACTCGTGGCCCGTATATGATTGCGTGCCAGCCTGATTTTGGCCCATGGAAGTTACACGGTGGAGCCCACCACCAAATAGATGGTCTGGATCTCAACCTCGTATGCCACGCTGGCAATCTGTAGTTGGGCTGCCATTTACACGCACGTGGATTTAGGAAATCTTTTACTGCAATGGTTAGTAAGTTTTCTCTACGGTACATCCCGATGTATTGCTACTGATTCACGTTGGATTGTAGCCGCTGGATCTAGGGTGATGTTGTAAAGATCCAAACCGTTTATCTGAATCCACTCATCAGGACTAAATTCTGGATATGAGCTGATTCGAAATTCAATACTGTCGGCTCAACAATACTACCTTAATGTGGACCGTTGGTAATGTCTTTGGGGTCTAACCAAATCTCCTACGTCCGTGCTGTGGTCCACCTGATAAGCAACTCAGAACTCGCGTTAGAGTGTTCTCGGGGTCCTTGGAAATCAACGGGTGTTATTCTTAGTGTGTGAGTCCCTGACCGTGGGGCCCACCTTAATGTATGTGTTGTATATCAACTCAGTCCATCAGTTTTAACAGATCATTTTAATGCATGATAACAAAAATGAAGAAGATCCAAGTCTCAAGTGGACCACACCACAGGAAAAAAGTGGTCATTAACCATTAAAAACTTCCCGTGGGCCACGAAAGTTTTGGATCAAACGCACACGTGTGTTTTCCCTTCATCCAGGACTGTGTGACCTCATCAACAGGTTGTATGGCAAATAAAAATTACGGTGGGCCCAAGGAATTTTTTAATGGTGGGCATTCAATAACCACTCTTTCATTCCGTGTGGTCCACTTGAGACTTGGGTCTACTTAATTTTTTGTACCATGCCCTAAAATGATCTGTTAAAACTAATGGACGGATTGGATATACAAAAAATACATCAAGGTGGGCCCCACGGTCAGGGGCTCACGACTAAGCTGTTTCCCCGAACTCAGCTAATCCGCATCTAACCATAGGCCATCCATGGTAAAAGGCCCACTGGATGGATGGTCCTAAATCCCTCTTCCCCTTGCCACGTGTAAGCTGGAACACGTTAAGCTACAAAATTATGAAAAGAACATCCAAGCTTTGACTTATACATATGATCCTACCCGTTCAGGATTTTTGCCCAACATTGGTAGGGGTAGCAATGGGCCGGGCTTTACAGGGGCTGGACGCAGTCCACGAAACCATGGACCTGGCCCTGAAAGGGCTAAATAGGCCTTGTCCCAGGTCAGGATAGGCCCAGTAACAAAAATAGTAAATGATCAAGGGTTTAAAATAAACCAATCTAGAATATTTTTGAAGATATCCGATCCATCCATCCACAGCAGGTCCCATCACATACATGGTTTCGATCATCTATAACCTATGAATCCAAAAGCACCTTTAAACTACATGGGTGCCGTTGAATCCGAAACTGAGACAACCGTTTTTAAACCGTCCACTCCTTATGATGAGGATAATCTATTTGATTATTCGATCAGGCCAACGGGCTAGACCGGGCCATCATCATTAGCCCTAGCCCAGCCCGAATGCAAGGGCTAGGTTTTCAAGGCCAGGCCTGCACTCAGCTGGGTTTATGGGCTCAAGCCCTGGCCCTACAGGGATGGACTGGGCGGCTGGGCCCATTGCTATCCATGATATTCGGGACGAGATCAGTTGTGTGGATGTTTTGGGAACTATGGGCCCTATGTTTTTAAAATCCACACCGTCCATATGTTTTGGAACCTCATTTTAGGGCATGAAAAAAAAAACATTAAGCATACTTGAAGTTCAACTGGACCACACTACTGAAAATAGATGTGATTGAATGTTCAACATTAAAAGCTTCTTGGGGGCCACAAAAGATTTGGATCAGGCTAGTATTTATGTTTTACCTTGATCCAGGTCCAAGTGACCCTATCAACAGGTTGGATGACAAATAAACATTAAGGTGGGCCCTACAATGTTTTCCATAATGGGTGTCATTATCTCCACTGTTTCATGTGGTGTGGTCCACTTCAGCATCTGATCTGTTTATTTTTGGTTTCATGATCTAAAATGATCTAGAAAACGGATGGACGGTGCGGATATAAAACACATATATCATGTTAGGCCCACAACGCCCAACACATCAACACACCACCGCTGGCTGGCTGGCTGTTGGTTGGACTTCTCCTTCGGCCCATTTGTGATCTTAATGAGACCTCCAATCAATGGCTCGGATTATTCGGGATTGTACTTTGGGAGATGGTGGGACCCAATCTCTCTATTCTTGGTAAAAAAAATACGCTAAGCACGTGCCGGTATTTGACTGGGACTTGGGATCTGAGCTGTAGCGACTTAAACGGACCAGATTTTTCGGGTCCATCCAACGCAAGGAAAAATAAAAGAGGTCAACGTGTTACTTTGGTGAAATGTCAACGTTTCTTCAAGGTTATTTTCGTCATTTGGTATCTCACACGCTTCCACCCTACACGGACGAGACAGTCCTACCACTGGATTTGATGAAAATGATCAGACGGCTAGGGGTGTACACAACCGAGTTAACTCGGTTAGCTAGCTCAGCGCAACTCTAAAAAGCTTGATTCGACTCGGTTCGAAGATGAGTTTGAGCCAAGTCGGGTTATTTTTTTAGCTTGAAAATGAGTTCAAGCTGAGTTCGAGTTAGCCCAGCTCAACTCCCCTCATGTCGAACCTAGCTTGAATTGAACTTGGATCAAACCAGTTCAGTGACTCGGTTACTTTGATATTGATGTTGCTTACCAAGTGTTCGATGAAATAGCTCAACAAAGTGTGGCCAGTGGCAAGGAAGGTATATATATAAAACAAATGCCCTTTTTTTTTCCTTGTTTTTTATATTGCTTAAAAGATATTTGATAAAATACTTGTAAAACTATTACTGCTGTATTACACAGTGTGATTTTGAAGGTACAGTTCAAGTATTTGTGAAAATGTTGCATAAGCAAGTTGGGCAATGACCGAGTTCTTGATAATGCTAAGGCTTGAGTCAATCAAGCCGAGCTAAGTTTGAGTCGAGGTCGGCCAGTCAAGTCAGTGGCCAACTCGACTCAATTCAACTTAATGTACACCCCTAATCTAACCCTAAACAAATTACTAATTGTCCGTGTTGAATGGATAAGATTGTATGATCCACTCATCTGATTCCTAGATCAGGTCACATCCACAACGAGCCCATGATTAGGGGCTCAATCAAACGGTTTGGATCATCAAAAGATCTACAATCCCGATAGAATCTTGTACATGCTACCAGATGAGCCAAAACGCCATCTATTAATAAGTGGGCTCTGGGTCCTTATGCTTGCTCCGGTGGTAGACTCTTATGAGTTTAACACCTGATCAAGGGTTCGAGTACCCATAGGTGGTGAAATTCCACTATGGCATAAGTGTGTGGGGTGTGTGTACGTGCGTAAGAATGAAGAAAAAAAAGTGGGTCCCACCATTTTTGGACCACAAGTTTTCAAAACAGGTGGACCACATGATTGAAACAGTCTACCTTTGAAATCATTTCCCTTTGTGTGGCTCACATGAATCATGTATAACTCTCATTTGTAGACCAATGCCTAAATTTTGATATGGCATATAATGATTGTACTGGATTTAAAAAACCAACGGCGGAAATCTCTCTCCCAACTATTTACTTTTGGTGTGGCCCACCTGAATCACAACTAGCCTGATTTTTTGGAAAGGGAATTAGGTGAGACCCTGATTTATCCAAGACCGTTGCGGTCCTTACCATAGGGCCCACGTTAATGTATGTATTCTGTATCCACTCCGTCCATCAGTTTTTTCATATCATTTCAGGGCATTATCCCAAAAATGAAGCAGATCCCATCATCAAGTGGACCATACCATCTCCAAACAGTCTCGATTGACCATTAATGGGCCACAAAGGTTCTGGATCAAGCTGATATTTGTTTTTTTCTCTTTCATCCAGGCTTATGTCCGTTATGAAAAGATTGGATGGAAAATCAACGCTACCAAAACATTAAGGTAAGCCATATTAAGTTTTTAATGGTACGACATTCAATCACTATTGTTTTCTATGGTATGGTCCACCTGATAATTGGATCTGTTTCATTTTTGTGATAACACCCTAAAATGATCTTGGAAAAACGGATGGACGGTGTGGATACAGAATAATACATCAAGGTGGGCCCCACAATAACGATCGTACCGTCTTGGATGAGTCCACGTCTCACCTAATCCACTCCCGATTTTTTGTCCCTCCACCTAACGTGGGATCGCACATCTAATGATGTGAGTGGCGTTCACCTGGACAGGCCCTACTTTTATGGCACGTGTGGGTTGTTGCATTTCTTAGCACGTGCGGGGAGGTAGATATTGGAAGGTTGAATCTGATGAAATGTGTTAGTAAATTGACACGTGGAGGCTATGATCATGGCCTGGCACGTGTAAATTACAAATTGTGCGAGTGTGAGCAACGCACGTTCTCATGTTAGTTGGTTAAAATTAAATAAAGGGATTGGTTGCGTACGTGCATTGAATTTGGACCGTTGACGCGGTTAAAATATAACCGTTCATGTAATGGCCGGTAGCCGTCCAATTTCTGCTTTTCATGCAGCTGTCCAGTGCAAAGTATGGTAGTTCCATTAGATGGACGGTCTAGATCATCTAGCTACCAAGACAAGCTAACCCATAACAGATGGGCCAAATACCTCAAATCCAATCACAAAAGCCCACGTTTCTCCTCTCATTTTCAACGGGCGACATTTCCTCCGTTGAAAACAACAGCACACCTTTCTATCTAAGAAGGTGCAAATTCCTCTCAGGTCGAAATGGGACCACCTGAAATCGACCGTTGATTACAAGGTGCCCATAATGGATTATGAACAGGAGAAAAATCACTCTAATCGGATAATCAGAGCCATCTGATGAGGACTTGAAAAATAGACGGTTAGATTTTGAGTCCATTACAATATCAAGTCAGCTCCACTTATCCAACGGTCTTCGTCGATCATAGATGGGCCCACCTCAGGTGTAATTGATCACACTCGTTGGCACGTGTTGTAATCCTGATATTTTTGAGCCATGTGCGGCCCACTTTAATCTGTGAGTTCCATCCAACCCGTCCATTAGATGATTTCGCTGATATTAGTCAAGAAACAAAAAAAAAATCATCCCCATCCATCAATTATGTGGGCCACACCAATGGAGAAATTTTGTACACGTCATAAAACCTATTAATCAGCTAATCCACACCAGTATTAATGGATACATATAAACGCAAGCCGTTCTAAAACTCTGATGGGTGGAAGCATGCATTTTACCTTGTTTTGTGTCCAATCTAAGTTTTATAGATATGAGTCTTAATTTTTACGGTGAAGATGGTGATTTACATCCGATTAATGGCTTGGATTCTAAATTAATGTTATGAGTCGGCTCCACACGGCTACAGCGTATGTTAATTACCATACATCCGAATGCATGTGATCATTCAAACAGCGCCAAAACTCAACGGTCTCTTCCCAGCGAAAGAAAACCTTTCAACAACCGTTCGAAAAGAGACACCACCAGTCTCTCTCTCTCTCTCTCTCTCTCTCTCTCTCTCTCTCTCTCTCTCTCTCTCTCTCTCTCTCTCTATACCAACAAAGTCAACAACCAATGCCAAAACCATCTTCGAATCCTTACTTCAATGTATAATTCTGTTTTCTTCTTCTATCTAAGAAAAATCTTTCTTTTGTTCTTCCATTCAATTCTAATATCTTTCTTTTGTTTTCATCGTTTCCTTTGATTGGTTTGGAAATTTATGTTGATAGTTTCTTGAAAATACTTCACACCCATTTATTCTAATTCTCTCATTGTTTTTGGGAAATTGAAAGTTTTAGTGATTCGATCCATTTATTGTTGGATTTGGATTGGTTTGCGATAGATTGATTAAACTTCTTCGGACTCATTTCATTTCATCCTTTGATTTTTCACAATTCGGCGCATTTGTTGCTGAATTAGAGTTGGTTTATGGTAGATTCTTGAAAAATCTTCACACCCATTTGTTCTACTTCTCTAATCTTTGTTGGGAAGTTGAATTTTTTGTAATTTTATCCATTTCTTGTCGGATATGGATTGGTTTTTTATGGATTAGTTGAAGATACCCCAACCCATTCCTTCTTTGATCTTTTATGGTCACTTGAATTTTCGTTATTCCGCACTTTCATCCCTGAATCAGAATTAGTTAATGGTAGATTCTTGAAAAGTCTTCACACCCATTTGTTCTACTTCTCTAATCTTTGTTGGGAAGTTGAAATTTTTGTAATTTGATCCATTTCTTGTCAGATTTGGATCAGTTTTTTATGGATTAGTTGAAGATATCCGAACCCATTCTGTCTCCTTCTTTGATCTTTGATGGTTACTTGAATTTCCGCAATTTGGTGCATTCGTTGTCGAATTCGAATCGGTTTAAGCTAGTTCTTGAAAAATCTCCCAACCATTTCTTCTCCTTCAAATATCTCTGATGGGTATTTGAAATGTTTGAATTTGAATGCATTTGTAGCCGGCTTCCTTTCGCTTTTGATGAATTCCTGATGAATATATGAAATTTTCATTACTCAGATGCATTCACATTGAATTTTTGATTTGTGAATGGTGTTTGATCTGTTCTTCCCACCAAAGTTTCATCCTGGTTTGTTCAGATAGGAGCCAGCTGCTAGAATTCTGATTCTTTCAATTTGGAGGTGTTTTCGGATTAGAGTCACAGCGCCCATTGCCACCCCTCTTTGGTGTTGTTAGATCACAGATTCCATTTTGGATGTTGGAGATCAACGGATTGGATTTGTTCTAAGGGTAGATTGAATTTGAGAACTAGTTTTTTTTTCCCCTGTTTTCTGCTACATGTTTGGACTGAATTCGAGTTTGGATCGATAGTTTATTCAGCGGTAGATTTTTTTAATCCCATCTCGACTTTGAACTCTTGCACGCGAAGTGATTTTTTGCAGAAATCACTGGCCTGATGAGGATTTTCAAGTTTTCTCCATTGCTAGTCGGTTTTTCTGTCGCTATTCTGATTTTTGTGATTAGTCTAGTGGTGTCCGAAGCTTTTGCTAACGCTCTCTTTCGCAGCGGATTCTCGGTCGCAACTGGAGATGTAGAATTCGTGAAAATAATTCCGTCAAAGCGACCCGGCGATCCGCCTGTCTTTGCTTATTGGATTTCAGGCACTCGCGGTGAGAAGGAGAAGATCTTGAGGCTTCTGAAGGCGGTCTATCATCCGCGAAACCAATACCTATTGCATCTTGATGCTGGCGCTGCAAATTGGGAGAGGACTCGGTTATCCCTCTCAGTTCAATCCAAACGGGTTTTTTCAGCTTTCGGAAATGTCAATGTGGTTGGTCGAGCTTACGCTGTTGATCAGACGGGTTCATCGGCTCTTGCCGCCACACTCCACGCGGCAGCGGTCCTGCTTAAGATTAGCTTGGATTGGGATTGGTTCATCACATTGAGTGCTTCTGATTATCCGATTGTAACTCAGGACGGTAAGCTGCTACAATGAGCTCTGTTGCCATTACTTCATTGCCGCGTTTGGATGCACAAGTGAATTGAATTGCAAACTAAAGTTAATGATGCTTCATAGTAGTTATCGAGAGGAAGTAGCAAAGTTTTAAAACTCGGTGACTCCAATCGACTCGTTCAGTCCTAAGTGAGTCACAACTCTGCCCGGGTTAACCCACGTTTTCATTTCTCAACTGTGGTGTTGGACAGATTCCGAGTCGACTCGTATGAGTTGCATCCTCTTTGGGATTGGACTGTAGCCATTGAATCAGTGGAATGTATAAGAAATTGCAGAACATCTGGATAATGGTTTTCAAGATTTGGCAGCTCAGAGCTTATCGTTCGGTCCCGAGTTGAGACCTGGCTCAGCTTAGTCGGGGTGAGTGACCCCCTATTTTCAATTCTGACTTGTGGTGTGGAACCGGATCGGGTCGAACTGAGTCTGAGTTGACTCAGATGAGCTGCAGTACCAGTGCCCGCTAGCCGTAGCTACGTCGAGTTTGAGAATTAATTTTGAGTTCGAAGCGGTCCAGCTACGCCTCTCACAGCAAATGAGACACATCCTCTTTAATATAACTGAGTCAATTCCAGTTAATTACAGAGGATGGGGTAAATTAACATCCAAAGATGTGCTGTTACCCGCTGTAGTCAGCTACAGTGTCTTCGAACTCGTGGAATCGTCCGATTCAAACATTGATATGTTTGGTCATAGTTGTGCTGATTGAGTTGAGTAGACTCAGTGAGTTTGGGAGGATCATTCATCAAGTTTTAAACTTTGGTTTTGGGTCTTTCTCTCCTTTGAATTATGTAGATTTGAAGTTTGAACAGTCAGTTTGATATGGATGGCCTTCTTTGAAACTCCCTAGATTTTTTTTTTAAAAAAATCATCCACATATGTGGGGCCTATAGGGAAGTTACCCCCTAAATCTCCCCCATTGGATTATCCTACAATTATTGAACCATGGTTTTTAATTGTCCATTTCCATTGGATGGGTAGGATCATTGATGGGTGAGACATCAAACTATCGATCATCCCTTAAACTAAAGGTGGGACCCACCCATCTCTTGCTGGGTGGAACAAAAAACTGGGTCCCACCTCCTTTTAATGTTTTCTCTACATTCATAAAATTGATACACATGCCAGCTATTGTTGTTGTTTAGATCTTTTGGCCTATTGTTAATCAATGGTTAGATTTTCTTTGCAGATCTCCTCCATGCTTTCACTTCTTTGCCAAAGGACCTAAATTTTATTCAACAAAGGAAGGAGTAAGGATTCTGTGAAATCATGAACTCTGTTTCTCTTATTCCCATGGTTAAAAGACTCGGTAACTCGGACAGACTGAGTCGGACTCGCTGAGTTAGGGCTGAAATAGCCCAACTCGCCCGAGTCAGGGGTGACTTGTGATAGCGGACCGGATCAAGTCCTACCAAGTCCAAGTTTACTAAGATGAGTCGCATTAGACTCGTCTATTGACGCCTTAAAACCATGCTTATTTATATCCAACAGTTATTTATGAAACTAATATCTGTTTTCGCCTGTGAATTTCAATTTGTGAAGGTATCGAATGACTAATCTGATAGTTGTCGACCGAAATCTCTACTCGTCGAAGAATACCCAAGTGCTCGATTCGAACGAAATACGATCAACGCCTGATGCCTTCAAGATCTTTGAAGGTAAGCTTCTAATGCACCAAGATCAATAATAGGGCGGTATTTCAAAATGTGGAGATAAAAACTTTTCAAAAGTTCGGACTATAAGATTAAATATATCCAAATTTCTAAAGAGGAAAAAAATCTTACAATTAAAATTTACCAGATTAAAGTTGTTTAGAAATTGTTATTTTATTGATACCGTTCTTCCTAATTTAGGAAGTCCTCACATTACTATACAAGATGGAGGAAAGTTGTGAGCCAAACACATTAATCCTTAGGCTGGATTTGGCGCATGGTATTAGATGGGATTAGGTGGGATGGAATTGCATTCGGTCCGGTGCCAATTCCACTCACTGTTTGGGAAGATTGGAAAAGCTTGGAATTAGATTAGATGGAATTGCATTCGGTCCGTGACAATTCCACTCAATATTAGTAAGTTGTGTAGGTCCCACCATGATGTGTGGGCTATATCCACACCGTCCACCTATTTTTCGAGATAATTTTAGAGCATGGGCGAAAAAGTCAGGTAGATCTAAAGCTCAAGTGGACCCTACCATAGAAAGCAGTGGGGACTGAATACCTACCATTGAAAACTTCTTTGGGGCCACATAAGTTTTGGATCTACCTCATTTTTAGGCCTATGCCATGTACTCTACCATTGTACAGTATTTTACATGTTGCACTACATTAGAATTTTATCATCCTACTTTATCCCATGCACTTGTATTTCATCAATTCCTTCCACTGTCACATACATCCACCAAACACCCAATGCCCATACAAATTAAGTGGTGGATCACCATATTATTACTAAGTATGATCAAAACCCTTTTCAGCATTTAAAACAAAAGTTTAATAGTTGAAAATATTTGCAAACATTTTAAAACCTTTCAAGTGATAGTCCTAGAGGTAAAATCACTTGATGAACATGTCTTTAAGGTCATGTTAGCTCACTTCGGACCTAATGGATGTGCTCAACTACACCCACTTTTAATGGCCACGTAATGATCTCGTTGGGCAAAAAGACCTTGAGCCATCACATTTCCTTAGGTCTAAGGATTAATTAGATCTATGACATCCTCAAGTCGATCATAATTCAGGCTTAATAAGCCTCTTAGCTTGGAAACTTGACCTCGATCCACTAATTTTAGGCTCTGTTGACAGACCTATTTGTAATTAACCATATGCATGATATATCCATCCTGAGTTATTAAGGTGGGCCCATCAGATCAACGGTGAGATCACTGAACCATGGCCCACCTGGGCTGACTGGGTGTCCTTAAATATTGTTGTATTCATGTAACAGGTTCTCCATGGACGATCCTGAGCAGGCCTTTCATGGAATACTGCTTGCATGGCTGGGATAACCTCCCAAGGAAGCTGCTCATGTATTTTACCAATGTGGCCCACCCTTTGGAAGCCTACTTCCAAACAGTCCTATGCAACTCACCTCAATTCCAAAACACCACTATCAGCAATTATCTGTGGTACATTGAGTTGGACACACCTCCACAGGTGGGCCCACATGCCCTCAGCATGGCCCACTATGATGTGATGGTAGGAAGTGGGGCCGCCTTCGCCCGCCCTTTCAAGGAAGGCGACATGGTGCTACAGAAGGTCGATGAGCACGTCCTAGGACGCCCGTCGGATGACGTGGTCCCCGGGAAGTGGTGTTTGGGCTGTTCGAAGGAAGGGGCGTGCTCGAAGTGGGGCGGCATAGATGTGGTGGAGCCAGGCCCATATGGGAAGAAGCTCAAACGGTTCGTGTCGAAGCTTGCTGCTGAGAGACTCCAATCAAGCCAGTGTAATTCGAACCGGTGAGGTGAATGGTTGCTGGTTCTGAAACTCGGTGCTTGGCATGTGACTCGTCCGAGTTGACTCAGCCAGGCGGTCGGGTCAAGGTGGTTGTAATAATACTAGAATGAATATTGAGAAGAAACATATGATCCAGTTCATCAGCACATATATAGATTCCTGACACGCTCTATTTCATGGATGTGGACCGCAAGGATTGATGATCTAAACCGTCCATGTGATGGCAATGCGATGGATGGTGGATGCCCTGTATAACTCTCACAAATTGAAGATCCCAACCGTTCGATTAGGCCTACAAATAAATAAAAATACTACACACACCTTCACCTATAAACTCAAAAACTTTTTTCTCATTTCCCACGTCAGACTAAAGTAAAAATAATTGCACTTTTTCATTTGAAAATTTTAAATTAATTTGATAGGAAAATGAAAATTTTAAATATATTTGATTTTTCAAAAACTAAATTTCAACTAGCATAAGGGTAATTTCGTTTTTTTATTTTTTATTTTAGAGTAAAATCTTATCTTGGAGCCAACAAAAAATTATTACCACATGTGAAATTGACCGTTTTAGAACGAAACTCTACAGGACTATATATTAAAACTCCCATTCCATAGGGTAAAATCTTTTTATTTTCTTATATCCAACTTAAGACTTAGTTCCAAGTACAAGCCATAATAAAAGCTTATGCCAAGCATGTTTAAAAATTGTTAGGTGAAATATACACTTCATCAGGCTCATTTGTGACAACAACACATTAACCAATCAAATCCCCCCTAAGTCTCAACACTGCTAAGCTACGTTGGTTGAGATCACCGTACATTTCAAAAGTGCTTTTCATGACCTAAATCTATCTATGTATTAGATGGACCCATCAAATCCCACCACATGCCAACACCAACGAGCTACATGAGGATCCCAGGGTAATATCCATTGATCTAATTACACATATATTTGTTTCACTCCATTGGCTAAGATCCCAGCGAGTCAGATGAGAATGTTATCATATTTCACTTCCGGATAAGATAGACCACTAAAGCTGACACGTGTTCAGTTTTAGGTTGGAAACGGATTGGCTACTCCCCCTGCCACCCACGATGATGTATGTGTTTCATCCATGCCGTTCATCTATTTTTACAGATCATTTTATGGTTTGATCCCAAAAATGAGAGGGATATAAATCTTAGGTGGACCACACCACAGGAAAACAATAGTGATTGGATATCCACTATTATAATCCTCCTAAGGCCCACTGTACTGTTTATTTGACATCCAATCTTTTGATTAGGTAATACAAACCTAGATGAAGGGAAAAAAACAAATATAAACTTGATCCAAAAATTTTATGAGCCCCAAAAAGTTTTTAGTGGTCGACATTCATTCAACACGGTTTCCTGTAATGTGGTCCACTTGAGATTGGGATATACCTCATTTTTTGTCTCATAGCCTAAAATGATCTAGAAAAATAAATAAACGGCATGGATGAAACACATACATCATGTTGGCCCCACAGAGCACCGACCACTCAGTCTGACGTGGCAGCTCCCACGCCGGGAGCGGATTGCCTGTTACCCGGGCACAGATGTATTAATGCCTGCCCGAGGCTGTGTGGGGCCATGGCCATGACAATCCACTCCGTCCATTTCTTTTGAAAGACCACAATAGATCAAGATTCTAAATATCAGTAAGATCCAAAACTCATGTGAGACATACCACACGAGGGATTGGATGCCTGGTAGTGACAGGAGTTTTGTATCCTGATGATATTTGTTTCTACAGGTTTATGGATGCCCACCATAAACCTATGAACGGTTTGGATGTCATATAAAAATCATGGTCAGCTGCAGAAAATTTTCAACGGTGGAGGTTTCTGTTCTCACTATTTCGTTGGTGTGGCCCACATGAGTTCTAAATATGCCTGAATTTTAAATCCTGGCCTATTGTGGCCTTTCAAAACAGATGGACGGAGTGGATTTTTCACGGACATCTCTGCAGGCCCCACACATCACAGGCAATCCGCTTCCTCCCCTGCCTGTCCACGTCACGCACAAATATCAAAGTATAGCCACATTCCGACATTCAATGTATTAGCTCGGCATGCAAACGTGCCAAACGATGCCACGTGTCCAGAACAGTGCGAGCTGCACTGAACTGCTGACACGTGTCGAGCATGAAAGAAAAAATCACATGAGTTGGTGGTCCACGACACATCCGGATCTGTGGCAACGACACAATACACTCCGTGAGAACATCCTCCACTAATTAATATATATATATATACACACACACACACTTCCACATTCATGCAGCTTTTGCGGTCCTTCGTGTACGTTGTACGGAGAGAGATGTGGACCGTCCAAATCTTGGGACATTTGGTCCAAAAAAATCTCACAGATGGATGATCTCAGCCATCTGATAACGAACATTTTATCTGGACCGCTTACTGTCTTCTTTCCAGGCCTCCACTTGTCAGCATCGATTGGATAGTTCCGATTACGACGTAACACCAGCTCAAAGTTCCACTCCCAATAAAATAACGGCCGTTAAAATGCACGTTATGATCTTTTTTACCCTTGCTTCCGGTAACGGATTAGGTGCGGACCTTACCGTGGGACCCACCTTAATGTATTTATTCTACATCCACACCGTTCATACGGTTTGAAATATCATTATAGGACATAAGCCCTAACCCTTGCTTGGTGGTAGGGGTGTACACAGTCGAGCTTGGCCCAAATCGACTCGGGTTACCACCGGCTGACCACAGCTTGAACTCAGCTCGGTTCAGCTCAGTCCTTAAGCCTGGCTAGTCAGCTTGACTTAGTTCGATCAGCATTTTCCCAGAAACAGGTATTTCATCAAACACTCAACCGCGGGCATAAAAGTCAAGATACAATGTTATTTGTTTCATATACATACTCTCCTCATCAGTAGCTGACACTTCCTTGAGTCATTTTATAAATACCTATTGAGCAACATCAATATCAAAATAATTGAGTCATTGAGCTAGTTCAATCCAAGTACGATTTAAGTCGGGTTCGATCTGAGTCGAGTCAAGTTCAGGCAAGCTCATACTCGGTTCAAAAATATTTTGAACTCCCGACTTGGCCCGAACTTAGTTTCAAACTGAATCAAGCTAAGCTAACTCGATTTTTTACAATCCTACACGGTGGTAGCGGACCTTACCATGAGGCCCACCTTACTATATATATATATATATATATATATATATATATATATATATATATATATATATATATATATATTCTATCCACACTGTTGATACATTTTGAAAGATCATTTTAGGACATGATCTCCAAAATAAAGAAGTTCCAAATCTCAGGTGAACCATCCCAAAGGAAACAATGGTGATTGAACATCCTACCACTGAAAATTCCTAAGGCTAAACTTAATGTTCCCGTAATGTTTATTTGCCATCCAAACCATTCATAAGGTCACAAATTAAACTGAATGAAGAGAACAAACAAATATAAGCTTCTAATTTTTTATAGCTCATTAATAGTCAATCATCACTGTTTCATATAGTCCACCTGAGATTTGGATCTTCTTCGTTTTTTGGCTCATACCCTAAAATGATCTTGAAAAATGGATGGACAATATGGATATAGAATAAATACATGAAGAGGGCCCTCATGATGGATGGTTCTTATGAGTAATTGGCCAACCACCCAATTCAAAGGAGAAGGATTGACTGGTTACGATTTTTCCATAAGTATATTCTTTTGGGACACGACCCATCTAAACCTGGTCTCTCGATTTGGACGGTTGGATTGACAAGCTTGCACCACTTGTACCGTAGATGGGCTTATTTATTTTGCCTCTCTAACAACCACATATTTCTTCTTCCGGACGTGTCACGCGATATTGGAACCACAGGAAGTTCGACGTCCGGAGACCATTGGTTTTCATGCAAGATGGCCCACACACTCCAAGGTGCGGGAAATAAAGTTCTTTTACTCTGGCATCAGTTTTTTTTTTTTTTTTTTTTTTTTTTTATGACTCACATACTCATGAAATCAGAATTTCACCACCTGCACCAGGTGCTGGGCAAGAGTAAGACTCAAATCAAATCGAACCGTCCAAATCCCGTGGCCCACTTTAGTTGGATCGCGAACCAAAGGGCCGAAGGTTATAACGGTCTAACTTCTTTATCGACGATAAATAGATCTCCAATGAACGGTGAAAATGAATAGTAGTCAATGATCTGTGGTTAGGATCGTCCAATCAATAATATTCCGGTTTCATGGCCTTATTTAGTGTCTGCCCCACAGATCGGACGGTCTAGTTTGGGCTATTTATATGAGAAATATCAAAATTTTGAGTTGAGAGGTATGAACGGTCATACTCTGCCAGAGCATCGAAGCGCTCTTACAACAATACATGAGAGTCGTGTTGTGTACTCTCTTCTCATTTTGCGTGAGAGAGAATCAATACGAAGAGATCAAGCAATCTAAATGTACTCAAAATGGAAGGTTCTGATTGCGTGAGGATATGAGGAACACGATCCTACCCTCCTTGTTGGACGGCTGGAATCAATCATCAAAACACATGGTATTTCAGAAGGAGAAACATGCAAACATGGGAGCCGCTGTAAGATACCGATCACCCATTCAGCGGGGCCACCGAATACATGTCAGAACCAGAAATCAAAGGGAGCGGATTAGGTGCGACCCTGACCCTGGGGCCCACCTTGATATATGTATTGTATATCCACACCGTCCATTCATTTTTTCAGCTCATTTTAGTATAGAAGCCCAAAATTTTAGCAGATCCAAATCATAGGTGGACCATACCATAAGAAACTGTGGTGAAGGACCATTAAAAATTTTTTGTGGGCCACAAAAGTTTTGGATCATGCGGATATTTGTTTTTTCCTTTATCCTTATTTATGTGGCCTTATCAACAGGTTGGATGGCAAATAAAATTACGGATATATTACGGTGGGCCCTAGTAAGTTTTTAACGGTCGCCGTACAATTACAACATTTTCTGTTGGCATGGTCTAGCTGACATTTGGATCCCTTTCATTTTTGCGCTCATATCCTAAAATGAGCTCCAAGACGGATGGACGGCGTGGATATACAGTACATACATCAAGGTGGTCTCATGGTCAGGGACGGAAGTGGATTGGCTGGTGTACCTCACACCACCTATATAGCTGCCGTAGGTAGAGCTGGGCACATCTGACCTGATCCGGTGGATCCGACCCGATTAGACTTGATCCGATCCATTCCGAACTGAACCGACGGCCTAGATCAGTGCGGATCGAGTAGGGACCCTTCAGATCCGACCGTCTTCGGATCGAGATCGAGTCGTGGTTAATTCGGACCGATCCGATCCGAAAACCCGATCCGAATGGAAGAACCGGAGCGATTCGATCCGGAGTGGTTCATATTGATACTTCTACTTTTTTCTTGTGGTATGGTCTACTTGAGCTTTGGATATGCATCAATTCTGGGTTCAACCACTAAAATTATATGGAAAAACAAATGCACAGCGTGGATAAACCACATGCATTCAAGGTGGGCCCCAATAGAGTTTACTCAGTACAATAAGAGGATTTGCCGGTGCACCACACAAAACTATATAGCATTAGCTAACTGTAGGTACGTGCCGTGCGAAGACGAGCACTGACGCTCCTCGAGCTTCGAGTTGTACGAACGGTGAGATCAAAGTTATATGGCCCTACAGTGATGTATTTATCATATCTACACCATTCATATATTTTTAGAGATCATAATAGAGCATTACCCAAAAAATGAATCATATCTAAAGATCATTTGGACCACATCGCAAATAGTAGCAAAGAATGATTTTCACCGTTAAACAATTCGTAGGGCCCACCATAACGTTTATTTTCCATCAAATCTGTTCATAAGGTCACAAAGACCTGAATTAAGAGGAAAAACAAATTTCAAATTGATCCAAAAAGGGTTTTAATGGTAGACGTTCAATCACTACTGCTTTTTAAAGTGTGGTTCCCTTGATAGTTAGATCTATCTTATTTTTCTTCTCAAGCCTTAAAACGAGCTCGCCAAATGGATGGACGGTTTAGATATAACACATACCCCATGATCAGACCCACATAACTTGCTAACGTTACACCACGCACGGTACTTTCGTGCACAACACGTGATAGCTGCTAGCGTGCTGTGTGCACGTCAACACAGTTGTACTCCTCGAGCTCCGAATTGTATGAACGGCTCAAATGAGATCCACATTACATGGGCCTCACAATGATGTATTTATTATATCCATACCGTTTATCCGTTTTTCGTGATAATTTTAAAGCATTTGCACAAAAAAATGAATCACATCTAAAGCTCAAATGGACCACAGCGAAAATAGCAACGAGGATAATGATTTTCACCATTAAAAAATTTGATCCGTACCCAATCCGATCCGACTCGGTTTCCCTGACCGAGTCAGACTCGGTTCGAGTCAGGCCAATCATGCAACGGATCGATTCAAGTCAAATGTCCCATACTCTGTCCTGAATCGGACTGGGTTCGAATTAGCCCAGGTAGCTTTTGGACCGAACCGAGTTAGACCCAAACTGATCCGACTCGGTCCGATGCCCAATTCTAACTGAAGGGACGTTCTCACGATGAGCACTGACGCACCTCGAGCTCACGGTTCAAAGGAGATCAAAGTTACATGGCCCCACGTTGATGTATTTATTATATCTACACCGTTCATCTATTTTTAGAGATAATTTTAGAACATTATCCAAAAAATGAATCATATCCAAAGATCATATGGACCACACCACAAATAGCAATAGAGATAATGATTTTCACCGTTAAAAACTTCGTAGGCCAGCATAAAGTTTATTTCCATCCAATCTGTTCATTAGGTTACAAAAACTTAAATGAAAGAGCAATTTTCTTTTTCCATATTTATCCAAAACTTCTGTGATCCCAAAAAGAGTTTCAATGGTAGACGTCAAATCCCCACCCACTGCTTTTTTGACTGTGGTACACTTCATACTTAGATCTGTCTTTTTTTTTTTTTTTATCAAGCCTTAAGATGAACTCGCCAAATCGATGAATGGATTGGCTTGAATATAACACACCTCGTAATTAGACCCACGGAACTTGCTGAGGTCAATACCACAAAACTGGCTAACGTCAACACAGCAGATATATAGCTGGTGTGAGGTACACCAGCCAATCCACTGCCGTATTTTGTTAAGGTGGGGCCGCACCTAATTCATTCATTAATTAGGCGGACCACAGCTTATATTGAACATGGACCGTTGGCGTTTTTCATGTGACTGTCCATCTCTTGTGCAACTATCATCATCTAATCAATAGATCGGGTCTACACATTTTGGGCCAGGGCATTTTCATCATGGCCCCCACTTGAGAACGGCCGAGATCTGGCGAAGCCTGATCTCCTATTACATTTGATCAATCTGGACCCTCCATGAGGTCCAAAATAGGCATTAGATCAATAGTGTTGTAAAATTAGACCATCAAGATTGTGTATGAAGAAACAGATCCAACCAGATCATCAGCTTTACTGGATGCATAAACGAACGGCTGAAAATGAGTTGATTGTACGAGGTATGAACACTTGGAAGTTTCTCAACACAGCTAGAACTACGCCTGGAACGCTAGACTATTCTCCTGGTGTGGGCCCCATGACTTGGACGGTTCAACTGCAGTTGCATGCATAATATACGACTGCAAGCGTACGAACCATAGCCAGCCACCAGACCACGAACTGTGTTATCAGTTGCTGCGACAACCTCCAACGTGGGTTAGGGGAGATGGATGAGAATCGTCCACCTAACGGGTCCCACATGGATGGACAGAAAGAATATCAAACCATCCTACCAATCGTACCCATTTGAAGAGTGGCCTTGAAAGATTCAAAATTCATAAAAAATAAAAAAAAATAAAAAAAAGAGGAAATTTATCAGGAAAATGGTGTCAGAATACTGTGGACCATCATCTCCTGGACCCATTAGATGAACAGTGCTGATTCATGCACACCAACCAACGTACAGTGTGAGAAAAAAAGAAACTACTGTGTATGCGGGTTTTCAAATGTGAGAAGTGTAACCCGTGTTTCTTTAATCCAGACCGTTGAACAGTTCTATCGCTTGGTTTTTGAACGATGGATTAGATTCGATGATCATAGCCACCAATTCTCGGATATTTTACATTTCTCTTATCAACTGTCTATTAATGGGCCGCGGATTAAAATAGTGAGATCGTATTTTGAGGAGAATTTTTCAGCATGGCGCGATACAACAGACCATTGATCTGGATCATACATGCATGGGCCCCACTTGTCAGAAAGAAAAACCGAACGTACAAACTACTCTTGCAATGTATCCAATATCCAAGAAAAAGAAAAAAAGAAAAAAACACCAACATTCCCATACCCTATCGTTATCAATTACAACGCATACACACGAGCGACTCGCACGTTCCCTGAGTGCAATCTCAGCCGTCAGAGCATTCGGCCCAACCTTCCACCTCCTCTTGGGATGACTTGTGGAGTTTTACGAACGGCGAGAGCTTGGTTTCGGCCAGTAGGATCAGCTTCGCTGGGACCCTCGAACACGCTTCTAGCTTCTTTAGCTGCCACGTGGACACGCCACGTCTCTCGCAGAGCTTGGCCGCGAACCAGAGCGACGATGCTAGGCAGACCCTGAAGGGCAAAGCCGTAAATTTCCTCAAGCAGATCCCAAACGCATGCAGGGCGAAACCCACACAGCAGCTGCTCTTGAACCCCAACCGCCTCGACCAAATTACCAAAATACCCTCCGCCTTGGCATCGACGTCCCCCTTCGTCTCCCTGACTGCTGCAGCCTTCGAGCCGCCGCCAACGGAAACCTCCGAGACCGAACCGGACCGGTCGGTTCTCCCGATCCGGCCGGTCCTCGACCGGCTCCCTCCGGCCTTTCTCATGTCCGTGAACGACTCCGCCGTTGAGATGCAGTCCGACGATGAGGAAGACAAGGAAGAGCAAGAACCGTCTTCCTCCGGTCCGCAGGACCGGCACACCGGCCGGATCGGGCGGGATCCGGCCCCCGAGACGCTATTCCCGTCGAACCCCTCGCACCTGCGGCAGACCGTCCGCCGCACGTGCCGCGCCACCAGGAAATTAGCCCCGTGGACGGTCGCGTCGCAGTCCCAGCAGAGGAAGGCCGAATCCGACTCGCAGTAGAGGTTCGCCTCTCTTCTGCAGAGCTCGCAAACCCTAGATTTCGATTTCATCTCTGCAAAGCCCTAAACCGTCTGTGGGAAGGGATGGAGGAGTTTAAATAAAAGGGAAAAGCAGAAAACCAGAGTGGTTTTGGAAAACCGATGCTGGTTTTAGAAGGGAGAGGTGGATAGGTGGCCTTGCTTTTACATAAGCTGTGGCCGCTCCTTTCTGTAGCGACTAACCCTGGCCACAAAACCTCCTCACGCTCGAAGGGCTGAAAAAATCGGGATTTTTTTAAATATTAATTTTGAATTGGTGTGGGGCCCACCAAGGTGTGAAAATATCTACTCCAGAGTAGGTGGGGCCCGCTGGGGTTGGGCAGTAGGGCGATTCTGTGGGGTGAGGAGAGGTCGACATGTGGCTGGTTTTTAGAGGAGGTTCTGTCTGTGACGGGGACGGCCGCGTGACGGCGTGAGCGGTGAGGGGGGGTTGCGCTTGGCGGAGGCGTCAGTGGAGTAGTTGGGTCGTGGCGGAAATAGGCATGGTGATTTCGTAAAATTACAAGTTTAGCCTTTGAGGTTGAGGAATGGAAGCATATGGGCCCACACATCACCGATCTGGCTGATGTGGGTACGTGTCGTGCGTAGACGAGCGGTGTCGCTCCTCGAGCTCTAAGTTGTACGAACAGTTCAAAGGAGATCAAAGTTACATGGCCCCCAAAATGATGTATTTATTATATCCACACCGTTCATCTATTTTGCAAGCTCATTTTAGAGTACAAACCAAAAAATGGTTCATATCTAAAGCTTTTATGGACCACACCAGAAATAACAGTGGACCATGATTCTCACCGTTACAACATTCCTAAGGGCCCACCATAACATTTATATTCCATCAAATCTATTCATAAGGTCATACAGACCTGAATGAAGAGGAAAAACAAATATAATATTGATCCAAAACTTCTGTGACCCAAAATAGATTTCAATGGTAGACGTTCAATCCCCCACTGCTTTTTGCAGTGTGGTCCAATTGATCTTTGGATCTGTCTTATTTTTTGGTTCAAGCCTTACAACGAGCTCTCCAAATGAAAGGACGGTTGGGATATAACACATACCTCATGATGGGACCCACAGAACTTGGTGACGTCAACACATCAGCCAGATCGGTGGTGTGTTGTACACCAGCAAGACCGCTTCCGATGCTTGGATGGCATAGCTGTCCATCAATCTCCAACACCTGATGTTTACTGCAAATAACAAAAATCAATTCAATCCAAAACCAGGGGTAGAATTTATGGCCGTTTGACACTTTAGAATGAGATGTAAATGAATTAATGTGTTTTGAAATCATTTTGTTTTGCTGTGAATTTAAGGTAACGGGACGACCCTCTGTTGGTGACTTGGTGTTGTTGTTGATTGGGTGATGTGGCAGTGGCGCCCAACGTTATGTATGTGTTCTATATCCACAGGTCCATCGGTTTTGCTAGCTCATTTATTGGCATAGAGCCAAAATGAAGCAAATCTAAAACTTAAGTGGACCACAATACAGGACTTCTTAGGGCCCATTGCAGTATTTATTGTCGGCTTTATCTAAAACTTTTGTGACCCCAGGAAGTTTCTAGTGGTGGGTGTTCAATCACCATTGTTTAATGTGGTGTGGTACTTTTGAGTTTCAAATTTGTTATATTTTTGAGTTCATACCTTAAAATAAGTCGAAAAATCAAATAGATGGCATGGATATTGTTGATGCAAGAATATGGCGACTCCAACTATGCCTCGATGGTTAGCTCCGAACCCTGTGAGTCTGCACAAGAGAAAGACAAAGGAAACCCTGGAAAGAGCAAGGGACCCTCCGATACTCAAGTCAGGCTAGGAATCTGGGTCTAAGTAGTGTAACTGGGGGTTTAGAGTGTCAAATGTTGCGTACCTGTTTCAATTGCTTCATCTCCTATTTATACCTGTGGATCAAAGGGAGCATGGTCATTAATCTCGACACGATCTCCTCCATCAAGCGGGCGCTACGCGTGCATTGATATCGACTGTTACCCTTATATCGTGCACCAGACAACTCTCCCGCATGTCTCATTGGGACTGATCTCTGAGTGTGATCTTCGGCCACGTTTACATTCGACCCAATCTCAGCCCATAGCCCTCCGAGCTCGTGAGCGGTTTTGTCTTGGTCGGATCTCAGATGACTTACGTCGACACCGAATCCTGGACTTCGGACCTCTACTCGTGAGTCGAGGATATAGTGCGATATCCTCCTCGAAGCCTAACATTAGTCACAACCCTCCGAGCTACTGGTCGAAGTCTGCGGGTTGGGCACATCTTGATTTCTTATAAGTTTCAAGTTGAAATCAAGGCTCAGGGGCCCAATCCAGGGCCGTAGTTCTTCGGATGAGAGTTCCATATCCAGGGTTGTAGTTTTTTGGATGGGAGTTCCAAACGTTGGTGTGCCCCACTCCGCCTCTCTTCCACAACCCTAGTTTTGGAACCGTAGTTCGGAAGCACGGTCGGCTCGGATGTAGTGCTATTACTCCGAGGCTCTGCTGGTCGGCTTCCCCAAGTCGGCCTTTGTTGGGTTCAGCTCAGATTTTCACATAACAGATATTGTTTACACATATTTTCGGTGCCTTAATGTGGATCAATGGAAGGTCACCACGTGTTGACACTATGTGAGTAGTATTGATGGAAATTTGATGTAGAGCGGGTCGCGGACAGTTTCATGGCCAAGATGGATCAAAAAAGGCCCGGTCGACGACAGAAGTGATCCGGACCGTCGGACCTTAGATCAGGCGTATCTCACAATCTGGAATGAGTTAGCTAACGTAAAATATATGATTTTGGGGTAGAACGAGCTACTTTAGCCAACCAACCCCGCAACGCCGGGTTGCGAGGCACGGAATTGCGAAAAACCCCTTGATCGATGGTCGTTTCCCTGCTTTAATTTCGTTTTTACTATAAATAGTAAGTTTTAGTTTGATTATAACTCTTCATCCGTCGGACTTTAGGAGTTGCGCCCAATGTGAAAAGAGCTTAGAATAATTAGGAGAACGGTTTGGTGAAGCCAAATAGGACACTTACTATTTTTGGCCGAAAACCTTGCGCACTAGTAGACATCACGACCTCTATAAATAGTAAGTTTACTATTTATAGTAAGTCATGATTCTAGGAGTTCTAGTTGTAGTTTGATTCTAATTTCTTTCCCATTGCTTGGTACCCCTATTTAAAGGGTTGTGAACTCGTTTTTATTCATTAATTAATCAGTTTCGAATTTTATTAGAATTTATTTCTATTTTCTGCTTTCTTTCCTCGTGGATTCGAGAAGTCTCTGTGAGGAGTCCTGAGAAGCCCTGTGGATTCGGAGTATTTATCCTCATTACGTTCATCCCTATGTCAATTGGTATCAAAGTGAGGATTCCTCTCGAGCCGATGGCAAACAACGAAGGTATGAATCAAAATCCTGTGGACGGTGATCTAGGGATTCGTTATCTTTCGGAAAGAATGGAAGCTTTCCACCGAGAGAGTCAGTTGACCATGCAAGGGCTGCAGGCAACCCTCGACCTTCTTGCGGATGCACTACTTCCGCCCCGAGCCCTAAGTGGTGCTCCACCACCTATAGTTGCTCCACCACCCATAGTTGTTGTACGACGCAACCTCGATTTTCGTAGAGCACTACCAGTGGCAAACCGTAGGGCTACACCAGATGATTCAAGTTCTAGCGACGAGGACCTTAATGAGGGTTTTGCCCGACGACCAATCCATGGAGGCGATTATCTAGATCGTGCTGAAAGAGACTATCGAGGTAAGGCTGAACTTCCTAGTTTTAATGGTTTATTACGTATAGAAGATTTTCTCGATTGGCTAGCCGAAGTAGAGAGATATTTTGATTATATGGACGTGCCAGATCATAAAAGGGTAAAATTGGTAGCGTTTAAGTTAAAATCTGGTGCTTCTGCATGGTGGGAACAATTACAACTCTCACGAGCCCGCCAGAACAAGGCGCCCATCTCATCATGGCCACGGATGAGACGTCTTCTTCGATCACGATTTCTCTCCAGTGATTATGAGCAGATATTATTCCAGCAATACTAAAATTGTTGACAAGGAAACTGAACTGTCACAGATTACATTAAAGAATTCCAGCGGTTGGCTACACGAAACAATTTGTCAGAATCTGAATCACATAAGGTAGCACGATTTATAGGTGAGTTGCGACCGACAATTCAGGACCGAGTTCAGATGTACCCAGTTGGGACCGTGGATGAAGCAGTTCAATTGGTGGGTAGGGTAGAAACACAACTTGCAAGAGTTCCTGCTCGTCCCTATCCTTTAACTCGACCTCCCATGACGGGTCCCACACAGGATCCAGTGCTGACACGAGGAAAAGATCCAGTAGGAGAACGTCCTCAACCTCCTACAACCGCAAACCGTGATACGGGGAGCAGCTCATCCAGACCTCAACGTGCAGTACCCACAACAGCGGGCCTGAGTAGGATTCCAAATCCTTATGCTTGGCCAAGGTCGAACAATTGTTATCGCTGTGGCCAGCCAGGCCACTTATCAAACACTTGTCCTCAATGTCTCGCAACACACTTGACTATAAATGAAGGGGGCATTGAAGATGAGGCCGCAGAAGAAGATCATGGCTATGACGAACATAAACAAACCACTGAAGAAATAGCAGGTAGCGATGAAATGACGGGTGAGGATCGTGACGAATTTCTAGTTGTGAGGCGATTATTGTATACCCCACGAAAGGAATTACATCCACAACGACACAATATATTTCGTACTTGGTGCACTGTCAACGGAAAGGTCTGTGATGTGATCATAGACAGTGGTAGTAGCAAGAACATTGTCTCAAGAGTGATGGTGGACAAGCTGCAGCTACCAATGATGAAACATCCTTCCCCGTACTCAATTGGTTGGATAAAAAAGGTGAATGAGACCAAGGTAACTGAACAATGCACTATCTCATTTTCAATTGGTAAAAATTATAAGGATCAGATACTTTATGACGTGGTTGACATGAAAGCTTGCCTTATGCTACTCGGTCGACCCTGGCAGTCAGACCATGATGCGACCCATCGGGGACGAGACAATGTCTACGTATTCGTCAAGGATAGTCGAAAAATAATCCTTGCCCCTATGGCACCAGAGAACCACCCTGAAGCTTCTAAAGTGGAGGGGAGTTCCCTCTTGACCATTAGGGATTTCATGAAGGAATTCAAGGAAACCGGCGAGGTGTACGCCGTAGTCGTGAAGGGCGAGGAAGAAGAACTCTTAAACATCCCTCCAAGTTTAAGACTGTTGCTAAACGAATTCAAAGAAGTCTGGCCTGAGGATTTACCTGATGGATTGCCCCCCATGAGGGACATCCAACATCACATAGACCTCGTCCCTGGGGCTAGCCTGCCCAACCGCCCTCATTATCGGATGAGTCCGAAGGAGTGCGAGATACTTTAGGGGCAGGTGGAGGAATTCATCTGTAAAGGTCTCTTGAGAGAGAGCATGAGCCCATGTGCCGTACCAGCATTATTAACGCTAAAAAAAAGATGAAGGCTGGCACATGTGTGTCGACAGCGGGATAATCAACAAAATTATCATTAAATATCGGTTCCCAATACCACGGTTGGACAACATGCTCGATATGCTAGAAGGGACCAATGTATTCTCTAAACTAGATCTGAGGAGCGGGTACCATTAGATTCGTATCCGACCTGGTGATGAGTGGAAAACAACATTCAAGACTAAGAAAGGGTTGTATGAGTGACTGGTCATGCCTTTCGGCTTATCGAACGCACCAAGTACTTTTATGCGTTTGATGAATCAAGTGCTAAAACTGTTTACTAGCCAATTTGTGGTAGTATATTTTGATGACATATTGATATATACCCAGGATAAGGCAGAGCATAGGAAACATCTCAGGCAGGCGCTACAGGTCCTACAAATTAACAAGTTGTACCTCAACTTGAAGAAGTGTAGTTTTTTAACTGACAGCCTGTTGTTCCTAGGGTTTGTTGTAACGTCCATAGGCATTCGTGTGGACGATGAAAATGTGCGAGCTATTAGGGAATGGCCGATCCCGAAGAACATTCATGAGGTGAGGAGTTTTCACGGGTTGACGACTTTTTATCGTCTATTTGTGCGAGATTTTAGCACCATAGTCGCGCCTATAACAGATTGCATGAAAAAAGGACTGTTCCAGTGGACCGATAAAGCTGACAAGAGCTTTCATGAGATTAAGCATCGTTTATCTACAACACCGATCTTGGTGCTTCCTAATTTTGACAAATTATTTGAAGTTGAGTGTGACGCTTCATACATCGGAATTGGGGGAGTATTATCACAAGAAGGCAGGCCGGTAGCCTTCTACAGTTAGAAGCTCAGCGAAGCCCAAAAGAAGTGGTCGACTTATGAGCTTGAGTTGTACGCAGTTGTTTAGGCGCCGTGACATTGGCGGCATTATCTGATTCAAAGAGAGTTTGTTCTTTACACTGACCATCAAGTATTAAAGTTTATTAATAGTCAGACTAACGTGAATCGTGTGCATGCTAGATGGGTTACGTTTTTACAGGAATTCACGTTCGTTCTCAAGCACAAGTCAGGGCAGCAGAACAAGGTGGCTGATGCACTTAGCCGTCGTGCATCACTACTTGTTACGATGAGTAACAAGGTGGTCGGCTTCGACTGTCTCAAGGAGCTGTATGCCGAGGATGAGGACTTCAAAGATTCTTGGGTGAAGTTCCAAGAAGTTCACCCCAATGACCTTCATATACAGGACGATTTTCTCTTCAAAGAGAATCGATTGTGCATCCCCTAAAGTTCTCTAAGGGAGCAGATTATTCAGGAGCTACATGGAGGTGGCCTCGGTGGACACCTTGGGCGAGATAAGACATGAGCTCTTGTGGAAGAGCGGTATTACTGGCTGCAATTAGTATGTGATGTGGGAAAAGCCGTACAGTGTTGTCATGTTTGTTAGACCTCCAAGGGACAATCTCAGAATACGGGCCTCTACACCTCGTTACCCGTGCCTGACGGTCCTTGGAAGGATTTATCAATGGACTTCATACTTGGTCTCCCACGAACACAACGCGGCATGGATTCGGTGTTCGTGGTGGTAGATCGTTTCTCCAAGATGACGCACTTTATCCCATACAAGAAGACCCTCGATGCAACACACGTGGTGAATCTATTCTTTAGGGAGGTCGTACGGCTATACAGGGTCCCCAAGACCATTACTTCTGATCGTGACACAAAGTTCATTAGCCACTTTTGGCGGACTTTGTGGACTTGATTCGATACACGACTTCAATTCAGCAGTGCTTACCACCCACAGACTGATGGGCAGACCGAAGTTGTGAATCGCACGTTGGAAAACCTCATTCGCTGTATTTCAGGAGAAAAACCGAAGCAGTGGAATTTGGCCTTGTCTCAAGCAGAGTTTGCGTTCAACAACATGGTGAACCGCTCGACAGGGAAATCACCGTTTCAGATTATCTATGGACGAGTGCCTCACCACACGCTTGACTTGGTCCCTCTGCCCAAGCACCCAGACACGAGCATTGCTGCAGAACATATGGCAGATAAAATCATGGGCATCCATGCGGAAGTGCAAACCAAGCTACATGCATCGAACGAGAAGTACAAGGAACAAGCAGACAAGCACTGACGACAAAAAGTGTTCGAGGTAGGCGATCGAGTTATGGTCCATCTGCGCAAAGAGAGATTTCCGATCGGGACGTACAACAAATTGAAAAATAAGAAGATTGGACTCATCCCAATCATTTGAAAGATCAATGACAACGCTTATGTTGTTGATCTTCCCGACGACATGGCGATCTCATGGACTTTCAACGTCGCGGACCTGACCGAGTATCATGAGCCAACGCAGGATGAGAACTCAAAGACGAGTTCTTTTGAAGTGGAGGGGACTGATGTAGAACAGGTCGCGGACAGTTTCATGGCCAAGATGGATTAGAAAAGGCCCGGTCGACGACAGAAGTGATCCGGACCGTCGGACCTTAGATCAGGCATATCTCACAATCCTGAATGAGTTAGCTGATGCAAAATATATGATTTTGGGGTAGAACAAGCTACTTTAGCCAACCAACCCAACAATGCTAGTAGACATCATGACCGTCTATAAATAGTAAGTTTACTATTTATAGTAAGTCGCAGATTCTAGGAGTTCTAGTTGTAGTTTGATTCTGATTTCTTTCCCATTGCTTGGTACCCCTATTTAAAGGGTTGTGAACTCATTTTTATTCATCAATTAATCAGTTTCGAATTTTATTAGAATTTATTTCTATTTTCTGCTTTCTTTCCTCGTGGAATCGAGAAGTCTCTATAAGGAGTCCAGAGAAGCTCCGTGGATTCGGAGTATTTATCCTCATCACGTTCATCCCTGTGTCAAAATCTTACTTGCACTCAAATATAGTTTCGGTTGATCTTCCTTCGTTGTTATGCATTCTCATTCTGTTATTAATGTGGCCTTACATATGTTTTTAAGAGAGAAAATTAGCACATGTCATGTGGCCATAATTAATGTGTTAATAAATGCGGCAGCGTGCCCGACACATCTATAAAAGACCGAATAAGAGAATCTTATCACAAATCTGGCTATAATACACTCAGTGACACCGTCTCTCTCAGTCCTTTCAAAATGAGATATCTTCCCAGAGACATTCGGAGGATTTGTGATATTTGAGAAGGTTTTGAATATCCGAAGATTGGACATTTACCCAAGCAAATCCAAATATGCTTCGCATCCAAAAAAGGAAAGAAGGGACATCAACCAAATCGGGTCTCAAGTCATACATTAATTGGAGTGAAGAGGATGGGAGAACTAGATGGAAGATCTAATCCGACCCATCTCTGATAACAGATCGGTATCAAGTGGATTATGTCCATCTATCCTCTTTAGTATGCCAAACCATTAAGGAACGGGACCCAAGGTTAAATGTAGGAGGTGGTTTGATCGGACCGTCCAACACCTTAATTGAAAGAAAAAAATGTAAGCCACTAGATAAATAGTCATGATCAATTTCAGGTCTAGGATCAACCTTAGAGGCTCTCCTGATTGATCCCGAATCCGATTAATGAGACATAAAGATCTCCCATCAAGCGATCAATTATGAAAAGAAGATTCGACAAGCCAATAGTTTCATATTTATCAAGAGATCTTCTTATCCAAAAATATGCGAAAGATACAGGATTAACAAGGAAACCCAACAACGGTTTTTTCGCCTCAACAAGCTATAAAAGAAGCACGCGAAGAAGAGTTCGATGCCCTGTAACAAATACATATATCTATTTTTCAAATTATTTTTCTTTCATTTTAGCATAGCATAACCTAGCTTTCGCATATGTTGTTATTATCGAGCATCCACCACTACAGTATTGTGAGATTAGATTAAATGTCCACAACCCTAAGTTGTTGAATCCCGATCAATTGAGTTTTTACTTACGCGATCACACCTATTTGGTCACATCCTGTTAATTATTCACCTTGATCATCTGTTCCGACAGACAGGTTAGGTATTTATCTTTTGTTTGCTTATTTTTATAGGTTTATTTCAATACTTTGTCAATTTTAATAAGCCACATATTCAATTAATGAAATCAACATTATTTAGTAAGTAACGATCAGATTTTTTTTTAGAATATAAAGTTTAAATTTTGATTTTAAATTTGGGATTGTGATAAAGATAACCGTCGATTTTGATTCTCTTATCTCTCTCATCCATCGTATATCTCTCTTTTTAAAGATTTCTCCTTCTTAATGGAGGAAATGTGTGAGAGAGAGAGAGAGAGTCCTACTTGAATAAAAAGAAACAAACGAAAAACCCTACGCACTAAAAGTGTGAGAGAGAGAGAGAGAATGAGAGCAAGAATGAGAGAGAGAGAGAGGGGAGGAGGAGGAGGAGGAGGAAACCTAAGCTAAGCTAATATAACGCCTTGAAATTTGGGGGTCGAGCAACAATCGACTTCCAAGTTCTCTGGGTGTCACTTATATCCTAAGCGTAGTAATTTTGTGTGTGATTCAATTGAAACGAGCAATAGAGGGATCAATGGAACATAAACCACAAACCACAACTAAGCTACTCGAATAAAAGCAGCTAGTAGTCTAACAGGAAATATCATATAAGTCGCACAAAGCGTCACTCGACAAAATATACATGTGAAATGTCCAAAAGAAATGGTATGCTAAATCCCCTCTCTCAACAACCCATCGCCAGCCTGTACGGTCTACAGAGATCCACCCATAAGCTGAAAGTAGGAAAGCTCCTCTTCATCGTCCATGTTCTCCCCGCCTAGCTCGTCGAGCTCTGCATCACCTGCATTTATTGAAGTGTCTAGTTGGTGTTTTAAAACACCGTCCCAGAGTGGGAGTGAGTGATTAACTCAGTGAATGTTATTAGTAAGGAGTTACACCAAATAACAATTCCATGATGATATTAATGAAAAGTGTATATTCACAAATCTCTAACTACTCTTGTTAATGCATATGCATGAATTATGGTATGATGCGTGACCTCACCGACGACACTCCCTCAAGCGACTTCATCTAACTTTCACACATGAAAAACGCTCCCTCATTGCGACCTCAACTGCCGAGTCATCAACCTAATTAATGCGATGCGACCATGAATGTGTTAGCTGAGTGTTTAGTTAATTCCGTTCATCCAGCAAACTTGGAAAAACTGTTACACCTCGGCGATATCAATGCCCTTAACCATATGTGAGGCCTGGGTCCCACGATCCTTGATCCCATCGGGTCCCTCACCCCCAATGAAAGCACATGAGTACTGGAAGGTGGGATTGCTCACGGTCATTACGGGGAGGCTCGTCACCCCAGCGTAGGCCGACAGCTTGGGCATAGTATCTCATTCCACCATGTCCGGCTCACGAGACTTGTGAATCATTTCTAACTGTTGTCAGTGGGCGTCCATGAGCGTGTGGTGTTTCAGGTTCCAAACAGGCATGAGCAAACATGGTTAACGAACATGGTTGGTTAGTCGGTGGACTAATCCGCCCAAATTCAGGCGAGCACGTAATGCACGGCATCGGGTGCAAGCATCCCACATAGTCCAACTACTGTCGTCCATTCGCGTCTACCCAAATCGATCAGTTTAGTCATAGGACGGCCTAACCGACGGGGCCGCCCTCACAATTTGTAGATCCTTGACCAACCCAGAGAATGGGCTACATTCCTTAACATTTCCAGATAGTCATGATTTATCCTCAATTACAAATGAAAATAAACATACATTCAATCAAGACATTGATTTCAGGATATCAAATGAATGCAAACTACTCCTAGTAGCGGAAATTAGACATGCAAGCATACGGTGTTGGATTTCCTAAGAAACTAAGAAGATCACAAGCCACTCACACTGTAGGAAAATTCAATTATGCAAGCAACAAGGAAGAGTATTCAGATAAAATCAAATGTAAGGATGAACATGCAGCATAGTTTTCAAGTCCAATCAAACTTTGGGGACTAATCTAACTTCAATTTATCATGGCATGCAAGTTAAGCAGACTATTAGAAGAGTTCCTAGACAATTTTTTCCTATAAATCGCACAGGCAGCATCCACAATTATTAACTTCATCTTAAAATTGGTGAGTGGCCACCTAAGGATAATGGTTCACACCTAAGGGTCGCTGAGAGCTTGCAGAGTCCTCATAGGGGTGCCGAACTCGTGGGTCAATGCATCGAGGTCCTGAGTCAATTGAATCTGCATGTTAGGACACATGCAAGGGTCTAGCTTACTAAAGAAAATCTGGGAGAAATTTGGGTGGTTACCTCTAAATTAGTGACAATTTGCTTCAATGGCTGTGGAGGTGTGGTCCGAAATAGCGGTTGTGGGGAAAGGGAGGGGGATTCTTCAAGGTTCCAACTCCCTTGGGTAACTTCCCCTTCTACACTCTCTTTCTCTCTTCTTCCTCTCTTCTTTCTCTCTTCTCTCTCTTCTCACTTTTGCTGCTGGGATTTGCTGTGGGAGTGAGAGAGAGAGAGAGTTAAGAGTCTTATATCTTGAATTTGGGCCAGATGACCTTGAGTTCTATTAATCTCTTTCAATAGCCCTGTGGGACCCACTTTCTGGCTGTTGGGGCTGGCCATCAAATTTATAGGATATGTGCCCCATGGTCCGATGAATGGTTGTACAAATTTTGACGGCAAACGGATGCGGGGTTTTATCATAATGGCCCGATTTGCGATCAACATCACCGTTACTCGATCAGGGACCAGATTTGACAGATAAGTGTAGGGAAATATCTTCAGCCTTCGATGTAAATTTGGAAGAAATCTGATGACTGAAATGCTCTGATTCCCTATTCTAAGAAAAGGGCCATTGATTTAAATTTTCAAATTTAGGCCAAGGCCAGGGCGAATCGCATTGGGCAAGTGCCGACTGGACGGAGTGAAATTGTCTGTTTCTAGGCAGCATCTTAGTTCGTAGTCCATGATGGACCACGAGCCCAGTAAGGCCCGCGGCCTTCCAAAGTTTTAGATTTTGTTGCCCTTCCTTGGGCATTGTATGGTCCGTACAGGCAGTTGCCAAGTACAATCAGGCAGATCGGCTTTACGGCTCGCTCTCAGTCCGAACATTATCGGACTCGACCGCATTAGTGGCATAACTTGGGCTAATTTTTTGGTGGTATACCTCACACGAACAGTCTAATTGTGCGGTCCTATAAAAATTCACATGTGGACGCCTTAGGACACTGTTCTGGTTGAGCCGAATGTTACAGCTAATCAGGTAGGTAATAGCAATATCTTATTTTCTCATTTTTCTTGTAACTCAAGTAAATTTGTACTGATCTATATGATGGACGGTTTGTATTTGTTGAATGTCCATCGTGTACATCTACATAGTGCGTGTAAAAATATCTAAACTACTGCACGCAAGGCTTTGGCCATTTGCATAAGGAATTGGTTTCTGTCATATGAACAATAATTGATTCAATATGTACTGTCTGTGGGCTTTTCGAGGTGAAAGTATGCAAAGATATCAAGAATTGAACCTATCTAATCATCCGACGGACCATACTGATCGACGGTGAATTGATTATTCTTCTTTTATTTTTAGTAATGTAAATTAGTTCTATCATATATATATATATATAATTAACGGTTCGGATTAATCGTACATTCAGTATATTGATGTGTTTGGCATACCCAATAAAAAGATATAATTCTCTGCCTAAGTGCTTTTGCGACTTGGCGCAGAGAATCAATAGATCCACACCGATCGTCTGATTTCTAAGGTCTAAATATGTTAGGACTCAAATTTTAGATTGATCCGATCATCTAATGGGCCACATCGATCAGAAGAAATCCTAAATAGTGAATCATGCATTGTATATCGTGTTAGGCCATCAAATGTAAGATCCGATCTAGACAGTCAATCCAATTTTTGGGATCAAACTACACTGATATCCAGAATATCATATTGATCTGACCGTCGGGTTGGCCGCACTGATCAGATATTCATTATTATCAAATCATGTAGTTTTGATTAATATAGACCATGGATGGTTCAAATCAACTAATCAATGGACCTCTCTCTTCATTGACTAAGAGAGGGCCAATAATTGGTTTAGATCTGTCCTACCAGCATAAATGGGTTATAAAAGATTAAATTAATAAAAATCTCCAATTTCTCAATTCGACTCATCAGAATCAGATTGAATCTAGTGACTTTCGATCGAAATTTCGATTAGTGTCGATTCAATCAATGAGGTCAAAATTTGTCCAAAGACTAACCGTTCGAATTCTCATTCGTAATGATTTGATTGATAGACTATATTTGAATTCTCATTTGTGTTGATTTGATCGATAGACTATATTTGAATTCTTATTTGTGTCGATTCAATCGATAGATCATATTCGAATTCTCATTTGTGTCGATTCAATTGATAGACCATATTTGAATTCTCATTTGTGTCGATTAAATCGATAGACCATATTTGAATTCTCATTCATATCGATTCAATCGACAGGTCGTTGATTCGATTAACAGACCATCAATTTAAGTCTATTCAATCAACAGTGCATCGACTAGATTAATAGTGCTATCAATCCGATCGACAAACAGCCGAACATATATGTTTAATTCTGAACTTGAATATTTGGATTAATGGATTATGTATACTTACAATTTCACATACATTGATTAGGTGTGTTTATATCGTTTATATACCACCAGTTATTGGTCAACCACTTTGATGTGATTAGTGAGTCTCAAATTAATTTTTGATGCTTACAAACCATTTGTTAAAGGTTTGGTCTGAAGGAGTTTAATTGGGCAATAAGTAATCTTTCGTGTAGATCCCGCTATGGGAAATTGATCATTCAAAGGTGGGCCCCATCATAAAAATTAATACGATAAGTAAATATGAGTTCATTTTTATGATTGTATTAGGAATTTATAATTTGATCTAATTTGCGTATCATACGAAATAATTTGCGTATCATACGAAATCATTATTATTAAATACATATAAGTGGCCCCGGCATGTTCCTCTCCATTAGACTTAAAATAGTTTTGATGTATGTGTTATATTCAATATGATGTTTATTATATTATTCGTTTATTTTGGTTTGTTAGAAACAACTTGATTTAATGCGATATAACTTATGCTTTGATTTGCTTAATTGAGAATTATAAGCTATTGATTTTGATCATTCTACATAAACCTGTGATTTGAATATTAGTTGATATATGTGATCCATTATGTACAATTATATAACCATATTCAGACATTCATCTATTGCATGAACACCACATGATCGAATTCCTGGGGAATCTTCCTAGATGTTGTACCTGGTGAAATCATTACCAAATGCGGGCCTTGTCCATGCCTACCTGTAAAACCCTGCATTTTGAGGGTCGAGCAAAACTCTACTCTCGAGATTCCGAACATCACTTATGTTTTGGGGAAGCCAATATCCTAATTACTTTCACGTTGGGCATTTGAGCATGCATAGAATTATACTAAACAATATATCATACTCCAGGTTTAATGTAATTAACGAAGATATGTAAATCAAAAAACACACACACATAAACATATATATATATATATATATATATATATATATCGTGAAGTTTCTTTTAGAGTATGAGTCCATAGCTGGGTTTAATATATATAGATACAATTTTAAAATAATAAACAAAATGTGGTAACGTAACATCTAATGAAGCCTATATGTCCACCACTCCCTACCCAGAGGTA
This sequence comes from Magnolia changhungtana, assembly GCA_030180095.1. Classification (NCBI taxonomy): domain Eukaryota; kingdom Viridiplantae; phylum Streptophyta; class Magnoliopsida; order Magnoliales; family Magnoliaceae; genus Magnolia; species Magnolia changhungtana. The sequence continues at coordinate 7,218,315 of JASAUF010000630.1, read as the reverse complement.
CATGGCCTACATCGGCCCATCCAAGAGCTGAAAATAGGAGAATTCATCCTCCTCATCCATGAATGCCTGCTCCAGTGTATCGGCATCAATGGTACCTTCATCTACACTGGCGTCTAGTTGGTGTTTTAAAACACCGTTCTAGGAGTGGGAGTGAATGATCAACTTAGTGGTTCCATAAAGCAAAGGTTACACATGTTATCAAGTCAATCAATACAGTAATGATAAGGCAATGTAAAATAATCAGTTCCTAACTACACTTCTTAATGCGAGAATGGGGTTTATGTAATGATATATGCTCTCACCCATCGACACTCCCTCAACACGCGACTCCGACCACCTGTTTCGCACATGCTAACACTTCTTCAACATGCAACTCCAACACCTGTTTCGCCACATTCTAAACTAATGTAATGCGGTGCATGATCATGTTAGCCGAGTGGTTAATTATGCCTATTCATCCAGTAATTTGGGGAAGCTAGGATACCTACCTTTTAAACATCGATCCCAACCGAATAATTACGCATGTGTTCTTGATCCGTCTAGGTTCATCACTCCTATATAAATACATACGATATGCAAGTTGTAAAAAGTGATGCTCATGGTCACTATGGAGAGGTTCGTCGTCCTAGCGTAGGTCGATAGCACGGACACGGTGTCCCATACTACCATGCCCGGCTCACGAGTCTTGAGGATCATGGTACAATGGTTAATGAAGGATCTTTACAATAGTGATGGGGGTACCTTAGATTCAAGTAATTATGCTTATACATGGTGAATATACAATAGGTCAATTGGTTCTTTGGGCATTTTCGATTGGTACAGGTGCATACTAACTTAACTGGCATGGAGCGCGTGAGTGCCCTGCGTGGCCTAGCCACTGTCGATAGTAAATGTCCGTCACGTATCGTTCGAATTTATCCAGGGAGGCTAACCTAATTCGGCCACCAAAATGTGAAATTTACCGGTTACTTGGACTACTCTCGTAGTCCTATTCCTATTCAAATCATGTTAACAAACATTTATAACACATGGGTTAACGTTTAATAATCAAATTTTAATAAACTACTCATTTAGGCATTTCATTGAACACATAAACTACATTACACTACAATTTGCAATTCATCAATTCATTAAATAGAGATATAAGTATACCTAAGACAACAAGAAACTCAACATTAACAATCATAAATCATTAACTGGAATGAAAGCATTGATAAATCGCAACCTAAGAACTTATAGTACGCACCTTTTGGTAGCACGCCCAACTCGGACTCGCTCCTAGGAATATATTTCTAAGGAAGAATCGTTAGCCGCCTAAACGAGCACACGGGTTAGTTAGGGTTGGAGAAAGCCCATTTGAAGTCCTACATTTATAAGAAAGTTTGTACTCTTTACCCTATGTTGTAGTCGGAGAGGTTCCGGTAGCGCAAATGGTGTTAGTTAGGCTTGTGAGTCAACGGAAGAGAATCACCCTTCATAGCAAGCACCGCTTCAATCTCTCTTCCTTATCTTTCTCTTTTCTCTTCTCTTTCTTACTTTAGGGTTCCCAAATGTGTATTTGGAGGAAATAGGGTGAATTGGAGCTATTTATAACTCTAGACGGTATGTAAATGGCCCTAGGGCCACCTTAGTTGATACTTATACCCTATGGGCCACCAGGAGGGCCCATAGGCTCATCTATGCCATGTGGTAGGTTTCTTATAAATGGATCAACGGTAAGACACAGTGTCGGTGTGATCGGATAAGCTGATCGGCCGTGGGAAGCCTGTGTTCGATTAATGGTCGGTAATACTCAACTGGGGTCGCGGTTATATGGATGTGTGTAGAGAATTATCCTTATCCTACGTGTGAAGTTTGGTCATAAATAGGCTGTCCGAAGCTCTCAACATTGTGCAAGAGTGGATGATCTAATTCACTTAAGTTTTAGTTTCTTCTTTTAGGGCATTCACGCCTCTCATGCACCCGTCCTTTGGCTCAAGTTGAGCAGTCCTGAACACCATTCAGGCTTGACTCCTGCGATGGTTGTCGAGCCTAGTAAGACAAACATTGCTCTATAGTTTCAAGGCTAGCAGACCCCCAATGTGCGGTCTGGGTCATTTTCAGAGTTTCAGGGTACTCCCGAGAGGGGCGGGCCCTCGGGTTTTCGGATAGTGATGCGCTAGTGCACTTGTGATCCTGGAATATATTTATTGGTAGGAATGGTGGCCTGAACTTAATTTCTCTAATGTTAGGTACTGACGCACACCTAGTCGTAGCTAGCTGATCGAGTATGGCCCTCAGGCGGTCCTATCCATGGTTGAACTTGGGTCTCAGTACGGACTTTTCCAGGGCGTTACAATACCATATTGGTGGAAGCCTATCCAAGAGATGGATGTGAGCCTTGCTTATGCTTACCAAATAGGAAAAAGCCTGCTAAACGCAGATTCGATTTGACGGTTATCCAACTCAAGCAAGTGGACAATTAACTCATTTGATGTATTCATGCATTTACACTTTTACACGGCATTTATGCATACATTCATTTCCTACATTTATATGGTTTGGATGATCATTAGTGTACTTTTGTATGTTGTTCTATCTTAATTTTGATACGATGAACCATGTCGAAAATTCTCACCAAGTTTGGCCTACTTACCCTCTATTGATGAAAAATCATACATATGTGACAGAGGTAGAACCTTTGACATAAGAATAGGAGGATGTAGCCGAGCCAATGAAGGATTTAGGGACATGTGGCCTTACCTAACGAAAGAAGAATTGGCCACTTTGGAACAATCTTAATTATTCATTTTAGAATCATCTGCTATTCTTGGAATTAGTTTTGATTTTATACATGTTGCTTGAGACAATGACATAGATTTTATGATTTAGGGCATGTATATGATGTTACCATTATTTAATTTAAATGTTAAATTTAGACATGTGAATAAGACTCCAAATGGGTGGGTCCTTAAATGAACTCTTGATAGTTGATTTGAATGGATGTTGGTTTTCCGATGTATGATATGTGATTGTAATTGTATGGAACTCGGATTCTACATTAACATTAATATAATATTTGTCTCTGCTTAAATATACTAAGTACACTTAGTATACAAGTTGCGACATGGATCTCGAGTCTGAGATGCACGCTCGATACTCGAAATTCAGGTCATGACATAGCTATTTTTATTTATTTGGTCATCTTCATTCTTATAAGAAGTATATTATGAATCTACTGGTGAAAGAACAAGTCCTTAAATACAAGATAAAAAAATAATCCATTCGGAAGGCCTAACCATTATCATTTCACAAGTTGCCCTGATTTACTGATCACAACCGATGGCTCAAAGTATAGTTAGATCATGTGTCCAGTCTCCAATCAGTCTAACGCAACACTAGGGCACCAGCCTTCAATCAAACATTGAGTTGAGTCGACTATGACATGCCCGCATATCATACTCACACGCAAAATCAGAATGCAGGCTCTTTTTCACGTATGCAACCTTATTTGATTAATTTGTAAGCAACAAATATAAAACAAGTGTTGGGGGCCTTGCACAAAACCTTATGATCTAGCCCTCCAGAACAAACCAGAATTATGGATAATAAAGCAATGAAAACAATCAATGCATCAATCACACACCACACAAGAGATTTTTACGTGGAAAACCCTCAAAGAGTTAAAAACCACGTAACCTCGTCCTGATCAACAATCCACTATGAAGTAGAACGTTACAACCTTCTTCACTCACGCAGGAGTGGATAAACAATAAGAGAAATAGAGAAAACGGAGAGATCTAACTGATTACGAGGACATAGAAGCGTTGAGATATAGATTGCACAATAGATAACCTCCACGAGTAGAACCTCCCTTCTACAAGCTTCCTTTCTCTCTTCCTCTCTCTCTCACACCTTTTGATAGCCCTAAACCCTTTAGCAAATCCCTTGTAAAGCTTTAGGAAACTCTCTTGCATTCCTAGAAAAACCCTAGGCAACCCCTTTTATAGTTTAGGAAACTTCCCTTTCGCATCCCGGTTGTGAAAGGACTCAAATCCGCAGTTTCACGCAAAATCGCGGAACAAATTGCGTAACCTTCGACTAGTCGAAGCCTGTCCATTGCCAGTCGAAGCCCACCTTTGACTGGTCCTGGAATTCCAGGACTGGTCTTAGCCTCCGAGAAAAAACAGCACGAGCTTGCTGGACTTTGAGTCATGCCAGGGCTCGAACTTACGACCGGTCAAGCGGGGCTCAGGACCGGTCAAAGATGGGGAAAAAGGTCCATCAAATCTCTCCCCTTTTGACCCAGGAGGGATCCACCTTCTTTAAGCCAGCCAGGTTTATACAAACCTCAAACTTGCCCTTGAGCAAAGCCTTGGTCATCATGTCTGACCCATTATCGTCCGTGTGGCCTTCTCAAGCTGTAACACCTTCTGTTCTAAAGTATCCCTGATCCAGTGATACTGAATCTCTATGTGCTTCGACTTGGAATGCTGACTTGGATTCTTGCTCAAGTGTATAGTACTCTGACTATCGCAATAGACCACGTGCTCATCCTGCTTCAGGCTAAGTTTTGTAGGAACCTCTTCATCCAAAGCATCTCTTTACATGCCTCTCGTAGTAGATCGCAATGTACTTCACCTCGTCGTCGTCGACAATGCTACGACCTTTACAGCTTGCTTTGCCAGAGACCGCTCCCCCGCAAACGTGAACATGAACCCCGATGTAGGCTTCCTGTAGTCTATGTCACCCGCCATATCTGCATCTGTGTAGCCCTCTAACACAGGTTTACCGTCACCATAGCATAAGCTCAACCTGGATGAGTCTCTTAGATACCGCAGTATCCACTTTACCGCTGCCCAATGCTCTTTGCCAGGATTGACAAGATACCTACCACCGGGCGTGTACACACCATAGCATACATCAAAATTCCTACAGCTGACGCGTAGGGTATCTTCTGCATCTCTTCCACCTTTGCCTTCATCTTGGGACACTGCCTGTCGCTCAATCTGAAGTGACCATCTAGTGGACTACTGACCGGCTTTGATGTATTCATATTGAACCGCTCTAGGACTTTCTCAATATACCATTCTTGTGACAGTCAGAGCTTCCTGCTGCTTCTGTCACAATTTATCTTCATTCCTAGGATCTATCTAGCCGGGCCCAACTCTTTCATCGCAAAAGACTTGCCCAACTCCTGTTTCAGTCTGTCGATCTTCTTAATATCTTTTCCTATGATGAGCATGTCATCAAAGAATAAGAGCAGTACTAGGAAATTACCATCTGAGAACTTGCGCGTGATCACACAGTGGTCCAACTCCGTTCTGTCATACCCATGTTTCAACATAAATGAGTCAAACTTCTCGTACCATTGCCGTGGAGCCTGTTTCAGCCCATACAAGCTCTTCCTCAGCCTACACACCATATGCTCTTTGCCCTTGACTTCGAACCCCTCTGGTTGGTGCATGTAGATCTCTTCTTCTAGGTCACCATGGAGAAAGGCGCTTTAACATCTAACACTTTATCTCCAGATTCATGCTAGCCGCCTACCCAAGCAACACCCGTATGGATGTCATCTTCACCACTGGTGAGAATATCTCCTCGAAGTCTATGCCTTTCCTCTGACCAAAACCTTTCACCACAAGTCTGGCCTTGAACCTCGTCTGTGAATTCTTCTGCTCAATCTTTTTTCTGAACACCCACTTGTTGCTTAAAGCTTTCTTGCCTTTAGGCAATTTCACCATATCATAGGTGTGGCTCTTATGCAAGGATTCCATCTCCTCTTGCATAGCTTTCAACCACTCCCCCTTATGCTCGTCGGCTAGTGCCTCAAAATAATCTTCTGTCTCTCCTCCATCAGTCAACATAATATACTCATGTGGCGAGTACCTCTTGGATGGCTGTCTGTCCCTAGATGACCTCCTCACCTGTGGCTCAACAGGTGGATCAAGTGGGGGTTGCTCCCTTAGTTCATCTTATAAAGGAACTCCCTCGTCCTCTACACCTTGCTGTACTCCCCTGTCATCAGGCACCACGGGAGGAGTAACCGGATCCATGTCCTCAAGCTCACCTCAACTAAGCTGGTTCTTCTTTGGCTTACCAATGTCTTCTATACACTGATCTTCAAAGAAAATCACATCTCTGCTCTTGACGAGCTTCCTCTCGGTCAGATCCCACAACCTGTAACCGAATTTTTCATCACCGTACCCTAAGAACACACACTGCCTGATCTTCATATCGAGCTTGGACCTCTCGTCCTTTGGTATGTGAACGGATGCTCTACATCCAAACACCCTGAGATGACTGTACGATGGATCATGTCCAGTCCACACATTTTCAAGTACTTCTCCATTCAACGAGGCTGATGGAGACCTGTTTATCAAATACACCGCTGTGTGCATTGCTTCTCCCCAGAACGTCTTGGGCAATTTCGCATGGGATAACATGCATCTGATTCTCTCAACAATGGTGCGATTCATTTGCTCAGCTACACCATTATGCTGGGGGGTCTTGGGAACCGTCTGTTCATGTCGTATACCCAGGGACTTACAGTACTCATAAAAGTCCCCAATGTATTCACCACCATTATCGATGCATTCATGATCTACTGTCTCTCTCGACCATAGCATGAAACAATTTAAACACACCAAAGACCTCGTCCTTAGATTTCAAAGCATAAACCCAAACCCTCCTAGATGCATCATCTATAAAAGTAACAAAATACAATGCCCCACCCAAGATTTTTGTCCTCATAGGACTACAAACATCAGAATAAACCAAATCTAATGCATGCACTTTATTAACATGAGAAGCAATTTTAACAAATGAAACTCTATGTTGTTTCCCTGATAAACAATCAAGACAGGTTTTGAGAGGTGTACCTATCATGTTTGGAAGGAGCCGCTTCTTTGTTAGTACCTGAAGCCCTTTTTCACTTATGTGGCTTATGTTACATGTCATTCTTCCGCCGCGTTCAACCCACCCTTGCACATACGACACTTGCCTTGTACAGGTGCAAGACTTCTTCCCTCCGCCACGATCATCGATGAGCTTCCATCGCCCACCAAGAACCGGCTTTCATAGCCATCATCATCCAACCTTCCCGAACATCAAGTTAAGGCGAAGGTCCGGGATATGTCTCACATTCCTAAGAACCAATTTAAATATCACCGACTCCCACGATCTTTGATACGCCGAATTTCCCATCTTCACAAATTCCATAGTACCGACTTGAACTTGTGAAGAAGTCCCTGTGTGGAGTCGTATGAAAAGAAGCTCCCGAGTCAACCACCCAGTCGGTGTCTTGACTCGTAGCCGTGAGACATACATCATGATCTGCAGAAAGAATAACTACAACGTCGCCATCTGAAGCGACCATAGTGGAATCTGATTCATCTTCCTTCCCTTTTCCTTTCTTGTCATTTTTCTTATCACGACATTCAATCTTGCCACAATTCCAGCATTCAACATCTTTTCTGTTACTCGACTTGCATCTTGATTTATCTTGGGCCTTCCCGCCCTTCCTGTTGTTTCCTCTCCCCCGTTCCTGTGTCACAAGGGCCTCTTACTGAGTAGACCCTTGAGACTTCCTCCTTGTCTCTTAATTGACGAGACAGCTAGTTACCTGTTCCATGGATATCTTTCCGTCTGGCGTGGAGTTACTTAGAGACACCACTAATGTCTCCCAACTGTCAGGCAATGAACTAAGCAATAGTAAAGCCTGCAATTCATCATCCAGGGCCATCTTCATAGAGGTGAGTTGGTTCACTATATTGCTGACCTCATTCATGTGATCGGCCACAGAACCATCATCCTTAAATTTGAGATTCACAAGTCACCTTATCAAAATTTTTTTTATTACCGGCTGTCTTCCTCTTATACAGCCCTTGTAATTTCAGCCATAGGCTAGCGGCTGAGGTTTCCGTAGACACATGGTGGAACACAGAATCGTCCAACCATTGTCTAATAAACCCCACCGCCTTTCGGTCTATCTTCTTCCAATCATCATCAGTCATATCCTTGGATTTTGCTGATATGCCTAAAATTGGAGAATATAGGTCCTTGCAATAAAGCAAGTCCTCCATCTTAGCCTTCCAAATGGTCCAATTGAGGCGATCATCCTTGATGAGCCACCTTCCATAATTCCAAATCGATCCTACCCGTTCAATGAACTTAGTTTTGATACCACTTTGTTGGGGGCCTTGCACAAAACCTTAGGATCTAGCCCTCCAAAACAAACTAAAATTATGGATAATAAAGCAACCAATCAATGCATCACCACACACCACCACAAAGAGATTTTTAAGTGGAAAACCCTCAAAGAGGTAAAACCACGGGACCTCGTCCGCATCAACAATCCACTATGAAGTAGAGTCTAACGTTACAACCTTCTTCACTCACGCAGAGTGGATAAACAATAAGAGAAATAGAGAAAACGGAGAGATCTAACCGATTACGAGGACATAGAAGTCTTTGAGATATAGATTGCACACCTCCACGAGCGAACCTCCCTTCTATAAGTCCTCTCTCTCTTCCTCTCTCTCTCTCACCTGATAGCCCTAAACCCTTTAAAATCCCTTGTAAAGCTTTAGCTTGCATTCCTAGAAAAACCCTAGGCAACCCCTTTTATAGTTTAGGAAACTTCCTTTCGCATCCCTACAAAATGACTCAAATCAAGCAGCCGCGCAAAATCGCGGAACAAACTTCGTAACCTTCGACTAGTCGAAGCCTGTCCACGCCGGTCGGAGCCCACCTTCGACCGGTCCTAGGAATTTCAGGACTGGTCTTAGCCTCCGAGAAAAAACAGCACGAACTCTGCTTGACTTTGAGTCGTGCCAGGGCTCGAACCTACGATCGGTCGAGCGCCTCCCACGACCGATCGAGCGGGGCTCAGGACCGGTCGAAGACGGGGAAAAAACCCCATCAACAAGTAGATGAATGTGAAACTTATAGAGTCAACACATCACGACACCCCCACTGGAGGTGACCGGATCTCAGCCCGGGCAATTGGTGCCACATGGTTTGTTGGCCTCCTGTTTTGAAGCGAGGAAAGTCACTCAAGTAACACAAGTGCACTAGACTATTAATTTGCTATGTAGTTAGTACTTAGCATGTTGATGATATCCCAAATCACAGTTATAAAATTATTCAAACTGTCCAAACATTAATCATCTAGATTGCCAGTGAAAGGCTTGTTTGGTTCATGGGATTAAATGGTATTGAATTGTATTACATAGGATTAACAACATTATTGAATAATGATTACATGTCTGGAAATACCATGTTATTTTAGCCTCAAATTTTCATGTTTAAGATAAAATTCTTGCTTAGGGGGAAATAATATATTAAGCAAAATTTCATTTAGTGGACTGTGAGATTATAACCAACCAACCAAATTCACAACGATTTCAGTCACTTGTATACATATATAACCATGATGTTACATGTAAATGGTGCATATGTATGCGGCATGAATAAAATGTGTATCAATCCGGGGCATGGTTACATGGTTAGTGAATTTCAAAATTCATGAAAATTCTGTGTGACCAAATGCAGTTCCATCCCACATAATCTCAACCTTTCCCATCCTTTCTAACTGTATCTTCTCTGTCGAACATATATGTGAGGCCCACCTTCCAATAAAATAAAAGTGAACTGTGGTACGAAGCATTAGAACCGAGATCCAACACAGCGAACGGACAAGATGTCATAAATGTGCTAAGGCCTTGCAGATATGATGCGAAGAAAAATCTTCAATAGCAAGCGAGCATGTCTCGTGATTGGGAACATAGATTGCCAACTTCATTCCATTTCACTCCATCCGCGTGATCCGAACTGCCAAAAACTCGCACCGGTCATACGTGGCGCGTTGCCTGTCACACGTTCTTCGCCGATGCCTCGTGTCCACGTGGCAGATCTGATGGCTGGCGAGATTTGTGTGGTCGCTGTTTGGGAAAGTGTAGCTACCACAGAGGAGATACGCATTCCTGTCTTGGTTTGGGCTCTTCCCCCGCCAGTTCCGAGCTAGGGACAGGCGGAGGCTCTGAGGGCGACTGAGGTCCACCGTGATGTTTTAATTTCATCCAAGCCGTAAATCCATTTTTACATATCATTTTAGACTACTGTATAAAAAAATAAGACAGATCTAATACTCAAGTGTACCACACCACAGGAAGCAGCGGTGCTACGGATGCCCACCGTTGAAACCTTCTTATGGTCCACCGTGTTTTTTATTTGCCATAAAACCTGTTGATACGGTCATATACACCTGGGTGAATTGAAAAAACAAATATCACCATGATATAAAACTTCTGTGGTTCCTAAGAATTTTTCAACGGTAGGAATCTAATCCCCACCTTGTGGTCCACTTAAGCCTTTGATATTCTCATTTCTATCTTAATAATTTAAAATGATATGGAAAAGTGGATGGACGGTGTGGATAACATTCAAACGTCACGGTGGACTGTAAGTTACCTTCAGAGCGTCTCCACGTCATCGTTAGTGGCTCTGATGACCATTCAGATTCCGTGGAGGGAAATGCACGCAAGATTAGATATTCCTTATTTAAAATGACGAATATGCCCCTCAACATTTATCCATCCAACATGTCACGTGTGTATGATGGACGCGGATTAGATACTGACAGGGTGAGTAGCGAGTCGGCTTAAGAAGTGACGTCACTAAGTTCTGTGGCTCCTATATGATGTATGTGTTACATCCACACCGTCCATTCATTTTGAGTTATCGTTTTGAGTCATGATTCAAAAAATGAGGCAGATAAAAATCTTTAATGGACCCCACCGCAGAAAACAATGGGGAGAGTGATTCTCACCGTTGAAATTATCCTAAGGCCCACCTTAATATTTAAGATATGAAAGGATAGAAAACACAAATATCAGCTTGATTTAAAACTTTTGTGGCCCTAAGAGGTTTTTAACAGTGGGCGTTACTGTCCCCACGGTTTTCTACGCTGGTGTCCACTCTAGCTTTGGATTTAACTCATTTTTTTTGGATATTGCTCTAGAATGATCTCACCGAAGGAAGGTGTGGATACAAAGCATACATCATGGTGGGCCCATGAAACTTGGTGACGTCACTTCTCGCTCCTCAGCCTTTCAGTAGCTAATTAATATCCAATCCGATGAAAAGGTGGGCCACACATCTAAGTACGATTTTTATTTATTGTTCATTAACTATCGAACTTGTTGGATGTGCGGCCCATATCATTCGACTTTTGCCACGTGTTCAGCAACCAATGGAAGCGGATTGCGTACTACCCACGCCCGTCTCTAGCCGGTAACGAGCCTCGCTACTCCCCCTGTCACCAGCCAATGGCTGGTGGTCGGTGCTATGTGGACCCCACCTGTGTTTCATCCATGCCTTTCATATATTTTTCTAGATCATTTTAGGTATGTGATAAAAAATGAGGTATATCCCAATCTCAAGTGGATCACATTACAGGAAACAATTTTGAATGAACATCCACCATTAAAAAAGATTTGGGGACTTTAAAAGTTTGGGATCAAGATGATATTTGTTTATTTCCTTCATTTAGGTATGTATGACCTAATCAACAGATTGGATGTCAAATAAACAGTACAGTGGGCCTTAGAAGGATTTTAATGGTGGATATTCAATCACTATTGTTTTCCTATGGTGTGATCCACATGAGATTTATATTCCTCTCATTTTTGAGATCAAGCCATAAAATGATCTGTAAAAATGGATGAACGGCATGGATGAAACACATACATCATGATGGGCCCATAGAGCACAACCACCAAGCTAGGGGCAGGGGGAGTAGCCAATCCGTTTCCGTCAGCCCCATCATGATGTATGTGTCATACTCATATACACACTATACATCCATTCATATGGAGAGAGCAAATCCAAAGTTCAAGTTAACCCCACTACAGAAAACAGTGGGAATAGTGACCCCACCGTTGAAACTTTATAGGCCTAACAAGATGTTTATTTGAGATCCAACCTATTTATACGTTAACACTGACATGGAATAAGGGAAAACATAAATATCAGCTTGATCTAAAACTTATGTGGCCTAAAGAAGTTTTTAATGGCAGGTGTTCAATCCCCATGATTTTCTACCTAGGGTCCACTTAAGCTTTGGATCTTACTCAATTTTTTTTTGCTCATGCCCTAAAATGATCTCTCCAAATGGATGGACGATGTGGATACAACACATAAATCATGGTGGGCCCCACAAAATGCGGTGACATCACTTCATAATGTAGTCTATTTGAATGTTTGTTCTGCCATATTTAGAGGCTCATACCTTAAAATCATACGAGAAAAGGATGGACAATGTGGTTAAACAGATACCTCACAATGGGCCCCACACAAATTTTCCTGTTCTTTACAGGCAATAAGCTTCGGACTTGCATTCAGTAGTCACCCCGAACATGATGTAATTCATATTATTTAAAGCGAGATCTCCAAAATAGGAATATACAAAGCTCGAGTGGTCCACACAAATGAAACAATGGACATTAAATGGCCATGGTTGAAAATTTCTAATGAGCCAAAGAAGTTTTAATTCAAGTTGATTTTATTTTTTTATAATCTTCATCCAGGTCTACATGGCCTTACGAACACGTTGAATGGAAAATAAATATAGTGGTGGGCTCTAGGAAGGTTTCAACAATGCCTTATTTAGAGGTTCATACCTTAAAATCATATGAGAAAAGGATGGACAATGTGGTTAAACAGATAAATTACAATGGGCCCTATGCAAATTTTCCTATTCCTTGCAAGCAATCTGTTGCGCAGCACGCCAACAACGCAGTGAACCGAGATCCAATCTCCGGTCTCACCCACAAACGATAAAGAGAAAGAAATATAATCTAAAAGTAGAATCAAAGTATACCAAACAAACCACAAGACAAGATACACGTGGAAAAACCCCAAACAAGGGTTAAAACCACGGGTGTAAACTTTCACTATGAAAAAAATGAGATTACAAGCAATATATTAACATTTTCCCTTAGATGTATAGAGAAAACCTTTTGCCCACACTTTAGAATAACTCCCATGACCCTGGAAAAACCCTAGGGGTCGAGCGAACCCTCGACTAGTCGAGGTTACGCAGATTCGTTTTACAGATTTGATACAGACTATGGAAATTTGAGTCGGTTTCGCAAGAGGTGCGAAAGAAAAGTTGCCTAAACTATAAATAGAGGTCCCTATGATTTTTCTAGAGTCATGGGAGTTATTCTAAAGTGTGGGCAAAGGGTTTTCTCTATACATCTAAGGGAAAAGGTTAGTATATTGCTTGTAATCTCGTTTTATTCATAGTGGAAGTTTGCACCCGTGGTTTTTTTTTTTTTTGGTAAATACCATTGTTTGGGGTTTTTCCACACATATCTTGTCTTGTGGTTTGTTTGATATACTTTGATTCTACTTCTAGATTATATTTCTTTCTGTTTATCGTTTGTGGGTGAAACCGAAGATTGAATCTCGGTTCACTATGTTATTGGTGTGCTGCGTAACAACCGGTATCAGAGTTATTGGTTTAGTTCTATTGGGAGCGATGATGGAAGAAGGGAAGACTAGAATTGAGAAGTTTGATGGTTCAAATTTTTCCTTCTAGAAGATGCAGATAGAGGATTATCTGTATCAGAAAGACCTCTATATTCCTCTAGGAGGAAAAGAGAAGAAATCAGAAAAGATGACAGATGATAAATGGTCTTTATTAGATCGGAAGGTTGTAGGAACAATCCGATTCTCTTTGTCTAAGAGTGTCGCCTTCAATATATCCAAGGTAAAGACCATAAAAGAAATAATGGAAGCCCTAGCTACAATGTATGAAAAACCCTCAGCATCCAATAAGGTTCATATTATGAAACTACTATTCAACATGAAGATGTCAGATGGTGGGAGCGTGGCTGAACATCTAAACGAGTTCAATACAATCACGAGCCAGTTGGAATCCGTTGGCATTGTTTTTTAAGACGAGGTCAGGGAATTATCGATCTTGTCCAGATTGTCAGATAGTTGGGACGGTTTGTTGATTGCTGTGAGCAACTCTTCAGGGTCGACAATGTTGAAATTTGATGATGTAGCCGGTCTAATTCTTAGCGAAGAATTTAGAAGAAAGACATCCAGAGTTTCAGGAGATTCAAGGAATGTTCTAAACGTTGAAAGAAGAGGAAACTCGCTGAACAAATGAGGCAATAAACACGAACGTTCTAAGTCGAGGAAGAAGTCAAGGGGACCGAAAGACAAAAATGGGTGTTAGCATTGCGGGAAGAAAGGACACATGAAACGTGACTGCAGGGCGCTTAAGAAACAAGAATGAAGCTCTCAAGGTGGGAAGGATTCAGTGAATTTATCTGAGGAGAGTGACACAGAGGCGTTGATCTTGTCTCTTGATGCGAGGAATGAGTCTTGGGTCATACACTCGGGTGCTTCGTTTCATGCCACTTCGTGTAAGGAAGTTCTGTGTGATTATGTGTCAGATGACTTCGAGAGAGTCTACTTGGGTGATGATGAGTCATGCAATAATGTTGGAAAGCGAGACGTTCATATAAGTCAGAAAGATGGAACGACGTTGAAATTGAAGAATGTCAGACATGTACCAAGTTTGAAACGGAACTTGATCTCAGTGGGGCAGTTGGCCGATACCGGATACGTGATGACATTCACTAGTGATTCCTAGAAGATCACAAAAGGTGTCTTAGTAATATCTCGAGGCAAGAAGGAAGGTACTTGTACATGACTTAAGGATCATATAGTTCACTCGCAGTCATATCAACTGGAGTGAATGAATAGTTATGACATTAGAGGTTGAGACATATGAGTGAGAAGGGGATGAAAGTGCTATTGTCAAAAAGGAAGCTACCAGGGTTGAAGTCTATTGACTTGGAATTCTGCGAGGACTGCATGTATGACAAACAGAAGAGGGTAAGTTTCAAGAAAACAGGACGCACTCCAAAGACACATCTGTTGGAGCTTGTACACACTGATGTGTGGGGACTAACACAAGTATCATCTCTTGGTAGCTTACGTTATTTTGTTTCTTTTATTGATAATGCTAGTAGAAAACTATGGATTTATTTCTTAAAGAATAAATCTAATATATTTGATGTATTTAAGAAGTGAAAAATAATGGTAGAAAATGAGACAGGTAAAACAGTAAAATGTCCTAGATCTGATAATAGGAGAGAGTACTGTGATAAGAGATTTGAGGAGTATTATGCAGCAAATGGAATCAAACATCAGAAGACGATTCCAGGGACACCACAACAGAAGGGTGTAGCTGAGCGCATTAACAGTCCTTGAGCGTGCCAGGAGCATGAGGTTACATGCAGGGTTGCTCAAGACGTTTTGGACAGATGCCGTGAATATTGCTGCATATCTCATTAATAAAAGTCCTCAACACCATTGATGATGGGCTACCAGAAGAAACGTGGACTGGGAAAGAAGTGAATCTTACACATCTCAGAGTATTCGGTTGCACTTCATATGTTCACATTGATGCAGAGCACATAAACAAGTTGGATGCAAAGTCCAGGAAGTGTACGTTTATAGGCTATAGGCGGTATGATTTTGACTATAGGTTTTGGGATGCAAAGAACCGGAAAATCATCAGAAGCAAGGACGTAGTATTCAATGAAAAAGTTATGCATAAGGACAGTGTGCAACAAAATAAGGCCAATGAGAAAGAATTTGTAGAGTTGAAAAAGTTACGGATACAGGTGTTACAGCGCCACAGGATGAGCATGCACAGGAGCATAGTGAGGCAGAGCCGCAGACACTGGTTGTGAGGAGGTCTACTCGGGAGAAAAGACTCAGTCCGATACTCACCTTCCTTACATTATCTACTACTGACAGATAATGGTGAACCAGAGTGTTTTGAAGAGGCATTATAGTCAGATACATGGGTTAAGTGAGAGCAAGCTATGGATGATGAAATGGACTCTCTTGAGTCTAATCGTACATGGTAGCTAGTCACACTACCTAAGGGTAAGAAATCTCTTCATAACAAGTGGGTTTACAGACTGAAGGAGGAGAATGATGGTTCAAAACGGTACAAGACTAGATTGGTTGTGAAAGGTTTTCAATAAAAGGCAGGTATCGATTTCACTGAAATATTTTCATCAGTAGTGAAAATGTCTACGATTCGCATGGTCTTGAGTATAGTGGTCATAAAAGACTTACATCTAGAGCAACTAGATGTTAAGACAACCTTTCTTCATCCAGACCTTGAAGAAGAAATATATATGCATCAGCAGACAGGATACGTGGCACCAGGAAAGGAGAATAAGGTGTGTAGACTAAAAAAAAGTCTATATGGCCTGAAGCAGGCCCCGAGGCAGTGGTACAAGAAGTTCAACAGTTTCATATCTGGAAACGGTTTTAGTAGATGTCATGCAGACCACTGTTGTTATTTAAAGAAGTTTAATACGTCGTACATTATCCTTCTGTACGTTGATGATATGCTTGTGGCCGATTTAAGCATGAAGGATATCTCAGATCTCAAAAAACAACTGTCTAGAGAATTTTTTATAAAGGATTTAGGAGTTGCAAAATAAATCCTAGGCATGAGGATAAAGCGTGACAGGGAAAATAAGAAACTGGTTTTGTCACAGGTAGAGTACATAGCCAAGGTACTTGATCGATTCAATATGGGAGGTACTAAGCCGGTTAACACTCCATTAGCCAACTACTTCAAGCTATCTAATGAGCAAGGTGCGAAGACACAGGAGGAATAAGACTACATGGCTAAAGTCCCATATGCGTCAGCTATTGGGAGTCTCATGTACGCTGAGCATAAGGCTAGACATTGCTCAAGCAGTGAAAGTTATTAGCAGGTTCATGAACAACCCTGGGAAGGAACATTGGGAAGCTGTGAAGTGGATCCTCAGATACCTGGTAGGTACTAAGGATGTAGGGCTGTGTTATGGCGGATCGAAAATCAAGCTACGAGGCTACGCAAATTTAGATTTGGCAGGAGATATCGACAGTAGAAGAAACACTACAGGTTATGTTTTTACTGGGTAGTCTTTTGATCAGCCATTGAGTCTCTCGCCATGTAAGATAGTATTTATCAGTACAATGGAAGCATAATATGTTGCTGCTACAGAAGCGTACAAGGAGATGGTATGGATGCAAGGTTTCATGGAAGAGTTAGGTAAGAAGCAAGCAGATTGCAAGCTGTACAGTGACAGTCAGAGTGCAATACACTTGGCTAAGAATTCAGCCTTTCATTCAAGGACCAAGCATATTGACATTAGATATTACTTCATATGTTCATTACTGGAAGATAGATCAATTACTCTGGAGAAGATTTATACAAGTGAAAATCCTGTGGATATGATGACCAAGGTGGTCACACGGGAGAAGCTAAAGCTCTATTCAGCTTTGATTAGTCTTCAGGATTAAAAACGAGGAGGTGATTCACTCCGGATGTAGAAGACGAAGGTTTGTAGTGATGTGTCTCCAAGTGGGAGATTGTTGAGATGTGGAGTCACATCTGGACAGGACTACTAGACTGGTCGAGTGGCCCACTCAATCGGTCAAGGGCTGGCTCGACTTATAGTCTAGCGAGCTATGATTTTTTGAGTCAAGCCAGCCCTCGACTGGTCGAGTGGGCCACTCGACCGGTCGAGTAGGGCACTCGACTAGTCAAGTAGCCCTGTCCAGATGTGACTCCACATCTCAACACAATCAGCTTCGGACTTGCATTCGGTAGTGACCCCGAGCATGATGTAGTTCATATTATTTAAAGCCATATCTCAAAAATAGGAATATACAAAGCTCATGTGGTCCATACAAATGAAACGATGGACATTAAATGCCCGCAGTTGAAAATTTCTTATGAGCCATAGAAGTTTTAATTCAATATATATATATATATATATATATATATATATATATATATATATATATATATATATATATATAACCTTCATCCAGGTCTACCTGGCCTTACGAACATGTTGAATGGAAAATAAATATAGTGGTGGGCTCTAGGAAGGTTTCAGCGGTGGGTATTAAGTTGCTACTACTTCTTGTGAGTGTGGTTCATTTGAGCTTCGGATCTACCTCATTTTTAGGGTCAGGCCCTAATGTGAGCTTGTAAAATGAATGAATAGTGTGAATAAAATACAACTTCGTGGGGTCTACGTAGCTTTTCCGGTCTTAATTAGTATTGAGCTTGGTATTGCTAGGTACTGCAGGAGTCACTATTGACTCTCGGTCCACCAAAATGGCAAATCCAAATCCTGTTAACTAATTTCCAGAAGTAGCTAAATTTTCATTGCAGTCATCCCTTCATTCTTTCAAATCATTTTAGAGTATGAGCCGAAAGATGAGGTAGAACCAAAGCCCAAGTGGACCACACTACAAAAAGTAGTAGGGATTGAATACCTACCATTGAAATTATAACCTCTTAAAATTTTGCCAATTAGGATTTCAAATATCTTTAAAAAACTTTGGATAGAATTATTTTATTTTATCACCTAGTGATCTTTAATATTTGATACTAGTCTATATGTAGTTTTTATTAGTAAACAATCACACAAATTCGATTAATTAACCATATGTATCTAATGAATACGGTTGATCACCAAAATTTTGGGCCTAACCCTGTGATCTATTAGTTGAGGGCTAAGATTTAGGTGATCCACCACTAATTAATCAGAATCACCATAGTTTAATGAAGATCTACCTAAAATCAAGACAACCAATGGATTAGGTCTTGATTCTCTAACACACAAACTAAATTAACGTAGTCACTCTTTTAGCTTAAAATCAATGATTTAGGGTGACCAAGACCGAATCAACGTTTTTACTAATTGCGAATAGGCCGCACTATGAACTTAGCTAATCGAGACCTTACCTATCTCACAAGAGAAATTTCACTACTTAATCTATTTCAGATATGCCTAAATGAACCAAACAATCTCTAGGTCGCTTGTTAGTGAGTTGTTAAACTTGAAAATTTTGAAAGATGTCCATTTTAGTGGGTTTGTCGTAAATCATGGAAAGAACAACCGATACTGCGCACTGAATTGTTAAACTTGGGCTCGTAAGGTGAGCGCATGAAATGTGCGAATACCCTTAGGATATGTTAAGAAATTAAGCTGATTGTACCTATCCTATCTTTGTTGAAGTTGTGCCTTTTGGATAGTTAAATCACGATCAAATTTAGGGCACTAACCAACTTTAATGTCCTACGCATCCGTATAATTGCGACCTCGATCGATGATAGGTACCCGTCGAACTGACTTTTGATCATAACCGTAGATTGACGCATCCGAATGGCAGGACAATCGAAGCCTTACGTAGATCATCACTAGTGGCAGCTACCCTATCGCGTAGATCGATCTATACGCCCCCTAGTGGATCCTATAAACTAGAAATGATTAGTTATATGTCTATATTAGCAAGTACCTAGTTGCTGGGGCCAATGACACTACTTCTGGCACTATAGATACATCACTACTGAGTCCAAAACTCTTAAATATGGATTTTACTAGGTTTTGTGAGAAATAGAGAGAGAGAGAGAAAGAAGAAGAGAAAGAAAGAATGAGGGTGACGGATTAAGGGGTAGAGTTGCTAAACCTTTACTCTCAGGTATTGCGATTACCGCAACAAACTTTAGTTGTCGTTGTTTCCTTCGTCGGATCTGTTTCTCTCCAAAGGTTAAAAAATGTATCCTACCTTTTGAACTATGCTCCATTAATTATAAATCTAATGAATCTCACATAGTTCCTTTAAATTTTGTTTATGGATCGACGTTTCATCAAAATCCTAACTCTAGGGACCTGAAGATTGAGAAATCTCTCTTCTAAGGTGTGGACCATTCCTTCTATATTTCATTTTATCAATCCTTGAGAGTCTCGGTTAATAAAATTTTGTTGTAATTAGAATTTCATGTGCTATCATTGTTAGAATAAATTCATTATTACAAATCTAAATATTACTTGCTTTTAGTGGTCAACATGTTTGATGAAATACTTGAATGAATGAAATTCCTAATTTTAGGGTTTGTACATAGCATTGATAAGTTGCTTAATGATTATATGGATTACTTTGGTTGGTAAATATTCATGATTGACTTCCCTTGTTATTGTATAAATTGCTAAATACCTCCTTATGATTAGAATTGTTATGGTTGGAAAGTCGACTCTCTAAAATGTCTAAATTAGAGGGTGGCCTTACATTGGGTCAGTCACCCAAGGCTTATCCGATTGATCGTGGTTGAACACAAACGACTGATAGTATCTGGACTACGTATGATGCTATACACCCAATTCCAGTTACGCCAAGATTCTCCGTAGTCAATCAGATCATTTTAATGCATGACTGACATCAGAAATGGCTAATGGCTAAAATGTGTGTGTGTGTGTGTGTGTGTGTGTGTGTGTGTGTGTGTGTAAAAGAGACGTGAAATATATAAGGCTTGAGCCGCTAAGGAGGAACCGCTAAGGAGGAATGGACATTCAGGTTGAACCATATCTTTACAATGCGTGCTCATCAAGCCTTTTGGTTTTGTACAAATTTCACCAGTTGGGTTTTAACCTAATTGATCTAACCCATTTGAAATGGTACTTATCTTAATCCAGTTTTTTCGTTTAAAACAAAATGACTTCTCTTCGTTTCTTGGAAATAAGTCTTTGGTTCGATGTTTTACAACTGAGTTTGTTGCCAAATCAACTCACTTCGGTGTATGGTATGCATGCTAGTTCGAGCCATTGTACAATGAGTGCAATGTTGGACAAGATTTTTGTTGCGCTTTAGATGCCGACGGAGGTAGATTTAATTTCAAGCCAAGTGATCCGTACAAGTCATATTTTCTTTATTATTTACTATTATTATTATTATATTTTTTTATTTTAATTTTTATTTATGGTTTTCAACTAATATATTCCAGCGTCCTATACACAAGTTAAGTGATTTCAATGGTGGGTTTTCCAATAATCCCATCTCAACTGTTTCCCATGGTAGCCCACCTCATTGTTGAATTGTGAGCCGCTTTGTTGGATCCCTAACTGTGGAGCCCACCGAGATGTATGTACCTTTCATCCAATCTCTCCATCTGTTTGATAGGCCATCTCAGGGCATGATTAAAAATATGAAGCAGATCCAAATCTTTTGGTTCCATCTGTTTGATAGGTCATCTCCGGCATGATTCAAAAAAATGAAGCAGATCCAAATCTTAGGTGGACCACACCACAAGAAAAGTTGGTGATGGACCATTATAAACTTCATATGGGCCACAGAAGTTCAGGGGTCAAGTCTATAATTGTGTGGTCCCTTTGATCCAGGTCTTTGTGACCTTACCAACAGGTTGGATGGCAAATAAACATTCCAGTTGCCCCGGGAAGTTTTTAATGGTGGGTATTCAATCACCACCGTTTCCTAATGAGTGGTCCATCTGAGACTTGGATATGTTTAATTTTTTAGGATCAAATTATAAAATGAGCTGTAAAAACAGATGGACGGCATAGATGTAAGGCACATACATAAAGGTGGGCCCCACAAGGATCCACCGAAGCCGTGCCCAGATAATCAGCCTGAGTTATGGGTCTGGTCCAAATATAGGGTGGATCACCTGATGGACGGACTGGATCTCATCCACATGAAATCTTTCTGTCCACATCAGGAAAAGTAACACCTAGGGTTTCTGCAAACATCTTCGTTTTCCATCCATCCGGACCATCCCAACTACCTGTACTCTCTCTCCATCTAATGGACCTACTACGGATCGACTGTGGTCCTAGAAAAAAAATCTCACCTACCAAAAACTCGTAACCGTTCAATCGGCGGATTCAAATGAATGGTTGAGAATTAACTAACGTGTATTCAATATTTCGGAAGCGGATTCGGTGGTACCCAGCACCAACCAGTTAGGTGATGTTCGGTACTGTGTAACCTACCATGATTTATTTGTTTTAAATCCAAGCCATCCATCCGTTTTTCCAGGAAACAGTGGACAAGAGGATATAAAAAGTGAAGTATAAAGAAACTAAAGTGGACTACAGAACAGGAAACAGTGTTGATAATAACACCCACCGTTGAAACCTTCCTGGGGCCCATCATAATGTTTATTTGCCATCCATTCTGTCAATAAAGCCACAAAGACCTGGATGAAAGGAAAACACAAATATAAGCTTGATCCAAAAATTTTGTGGCCCACGAGAAGTTCTCAATGGTGGCCATTCAAATACTATTGTTTCCTGTGGTGTGGTCCACTTGAGCTATTTATCTGTTTAATTTTTGGGCTCATGCCTTATAATGATATGTAAAAATAGATGGACGGAGTGGATAAAACATATACTTACAGTGGGCCCCACAATGCCCAAAGTTGGTTGGTGTTGGGGTCACCCCAATCTGCTTCCCAATATTTCGCGTTGGACGGTCCCATCAGTTTGGTTTGGGCTACCATCTTGATTGTCCCATCAATTCGATTTGGGCCTCATTTATGACACGTGGAAGGTATTAGATGGAGCACGGTTCATAATATCTTATTCGAATCTATGGTACCATTATCAGAAATGCATTGCAAACACGAATGTTTGGATAGGTCTGCTGTCTTTTATCTGCCCAGGGATATTTAGAGAATCCTAGCCACTAACAAAGTGCCACGTAGGCGCAAGTTACACATACATATCAATGTTAAGCCAATGAAAAAGCACCGCGTATTATTTTACGTGGAGCCAACAGTGAAAAAGTAAAAAGTTTCTGCATGAAATGACCATATTGCCCTTTTTTTTTCATTGGCATTGGACCGTCTGCATACCCTGCTGTTAGGTGCGGAT
This sequence comes from Magnolia changhungtana, assembly GCA_030180095.1. Taxonomy (NCBI): domain Eukaryota; kingdom Viridiplantae; phylum Streptophyta; class Magnoliopsida; order Magnoliales; family Magnoliaceae; genus Magnolia; species Magnolia changhungtana. The sequence goes on along the minus strand of JASAUF010000630.1, from coordinate 7,195,552 downwards.
TACGTGTTAGGTGGGTAAAGGTTAGTGGGCGTTACCCTTATGGTAGGGTCCACCTTGATGATATGTTTTATATCCAATCTCGTCCATTCATTTTTCCAGCTCATTTTAGATTGCGGTTCTAATAATTATTAAGCACATCCAAATCTCAGGTGAACAACACTACAAGAAAATGTGGTGGTTGGACGCTTACCATTAAAAACTTCCTAAGGCCCACTGTAAGAAGATGGAAATGTATATTTGTCATCTAAACCGTTGATAATATCAACCAGAAATGGATAATGGTAAAATACAAAGATTATCTTGATCCAAAACTTTTGCGGCCTACAAAAAGCTTTTAATGGTCATTCATCTCTTTTTCTAGTGGTGTGGTCCACCTATGATTTATATCTGTTTAAGTTTTGGGATACCTTCCTTGAGTGAGCTGAAAAAGCGGATGGGTGGCATGAATATGAAGTTGGGCCTCACATGGTAAGGGTAAAATTCACTAAGCTGTTACACGGTTAACTGGTAATTCACCCATTGTGGTGCCAGTGGGGGAAAGCTGATGGAGACCTCTTCACCATGGGGCACGGATTAGGTGAGTATGGAGTAACAGCTCTGTGGATGAGTCACTGACTGTGGGGTCCACTATCATTTATGTGTGGTATACCTACTCTGTCCATCAGTAGCAAGCAGATCCAAATCTTAAGTGGACCATGCTATAAGAAACTTTGGTTATTGAATTAATTAGGTCATCAATAATAATGTCCTAGGGTCCACCATAATTTTTTTTGCCATCCAACCTATTGATAAGGTCACATGAACCTGGATGGTCGATAACTAAAATTTTCTATGGTGTGGCCTACTTGAGATTTGGATCTGCTTCATTTTTGGGACCATGCACTAAAATGAGTTGGAACTTGGAAAGTTTGATAGAGAGAACGGACATACATCACATCCATCAAAGTGGACCCATGGTCAGGACTCATCCTCTAAGCTGTTCCCAGACTCACCTAATCTGCACCCACCATGAAAATCTTTGCCGACCAGAATGCATGGGGTCTACGATGTTTATCAATTTTGTTAGTTTATTTAGGGAAAGAACTCATAATTAAAGCATATCTAAAACTCAAGCGGACCACATCACATAAAATAGTAGGGATTGAACGTTTATAATTGAACACTTCTTAGAAGCATTGGAAGTTTCAGATTCGGCTGATATATGTGTTTGCCCTACATCCACATCTGTGTGACCTTTTGATTAGGTTGGATGAGAAATAAACATCATGATGGGCCTAAGGTTTCAAGGGTGGATGTCATTATCTCCATTGTTTCATGTTGTGTGGTTCACTTGAGTTTTGGGCATGCTTCAATTTTGAGCTCATGCATTAAAATGAGCTAGCAAAATGGATGGACAACGTGGATAAAACATATATAATATTATTATGGCCCCCATAGCATCCCGTCACCAAGGATATCCATGGCATTGGGATAACCACACAATCTACCTCCCTTGTGGTGTGGCCTACTTGAGTATTGAATTATAACGTTTTTAGGAACATAAGGACAAGCAAGGGATGGTGAGCCTGATGGACTAGGTGGATCATGGTTAAGAGACTCCTTAACTCATATGCACTCATTTGATTTTGAGTTGAGTTAAGATTCACTCCAATGGGGACTTGAATGACCAAACTCTCATGCGTTAAAGGTGGCTCGTGGTGTTGAGTTGGATCAAGTTCCATTGTCATCGTTGTTGTGTTTTTTAGAATAAAATTAAATTTCAAAAATAAAGTTATTTTTAGAAAGTACATAAATATATTAATTATTTAAACTTTTCATAAATAGTGTGTATAGCCAGTCGGTAAGAAAATGAGTTTTTGCTTATGCAACCAGGGTTCAAATCTCATCAAGGACGCGTCGGTAAACACCGTCTGCGGCGACGTGGGCATGTCACATTATGTGCTTTTTGCGCTTTATTAGGCATACTTAGCACTCACACGCGCGCATTGTCGCAAGGAGCTAAGAGAGCCTTAGTCTTTTTGGCACTCAGTTCAAACTTTTTGGATCATGGTACCCTTATGTTTTATTACATTTTTTTTTTGTTAATTGAGAGTAATTGTGACATGATTGTACATGTGACACCTATGCCGTGTGTCGCTTATGTGGATACAGTTTTTCCTGTTGGATAACTGTTCCTGTCTGAATGGGTACATAAATAATTGCCATAGGACGAAGAGTCATGTCCTTTCATGAAAAGACAATTATTTGGTATGAATGGGTATGGATTTCTTGAAGAGACATTTTAGCACCTCTTTATGAAGAAATCCATAACCTTTCAATTGATATAAATCCTGGATACTATAATCCAGAAGAACATATTCTTAATCCTCAAGATTATATCATCTTCTGTGCAATTACTCTCGATCTAATCTCTTGCTGAGTTTTTTCTGAACGTCTTAAGGCATATCGGTGTCAAAACTAGAAATCTGTTTATGTAACATCCTGGATTTTCACTGTTTTCGATTTTAAAAAATCCTTAATTTTTTTAAAAATTAATTAACTTATAATATCATTTAAATGACCATTAGCACTCAATGTTAGTCTATACAAGGGTGGTACCAGTAAAGAACCACACAAGTCCGACTAATCAACCGTAGGAAGCCATCGAATCCGCCCGATCATTTGAATGTCAAGTTTAGCCCCATGATATACTCACATAGGACCCAAATTTAACCGACCCTTCGCTAACTAATCAAGACAAGCATGACTAAATTAAAGATCTAACCGAGGCAGAGTCAGATAAAGCCAGAATATTGAATAATAGACCAAATCAACCCTATTACTCTTTTAGTCTAAAATCGACGGCTTAGAGTAATCATGACTAAATCTCTACTTTCGCTAGTTATAAATAGGCCACACTATGAACATAGTTAACTCAAACCCTAATCACTGCCCACGAAAAATCTCAATACCTAATTCATTCCAAAAATGCCCCGATTTTCCAAACAAGCTCTAGATCACTCGTTGGTGGGCCACTAGTTTCAAAATTATAGAGTAATGTCCGTTTTACTGGGCTCGATGTCTATCGCGGGAGTCAGACCTAAGTAATGTTTAGAACCGCTCGGCTTGAGCCGAAGGATGAGTGCATGAGAAGTGCAAATACCCTAAAGAAATGAGCTGAAACTTAAGTAAATTGAGTCGTCCACTCTTATGCAAAGTTGAGGATTTCGAACCATCGGTTTACGACCAAACTTCACACGTGGAGTAAGGATATTTTCCTGCTCATATCTGTATAGCTGCGGCCCCGATCGACCATCAATGACCGTTAAACGGACTTCTAATCATATCCATTGATTGATACATCCAAATGGCAGGTCGATCATATCCATACGTAGATCATCATTAGGGCTAACTATCCTACGATGTATATCGACTTGTACGCCCCATAGTGGGCCCTAGAGGCTAGAAAAATCCTCCCATAAGATTAGTATAGTAAAAACCCCACACTTGGGGCCATTTGCACCCAATCTGACATTATAAAAGGGGCTTTTTTGGTGCACTCCTCTCCCCATACGAATTTGTCCTAGGGAAAGGGAAGAGAGAAGAGAGAAAAGGGAGAAGAGAAAGAGGAGAAATGAGGAAAAAGAGAGAGGAAGGAGAAAGGAAAGGAGTGTGTGGTAGGAGGTGGGGCCCAAGGAAGCTTGGAACCTTAAAGAAATACCTTCCCCTTCCCATATCCACAACTACAAGCCACTTCCATCCGATTGGGGAGGTAAACACCCATCTTTTTGTAATCTTTTTGTATTTGTGGTAGATCATGTAATCCTAACTTTGATGTGGATGTAATCTCTATGATGTCACCCATTTGATGTATCTAAGGCTCATGGGTTATGACCCATCAATGTCATAAGGCTATTGGTGCGGCCCATTAATGTGGCCCACTTGACGAATGAAAGGCCCATATGGTATGGCCTATTTGATGTATCTAAGGCCCAATGGGATGAACCTGGCCCATTGTAATGTGTAAACCAACTGTTCATGTAATAATGTTTACTTGTTGTCTACTACATGATTTGGAGCAATGTTGGTTTAACATCCACATTGTCGAATAATGTTATAAATGTCCGCATTATATTCTCCCTGGATCTCATTGTTAGGCCCATACTTGTATGAGATATCTGAGCCCATCTCCTTATGAACAACACTATCCATATAACATGTTTAGTATAGTCCCATGATTCATAATCATACGCATCATATGTATGCTTGGTATGAGAAGTATGGATCATATAACGCATATGCCTTCGGGCTAATTGTTTAGGGGCTCCGGTTGGGTGGTGTTGCCCCCACATGAGCGCACGAGACGCGAGTGAGATGGTCCTTGCCGTATGACCCGGATAGTGTGATTCATGCATTTGGGCATTGTGTGACACATGTTAGACTTACCGTATGCCCTAGCGACATCGGGTCAGTTGTAGCCTCCATAGGTGTATCGTGGTTGGCGGGATTGGATGCCGAAAATCTTGTTCTCACATGGGGTCACATATATATGATATCCCCGGGTGAAAGTCCCTAAACCCTTATGGTACCAAGAGGTTTCTCCAACGTCTCAGACCGAGTGGGTGCATGAGCGCCGAATGGGACGATTACCGTTCGAGGTTGCGCTTTCCATTGTGTCGTGGCCTCGGTTGGAAGGGGATGGCCTCCCCTCGCCCGAGAGGAGGGGGCAATGTTGGTGAGTCCGACCGGATCGAGGAATGGGTCCGCTATCTGACGAGTCGAGGGGCCTCGATATTGGCGGTGGGATAGTGAGGTCTCTTCCACTTACCTTATTGGGCGTGATGAGGCGGGACTGCTTTAGAGTGTACTAGACCCATTGATATCCTAGATTTTGAGTGGCGACGATCTTGATATAGGACTTAGATGAGGATTTATATGCTTGAGTTGCATTTCGCATCGCATGGCCTTAGTATGGCCGACATCATTCATGTCTTGCATCGCATAGCCTTGGTAAAACTAGTTAGGTGTTTATAATTGTTATTCATGGATTCACCAGCATGTTCCGCATCACTCTGATACTGTATGTCTGCATTACTACCTTGCGCACACATTTTCACCACCCTCTGCTTTCATAATGCTTTGACATGACCGAGGAGCATGGTGTCATGAGTGTGACTCATGTGGACGGATGAGCCTTGAGATCGCCGAGGGGGAGCGCATAGCAGATCTTTTTGGAGCCTTTTGTCTATCATCATTGCATTTCCCTTTATGCTCATTGTACTTATAAAGTTTTTAATCATAGTGGAAATGTGATGGAGTTTTTAGTTGTTGTTTGTGGGTTATGCCTTTCACTTATGCTTATGATTAATTAAACCGTTGTTGAAAATCCTCTACGAAATCCCAGATCGGAACACGTATAAAAATCATTGGGAGCCGAGAATGGGGTTCTACGGAGGCTGTCGGCACCGGATTCGGCGATCGAAAATTTTGTGAGCCCGGTTTTCGAGTTTGGGGCGTGACACGCGGTGCCCTGGTCTCGCACGTCGAGGGGCCTCGGCATTGCAACTAGTTCAGTGCATTGATACGTGGGGTGTATCAGATTTCTCAACCTGCTGGATGAATGGACTTAGCTAAGAACTCGGCTAACACGATCGCATTGTATCGCACTAGTTAGGGTGGCGACTCGGCAGTCGAGGTCGCTCGGAGGGAGTGTTGGTCATACGCGATTGTTAAATGGAGTCGCTCGAGGGAGTGTTGTGGCGAGAGCATGCATCATGTCATCTGTCATGCATATGCATTAATAAGGCTAGTTAGGTGTTTATGAATAATTATTTTTCATTAAATTCATAATATAATTGATGCTTGTTATAGTTTAAGATTAATAGCACCCACTGAGTTAATCATTCACTCCCACACTAGGATGATGTTTTAAAATATCAACCAGACTCTTCAGTAGATGCAGGTGATATAGAGTACGAGGAGCATGGTGTCACGAGTCTGAATGTGGAGGACGAGCTGTCTTATTTCCAGTTGATGGGTGCTTCGCCGTAGAGTTCACGGGCGATTATAGATCTTCGAGTAGGGGTTCAACACAACATTCTTTTTGGACATAGCATTTTTTATATTTTTGTTGTGCATCGCCTTATGCGACCCATTTAGATTCTTTTGGATTTGTATATATTTAACCTCTTTCACTTCAGTAGACTAGTTGTGATTATGTTTCATATTCTAAGTAATTCCATGTTGCGCATTTAAACTTGATTAAACACAAAATAGTAAAAATCAGTTGTAAGTAATACCCGGGAACTTGGGAGTCGAGTATATGCACGACCTCCAATTTTCAGGGCATTACAGTTTAACGCTTAAATGTGCAAAATTTTGTGTTAAAAATCGGATTGAGAGTCCATTGTATCCTGAAGACAATTTGCAGATTACCTTCATTTGCACTTGCTGGAACTTCTAGAAAAAGGACAATAAATCTGTCTTGAGAAATTGACTATTCAAGTCAAGCCTTGAACCTGATAGATTTGATCGTCTCGTTATCTTTTGTTTTTTTTTTTTTTTTATCCTCCGTTGTGTACAAGAATCACTTACATTTCTAACAATCAAGACAGATTTTTTATCTTTTCACAATGGAGGCAATTCATTCCATTCAAGTTATGAACCAAGACTTTATACGACTGGATCGTTTCGACGGTCAATTCTTCTCAAGATGACAACAGAAGATGTTTTTCTTCTTACTACTCTCATGTTATCTACATTATAGATGATGATCTGTCTTCTCTACCTGAGTCAAAAGAAGACGACTCAGATCAAGTGAAGGAAGAATGGAAGAAAAGGAATGCTGATGATTTTTATGCAAATGTCATATCCTAAACGTCATCTCTAATTCTATCTATAATTTGTACTGTAACATATCCTCTGCTGATCTGTGGACAAAATTGGATAAAAAAATATAAAACTGAAGAGATCAGTATTCAGAAATTTTTGATCGACAATTATGTCCATTTCAAGTTTAAAATGATCACTTTGGACCCACCTCTCTCCCAAGTGGCCCACTACGAACTGATGGTTGATGAATTGAAGATTGGTGGTATAGATCTTCTTGAAGAATTCCTGGTTGGTGTAGTAATTGCAAAATTACCTTTATCATGGTTTGATTATAAAAAGAAACTAAAACATGATGAGAGCAAGTACAATCTTGAAGGGCTTCAACGACATCTTTGTATAAAAGAAGAGTCCAGAAACCGAGACAAGAAAGAACACAAGTATCAGATTGATCTAAATCAAGTGGACCCCATGACCGTCTAAGCCATGTGGGCCCTATCCTCTGGATGATGGGAAAAACACAAGTATCAGATTGATCTAAATCAAGTGGGCCACGTCTATGTGGGACCCACCTTGGTTTATGAATCCACGCCATCTGTCCACCCTCTAAGCTTATGCACGACTATTGCGTGCAAGTGTCGTTGGATCGCAGCAGCGCTTAGGCAGGAGTACTTATCGAATTATTTTGGAGCTTTTGATCATCTTGTATTTCCCTTTCCGCATTGTAGTTAAAGTTTTTGATATAGTGGATATGTGGTGATGTTATTTTGTGACTTAGTTATGCTTGTGGTTATGCTCCATTACAAAAAAAATATACTAAAAATCTTTCTTGTAGGATCCCAGGATCAGAATCTGGCATATGAGTGCCGGGATCCGAGAATAGGGCACTGCAGAGGCTGTCGGCGCCGGATTCGGCGATCGAAAATTTTGTGACCACATTATCGGAATCTGGCATATAGATAACATGCATACACCATTTTTTCCATAATTAAAACAATCAATCATCATAACTTAAAGAATTATTAAACCCATGTGCTTCCCTTCTAGCTTGGGCTAGAAGGAACTTAGAAAAACATAACTAGAATAGAAAAAGAAAGCAACAAGAAAGAAATAAATGTAAATAGAAAAGATTTTAAAGGAAAAAAAAACAACTTATAAAATTGAAAATCTTTTAAAAACCCTAAATATTGCTCTTGAATGCTTCTAATGATACTTAGGAATGTCCTAGGAAGCTCTATTTATAAGTAGAGAACTCTAATTTTCGTACGAAGTTGGAAAACTCTATAAACCGCCTCAAATATATGCAGTTTCCCAAAATAGAATTCTCGCTGCACAGTTTATTTAAAATAGATTTTTCGCTACGCAGTTTACCAAAATAGACTTCAGAGCTTCGGAATACACTTTTTCAGGTGATTTCAGGGTTCTTCACTTCAAATCTTCGATTCTCTTCATTCCGCACTTGGTTTTCTTGGATCATTGCCATGTGAATTTTTCAATCTTAGTCTCCTAAGATCCATCCCTTGCCTTGGTGATTCTCGAGCATTAAATCCATGCTTTTAACACCAATTTTCAATCTAAGCACTTAAATTCACCTTGCAACACATACATGAGTAAAATAGAATATTAAACTGATTCATGTTCATAAAACCAAGATATAAATGAGGAAAATTATGCAATATTTGAGTCTCAACAGAAGTCTATATGAAACAACCTGAAGGGTTTGTTCAACTTTAGCAAGAGAAGAAAGTGTGTAAACTGGTCAAATCTCTTTATGGGCTCAAGCAAGGTCCTAAGCAATGGTATGAGAAGTTTGATCAAGTAGTACAATTTAATGGTTTTAGAGTAAACCAAGCAGATAAGTGCATATATATTAAATGTCAAATTATTATCTGCCTATATGTAGATGATATGTTAATATTTGGACCAAATGAGGACTGTGTGAAAGAAACGAAAAAGTTTCTAAGTATCAACTTCGACATGAAGGATATGGGTAAAGCCAATGGAATATTAGGTATTAAGATTTATAATCTTAATGATGGAATAGTCTTAATACAATCTCATTACCTAAAGAAAGTGTTAAAGAAGTTTAATCATTATGATGATAAATCGGTTTCAATTCCATTTGATCAAAGTATTAAGTTGGTTAGAAATACTGGTAGATGTAAAGCACAATAAGAATATGCGAGTGCTATTGGGAGTTTAATGTATGCAATGAATTGCACTAGACCTGATATAGCATTCACAGTAGGAATGCTAAGTAGGTATACCAGTAATCCAGGACAAGTACAGTGGAATGCGATTTCGAGAGTTTTAAAGTATCTAAGAAGAACCATATACTATGGATTGCATTATAAATCATATTCCGCTGTACTTGAAGGGTATAGCGATGCGAGTTGGAATGCAGATAGCATAGAATATAAATCTACGAGTGGCTGGATATTCACTCTTGGAGGAGGAGCAATATCATGGGCATATAAAAAACAAACGTGCATATCTCACTCTATAATGAAAAGTGAGTTTATTGCACTTGGTGCTACTTGTAAAGAAGGTGAATGACTAAGATAACTATTGCTGGAAATCCCGTATTAGCCAAAATCTACTCCTGCCATATCTATCTTTTGTGATAGTCAAGTTACTCTTGTCGTGCTATGAGTAAGACTTATAATGGTAAGTCTAAAAATGTAAGTCTACGGCATAACTTTGTTAAAGGATTACTCAGAGATGGAGTAATCATAGTAGAATATGTTAAATCCATCCTGAACTTAGCAGATCCCTTGACGATAGGTTTATCAAGAGATTAAATAAGAAGAACCACTAAAGGTATGAGACTAAGATCCATAAAGATGTAACTTTCACTCTTGATGGCAACCTTACCTATGTTTTAAAATATAGGCTAGGTTCAAAGGGACAAATAAGTTAAGTATGTGACTGAAATATACACTAGAAAAAGAAAATTTGAGTCTCATTCCTAAAAAGTCTAGTGTTTGGTTTTTACATTTTATAAGAGATTGAATACTAACTCTTAATAGATTTATAAGCAGACTTTGCTGAGATGAAGCAGAATCATTTTTTATAGATATACCTATATGAGTAGAGAAGTGAGGCCGCTTTTGAAGATATTGGGATCGGCTCTAAAATACTCATGAAAAAAGGATACGCATAAGGCCAGAAATGTGCGAACTTTTAGATCTCCAGTTATATATGAATAGATGTGTGTTATGTGTCTGATGAGTCATATAAGGTCCTTAATTCAAGACTAATGGGTCACTAAGTACCTGACATAACTTTGATACGTATACGCTAAAGTAAAAGTTCAAATCCAAAAGATACCTTTACTTATGTACCTATTTATACTGATATGTCATTCGTTCTAGATTTTAATTTTATTTTTGAAATTGAGGGGGATTGTTGTATTTTTTAGAATAAAATTAAAATTTAAAAATAAAGTTATTTTTAGAAAGTAAATAAATATATTAATTATTTAAACTTTCCATAAATAGTGTGTATAGCTAGTCGGTAAGAGAAGGGGTTTTTGCTTATGCAACCAGGGCTCAAATCTCCTTGAGGACGGTGCGGCGTGGTCTATAGGGCTGCTTGGGCGCTTTTTGGCACTCTATTAGGCGCACTAAGTACTCGCATGTGCGCATCGTCGCAAGGAGCTAAGAGAGCCTTAGTCTTTTTGGCACTCAGTTCAAACTTTTTGGGCCATGGTACCCTGATGTTTTATTACCTTTTTTTGTTGATTGAGAGTAATTGTGACATGAGTGTACATGTGACACCTATGCCATGTATCACTTATGTGGATACAGTTTTTCCTTTTGGATAACTGCTCCTATTTGAATGGGTACAGAAATAACTGCCATAGGACAAAGAGTCATGTCCTTTCATGGAAAGACAATTATTTGTTGTGAATGGGTATGGATTTATTGAAGAGGCACTTTAGCACCTCTTGAGGAAGAAATTTATAACCTTTCAATTGATATAAATCCTGGATACTATAATCCAGAAGAACATACTCTTAATCCTTAAGATTATAGCATCTTCTGTGCAATTACTCTCAATCAGATCTCTTGCTGAGTTTTTTTTTTTTTTAACGTCTTAAGGCATATCAATGTCAAAACTAGAGATCTGTTCAACACTTAAATGTGCAAATTTTTGTATTGAAAATCAGATTGAGAGTACATTGTATCCTGAAGACAATTTGCAGATTACCTTCATTTGCACTTGCTGGAGCTTCCAGAAAAAGGGCAGCAAATCTGTCTTGAGAAATTGACTATTCAAGTCAAGCCTCGAACCCGATAGATCTTATCGTCTCGTTATCTTTTTTTTTTTTTTTATCCTTCGTTGTGTATGAGAATCACTTACATTTCTAACAATCGTGTCATCTCGAATAAGTTCTATCAGTCTAGTTTAAGTTTTAAAACTATATTGTCATGTCGATGCTTTAGATTTTACTCAATCTCGGAGTTGAAGTAGGGCTTTGTTGGTCGAATTGAATTGGATGTTGATCTGATCTACAGAGTGCAATTTCTCTTAGGAGTAGAGCATGGTTCTGTTAGTTCAAGTCAGTTCAATCAAAAGTGATATCGGTCCGTCAACCGTCGAACGCAGACCCTGCTATGCGGTTTTATGTAAATTAGGATATTTTAGTCTTAATTCGATTAGAGCTTAAAATAGATGGGTGTTTTCTTTCATAGGTCAATAGTTTTGCAGGGTGAGAGAGTTTTCTATACTTGTAAGGACTTGTGAAGGAATTTTTCTAAAGGGCAATAGGTTTTTTTTTTTTTTTTTAAATATATATTTTTAATTTTTATTTTATTTATGGTGTACAACACAAGGAAAGATCATTTTGCTTCTATAATAAGAGAAGGTAAGTAGTATAACTCTAAGGTTTTGATTATAGTAGAAATTTATGTCATTTTATACCATCGAGGATTTTTCACGTAAAATTGAGTGTTTTGTGATTGCTTGATTGATAGTTTTTTAATTTTAATTGTCCAATCTCCATTAAATATGCTTGTACAAAGCACAAGATTGACAATAATATTAAATACGAATTTCTAATAAATATAGTTAAAGAAAGTACAAATAATAGTGTAACGTTATTAGAGTGCTCCGTCCAGATAAATTTTAATTTTATATTTATTATTCTCCCCAAGTTTTAAGGTTTTTCAGCTGATCTCATCTAACAATCAAACATGGGACAACTAAGATCTCTTATCAATAATCCGAGCCGTTCAAAGTATTCAAATTTTCCTAAATCAACCCTTCAATCACATTAATTTGTGTCTCCATGGATATATACATTTAGGTGAGTTAGGTTGTAATTTTAACCGTTGGACCGGACTCAGTTGGACCAGACTAGCTCTACGCAATGAGTCACCCCAACAATTCATCCAGTCTCTTAAGCAATGATGAGGATATGGATAGGATCTAAATCATTCTCTTTCTTTCTTTCTTTCCAGGATTAAGAGAAAAAGACCAAAGTGAATCTTTGCCATGGTTAGGCGTTGGTGTCACCTATAGGGTTGTAGGCCATTCAATCCCATCACCATCTATGGTTTTAAAAAAATGGGGCCCACCCATACCACCATTTGATCTTTTTTAAACGGTGATGATTGTATTCAACCATAGTGAATTTTCATAACGAGCGTTGGGATTACAGTAGCTTTGTTAAGCCCACACGCAGCTAATGCATACCCCACCATACATGCCAGCGTGGCATGCACGGTAAATATCCAATCCATCTATCATGTGAAACTCACGTGTAGATGGTGGGCCACTCAGTAGGTGTGCCATGAGATTAGAAATAAGTGGACGGGTAAGAAAACTTCAGCCACTTTTTCACAACCGTCCATTTCTTCAGTTAATTGCGTCCCACCTGACCTATTGGACCAAACGGATTCTTCGGATAGGGAATATAACTACTGGTACCCTTCTTTTGGATGGCTTGGATATTGCAAACATCTGCCATGCTGGCGTGTGTGGTGGCGATGAATTAGTGACTTGTACACGCATGTGTGGTGGTGATGCATTAGTGACTTGTACACGCATGTGTGATTAGCAAAGTTCCATATTACAAACCCGATTATTTTTCTTATACTAAATCCATAACAGCCCGTTTGGCCCATGGTATTGGGAAGGATTAGGTGGGATGGGATTCAAAAAATATAATTATTTCATATGACAAAGATTGTCCCCTGTTACCATAAGATAAGCTTAATTCCATATGCTATGTTTGTAATATGGTGAGATTCACTCTTTGATTTGATGTACATATGTGTTATATCCAAACTATGCATCTGTTTTGTAACCTCATTTTATGGCATGGGCCTAAAAATGAGTTATATCCAAAACTTATGTGGCCGCAAATAAGTTTTCAATAGTAGGTGTTCAATCCCCGCTGCTTTTTGTGGTGGGGTCCACTTGAGCTTTAGATCTACCTGATTTTTTTGCCCATGCTTTAAAATGATCTCGAAATATGGGTGGATGGTGTGGATATAGCCCACACATCATGGTAGGACCTTAACAACTTGCTAACATTGAGTGGAAAAATTGCAATTACATCTTATATAATTCTAAGCTTTTCCATTCTTCCAGAACATTGAGCGGAATTGGCACAGGTCCAAATGCAATTCCGTCCCACCTAATCCCATCTAATACCCCTAAGGTGGGGCCCATGGTTTGGTGATCCGTATTGCCTGATCTGATGGCCTCGAAAGTGGATGGAGCATGACCCTTCAATACCTTGAATGGAACAAACCTAGCTGTTGGATTGAAAAATGAAGATTAGACGGCTAAGACAAAATACAGTACGAACCGAATAAAGTTCCTGATTGGATAGCCAGGATTCGTCAATCTCGGAGGTGGGTTATGGTCTATGATGATGGGCCCATCTTCAAATTTGTAGGAGATGAGGAAATCAAAGAGGAAGAATCATAGGATATGCGACTTAAGGCTTTCTACAGCATACACCAACTTCCAGTTCTGACAAGTGGGCCCATGATTCTTTAATCCATACCGTTTATCTCTTGGATCCGATCGTGGATGAACCATGTTCAAAAAAGAAATGATCGATATGACAATTTCAACCTCCTAATTTTTTGCCCACAATAGACGGTTCAACAATGTTTATCTTAATTCAACTGGGAAATTTATAAAGGTTTGACGGATAAGATTTCAAATATGAGAGATTTATTTATTTATTATTTTTTTTGTCATGGTCCAACACAATAATTTAATTTCAAAATCATGGGCCCCACTTGTCAAGTTCTCAAACCCCATGTATGATGTGCAAGTAGGGGTGTATATGAATCGAGCTTGCTTGGTTAGCTTGCTCGACTCGATTTGACTCGGTTCCAAGTTTATTTATTTATTTTTTATTTTGTTTTATTTATTTTTTATTTTGTTAGCTTGTTAGTACACCCCAATGTTAGTTCACACTTCAGTGTTAGCCACCCCCACTAGGGATTGGTACTCGGTTCGAAGTTGAATTTGAGCTGAGTTGATCTGATTTTTTGAGCTAGAAAATGAGTTCAAGCAAGCCCCAGCTTGAATCGAACTCGGACCGAATCAATTCAGTGACTTGGTTACTTTGTCATTGATGTTACTCACCAAGTGTTTGATGGAATGACTCAACAAAGTATGGCCGGTGTCAAGGAAGGAACATACATGAAACAAATATCCTCTTTTAAAAAAAAAAAAATATATTGGTTTTTCTTGGCTTTTATATTACTTAGAAGGTGTTCGATAAAATACATGTAATATCGTTGCTTTTGTTTTACGTACGGAAGGATTTTGAAGGTGCAGTTCAGGTGTTCGCGGAAATGGCTCAATGGTGAACTCGGCACGATCTTGGCTTGAGTTAGCTCAAGCTGTTGACCGAATCAGGCCGAGCTGGATCTAGGACCGAACTGAGTCGAATTCATGCTGAGGTCAGCCAGTGGCCGAGTCGATCCGACTCGGTTCGACTCGATGTACACCCCCATGTGCAAGACGCATATGTTAGATTGAAAGTCAAATGTGTGGTTGAAATGCATTCGATGACACGTGGGGGACCCACATCTCTTATTTTTAAATTTAGGTGGGCGTTTGTAATAAGATATTTACATTTTAAAATATAAACGTAAGGACTAGCTTCTTCACAAGGGCCATAGATTCTAGTGGTTGTGATTTAAAGTCATGGAAAATCCAAATGAAGTACCATATGCTTATAGTTCTGCATCGTTTTAAATCTGTGGTGCAATGTGCATGAGAAATCGGAACCCTTGAAAAGGTCAGCCTCATCATGAAGATAATATAGACTACAGATCAGATGGATCTACTCATGGGCTGGGCCACACCTTCATCAGGTAGTCAACAGTCGATATCATTGAGGAATACAGGTGAGGCCCACCTGTTTAGTGGGATGGTTTGATTTTTCCTGCAATGTTCTCGTCACCGACTATATCTATTCTACGGTTCTGATTTTCCATGTATGGCACGTTGTGGCTGTGCAGTACCGTTAGCTGGTGGTACGCACCTGACCATTTCTTAAGGTCACGTCCAGTCAGTTGGACCGTAAGTTCAAGTCCACCAGCAAATAATTTCCAACCTTTCATGTACCTGAGACATTTCACCCGTCATATTGGACGGTGCTGATTTTCAATCATGATAATCCTCATGCCGGCCTGCATTTTAGACGGTTGGATGTCGCACATACATCACAGGTTTGAAATTATCCACTGGGTGGACGGTGAATTATAGTCCAAACGGTGGTACTAGAGACCATGTTCCCATGAATCAGATATCTTGTACCGTGAATAGTGCATCTTGATATGCATCTCTTTTACACACAAGTGGGGACCCTGTTCTAGTGATCTAGACCGTTGATATGATGGACCCTACCGTGGATATGGACAATGATGGAAAAAAAAAAAAAGCTCAACAAAGAAAATGATATCTATTTGTCCGTCTATGGTTGGTATATTTCTCTATGATCATAAGCTATTAATCAACGGCTAGAATTATTTGATTGAGATTTAGGATCTCCTGCACATCAATTCCACACTTTACACATACCTTTCGTATTTATCAGCTCTACACCTTACACACCTTATACTTTGGGTAATGGCAGCGGACAAGTAAGATTAGTTTTTATAGAAAATGAGAATCGGAGCAATTCAACTTATTATAATTATTATATAATAGTGTTTTCATTTTATTTTTATTATTTATTTTTATTATTTTTATTTTAATAACATGCACACATACCTCTACACACTCACGCTGGAGAAGGATTTCACCACCTATGGATACTCCAACCCTTGACCGGGTGTTGAAGCTCCCGAGAATCTATCACCCCAGCAAAACTAAAGATCTAATTATTATTATATTATAATTAAAATATCCAATGGTTAAATTATTTAAACCATTAATCACATGCGGCCCACCTAATAAAATTAGACATGCACGATACACAAGCATGATGTACCAAAAAAAAAAAAAAAACGCTAACTAGATAACGAAATGCCATGCGTTCGACTCCAAAAGAAAAAAAATAATAATAAGAGTTTTACGGGGGAAAAAGCTTTTTCAATAAAGCTACCTCGTTAATTAATATAAGTATGATTCGACTGCTTTCTTTCATGACCTTAAGGTGAATAAATTGGTGTGTGGTATTGGTGGGCCCTATCATAATTTTTATAAAAAATCTACCTTGATCACTAAGTGCATGCGTCCTATCATGTTAGGTCAAGGGCTAAAATATCAGCTACACCTAATTAAGGTGGAATGCATGATTGGACCAATGTACAAGGCACACCAAAATCATAATTCAGTCTTATTCTTGTCTCTAAGCCTAACACAAGACTAAATATCCATTGGCCACCGCAATAAGATTGATCAATATATATATATATATATATATATATATATATATATATATATATATATATATATATATATATATATATATATATATATATATATATATATATGAGAGTGTGTGTGTGTGTGTGGGAAAAGGTTCTATACGGTGGAGCTCATGGGAACTCCTCATGAGGTTGAGCTGTGTGGGCCCCACCATGATGTATGTCGAACATCTACTCCATCAGTCAGATGCACCATTCCATGGTGGGCCTAGGGCTTAAAAATCAAGTCAATCCGTGACTTGTGTGGGCCACACCACATACAAAATTTGAGAGGGGTTACCCTCCATTAAAACATTCATAATCATTTTTTAGGCCCATCGAGATGGGTTCACAAATCCAACCCATCCATTATGCATGTCCCTCTTGGATGAGGGGTCAGAACAAGTTTCAGACGCATCTAAATTTCATGTGGTCCCGACCAAGTGCTTTGATATGTTTTAGGCATGTCTTCACATAATTTTAGATAGTATGGTCCGCCTAAGTTCCTTATATGACTGATTTTTGGGATATCCCATAATTTAAAGGGGCCCCCTCAAATGCACAGTGTTGATGTTTGACATACATCACGGTGGGGCCCACACAGCTCAACCTCACAGGGAGTTCCCATGAGCTCGAACATATAGAACCTTTTCCATATATATATATATATATATATATATATATATATATATATATATAATGCCAAAAATAAGGCTGACTTGTGATTCAGGTGGGCTACAACAAAGAAAACTATTTGGAGACAATGCACGTCCTTAATTTTTACCGGGCCCACTATAATCGTTATATGAAATCCACTCCGATCATTAGATGTCACACCAAAATTTAGGTCTATACCTCAAAAAGCATACCCATCCTTGATTCATGTGGGCCATATTAAGGAAAGCATATTGAAGGGTGATCGTTATGGCCGTACAACTTTTCCAATCATATGGTTCACCTAAATTGGGGATGATCAATAGCCCTTTGCCTAACATGAGGTGACGCATTTGATTGTCTAGGTGAGTTTTACACAAATGTTATGATCTCATCGAACCATGCTGATATTTCTGTTTTTCGTTCATTCAAGTCTATATAACCTTATTAACAAGTTAGATGGCAAATAAAAATTACAATGCACGCTAAAGTTTCAACTGTGAGTCCTATTGTCCAATAGCTATATGTGGTATGGTCCACTTAAGGTTTGGATTCTTTTATTCTTTTAGTTTATTTTTCTCATGCCTTAAAATGATCCTGCAAAATGAATGGACCTTATATATATAACACATACACCATGATAGGGCTACATAACTCCGTTAACACACCAAGCTTACGAGGAACGCATGACAATAGGTGGGGCCCCTTATCGTGGAATACTCAATTAGAGATAGGACATGTGGGCCCATCTTAATGATGGCCTATATGTTAGAGTAATGATCCCCTACCGCCGTAGGATGCAACCCCATGTGACCGAACTTGATGTGTGGACCAACGTGATTTTTCGAGAGTCATCTTGATGGTGGGCCCCACACTTTGTGCGGCTGGAATGTTGTGCATATGACACGTTGGCATGAAAGATATGGTCGCATGTAATCATTATTGTTTCCTTCTGAAGAGCTACTGCAGCTCAAACCATCATGACGTGGGAATCGGAGAATCCGAGTCAAGTTGTAACTCGGAAGTCTGACTCACTGAGTTCACTGGATTGATGTCCTGCGTCGACTCCTGTGTGAGTTTAACACCATTTAGAAAGTGGTGGTCACCTTCTATCCTACACATGGCACAGCCATCCATTAATCCAGACCATCAAAATTACTGACCTAATTGTGGATAGAGCAAAACACAAAAGTTACAGTGCTAAGTGAGAAAGTAATACAACCTTCTCACTGCATTTTTGGGTCTATGGTTCATCTGCAATATCAGAGGGCGTGACCCATTTCGTTTTTTACAAGCTTGGGTCTACTTTAGAAATTAAGTTGGATTTGTCTCCACCATTGGAATTCAGGATCTATTTGGAGGTGGATGGGGTCCATAATCTTACACCTACTTTAGAAATTAGGTTGGATTTGTGTCTACCATTTGGGTTCTGGATTTACTTGGATGTGGGTGGGGTCCATAATTTAAAATCAGGTTGGGTTTGGTTAATAATATTAGATTTTTTTACGGGAAAATACCTTGCTGTTTAGAGTTTTACCAAATATTGCCTCCATGTTTGAAATCATTATCTATGCCCTTGAAGGTGAAAAATTACCGAAATAACTTCGTTTTCTTTAGAAAGTGTTGACGTCGATAATTGTGGGACCTAATAGGCATGATGAACATAAATTATGGTATATCAAATCATTGGGTGGGCCAGATGGTGAAAATTAATTTTCACCTCCCAAAAATATCTAAATTAACTTGTAAAACCAATGATTTCATAGGCCTGATTTTTTTGTTTGGCCATCACTGTAATCTAATGCATGTACTAGATGGGTTGGATGTCATACTTAGGCCATGCCCGTCAAACAATTAGCTTGATTGATTTTTAAAGAAAAACCTAAAAAAAAAAAAAAAAAAAAAAAGCATTTTCGTAATTCTCTTGCGCACAAAAAGCATTGACCAACTATTTCACTCACGAGGCATTATTTCAAGATTAGATCACGGATTACTACGAGAATGTATGGAAAAAGTGTAATGATTACAAATTTTAATTGGGTGTGTTTGATTTATTATGATAAATCACAATAATGGCATTTTCTATTACTTTAGTGATATATAGTCACATTTATAAAATAATATTATTATTAAGATTCAAGATTTTGACATTATTGCCTTGAAAAAGAACAATGATTATAAATTCTTTTATCTTTTTCCATTTAAGAAACATCGGTATCTAATCACTAAGCATTTGTATTTGAATATAATTTTAGTATTTGATTAGGTAATGATAAAATAATAATAATAATAGTAATACTTTATCACTTACATTACCGTGGTAATGAGTAATTTAAACAACCCTAACATTAAACATTAGAAATGCTCCATTGCTCTCAATGACCTATAAGTTGTAGGGCTTATAGTTGCATGGGTTTACTCAGTTGTATGGGCTTACTTGGATAGATCAATCTAGGCTCTTCATTAAGTCCAGAGAATATTACATAAACCATCATACAAAAATTACACCAATTAAGTAATCTAATCCGTCTTTGATTTGGCCTTTTTATTTTATTTTTATTTTTTTTATAGCCATTCCTTTTGAAATCCATGGATAGGATGATTCTGAGCCTAATGATTCTTTGGAATAATAAGCAATCCATGAGGTGTCATAACAAAATTAAATGGACAAAAATGTAATTAAATCCATAAGAATAGCTAGCTACAGATTAAATCCGTAGCTATAGAGCCGATAACTACAGATTAGACCCATAGTTTCGAATAATATTTGTAGCTAAAAGTAAAAGGAGATTCATATTAATAAGCTAAAGTTAGCAACAACTATGGTTTCCAAAACTAAGGCTACGGCTAATATCCATAGCCACTGCCTATTTTAAAAATAATTAAACTATAATAATGATCTCTTAACATTGCTGGTACACGCCCTAATATATCAACTCATCTAAGCTATTACATATAAAGATTTCATGGCTTACAAACCCATTTACCCATCTAATCGTGATGATAGGGTAAACTAAAAATCATGTGAATCCAACACCAAATGAGCCACACATGAAATTTCAGTTTTCTGGATAGTTTAATTGTTTTTTTTTTTTTTTAATGGTTGTGGCCCACTAATGATTAGATCACCTTAATTTTTTAATCACCTGATCATCATAATAATATATACTTGTTGAAAAGGTTTGATATGCTGCAGACAACAAGTGGAACCTACAATCCTCAATTCTATCACTCTTTAAAAGAAAAAGTGATTGAAGACATTTTGTTCATATCCACCTCTTAAAATCATGCATGTTCTTATAATTTCAAAATATCCGAGATTTTTTTAAGGAATGAAGCTTACAAAGCTAAAAGCATATAAGAGAGCCTATTTACACTATTCATGTGTTAAAAGAGCACATGCACGTGCCATCTGGACCATCCATTCAATGTCTTAACCATGTAAATAATCTTTATTTAACCAAGGCAAACATATCCAAGCTCTAAGGGTCCGATTGTTACCAGACTGACGCAGGGATGAACGTGATGATGTCGATCACCATCTTCCTCAAGGATAAGTACTTCAAATCCATAGAGCTTCTTTGGATTCTTCACAGAGATTCCTAGAATACATGAGAAAAATATGAAAATAGAAATAATTTTAATAAATTTTAAAAATGGCTTGATCGATAATTGTCTAATGCGTATGTATCCATGTTACACCATTAATAAAGAAAAAAAAATTAAATCAAAATTTGTAATTACCAAAAATAATAAAATTCTAACTCTAATAAAATCATAATTTTAGTAAAACTCCTCTAAAGTCTAATTTCTAAAAATAAAAATTCTAAATAAACTTTTGCTAAAAAAGTCCTAACATGATTACAAGTTATTTCAAAAAAATAAGAAAAATCTAATATATATATATATATATATATATATATATATATATATATATATATATATATATATATATATATCATAAAAATTGAAATGATTGAAAATAATAACTTTTTTTTTTAATTTTATTTAAAGGTGGGCATTTCTGGTCTGATCTGGTGGGTCCGACCCGATCCTACTCGATCCGAATCCAACCGAAGGCTTGGATCGGTGCGGTTCGACTTAGATTAGTCAGATCCAACCGTTCATCAAATCAAGGTCGAATCATGATGAATTCAGACCGATCTGAACTGAATGGATCCGATCTGATCCGGAGTGATTCAATGGTGGAAATCAATACTTTTACTTTTTTTCTGTGGTATGGTCCGCTTGAGCTTTGGATATGCATCAATTTTAGGTTCAACTGCTAAAATGATTTGAAAAAATGAATGGACGGTGTGGATAAATCACATGCATTCACGATGGGCCCCAACATAGTTTACTAAGAGACGTGCTATGCACGTCAACCACTTGCGTGCACAGCACGTTAGTGACAGGCAGGCTAAGTAGCGAGACTAGCTACCGAAGTTACGTCAACAAGTTCCATGAGCCTCACCATGATGTATGTTTTGTATCCACACATTCCATTCATTTGGAGAGATCATTTTAAGGCAATATCCAAAGAACGAGTTAAATCCAAAGCTCCAATGGTGACCCCAGCACAGAAAACAGTGGGACAGTGAAGCTCACCATTGAAAATTTTTAAGGGCCACGAAAGTTTTAAATCAAGCTGATATTTGTGATTTCCTTATTTCATGTTTTTTTTTAAAAAAAAAAAACTTTTTAATAGGTTGGAGTTTAAATAAACATTATGATGGACCTTAGGATAGTTTCAACAGTGGAAATTACTCTCCCCACAATTTTCTTTAGTGTGGTCCACTACAAACTTTTATTTACCTCAATCGTTGGTTCATACCATAAAATGATATCTAAAAATGGATGAATGGTGTGGATATAATACATACATCATAGTGGGGCCCACAGAACTTGGTGACGCCAACTCAACCTCTCCATATCTAATCCGCGTCCTATGGACGTAGCCTATATCCATTTCGTGCCCAGCACGTCAATAGGCTGTGACAGGCAGATACGTGTTGTGCATAGACGAGCAGTGACAGGCCTTGAGCTCCGAGTTGTACGAACGGCTCAAATGAGATCAAAGTTACATGGGCCCCATAGTTATGTGTTTATGATATCCACAACGTTTTCAGAGCATTATATATATATATATATATATATATATATATATATATATATATATATATATATATATATATATATATATATATAAAAGAATCATATCCAAAGATCAACTGGATCACACCACAAAGAGCAGCGAGAATAATGATTTTCAATGTTAAAAACCTCGTAGGCCCCACCAAAATGTTTATTTTCCATCTAATCTGTTATTAAGGTTAAAAATACATGGATAAAGAAGAAAAACAAATTTTATATTAATTCGAAACTTCTATGATCTCCAAAAGGATTTCAATGGTAAACATCAATCCCCACTGTTTTTTGCAGTGTGGGCCAACTAATCTTTAGATCTGTCTTATTTTTCGGCTCAAGCCTTAAGACGAACTCTACAAATGGATGGACGTACGGTTTGGATATAACACATACCTCATAGTTTGACCCACAAATCTAACCCGATCCGAATCCTATCCAACTCCATCTGACTCGGTTTCCATGACCGAGTCAGACTCAGTTCAGGTCAGGCCAACCGTGCATTGGATCGGCTCGAGCCAGGTGTCTTGGACTTGGTCCCGGATCGAATCGAGTTCGGATCAGCTCAAGTAGATTTCGGATCGGATCGAGTTGGACCCAATCCGATTCGACTTGATCCGATGCCCAGTGCTAATTTTATTTTTGAACGGAAAGCGCGCATTTTCTGGTTAAACGGACATATGCGACTGACTTTGTGGTTTGATTCACCCTAAATGGTCAGTTGCATTAAAGATTGATATGTGGTGCGCCTGTAACGGTAGTTATGATACCCATATTAAAAGTTATAATTAATTTTATATTCACCTTCTTTTGGTCCATCCGTCCAACGTTGGAGACCCAATCAGATCCAGGTCTAGTTATTAAAAACCGGACCAGGGTAAAATTCGACCTGACAGTTGGTTGAAGTGTCTGCTACCATATTTTAACTGGTGGTGAACTATCATACGACGCAAACGACATGCTCTCTTTTCTCAAACCGTACGGTGGGTGACGGACTCGGATAAGACGCGACACCCTTATCCAGCCTGGTGGGTGCGACCCTGACCTTGGAGACCACCACGATGTATTCTTTGTGTATCCACGCCGTCCATCTGTTTTTACATATTATTTTAGAAAATGTTCCTAAAAATGAAGCAGATAAAAATCTTAGGTGGACCACACCACAAGAAACAGTAGTCATTGAATGCCAACCATTAAAAACCTATAAGGGGTCACATTTATTTGCCATTTAACCTTCTGGTAAGGTCACATAGATGTGGACAAAGGAAAAAGACAAACAACAGCTTGATTCAAAAATTTTGTCGCCCTCAAGAAGCTTCCAATGCTGTGAATTCAGTCCCTACTGTGTGGACCACCTGAGATTTGTATTGCTTCATTTTTGGGACCATGCCCAAAAATAAGCAGGCAAAACGGATGGATGGAGTGGATATATAATGCATACATCTAGGTGGGCCCCACGGTCAGAATCTCACCCAGATCTTGGGTCGCAGCTAATCCCCGTTCTCCATTTGGTGGGTGACATGGCAGCCATGGGCCATTTGGGTCCATGCCAATAGAAGGCAAGATGAAAAATCCCATAGAAGCCGTTGATTTCATGTAGCTTTTGAAACATAGGTGGTGAAATCCCACTACGGCGTGTGTGTGGGGGTGTGTGTGCGTGTGTTATATATATATATATATATATATATATATATATATATATATATATATATATATATAACACAGCTGTGTGGGCCCCACCGTGATGTGTTTCCACCATCGAGCTGTGTGGGCCCTACCATGATGTGTTTTGACCATCGAGCTGTGTGGGCCCCACCGTGATGTGTTTCGACCATCAACCCATCACCGTGATGGGGTAGATGTTCGACCTCATGGTGGGCCCACACAGCTCGACCTCATGGGGTGTTAACCCATCACCATGATGTGTTTCGACCATCAACCCAACACCGTGATGTGTTTCGACCATCGAGCTGTGTGGGCTCCACCGTGATGTGTTTCTATCATCAAGCTGTGTGGGCCCCACCATGATGTGTTTCGACCATGAGCTCGACCTCATGGGGCATTAAAATCAGCTTGAGCGCATTGTACCTTTTCCCATATATATATATATATATATATATATATATATATATATATATATATATATATATATATATATATATAGCTGGGTGGGCCCCTATGCGCTCAAGTGATGCCTTTCGTTCGTGAGGTCGAGCTGGGTGGGCCCCACCGTGATGCCTTTCGAACATCAACACCGTCCACTAGATGTACCATTCCCAGGTCAATCCATGACTTTAGTGGGCCACACTACATACAGAAGTGCAGAGGGGCCGTGCACCATTAAAACATTCATAACCATTTTTGAGGGCCCACAGAAATGTGTTTTGCAAATCCAGCCCATCTATTATGTGTGTTCCACTTGAATGAGGGTTCAGACCAAGTTTCAGGTGCATGGAAAACTCAGGTGGGTCCCACCAGTGCTTTTATATGTTTTTGGCATGTATACTTATGGTAGATGGTGTGGCCCACCTGAGTCATGGATTGACCTGATTTTGGGCCGTCCAGGCCCACCATGGAATGGTGCATCTGGTGGACGGTGTTGATGTTCGAAAGACATCACGGTGGGGCCCATCCAGCTCGACCTCACGGACGACCGCTTTACGCTCGAGCGCATAGTACCTTTTCTCATACATACATACATATATATATATATATATATATATATATATATATATATATATATATATATATATGGGAAAAGGTACAATGAGCTCGAGCACATGAGTCCGTCCCATGAGGTCGAGCTGTGTGGGCCAGACCACATACAGAAGTGCAGAGGGGCCGTGCACCATTAAAACAGTCATAACCATTTTTGAGGGCCCACAGAGATGTGGTTTGCAAATCCAACCCATCCATTATGTTTGTCCCACTTGAATGAGGGTTCAGACCAAGTTTCAGGTGCATAGAAAACTCAGGTGGGCCCCACCAAGTGCTTTTATATATTTTAACAGTGTCTTCACATAATTTTAGATGGTATGGCTCACCTGAGTTCCGTATATGGCTATTTTTAGGATATCCTATAATTTAAAGGGGAGCCATCAAATGCACAGTGTTAATGGTCGAAACGCATCACGGTGGGGCCCACACAACTCGACCTCATGGGAGCTTTCCGTAAGCTCGAGCTCATTGTACCTTTATCCCTATATATATATATATATATATATATATATATATATATATATATATATATATATAGCTTTTTAAACATAACCATCACCATGTCTACTGAAATAGGCACTCTGTATCTTCGTACCATCTGTAATTTCTATTTATGGTCCATTTTGATTGAATCTTGTTAAGGCTACTTGCAGGAATAGAATAATCTGGGACGTTTATAATGTGGGTCCCACTTTCTATGTGATAGAGCCCATAACTTGGCCTGTTTCACTAATCGTGCTCGTCGTAATTTCTTGAAGAAAATGGACGGTTGAAATTTTGACCCGAGGTCTACTTAAGGAAATTGCACTTTTTTTCACGTATTAATGCAGGTTAAACCGTTCAAATTGTGGGACCCACCGTATATAACTCGTAATTACGAAATCAGATTGATCGGACAGTTCTAACCTTCGATCTAAGATAAACAGTTCCCAGAATTAGGACTGTTGGATATTCAACGTTTCCACCGTTTAATGAATGTTCTCCAGTCGCTTAGTTAGGTGGTAGAATAAGCGTAGTTTTTATTTTGTATACATCTAAGTTGGGGTCCACATTTTGGACGGTTTGAAGGAACTACTTGATTTCCACGTATACAAGTTTTTAGTGCCTGCGTATTGAACATCCTACTCTTCCAGAGTAGAAAAGTATTCTCTGCTTCGTGAGTGGTCAGCTTTACGAGAGGCTATCCGAAAACTCGAATCTGTCGGGTCTAAGATGGCAAGCTCTTTGTGGTTCAGAAATCACGTGCCACGTCACTCTAACGTGATCATGCACCGAAAAACTTGTGTGGGCCCCACCTCATAGAGGAATCTGTGGCTGTAGAAGCTCGACGAATCTTGTAAGATACGTATCGCGTGTCATCATTGACTCAGTCGGGTATCATCCGCACGATATTTCGGGAAACGGATTGGCCTATACCCCCTGCCACCAGACCGGTGGCTGGTGGTCGGTGCTGTGTGGGCCCCAACATGATGTATGTTTTTCATCTATGCCGTTCATCCATTTTTACAGATCATGTTAGAGCTTGATGCAAAAAATGAGAGGGATATAAATCTCAGGTAAACAATAGTGATTGGATATCCACCATTAAAATCATCCTAAGCTCCACTGTACTTTTTATTTAACATCTAATCTGTTGACTAGGTCATACAGACCCAGATGAAGGGAAAACAACAAATATCAGCTTGATCCAAAACTTTTATGGCCCCCAAAAAGTTTCTAATGGTTGAAGTTCATTCAACACTGTTTCCTGTAATGTGGTCCGCTTGAGATTGGGATATAATTAATATTTGGCATCATATCATAAAATGACCTATAAAAATAGATGGACGGCATGGATGAAACACTTACATCATGGTCGGGCTCAACGAGCACCGACCATCAGCCATTGGCTGGTGGCAGGGGAAGTAGCCAATCTGTTCCCGGCGAGCAGCACCTCATTTGGTACGGACGCGGATTACCTGTCCTGCGGTCGGAGGCTAGGTGGGGTCCACCGTGGTGTTTGTGATAAGTCCATCCGTTTTGCCAGCTCATGACAGGGGATGAACAAAAAAAAAAAATAGAGAGAGAAACCAAACTCAAGCGGGTTGCACTACAGGAAATAGTAGGATTGAACTTTCACCGTTGATATATTCGTGGGCCACGTGAGTTTTGAATCAAGCTAATATTTTGAATTTTCAGTTCATCCAAGTGAGAATGCCCTTATGAACGGTTTGGATGGTATATAAACATCAAGGTGGATTTCGAAAGGGTTTTAACTGTGGAAGTTTTTGTATTCTCTTCTATTATCTAATTGAGTTTTGTATTAGCCTTATTTTATTACTCAAATATCCTGGCATGACGGTGTGTCAGTGTTTTTTTAGTGCTCATATCCTATCATGAGTCGGAAAAACAGATGGACAAAGCGGATTTGGTAAAAACACTCCGGTAAGCCCCACCGAGCTTTCCATCGCTGGCAAGCAATTTACCTCTATTTAATATTGGAGTGTGATCATGTTGGTAATAAATTTTATAGTGAATGAGAGTATAGTATGTGTGGCTCTGGCCTCACCCAAGATGGTGCGGTAATTTGATGGGCATGAAGTGAATTAAAATAATACGTTTGAAAGACTTGGAGACGATGAGTGAATAAGTTAGGCATCCTCAACTGTCCACCATTGCAAGTGGTCTCTACCTTATAAGATCTAAGAATTTTTTATTTTATTTTTTTTAAAAATTTCAAGATTCCAAAAGGCCTTATATTAATAAATCAGTTTGACTACCGACGGTATCAGGAATCGGCTGGTAAGTCACTACTAAGAAGATTACAATGTCTTAATCTAAAATATATTTGAAAGAAATATAGATTGCAGAAAAAGAGAAGAAAAGCTAGTGCAACGTATAAATGATGCGTTGATATACATATGTTAATAACTAAATATTTTAATATCCATTCAAGTTATCTGCAAGGAAGATAGCGATGTCTCAACCTAATGTGAGGACAACATATGTGGTATGTAAATAATTAAATAAAAGAAAGCTGGTCCAAGCAAAACTTGGCTTCTTATGCACGGAGATTTGAAAATTCGACAATTTGCGGAGCATACAACCAAAGACAATTCAAATTATAAGTAGGGAATGTATGAGATAAGAGATGCAAAATATGATATTAAAAAAGAAAAAGAAAAAAAAAAAAAAGATAAAATATAAAAGGGAATAGATAGATTGTTGTCGATGCACTTGGAGATGTGGGAGAAAGAAATAAAAGGTAAGGTACTCCTCAGGATTGTAGATCTTAGATCTTGACCCTACTCCACTAATCTTACAATGTTGAGATTGCTTGAATGCTTATGTAGGCTGATTGATATATGACCTAGATGAACATGGAACTCTCTATATCATTCTATATCTCTCAAGTGTTCTCTATTGGGGATTTGTGCTGCGGAATTACACAGATCTAGATTTAGGATAGCAATCCAAGAGCAACAAGCAATCACAAGAGAACACAAAGAATAAATGTGGAAAACTTTTGCGGGAAAAAACCACGGCACAAAGCGACAAAAATCCACTATGAAAAGAAATTACAAGAGAGAAGCCTTACCCGATTCGAACAATCTCGAATCTCACCTTTGCTACACCCTTTGATAACCCTAGAACCCTTTAGGAACCCTTGGAAAACTTTTAGAAAGCTTTAAAATACTTTAGAATAGCCATAGGGACCCATATTTATAGTTTAAGAAACTCTACTTACGCACATATTCAGAAAAGTTCGGAAACCGTCTCAAATTTACACAGTCCGTGAGGGATCTGCATAACCTCGACTAGTCGAAGGAGGGCCTCGACTAGTCGACCAACCTGCTCGACCGGTAGAGTCTGACCCTCGACTGGTCGAGCATCACGGACACCAAAAAACCAAGCTCGCTGGACTTTGAGTCGAGCGGGCCTCGACCGGTAGAGTAGACCCTCGACTGGTTGAGCGGTCCACTCAACTTGTCGATGTAACATCCCGTCCAACCAGTACAGTGTCCTGGAGCGTCCACGTAAGATTTGTCGCAGGACCATCCGTTTAAACTACTCGAGGTGAGGTACCACCAGTAAATTAAACCTAGGATTAGCCCATTAGACTAGACCTGTCTGGTCATGATTGGACCAAGTATGGCCCGCCAAGCCAGATGGCCTGTTTACACTTAACAACAGCCGGTGTGGGCTACCCAGCGACTGAGAAGGGTCAGAAAATCTAAAAATTTAGGGAACTAAAAATCTCACTAGGCTTGTAATCCATCGCAGACCACGGACCCAGTGGACACCCAGAATTGGGATCTGGCACTTGCCAAATACATCCCACCAATGCCAAACTGAAATTTGGCACTTACAAATAAAGCCGAGATACCAAGCGTTCCAGCCGTCAGATTTCTTTCAAATTTACAATGACGGTTTAATGCATTTTTTTACACCCGTCCACCAAATCTGGGACCCAATCATGGAATAGTGACCGTTGATCACAAATCGGAACTCGTACGATCAAACCCCATATTCGATCGCTCTCACATTTTGCATGGCCCTTCATCGGGCCATGGATCACCTATCCTGTAAGTTTCATGGCCAGAGGGCTACCAGAACCACTCTAATCACCGAAATGGGCCCCAAAGGGCCACTTAAAGATCGAAATCGTATGCTCAGACCTCATGTCCGTTCATCCGTTTATTCTCAGATTTTATAGGCCCCTCACCGGGCCATAAGGCACCTACACACTAAGTTTGGTGGTCAGAGGGGTGTTAGGGCCGACCCAACACCAATAGGGAGTCCCACAGGGCTATTTTGAGAAGATGTTGAAGCTTGGGGCCAAAGGACCCAAGTTTAGGAAACAAAACCCAAGCTCTCATAACTCTCTCTCATTTACCACAACTACCAAGAGCAAAAGGGAGAGAAAGAGAGTAAATGAGAAGAAAGTGTGAGTGAAGAAAGAGCTTGGGTAGACCCTAGATCAAGGTGTGGCTCAACCCTTGTAACTCCATACCTCTCCTCAAGGAGAAACTCTTCACTGCTACCACAATAATCGTCCGTTGGTCATCTAGGTAAGATCCTTCACCCCTTCTTCTTGAAATCCATGTATTAATAAGGATTTGGCTTGGATCTCTAACATGCAAGTGCTTGCTCTAGGGATTCTAGCCGATCGACCTCAAAACCTTCATTCCTAGGTCATTTTTCGAATCTCCAACGATCCGAATGTGCGGACTATTATTCTTAGGTGGCCTAACACCAATTTTAATATGAGCTTAATGATTTTGATTGCTTGGGTGTTATATTTAAGATTTTAGAGAAACCCTAGGAATTTATTTATTTGTTGGAATGGTATGGATGTGTATGCTTAGCTCTCTCATTATGTGTTCTTGCCTCTCACAGGATTGTGTGTATGGATGATCACATGCTCATGCTTGTTGGTTTTCCCATATGTTGTGCTTCATAATATGTATGATTCATTACTCTTGTGCACATGATTTCTTGAGATGGAGGAAGTACTTAACTTCCTCACCAACTCACACCACACATACATACCTTATTCATGATATTATTAGCTTTATATGTTAGTAGAAGTTTAGAATTTTACGTTGAGAAGTATGAGAACATGATGTTGATTATGTTAGATGATGCAATGATAGTTGGCATGTTATGGTTCCCTTTACCCTCTTGGGTTGGTCAAGAACATGATGAGAGACGGTAGTCCCATCAGTAGGACCACATTAGGGCTAGATCCGCGGATTGGGCGGGAGTGTACGGGTGGCTGTAGTTCGACTACATGGGTCCCTTATGTCCGAGGTCACTCGTCTCACGCTTGCCTGACTCGTGCGGTCTAGCCTACTGTCTGACCAACCTTGTTGTTAACCCTGTTTGCTTACCTATGTATGGAACTTGGAACACCTTACAACTATTGTAGCCCATTGATAACTAGATTGCAACTGGTCCACAGTCACGTGAGCTGGGTATAGTGGAATGGGACACCGTGTCCGAGCTGTCGGCCTACGCTGGGGTACCACGCCTCCCCGTAGTGACCGCGAGCGATCTCTTTCTCTCGGCACTCCTCATGTGCTTAAAGTCGGGGATGAGGAACCCGACGGGATCACGGACCGCGGGGTTTCAGCCTCACTCGTTGATGGGGCCTTGGGCTCGCAACCAGCTTAGGGCATTGATATGTGGGGTGTATCAGATTCCCCAATCTGCTGGATGAATGGACTTAACTAATAACTCGGCTAATACGATCGCATTGCATCGCATTAGTTAGGGTGACGACTCGGCAGTCGAGGTCGCTCTAAGGGAGTGTTGCCATATTTGATCATTAGATGGAGTCACTCGAGGGACCGTTGTGGCAAGGGCATGCATCATATCATCGCATTGTATGCATATTTAATAAGAGTTGTAGGTGTTGATGATTGACTGCTTTTCATTAAGTTTATATTACAATTGATGCCTGTTATAACTTAAGACTAATAGTGCACACTGAGTTGATCACTCACTCCCACTCTGTGACGATGTTTTAAAACGCCAACCAAACTCTCTCATAGATGCAGGGGAGGTGGAGCAGGTGAAGCATGGCGATGCTACTCTTTACGAGGAGGATGAGTTGTCCTACTTCCAGTTGATGGATGGTTTTCCGCCTGCCGGAGAGGCGGGATCGGATCGCTGAGCAGCGGGCTTAGCTCTATTTATTTTGGACCCACTATTCTTTTGAGATTTTGTTGGGCGACGCCATGTGCGCCCCCTTTATTCTTTTGGACATGTATATATATATATACATATATATATATATATATATATGCTCTTAGCCTCTTTTATTTCAGTGGACTTGTGTTGCGATGTTTCATGTTTCAGGAAATTTCAGATTTGCATAATTAAACTGGATTCAACACATATTAATAAAAATCGGTCATAAGTGACCACGGGAACTCGAGAGTTGAGTGTATACATGACCCCCGATCTTCAAGGCGTTACAGTTGAGCAGCTGAAAACTTCTGACAATAATCTCCACCAAGTCTTCAATCTTCAACCGTGTAGCTTTTAGACCTCTTCTCTTATCTCTTCATCGCGTCATATATTCAATCAACACTTCTCATACACACTCCGTCCTTCTTTTACACCATTGCCAAGCCTAGATAAGTTGTACAGAACTTGAACTTCTCTGTAGGAACAACCTTGGTGAGCATGTCTGCTAGATTCATGCTGGTGTGAATCTTTTCCAGTGTGACGCCTCCTTCCTCAAGCACTTATTAGATAAAGTGGTGACGAACATTAATGTGTTTATTACGTGAGTAATAAATAAAATTTTAGCCAAATTAATGTGCTCTCGCTATCATAGTTAACCAGCATGGCCTCCTGTTGAAGTCCTAACTAATTTATCATAGCCCTGAGCTAAACACCTTCTTTAAACGCTTCCGTCACTGCCATATATTTTGCTTCGGTCGTGAAAAAAGCTACCACGGTTTGAAGCTTCGACATCCAACTGATTGCTCCACCCGATAGTACAAATGAGTATCTTGAAGTAGACTTTCTGAAATCTATACTGCCTACGTAATCGAAATTCATATACCCTACTAACTTTATCCCTATTTTATCAAAAGTTAAGACGTAATCTTTCGTACCTCGAATGTATCGAAGTAGTCATTTCACTGCTTCCCAATTTTGTTTGCTGGGGTTTGACATGTATCTGCTCACAACACCGAACCGACTGCCTGTGAAATATCTGGTTTTTTACAGACCATGACATACATTAAATTCGAATAAGGCACATAAGACATAACTTGCTTTTCCTCATTTGATTTAGGACATTGTTCTGAGGAAAGCTTGAAGTGAGCCGTGTGGGGAACGTTTACCGACTTTGCTTGTTCCATCCCATACTTAATCAACACCTTTTCAAGGTATTCTACCTGTGATAACCAAAGCCTGCTCTTCTTCCTGTCTCTATGAAAATATACGCCGAGAACCTCTTTGCAGCCCCCGGATCTTTCATCTCGAATGTCTCTCATGACGAAAGTATCAACATATCATCAACATATAGTATTAGGATGATGAATTTTTCTTCGCACTCGGTTTGATTTAGACACGGTGATGGATATCATGACGTGCGATCAACATATCATCTTCTTGTGTGGATTTTCATTTTGTGACCTCATAGCAAATATAACTTCGTCTTCACATCCACTCTTCCAATTTCGCCACAGAATTGATATTCACATCCATTTGTTCCAGCTCGAGATCGTATTGAGCAACTAGCGCCAACACGAATCTGATAGATACCTGCTTAACCACCGGTGCGAATATCTCTGTGAAGTCGATTCCTTTTCTCTGAGCATAACCCTTCGCTACCAATCTTGCTTTGTATCTATCCTTTTTTTTCCTTTTGAATAACCACTTGCACCGATCGCTTTTCGACCCACAAGAAGCTCCACCAACTCCCATTTGTGATTTTTGTGCAACGAGTCCATCTCATCATTTATAGCCACCTTCCACTTTTCTACATCAGGCTCATC
Organism: Magnolia changhungtana; assembly: GCA_030180095.1. NCBI lineage: Eukaryota > Viridiplantae > Streptophyta > Magnoliopsida > Magnoliales > Magnoliaceae > Magnolia > Magnolia changhungtana. The sequence goes on along the minus strand of JASAUF010000630.1, from coordinate 7,161,840 downwards.
AAGAGCCTCTTGAATATTAGATGGGTCCCTCTCATTTGTAATGAGGACATATGCAATATTAGAGTCATCCCTATATCTTGCCGGTAACCTGCGATCACGCAGTGGATTCCTTCTTATAGGTGGCTGCTCAACCTGATCCTGTAACTCTGTCTTCACATATGTCTCTGCCTGAGTATCATCTGTGTCAATCTGGACATCTACAATCACCTTTTTTGGTTCTTCTTGCTCATCTTGATCATTCCTGTGAAATAGAGAGTTTTCATCGAATATGACGTCACAGCTAGTGATGACCGTACGTGTGACCTTGTCGAATAACCTGTACCCTTTCACACTAATGCCATAGCCAACAAATATATACTTTTTGGCTCTTTGGTCTATCTTATCTCTCTCAACTGACAGTACATGAGAGTAAGCTTCACAACCAAATATGCGTAGATCTGAGTAGTCGATTTTCTGACAACTCTATACTTTCTCTGGGATTTTACATTCAATCATCGTTGAAGGTGACCGGTTCACCAAGTAACAAGCCGTGTTAACGGCCTCAGTTCATAGGTCCTTACCCAATGCAGTATTACTTAACATGCATCTAGCCCTCTCTAGGAGAGTCCGATTCATTCGCTCAGCCACACCGTTTTGCTCGGGCGTGTGGTGCACTGTGTTGTGCCTGATGATCCCTTTATCCTTGCAATACTAATTAAACTCTGCGGAAGTAAATTCTCCACCATTACCAGTCCTTAAAACCTTTATTTTCTGCCTTGACCATTTTTCCACCATTGCCTTCTATTGTTTGAATATGGTGAAAACTTCGGATTTACGTTTCATGAAGTAAACCCATACTTTCTTGGAGTAGTTGTCAATAAATGAAACAAATCATGACAACCTCCCAACGGAAACTTCTGGCGATGGCTCCCATATGTCCGAGTGCACATAATCAATCACTCCCTTACAAACATGTTTTCCAAATTTAAAAGACAGTCTAGATTGTTTACCATATATACAATGCTTGTATATATGTAAATTAGAATTTTTTAAAGCTGGAATCAAACATCGATCAGAAAGTACCTTCATGCCCTGCTCGCTCATGTGGCCCAGATGAGCATGCCATATACGTAGAGACGTGAAGTCTGCAATAGCTGCTGTCACTCCACCTTCTGAAGTGCTCCCAATCAACCTGTAAAGGTTTCTGTGCCTCTACGCTCTCATAACCATGAGTGCCCCTTTTGAAACTTCAAGGACACTATTAATACCGGTGAACTTGCATCTTATAGCCTCGAGTGCTCCGAGAGAAATCAGACTTTTCTTCATATCAAGAACGTCCCGACGTCAGTTAAGGTATGCTCCATCTCATTAAACATCTTGATGCTCACCGTACCAATAGCCACAACATTACAGGCAATTTCATTACCTATAAAAACCTGTCCACCATCGCATTCCTCGTAATTGGTAAACTAACTCCGATGAGGAGTCATGTGATAAGATGCTCCTGTGTCAAGTATTCACTGGTCTTTATGATTGTCGTGTAAGTGACCAATCATGGAAACAGACAGAACATCACCACCACTTGATTCTTCATCAGATTTGACCACATTGGCCTCCTTAGAAGAAGCCGCTGAATTTTCTTTCTTCATTTTAGGATTTCTACAATCCTTTTCCATGTGTCCAGACAACCCACAATTCCGACACTTTAATTTTCCTTTGCCCTTACCCTTGGATTTGGATTTAGGTCTTGAAGACCATATACCTCGCTTAGAATCTCTGCCCCTTGTAATCAATGCATCAGAAGATGTATGTCGCCGTTTAGCTTTCTCATAGCCTTCCCTTGAAGGGCTGAGATAATGGTGTCAAGACTTAGGATTTTATTTGCGGTGCACATCGTGTCCCTGAAAGACTCATATGATGCAGGAAGAGAATTCAACAATATACATGCCTGTTCCTCATCTTTGACTACTTCCTCCATATTCAGCAATTTGCACATCAATTTATTAAAGTTGCTGATGTGGGCATCTAGATCTCCACCCTCTACCTTCTTGAATGTATAACACTATAGCTTCAAATGTAGGCAATTTTCAAAGGACTTCATTGCATAGATGTTCTCTAACTTCGCCCACAAACTAGCCGCAGTTTTCTCCCTTAAAACATTATATAAAACCTCATCCGTGAGACATAAACGGATAGAGGCTAAAGCATTACTATTAAGGTTTTCCCATTCATCATCTTTCATGGTAAATTTTCGCTCCTCAAGAGCCTTAATCTCGCTTTGCTTGGTTAACAGGCTAATCATCTTAACCTTCCATAACTCAAAATTATTTTTGCCTGAGTACTTCTTAATATCAAACTTGTCGTTTCCCATTATTACTAATCTTGCAGATTCAAATTTGTGCCCCAACGATTGCTCTAATACCACTTGTTGGGGATTTGTTGTGTGGAATTACACAGATATAGATCTAGGATGACAATCCAAGAGCAATAAGCAATCACAAGAGAACACAAAGATTTAACGTGGAAAATTCTTGCGGGAAAAAACCACGGCACAAAGCGACAGAAATCCACTATGAAAAGAAATTACAAGAGAGAGGACTTACCCGATTCGAACAATCTCGAATCTCACCCTTGCTACACCCTTTGATAACCCTAGAACCCTTGAAAAACTTTTAGAAAGCTTTAGAATACTTTAGAATAGCCCTAGGGACCCTTATTTATAGTTTATGAAACTCTACTTACACACCTAGTTCGGAAAAGTCCGGAAACCGCCTCAAATTTACGCAGTCTGTGCAGGATCTGCGTAACCTCAACTAGTCGAAGGAGGGCTTCGACTGGTTGAGCAACCCGCTCGACCGGTCGAGCTTGACCCTCAACTGGTCAAACATCACAGACACCAAAAAACCAAGCTCATTAGACTTTGAGTCGAGCAGGCCTTGACCGGTCGAGTGGACCCTCGACTGGTCGAGCAGCTGAAGACTTCTGACAACATTCTCAAGGGTAGCAAGAGTATTCCTAAACTTTAGGTTAGCTTACTTTAGATCTCTTTACACCAACTCATTAACACCGGTCTCCAATCTAAGTGTTGTAGACTCAAGTGTTGCTAGCTCTCTTTCTAAATTTCTCTATTTCAAATGAAAGGTACATGTCTCTATTTATAGAAGTTGACTTGATAATTTGGTAATTTGTACAATTTTAGAGGGCAAGCATCATTGCATGATAAGATCCGAACGGTTGAAAAACACGTGACATCATGAATTTGCTTCCGTAATTGATAAAGAAAATAATTTGACTACTTGGAAAATGAAATAACCGATTGGATGCCTCTTAATTGTTGGTTTTTCCTTTGCCCAATTTTATAAAGATTTAGGCGACAACGAGATCGCTATTGTAAAATAATTTTAACACTTTTGGTCACAACTTTGGAGCCATGTTTACTATATGAGCTTACTAAAATGGGCCCAACTGATGGACCTATTGCCGTCAACGCCTATTGTAAATCGCCGGTGGGCCACTATCCATTGTAAATGTCATGGGGGACGACATAAGCCACCCTAGTAAGGGTTTTGTACTTCAAATTTGCATATATAAATCCTACCTGTCCGGTTGGGTCCATGGGCCTTATTGTGGTCTATCTGTATCTAACCCGAATGAAAGAAAGGAAAAGAGCCGCTAAGCGGCAGAAAGCAGAGAAGCCGGCCCGGCTCTTAGGTGCTTGACGAAGACATGCTCGCTTCAAGTCGACGTTCGACGTTTCGTTTAGTACGAGATCGCTTCACACCTCGCGGTGCTTACACCTCTCGCCTATCGAAGTTCTGTTCAAAAACACGCGTGAGTGAGTGCCCTAAGTTTGAATTTCGAGGGATGGTTGAGTTATGCTTCTAAGAAGTTTCCAAGCTCACAAGTCATCTCACATGATAAAAAAAATAAGGTACACCGTTTGTTAGGGTGGGGTGTTTAAAAAAAATAAAGTAAACCCAAACTTCTTATGCGCCATAAAAGTTTAGGATCGAGCTTTACAAGCTTAGGCCTAGCCGAAGGTTTTACTTCACGGGTCAGGCTTGGGAAGACCTGGTCCACTAACTTACCTGGTTAACTCACTGAGTCAGGTTGACTCGGCCTAGTGATTAACTGAATCCTAAGCCAATCATCTAGCTTGAAATTTATATCTACGGTGCAGATCTCTGGTCTGTTAAGGCCCACCATTGATGGAGTATGCCCTAAAAGCTTTTGGGCCTGTACGCAAGGCTCCATGTCCCATTACCAAAGGTGATGGATGCTTGATGAGCTCTCTTGGGCCGGGTCCACCTTTAGCCTGTTTCTGCTGGGTAGTTGGCCAGGTTGGACCAGCTTGTTCAACCATGTGAGGAAAACTTTCTTACTCGGGAAGAATGTGATGGTTGATACACAGGCACTCAAAAACGGAAACGGATTGGCTACTCCCCCGACACCAGCCCTGTGGCTGGTGGTCGGTGCTCTTTGGGCCCTACCATGATGTATGTGTTTCATCCATTCCGTTCATCCATTTTTTAAGATCATTTTAGAGATTTAAACCAAAAATTAGAGGGATATAAATCTCATGTGGACCACACCACATGAAAACAATAGTGATTGGATATCCACTATTAAAATCCTCCTATGGCCCACTGTACTTTTTATTTGACATCCAATCTATTTATTAGGTCATATAGGCCTAGATGAAGGGAAAAAACAAAAATCATCTTGATCCAAAACTTCTATGGCCCTCAAAATCTTTTTAATGGTCGACGCTCATTCAACACTGTTTCCTGTAATGTGTTCTACTTGAGATTGGGATATACCTCATTTTTGGTCTCGCATAGTAAAATTATCTTTAAAATTAGATGGACGGAATGGATGAAAGACATACATCATGGTGAGTCCCATGGAGCACCGACACCAGCCATTGGCTGCTGTCAGGGGGAGTAGCCAATCCGTTTCCCTCAAAAACTGCACACGTGGCATAGACATAACATAAATTAGAACACTAAAATAGATGAGGTGATGACCTCCATATTGTTGTGGACGGTCTAGCTTAAGGTAGTGAATACCAGTACGACCGTGTATCAACTATAACACCCTGCGGGTGTATCAAATAGCACTTCCAAGCCCGTGTTGGCCCGTTTACTAAATGGGCCCTTAGATCCAGCCCATCCCAGACCAGTCCAGCCCTACCCAACCCATGACCCATTACTCAATGGTCCAAACCCAAACCCAACCCATTTACTCAAATGGGTCATAGTTTGATGTAGAGCGGGTCGTAGGCACTTTCATGTCCGAGATGAACCAGAGAAGGCCTGATAAGAGGTAGAAGTGATCTAGACCATCAGAACCTTACGGCAGGCATATCTTGCCAATCGTAACGAGTTACTTGATGTACAATATATGATTTTGAGATAGGAGAAGCTACTTTAGCCAACCAAGTCAGGTTGCCCATGCCGAATTTGCGAGATCCCATTAGATCGATGGTCGAAAATCCATTTTATTTAGATTTTTACTATTTATAGCAAATTTTAGTTTGATTATAACTCTTCATTCTTTGAGCTTTAGGAGTTGTATCCAATATAAAAAGTGTTTAGAAAAATTAGGGGAATAATGTTGTTAAGCCAAATATGACGCTTAGTAAATTTACTATTTATAGTAAGTTACGAATTTTAAGGAGTTTGATTATGAAACTTCTTCAAATGTTTAGTATCACTATTTAAAGGGTTGTAAATATGTTTTTTTTTATATATTATTGAAAATTTGAATTTATTTATATTCTTTCCTATTTTTTCCTTGTGGATTCGAGGTATCTCCGATAGAAGTCCAGAAAAACTCCGTGAATTCGGAGTAGTTATCCCCGTGAATTCGGAGTAGTTATTCCCTTGAGGAAGATGATGATCGACCTCATCATGCTCATCCCTGCGTCATAGTTCTAGCCCAAGAAGGGCCCACTAACAATTTACCTTGGCCCAAACCTACCTCAAGAGCAGGGTGGGCCAGTCGACCATAGGTCTCGCCCAACCCGTTGTTGCCCTATGCAGATGAGACATAGGCCCCACCTATATTAGATCAGATCCACCAGGATGTATCCACACAGATGCTCCGAAAGTCTACTAGGATTATAGGCCTGTTAACGGGCCGGCCTGACCTTTTCCCGGACGAAATAAAACCATGGCCGGGCCGTTGACGGCCCAATTAGGTTCATTCTCAGATAGGGCTGTCAACCAGCTAGTCTTGCAACAAGCCGTCAAAGCCCGGTCCAGACTCATGATGGCCCAAAAGACATAGGACTTATCCTGGCCCATAACGGTTACATACTACCCGGACTCAAGATCTGGGCTATTCATTTAAGTGGGCCCCACATGGCAAGAGGTATTGCAAAAGTGTCCTTGAAACCTCAATGGGCCAAAGTGATCAGGCTTTGCCGGGCGAATGGGCTTGAGATACCCGAGCCCATCCTGATTGATGAACGGGCTTATATTTTAGGTTCGGCCCTTGCCAACGGGCCTATTATTTCAGTCCAAGACCACCTACAAGTGGGCCAGACCCGATAGCCCGATGGACCAGCGAGGCCCATTAATACCCCTACTCTCAAACCAGAGAATTGCACTCTCATGTCATATCTGAACCATCCAATCTTCGAGTCACATGTTGGATGGACCATAGCCCACGATTTAGATACCTTCAAATCATCACCGTACATTACATGCAGCAGAGCTACATCCAGCCGTCAGGTTCTGGACAGTGTTTGGATGAACCCCAAATCACAATTGGATCGTAAAGTCGAAAGGTGCCGTCCACACGGTAACCATCTTAAAACCATACTTTCCGAGACCACAACATCAAATCTATGCCGTCTATCCTCAGATCCAGCACATGTTTCATTAGCATTGATCAGATTTTCATGTCCCAAAACTGGTACGTGGAATTGCAGGCCAATTAATCAAAAAACCATCAATTTCCCAACGATATTTTTTTAAGTACCTTTTAGGGGGAACGGATTGGCTACTCCCCCTGACACCAGCCCATGGTTGGTGGTCGGTGCTATGTGGGCCACACCATGATGTATGTGTTTCATCCATGCCATCCATCTGTTTTTATAATCATTTTACAGTATAAGTGAAAAAATGAGGCATATCAAAATCTCAAGTGGACCACATTATAGGAAACAGTATTAAATGAGGGTCGACCATTAAAAACATTTTGGGGGCCATAAAACTTGTGGATCAAGCTTATATTTGTTTTTTCTCTTCATCTGGGCCTGTATGACCTAATCAACAGATTGGATGTCAAATAAACAGTATAGTTGCTATAGGAGGATTTTAATGGTTGATATCCAATCACTATTGTTTTCATGTGGTGTGGTCTACCTGAGATTTATATCCCTCTCATTTTTGGGATCAAGCAATAAAATGATCTTTAAAAATGGAGGAACGGAATAGATGAAACACATACATCATGGTAGGGTTCACAGAGCACCAAACACCAGCCACGGAGCTGGTGTCAGGGTGACACACATTTTTATTTTGTAGGAAATTCACCAAAAACACCTTATTAATATAAAATATACGTTTCCATACCTTTTTCAAAAAAGATTTTCAATGAGCCACCTCATACTTGTCAATAAAGTACCTTTCATTAGATTTCTTAACAACAATGGGAGGAAAGAGGGTAAGCCCTTCCATGATGTTTTTGAGAAATCTACCCTAAAGCACCAAGCGTGACACCTATTAAGCCCGGTCCCATACAATTCAATATGGTTTATAGGGCAATGCTCACCCTTCGAACTATTTCCCTTGTTATCACTCACTTGAATCATGTAAGGGTCTAATATTTTTGGACCCCACACCTAAATTTGGTGTGTCATCTAACAGCAGTAGCGGATTACAATAATAAAATTCATAAAAAAAAATAATAATAATCCAACTTAAGAGAATTATCAAAATGTCCTCCATTATTATTTAAAAAAAAAAAAAACCAATAATGTCGATAATTGTAAGACCCACCTAGCATGCATATGATAGACAACCCATCTAACGCATGCACATGATAATTACAAAAATAAAATAAAATCATTGAATGTGTTATAAGTGAATTTGGATGTCTTTGGATGGTGTAAATTATTATTTTTGTGTGTGGCCCACCTAATGAATGGATTGACCTTATTTTCTATTCAACTGATCATTATGGTAGGGTCCATTTGTTTCACACGCTTTGGATTTCATACAATTGCCAATTAGACCCCACAATTCTCAACTTCAATAATTTTTAAATAATAAAAAGTAAAGAGGCATTTTGGTAATCTCCAATAGTGAAGGCATTGTTAAAAATCCCAAATATATAATTAACAACCTAACAAATAAACAAAGAGATTATTACTATACAATTCCTTGAAAATTCCAATGTGACATAAAAGTGCCTGAATGTTTTGGAGGTAGGTGAAGTGTTTTTCAAAGGATGAAATTGTAATACAATGTTCTTTTAAACGGTGGGTTCCACCGTTATATATGATGTGGCCCACATGAGCTTTGGATGACCATCATTTTTGGGCACATGCCCTAACCTTGTCAGGCAAAATTGATGAACAGTGTAGATCTATCACATCATTTTTGTTGGGCCCACTTTCAAAATAAATAAATAAATAACAAAGCAAGTGACGTGCTAATCCACATCACCCACAAACCAGCCCTCTCCTCCACGACTCCCTCGCTTTCTCACTTCTTCGTGGTACAGTTGTGGATGGGAACCCATCACCCATAATTGCCATCATCATGGTGGGACCCACTCCTCAATCTAAACCTTCCATTAAACTCAGAACTTATCAACTGACCTGACATCATTTTTATACCCTATTTCTCATGCTATCGAGAGAAAATCTGTGAGAAGAAAAAGAGAGCTCATGAGAAGGGAGAGTATCCATGAGGGTTCAACATTGAGTTCAGAGTTGATCAATCCAAGCTAGTACATGTAGAAATTAGCATCGCTTCAAATTATTTTCCTTCCATCAAACAATTTTTCCATAGCAGATAGGTGATCAATCCCTTTTGAAAGATTCATAAGAAATTGCCTTATACAATCTAAACATTGAAAGATTCATAAGTAATTCCCTATTGAAAGATATTCTTTATTTGACTACTGAACCAATGCAAATATTAGTATTATTATTATTATTTACATTTGATATTATCTAGTGGTGATAATGAATATTTATTCTGTGAATAATTATTTTTTTAATGCAATGATTCTTACGGGTGCTGTACCCTAAAAGGATCACCATATTATTTGTTATGAGTACTCTGCCCTAGGAGATTCCCTAAAAGGATCAGTACACACGGGTGCACTGCGCTGAGCTTTTGTCCTTAAAAGGTTATACCGGTGCTCTGCCGAGGGGTCATACCCTAAAAGGATCAACACCGGTGCTTTGCTGTGAGTTATCCCCTAAAAGGATCAACACACATGAGTGTTTTAGCCACTCCAAATCTTAGTATTTGTAGAAAAGCTATGTTAAACAATTTATTCATTCCATATTCATGAATGTCAAATTATTTACTATGATTTTACATCCAATGTTCGTCTTATTTTGATTAATATGTTGAGATTAAATTTGGTAATATTTGTAAGATTTTCAACTTGGGATTGACGTGATCCTATTGAGTTGTCAACTCATTATGTTTTAACCGTTTTAGGTTATTAATATTTTGAAGATGTAGGGTACTACTATTAGTAGTGGAGCATGGAATGTGTTTAGATGCACGTGGCATGTCATTCTACATAGGATAAATTTTATTTTATTTTAGAAGTTTAAATGTAGTAATGTTTGGCTTGATTTTCTCACTTCAAGTTAAGTTAAATAATTATGCATCGATGTAATAATAGATTATGTAATTAGTTATTTTAGTTTGTGTTTGGATTTTAAAGTGTTAGGTTATGGTGTGAAAAAAAAATGCATATGAAATTGTCATACCTTATTTTTTTTATATATAGGTCACGAGTTTGGAACTCGGGTCTTGGACACCCTATTCGGGTATCCGAATTTTGGGGCGTGACAAAGTTGGTATCAGAGCCAGGTTGATCCTAAACATTGGACCTAAAATAGAGATTTAGCTCTAAGTCTTCTTAAATTGCCTTAACTAGGATATGAGAAATTTAGAATACATACGTAGGACATTTTAATCTATTGTGATATAATACTTAGATCCCATTTAGGCTATATATTAACATAAAAAATCAAATCTAGACGTTAGGAATTTTCTGAGAATTTTTCTAACTATTTCTTAGGTTGGGCAGCAATAATTCATATAAAATGTCTGACTTTGAAAAGTCATAACTATATAAGTAAAACTCCGATTGAGGTGATTCAAAAATAAATTGAAGATTGATAAGTATAATTTTATATAAAAATAGATAAAAAATTAAAAATACTGACTATTGATGTATGTATTTGAGGTTAAGAAAAACATGTACAGAAATCGTCCAAATCTGTACAGCGTGTACTCTTTGAATTTTTAAAATTTTTGTAGGATTTGAAATATTATGAAATTTTATAGGCGTATAGTAGACTTATAGATATATCTATGTAAAAATTTTAAAGTTAAAATAACGTCTATAAATATCAAAAATATTAATTAGAATAACACCCTTATGACCAGAAACTTCTACACATAATTCTAAACTACATCTTAGTTCAACTTCTCTTAAATCTTCATGTATACCTACATCGAACCATCTAATTTCTTATAATCTTAAAATTATTTAGTAAAATTTATAATTTTCTTTATTTATCCTAGGCTATGATGGATCAAAGTATGAACCTCGGGGCCGCATCGGAGACTCATGTACCCGATGCAGCTAGGCAATGAACAATTATTGACAAGATCCTCCAGGCGATGGAAGGATTTGCCTCATTTATGAGAACATAAGTGCTTATAACTCAATCTCAGGAGCAGATTCAAGTGACGCTTGTAGCCCCTAAAGGGATGGGGTCCTTGTTGGAAAAGTTTAAGAAGCAGAGACTGCCTACGTTTAAAGGTGGGACTGGCCCAAGTGAAGTTGAGGGTTGGAAAAGACAGATGGAGAAAATTTTCTCAGCTATGAGATGTAATCAGCAACAAAAGGCTGAATTAACAATATATACGTTGGAAGGAGAAGCCAATCATTGGTGGGAATCTACGACCAGGAAGAACCCGAGAATAAAAAGGTGGACATGAGAGCAATTCTGCACAAAGTTCGAAAATAAATACTTTCTAGCTTAAGTGTGTGCTCAAAAGGTTACAAAATTCATTAAATTAGAACAAGGAGATATGACGGTGCGTCAATATGGTGCAAAGTTTACAGAGTTGGCATGATTTCCGATATTTCTCATACCGGATGAGTTTCGTAAAGGGCAGAAGTTTGTTGAGGTACTGAAACCTTTTATTCGTACTCGGTTGGCGCCATTTCTTATTAAAACGTATGCAGAAGCACTGGAACGCGCTAGCACAATAGAAAAAGACTTTGATGAGCATTAGAAGAACCGCGAGCTGAGGAAGGACATGAAGAGTGAAGCTAGGACCACGCCCCATTCATCTCTCACACAACATGAAGCAACTAAGCGGCAGAAGATGATGCCAACATCAGTACCCAGGCATGCCATTATGCAACTTTCAACGTAATTTACTGGGACTTGCCACAATTGCGGAAACGTGGGCCATCCTGCCCGTCATTGTCTTTTACCACCTCGTCATCAATATCCAGGGAATCAAAGACCACCACGATCATTTTATAAGACGTCTCTTCATTATGCACTGTTTACTTCGTATCAACAACCTCCGCTGCCCCCTCAGATGATTCAGTCAGCTGCGAGACCATCACAACCTTATCCTCAGAGGTCTGCACAGCTACATCCATAATCTCAGTAACCTAGACCCCCTCGAGCTTCTCTAAGACCATCTCAACAATCGTAACAACAGGTTAAACCTCCCCAATATCAGCAACCGAGGCCAGAAAGTCAGGTGCCCCGACCTCAAGCTCAAGGACGTGTTTACGCTCTATCTTCATTCACAAATGATCCAGCCCAACTTCAGGAGTATGAGTATCCAAATCGAAGCTATGATGATCTAACGCCACCTCAAGATTATGCTGCACAGATGTATGAGACTATTGCTTCTGCTAATGAGGACCTAACATAACCTGCAGATATCACTCCTCAACTTGGTGTTGAAGCTACTAATGATGTGGTGAAAGGTACTATCTTGGCTTACACCTCTCTTAACAAAGCATTATTCGATTCAGGAGCTACACGCTCATTTATATCTTATTTCTTCCTATGCTCACTTGGTATATCACCCGTACGATTAGATAAGAAAATTATCGTAGCAACCCCTCTCGGTAACTCCATGAATTTAGAGCCAATATGTGAAGAATGCCCCATCATAATTGAAAATGAAATACTACCAGCAAATCTCGTAATTATGCCTATGAGGGAATATGATGTCATCATAGGAATGGATTGATTGTCCCAGTATCGTGCCAAGATAGATTGTTTCAGGAAGACGATTATGTTGAACATAGTAGGACGATCTCCACTGAAATTTTATGGGACACGAAGAAGAAATGCGATGATTGGTTTGTTGGCTATTGTGGAAATCGAGCAATCAGAAGAAGGGATTGAACAAATACCCGTGGTTAGGGAGTTTGCAGAAGTTTTTCAGGACATTTCAACGTTACCTCCAAAGAGAAATGTGGACTTCGGTATAGATCTAATGCTTAAAATTACACCTATTTCTAAAATACCTTACCGTATGGCTCCGGTAGAATTAAAAGAATTAAAGGATCAGATCCAACAGTTGCTAGATCAAGGTTTCATTAGAGTCAACATGTCACCATGGGAGCACCGATCTTATTTGTAAAGAAGAAGGATGAAACTATGAGATTATATATCGATTATCGTCAGTTGAATAAAGTAATAATCAAGAACAAATATTCTCTTCCTAGTATTAAGGAATTATTTGACCAACTTAAGGGAGCAAAGTTCTTTTCTAAAATAGATTTAAGGTCAGGTTACCATCAATTGAAAATAAAAGATGAAGACGTGCACAAGACGACTTTTAGGACTTGTTACGGGCATTATGAGTTCTTGGTAATGCCATTTGAATTGACAAATGCTCCAGCGATATTTATGGATCTTATAAATAGGGTATTCAAACCTTATTTAGATCAATTCGTTAACGTATTTATCGATGATATTCTTATATACTCTAAGACTCATGAGGAGCATGAGGAACATATCAGGACCGCTCTACAAACGTTAAAAGAAAATCAATTATATGTCAAGTTGTCAAAATGTGACTTCTGGAAGCATGAAGTAAAATTTTTGGGGCATGTGGTGTCAGAGAAAGGGATATCTGTGGACCCAGCTAAAATTGAAGCAATATTAGAATGGGAGCAGCCCTCGAATATGTCAGATGTGGAAGTTTTCTGGGCCTTGCTGGTTACTATCTAAGATTTATAGAAGGATTCTCTAATATGTCAAAACCCCTAACTAATCTAACTAAAAAGAATACGAACTTTAAGTGGGATTAAGATTGTGAGAAGACATTTACCGAACTGAAGAAGCGGTTAACATCAGCCCCAGTTCTCGCATTACCGTCCGAAGGAGAAAGATTCGTTGTTTATACCGATGCGTCATATCAGGGATTATGATGTGTTCTTATGCAAAGAGGCAAAGCTATCGCATTCGCATTACGGCAGTTAAAGACTCATGAATGAAATTACCCGACGCATAATCTAGAGTTAGCAGCAGTGGTTTTTACTTTGAAATTTTGGAGGCACTACCTATATGGGGAACAATTTGACTTATATTCAGACCATAAGAGTTTAAAATATCTCTTTAATCAGAATGAATTGAATATGCATAAGAGAAGATGGATGAAATTTTCATAAGACTACCATTTCGATATTTCATATCACCCAGGAAAAGTAAATGTTGTGGCCGATGCCATAAGTAGAAAGACACGAAGACTTGTGACCAACTTAATGATTAAAGAGTGGGAGATGCTAAATGTTATCAAAGATTTCGATCTGCAACTCTAGCTTGAAGAACCTCTAGTGCATCTAAGTAACTTAGTAGCCAGCCTACCCTGGTGTGTATTTTTTTTTTCTTAAGTTGAATAGCTAAATTTATTTATTTATTTTTTTTTAATTTTCGAATTGAGATTAGATCCTGATAAACTTTTCTCTTAGATTCGGCATATTCTAGGAGCTCAGAAGGGAGACGTTTGACTACAACAAAAATGAGCAGAAGGATTAGGGAAGGAGAATGCAGAATGACGAATTGACACTGATGAAGGGATTAGGTTTCGTGGAAGGCTATGTGTTACAAACGAACCTGATTTGAAGCAAGAGATTTTGGACGAGGCTCATAGATCAAAATTCACCATCCATTCAGGGGTGACTAAAATGTACCATGATGTTAAGCGCCAATACTGGTGGAACAACATGAAGCGAAAAATCGTCGAGTACGTATCTAAATGTGCGACATGTCAACAAGTGAAGACAAACCATCGAAGACCACCAGGACTCTTGCAGCTGTTACCGATCCCTAAGTGGAAATGGGAGCATATATCCATGGATTTCATAGTTGGATTTTCGAAGACAGGTCGACACCATGACACTGTATGGGCGATAGTGGATAGGTTAACCAAATCCGCATACTTCATCCCGATAAAGATTTCTACATCAGCAATGAAGTTGAGTAAAATTTATATTAAAGAGATTGTTCGACTTCATGGCACTCCAGTATCCATCGTCTCCGACTGAGATCCCAGATTTAAATCGCGGTTTTGGACCAGTCTACACGAAGCTTTGGGAACTACTCTCGATTGCAGCACAACATTTCACCAGCAGACTGATGAGCAAACAGAAAGGACGAACCAGATTTTATAAGATATGTTACGAAGCTGCATTCTCGACTTCAAGGGCAATTGGGACAATCATCTGTCACTGGTGGAATTCGCTTATAATAATAGCTACCAAGCCAACATTGGTATGACACCATTTGAAGCTTTATACGGAAGACTCTGCAGATCACCAAGCTGCTGGACCGAAGTAGGAGAAAGGACATTGTTGAGACCAGAACTTATTCAAGAGACCTCCAAGAAGATTGATATCATTCGGGAATGTATGCGCGCCCCCCAGAGTCGCCAGAAGAGCTATGCAGATAAATGACGCAGAGACTTAGAGTTTTGTGTGGGAGATCATGTGTTCATAAAAGTTTCCCCAATGAAAGGAGTTACGCGTTTTGGAAAGAGAGGGAAACTTGCGCCACATTTTATCGGACCCTTCGAGATCCTACAAAGAGTAGGAGTTGTAGCATACAAGCTGGCCCTACCGCCTCAGTTATCTAATATCCATAATGTATTTCATGTCTCCATGCTTCGAAAGTACAAGCTGGATGATTCTCATGTCATCGAATGAGAGTTGCTAGAGATTCAAGAATATGTCACATATGAAGAGCAACCTGTGCGCATTCTCGATCGTAAAGAACAAGTACTTCGGATGAAGGTTATACCACTTGTGAAGGTATAGTGGAGTCATCACAACGAGGAAGAAGCATCGTAGGAGCGAGAAAAAGAAATTCGAGAAAAGTATCCTAACATCTTTTAGGTATATAAATTTCGAGGACGAAATTTTATTAAGGTGGGTAGAATATAATACTCTGTTCTTTTAAACAGTGGGTTCTACCGTTATATATGATGTGGCCCATATGAGCTTTGGATGACCCTCATTTTTAGGCACATGCCCTAATCTTGTTGGGCAAAACTAATGAATGGTGTGGATCTATCACATCATTTTATGGGGCCCAATTTTAAAAAAAATAAAATAACCCTCTCCTCCACGACTCCCTCTCTTTCCCACTTCTCCGTAGTACGGTTGCAAATGGGAACCCATCACCCATGATTATCATCATCATAGTGGGACCCACTCCTCAATCTAAACCTTCAACTAAACTCAGAACCCACCAACTCACCTGACATCATTTTTATATCTTATTTCTCATAACCTAGTCGGGCAAAACTAATGAATGGTGTGGATCTATCACATCATTTTTATAGGGCCCACTTTTTAAAAAATTAAAAATAACCCTCTCCTCCATGACTCCCTCTCTTTCCCACTTCTCCGCGGTACGGTTGTGGATGGGAACCCATCACCCATGATTGCCATCATCATAGTGGGACCCACTCCTCAATCTAAACCTTCAATTAAGCTCAGAACCCACCAACTCACCTAACATCATTTTTATATCCTATTTCTTATGCTATCGAGAGAAAACCATAGAGAAAATTTGTGAGAAGAAAAAGAGAACTCAGGAGAATGGAGAGTATCTGTGAGGATTCAACATCGAGTTCAGAGTTGATCAATCCAAGCTAGTACACGTAGAAATCAACATCGCTTCAGATTATTTTCCTCCCATCACACAATTTTTCCATAGCAGGTAGGTGATCAATCCCTATTGAAAGATTCATAAGAATTTGCCTTATATAATCTAGACATTGAAAGATTCATAAGTAATTCCCTATTGAAAGATATTCTTTATTTGACTACTGAACCAATGCAAATATTATTATTATTATTATTATTATTATTATTATTATTATTATTTGCATTTGCATTTGCATTTGATATTATCTAGTGGTGATGATGAATATTTACTATGTGAACAATTATTTTTTTAATGCAATGATTCTTACGGGTGCTCTGCCCTAAAAGGATCACCATATTATTTGTTACGGGTGCTCTGCCCTAGGTGGTTCCCTAAAAGGATCAGTACACACGGGTACACTGCCTTGGGCTTTTGTCCTTAAAAGGTTATACCGGTGCTCTGTCGAGGGTCATACCCTAAAAGGATCAACACAGGTACTTTGTCGTGGGTCATCCCCTAAAAGGATCAGCACACATGAGTGTTTTGGTCACTCTAAATCTTAGTATTTATAAAAAAGTTATGTCAAACAATTTATTCATTTCATATTCATGAATGTCAAATTATTTACTATGATTTTACATCCAATGTTCGTCTTATTTTGATTCATATGCCAAAATTAAATTTGGTAATATTTGTGAGATTTTCAACTTGGGATTGATGTGATCCTATTGAGTTGTATACTCATTATCTTTTGACCGTTTCAGGTTATGAATATTTTGAAGATGCTGGGTACTAATATTAGTAGTGGAGAATGGAATGTGGTTAGATGCACGTGGCATGTCATTTTACATAGGATAAATTTTATTTTATTTTAGAACTTTAAATGTAGTAATGTTTGACTTGATTTTCTTACTTCAAGTTAAGTTAAATAATTATGCATCGATGTAATAACAGATTATGTAATTAGTTATTTTAGTTTGTGTTTAGATTTTAAAGTATTGGGCTATGGTATGGAAAAAAAGAAAAAAGAAAAAAGAAATGCATATGAAATTGTCATACTCACGGGTCTGGAATTCGGTCCTGGACACCCTATTCGGGTACCCGAATTTTGGGGCGTGACAGAAATGACTGAATAACGCTCACCATTTTATTTTCTCCTACTATGTTTAGAGCATTGCATCATGACCCACGTGGTTTGTGTGTGACATCCAACATGTTCGGCATATACATTTGATCATGATGATTAGATAACTAAAAATCATGTGGATTTAACATCAAGTGGGCCACACATGGATTTTTAGTTTTTTAGATGGCGTGACTGGTTTTTAATGGTTGTGGCCCACCAATGATTGGATCCCTTCATTCTTTATTTATCTAATCATCATAATGGGGTATACCTATTGGAAGGAGTGGATGCCATATAAAGAATACGTGGACCCCATGATCCGGAAATCCACAACTCTTTACAAGAAAATGTGGATGAGGATATTTTGGTCATTTCAACTTCAAAAAAAAGGATGTTATGCTAATTTCGAAAGTCCCGGGCACTTTTTGGTAAAATCATAATTTCAGAGGAATTCTGCTGTAAAAACCCATAAATAAATAAATAATAAAAGAAAACTAAGTAACAGGCTCCACTCTCTATTGAGTTTCAGTGCTCAGGGGATGGTGAACTTGGACCGTCCATCTATTCTCCCCAAAAATTGAAAGCCCATTCATAAGTCTACTCATCGGTTTAGATTACTGACGTGTTTGATGTTTCCATCAATTTTATGGACCATGATCTGACGGTTAGAATCCTTTGATCCGTTGCACGGTTTCTTTTTCCTTTTGTAACTCTGTTATTCAAGTGGACCACACCACAGAAATATTTTTTTGAGTTTCCCTCCAACCATGTCTGTGTACCTTATCAACGGGTTGGATAGCAAATAAACATTACAGTGGGCCCTAGGAAGTTTTTAATGGTGGGTGTTCAATCACCACTGTTTCCTGTGCTGTGATCTACCTGAGATTTGAATCTACCTCATTTTTGGGCTCATACTATAACATGAGCTGGCAAAATGGATGGACGGCATGGATGAAACTCAAAAATCATAGTGGGTCCCACAGTACCAACCAGTACCGACCTTGGTACAATAGGAGTCACTACCGAATCCGAGTCTGCAAGTTTTAGATTCCAACATCAGGACAGTGTTTTGGATGGTCAAGATTACAACTAGCATGCAAGTAAAAACACCCATCATTGCAAGAAGAATATTTTAGGGCCACACATGTGTACGTGTGACACATGCCAGATCCAAACCATCCACTGGAATCGAAGTGGACCATTAATGCCGAGGACACAATCTTACCCGTCATGATAAATTCCCAAATGGCCCCCACCAATCACACCATTTGAATGCTACTAACCCAAACTGAGATGTGTAGTGCACATAAATAAATAAATAAATAGAAATCACACCCAATCTCAGCCGCCAAAATAATCAAATTCACTACAATCAACGATGGAAAATTCACCAAAGTTTCCCATGTGGCCTCCTAATGTATTTCCATGAAAACAAAGCATTTCTTGTGTTTGTGAAATTAGAATGCTCCACATGTGCTACCATCCACTTTCAACTGTCTTATGAGAAGAAAAGGTTCCTTTGTAAGATCCCATCACATCACTATCAAAGTTGGATGTTCCGTGAATTAAGCTGGTTCAACCATCATGTGGAGCACTTGAATTTGTCAGCATTTCATTATCATCCTGGGTCTTATTTAATAAGTAGGTTAAATGGCTGACAAAAAAATATAGTGAGCCCCACATTAAAAATAATGTACGAGTAGATAAATGTTTTCATGATAGTAAAGCCTACAATTATAAGGTATCCTATGTTAGGGTTGCATAGATGGATGAATAACTTGTAGGGTTGTAAATGAACGGATAGCTAGGAGCATCCCACGTTATGCTTACAATAATTTGTTCATTCGATTTTCCATATTATGTTGGGACACTAGTTCAAAAATAAGATGAATATCTAAACCTCAAGTGGGCCACATGATAAGAAAGAGTGAAGATTGAATTTCCAACACTGAAACATTCTAGGTAGATGTCGATCAAGACCGAGTAGACTTCGTCCCATCCAAATTCAAATCGAGTCGAGTTCGGGTCACCCAGTAACTTAACTTGACTCAACCTGAAATCTAACTCGGTACTAACTCGACTTGATCTGAAACCCAACTTGTTCATATATATATATATATATATATATATATATATATATATATATATATATATATATATATATATATATATATATATATATATATATATATAACCGCAGATTTGACATTTAAGATCTGAGATGCCGTGTAGTTGATGGAGAGGTTGCAATTCCGACAGGTGCACTTAGGTTATGAGCTGTGATTTCAGCCCGTGGATACCCGCCGCACCCGACTTAACTTGATGCTGACTTGACTTGACTTGATACCTGTGATTGGGTCTGACTCGGTCTGGATTTGTCCAGGCCAAACCTAGACTCGGATTAGGTCAAGCACATTGGACTCAGTATATAGTCAGGTTGAATTCAAATCAGGTCTATTTTAAAATTGAATCGAGTCAGATCAGTCGTACCTCGGTCTGACTTGACTCAGTGCCTATATCTAATTCTAGGCACCAAAGATTTGGCAGGCTAATATTTTTTACTTTTCAGTTCATCCCCGTAAAAATGACCAATGAATCGTATGGATAGCATAAAAGCATCAAGTGGACCATGAAGGTTTTAATGTAGGTACTTCCTTACCTTTTCCTTTAGCAACTTGCTTCATCTTCTGGAAATACGCCCATGTCATAACATGATATAGAACAATAGATAAATAAGGTGAATTTCGCACAAACACCCTGGTGAGTCCCACCTAGCTTTTTGACCTTCGCAGGCAATCCGCGTCCCACACCAACGCCCTTCTAAATTAAAATAATAATAATAAATAAACAGCTATTCAACATGGGGTTGCAGTGAAACCTCGAGTCGAGTCAAGAGTAACGCGAGTCTGCGGTGAATCGGCATGACTTGGCCGACCGACTCACCTGTGGGGACCCGTCGTTACCCTTCACAACGTGGCTCACGTTAGCTTCCTGTGACACATCATTCACGTGTTGTTTTTAGTCTTCGATTCCTCGTTTGACGGTTTTTTCGGCGCGTTTTCTGCACCGTGTGACTCGTTGACTCTATCAGCGCCTGCCACCGTCGTTTCGCCCTTCCTTTTTCCCGCGGTTTCTGCACACGTGTCAGAGATCTGAGCCGTTCATTGATAAGGTTTGTTGTGCTGATGCCATGGATTTGAAATAAAAATGACGGTGGTGTACTGAGCAGGCTGCTCAAAGTCAATCTTGTACGCGAAGGATGGCTAATTAGGAAGACGAAAGTCCAACGCTCCAAATTAGTAGGCACTATTCGTTTGGATGGCCGCCCTGCATTCTATCAAAACCATTTGTCTGGGAAATTTTTTTGATACTCTGATAAAGTGCGATGGATGATACACATCACACATGCGCTAACGTGGCATGCACGAAATTTATATTAAACGGTCCAAAATATGGATGCACGTGTAGATGTATCATAACCGAAAATTTAAGATTATTCGATTATCTGACAATTGGATTAATGGTCATCTATTGGACGGTTAATAATTAAAATAAAATAAAATAAATTGGCCACGTGTACACGTATACAGTTTTTAAGTGCCTGTGTATCAAGCGACAAATGCTACCAGAGTATCAAATAACTCCTCTTTTCTCCGTACATTTTCAGCGCGTTTCCGTCACTGATTCGTTGACTTGTGTAATGCCTGCCAGCATAACTAAACGGTGGTTCATCAATCCTAATTTTACTGGAGAAAACTGACGGTTGAGATCACACAATAAATGAGAATTTCAAGCTATGCTCCATCCATAACGAGGACCGTAATTTGAACGGTTTGGATAACAATATAAGTCGCCCACGAACGGTCACTTTCCAATAGATATGAACCATATGTTAGATGGCGTTGCATTCATTATGAAAAGAGAAAGGATAGAATTACGTGGACCGTACGTTATGGTTACCACACATCATGCAGCCGTGTGGGCCCACGGACGCGGATTGAGTCCTACCCCCGCCCGTCTCTAGCCCCTAACAGGCAATTCCGTGGGTGGGCCCACTGTGATGTATCGGTTTATCCACTCCGTCCATCCCTCCTCTTGGATTATTTTAAGATACCTGCACAAAAATAAGTCAGATCCAACGCTCAGGTGGACCACACCAAATAATAAGCTTGGGTTGCATGAAAAGACAAGCATTAAATGCCACTTGCATCAAATGAAAGAGTCACCTGTGGTGTGGTACACTTGAGCGTTGGATCTGTCTCGTTTTTTAGCTTATACCTTAAAATGATCCGAGAGGAGGAATGAACGGCATGGATAAACCGATACATCACAGTGGGCCCACCCACAGAACTGTCCGTTCGTGGCTAGAGACAGGCGGGGTAGGACGCAGTCCGCGTCCGTGGGACCCACTATGCATTAGATGAGGCCCACCACGAAAAGCCCAAAAATAAGCCCTATCCAAAATTCCAGAACGGGTGGGGCCCACCATGGTGTTTGGAATTTGGATAATTCGATATCGTTTCTTTTCACTGGGCCCACATGATTCCCTCTAAGATTTGGATGTTTAATTTAATCAAGATTTTTGTCATTTTTTTCCTATAATCTTGTATTTTAGTTGATTTTTGAGTTTTCAGATTGAGATTGACTACATGTTAGATTTTCGTAGCTGTCGATGTATGGTATTAATTCCCCCTTGGAAACTAGTTCCACGTTATATTTGACTTGATGCCTCCCTCATCTTTGAGGATAATCCTTTCAAGCTCTACCTCTTATTAAAGTTAGTAATATCTCTCATGGAATTCATTTTTTAAATGGATAAAATTTTGTCCTATTAAAAAATACGAAATGACTTTTAAGTATTAGGGATGCTTGGATAATTAGATAAAACGGCCGACCAATGAATTTTATTTTTTTAAAGAAAAGGAGATCATTTTTATAAGAATAGAATGAGCTTAATATTTGGATTAGCATATTAGCAACAATCAATGTGAACATCAACAATAAAAAGAATATTGCACTTTTGATCAATGCTAGATTCATGATCCAGATTTCAATATTAAGTCATTCATGCATGTCAATGTTACTTAATAAATAATCTTGTGGAAAAACACAAGGAATTTTCTAATGATGTCATGTAGAAAAACATGGCAAGTGATGCATACAAACACATGAACCCATACGATATGTGATGTGTTTCCTAAAAGGAAACATCTCTCTTATTTTCTTTCTTGTTCATAGGTATGATGTGTAGTTTGGAAAGACTAAAGGTTTGTATTCTCTCTTATGGAAAGACTCAAGGTTTGTAAAAGAGAAATACATGTAGAAAGTGGTGATCTTTCTAGTGGAATTCCGTGGTAAGAAATTTATAATTGGACAATAGAAAAGAGAGGTATGCCTTATACTCCATGGTTCAGCTATTTTAATAAAGAAAGAAAGTATTTGTTTGATGTCCCTTGTATGCAAGTATATTACTGAACTATATAAATTTTCATGCCTCTTATCATTTATTTTTCTCTTTAGCTTTGATATTTTGATTTAATTATTTTCTTTTTCATCGTCAATTATATGTGTGTACTTTTCTGATGTCAGTGCTTTTATATCACCATAATGTTTATGTTAAAGCCAAATAGCACATTAGATGTGTCCCCATGTCATTCCTGGAACTCTAGAACTCGATAATCATCTTGGTAGAAAAGCTTAGGTGGCCCATACTAAAAGAACAATTGAGAGAAATGGGAAAGGGGATGCACACCATATATAGGGGTGTACACGAGTCGATCCTCTTGTCCAGTTGAAGTCTAGCTCAACCCGGCCCGGCTTGTCCACAAGAAACCAGGCCCACACCCGGCCGAACCGGCTCGGCTCATCACTCTGGTCAACATGTCCAAAGCCCAAACTCGCACTCGGCAATCGGACTTACTGAGAGGCAAGTTCGAGTTCGAGCCAATTTCGAGCCTACTCCATCTACAAAGGGACGGACGGCGTTCTCACTTCTCTGTCTCAAATGATTAAGATAAAAATTTAGGGTATATATATATATATATATATATATATATATATATATATATATATATATATAAACGGCCTAGTTTTAGTTTAGGTCTTTTCTTTAATAATTTGTAGTCGAGCCATTGGAACAAATGCTTTTTGAACTCGGATGTTAAGAACTTAAGAAGCCATTTGGTATAAAACCAATGTCAACGTTCATACTACAATCTAGATTGAGTTTTATTAAATTTGAGGTGTTGAAGTTTAATGGACCATATATATGTTTCCTAGTTGGGGGCTAATGTGGTCTTTATTTGTTATCTAATCCAACTCATTCATCATACCATCCTATTTACACTTGATCTGACCCCTTTAGATCTAGCACCATAGATAAAGCTAAGTGGAGTGAAATATCAATAAGAGATATATGGAAATCTCTTCGGCTATCCTAACATGTTTACGTATGATGTGTGATCGAAATATGAAAAGCCATAAGTAGGCTCTCTTATGATGTGTAAAAAAGGGTTTGTACAAGTTTAGTTTGGAAAGACTCAAGGTTACTCTCTTGTCATGGGACATATGTCACGTATCTCACTCATAGGGTAAAGTCAACTAGTAATCTCATTCTTCTACACTAATATGTTTGACTGGCGTAACTTAATAGCATAATTCTCCTCCGTCTACATTGAGCATTGGATTACAAGGATTGTAATTCCCTTTTAATCCACTTCGTCTATGCCCAAGTTTCTTAGGGCCCGTTTGGATGGATGGATTGAACGTTATTAGGGTGGATGGCATGGATTTTAAGGTAATGATGGTGTTGTCAGTGGATTGTCTTAAGATCCATCGGATTGTTATATCCTTGGGTTGCTATATCGAGTTTGTTTGACACACCCGGCTAATCCCAGGATTAAACCTTCCCATCCCTTCCAATCCATCGAACCAAACACAGTCCCGGACAAATTTGAACGGATTAGGGTGGATTGGATAGGATTTAAAGGTAATGATGAAGTTGTCAGTGGATTGTCTTAAGATCCATGGGATTGCTATATCCCAGGATCAGATCACCCAATCCGTTTGGCACGCCTGGCCAATCCCGGGATTTAACTTCCAATCCCTTTCAATACCATCCAATCCAAATTTGGTAGTTGGACACCATACACATTTGCCAGCAACCAAATTTGGAGTCAAACACATCTATATCAATATAAATGGGCAATCTAACATCTAATCTTTAGACATCTTATGTTAGCCACACCATATGAATTTAGAGCTTTCAGAAATGATTTACAGTATTTTCCCTTGCGTGGCCCACCTGAACTTTTAATCGGAATTATTTGCAGAAGTACCACGAAAATGGTGCAGCACACCTGATTCACGGTTTGGATTCTAGAAAAAGCTCAGTGGACCATACAGAGGCCCGAACGTATGTGAACCCCACATACAATTGGAATGATGCCATCATTCCCATTATAAAATTTCATATGAAAACAAAGAAAATGTAAAAAAATTCCAATGCCAGGCCTCGTGAATTAATTAAGAATGCTCGAGTATATATAAGTGGACCACAGCAACAACACAAGTCACGAGAGCCGTTCATCTACATGATTATTTCAAGCTAAATATTAGAAAACAGAGGCTTCTCGTAACAAGTTAGTAGACAAATACGAGCATCCATACACTCGATGAAAAGAAATTCTAGGGTCCTGATGCGTCTATCGGGGACAAACATAGCCCGTGGCTCATCCATCCAGACCGTTGATCTGATTGGCCCATGGACGTTTGGTGAGACCATAGTGCCCAATTATATCTTTTGTTTGAAGGAACATTGTATTTCTGTCGGCCATTATTTGCAACCACTGGTCAAAAGGTTAAGATTTTCAAACTGCGAGATTTTTTAATCGTGCCTAATCTGCGATGGGTCCATTCAGATGAACGGTCCGGATCACGAATCCACTGGCCACACTTGTACGTACAGGCGCACTAGGACATTTATTCAATTTCTAATGCATCACGACCGTCCATTCCTCTCGTTCTTCAGCTAAAAGCGCATAGAGCTTTTTGGTGCGTCCAGATCTGCTAAAGCCGTTTCAATCTTCGCTTTCAACTGAGCTTTCTCCCCTTCGTCAGCCTGAAAAAAGGAAAACAACTCTCGCAAGTCAGCAACGCTTGGATGGACCATGATTAAAGCAATCAAGACCATTGTTCTGTTGTGGCCCACCATGAAAGGACCATTTTTAAAAAATTTCCAATGTTGAGAAATTATAACCGTAAATCTTTTAGCCATTGTCTAATTGAATCTGGACCGTTGCTGTCTCTTTTTTTCTTTACCGTAAATGCTGAAAAGTTAGGTTGCAATAGACTACTAAAGGTATTCTGGTCGTGGTCTACCAGACTAAGACGCAACTGATCAACGGCCTCGATGACGGAAGCATGGGCCCCAAATCCCACTAGTTGGAATCTAGAGCCCGTGTATACCATCAAAGCATCGGATCGCGGATCACATTATTGCCCGAGTTTGATTTGCCTCTGTCGCGACAGAGAATTCATTGTGTATCTCCGCACACTGGGGTACACATGTGGGTGTTCCGATGATCGGGACGGTCCGTGTTTTGGAACATATTCCATTCAATTCATCGTAATAATAATAATATAAACGGTTGGTTTTGATTATCACTATCTGTAGATGAATTTAGAACACTGAAAAGAAAGATTTCAATGGCTCACATTCAACTCTAAAAATAAAAGTTTAAGATTAACAAAGAGGCGTAGTTATTGGATATATTGGTGGTGAAGATACTGGGACGGTTCAAATCAATGGACTATCTCAGCACGTGGGCCCCGGTGCCTGGTGCCACACGCTGTACCGTTAGGCGCGACGGAGGCAAAACAAACTCCAACCCGTCGCAGGATGCTCCCAGATTCCATCCGAGATGCGCGGATTGGGTGAGGAGGGTAACCTCCCAGTGGCCGAGGGGACGCGGATTGGCTACTCCCCCTGACACCAGCCAATGGCTGGTGGTCGGTGCTCCGTGGGACCCACCATGATGTATGTGTTTCATCCATGCCGTCCATCTATTTTTACGGATCATTTTAAGATATGAGACCAAAAATGAGATATATCCCAATCTTAAGTGGACCACATTACATGAAACAGTGTTTAATGAGATCCCACCATTAAAAACCATTTGTGGCCATGAAAGTTTCGGATCAAGATGATTTTTGTTTTTTCCCTTCATCTGGGCCTGTGTGACCTAATCAACATATTAGATGTCACATAAACAGTACAGTGGGCCTTAGGAGGATTTTAATGATAGATATCCAACCACTACTGTTTTCATGTGGTGTGGTCCACCTGAGATTTATATACCTATAATTTTTGGGACTGAGCCATCAAATGACATGTAAAAATGGATGAACGGAATGGATGAACCGCATATATCATGGTGGGGCCCACAGAGCACCGACCACCAGCCCCGGGGCTGGTGTCAGGGGGAGTAGCCAATCCGTTTCCTGGCCGAGGCCCTGACAGAGGGGCCCACATAAATGTATTTTTGTATATCTACACCATCCATCCGTTTTTACATATCATTTTAGGTTATGGTTCAAAAAATGAGGTAGATCCAAATCTCAGGTGGACCAGAAAGCAAGTATTGAATCCCACCGTTGAAAGCTTCTTGGAAGTCAAAAAGGTTTTGGAGCAAGATGGTATTTGTGTTCTCCCTTCATCCAGATCTGTATAATCTAATCAACAGAGCAAGATGGTATTTGTGTTTTCCCTTCATCCAGATCTGTATAATCTAATCAACAGATTGGATGGCGAATAAACATTACGGTAGGCCTAGGAAGTTTTTAATGGTGTGCGTTCAATCACCACTGTTTTCCTGTTGTCTGGTCCACCTGATATTTGAATCTTCCTATTTTTCGGACCATATAATAAAATGAGGTAAAAAAACGGATGGACGGTGTGGATATACAAAACATACATCGATATGGCCCCACGGTGACGGCCTCACCCACTAAGCTGTTACCCCTTCGGCCCTTCCTCACCTAATGCCCGTCCCTCTCTGAGAAGAGAGGAAGCCTACTCGCGGAATCTACTCGCGACCAAAAATTAGGGTGGGTCTCCTCATCTGGTGGGGCCACATCTGTATTTAAATAACTGATGACAGTTGTGGCCCACTTGACTAATTGCTCCATGGTTGTACACGTGTCACCCCTGGCGCTTGTGCCCGCGAGTAGGATTCGCCTCGTAACTTCTCTAGAAAGGAAGGGAGGGGAGCGAGTACAATGGACTTTTGGTTCTATAAAGTTAGTTCACCACCATCTTAGAATTGTGGTTACTCGTCCATCCTGAACATGGTATGGCTTTAGCGCAATCCAGACCATCCATATCGATGCTGTATATCCATACAATACACCAATCTATTTGTGTCATCATCTACTTTACTTTAAACCCATCAATTTAATTGACACTAATTACGGACGGTTAAGATTGCTCTATCAGTATGATCTTTAGGATCCGTTCCATCGAAAGTGTGCCCCACAATTTAGATAGTCTGGATGGTCTACAGAGAATCATGTTTCCTGAAAAATCTTACCTCCACGAAAATGGTCTTTAAAAGCCTGCCAGAGAAGGCAGTGATGTTTGCTGTGATGATTTTCAGCTTCAAAGATTCAAAAACCTCACAAAGCTTAACCATTGTATCTGTCTTCTTATTGCATGTAATGCTTATAACTGAGGTCCTCTCTCCTACTTCAGACACCCTAAGCTGCAAACCATACAACACAATTCAATACAATCCAATCAGATGTTTGATATAATATTCTTATTGCAATTTCTCAGTTATGCTCCATCCAAAGTTGGGTCAGCGGTTTGGATGGTCTGGATCGCTTTACAACTATCTCATGTGTACTTTTGAACAATCCAAGTAGTTGGACCATCAACCTACGGTCCAACTAGCACATAACAGCCAACGTGGGATGTATGCATCACATACAACCCGTCCAAAAGGTTCTTCTGACCATGAAGATTGTGTAGTAGACAGATCAGGCCGACCCAACCATCATGTAGCCCACACTTTCACTTTTTATGATATCAGTGTCTTTCATTTTTTTTCTATGAGGTAGATAGAAATGATTATTGTATGGTGTTCTACATGATTATGCCAACCTCTTGGACGGTTTGGATTTTGCACATGCTTGAAACATTAACACTTATAGATAGTTGGACTATAGCTGACGATACAACTCGTTGCACCTGAGAACTCGATTAGCATATTCTCTCAGGGCAAGTGAGCGTAAGTGGATTAGGTTACACCCTACTTTACAACTTGATAATAGCAATGACACTCTGCCAGAGTATGGCCATTCACACGTGTACAATAAAACCACAGTATATATTGTGTATATATAGGACAATCCAAACCGTCCAAATCATAGACCATGTTGTAGATGGACCATATCATCAAAATCACATTGATCAGACAATCTTATCCATTAAAAAAAAAAGGGCATTTGTTCCTCACATATGAACTAGCATTGATGTTCACTCCAATGTGACTGTTAGAATCATTTTTAAAGTTATTTGAAATAAAAAAAAAAAAAAAATTGAGAAGAAGGTAAGAAAAAGAAAGACATAAACAAGTAATACTTACTTCCAAAACCTCAATTGTAGGCACTCGCGATCCTCCAACGATACCCTGCTCGCGGCATTGATCCATTTTCTTCTTCTTCAATCTTGAAAGGGACGTATTATCTCGGTCCACATCAGAATTGGGCATTTTTTTATGCTTGCAATTCTCGAGTTCGGTGATCTCGGCCTGAATCTTTCTCTCTTGCTCATGAAGCTCTTGAATATAATCGATTGCGTCTTTAATTATCGATGCCTTGTCCATCTAAATTTCCAATTTTATAATTAATTAAGTGATTGCGTAATAAAACAACGAGACGGAATCAATAAGATCCAAACAAGTTCATTTTTTAAATTTCATTTCGTAAACGAAAGGAAATAAAGACAATAAAAGAATAAAATCCTATGGCCCACTAGTATTATAATCAGATATGTCGATATCCACCTCACACATAAAGTTGTCAATTATTATTGAGCCAATTCAAGATTTTTTTTATATAAAATTGATTATTTATCTACCTTAGTGATGTTGGGGACCACCGCTCGAAGTGAAAAGAGCCTTTCATTGAGCTTCTTCCTCCTATTTCTCTCCGACATAATGTTTTTAGCCGATGTCGAAGATGCCACTCCATCGGGAGAACTCGAATCATAGTACCCTGATATCGCTTCGTCCCATCCCCAACTACAAAACATAAGAAGCCATCGTTGAAGCCCCGAAACGGCGAAATTCTACATTAAAACTAATTATTCATACATAATTCTCATGGGTTTTTTCTTTTTCCTTCTTTTACATATAAAAACATCAAAAAAGTGAAGGAATTGAAAGTAATATATTGAGAAATTAAGAAAATAATGTTAATTAATAACATGTAATTGGTTAAATATAAAAGTAGATGGAATGATAGACAAATAAATTTTTTAAAAAAGAATTATTAAGGTGTATTTGGTTGTACAAAAAATACGAAATTTCAAGAAAATCAGCTTAATTTGATTCAGAATTTCAGGATATTTCATGAAATTTGGTGCAACAAAATGCACCTTAAAATTTCAATTTTTTTATGGAATATGGAGCGTACAGTTGTCAATAAAGGGTCCTTGTGATTTGGGACGGACCATATTCCACCTTGGAAAAAAAAAAAAAAGGAAAGAGAATTAAAAGAGTATGTGGGTGTTTTTGTAAAAAAAAAAAATGAAAAAAAAAAGAAAGAAAAGGAAAGAGAATTAAAAGCGTATGTGGGTGTTTTTGTAACGGTAATACCTGTCAAATTCTTCGTTTTGGAGGAACATCTTAGTTTCCCAATAGGAGTTGTATTCATCGATGTTCTCCATATTCTCTTCTCAGTTGTTGTTGGAGACTCAGGAGTATATTCTCTTCTCAGTTGTTGTTGGAGACTCAGGACTGCTTTCTTCCAGCAGG
Organism: Magnolia changhungtana; assembly: GCA_030180095.1. Lineage (NCBI taxonomy): Eukaryota > Viridiplantae > Streptophyta > Magnoliopsida > Magnoliales > Magnoliaceae > Magnolia > Magnolia changhungtana. The sequence goes on along the minus strand of JASAUF010000630.1, from coordinate 7,131,296 downwards.
AGATTTATAGGGGTTAGTGAGAGATAAAAAGCGCCTGTGACACGTGGAGCTTGGTATTGGCGTTTGTTCGAGGAAAGATCAGATGATTTGTATGAACGGCCTAAATTCGGGAAGACCGCGTGTGACCCAATGACAACGACTTCTGTCTGACTATAATAATTAAAAGTTACCCAAGAAAGGACGCGGCCCTGCATACTCACCCTGCCGTCTGTGCTATTAGTATTTGGACCCCACCACGATATGTGTTTAATCCACGCCGTTCATACATTTTTCTAACTCATTTTACGGCATGAGCCAAAAAATGAGGCAGACCCAAGTCACAGGTGGACCACACCACCAGAAACAGTGGTGATTTAATGCCTACCATTAAAAATTCCTGAGGTTCACTATAATGTTTGTTTGCCATCCGACCTGTTGATTACATCACATGGAACAAGATGAAGGGAAAAAACAAATATCAAATTAATCCGAAACTTTTGTGGCCAAGCAAAAGGTTTTCAATGGCGGACGTTCAATCACCACTATTTTATGTGGTGCGGTCTAACTGATGGTTAGATCTGCCTGATTTTTTCCATAATCCTTTAAAATAATTTTTCAAGATTAATTGACGGTGTGGATTAGATACATACATCATCATCAGCCCACAGCTTTTCCAGCACCGACCTGTAGCGTGGTCGCCGCTGTCGAGTTTCAGTATACGCGGTACGCGTCTCCAAAGAGAGTCGAGCTCGTTTTCTCTCCGTCGCAACTTACAAACAACATACGTCGCGGCCCACCGGAGCCTACATAAGGAATATTAAGATGATCGGAACTGTCTATATTGTAATTTTCATGCTATAGAGTAACTATCAGAATATATTTTATTCATAATAGTAACATAAAATATTTGATGTATCATATTCAACTCTACAAAATCTAAGGTTGAGATTGTATATGAATTGTAATTTTACGAATATAGCTTATCTAAACTAGTATAAAAAATATGTACAGATCGAATAATCATACGATCTCACCATGTGGACCCACAAGTCGGCGGCGAACACGCTGGAACATATTTCGCGAGAGAGGTGAAACGAACTCAAAAGGACACAGGTTGTCATGAGCCGTGTTCCTTGCTTTTTTTGCGAGTAGTTTGGGTAATCCCACACGCACATGTATGCGTGGGATCATGTGCAACAAGCATTTTTTTTTTTAAATCCAAACCATGAATCGGGTAGGTTCCACATTTTATGTAATATATTATAGTGATAATAACGGTCCATTAATCATGGAGGAGACACGGACTGTTGTATTTGAACGGTCAGTGACTCTTTCCATCTTTATGTAGTTTTTGTAGATTTATCGAAAGTTATGGGGTTGACTCAATTAAAATTTTTGGTACACCTTTATTTCATCAGTACACACCTTATTTTTGGTTCGGATGATATATATATTTCCCAAATTCGCACGTGTGTTTGCGTGTATAAGTGCGTGTGGGATCGGGAATGCTCGTTGCTCATTTAGTGAAACTGACGACGCTGTGTCGCTTTTCTAAAAGGAGAAAAAAGCCGTTGACGAAAATACCCTCTTCTTAGATATCGTTCATGTAATTTCTCCCGAGACTTTGAAAAAATCGGATTGACACGTGTAAAGTTGAAGATTTATAACCGGTGAGTTATTTGATACTCCGGCGTATGACGCTTGATACGCAGGCAAGTTGAAATGGTACACGTGGCATATATTAACTCAAATAAAACTGACTAGACTAAACTGTAAAACACACTGTATCTAAGTTAAAATCTAAAAATTAGAGTGGTTAAAGCATCGTAGCCTCTGATTCGTGGACACTTGCTGTTTGAAATGAGACCGTTGGGTTTATTTCATTTGTAACCGTCCAATAGAATATCCAGCAATGGAATAGGTAGATTACCAGTAAGTATCTATTTCCTGTGGCGGTGGCCCGCTACAGCAATCTTGTGGAACGCGAATTTCCTTCAATGGTAGGAGGTTCCTACGGAAACCTATATGGGCCACATGATGTTTGTGAGAAATCCATCTCATCTATTTTTTAAGTTAATTTTAAGACATAAACAAAAAATTAACATGATGAATACTCAGGTGGACCAAAAATGTGAGAATTGAATGTTTAACATAAAACAAAAAATAACATGATAAATACTCATGTGGACTAAGAATGTGAGAATTGAATGTCATTCGTAGGCCCACGGAAGTTTTGAATCACAAGATATTTATGTTTTCGGTTCATCCTAATAAAAATGACTTTTTGAACTGAACCAATGTAGGTAAATATCACTGTTGAAGGTTTCAACTATAGGAATTTACCTAACGATATTTTCTTTTAGTGCGGCGTCCTTGAATTTTCGATTCTTCTCACATTTTGTATCTTGTCTTAAAATGATCTCAAAAATATCAAGAAACGAGGTTCTCACAGGCATTACGGCGCCCCCACCTAAGATTCCAGCGCAGGAATTTGGCGAGTTAGGCTTTAGCAGGAAATCCGCGAACAGGTTGCTGCTACGGCCGGCGTTGCACTGTTGCTGTGTAGCTATGAGAAGGAACAAAAAAAAAAACAAAAGGTTGTACAGCAGAGCGCGGCCGTCTTTTTACCAAACAACGCCCCGGCCTTTTAAATTGTACCCAAGAGTGCAAGTGAGTACGTGAAATGACATCATTATAAGAATTATGTTCGGCGAACGTGGTATTGAGAGGGAATTCTGGCTAACACTTAGTCAAGTTACATCATGTTATGATGTGGTAACATTTCATTGGCCCATCATACACGCTTGTCATAAAGGAGACCACCAACTTTTAAAAAGTTGTCTACCTGAAACAAGAGAGTCTAGCATGCCCAACCCGGGTGCATGTGTTTTATCCACATGGTTCATCAATTTACCTACCTCATTTATGCCAGAAGCCACGCCACAAAAATTAATGAGGATTAAATGCATATTGTTGGAAACTTCTTATAACCACGCATGTTTTAAATGAAGTTGAAAACTCAACCAAATTTGTGTGACCTTCTGAATATGGTAGATGGCTAATAAAAATCGCAATTTACCCTAGAAAAGCTCCCATGATGAGTGTCACAATCTTCATTGTTTCTAATAGTTTGGTGTAGCTAAGCTTTGGATTATCTCATTTATAAGCTATTGCCTTAAAATAATCTAACAAAATAGATGAACGATGTTGATGAAAAGCATACTGTAGACACCCCACCTAAGCTAATATCTCGAGAAGGCTAAGACAGTCCAGGAATCATGATCATATCCCGAATCCAATCCCAGCTTATATCCGACAAATCATCCCAAAAACTCCAAATTGTCAACCCGCAACCAGAAACCAGAATCCAAATTGTTTAATCCTCATACAACCTTATCTTCACCATATACCCTGATTAGGACCCCTTTACCCAAACCTAAGCCCACCTACCTGAGCCGTAAAACCCCAAAAGAGGACCACCGGACGAATCAACACGGCAAACAAGGCCCACATGCTCGAGCCCAGCCTAAGCGAAGCCTGAGCCGTAGTTGGACTACCGCCGGCTGTAGTTTGACTACCGCCGACAGTAATCTGAGTACCGCCGCTCGCGGCCCGCATGTGGACAGTTGTCCCAGTGTCTGAAAGTCAACTTTTCCCTGGATTTACCACCCCCTCCCCCATCTTCACTATTTACCATTTTACCAGCCTCAAGAGCCAATGAGAGCACACCACATGGCGCTCCTCTCTCCCTAGCTAATCACGAGCCTCCATTTCATTATTTTAACCCTTACCTACCCCCTATTTACCATAGAGCCATTGGAGAAGGCTATAAATAACTCTCTTCTCTTCTCATTTCAACAACTAACAAACCATTCTCATCTCTAAAGCTTAAAAGAGTGAGAAAGAAAGAGAGTGAGGAGGGGAGTGAAGGAAAGAGAAGAAACTCCCAAGCCCTCAAAGTTCTGACCTTACAAGCCACTCCCTTAGCCCTTCCTCTTGACCTCTCCAACTCATTCAACCTAGCCCAGTTTGGTCATAGTTCGGTCCATGTCCTAGCCTACTCAAGAAAAAAAGCCAAAGATCCATTTAAGCATTCGTCATGACATTTATTTCCTTCTCAACCTCCCTGCTTCTCTAGATCTCTAGAGAACGTATGCTCTGTGACTTACCGTACGCCGGATCCTTTCACATCAGAAATTCCTAAGTGATCTAGTCCAGTTTTTCTTTACCTTTTTATATAAGAATCATCACATCCTCCTTTTAGACACATTATTGGATGTTTGCTCTATGGCATGCCGAAATCTCGGATCTTACCGCATCAGAAACTCATGTGTGACTAGTCTCATCATGACCACATCATCATTATCCCTTGAGATTATCTTACCACATTAAGTAAAGACCATACATTTGTATGAGTAAAGAGGGTGCTTAACCCCTTTCCTCTTTATAACCGAGGTCCCTTGCCCAGAATTTTAGATCGCAGATCAGGAGTCAACCTAAGGAAGGAGAGTCGTCAAATTTCTCTAACCTTGTATATTCCACGGTTCTGGCCGACTGTAGGATTTTGAGATTATTCTGCTAGTGGCGACTCCGACATCCATATCAGCATAATCACCCCCACCATCACGAAGCCTACAATCTGCGTGGGCGCCGATTTCTAGTGTCTACAGAATGACGACTCCACTGGGGATTTTTGCTAGCTCTCACTAGCTGAGACCCAACTCGAAAGTGTGCGGTACTTTAATCTCAAGGGACATCATCACTGCATTCATAAAATATATATATATATATATATATATATATATATATATATTTGGCTCGCACCTTTTTAGGCATAAACTTGAACCATGACCACTCGATCCCGTGCAACCATGACCTCTCAAGCTACCCATGAAGAAGAGCCGGTAGTTTAGCCAGCTCCTGAAGCATCAGCACCCACACCTACACCAACACCTGCAGTAGCTCCAATAGACCCACAAGCCAATACCACCATGCAAGAAGTGGTCCAAAGTCTTCAAGCAATACAAGAGCTACTACTTTGCCTAGTGCCAAATGCCACACGAAATACACAGGCAACCCAGCCTAGTGTATAGAACAGTTCACTCCCTTAAACCCCTTTTGCCTTTTCTCTCATTCTCCAACAAACTCTATTCTCCCTCTCCTAGAAAAGTCAGCACAAGATCAAGAGCAACCAGCAAATGGGAGCAACCCTCCCACACATCTCTACTCAGTACATCACAACAATCAGGTTACAATAAAAGTTCCCCCTAACGGGAACCACAGACAAGAACTGGCGGATACCCACGAAGGGTGCCAGTTTCAAGTCCAATTCACTCCCCCTAACAGGAGCAACATTCCAGAATTTGCAGATCCCCCAGGCGAGAACCATTTCTGAACATCACACCCTCCTTCGAAAAGGAGTGACATTCAATTTTAGCCACCTCCCGCCACCGAGAGTCCACCGTCTTTCCAACAACCCCCCATTCTCGATCCATATGAAGAGGAAACAGCACAAGCCCTACAGCAAGGGGCAAGATATCCGCAGCAATGTAAGTTGAAAACGGAGGAACTTCGAGAACAGTTGCAAATGGTGCAGAATCAGCTCCAAAGACAGCAAGGAGTGGACCACCCATTCACCAAATTCAGGGACCTTTGTCCTTTCCCAGACACTCGAGTACCTCCAAACTTTGAGGTACCAAAATTCAAAAGGTATGACGGTAGTGAGTGCCCCACAACACACCTAAAAGCATTTTATGGGGAACTCAATGCAATAATAGGGAACGATGGAGCCTTAATACGGCTCTTCCAAAAATTCCTTAAGGGTGATGCTTTGGATTGGTACATCTCACTAAACAGCCATCAAATCAGAACCTGGGAAAAGCTCTCCTGGGCATTCATTAACAGGTTCTCATACAATTTAAATATGGCTCTAAGAAGATCTGACCTGGTTGCCTTGAGACAAAAAAGTGACGAATCATTGTCAGCATACGTGGGATGATGGCAGGCCATGACAGCCAGAGTGAGAAACCCCATCGACGACGAAGAGCAGATATCTATGATCGTACATTCAGCAAATCTCAGTATTTCAGGATATCTAATCTCGTATCCATACGTAAATTTCTCCCAACTCATCCGAGCCAGAGAACAAGTGAAAGCCGGGATCAGAGCTGGAACTATTTCCCCATGGCCACACCAGACCCCCACAATCAGAAGAAACAAAGTCGAGGGGAAACCCATTGGATACGGGAATGGAAACAGCACTACTCCTGCGCATCGCACAACAGAGGTTAATAATATCATCGCTAACACTCAAGGCAATCAGTATGCTCCGCAACCAAAGCCACAGCAAGACAGGCAGTATCAACCACAGTCAAATAGGCAGTACTAACCACAGCAAATCCAACAAGGATGTCAGGCACAGTCATCTCAGCAACAATCGCAACAACCTAGGGGGAATGCGCAAGGTCCATACAAGTAGGCAATGTTAGGAAGGAAGTTCACCCCTTTAGCACAAACATACAGTCAGGTTCTGATAATGTTAATGCAAAAGTAGCTCTTGACACCGCTCTAGCCTCGACTTCCACCTAATCCCTTGCCACCTGGTTACAATAAAAATCAGTACTGCGCATATCACTAGGCTCCCAGCCACCTAAGGGACCGCTGCTTCACTTTGAAACATGCGGTCCAAGATTTAATTGAAAGTCAGAAGATTGCAATCACCCCGCAGGGTAACAATATGGCTTAAGCCAACATTCTCCAAAATCTTTTGCCATCACATCAAGCAGGACCCAGTACATCCAGCACCTCTATCGTTAACCACATTGAGGAAGGGCGACCCATGTACTCCTCTCTACATCATTACATACAAGCAATCATGCCCGGCATAACAAACCAAATATGGGGACACCGACACGGGCCATCACCTGGGCCACCAGTATTCCTTAAAGCAGCACCAACAATACAACCTCTCATATTCCTTGAAGCAGCACCAACAACATAGCCTCACATATTCCTTGAAGCAACACCGACAACGCAGCCTCTCATCCTCGAAGCAACACCCACCAGGTCACATCCTCAATACCACACCCCCCAAGGGGCACATCGAGCCCCAACCTCAACAAATCCAAAAAGGTCAAATTCTGAACCCTTCATTTTTCCAATGGGTCTCCCTGATCTAGCCCCGCTAACTTTGCAAGAGGCGACCTTGGTCCAAACATCAAATTTCCTAATGCCTCACCAACTGGCACATGCCCGGAAGATCCCTCCCACACATCAAGTGGAGGAAGAAAACCCCATCGTCAAATCTCACCAAGAATAATCAAGTCCACCGTAAATAGTTCCGGCAACAATTTCTCAGCCTAAAAAATTGATGATATACATGGAAGGGATGACAGTTCCCTCCTATAATATGAAGGTAGTCCCATGGCATTACCTAGAATGTGTCGAAGTAGGCAACAACGGAAGGCACTTTAAGAGAGATAGCCAGAACTCAAAGGAAACCCGAGGAACTTTATAAGGAACCACCCACAAATCCAATGCTATTTATGACATAGCAGCTCAGCTCAAATCCATTCCCGCACAAATTTTCATCTGGGAACTCTTATACACATCAAGATCCCATGGAGAAATCTTTGCGAAAACATTGAATGATGCACATATCTCTCCTTACATACCTCTCGAAATAGTGGCAAGTATGATCGGACAATTCCTCGCACCACGAGTCATCACCTTTTCTGATGAGGAGTTACCTCCTGAGGGTCACAAACATGGGCGCTCATTAAATATCGTTGTTCGTTATGAGAATTTCAAAGTCCCACTTGTACTCATAGACAACGGATTAAGCCTAAATGTTTGCCCTTTAAGGACGGTCGAACGTTTAAGAATAAAATCGTCCTCCTTCCGACCCAGCACCATGAGTGTTAGAGCCTTCGATAACTCCCAAAGGCAAGTTGAGGCAGAAATCGACATTGAGTAGCAAATCGGACCAGACATAACCCTTGTCACATTTCAGGTCATCGACATTCCTGCCTCATTTAACCTTTTGTTGGGGCGGCCATGGCTCCATGCTGTTAGAGCCATCCCATCTACCCTCTATCAAAGGGTTAAATTTCCTTCGGGAAATCAAATCACTTCGGTACTAGCAGAGCCAGAAACCATTCTACCGGTGACGGTCAATATCTCAGAAACTGAGATCCCAGTGATTGACGTTCAGCACGCCGAAAGTGATATATCATATCACAGTTTTGAGTTCAAAATTGTGAACTCAATCGTCAATCCATGCCCTCTCGCTGCTGAGTATGTCATCTCCCCTACTGAACGATTAATTTTGAACTACCAAACTGAATTCCACGAGAAAGGTATGGTAGTAAAGCCAACACATGCCAACGAATAAAGACAAGGACTGGGATATCAACCGACACCAGAAGATCGGACAGCAAGGTCGAAAAAGAGGCAACCGTTCAAATGCACACCCATCGAGTTTGTTAAGGCCGGAATAGTCTGCTGTGATACGATGACTTCTCTTAAGGATCAGCTCCAGCGACTTAAACTCATAGAACATTCTAGCCAGGAATCCACTTAGCCTCCCATATGATGGGATAAGATCCCCAGGACATCAAAAGCACACTCAATACTAGGGGCAAAACCCTGGGACCCATCGCATGAAGCTAGAGGCATGAAAACAGGTCCACCCATGAAGGGCCTAAGATCAAAGGTGCCCCCTACAAAGGATACAAGCAAGAACAGGGAAACTTATCTCCATCCACAGACAAGGAGACCAATCCCCGCCACCAGCTCAGCAACATAAGGGGCAGAGGCAGCCCATCCACTAGATTGATAAAGGGAAGTGGCCTTCCCTTGATTGGACAGACATCAGGATCCCACCGCAAGGTGAGTCCGAGGAGCTCGAAGAGCTCCAGCTTCTGAGCGAAGAGATCGAATCAGACTCTAACTCTAAGTTTAGCCCGGCAGACATCATGGTCATCAAGACAGATGACCCACAGGAACAAACAGGTCAAAACAACAGAATTGAAATGGGGAAAGAACCACGATGGTCAGCCATCCCCCTAACGATCGAATCAGCTGACAAACCATTCATGGATGCTAGCCTTTTAAAAAAAATGTCAATGTAAATAGCAGTTGGTACCCCGAACTAGGACAGGATCAGTCATGGTTCACAACACCATCCTGTTCGGGACCTCTTAGCAACACAAAAAAATCAGAAAACCTTTAAAACACAAAAACATCATATGTTTCAAAAAGTACAAAAAAAATCAAATATTCCTCAAAACCACAAAACATCAGAAAATTTTCAAACTACAAAAATAATAAAAAAAAATTTCAAAAATCATTATGCCAAACACCTCACATGCAACGCAGGAGTTTGAGGTCGACTCATATGATTTTAATCTAGAGTTGAACTTCGAACTCATGAGTCTGGATGAAGCCTGCGATGAGGGAAATGATGATACCGCTCTCAAATTTGAGGATTCTCTCGAAAAATTCAAAACGAAGGCCAATGTTGTAGCAGACGATTTCAAAATTGTGAACTTAGAATCAGCGGAACTCCCCAGAGAGGTGCGCGTCGGAAGATCGTTGTCCCCGAAATACAAGCAGAGGATGATAAAATTTTTGAGACCAAGGTTGTCCAACTTTGCTTTCTCTTACAAGGACATGCCAGGGCTCGATGAAGACTTGGTAGTACACCATCTACCAACAAAGCCAGACATAAAGCCTGTTAAGAAAAAACTGCGGAGAATGAAACCAGAATAGACCCTGAAGATCCATGATGAAGTTATCAAACAGTACAACGCAGGATTCCTGATAGTCTCCGACTACCCAGAATGACTCACAAATATCGTACCAGTTCTAAAGAAGGATGGAAAAGTCAGGATGTGCATCAATTTTAGGGACCTCAATAAAGCGAGTCCTAAAGATGATTTTCATTTACCCCACATTGACACACTGGTAGATAATACTGCTGGGCACAAGATCTTCTCCTTCATAGACGGTTTCTTCGGTTACAACTAGATCAAGATGGCCATCGAAGATCGAGAGAAGACTTCCTTCATCACACCATGGAAAACTTTCTGTTATCGGGTTATGCCCTTTGGGTTGAAGAATGCAGGAGCTACACATCAGCGAGCCATGACTGCCTTGTTCCACGACATGATAAACAAGGAAATGGAAGTCTACGTGGACGACATGTTAAGTCTCGCACGATCGAAGGATACTTCGAGGACCTCAAAAAGCTCTTCGACAGGTTAGAAAAGTTTAAGCTCTGACTCAATACGCAAAAAAGTGTCTTCGGTGCAACCGGAGGTAAGCTATTAGGCTTCATTGTCAATAAGGATGGTATCCAGGTAGACAAGACGAAGACTAAGGCAATCATCGAAATGCCACTGCCTAAGACTGAAAAAGAAATTCGGAGCTTCCTCGGGCGAATCCAGTATGTCAGCCAATTCATTGTACAACTCACTCCGGTCTGTGAGCCCATATTCAAGCTGCTACGAAGGAACTCTCCAAAGGAATGGAATGACGATTGTCAAGCGACCTTCGATAAGATCAAAAGGTACCTGTTAAATCCTCCAGTGCTCATGCCACCTACTCCAAGTAGGCCATTACTGCTATATATCTCCGTCGCAGCAGAAGCAATCAGATGGGTTCTTGGCCGACACGACGATATAAAAAGAAAGGAGCAAGCGATCTACTATCTAAGTCGACGATTCACAAACTATGAAGCTAAATACTTAAGCTTAGAGAAAACGTGCCTCTCCCTAGTCTGGGCAACACAACAAGTACGACAATATATGATCGCTCACCCAATCCTTCTGCTCGCTCACATGGACCCGTTAAAGTACTTGTTCGAAAAACCAGTACTAACGAGCAGGATCGCAACGTGGTAACTACTGCTTTCAGAATTTAACATCACATATGTCACCCAGAAAGTAATCAAGGGGCAAGCACTGGCTGATCACCTAGCAGTGCACTCTCGACCTGATTATCAACCGCTGAAGACTTTCTTCCCTGACAAGGACATCCTCCTGATTGAGGAAGAAGAAGAAAGAAAGGCAGGAGAGTGGATACTCTTCTTCGATAGAGCCACAAACTCGAAAGGGAGAGGAGTAGGCGTCATACTCTACTCTCCCGAGGACGTCCCAATTCCCATATTCAGGAGGCTATCATTCCAATGCACTAACAACGTAGCTGAGTATGAAGCATGTATTGTTGGTCTAAGAGAAGCTATAATCCTCAGCGTGAAAAAGCTACATGTCTTCGGAGACTCGCAACTCATCATCAATCAAACAAATGGTGACTGAAAGACTAAAGATGAGAAGTTGATCCCGTACCATGTCTATCTGGAGAATTTAATCAAAGAATTCGAGAAGATCACATTCTCTTACATGTCCCGAGTCAAGAACTAATATGTAGACGCTCTAGCTACCCCCGCTTCAATGATAGAGATCCCAAAAGGAGTTACTGAATGGGAACTCACCATCGAACTCCAAAAGGAACCTGCATTCTGCCTATAGATTGACGAAATTGAACCTCCCTCGAATGATCGACTGTGGTACGCAGGCATCAAGGAACATCTTGAACATCAAAAGTACCCGGAAGGAGCAACACTGACTAATCGTCGCACCATACAACGGTTAGCAGCACAGCTCGTGATCACTGGGGGCATCCTCTACAAGCGATCTTTCAACCAGGTCCTTATCCACTGCGTAGATGAGACAGGCAGCACAAATCATGTCTGAAATCCACGAAGGACTATGTGGTCCACACATGAACGGACACATGATGGCGAAGAAGATCTTACGACTCGGCTACTATTGGCTTACAATGGAAATAGATTGCTGCAAACGCGTCAGGAAATGCTTCAAGCGTCAGGAACATGCGAACCAGATCCATGCGCCCGCTTCCGAACTCTATAACCTGACAGTACCATGACCCTTCTCCATATGGGGACTTGACATCATCGGTAAAGTTAACCCCAAAGCTTCAAACGGGCATGAATATATTCAGGTGGCGGTAGATTACTTCACCAAATGGATAGAGGCAACATCCTACACTACCATCGGAGCATCTCATGTGGTCAAATTTATGAATAACAACATCATTAGCCGCTATGGGATCCCTCAGGCCATTATCACAGACAACGGAACTATGTTCGTCAATAAAATGTGGGCAATTTCCTCGACAAGTTCAAGATTCAACACCATCGGTCAAATCCCTACCGTCCTCAAATGAATGGTAGGGTCGAAGCCGCGAACAACACTATCATTCGCATACTGGAGAAAATGGTAAAGACATATCGCGACTGGTCGAAAATGCTTTCTTATGCACTCTGGGCCTATCGAACATCTGTACGGTTTGCTACAAGCGCAACTCCATACGAGCTTGCATATGGAATGGAAGCGGTGCTGCTAGTCGAAATCAAAATCCTATTACTCCGGATACTGCTAGAAAGTGAAGTTGAAGAAGGCGAGTGGCAACAAGTAAGGTATGATCAACTGCACCTAGCAGACGAAAAGCGCATGCGAGCGCTAAGCCACTCCCGATGTTATCAAAGGAGGATCGCTCGGGCCTACAATAAGAGGGTCCTGAAGAAAAGCTTCAAAGTCAGTGACATGATCATGAAACGCATCCTACCACCTCACTTACCAGATCTCAAAGGAAAGTTCAAACCTTCGTAGGACAGACCATTGATCATTCAAGAAGTACCCCCAGGAGGCGCTCTTCGGCTCACCAGTCTGAGAGGAGAAGATCTTCTCGAGCCCATCAACGCCTATAACATGAAAATCTATCACAGGTAACAATATTTAGCCTTGTCAATAATTACAATCGCAAAGCTGTACCCATCACTTTCCTACCAAAAAAAAATTGTGTATATATATCTGCCACCTCTCCCGTCAGAAAAACCTGTCATTTCTCCCACAAAAGGAGAAGAAAACCAAGGTTAAAATAAATAAAATAAATAAATAAAAATAAAAAAGGAAACAAAAAGAAAGCAAAAAAAAAACCCAAAAAGAAGAAAAATCAAAAGGAAAGAAGTCCATTCCACATCCCCAAATAACCCAACCAAAAGCAGCTTACAATTGTACTCAAAGACAATGACAGGAAGGTCACCAGTTGGCTGGCTATGAAGGAAGTCTCTCTATCACAGCTAGCACTAAAAAAAATGCATGTCTAAGCAAAAGAAGCGAGTTGAAAACCCGAAAGGGCGGCTCGAGTAAAAACAGCAGGCATGTAGCGGACTTGGTGAAAGCCTGAAAAGATACTAAGGGTAAAAATAGCACAGTTGCTGTAACAGCCCGAATTTTTCCCAACATAGAATTAGACTTCCTTAGGCAATGGGTCGCTCCTGACACCTTATTAACCTGTCAGAACTCAATTCCACAGTCTAAAATTGCTTCTTAACCCATTTCCTTCACAAATCCTACCCTTCACCACCTTGATCTTTCAATTTTTCCTAAGTACTTTCACCCTAGACACTATCTTAAACTAGCTAAGTAGTACAACTTGGACCACTCTATATACAAACTGCAAAGGACTAAGTACCACCTCAGACGGAAATCACTTAGGATTAAATCTTTTAGAAATTTGACAAAGTTAACTAAGTGCTAAACTAGATTAGCCATGAAATTCATTTGAATCGCTTTAAATACGATCTGCAAGACCCAAAAGTTGTAGAATCATTGACGCTAGGTTACACTAAAATCTAGGATCAAACTCATTACCCGACTGCTCTCGGGAGCACATTGAAACTCCGTATCAGGTCTGGACCGCACATCGGGAGTCCGAATAATACGAGGTTAAGGACTTAGGACCGCCTCGCTGGGCTTGACAACCATCTCGGAAATCAAATCCAGCTAGTGTCCCATGGCTGTTCGCTTGAGTCCGGATCGAGAGAGTATGAAAACACTTGTTTCTTTCCAAAATAAATATCTTGAATAGTAATCTAAGACTTGTCGCTTGCGGGTCAGTATTAAGCAACCTGACCGTCAGAATCTGACCCAAATACACCCTCGGATTAGAAAAAATTTCATAAACATATCCATATACTCGGAATCTCCGATCAAGATCCGTTGACCGTTGAACTGAAACTGGTCCGCCACGCGTGATCTGAGAACCCTACTGGAACGAAAACTTAATATTACTTAGATCCAATGTTAGTGAGCTTAAGTCCGACCTTTAGCTCCAGGGGGGCCCGCCAGAAGTCCTCCGTTGAGCTGAAACAGATGTCCTTTGGACAAAACCCAAGTATACCTTGACCTTAAGTCTAATTTGGTAAGTTTTAGGTTATATAAGGACCTTAGAACCCTCTCTCTCACAGCCATACGAATTTAAGATTTGAGAGAGAGAAAAGAGAGAGAAAGTGTGGGAGATTTGGGAGAGTCTCTCTACCCTTCTTCCCTGCTGCTATCCATGCTCCACCACTCTGTTCTAATCGCTTTTTCGGTGATTCCAGCTCCGTTTCTAGGTAAGAAACCCTAACCCTAAGCTGATTTAGGGTATTGATAGTTGTAGGTTATGAAATAGCTAACCTATTTCGTTCTATAGGTTGCCAAACTGTCGAATACGGAAGCTTAGCAAACCTATTGACTCCGTTACGATTCTACGACAAAAGGTGAGAACTTTAGGTGTATAGGTTATGGTTTTCAATACTTTCAATGTCAGATAATGATAGATTCATGATCTGTATGCAATTGCACATGTACAAAGTGCCGTCTGTTTTCTATTTCGATTAAAGATGCAGAATATGGAATTTTACATATTCTAGGTATTTGTAAAAAATACCGTATACGTATATTTTTTAGAAATGTGTTGGATATGATTATTTGTTGTATGAATGTACGATATATGGATAAAATACTTATTTGGCGAAAGGATTCGCCCTAATGCATATTTTGCTAATATACACTATGTATGTAGAAATACTGTATTGTAGAAAGTACTGTGTACGTATATATTTTAGAGATGTGTTTGCCATGATTATTTGTTGTATAAATATATTATATATGCGTAAAATGCTTGCTTAGCGAAAAGACTCACCCTAATACATGTTTTGTTAATATACACTATGTATGTTGTAATAGTGTATTCTAAGTGTTTGTGAAAATGCTTGTGAGAGTAAGTGTTTGAATGATGGTGCCTTAAGTAGGTGTTGAGATGGGATTCTCAACTATCCTAGAGACGTGTATGATTTCCTCCAGGCGGTTATTTACTTTAACCGTTTACTTATGAAATATGTGTGTTTGTATTTCTTTTTATAACATGCTTTACAACATGCTTCATAACATGCTCAACTGATTGTATGATTTTACCTATGTAATGCGTATGTTTAAGTTCATGTTTACGTTGTATGATCCATCATGGGTGATGGGGGAGTGGTGTAATGATTCCGTGCAACAGCCCCGGTAGCCCTAAACGGATAATACTAGACTTTGATTGTATGATTTGAACCTTGATCCATTACTGCTTTACCTATCTGAAATTGAATGTGATTGGGGCTATTGTATAGTCTAGGCAGTCGGTAATGGGATCAAATTCGTGGCTGAAATTCATTTGCCACGTAGGACGTGTTTGACCAACCCGAGTCATGCGTTGCTTGTCGGCAGTGGTTAGGCCACACGGAGTGCTTATGCACTTCATGTCGTACAACTCAACGGGCGCTCGTGTTAGTCGAGCTCGTCAAGTAACCCGATCTGCCTTATATATGTTCACCATGTTTGGTCGCTACTGCTTGAACCTAGGGTACCAAACTTACCAGTGGAATCTCGTTAACCATGATACCTCGATCCGCTAAGACTCATGAGCCGGGCATGGTGATATGAGACACCGTGGTCGAGCTGTCGGCTTATGCTGGGGCCACGTGCCTCCCTGTAGTGACCAGTGAGGAACAAGACTCGTGAGCCGAATATGGTGGTACGAGACACTATATTCGTGCTGTCGGCCCACATTGATAAGGTGATGGGGGAGTGGTGCAACGATTCCGTGTAACAGCCCTGACAGCCCTTTGTAGTGACCTCGAGCATACTCTGAATTTGCGGTGAGGCGACGAGTTTTGCCGCAGTGTATAGAGTATGAACTAGGCCTCATATCGTATAGTGATGAATCTTTAAAGAGGTGATGGGGGATTGGTGCAACGATTCCGTATAATGACTCGACAAATTTCTCATGAAATACCTAAAACACATTATCGTATGAGATTAACTAGGACTGACGACCCTAGAATGGATCATGTTTGAGAATGATACAAGGGAGGTACCTTAGTTTCTCAATACTGCTGTTTGAAATGGACTAATAACTACTCAGTAATCATGCTCATCATCGCACTGCATGTGCCTGGTAGATGTAGAGCACTGAGGGATGGACGCATTCGCGAATGTAAGATGGTGTCGCATGATAGTGGTTTGACAAGGGCATACATCATGTCATTTCATACTTGCATTAAATAAGAGTAGTTAAAATTGTTTGATTGTACTGCTTTATCATTACTGCTTGACTGAATTCATAACATGTTAACCCATGCTTTATTGTTCCACTGAGTTGGCCACTCATTTCCACGTTACGGGACGGTGTTCTAAAATACCCACCAGACCCTGTATCAGATGCAGGTATCACTAGAGCACAGGAGACTGAGCCCGACTTCTATGACGATCAGGAGGAGTTCTCCTACTTGCAGTTCGCTGGAGGCTTCGCATAGGCTGTCCAGTGGTACGGGGTTACAGCGTTGTTAATTTCAGTTGTACTATTTTGACATTTTGATTCAGAACTAACATGTATATATACGGTGACTCATTTAGTATTCATACTTTGGAGATCGAGAATGTTTTGTTTTATATATATCTATATACACCTTTCAGTCTTCCGCTTACGTTTTATACATAGATCTGGAGTATGAATTACTGTTTTGGTAGAATCTCACTCATGTTTATTGCACTGACACAGACAACATTCAATCATCATCATCTATGTTGCATAAGTGATGTTCTGGAACTCGAGAGTTGAGTTGCTACTCGACCCCCAATTTTCGAGATGTTACAGTTGCCAAGGGACATATAAGATAAAAAAACTCGAGACATTATGAAAATTCGAAAGCATGTTATGGACAAAAATGACGGGAAAAATCAGACGTAGTGAAAACCTAAAAGGGCGCTACGGGCAAAAATGACAAGAAATAAAAAATAAAAAATAATAAAAGTGCAGGTACAGAAGAAGCTGAGGCGGCAAGCATTGCAACGAGATACAAGGAAAGATCAACTTCGGATTAGTACTCTATCAAACTCTGTTCAAATCCACGGAATGCGAGCCCGGACACCCCCTCAGGGAACCAAGATCCTGAGAACACAATCTAGACCATTGCGCACACCGTGGGCTGAGCCCAAGATTCTGATCTCAATCATCCAAAGCATAAATCCAAACACAATGGAATATTGGCAAATCTGGTATAAAAAAAATCTTTCATTCCTTTAAAGTTTTTTAATAAGAACACTACTTTTCTTTCCCTTTTTCCTCAAAAATAAAATCCTTCATGCATACAAAATAAGCAATCCACTTAAAAAAACAGAGATCACAGGTAAACGCCTATCTCTCATACATCAATAATCTCTGTCTGAGCCTCTCTATCTCCATACGCAGGTAAAACACCTCATCTCGATTTAGGCGAGTACCGCAAGCATGCTCTCATCATACCGCTGTCCCACTGCCAGTCGACGAGCCATATCCTCACATGCATGGCGAAGGACAGCGATCTCATTGATCAGGTGACCATGTGTGGCCAGCAACAAAAATGGATCGATGAAAGGTCGCTCCTCAAATGCCTTTAATGAATCATCAACGCATGAAGAGGATGAAGTGGTATCGACCACCATGTCCTGATCAACAACCTCGTCCGCCAAATGCCAGCCAGGGATCTGACGATAAAGCAATTGCTCTGCCACCCATCATTGGTACAATATTGTCGCCATGGGAGGAGCCCAAGACTCAAGATCTAGAACTGTCGCATGTAAGGAACCCTGCCAAGAAATCCAGACTCGTCTATACAAAGCAGTCAAATCAAAAGGAAGAGGGGCATGACCAAATCCAGAAAAAGCAAAGTCTGGAATATTCTGCCAAAAGCTGAACTGCCGAAAAAAGTGCACAGGATGGTAAGAGCAGTATCCCCGAAATCCCAGCAACAGTAAAGGAGTACGAGCAACACTGCAAATCAAAGGAGAGCGATGGAGCCAAGGAGCCTCCCAACTAATCTCCCACCCCCGCAACTGAGAGAACATACTACGGTATAACAACTCAGTGGCCTCAGCACCAAGGGGAAGGTCATCAAGTAACAAGCACAACACATCACCGCGGCGGGAATCCGACCACAGAAGTAGAGGAGTCATGTACAGGTGCTCCTATAACCACATCTGTAAGAAAGCATAACTTAAATGGCAACAAATAACAACGCCAAACAAGAGAAAGGAAAAGGGTGAAGAATACCTGAAGAAACGAGCAACAGCCCTGAAAGATACGAGTGTGTCCGAGCGAGCACTCGGGCAGCCCCAAAAAGAGCTCTACCAACACCACAGGAATGATACTCCTATGGTACAGAACACAGCGGAATACATCCAGTAAAACCGCCAGTGATAATTGTCACCAGCCTGAAAAAGTAACTCAGCCAAGACGTAGAATATCAGTGCATTCAAGCACTGAAGCTGGCAATCTGACCCACGACCTCATAGGCAGTGGAAAATCGATCATACAGGACCTTTAGCGAAAGCTCACCAGCCCTACTCTCTGTAGTAGGAAGAGCAGTAAGAAATCTGAACTAGGAGATCAGATCAGTGGGACGAACTGGCTCAGACGAGGGAACATAAGGCTCCCGGGTGAGGGAAAGACCAGACAGACGTGAAAACTCCTCCAGTGATGGGCCCAGCTCTCGATCATTGCAGGAAAATAGATTCAGAGAAGGAATCCAATCATACAAAGCTGCGCTCAATAGCCGCCAATCTAGGCGAATTCGATGGAAGTGAAGAACCTCTCGGAAACCCAAGGAACCCAGCTCAAAAATCTCAGACTCGGTCAAGCTCTCGATCCAAATATGCAACATCTCAGAACAGGTGCCACGTGGCTATAAACGGCAAGTCCAAACAGGCACACCCTCTATAATCTGAAACCCAGAATCCACAGGCGAGTCGTTAAAAATAGGCATCCTCTCGTCCAACAGGTCAATCTCGTGATGACGGAAGAAACTGGACTCACCCATCGCATCTCACAGAGTATCCTGAAAAGCTGCAACAGATGAGCTCGAGCTGCCAACGATCGCTACATCAGGATTAGTCTGAAATGAACAAGCCCCAGGAGCTGCAACGCCTAGAGTATCCCAGTAGTTGACAAGCTCTGTACCCTAGATCCCGACAGTAGCTGACTGTCCCATCACTACCTCAAAATTCGCACCAAAGATCTGACCTAGGCCATCCACAAAAAGTCCATTACCCGTCAGATCCAAATCATCCAAACCACTAAGATGGGACCCGCCACCCATCTAAGCCTAATCCTCATCATCCAAACCATCCATCCTCACCATACTACCATCCACACCACCCATAACCATCCCTCCATCAATCAAGCCATCGATCGCCATCATCGCGCCATCCTCACCATCCAAACCATCCATCTTCACCATACTAACATCCATAAACCCTGACGAACCATCTGATGTAGACCCATCAAATCCATTCAATCCACCCAACCCAATCTCATATCTACCATTGATGGAAGAAGAATCCAAGCCATAAATAGCAGTCACCTCTTCAAAAGGGCCCATTACTCCTCCACCTACCTCTATCAATCCATCCATAAATAGATCTTGTCCACCATTTATGGGACCACCAACCTCTCCACCACTCATAAAAACATTAAACCCCTCATCACGGCCTGCCATAATAAAGCCAAAGGAAGAAGAGGACAAAGAAAAGAGACAAAAAGAAGAACAAGGGGACAAAGGGAATGATCAGAGGACGTTGACAGATGGGAATAAACGAAAAGGGACTGGAAGAATGAACAGAGAAGAAGAGGACTCGTTGAAAGAAAAGATGAACGGAGGCAGTAATCAGATTACCGCCCGTGGTACTCCAAGAACCACCGTCAGATCTAACATTCTTACATTGATACAGCTCTGACAATACAGAACAGGAACGAAAAAAGTCAGCGGCGGTAGTCCGACTACCACCCAGGGTCACTTTCGGGTGAAATCTAGGGAGTGTTCACTTTAAAAGGCCTAGACCGTGGAACGTACATCCAAATGTTCAAAGGGGATTGCAAAAATGATCGAAAAACAATCCAATAAAGCAACATCGAACAACTGAAGCTTCATATAAAAGAAAATTACACAGCTAATGATACATGATCATATGAAAAAATGAAACTAATTGTCATCGGGGAGATAGGCGTCCGTATCCTTGTGACGAAAATGGGGCCCCAAGATCCCTCCTCCAGCAAAACGTGCGCCGCCACCAGGAGTGTAGCCAGACTGCAAAACTGGACCAATATCATACTGCTCACACCAGGAGCTATACTCTCTGTCCAGGACAACAAAGGCACTAGCATTAAAACCCCCCAGGGCAGCGGTCAACTCCCGCTCGGGTACTGACCTCCAATCGAAAGGATCATATGGGGGACTAAGTGGGACCGATGGGTTGCCGGTCAACTGCTAAAAGAGCCTCTCTCCTAGGTACCATTTCGTCACGCGAGGATCCTCCAGAATACGGCGTCGTCGTGAAGCCTGGAAAGCCTCTTGAGCTCCGGGAGTAAGCGCCGCATTCGATCGGAGATATGACCTAGTATGAAACTGTAAAAAGGAGGAAAGTCAAGGGCCAAAAGACAAGCAAAAAGCAATACAAGGGAAACACAAGGCAAGACAAATCACTCACATCATTAGGGACAAGGGCATCGATGTTCGACCTTCAGGCAAGATCAGAAAATAAGCGCGTGAGGCTGCGGTTATCCTTGTACCACAACATCATGCGAGGAAAGGGAGGTGAATGATCGATCAAGGTGAGCGCTAGATGAGAAAAGTAGTCGAAAAAGCAGACTTGCACAAAATTGTGATCAGAAAAAGGGGCACCAGACCATCCCTAGAGAAAATGGTGCAGAAGGGACATTAAGAAAGTACCTCTAAACTGGATAAAAGTCAATCAAGGATCGGCTGATAGATCGACTAGCTTTATCCAGCCCTTCATATAAATGGGTAAGGAGGGCCGCATTCTAGTTGTAGGGCGTGGGAAAGGTGATATCTGCCACGAGTGATAACAGACGGGAACTCACAAGCTCATTCCCGTGACAGAAAATCATCGCTCCCATAGTATACAAAATTAGGGCGCGAGCCTTCATCACGGCCATGACTTCAGTCTCAAGAATACGCCTGGCGAAGTTCAATGATAGCCAAAGCAACTTGAATCGATGACCAGAAAAATCTGTAACATCTGGCATCATCCCTAACAGTTCCAGCCAGCCATCCTCAGAAGGTACAGGGAGATCATCCTCGAAAGGGACAGATCCCCCGTCATATTGAAGACCCAACTGCATGTATATGTCATAAGGAGTGATGCCCCACTCCCAAAAGGTAACTGGAAGGTATGAGTCTCAGGGTGTCATCGTTCAGCCAAAGCAGATAAGAGAAACATGTTCGTCTTGCTCAAGCAAGTCCGAAATAGGTGAGCAAATGGAGTACTATCCAACACCTCGAAGAACAATGGCTGCGGATCATGGAACCAGTCAGGCCAATGCGTCCTGACCCCTCGTCCCCTCAAGATCGAAGGTGCACCACCCTCCCGGGCTATATCGGAAAGATGTCGGCCCTCTCGCGGCACATAGCACGGATCAGTCGACTGACGGGAGGGACCGACCTCATTTCTACCACGACGAGGCATACTGCACAGGCAGATCCATGGGTAAGCATCCTTCTCACCATAAAAGGACAATGGGCTCTAGTCACGAGGCCCGGAGGCCCGGGCCCATTCAAAGGCCCATTTTTAAAGATTCATTTTCAAAGCCCATTCTAAGGCCCAAGCCCATTTCCAAAAAAGCCCATTCAAAGGCCCATTTTCAAAGCCCATCTTCAAAGATTCATTTTCTAAGGCCCATTTTCGAAGGTCCATTTTCAAAGCCCATTCCAAGGTCCATTTTCAAAGGCACTTTTTCCACATGTCCATAATTCAGGACCACCTTCACAAATCCATCCTGGGGACCACATATTTAAATAAACGTATCTGGACATACCAAGATCATGATGTGGGGCCCACTTAAAAAATCTCATCCATCCATCGTCCATAAAATGGCCAACCATCAAAGTCTACACCATCCATACACTCAAGTAGACCCCAAATCATCCATCCAATGGTCTAGATCATCAAAAAAACAAAAAACAAAAATTTCAAATAAAAGGGTGGGGCCCCTTTCTTATCACACCCCACTCCATAAAAAAAATAATAAAATAATAATAATAATAATGGAAAAATCCTGCCAACAATTTGGCCCATAAAAAGAAAAACCAACAAGATCCAATGGTTGAGATCTAATCAAAATGGAATCAACGGCCTTGATCACAGCCCTCCCAAAATCCAAAAGAAGAACCAGCCCATCTGTAGCTCCTCAAAGAGTGGTCCACTTAAAATCCAGCAAGAATCCATTAATCAAGATTACCTGAAAATTGGAAAGGAAGAAAAATGCAACAAAATACAATCTGAAAATCTACAGAATTTCCACCAAGATAGCTTCCAGGGACCATAATGGAGTCCTTGGACGTCCTAAGTGTTGAATTCAAATAGGGGAAGAGGGGCCATCAGTCGGACCAGCGCATGGCTCGGACCACTGGACCAAACGACGGACGAGCGGCAGTCCGACTGTGGCCGCCGACTGATAGCTGCATGGGACAGCGTGCTATCCCCGCAGGGTAAATTGCATTGACCGGTCCATCCTTTGGACCGCTGAGTAAAAGCTCAAGAAAAATAAAAAATAAAAAATAATTAAAAAAAAAGAAGCAAGATTCCTTCTTTTCATTTTAAAATATCACGAGAAATTCAAAATCTCACGATAAATTGAACCTCTGGAATATATCATTCTAAAATTGCTGGAAAATAAAAGAAAAATGCAAACAAAAGAAAATAAAAAATATAATATATATATATATAATATATAAATATATATATATATATATATATATAATAATGTTTTTGAAAAACAAGATCCCCGGGGAGTTTAGCTCTACGGAAGATAACTCTTCCAATATATATATATATATATATATATATATATATATATATATATATATATATATATATATATAAAAGAGCAAAAAGTTCCATTGGTTTATTAGTAGGGACCAAGCGGAATATAATAAAAACCGGCCAGTCACGACCATCCAGATCTTCCAAAAATCTAAAAATATTCAAAAATCATTAGCCTCATTAATTTATTAGTGGAGGCCATCTGACTTTGCTACAAATAAAAAAATGAATGACGACACCCACCCGCGAAATCGAACGGATATTTTTCAAAAAATTTAAAAAATATATTTTCAAATAAAATCCCAAAGGGGTCTAGCTCCAAAGGGAATAACTTTCAAGCAAAGTTTTTGAAAACACATGCGACGTGTAGTACACTGAGGAATCTTCAATATTTTTCAGTTGTGGTCAGTGCAAACAGCTAAATAAGATTCGATCTCTTTCAGATTTCCTAAAGGATGATCGAATTCATACATGATACATGTACGATTGGCCCGATCTCTATATCTGGACAGTCGTACGAATGCTAGTAAAAATGATTGGATTTATCTCTGGAAAAATAATCAAACTCAAAGTGACAACAATCCATTGTAACCAAAGTATCTAAATCAATAGACTGCATGGCAAAAGATTACCTGCACGTATTTAGTCCAGGATGTTCAAAAAATTTGATCGAGTCGAAGTCGACGTAGTGAGTTCTCCGTAAGGCCGCACCAACGCACAGGGCAGCTAACCACTTTGACGATCAAACAGACCGAATATTCCTAGGGATATTACATAGCAAAGGAACGACAGACCAGACAGTACGAGAATCCTCGTAAAGCTGCGACGAATGCGCAGAGGCCCTTACTTTTCAAACTTACTCTCCAATGTTATCAACAATCTGACGTGAAAGGGTTGTGATCGGTGACCCGTAAAGCCGAGGCGAATGCGCGGGGACAATCACAATGTTTTCTTCAACCCTCGTGATATGTGCAAGTCATCTTTTTCCAAACAAACAACTGACAATGATATAATGACAAGCAACAGATTCGAATCACTATCCTTTCTAACCAGAAGGGTGGGGTGTCCACTCGCTTTGGCCTTCGATTGCTCGCAACCTCGGCTAAAGAGGGGCATCTGTAGATACCCCACCCAAGCTAATATCTCGAGAAGGCTAAGACAATTCAAGAATCATGATCATATCCCGAACCCAATCCCAGCTTACATCCGACAAATCATCCCAAAATTCCCAAATTGCCAACCCGCAACCAGAAACCGGGATTCAAACTGTTCAATCCTCATACAGCCCTATCTTCACCTTATACCCTGATTAGGACCCCTTTACCCAAACCTAAGCCCACCTACCTGAGCCATAAAATCCCAAAAGAGGACCACCGGATGAACTAACAAGACGAACAAGGCCCACACGCTTGAGCCCGGCCCAAGCGAAGCCCAGGCGGTAGTTAGACTACTGTATTCCGAGTACCGCTGCTCGCGACCCTCGTGTGGACAGTTGTCCCAGCGTCTGAAAGTCAACTTTCCCCTGGATTTAACCCTCCCCCCCCCATCTTCACTATTTACCGTTTTACCAGCCTTAAGAACCAATGGGAGCGCGCCATGTGGCGCTCCTCTCTCCCTAGCCAATCACAAGCCTTCATTTCATCATTTTAACCCTTACCTACCCCCTATTTACTATAGAGCCATTGGAGAAGGTTATAAATAGCCCTTTCCTCTTCTCATTTCAACAACCAACAAACCATTCTCATCTCTAAAGCTTAAAAGAGTGAGAGAGAAAGAGAGTGAGGAGGAAAGTGAAGGGAAGGGAAGAAGCTCCCAAGCCTTCAAAGTTCTGACCTTACAAGCCACTCCCTTAGCCCTTCCTCTTGACCTCTCCAACCCATTCAACCTAGCCCAGTTTGGCATGTCCTAGCCTACTCGAGAATCAAGCCAAAGATCCATTTAAGCATTCGTCATGACATCTATTTCCTTCCCAACCTCCTGCTTCTCTAGATCTCTAGTGAACATATGCTCTGTGACTTGCCGTACGCCGGATCCTGTCACATCAGAAATTTCTAGGTTATCTTGTCCAATTTTTCTTTACCTTTTAACATAAGCATCATCACATCCGATTTCTAGACACATTGTTGGATGTATGCTCTGTGGCCTGCCGAAATCTTGAATCTTACCGCATCAGAAACCCATGTATGACTAGTCCCATCATGACCACATCATCATTATCCCTTGAGATTATTTTACCACATTAAGTAGATACCGTACATTTGTACGGGCGGAGAGGGTGCCTAACCCCTTCTCTCTTTATAATTGAAGTCCCTTACCTTGAATTTCGGATCGTAGATTAGGAGTCAACCTAAGGAAGGAGAGTCGTTAGATTTTTCTAACCTTGTATATTCTGCGGTTCTAGCCGACTGCGGGATTTTGAGATTATTCAGCTAGCGGCGACTCCGACATCCATAATCAGCATAATCACCCCCACCATCACGAAGCCTACAATCTGCGTGGGCACCAATTTCCAGTGTCTACACATACATTATAGTAAACCTCATAGGATCAAGTCACTTAGGTTCTCCCTACAATCTGCATCCCACATCAAGCTAGACCAACATTTACATCGCACTGCGATGTACCTATAAACCAATAGCTAGGTGATGTAGAGCGGGTCGCGGACAGTTACATGGCCAAGATGGATCAGAAAAGGCCCGATCGACGACAGAAGTGATCTAGACCATCGGACCTTGAATCGGGCATATCTCGCAATCCGGAATGAGTTATCTGACGTAAAATATATGATTTTGGGGTAGAACTAGCTACTTTAGCCAACCAACCCCGCTATGCCGGGTTGCGCAACCAGGAATTGTGAAATATCCCTGGATCGACGGTCATTTCCCTGTTTTAATTTCATTTTTACTATAAATAGTAAGTTTTAGTTTGATTATAACTCTTCATCCGTCGGGCTTTAGGAGTTGCATCTAACGTGAAAAGAGCTTAGAAAAATTAGGAGAACAGCTTGGAGAAGCCAAATAGGAACCTCGCGCACTAGTAGACATCATGACTGTCTTATAGTAAGTTGCGAATTTTAGGAGTTTTAGTCGTAGGTTGATTCTAATTTCTCTCCCATTGCTTGGTACCCCTATTTAAAGGGTTGTGAACTCGTTTCTATTCATTCATTAATTAATTTCAAATTTATTAGAATTTATTTCTTTTTCTGTTTTCTTTCCTCGTGGATTCGAGAAGTCTCTGTGAGGAGTCCAGAGAGGTTCCATGGATTCGGAATAATTATCCTATTGAGAAAGACGGTGTTCCACCTCACGTCCTTCCCTGCGTCACTAGGATAATTAAATCAAAGGCTAAGCCACTTTTAAATTTGGAATGTTTTAGGTAATGTATATTGCTTTTTTAGTTGTGACCACTTGATGGTTAGATTGACCTAATTTTTTCTCGCCGGTGATTGGATTTGTAGATTATGTGATTGGACAAGTTGGATGCCATACAAACATGCGTGGGCCCCGACAATGTCTCAACTCTAAATCTTTCAAGATTCTCACTCCACAGCTCTTAGAAGATTTCATTTTACCAAATAAGACACGAATAATTAAACAATTTCCCATAAATGCTTATTTCAAGGGAGAAATTATCAAAATGCCAGCCCATTTTTCTTGAAAAGTAGTAGAGTTTGGAACTATAAGAGCGGCTGGCTTAGAAAAATCCGAATTATCGAGCACAATATTGTAAAAATCCAATTTTACCGAGGAAACTTTTAGCTCTTTTATCATTAAAAAGCACGCGCCGTACTTTAAGAAATTTCTCTATAAAATTTATTAAATTATTATTTAAAAATAATAAATAAATACTGGCTTTTGGGGTCAATCCATGTCCGATAGCAATGACCTCATCGGCCATACGTGGGATGATGACGTGTTCTAGTATCTAATATGACCGTGACTGTCAGATTCTTCACTGTACATATTTCGGCTGATCGTTTGAAATTCCCAGCAGTGGGCCACACCATGACTTATTTATTTATTTATTTATTTTTTTCACACACCCCCGCACACTCACGCCACACGCACCCACACACCATGACTTTTTGATCATTCTGCAGAGATCCCATCTTCAATGGCCATCAACTTTTCTCATGTCTAGGAAGAGGACCGTTGATCTTCCTGCATAACCATCCTGATTTTTTGGTCACCACAATGATTTTTTTGGGCCCACTGGATGAACGGTTCAGATTCGGCACTTGTGCCATATATTTGTTGCCCCACTGGATGAACGGCTCAGATTTGGCACTTGTGTCAGGTTTTTCGTACCTATCTTTCAAACACATCTTCAAAAGTATATATGGGGGGCCCACCGTAGATGTCCCATTCAACTATTGCTAGCCTCACATGAGCCATTCGTTGACTTTGTCGTGGCCCACCACCATAAACTGGAGATAGGAACCGAATTGCCAGCTCCCACCGGCCAAGGGAAGTTCTCGTTGTTGGAAGGTACGTGGGGCCTACGTAGATGCCCGTGACAAATCCACTCCGGACATCAGTTTCTCAATATCACAATGGACAGGAATCCAAAAAATCAGGCAGATTCATATGTCAGGTGGGTCACACCACAATAAATAGTGAGAAGGAAAACATCTACCGTTGAAACATTCCTAGAGCCGACCATGATGTAGGGTTATAGGCACAAAATATCATACTGATATAAAACTTCCGTGGCCTCCACAAAGTTTCCAATGGAGGGCGTTCAATTCCTGCTGTTTCATGTGGTGTGGCCCACTGAGTTTTGGATTTATCTGATTTGTGGATTTCTTTACTATTTTGATCTTGAGCAACTAATGGACGGAGTGGATTTGTCACGGCACTCCAAATAGCCTCCGATCACAGCAACTTCCAATGGTAGGAGTACAGGTAATTCGCGTGCTGGAGAGAGAAGAAAGGGACTGGTGTTTTTAAGAAATCCACCCCGTCCATCTGTTTTTCCATCTCCTGTTAAGAGAAAAGCTTAAAAATGAGATGAATCTAAAGATCAAGTAGGCCACACCCTGGGAAAAAGCGGGCAGTAAAATCCTTACCGTTGAAACCTTCCACTGGTCCGTAGGCAATCGGTTTCCCTTCAGAAACATCAGACAATTGCACCGAAGATCAAAGGTGATCCATACGAAAATTCCATGTCACTCCTACGCCCAGATCAACGGTTCCTTGTGTGCCACGTGTAAGTCAGAGAAGTGCATGTCCATGATTCATCACGCTCTACCAGAGTACCATACAAAATCTCAAAACCTTGCAGGTCAGTCTTCAAAAGGTGGGGCCCACCAACGTTAGTGATGACCTCAGGACGATTACGTGCGATGATTACGTACCTTCACTCTCCATGTGAATGCACTTTGAAAAACGTGAAAGGTGATTCGGGTCCATTTCAATCTACATCGTACGTATGTTGACTGATGACAGTAAAAGCTCTTTTCTGATGGGCCACTCTGGTGGGGTAGTTGCCATGTGAAGATCGAACCTTCAACGGCTGTAATAAATTCTCCATTTGACGATTTCTTTTTCTTTTGTAATTTATCAGGGGTTGTACAATCCATCATTTCTCCCATAGTCATGTGTGTTCTGGTGTGCCAACGTGCCACACACATGCATCATCTGAGCCGTCCATCATACAAGCCCACCGCATGAACGGCTCAGGAAAAGCTCTCTGGCCCCACTATTACCTATGTGTTTTATCCGCACCCTACATCCATTTTGGATCATTATTTTAGGGTATGAGCTCAAAAAATGAGGCAGATCTAAATCTCAGGTGTACAACACCACAGGAAAGTAGTGGTCATTGAACACCCACCGTTAAAAACTTACTAGGCCCCACTGTAATGTTTGTTTACCATCAGATCTATTGATGAAGGGAAAACACAAATATCAGCTTCATCCAAAACTTGTGGCCTCAAGAAGTTTTTAATGGTGGGTGATGGATCATTATTATTTCCTATGGTGTGGTCCACCTACGATTTGGATCTATTTAATTTTAGGGTTAGGCGCAAAACTGAGCTTACAAAATGAGTGGACGGTATGGATAAAACATATCCATCATTGCGGGCCCAGTACCCGATTCGAGAAGGGTTACCATGGAATCCAAATCCTATTAGGATACTTTAGATTGCGACCCGCTATTTGTTTTATATTCATTTTTTCTTTCTTTTGTTTTGTTTTTTTATATGCTGTTTTTTGTTCTTTTACTTTCTTCTTTTGTTTTTTTATATTATTTATTATTTAGTATTTAGTATTTATTGCGTCCACACATGGCAGCTGACAGAAGAGCCTATGCTTTTCAGCCTACCATGAATGCGAGGCATGAGTGGCCATGTTATCTACGCAAACTACAGTACACGTGACTGGATTCCAATGTTGCCCACCTTAAGAGATTGATTGATTATTCATCACTGAAATATGAAAATACTATATACATGGCATGCAACTTGCATATATTGGACCGGCTGAAATATAGGCTACATCTTGAATGTGGGGGTGTACATGAACCGGGCTACCTAGCTCGGAGGACTGGACTCGAAAAAGTTGGATTCGACTTGGTTTGAACCTGCGTTTGAGCTGATTTTTTTAGCACTAAAATGAGTTTGAGCTGGCCTGGCTCAACTCGACTCGACTCGGAGGAACCCAACTTGATTCGAACTCGGCTTGAACCAGATTGGTGACTTAGTTACTTTGATAGTGATGTTGGTCACGAAGTGTTAGATGAAATGACCCAACGAAGTCTGACAGGTGGCAAGGAAGGTATGCATATGAAATAAATACTATTTTTTTCTTAATTTTTATGTTGCTTAGAAGGTATTTGATAAAATACTTGTAAAACCATTATTGCTATTTTACATACAGTGAGATTTCGAAGGTGCAATTTATGTGTTTGTGAAAATGCTGCATAGCTTGAACTTGGCTCGAACTAGCCCGACCTACTGACCAAACCGAGCTGAGCTGGCCAGTTAGGCTCGACGACCGAGCCGAGCCGAGTTCAAACTGGGGTCAGCTACTGGCCGAGCTGAGTCCAGCTGGTGTACACCCATACTTAAATGTAATGTTGACCACCTAATTATAAGATTTATGGTCATTTTTTGGACGGTTGAAATGAAAATCATATATGGTCCTGTTTCAATAAACAGGGGATCCGTCCAAAAATCAGAGATAACTGTTGTTTGATTAATACACAATTTTGGCATTTGGGTTCTTGTGAATGCATAAAAATGGCTTCTGTTTGGACATAAGTTAACCTTTGAAGGTGTTTTTTGTCCACTTTTTAAAAAGTTAACTTGCAATCCAAGAAAGATATTAGCACTAACTTGACTTTTTAAGTCATTTCTCTCTCTGTATTTCTCTATTTATCTCTCACTACCAAATACCTAACATCACCTTCACCTATGTCCTTTGAGGCGCACCCTAATTAATTTTTTAGAGCTTTCAACTTATACTTACTCTTTCGACCACACGGTTCTTGATCTCTATTACTCATGACCAATCATTTAAGCCTATTTTTTAGTGTTTTATTATCCATTGGTGCTACTCCTAAATTCTCTTGACATTTCTAATTCTTTTCTTTCTTGTCTTGTTACTCATTCATTTCACTATCTCCATTTCAACTACAATCATCCATTAAAGATTTTGTTTCTTAATTGCCCAACATTTTATCATGTAAAGAATAACCAATCTAAGATTGAATGAGTTGATTGGACTTGCTCAACAAAAAAAAAAGATCGGAGAAGGAAGTCTTAAAGGAGAGTGGGTTAGGTGTGGCCATACCCATGGGGCCATCTTGATGTATGTAATATATATCTATGCTATTCATCCATTTTCCAGCTCATTTCAAGGGGATGAGCCTAAAAATGAAACAGATTGAAATCTTGAGTAAATCATACCATAGGAAATAGTGGTAATTTTTCATTTAAAAATTGTGGTGGGACACAAAATTAATGGATCAAGCTAATACTCGTTTTTCTCCCTTCATCCAAGTTTGTATGAACTTATCAAGAGGTTGGATGACAAATAATCATTACAAAAACATTACGGTGGGCCCTAGAAAGTTTTTAATGGTGAGTGTTCAATCGCCATTGTTTCCTATAGTATGATCTACTTGATATTTGGACAAGCTTCATTTTTGAGCTCATTCTCTAAAATGAACTGGCAAAATTGAGTAAGGCAGGGCCACGGGCGACACCTACTCGGCTCTCTTGTGTTGGAATACTTTAGAATAGATAGTCTATGTATTTTTCTTTCTTTTCTTATGTTAGCATCCTGGTAGAGGAGTGCATGCTTTTTAGCCGACCACCACGCACGCAAGGCATGAGTAGCCAATTTCTGCCCCATGACATGGCCAGTAGATGGGACTTGCTATGTTATCTATACAACTTACTGAAAAAATACCGCATGGCCCGATTCCAATGTAGGCCACGTTAAGAGATTGATTGATTAGTCATCAAGGAAATGAGAAAATATTGTACACATCGACTTACACAAATTAGACTGGTCAAAACATGGGTCACATCTTAGATGCAATGTTGACCACCTAACTCCAAGATTTGTGGTCATTTCTTGGACGGTTGAAATGAAAATCACATATGGCCCTATTTCAAGAAACAAGAGGTCCAAAAATCAAAGGTGAAATTGTTTCAATATACAATTTTGGTATTTGGGTTCTCATATGGGTCCCTAAGAATGCGTAGAAATGGGTTGTGTAGGGACATAAGTGTTTTTTGTCTACTTCTAAAAAAGTTAACTTGCAATCTAAGAAAGACAATGGTGCTGACGTTGAAATCTTGCAAGTACTCTCTCTCTCTCTCTCTCTCTCTCTCTCTCTCTCTCTCTCTCTCTCTCTCTCTCTCTCTCTCTCTCTCTCTCTCTCTCTCTCTCTCTCTCTCTCTCTCTCTCTCTCTCTCTCTCTCTCTCTCTCTCTCTCTCTGCCGACACCCGGCATTAGGTTCACTTACGTCCTTTTGTGCCTCTGGTTCTTGATCTCTATTACACATGACTAAACACCAAACATTTAAAATTATTTTCTCGCATTTTATTAACCATTGGTGCTACTCCTAATTTCTCTCGATATTTCAAATATTCACTCATTTCTTGTTTTGTCACTCATTCAACTTAACATCTCCATTTCAACTATAATCATCCATTAGAGATTTTGTTCCTTAACCACCCAACATTTTGTCTTATAAAGCATGACTACTCTAAGATTTAATAAGTTGATCTGAGTTGATGGGCACAGGAAAAAAAAAAAAAAAAGTGATAGGAGGAAGTCTTAGATGAGAGCAGGTTAGGTGCGGCTACGGCCATGGGGCCCATCTTGATATGTGTATTATATATCCATGCTGTTCATCTACCTTGCCTGTTTATTTTAAGGGATGAACCTGAAAATGAAACGAATCCAAGTCTCTAGTGGACCATATGGAAGCAGTGGTAATTTTTCATTTAAAAGTTTGTATAGGCCACAAATATTTTGGATTAAGCTGATATTTGTTTTTTCCCTTCATCCAAGTTTGTATAATGTTATCAACATGTTGGATGGCAAATAAACATTACAAAAACATTATAGTGGCTCTAAAAAAATTAATATAGTGAGTGGTCAACCACTACTATTTCCTGTGATATGATTCACCTAATATTTGGATCTACTTTATTTTTGGGCTCAGCTGGCAAAATTGATGGACAGTGTCAATATACCCAATACATACATCAAGGTTGGCCCCATAGTTAGGGCTGCACCAAGTTGGGTGAGGTTGGACCGAATACATTAATGGACATGCTATGTTTTTTTTTTTTCTATCTTTCTTTCTTTTCTTTTTATGTCAACACCTCGACAGAAGAGTACATACTTTTTAGCCGACCAGCCATCGCAAGGCATGAGTGGCCAATCTCCGCCCCATGACATGGCCAGCCGACGGGACTAGCTATGGCATCTACATAAACTACTGGAAAATCCAATGGGGCCATGTTAAGAGATTGATTGATTAGTAATCAAGAAAATGCGAAGATATTGTACACATGGCATGCAAGATGCAAAAATTAGACTAGTCACATCTTAGATGTAATGTTGACCACCTAACTACAAGATTTGTGGTCATAATTTATCGGACGGTTGAAATGAAAATCATATGTGATCTTGTTTAAGCAAACAAAGGGTCCAAAAATCAAAAGCTAAAACATAGCCTTGTCAAAACAGAATCTATGAATACATGTGGTTTTTGCATTTGAACCCTTTAGAATGCATAGAAATGGATTTCGTTTGGACATAGGTTAATCTAGGTAGTGTTTTTTTTTTCTTCTTCTTCTTCTAAAAAGCTAGCTTGCAATCTAAGAAACATATTTGTACTAACATTGAAAATTTTTAAGTCCTCTCTCTCTCTATAGATACTACTTAAAGGTATGTTCGGATTGTCATTTACCATGATAAAGAAATTTGAGAGAGCAATCATTACAAATTCCCTCATCATTTCTAATTCTTTCCTTCCCTGTCTTGCCATCATCCATCTTAGTATCTTTATTTCAATAAATTTGAGAGAGCAATCATTACAAATTCCCTCATCATTTTTAATTCTTTCCTTCCCTGTCTTGGCATCATCCATCTTAGTATCTTCATTTCAATTACAATCATTCATTGAACATGTTGTTTCTTAATTGCCCAACATTTTGTCTTATAAAACATAACCAGTCTAATAGCCATCCTATAAAATTTTCACTTTAGTTCGCATGGTTCACAACAATCACATAAAACTCTAGAGACATATCTCCATTTCTTTCACCCTGCTTAACTTTTATGGGCAACATCTTTCTCAATCTTTCCACTCTCATGAATTATCAACCCGAGATATCATGAATGGTCATTTTGATTAATATTTTTGGTTATGAATCTTTACTAATTCCTCATTTACAGTTCCATTGTTACTAAAGTTTTGCTCCACTTGCTCTATCTTAATCCACCTAATTTTAAATTATTTAGATTCTAAAGCACCTCCTTTTAAATCTAGCTTCATGTTTATGCCCTTCATCTTGTTAATTCAAACTATATATGGTATCAGGCAAAAATCATACACCATAAGATTTCTTCCTACAAATGCCTTGTTAACTGATCCATAACTAATGCTAAAATATATGAACTCAATTCCAATCCTTGGTGCTAACCTACAGTAATTGGGAAGCCTTACATCTCCTTAGTGCTCCTTATAATTTTTATTACTCCCTCATACATATGCTTAATCATGTTAATTTATCATCTTGAAACTCATTTTCTCTTCTAACGCCCATCAAATTAACTTTTTAGATACTCTATCTTAGCATTCTTTAAGTTAATAAAGACCACATGGAGACCGGGTTATATACTCATTTTATTTCTTTATCAATTGTCTAAGTAGAGTACATTTTACGAATTGATTTTTTTTTAATTATTATTTAAAAGATAGATTAAGTAGTAAAGACATACATGATTGAAAAGATGAAACCTCCGTAAGGCCCACGGGAATGCGTATTTGTCATCCAACCGATTCAAAAGGCAATGTAGACATGGATAAAAAGAATACACAAATTTCAGCGTGATCCAAAACTTGTGTTATCGCGAAGAAGTTTTCAATGGTTGTCAATCAATTTTGCAATTTCCTATGGTGTGATCTATTTCCACTTTGAATCTGCTTATTTTTACACTCATGCCGTAATATGAGCCGGTAAAATTGATAGACTGCATGGATCAAGTGAATACATAGCAGTGGGCCACATTTTTTATTTTTTATTTTGCATAACATCATCTTAGGGGTTGCTTGTGCAAATACTGTGGTAAATAATAATAACTAATTATTTTTTAGTATTAATTTTGAAAAATCAAACACCCATTAGTCATATACACCATCAAAATAATTTATCAAAACCTGTGTATCAAATATCATCATCAGCCAGAGTAGTACATTACTCCCACATGAAAATACATCTCCACGTGTGGGTCATCAACAGCACGGATAGAGTCGAGTACCAGTATGCTTTGAATACTGATCTTTAAGTAGCATGTGCTGGTTCACGTGGATATTGAAATAGAGATATACGACCTAGACTGATCTAGCTTATTCAAGACCTTTCATTTCAGCCCCTACCCTACGGTGGTCCACGGCCAGGCAAGAATCACACCAACCAAACATGCCTTTCAAAATCAAAATCATCCGAATGCATGTCCAAATAATATAAGAAGCCACGTAGGTCAAAATCAAATTTGTAACGCGTGTCCAAATAATATCAGGAACCACCTAGGTCCATGCATCTGTAATTATGAAGCATAATATAATATGTGTATTTTATATTTATAAGCAACCACAAAAGTCGCATCTATAATTATGAAGCACACTATAATGTATTTATTTTATATTTATGTCATAAAGTAATTTTTTAAGTTCATTGAATAAATCCAAATCTCCAGTGGACCACACCACAAAAGCAATAGTAATTGAATGCCCACTGCAACAATTATTTATGTTTTTCTTTCGTATGGTTGGATGATAAATAAAATTACGATGAGCCTTAGTAAGTTTTAATTGTAGCCATTCAATCGCTATTATTTCCTCTGATCTAGTCCACCTGTTTCATTTTTTGGCTAACATATACATCATGGTGGGCCCCACAATCATGAATCCCCTGAGTCCGCCGCGCCAAGATGAGTGACGCAGGGATGGACGTGATGAGGATAAATACTCCGAATCCACGGAGCTTCTCTGGACTCCTCATGGAGACTTCTCGAATCCACCAAAAAAGAAAGCAGAAAATAAAAATAAATTCTAATAAATTCGAAACTGATTAATTGATCCATAAAAACGAGTTCACAACCCTTTAAATAGGGATACCAAGCAATAGGAAAGAAATCGGAATCAAACTACAACTAAAACTCCTAGGATTCGCGACTTACTATAAATAGTAAACTTACTTATTTATAGACGGTTGTGATGTCTACTAGTCTTTCAGGTTTTCGCCAAAATAATAAGTGTCTATTTGGCTTCATCAAACCATTCTCCTAATTATTCTAAGCTCTTTTCACGTTGGTAACTCTTAAAAAGCCCGACGGATGAAGAGTTATAATCAAACAAAGACTTACTATTTATAGTAAAAACGAAATTAAAATAGGGAAACGACCGTAGATTCAGGAATTTTTCGCAATTTTGGGCGTCGCAACCCTGCGTAGCTAGGTTAGTTGGCTAAAGTAGCTCGTTCTACTTCAAAATCATATATTTTACGTCAGGTAACTAATTCCGGAGTGTGAGATACGCCCGATTTAAGGTCTGATGGTCTGGATCACTTCTGTCGCCGATCGGGCCTTTTCTGATCCATCTTGGCCATGAAACTGTCCGTGACCCACTCTACATCAATGAGTATGTCACGTGTCATGTGGGGACCACTGAATGAGTTGTACGGTTTAACTGGAGTGGGCCTCATTTGTGGTGGACGGTGCAGTTGCAAGTTAGGTTACAGTTCCGGGAACTGGCGATTTATACGTTATTTCTCTTATTTTCAAAGTATCGAGGGCATTTTCGTCATTCTGAATTTCTCCTTTTATTGTTAGTGACATGTCCACTCGGTGGTGGACAGGCTGGAGTGCTGACGTTGCAGAAGTCACGTGCCGATGAGGTGCGTCCAGTAGCGGAGTCGTTGTGCGGGACACGATAGGACATGGTGCACGTTAGCCACTCCCGCGGCATTTTACGCACGAGGGAATTAACAATCACGTGTTTTTTGCCATTTTTTCTTTAGTGGTGCATCACATGCTCGTTTCTGGCACTTATCCCAAGGATTGAAGGACGATCTTTAATATCATGATGGTGATGATGATAAGGTGCTGATTTAGTACATGTGGGCTATTGTTGGTTGATCGTAGCCGTTGATCTACCATGCCGGTCCTCTAATTGGATCCAGGACGATACATTGATTTCTCTTGTTGCACTAATTGTAGCCGTTGATTGATGGCCAATAAATTTCGATGGTTGAGATCGTTTGATGTAGAAAAGTCAAATATTGAAGGGTGAGGATCTTCTTATTACCTGAGGCCATGGAATAAGCTGGGTTGGGCCCCGCCTTGGTCTTGTCTTGAAGGCTTGGCCTTAGCTTGACCACCCTAATTTGGCTGAAGAGGCTGTGCCAGTTTTTTTAACGGGAAATTCAAAAAATCAAAGGTTTGAAATAGTTCAATTTATAAACACATATAGATTATATCATGAAAATGTTTTGAACCATTATTTTAGGCATGACTCATTCATCCATTTTTCAAGCGCATTTTATAGTATGATCTGAAAAAACGAGACATCCATTTCTCAAGTGGACCACACCATATGAAGCAATAGGAATAATGAATAGTAATACCCATCAATGGTATCTTACTTAGGCCTGTAGGGATGTTTATTTACCATCCAACCTATTCATAAAGTCATATAAACTTAAATGAAGGGAAAAACTGAAAATCGGCTTGATCTAATACTTATATAATCCACGAGAAGTTTTCAACAGTAGGAATTCAATCATTGCTACTTCCAATGTATGGTTTACTATAGCTTCAAATATTCCTCATTTTTTAGATAATACACTATGATAAGTTGTAAAAATGGATGGACGGCGTGGATAAAACACAACATTATGATGGGGCCATGGAACTTCAACAAGAAACAGCGAGTACTGGGCTCGATAATGGAGGGGTCACTATCGAATCCAAAGCCGCAAGATTCACCTCTTTGTAAGACTAAAAGTCGGGCGAGTTCAACCTAACCAACCCTTGACCGACCTGACATTGGGTTGGGCTCAGGCAAAATGTATCGGGCTCGGTCTTAGGCTTGAGCTGTACAAACACCAACTCGATAAAACTTGGGTGGAGCTTAGGTTGCCTGACTCAACTCAAACTTGATCGGTATATAAGTTACTTATAAATTATAATTGAGCATGGATCGTCTGTGTTGAAGACACAAGAAATTCCACTGTCGTTGGGTCTCATTGGTCCACATCATTTCCAATTACTCAAGCTAACAAGATATGCCAAATTTCTCTGTGAAAAATAGATTGCATGCTACACAACATAACTTTTAAAGGAGTAATTTGTCCTATATTTTAGCTTGTTTGCTTAGAAAAAATGAAGTACTTAATGATAAATAATTACACATATAAATAATAAAATCATAAATACAAAAAAAAATACTTGTATTGAAATATAATATACTAACGTAATGACGAAAATATTAACATGTATCCACTAACCTCACCGGCCGGCTTAGGTTGAGAATTTCCAATCCAAGATTAGGTTGGGTTAAGGTTGAGGTACAGGAACCTTGGGTTGGGCTAAGGTTCAGCCCTAACCCAACCCAACTCAACTTGACCGACTTTCAACCCAACCCCTGACCAGTTCGAGTTGGCCAATCACCTGACGCGGGCAAGCTCCAAGTCGGATGAGTCAATCTGAGTCACCAGGAATCTCTATGCATTGGGCACCTATATACAAAATCAAACGTTTGGACCACTTCACCATTGCGGGCCCCACATGCATGATTCTTGCCAATGTTTTTTAATGCACGCGTGTAAATGTAGTAGGTACGATGAATATCCAGTCCGTCTACCAAGTGGACCCATCTGCATATGTGCCCTAGCCTGAAAAGGGGGATGATCAACACATCATATGGGCCACGTTTATTTTTTTATTTTATTATTATTATTATTTTTGATGCATCAAGTGGACCACACTATATGAAACAAATAGACGGTTGGAATTTTTAATTTTTTTTTAAAAAAAAAAAAAAAAAAAAAAAAGATATCCTTTTTTAAGCTGTCCATTTGTTTTGGACGGACACAATGCCCCCATGACAGGAGCCTATCTGTTTGTCGAGTATCTACACAATCTAGTCTTCTCGATGGATGACTTGGATCTTACACACGTGCATCAGGTGGGATCTTGAAGATGAGTGTTAGAACGGGGAGATGACACGGTAGAACCGGGAGCATATGAATGTGGTACAACCATCTCTCTGCAATGCACATGACACGGTGATACGTCAATCAAGACCGTCCATGGAGAGGTCCTTGTTATGAATGGCCTATTTTTCAAAAACCACACTAATCACTAACTCACAGCCATCAATTTTATTTTACCTTCTCTGGATTAATACTGACCATTAATAGCTTTTCTTCGTCTCCCTTGCTTCATGGTCTACCAATCAGATGGCTAGGATCATCTTATTGAACTCTGTCAGCCACGCGTCATTTCTTTTGATATATAGTATTTGTAGCCCAATAAAAAATAATATGTTGTAATTGTAGAGAGTCACATGTATTGTAGGAAACCAGTGGGTTGTCCATATATTTTAAGACTCGGACTGAGTCAATTCAGTCTAAATCATACCTGATTCGTTCAAGTTAGGGGCCATGTCACGTGTTTTGCAAGAAACCAGGGAAGCTGATTGGGTGGTGATCCCAACACCACACAGCTAGGTGGTGTTGGGTGTTATGAGGCCCACCACGATGTATGTGTCTTATATCCACCACCCCTTCCATCCCTTTTGTCACCTCAATTTTGGGCTCAAAATACCAAAAATGAAGCAGATCCAAAGCTCAAGTGGACTACAGTGTAGGTCCCACCATAATGTTTATTTACCATTGAACATGTTGATAAGGTGGGTCCTTACTCTTGCTCGGGTGGTAGACTCTCAGGAGTTTCAACTCCCGGTCAAGGGTTCGAGTACCTCTAGGTGGTAAAATTCCACTAGCGTGTGTGTGTGGGGTGTGTGTGTGTGTTAAAAAAAACAAAAAAAACAAAAAACATGTTGATAAGGTCATGGAGTCCTTGATAAGGGAAAGCAAAACACAAATATTCATAACTTTCGTGGCCCAAGAAGCTTTTAATGGTGGGCATTCTATTCTTGTTGTTTCTTATGGTGTAGTCTACTTAAGCTTTTGATCTACCTCAATTTTGGCCTCATAACCTAAAACAAGATTGAAAAACAGATGAACAACGTGTATAAGATTCAAAAGAGTCCGAGTCAATTGTCCAACTCAGTCACACCTGATTGGCTCAAGTTTGAAGCCATAACTCATCAAAACGAGTCACCTCGACTCATTTGGAATTCATAGGTGCGATCTAGATTCAAATCCTACAATCCAACCGTCAATTGAGTTGGATTTGAGAACTGTGGATTCCATATAAAACAATAGAAAAGGATAAAAGGTTTTCCTTCAACACAGATTCCATGTAAAGCAAAGGAAATGAAACAGGGTTTATTTCAACATGAGGACTTGTATCGGCAAAATAGATTTCCAAACCTAAACAAGCATTTCATGCAAGATCGATATAATATTTCTACTTACTTTCCAAA
The DNA here is from genome assembly GCA_030180095.1 of Magnolia changhungtana. Lineage (NCBI taxonomy): Eukaryota > Viridiplantae > Streptophyta > Magnoliopsida > Magnoliales > Magnoliaceae > Magnolia > Magnolia changhungtana. The sequence goes on along the minus strand of JASAUF010000630.1, from coordinate 7,090,682 downwards.
CAAGAATTCAAAATTGAAATTTATATTTTATTAGTCATCAAGAAAGTCATTGTTAGATTTTATTTTATTTTTTCCTAGGAATTTTATAAACAACTATTAATAGGTAGCACCTAAATACAAATTTCATTTTAAAATTCTGATGACTTGTATCATCAGACTAGCAAAGACAAGGTAGAATTTCATACCTAGGTAAGCATTACAAGAACGATAAAAGATTTCTACTTCTCAAATAGTAATGCCTGACTAATATTTTGCGAGGCTTATTGTGATGTGTGTGTGAAATCTACTCTAACCATTAGATGTGTAATTCACCTTTATGCCCTACACAAAATATCGGGCTGACTTATAATTCAAATGGACAACACCAAAGAAAATAATTTAGAGAGAGAAATCAACTCTTGATTTTACAAGGCCTGCAATGATTATCATATGAAATCCACTCCAACCATTATATGCCACGCCATAATGTAACCCTGGGGATTAAAAGTCAAGCCTATCTATGATTCATGTAGGCCACACCAATAGAAACAATTTGAAGGGTAAGCATTGGTTGTACACCATTCCTGATCACATGGTCACTTGAATCATGGATAGGGTTGATTTTTTAGGACCTAGGCCTAAAATGACAGGACATTACAAGTGGGCGAGGTAGATTTCACATGAGCAATTGAAATGATAGTAATTGAATTAACGGTGTGGCTTTTTAAAAATATCTTTCAAAAAGTATCAAAATGTAAATTTCATATCAATTATGTAGTCATTTGTAAAACTCCCTTTTTCTTTCTAATCTCTTGAATTCCATGTATTTCATGCGCATTAACAAGTCAAGTCTCATGACCCATGTAAGTCTTCCTGTGCGAGTCTTCCTGTAGGAGGGTAAGTAGGAGTTATTCATGGTGATATTTGCAACGATATATTAACCATTGATTTACGGTCATGTTTCATTGATCCAAGCCATTCATATGATGGGCGTCACCTTAGATGGGTGACAACGAAAACAATACTCTCAGATTGAAATATTTCAACCGTTTGATCACTTAACTCATTTCTCTTTAAAAATGGGCGGTATCTGTTAACCATTGTTTTGTGAGTGACTCTTATAATCAACTAATCAAGATCTTTCACATCTCACCCATCCACTATGAGGCCCATCATATAAAGCGTGTGGATTATTGAAATATGACATCAGATCCAACGACTACAATCCGGTTGTAAGAAATAGCAATACATCAAGATGTATTGGAGCAACCTACCGCGTCTTTACGTAAAGCACTCGGTTCCATGAAACACATTGAGGAAGCCCGTCCAACAAGCATATCCCAAGTCAAATATAAACAAATACAAAGGCAAGAAAAATTCAAGATTTTCTCTCTATTACAAAAATCTATATACATGCACTTGTCAATATGAGATTGATGGTTTCTTCACGACACAGATGCATCTGGACCACTCAACAGGTGGGCCCTACCATAAGCATACCCTGGTCTAAGAATGAGTCAAGCCAACTCATTAGGTGGGCTGCATGTGTATTTGAACTTGGATCCTTGTTCATAGCTTTCCAACTGGGCAATTTTGTCATACGTGGTGGTGTCGTGGGTGTTTGTTGTGAGGCCCACTTGTTGAATGGATTGGATCTCATACATGTGTGCTATTGATGTAGAACGTGTCACGGATACGTTCCTAGCATGGTTGGGCCAAAAGAAGATGGACTGTAAATTATCCATAACTTTTGATCCGGGTATCATTACAGGGCGCAAAACCTATCAATCTTTACTGAAACGGGCCATCCGAGGTGAACTGACCCACAAAGTGGTTCACATCTGTCCGTTTCGTCAGAAAACGCGCGCTTTCAGCTCAAAAACAATTTTTTAGGAAAATTTTACTATTTTTAGTAATTCCGATTTTTTAATATTTTTTTCTATTTTTAGAGTTTTAGATTTTCTTCCTTTTTAGAAATAACTATTAGTTATACTAGGACTCTTCTAGAGAAAGTTTATTTGGAATTTTTATTTTTAGAAATTAGGCATTAGAAGAGTTTTATTAAAATTAGGATTTTTATTAGAGTTAGAATTTTGCTATTTTTGGTAATTATGAATTTTAGTTTATTTTTTTCTTTATTAATGGTGTAAGGAGACACATTAGATAATTATCAATTATTCATTAATCAATTTCGAATTTATTAGAATTTATTTCTATTTTCTGCTTTCTTTCCTCGTGGATTCGAGAAGTCTCTGTGAGGAGTTCAAACAAGTTCCGTGGATTCGGAATAGTTATCCTCTTGAGGAAGACGGTGCTCGACCTCATGTGCTCCCCTGTGTTAGTTTGGTATCAAAGCGAGGTTTTTCCTTAGATAGATGACTTCTAACGTCGGGTCGAGCAACATAGGCGGTGCTCCAGGGAATTTACCTTTAACGACGACAGCTTTCAAAGTAGCGCAACGAGAGAATCAGCAAGCCATGCAAGGGCTGCAAGCTTCCATCGACCGCATAGCGGATATCTTGGCGAAAAACCTAAGGCAACTCCGTGTTCATGGTGGTGATCCACCGCCAGTAATTGCTGGAATTCGTAATTATACTGATCGTAGGGTAACGCTATCAATGAACCACAGGATAGTTAAAGAATTCAAGACGAAAGTTGATCTTCCTAGTTTTAATGGTCAACTCTACTTCAAGGACTTCCTCGATTGTTGCTTGAAGTCGAATGTTTCTTCGACTACATGAACATCGTAGAAGAAAAGAAAGTTAAACTCGTGGCATACAAGTTGACGAGCAGAGCTTCAGATTGGTGGGAACAACTTCAACTCGAGCGGGCGAGACAGATGAAGGCGCCAATCTGCACGTGGTCGCAGATGAAGAAGTTATTGTGCATGCGATTCCTCCCTCGAGATTACGATCAGGTATTATTCCAACAAAACTAAAATTATTATCAAGATAGTCAATCAGTAAAAGGTTATGCAGAAAAATCCTATTATTGGTCCACAAGAAATGACTTTATCAAAACGGAGTTACAACAGACCACAAGATTCATCAGTGGTAAACATGTGACCTCTATAGGAATGGAGAACCAACCCAAGACTTTTAAAGTGGAGGGACAATATCTCATCACTGAACAGACCTTTGTTAAACAATCTGAGGAAACAGAAAATATATATGCATTAGTTAAAAAAGAAAAAATATGTGAAACCTGTGAATATCCTAGAGGAATTGGAACCAGTATCGCAGGAGTTTAAGAGGGTTGTGCTCGATAAACTCCCTAATAAATCACCTCCTATACTAGATATACAAAATCACGTTGATCCCGTCTCAGGGACAGGACCGCCTAATTGACCGCGTTATCAGAAAAAATATGAGATTTCAAAGGCAGATGTGAAGGAACCGATCGATATTAGTCAAGTCAAGGAAAACATGAGTACATGTATTATGTCAACTCAAGAGCTTAATGTCAAGTACAAAAAAAAATGGCTAATGAACATCGGCGTCAGAAGTTATCTCAAACTCATGTGGCAGGTCTCCTGCGTAACTCAAGGATGAGTTTTTTTCAAGTGGAGGAGTCTGATGTAGAACGTGTCACAGATACGTTCCTAGCATGGTTGAGTCAAAAGAAGATGGACCGTAAATTGACCATAACTTTTGATCCGGGTATCGTTACAGGGCGCACTACCTATCAATCTTTACTGAAACGGGTCATCCGAGGTGAACCAACCCACAAAGTGAGTCGCATCTATCCGTTTCGTCAGAAAACGCGCGCTTTCAGCTCAAAAATGAATTTTTAAGAAAATTTTACTATTTTTAGTAATTTCGATTTTTTAATATTTTTTTCTATTATTAGAGTTTTAGATTTTCTTCCTTTTTAGAAATAACTTTTAGTTATATTAGGACTCTTCTAGAGAAATTTTATTTGAAATTTTTATTTTTAGAAATTAGGCATTAGAAGAGTTTTATTAGAATTAGGATTTTTATTAGAGTTAGAATTTTGTTATTTTTGGTAATTACGAATTTTAGTTTATTTTTTTTTATTAATGGTGTAAGGAGACACATTAGAGAATTATCAATTATTCATTAATCAATTTCGAATTTATTAGAATTTATTTCTATTTTCTGCTTTCTTTTCTCGTGGATTCAAGAAGTCTCTGTGAGGAGTCTAGAGAAGTTCCGTGGATTCGAAATAGTTATCCTCTTGAGGAAGACGGTGCTTGACCTCATGTCCTCCCCTGCATCAGCTATGTTGTGCATGAGAGCCCATGACAACTAGGATAAGGATGTTTGATAATTTCAAACCATGCAAATGAGCGATGGTCCAAAAACTATATAGTCTAAAATATTCTAACCACTTATTAGAATATGGATGTTTGATAATTTCAAACCATAAATTTTTCATTGAACCATCCTTAAATATTTACCAATTGACCATACAATGTTTGTTCTATGTACTTTGATTTTGGGTAAGAGTTTTTTTTTTTTTTTCACACACGCACCCCCACACACTCACACTAGTGGAATTTCACCACCTATGGATGCTCGAACCCTTGACCGGGTGTTGAAACTCCTGAGAGTCTAGGATAAGGATGTTTGATAATTTCAAACCATGCAAATGAGCGATGGTCCAAAAACTATATAGTCTAAAATATTCTAACCACTTATTAGAATATGGATGTTTGACAACTAGGATAAGGATGTTTGATAATTTCAAACCATGCAAATGAGCGATGGTCCAAAAACTATATAGTCTAAAATATTCTAACCACTTATTAGAATATGGATGTTTGATAATTTCAAACCATAAATTTTTCATTGAACCATCCTTAAATATTTACCAATTGACCATACAATGTTTGTTCTATGTACTTTGATTTTGGGTAAGAGTTTTTTTTTTTTTTTTTTTCACACACGCACCCCCACACACTCACACTAGTGGAATTTCACCACCTATGGATGCTCGAACCCTTGACCGGGTGTTGAAACTCCTGAGAGTCTACCACTCGAGCAAGAGTAAGGATCCATTTTGGGTAAGAGTTCGAATGGTTTAAGTGGAATTACTTATAGTGTACAATTTCCTTATGCATGTGTATCAACTATCATGCTTTGCCAGCGTATGAAAGTATTCCTCTATCGAGAAAAAAAAAAAAAAAAAACCCTTAGTCAGGGGTGTCAATGACCCGGGGTTGGCCTGTCAATATCAAATTTTTGAATAAGCTCAGCTTGAAACAGTTCAAAATCTGGGCTGAGACCAACCCTAGGCCCGGCCCATTGACAGCCCTACGCTTATTGGATGTGGCCTGGGAAACCCGACTTCAGCGAGGCTGTAACTAATGTGGGGGCCACCTTGATGTGTTTGTTGTATATCTGAACTGTCCATCTATTATTTCAGCTCATTTTAAGGCATAAACCCAAGATTAAAGAGATCCAAATCTCAGGTGGACCACACCACTAAAAACAGTTCAAATACCAACCCCAGGCCCGGCCCATAGACAGCGCACTAAGCCTATTGGGTATGGCCATGGAAAGACGACTTTGGTGAAGCTGTAACTACTGTGGGGGCCACCTTGAAGTGTTTGTTGTATATCCGCACTGTCTATCCATTCTTTCAGCTCATTTTTAGGGCATGAACCGAAAAATAAAAAAGATCCAAATCTCAGATGGACCACACCACTGAAAACAGTGGTGATTGAATGCCCACCATTTAAAAAGTTTTGCATCAAGCTGATATTTGTGTTTTTCATTCATCTAAGTCTGTTTGGCCTTATCAACAGGTTGGATGGTAAATAAACATTACAATGGGCCCTAGGATATTCTTGATGGTGGGGTTCAATCACCACTATTTCTTGTGGTGTGGTCCACCAATCTGATTTATTTTTTGACTCATGTCCTAAAATGATCTATCAAAACGGATGAACGGTATGATTATAGAACAAATAAATCAAGATTGGCCTCATTCAGTTTTGAGCCCATGCCCTAAAATGATGTGATTCAAGACTAGGGTCCGACTAGTCCAAGTCACCGAGTCTTTCAGCCACTACATCATTGCTGGCCAGCATATAAGGTCTGATGTGAATTCAAAATTGAATTTTATATTCTTACAGTTCTCATGAAAGTCATTGTTGGATAATTATTACTTTTTTCTTAGAAATTTTATAAACAACTACCTATTTAAATATAACTTTTAATTTTGAATTCTGATGATACAACTTGTATTATCAAAATAACAAAGACAAGATAGAATTTCTGACCTAGGTAAGCATTACAATAATGATACTAGATTTCTACTTACTTTCCAAACAACTATTTAAAATTAAAATTTATATTTAACAGTTCTAGTGAAAGTCAACGTTTGGATAATTATTATTTTTTATTAGAAATTTTATGAACTATCTAAATAAGAGGTAGTAGGTAGTTGTTTATAAACAACTATCTAAATATAAAACTTCAATTTTGAATTGTAAGGATACAAGTTCTTGTGAAGACTTGTATTATCATAATAGCTAAGACATGGTAGGCTTTCAAACCTAGGTAATGCTTCCAGGAACGATATGAAATTTCTATTTTCCAAACAAGAATTCAAAATTGAAATTTATATTTTAACAAGTCTGGTAAAAATCATTGTTGGATAATTATTATTTTTTCTTAGAAATTTTATAAACAACTACCTAATTAATATCAAATTTACATTCTGGTACCTTTTCTAAAAAAGTTTTCAAAAAGCTACCTCACTAATTTAAATATTATCATCCCCACCCTGTGTTATTTTCTCAAGTACATCTCCATTGGATTCACCATGTAAGCAAATGGTATGTAGCTTGAGTATGTACCTCATTTTTTATTTTATTTTTTGCTAGGTACTTTCTTTTTCTTCAATTGATCATGACGAACAAATTTTCCAAGCTGGTTCCTTCCATGCTTAATGATAACCAAGTTAACCCTTCAATAACAAACTGAAACCTTTATGTGAAAGTGAGATGTGACATATGAATCATGACTCAATCAATATTTACAACTTCTAATTCTGGATTAATAATTTAAACTTAAATATGAAATCTAACAGATACAGAATCCAAGAGTCATAAATTACCAACATCACGTATCTTGAAATTCTAAAATCACGACTCTCCTTCAAAAATCACTTCGAATTCATAAGAATTTTCAGAAAATTTTTCAAAAATTTTCACAATTGTTTTTTCAAGATCAAGAAAATATTGATTAGGAAACCTAATCTCCCACCCCTAATCTAAAATCTACATTGTCCTCAATGTAAAAGAAATAAGCATACAATGCACATAGCACAACGAAAGTAAAAGAGGAGTGATAGAAAAATAGTTCCTGAACGAAAGAATCAATAGGCTTTCCAAAGATGTCAGCGTAAGAGCGGGTCAGCACAAGAGAGAAACCAACAAAAGCAAACTAATCTAATATAGGGTTAGTTTCGCTAGTCCTCAAGCAAAACAAAAATCACCAAAAATAAAATCCTACCTACACCACTTTCACAAGTACTTTCGATTGCATTTAGCGTATGCAACAAGCCTTTAAATTCCTAGGTTGCCCCTAGTGGACTAGTTGTAATCTCGTAAGGGTTTGCGGCAATATTACCCACAAACATTAAACTAACTAATTAGGAAAAAGAAAAGAAATGAAAGGTTGAGTTGCCTCCCATGAGCGCTAAGTTTAATATCTTCAGTCAGACAAGCAATGCAAGCAACCATGGATTATGAATCAATCAATCTAAGTCAACCATGGTCAAGTTCGAGTTGTTTCTCAATAGACGGGACCAGTTTAGACTCAAATGGTGGAAGAAGTTCCACTTTAGCTTTCCATTTTATAGTATCCATGATAGGATTAGAGTCAGGCAATGCATTGATTTCTTGGATGGAACAAGTCTCAAGAGTGTCTTCGGAAGATTTAAGAAAAGAGTCATGCACTAGACTTTCAATCATGTTCACTTCAAATATATCATCCGAGTCTGCCGGTTGTTGTCTAGCATTGAAAACATCGAGTTTAATCTTCATGTTACCAAAAGACAACTTCAGAACTCCATTCCTGCAATTTATGATAGCATTGGATGTGGCCAAGAATGGACGTCCCAAGATAACCGACATTTGACTAGTAGGATTCTGAACGGGCTGAGTATCTGGAACGATGAAATCCACTGGAAAATAAAACTTATCAACCTGGATTAGCACATCCTCAATAACACCACGGGGCACCTTGACAGATCTATCAACTAGTTGTATTGTTATTTTGGTTGATTTTAGCTCACTAAGTCCTAGCTGTTCATATACAGAATATGGCAACAAATTAACGATCGCCCCTAAATCAAGCAATGCCTTCTCAATCTTATGATCTCCTATGGCACAAGAAATGTTGGGAGCTCCTGGATCCTTAAATTTATGAGAGGTGTTGTGTTGAATCATGGAGTTGAGTTGCTCCACAAGGAATACCTTCTTGTGGACTTTCAGCTTACGCTTTTAAGTGTATAAATCTTTAAGAAACTTAACATAAGCAGGGACCTGCTTGATAGCATTAAGCAACGGAATGTTAATTCGCACTTGCTTAAACATGTCCAATATATCATTAAAGTTGTTTCCTTCCTTAATTGGTGTCAAACGTTAAGGAAAAGGTGCTTTAGGCGCATAAGATGACACATGAGTGGTTCCTGGAGACTCAGAGTGCTTTTAGACTTTGGATGCACTAGTGTGTCTTTCATCTTCATTTTGGTCTTCCGATTTGGAATTTGATTCTTCCCTAGGCATCTTTACTTTGTTCTCGATCTGTTTGTCGGACCTAAGGGTAATGATTGATTTGGCTTGCTCATGATATTGTTCTTGGTTTGAATTAGAGTCAATCTCATACTGTCCTTTTGGATTTGCCACAGGTTAGTTAGGGAACTTGCCCTTCTCTCTCTCACTGAATGTGGTAGCAAGTTGACCCAACTGTATTTCCAGCTTAGCAATGGCTTGTCCATTTACATGTAAGTTTTGCTGGTTAACTTGTAAAGTTTGTTAGGTGTCTTTTTGAAATTGAAGAGAACTCTGCATAAAAAGATTGAGTGTATCTTCAAGAGATGGTTTCCTTGATTGTGAAGGAAGTTGTTGATATTGCGGAAACTGTTAAAGTTGTTGACTGCCAACTCGGGGGTAAGGTTGTATTGAGGATTTTCAGATGGTCCTCCTTGTTGTGGTCCTTGTGCCCAAGAAAAATTCGGATGTCTAGCCCACCCTGGGTTGTAGGTGTCTGAGTAAGGATCATTCTTAGTTCTCCGAAAAGTATTCATAGCATGCACTTGTTCAGAGAAAAATTTTGAAAATGCTGCACCAGATGGACAAGACTGTGTAGGATGGGCGGGACTGGAACATATGGCACATGACTCGATTTGAGTTATTTTTGGATGTCTATTATTTAACATCAAAGCATCAACTTTCTGTGTCAGGCTATCAATTTTGGCATAAAGATCTGGCGTGACTCATATCTCATACATATCACCTTTCTTCTGTGGTTGGGGATTTCTTTTACCTCTATTTGAATAGTCTCATTACTGGGAGTTCTCACACAAGGTTTGAAAGAAATTCCAAGCTTCGACATCATTTTTGGTCATGAATGACCCTCCACTGGTTGCATCAACCATGCGACGGTTTTGGGGTGTCAGACTGTCATAGAAGTATTGAACCTGTTGCCACTTCTTAAAACCATGGTGTGGACATTTAAGAAGCAAGTCCTTCCATCTTTCCCAACATTCGTGAAAGTGTTCACCCTCTTTTTGTGTGAAATTAGTAATTTCTCTACGAAGAGCATTAGTTTTGTAAACGGAGAAGAACTTGTTTAAGAACTTTTTAGACAGTTGGTCCCATATAGTGATAGACCTAACTTCTAGAGAATTCAACCATGCTTTCACCTTATCCTTCAAAGAAAAATGAAAAAGGCGCAAACAGATCGAATCATCTGAAAAGTTTTGAAACCTAAAGGTAGAGCAAATGTCTAGGAATTCTTTCACATGATAATATGGATCCTCCTTATCTAAACCATAGAAGGAGGGCAACAATTGCAAAACCCCAGGTTTAATTTCAAAGTATGCTGTCGTGGTGGCTGGCAACACTATGCATGAAGGTGCATTAAATTGGTCAGGAGCTGAATAATCTCTAAGAGCTTTAATTCCATTCTCGTCCGCCATTTCAAATGAAATGTTTTTCAATCTTCTACGAAATGTTCTTTCTATTTCAGGATCAAAAGGTGTTAGTTCTATGTTCAGAGATCTACGTCCTAACATAAACTAAGTTACTGCAATATAGGAAAGAAAGCTAAACTAAGATACAACTTAACAGAAATAAGACTAGAGCTAAAAATTATGAATTCCTAAAAACAAGATGAAACTATGCAAACAAGAATAGGAAGAAAGAACCCGGAAAAGGAGATGATTGATTTCCGAAGAATTTGGGAGCCCCTCCTTCACTTTGAAGATAAATTTTTTTTTTTTAGCTTCCTTCCTCAATTCCTGTAGAAAATAAAGACGAAAATAAATTAAGTTTCCTAAATTTTGGGAAATGATGAGAGAAAAATCCTAGGGCTATGAATTATGATAAGAGAGAATCCTGAATCCAATTTGGACTGAAACAGTCCCCGGCAACGGTGTCAAAAACTTGATATTTTATTTAAACCAACCTGATTTAAATGATTTTAAACTCGCAAGTATACGAATCAGGTGTAAATACGGCACGTATTACGAGATCGTTCCCACGAGGACTGGTTGTTACAATTCAAATTTTCAGATTCCTCTTAATTAATCCAACAAATTTTAGCTAGTGATTCAGTAAACTAACAAAAATCAATAAAAAATAACTGAGAACAAGAAGGAAGATTTACTGAAGGAGAACACTAGGACTTTTAAATCCACCCCTAATTATCCTAACTCTTGTTTTACTTGTTGATTCACCCTAATTCAGAATTACGTAAATTCAATAAATAAAGCGCAATCTGTGTCCTTGGTCAGGCATACAGGATGTATAATTCCCTTGAAGCACAAATGATTTTTCTCTTAATATCAATTGTCCCTAATACATGCACATCAATTGTCATGTATATATAGACATTAAGAATCAACCAAACCACTTAAATCCACATCCATCATATAATATCTTAATTATGAATCACAGAAGATGAAATTGGAAAAAATCTTAAGATTACATCTTTCCATCCATAGTTAGGCATGAATGATGTAAATTCCTATTTCTTTCTCTATAAGAAAACCTGTTCATGATCAGACACAAGCACACCTAGAATAAGATTCCAAACAACATCCACTTCTAGACTTTGGTTAAGCTCATATATTGGAGAGGTATGGAGTTTTCATTCACTTCTAGACTTTGGTTAAGCTCATAGATTGGAGAGGTATGGGGTTTTCGTTTAAGCATAATAGAGAAAAAAATAAAACAATCAAATCCAGATAAAATCAACAAACAATAAGAATCATTCAAATTAGGGGCTTCATCTCAGCCCTAGCTAAGAAATTAAAAATTCATGGGAAGTAACATAGATTCAAATGGACAGAAGAAAAATATAATTGAGAAGGCGCACATCCCTTTGAGTTAATATGTTCTGGAGCAATCCGTAATCTCTCCTTTTCTTTCTTCATCTCTATCTCTTTTTCTTTTTTTTTTAACTCTTACAAGTGTCCAACCCAAGATCCCCTGATCCCACGGCTGCCTCTCCCTTTTATAGAAACTAAAAGGTCAGTCAAATGGTGCGAATGGGAGATAGCTGCTTCCAGTTACGCAGCGAAAATCGGTTTGCGCAGGCCCTATTTCCGCAAAACTTGGAAATTGACTTGCATCGGCTTGGATTTGTGGTGGCTGCTGGATTTGATTGTTTAAAATGGGCCCATGAACAGAATCTTCAGCGAAATCCACTCCGTCCATTAGATTCACGTCGGATTTTTGGTCAGAGACGGACTGATTTGACTCAGATTCGGTGTGGCCCATGGAATGTTCGTGCTGCCATCCATCCCAAGTTTGAATGGTTAAAAACTGATCTCTACTATTATTTGAAATACCGCCCCCTAGGTGATGGTACTATGGGCCATTATGGTCTAATGGACGGTCCGGATTAGACCTTCGACTCGTGATGGTGGCCCACAACAGAGGACCGTAAGTCTGTTTTAAACAGAGAACGGCAACTGCCATTTTTGAATTATTGAGAAGAAGAGTCGGTCAGGGCACGCTAACCGACTTTTGGATTTTCGGTGCACGTCCAATGCACTTGTGCACATTGCACATTTATTATACGTGTGGGTCCCACGAATATGTGTATCCAAAATCCACTCCGTTCATTCATTTTATTACCCCATTTAAGGGGTTGATAGCAAAATTGAAGCATATCTAGATATCGGGCGGGCCCCAAATTAGGATTTAAAGGGCTGATTTGTCCGTTGGGCCACTTTCACAGGGATTCAATGGCTGAAATTCGATGTGTATGGTTAATTTATGGTCCTCATACCATGTATGAAGTTTCGAGCCGAGCGGATGGTGGAGACCCTGTGATCTTGCATTCTGGACGTCTTTCAGGCCTGTTTAAGGTGAGTGGATAGAATTTCTCTGATCTCTGGCATGTAAATCCTCAATCTTAGTCCCGTGGAGTCCCGTCCAATGCCTTGGTGATGCCTGAGTGTTAAATCCATGCTTTTAGCATCCTTTCCAGTCCACGATCCTAGATTTACCTTATATCACAAACACGATTAAAATGAACCGTTAAGCAGTGTCATGTTTGTAAATCTAAGTAGTAATTAGGGTCTAATATGCAATATTCGCCCTTATCAGTTATTAAGTAAAATAACAAAAATTAATGAAAAATAACTGAGAACATGAAGGAAAATTCACTCCAGGAGAACACTAGGACTTTTGAATCCACCCCTAATTATCCTAACTCTTGTTTTACTTGTTGATTCACCCTAATTCAGATTGATATACATTCAATAAATAAAGCACAATCTGTGTCCTTGTTCGGGCACACAGGATGTATAATTTCCTTGAAGCACAAGGATCACATCTTTCCATCCTTGTTTAGGCATGAATAGATGTAAATTCCTATTTCTTTCTCTGTAGGAAAACCTGTTCATGATCAGACACAAGCACACCTAGAATAAGATTCCAAACAATATCCACCTCTAGACTTTGGGTAAGCTCATAGATTGGAGAAGTATGGAGTTTTCATTTAGTCAAAATAGAGAAAGAAATAAATCAATTAATTCTAGATGAAATCAACAAATAACAAGAATCATTAATATTAGGGGCTTCATCTCAGCCCTAGTTAAGAAATTACAAACGCATGGAAAATAACATAGATTCAATTGGAAAGAAGAAAAATATAATTGATAAGAAACACATTCCTTTGATTTCTTTCCAATCTCTCTCTTTCTCGTTCTATGCTTCACGTCCAGCCCCTAGATTAGATGATCAGATCCTCTCCTTTCTCTCTCTCCTCTCTTCTCTCTTTGTAGCAGCCAGAGGGTCGGTCGGATGGTGAGGACGGTGGTATCTATGGTCGGTTGGAGTTTACGCATTCCTCAAAACAGAAACCGGACATGCGTTGGGTATTGGAGTTGGTGGTATCTGTGGGGCCCACTTACAGTGATCTTTTAGTGAATCTATATCGATCATTGTCTTAGTAGGGTTCATTTAGGCCAATATTCGAAATTTGGAATAGATCTAAGCTTTTGATGGGCCACTGCGTGGATCAACATCTGGCGAAAGATCCACCCTAATGATCTTATCTACATAAATGGTTACAAGGGAATAGAAGGTTTTGGTCGGCACCTTCCTTTGGACACTTTGGACGGTTGAGATCAGTCGTCTGATGATGAAGGTGGGCCGTTGATCAAGCAGCGGACAGACTGTGCAAAAGAAAACAAAGAGCTTCCGTCTCTGTTTAAGATACCCAGCTGGTACGGATTGGGTTTGATTCCCTGTCGACACTGGAGGTGAAAGATGCACTGTCCAGTTGGTTATGAGTTGGCTTCAAGATGGATGGAGTGGATTTGACTGATGAGCCCTGATGGTGACCCACAAGGATTGGCCGCAGCTCTATTTTGCGAAACAAAGCTTTCCGCGTCAGCGCTGTGATGAATGGTGGCCCACTGATTGATGTCAGGAAGAAAATCCATTTCGTACATTGGATTATACTCGAAAAACCATTCTAGAAGGGATGTTTTTGGAGTGAAATAGGTGTGGGCAATATGATCTTTTATTCCGCCGTCCATCTTGCGTTTAACGACTAGGATCTTCCAATAGCTTGCATGGTGTCAAAAGGACACCTAGGTGAGGTTAATACCCCCCTCTGTACACAATGAACGGTCCAGATCGATGATTTGGATGAGGAGTGGGCCCCACTGAGAGGAACCGGTGGACCGGGTGCGTCTGCTAATTCTTTTTACGCAAAGAAGATGGGTTAGCGCACGCTGACTCGTTTTTTTCGTCACAGCCAGTGTCATGTATATGGTGTACACGCACTGACCATGTGGGATCTATCCTGATGTATATGTACAATCCGTTCCATCCATTTCTTTTTGAGGCATATCCAGATTGCAGGTGGGCCCAGAATCTGGATTTTAGGAGACGATCTGTCCGTTGGGCCACTTCCTCAGTAATCCAATGGATGAAATTTGATATGCACGGTTAATTTATTGTCCTCAGGCCATGTATGTAGTTTCGAGCCAAATGGATGGTGGGAACCCTATGATCTTGCACTTTAGACGTCTTTCAGGCCACTTGAGCTTCAGTTTCTCGAATTTCTCGGATCACTGGCGTATAAATCTGTCGATCTTGGTCTCATGGGGTCCGTCCCTTGTCTTGGTGAGTTCTGAGCATTAAATCCATACTTTTAGTACCCTTTTTCAGTCCACGCTCGTAAATACACCTTGCATCACAAACACGATTAAAATAGGGCAATAAACATTATCATGTTCGTAAAAGCAGGTAATAACTAGGGGTCTAATATGCAATATTCGACCCTCAACAGCGTCCCTATAAAAATCAAGGGTGGACATCTATTTTACAACGATTTCCATTAATATAGCCCACTTGAATCACAAGTCATCTTGTTTTTTTATTTGTAAGCCTAATGTGGGATTACTTATTTAATGGTCGGAGTGGATATGAAATTAACATCTCATTGGGCCCCGTCAAAGTAAGGAGTGGAATCCTTTTTAAAGGTCTTTTAAGTACGTCTAACCATTTAAGCTGCACTTAGTGGAAAACTTCCAACTTGTTAAGTGCTTATGACATCCAATCCTCTTAATAGGTCGGCCCTACCAGGAGGATCACCTGATGCAAAATAAATAAATCAACCCTATCAACTCATCAAGTAAGTTTCATAATAGAAAATAAATTGTAACCATTGATAAATAGTAAAATACAAGTGTGGTCCACTGGACAAGTAGATAAGGTTGAGTTTTGCACCAAGTGTTCCTAATGATGGGATCAATCTATCCAACCTTGTGTTGGATGTCCTATGCTCTTAACAAGTAAGAAATTATCCGCTGGGTGGATTATAACTTATGTTCAAATTGGTTGGACTTATAAGTGGCAAGTCTTAGGTTTTCTGCCCCCTCGCCATGTCAACCACCTAATTTTTGGCAGGGCTAACTGTGATGTGCATGTGAAATCCACTCTGACCATTATACACACAATCCAACTTTACAGCCAAGAACAAAATATTAGGCAGGCGGGCCAACCCAAAGAATATATTTTAGAGAGATGCCTACCATTGATTTTTACAGGACCCATTATGATTATTATATGAAATCCACTCCAACCATTAGATGTCACACCATAATTTAGGCGTAGGGCCTAAAAGTCAATTCCACCAATGATTCATGCAAGGCCACACCAGAGAAATAATTTGGAAGGTTAGCGTTGCTTTGTACTCTATTTCCAATCAAGGTTCACTTGAATCACAAATGGAGTTGAATTTTGGGACTAAGGTCTGAAATGAGGTGATTCACTTGGTGGTAAGGGTGGATTTTACATAAGCATCACAGTGAGGCCCGCTTGAGCCATTGACAGCTAGTTGGTGTAACCTACCGAACTGAACATTAAGAAAGATAAAAGAAAGGCAGGGGAATGATAGTAATTGAATTAATGAAGTAGCTTTTTAAAAACCTTTTAAAAAATAATAAATAAATAAATAACTAGTAGAATGTAAATTTGATATTCCTTAGGTAGCTATTTGTAAAAATCTTTCTTTTTTTTTTTTCTTGAATTACATGTATTCGGTACTGCCAGCATTAACAAGTCAAACTCCGTGACCCAGGTAAGTCTTCTTGAGGTAGGGAAAGTAGTAGTCATGCATCAGAAAGGTTTGCAACAATACCATTAATCATTGATTTAGGTTCGTAATACATTGATCCAAGCCATTCATATGGTGCGCTTCATCTTAGATAGGTGATAACAAAAAAAAAAAAAAACCAACTCTCATGTTAAAATATTTCACCATTTGATCACTCAACTCTTTTTCCTTTGAATATGGGTGGTCTCCGTTAACTGTGGTTTTGTGAGTCACTGTTATAATCAACTAATCAAGATTTTTCACATCTCACCCATCCACTATGAGGCCCATCATATAAAGCGTGTAGATCATTGAAATATGACATCAGATCCAACGACTACAATCTGGTTGTAAGAAATAGCAATACATCAAGATGTATTGGAGCAACCTACCGCGTTTTTACGCAAAGGTGGTCGGTTCTCCATGAAACACATTGAGCAAGCTTCTATACAACGATCATATCCAGAGTCAAAGTCAAGTATAAAGAAATACAAAGGCAAGAAAATATCAAGATTCTCTCTCTATTACAAAAATCTACATACATACAATTGTCAATATGAGATTGATGGTTTCTTCACGGCACAGATGCATCTGGACCATTCAATAGGTGGGCCCTACCATAAGCATACCCTGTCCTAAGTATCAGTTAAGCCAACTCATTAGGTGGGCTGCAGCCTGCATGTGTATTTGAACTTGGATCCTTGTTCATAGCTTTCCAACTGGGCAGGACATCCCGGGTGTTTTTTGTGGGGCCCACTTGTTGAATGGATTGGATCTCATACATGTGTGCCATGTCTGTGCATGAGAGCCCATGACAAAATCCCTTAATATCAGGTGTAAAGGCCTCTATTCCAGCTCCGATTGAAGGATGGAAATCAAAGCTAGCTACTTTGTACGTAATTCAACAAGACTTCTTCCTTGAGAAAATACTAAGGAGAGACGTGCATCAAGCCGCACGTGGTTGAGTTTCAACCCTCTCTTTAAGTGGTCCCCACCATCATTGTTGATTGGATAATCTTAATGCTAGATTTGAGGAAAAAGGAATCAAAAGATCATATGAACTAACCATAAAAACCGTCCATCATATGGTGTGGCCCACATGGAAACACCGGGAGTTTCGAGAAAATGACCACTGTAGACAAGACCTTTTACCCAGCGGTTTTTATGAAGGAATACAAGCTTAGACTAGCACGTGCGGACAGTGACTTTGAGGACGAAACTACCCCTCCTTTCACCGCGAAGACGAGCGCTGACGCTCCTCCAACCGAGAGTCGTACGAACGGCTCAAAAGAGATCAAAGTTACATGGCCCCACAGCTATGTATTTATTATATCTACAACGTTCATCCATATTTCGAGATCATTTCGGAGCATTATCAAAAAAAAAAAAAAAAATCATATCTAAGATCAACTGGGTCACACCACACAGAGCAGCGGAAAATTGATTTTCACCGTTGAAACTTTTGTCGGGCCTAGCATAACATTTATTTTCCATCCAATCTACTCATAAGGTCACAAAGATCTGGATTAAGAGGAAAAACAAATTTCATAAAGATCCAAAACTTGTGTGGCCCCTAAAAGGGTTTCAAATGTAGACGTTCAAGCAGAATGGTAATGGCGTAAGCACAGGGATACGGATTTAGATACGGTTATAATCCGTAGCCATTACCGTAGCTCGACAATTAATTGCAGATCCCGTGATTCCACCGCAAGTCACTGTCTCGATTGGCGATCAATCGCAGATTTCGTGATTCCACGTCCTAATCTATGGCTACAGATTATAACCGTAGCTATAACCGTATCCCGATGCACTCTCTTTTTTTTTTTTTTTACATGGAGAATTTTATTATACCTACATTTTTCTCTAACACATATATATATATATATAATCTCTTTTTTTTTTTTCATTTCTTTCTTTATTCACATTATAAGAATATCTTTTAAACCAAAATTAGTTACTTGACGTACCATATATAATTTTAGGGCTGAAAGTTGGGCAGGCTCAACCCGACCAACCTGTGGCCAACCCGACATTGGGTTGAGCTTAGTCAGGATGTATCGGGTTTGGTCTTGGGGTTGGGCCATACAAACAGCAACTCAATAAAACTTAGGTTGGGCTTAGGTTGAGGTCTCGGGAATCGCTGGGAAATGCATGGAAATGACCTTGAAATGCATGGAAATGACCGTGAAATGAAGGGAAACGACCGTGAAATGCATAAAAATGACCGTGAAATGTATGGAAATGACCGTGAAATGAAGGAAAATGACCATGAAATGCATGGAAATGACCGCAAAATGAAACGGAATTGCCAAGATTGACCGTGAAATGCATGGAAATGACCGTGAAGTGAAAAGAAATGACCGTAAAATGCATGGAAATGACTGTGAAATGAAACGGAATCGCCGGGATTGACCGTGAAATGAAACAGAATCGCAGGGATTGCTAGTGAAATGCATGGAAATGACTGTGAAGTGAAGCGAATTGACCGTGAAATGCATGGAAATGACCGTGAAGTGAAGGGAATTGACCGTGAAATGCATGAAAATGACCGTGAATCAGAACGGAATCGCCAGGATTGACTGTGAAATGCATGGAAATGACCGTGAAGTGAAGCGAATTGACCGTGAGTGAGGGAAGCTAGAAATTCAGCGAGGCAACCTAAAAATTGAGCCAGGCAACCTACGAATTGAGCAAGGAACGCTAGAAATTGAGTCAGGCAACCTACGAATTGAGCGAGGGAACATATGATTTGAGCGAGGGAAGCTAGAAATTCAGCAAAGCAACCTAAAAATTGAGCAAGGCAACCTAGGAATTGAGCGAGGGAAGCTAGGAATTAAGCGAGGGAAGCTAGAAATTGAGCGATAGAAGCTAGAAATTCAGCGAGGGAACCTAGGAAATGAGCAAGGGAACATAGGATTTGAGCGAGGGAAGCTAGAAATTCAGCGAGGGAACCTACGAATTGAGCGAAGCAACCTACGAATTGAGCGAGGGAAGCTAGAAATTGAGTGAGGCAACCTAAGAATTGAGCAAGTGAAGCTAGGAATTGAGCGAGGGAACCTACGGATTGAGCGAGGCAACCTACGAATTGAGCGAGGGAAGCTAGGAATTGTGCGAGACAACCTAGAAATTGAGCGAGAGAACATAGGAATTGAGCGAGGCAACCTACCAATTGAGCGAGGCAACCTACCAATTAAGCGAGACAACCTAGGAAATGAGCGAGGGAACTAGAAATTCAGTGAGGCAACCTAAAAATTGAGCAAGGCAACCTACGAATTGAGCAAGGGGAGCTAGGAATTGAGCGAGGGAACCTAGAAATTGAGTGAGAGAACCTAGGAATTAAGCGAGGGAACCTAGAAATTGAGCGAGAGAACCTAGGAATTGAGCGAGGGAAGCTAGAAATTGAGTGAGGCAACATATGAATTGAGCGAGGGAAGCTAGGAATTGAGCGAGGCAACCTACGAATTGAGCGAGACATACTCGTACTTATTGGTGTCAACTAAATTATTAAACACATCTAATGGGGATTGCTTGAATAGATGTAGCCGAGTATCATCCTTCTCTAATCCACCCTTCACCGTGTCAAACCACCATTTCAATGAACACTTAGAGGATGGGTTTGGGAATTGAGAATAAGAATTGTCACCTACAAATATGTAATGAAAAATATATTAAAACCAAATTTCACTACTTAGAGAATCATAACGAAAAAAAATTAAACATAGTTGAAATCGAGCGAAGCAGACTAAAAATTAAGCGAGACAAATTAAAAAATGAGGGAAACATGAAATTTAGTAAGGCAAACATTAAATTCAACGAGACAAGATGAAACTGAGCGAGGCATCCTAAAAAATTGAGCGAGGCAAGGTGAAATTGAGCGGAAAACCTAGAAATTAAGCGAGGCAACCAAGAAATTCAGCGACGGAACCGAGACAATGAGCGAGGGAACCTAAAAATTCAGCGAGGCAACCTAGGAATTGAGTAAGGAAAGCTAAAAATTGAGCAAGGGAACCTAGAAATTTAGCAAGGATACCTACGATTTGAGTGAGGCAACCTAGGAATTGAGCGAGGGATCCTAGAAATTGAGCGAGGCAATGTAGGAATTCAGCGAGGTAACCTAGGAATTGAGCGAGGGAAAGTAAAAATTGAGCGAGGCAACCTACGAATTGAGCGAGGAAAGCTAAAAATTCGGCGAAGGAAGGTAGAAATTGAGCGAGGCAACCTAGGATTTGAGCGAGGAAAGCTAGAAATTGAGCGAGGGAACCTAAGATTTGAGCAAGGGAAGGTAGAAACTGAGCGAGGGAAGCTAGGAATTGAGCAAGGGAACCTAAGAATTGACCGTCGGAACCTAGAAATTGAGCGAGGCAACGTAGGAATTCAGTGAGGTAACCTACGAATTGAGCGAGGGAAGGTAGAAATTAAGCGAGGCAACCTAGGAATTGAGCAAGGAAAGCTAGAAATTAAGCGAGGGAATGTAGAAATTGAGCAAGGGAAGCTAGGAACTGAGCGAGGAAAGCTAGAAATTGAGCAAGGGAACCTAAAAATTGAGTGAGGGAACCTAGGATTTGAGCGAGGTGACCTAGAAATTGAGCAAGACAACGTAGGATTGAGTGAGGGAAGCTAGGAATTGAGCGAGACAGCCTACGAATTGAGCGAGAGAAGCTAGAAATTCAACTAGGGAACCTATGAATTGAGCAATGGAAGGTAAAAATTGAGCGAGGCAACATAGGATTTGAGCGAGGAAAGCTAAAAATTGACCGAGGGGGCCTAGAAATTGAGCGAGACAACATAGGAATTGAGCGAGGCAACGTAGGAATTCAGCGAGGTAACCTACAAATTGAGCGAGGGAAGGTAGAAACTGAGCGAGGGAAGTTAGGAATTGGGCGAGGCAACCTAAGATTTGAGCAAGGAAAGCTAGAAATTGAGCGAGGGAACGTAGGAATTGAGCGAGACAATGTAGAAATTGAGCGAGGCAACCTAGGAATTGAGCGAGGAAAGCTAGAAATTGAGTAAGGTAACCTATGATTTGAGCGAGGCAACCTAGGATTTAAGCGAAGAAAGCTAGAAATTGAGCAAGGGAACCTAGAAATTAAGCGAGACAACGTAGGAATTGAGCGAGGTAACCTAGGAATTGAGCGAGGAATGCTAGAAATTGAGCGAGGGAACCTAGAAATTGAGCGAGGCAACTGAGGAATTGAGCGAGGCAATGTAGGAATTGAGTGAGAAATCCTAGGAATTAAGCGAGGGAAGCTAGAAATTGAGCGAGGGAACCTAGGATTTGAGCAATGCGACCTATAAATTGAGTGAGGCAACGTAAGGATTGAGTGAAAGAAGCTAGGAATTGAGCGAGGCAATGTAGAAATTCAGCTAGGAATTATAGGAATTGAGCAAGGGAACCAAGAAATTCAGCGAGGCAACCTAGGATTTGAGCGAGGCGAGGGAAGCTACAAATTGTGCGAGGGAACTTAGAAATTGAGCGAGGCAACCTAAGATTTGAGCGAGGCAACCTACGAATTGAGCGAGGAAGCTAGAAATTGAGCGAAGCAACCTAGAATTTGAGCTAGGGAACATAAAAATTGGAGCGAGGCAACCTAGGAATTGAGCGAGGCAACCTAGGAATTGAGCAAGGGAAGCTAGAAATTGAGCGAGGTAACCTAAGATTTGAGTGAGGAAAGCTAGAAATTGAGTAAGGGAACCTAGAAATTAAGCGAGGCGAGCAAGGCAACGTAGAAATTGGAGCAAGGATTAAGCGAGGGAACCTAGAAATTGAGCGAGAGAACCTAGGAGTTGAGCAAGGCAAAGTAAAAATTCAATGAGGCAACCGAGAAATTGAGCAAGGGAAACATGAATTTGAGCGAGGCAAGCTTGAAATTGGGTGAGGCTAACATGAATTGGAACGAACTTTAAATGTAATTGACCTAGCCTAACAATTTGCTCTTTGTTGAATTTGACCGATCAGTTAATGAAATTGACCGAGATTTACATGAAATTCTCTTCGGTGAATTTGACCGAGCAATTAATAAAATTAACCGAGTGGTTCATAAAATTTTTTGTTACATTACATGAATCCGTAGAAGTTCCCCATCATATTTTTATGATATCTTCATTGAATTTATGAATTGCTCGGGGAATTTCACCAATTATGAACCGAGAAGTAGGTCAAATGGACCAAAACCTCTCGTAATTTGGATTTATAGTTTGCTCAGTATGCACTTATAGTGCTGAGTTAACTAAGTTGGGCACACCCAGATCCATAGCTCAATTGGCAAACTGAGTAGAGATACCTCGTGTCAACACTTGAGGTCTTGGTATCGATCCCTAGCGGGGGTGGCTAACATGGAGTGTGTGTACTGACATGGGTGTGTACTAACAAGCTAACCCAAAAAAAAAAAAAATAGTAGAATATAAAAAAATAATAAATAATAATAAATATTGAGTTGGTCCCGCCTTAAATGTATGTGGACTATCCACGACGTTGTTGAGGGTCAAATATTGCATATCAGACCCCATTTCTTGCCTGGATTTACGAGCATAATAATGTTTAACGTCTCGACTTAACTGTGTTTGTGATACAGGGTATATTTAAGAGCACAGACTACAAAAAGGTGTTAAACGTATGAAATTAACACTCTGATAATGCTAAGGCATTGGACAGGACCCCAAGGGACCAAGATCAACGGATTTACATGCCAGAGATCCGAGAAAATCGAGAAACTGAAGCTCAAGTGGCCTGAAAGTCAGCCAGAATGCAAGATCACAGGGTTTTCACCATTCGTTCAGTTCAAAACTTCATATGTGGTCTGAGGATAATAAAATAACCGTATCACGTCAAAAATCAGCCATTGGATCTCTGTAGAAGTGGCTCAACAAACAGATCAGCCCCTTAAATCCTTAAGTGAGGCCCACCTGCTGTCCGGATATGCTTCAGATTTGGTCCCCACGATTAAGATGAGATGACAAAATGAATGGATGGAGCGGATTTCTCGAGTGAATCATGAAGGACCCTATATGTACACTGCATGTACATAGTGTACACATTCAGTGGATGTGCACCGGGCCAAGATTCGGTCAGCCATTACGCTGACCCGAGCCTTCTCGAGCTGGAACCAGCGGACGGATAGCGTTCGCCCGGTTTTAGCTAGTGGGGCCCACCCATCATACATATTGATGATCTGGACCGTTCATTTGTTCCATGGGGCAGCAACAATGCATGCCTAGGTGGCAGAATTGCAAAAGACCGTAACGATGGATTTTCAGACCTTCAAGCTCAATTTTGACGGCAGTCTAAAAAACTCAGTGGGCCACACCGAAATCTGACAAAAACCATCCATGCCCGATAGGTTTTTCGAGGAGAAGCTGATGGACGGGGTGGATTTCTTAGTGAATTGCAATAATGGGCCCCGCCATCATCTCAGCGTAAGAGCGAAAGCTCTGTTTCGTGGTCCGGGAAATTCGGAGATTGCGGGCAGCTATGGGCCACCGTCCGTGATCGGACGATTGATCTGAACCGTCCATCATGTAGAGGGGAGCGATATTGACAAAACCATGTTGATTTTGTGTACTCATGCACGCACATGTGCTTGTTCTAGTGGTCAAAAACGGACAGCCCTGCGCTGATTGCAGTGTGATTACTACCTTTGGCCACGTCAATAACATTCTAACACCACCCATCTCCATTCGAAATTTCGAGGGGAAGCAAGTGAACGGACTGGATTTAACATCTAACATCAAGAATGGACCCCACCAACACTTCAGCGTAAGTCGGTCTGCGTTTCTACGCTCGGCACTGTGTAAAGAAAAACTTGTGACTGAAGTTTTGAATGGAGTGCGGAAACCTCCACCGACTTGGACTGGTTTAGCAGCCTATAAGAAAGAGGGAAGGAAAAAGAGATCTTCCATCAGGGGGGACGACTGGGACGTGGAGCACCAGGGCGAGGGAAGAGAAGTTTAGAGTTTTTTTTCTTTTTATTTTTTATTATTTGTTTTATGATTTTTGGGAGATCTATCCCACTCGTGCTGGGTTAAACCTCTAAGCTAGGGCTAAGAGGTGAAGCTTGTAACGTGATGGGGAGAATTCTTTGCTTGTGCCTTTGTTTAGACTGAACTGATGTTGATTTTGGTTTAATTAAGGGAATGTCTTTAGCCTTTTATGGTTTGTTTTGACTGAAATTACAATGGGTCTGCGATGACTTTGAGCATGTCCTATTCCTTTTATGATTATGACGTCAGGAAGCCCTGTTGTTCACCATCGTCTCCTGGGCATGGTTGGATGTCGGTACCCTTCCTAACCTTCATGACATGTTGATGTTGAGGGTCAAATATTGCATATCAGACCCCATTTATTGCCTGGATTTACATGCATAATATTGTTTAATGTTCGGGTTTAACTGTGTTCGTGA
This sequence comes from Magnolia changhungtana, assembly GCA_030180095.1. Lineage (NCBI taxonomy): Eukaryota > Viridiplantae > Streptophyta > Magnoliopsida > Magnoliales > Magnoliaceae > Magnolia > Magnolia changhungtana. The sequence continues at coordinate 7,065,988 of JASAUF010000630.1, read as the reverse complement.
TACAGGGTATATTTGAGAGCTTGGATTACAAAAAGGTGTTAAACGCATGAAATTAACGTTCTGATGATGCCAAGGTAAGGGACGGACCACAGGGGACCAAGATCGGCGGATTTACACGCCAGAGATCGGAGAAAATCGAGAAACTGAAGCTCAAGTAACTTGAATATCAGCCAGAGTGCAAGATCATAAAGTTCTCACCATCCGTTCGGCTCGAAACTTCATACAGGACCTGAAGGCCACAAATGACCTGTACACCTCAAATTTCAGCTCCTAAATCCCTACAGAAGTGGGCCAACAGACAGATCAGCCCATAGATTGGTGAACTGGGGTCTGCCTGGTATCCGAATATGCGTCATTTTGTGTCCCAACCGCTTAAATTACATGAGGAAAGGAATGGACAGAGCGGATTGTTTGGGTACATCAAGGTGGGACTCACTTTACAGGGTGCGTGTGCACAGCACATGCACAGGCGCTGCGCACCGAACGACATAAGTCGGTCAGCGTTGCGCTGACCGACGTCTCCTTCCAAAAAAAATGAAAGACGTAACAGCGTCTTCGCTACCAGCGCCGGGTCCCGATTGTGGGTCCCACTCGTCGACCTTTTCGATGATCCGAACCGTCCAAGTGCCTAGGGGGTGGCCACGACTCTTACCTAGGTGATCTTCTGGTCACATGCAGGCGACTGTGTGAAGTTCTCGTGTAAAACACAAGATGGACGGTGCAATGCAAAATTCTATGGGCCACACAGAAATCAGGTCGGTCTCGGCCTGACTGGAGGGTTTTTGGTCATAAAGTCAATGGACGGCATGGATTTGTCATACAACATCGTCCTGGGGTCCACCGATCATCAGAGCAGGAGGTCGTAAGCTCTGTTTAGCGACAGAGGTTGCGGTTGTTCTCTGTGGGCCACAATCATGGTCCATATGAAGAATCTGGACCGTCAATCAGGCTTTAAGAGTCCCGAGGAACATGGCCTAGGTGGCCGAATCGTAAAAGACGGCAGAGATCAGTCTCCATTCATTCGAACAAAAAAATGGACGGTAGCACATAAGGTTTTTCGGGCCGCATCAACGGACAGCTAAAAACATCCGTTCCTGACCTAAATTCCGAGAGGAATTCGATGTACGGTATGGATTTCTCAGAAGACATCCAAAGTGGACCCCACCGAGAGCACAGCACAGCTCTTGTGCTCTGCCTTTTCATTCGCAAAAGCAGTGCTCCACAAGGATTCTGCTGCGAACCAGGAGGCACTGTCTCGTGTGCGTGAGGACTTCCAGCCAATCTTCACAGTTATAAAAAGTGGAGAGAGCAAGGGAGAGAGAGAGAGAAGGGGAGCAGAGGCTTGGGCAGCCGTAGGGTAGGCAAAGAGTAGTTTTTGTAGTTTTTTTTTACCGTTAATATTTTTATTTTTCTATTTTATTTTTCTTTCCTTTTAAGATGTATAGCCACATCATGTTGGGCTAAACCTCTTAGCTAGGGCTAAGAGGTGAAGCTTGTAGCGTGATGGGCTGATTCAATGGCTTGGATTCATATTTATGAACTGATTTAATCCTAGTTTGATTTTAAGAAATTATTTTAGTTTTTTAATGGTCTGTTGTGACTGAAATTACAATGGGTCTACGATGGCTTTAATATTTTCTTGCCTTTTTATGTTTATGACGTCAGGAAGCCCTATTGTTCACCATCGTCTCCTGGGCATGGTTGGATGACAGTACCCTTCCTAACCTTCATGACATGTTGATTGGTTGGTAATTAGTTTAATTTTGTTGTTTGCTTTGTCTCTTGGGCATGGTTTGGTGATGGAATCCATTCTAATTCATATACCTTTCATCTCTTGAAAACTATATCAACGTCAGTTCATTTAATTTCCATGATTTGTGATACAGGCATAAGATCTCCCTGATCTCTACAAGTGGATCCTCTGAATCCCTAGTCTCCCTTCCTCTGAATTTCTTAAGTTTTACATTACTATTTCACCATTATTCCTCAAATCATACTTGGTTTAGAATTCATCTTATTCTAGTTCTCGCTCTAGTTAGTTTCAGATTACGTACAAGTTTCAGTCCTTGTGGATTCGACCTCGGTCTTACCGAGTTTATTACTACATCACAACCCTGCACTTGGGGAGTGAACAGTTGATTGGTTGGTAATTAGTTTAATTCTGTTGTTTGCTTTATCTCCTGGGCATGGTTTGGTGATGGAATCCATTCTAATTTATATACCTCTCATCTCTTAAAAACTATATCAACGGCAGTTCAGTTAATTTCCATAATTTTTTTGATACAGGCATAAGATCTCTCTGATCTCTACAAGTGGATCCTCTGAATCCCTAGTTTCCTACCTTTAAATTTCACCAGTTTTAGATAAATATTTTCACCATTTTCCTTCATATTCACCTGATTAGATTTCATCTTATTTTAGTTCTAGTTCTAGTTAGTTTCAGATTACGTACAGGTTTCAATCCCTGTGGATTCGACCTCGGTCTTACCGAGTTTATTACTACATCACAACCCTACACTTGGGAAGTGAACAAGTTTTTGGCGCCGTTGCCGGGGACTGACGGCTATGTTTTCTGAGATTAACTAGTTTTAGGACAAGTTTAGGATTAGGATTTTCTAATTCTAGGTTAGAATTTTTTCTATTTGATTTTTAGAAATTAACCCATTTTCTGTTTTGTAGGATCCTAACATACACTTCTAACTCGGTAATTTCTTTCTAATTTTCTAATTTTTCTATTTTTAGAATTAGGATTTTAGTTTTAGAAATTCTCTTATTCTAGGTTTCCTTTTTAGAAGCTAACTTTCTCTTTTTAGAAATTTTCTATTTCTAGGCTTTCATTTATTTTAGAAATTCTTTTTCCTTTTTAGAAACTAACACTATTTTCTATTTTAGGATTAGGTTTTTTTTTAGAACTTTCTAACTTTAGGTATTCTATTTTTAGAAACTAATTTCTTTTGTTTTATTTTGCAGGATTCTAACATAGGAACTTCCAACTTGGTAACTTCTTTCTAATTCTTTCTCTTTCTATTTCTAGTTCTCTTACTGCTGTAGGATTTTTTTCTTTTCTTCTAGGATTAGACTAAGAGTTAGGGCTCTACCATGGAAGCGTGGGTACGTGCATACGCTGAGATGGATAGGAGATAATGGGGAATGCCTGAAGGTTGTGGAATTCAACGTATACCTCAAGATTTCTCTCCATCGAGAACAGACATTGAGAACCGACTAGAACGTTATGTTCCATCAGTTAATAGGTCTGTATATGATCATAATTATGGGAATGAGGATTATTATCAACCATCGTATTCTCCCATGTATGACCAGTATGACTATAACTAGTGGAACCATCAAAACTGGGAAGATGAACCAACAACATGTTGTAATAATTATTCTCTTGGATACCCTACCTTTGAGAACCAACCAAAAACGATCCAAGAGAACTCATTTCAACATAACATGGAGTGTCTTGCGGAAATTAGAAAAGCAATGGAAGCACTCAATTCACGCCTCGAGAGGATAGAGGAAGCTCGCTCATCCCAACTACAATCCAATCCAAAAATACAATGCCAGGAAAGTGATCCTCACTCGCTTTTGACGAAATCTAGAATTTGGAATGAGGAGTTGGATTCCATTAATGAGCATATGGTTCAATTCGCCGATGAGTCGATCTCAATGAATGTTCAAAAGAATGATGGAGATACATGGGTGTCTTTCAAATACAGTGATGATGACACACTTTCCTTACATGATACATAGGATCTCAATGATGAGGTAGAGGTTAGTTTCTTCGAACCTCAACCAAATTTAGAATGTGAGGAAAGCGATCCCATCCCAAGTGTGCACTGCACAGAATTAGACGATGATGCGTATTGGGATGATGATCATGAATGTTCAGCCCCAGTTCCCCTAGAATTAATCTCAAGTTTGGTCCAGGTCAATGATCAAGAAGTGCACGAAGTGGGCGGTCATAATGAGCTACTCCACTCACCTGACATATCTGATTTAAAAGTGGATGAGCTCCTTACAACCAACCCTTCTATCTCTTGTGAGACATGTTTGGACCACTCCCCTGAATTACATGATAATATGATTCAGGAGATGAACGAGTTACTCGATACAACTCTAGAATTTGAAACCACCCAATTGAGGCCACCATCTGAACTGTTGAATTTTAACGATTCAATGCCTCTTCTGAGTAGTATCAATGAACAGAGTCAGCACATCAATGCTTCGTATACTGATCCTCAATCTGTCTATACAGGGCTAGAGCAAGAGAGAACACTTTCGTCTACTTTTAAAGACGATAAAATCCTTGAACAGATCATCACACACTTCAATGTGGAGAATGAGTCACTCTCAACACAACTCCCAGATTTCGGTGTGGCCCACTCTCAACTGAATGTCCCAACGCTTTGGATGATTGCTTGGCACACTTTGCAAATTCAAACGATCCCATGATAAGAGACATAGTGAATGCCTTGCAAGACAACATCTCGGTAGTCATCACTGACCGAGAGAACCCTTACTCTGAAGTCCCTCCCCCCCCCCCCCCCAGATCCTCACTATTTACCATTAAGGGAGGAGGAACTAAAAATTGAACCGAAGTCTGATACTTCGGAATGTGTTGAGACTACACCACTTCCTGAAAATTTTTCTCAATTTGATCTACTTGTAGTCTCTGATTCACCATGGGATACTAACGTTGGAACTTCTTCTGTCACAGGTGAATCGTATATACTTTGGATACCTCAAACAATTCAATGGAAAAATTCCTATGAGGTACATAAGTCTCTTTGGAAAGTCATGCTCCAGGGTGCCCATGCCTATTGCAAAAAGGGCTTTTGGATGATCCTGTTGAGGAACTTACTGAGAAACTTATCAAGATATTGGCTGGAAGAAGAACCTTGTAGCATGATCAAGTAGTTTTTCCTTGCTTTCATAGGACTAGGGTAGTTTGTTTATGTTGTTTTAAGATAGATGGTAAACTTAGCGCTCCTGGGAGGCAACCCAGCTTTTCATTTCATTTTCCTAGTCAGTTAATTTAATGTTTGTGGGTAACATTGCTGCAAACCCTCACGAGACTACAACTCGTCCACTAGGGGCAACCTAGGAGTTTAAAGGCTTGTTGCATACACTAAATGCAATCGAGAGCACCTGCGAAAGTGGTATAGGTAGGAGTTTATTTTTGTTATTTGTGTTTTACTTGAGTTGGTTTCTCTCTTGTGCTGACTTACTCTCTCGCTGATATTTTTGGAAGTCTTTCTCGACTCATTACCCAGGTATTATCTTCCCATCACTTCTCATTTACTTTCATTGTCCCATGTGCACTGCATGCTTACATCTTTTACATTGAGGACAATGTAGATTTTAGGTTGGGGGTGGGAGATTAGGTAACCTAATCAGTGTTTTCTTGGTCTTGAGCAAATTTTGTGAAAATTTTTTAAAAAAATTTCTGGACTTTCTTGTACATTCGAAGTGATCTCGATGGCCATCTTGGATTTAGAGTTACAACATAAGTGATGTTGGTAACTTATGACTCTTGGATTTAGTGTCTATTAGATTTCACAGTTAAGTTTGAATTGTTAATCTATGATTAGAAGTTTTAAATATTGATTGAGTCATGATTTCACATGTCACATCTCGCTTGCATATTAAGGGTTCAGTTTGATATTAAAGGATTAACTTGGTAATCACTAAGCATGAACGGAACTAGCCTGAAAAATAAAAAAAATTTAGCATCAGTTTATAAAGAAGAATTGAAAGGGTTGGGTGATCGAACTTCACCATAGGTTTGCTCCCTATAGGTGTAGATTCGATTCCCCATGGTGTTGACATTGAGAAAAAGTTAAGTGACAAGTTTTCACCATAGGTTTGCTCCCTATAGGTAAAAATTTGATTCCCCTCTTGACATTCTTTTAATGAAAATAAAAAAAATATATATGGAAGAATGACCCGTGAGGCAAGTCTTGGGTTAGGTTTTGGTTGTCATGGATGACCTCGTTGGTTACCAATGATATCATGAAAGAAAGACGGAAACTGAATGTGATAAGCTGAGATTACACTCTACACTCATGGATCTTAATGTTCAGAATTTGTCTGATTGATGGATTAATACCTTGAACTTGATTATGGAATTTACCGTGCACTTGAATCCAAAAGAAAGTAATGCCCAACATTCATGAATTTTAGAATTATAGTATCTAGATTGTGTCTCAAAGATCACCTGAGTTCATAGAAATTGTTCTATAATTCTCAACTTAATTTTCGCATACTTTGCTCGGGACTAGCAAAATGCTGGTTGAGATTTGTGTTGAGGGTCAAATATTGCATATCAGACCCCATTTCTTGCCTGGATTTACGAGCATAATAATGTTTAACGTCTCGACTTAACTGTGTTTGTGATACAGGGTATATTTAAGAGCACAGACTACAAAAAGGTGTTAAATGCATGAAATTAACACTCTGATAATGCCAACGCATTGGACGGGACCCCAAGGGACCAAGATCAACGGATTTACATGCCAGAGATCTGAGAAAATCGAGAAACTGAAGCTCAAGTGCCTGAAAGTCAGCCAGAATGCAAGATCACAGGGTTTTTATCATCCGTTCAGTTCGAAACTTCATATGTGGTCTGAGGACAATAAAATAACCGTACACGTCAAAAATCAGCCATTGGATCTCTGTAGAAGTGGCTCAACAAACAGATCAGCCCCTTAAATCCTTAACTGAGGCCCACCTGCTGTCCGGATATGCTTCAGATTTGGTCCCCACGATTAAGATGAGATGACAAAATGAATGGATGGAGCGGATTTCTCGAGTGCATCATGAAGGACCCTATATGTACACTGCATGTACATAGTATACACATTCAGTGGATGTGCACCGGACCAAGACTCGGTCAGCCATTACGCTGACCCGAGCCTTCTCGAGCTGGAACCAGCGGACGAATAGCGTTCGCCCAATTTTAGCTAGTGGGGCCCACCCATCATACATATTGATGATCTGGACCGTTCATTTGTTCCATGGGGCAGCAACAATGCATGCCTAGGTGGCAGAATTGCAAAAGACCGTAACGATGGATTTTCAGACCTTCAAGTGCAATTTTGATGGCAGTCTAAAAAACTCAGTGGGCCACACTGAAATCTGGCAAAAACCATCCATGCCCGATAGGTTTTTCGAGGAGAAGCTGATGGACGGGGTGGATTTCTTAGTGAATTGCAATAATGGGCCCCGCCATCATCTCAGCGTAAGAGCAAAAGCTCTGTTTCGTGGTCCAGGAAATCCGGAGATTGCGGGCAGCTATGGGCCACCGTCCGTGATCGGACGATTGATCTGAACCGTCCATCATGTAGAGGGGAGCGATATTGACAAAACCATGTTGATTTTGTGTACTCATGCACGCACATGTGCTTGTTCCAGCGGTCACAAACGGACAGCCCTACGCTGATTGCAGCGTGATTACTACCTTTGGCCACGTCAATAACATTCTAACACCACCCATCTCCATTCGAAATTTTGAGGGGAAGCAAGTGAATGGACTGGATTTAACATCTAACATCAAGAATGGACCCCACCAACATTTCAGCGCAAGTCAGTCTGCGTTTCTACGCTCAGCACTGCGTAAAGAAAAACTTGTGATTGAAGTTTTGAATGGAGTGCAGAAACCTCCACCGACTTGGACTGGTTCAGTAGCCTATAAGAAAGAGGGAAGGAAAAAGAGATCTTCCATCAGGGGGGACGACTGGGACGTGGAGCACCAGGGCGAGGGAAGAGAAGCTTAGAGTTTTTTTTCTTTTTATTTTTTATTATTTGTTTTATGATTTTTGGGAGATCTATCCCACTCATGCTGGGTTAAACCTCTTACCTAGGGCTAAGAGGTGAAGCATGTAGCGTGATGGGGAGAATTCTTTACTTGTGCCTTTGTTTAGACTGAACTGATGTTGATTTTGGTTTAATTAAGGGAATGTCTTTAGCCTTTTATGGTCTGTTGTGACTGAAATTACAATGGGTCTATGATGACTCTGAGCATGTCATATTCCTTTTATGATTATGACGTCAGGAAGCCCTGTTGTTCACCATCGTCTCCTGGGCATGGTTGGATGTCGGTACCCTTCCTAACCTTCATGGCATGTTGATTGGTTGGTAATTAGTTTAATTCTGTTGTTTACTTTGTCTCCCGGACATGGTTTGGTGATAGAATCCATTCTAATTCATATACCTCTCATCTCTTGAAAACTATATCAACGGCAGTTCAGTTAATTTCCATGATTTTTTTAATACAGGCATAAGATCTCTCTGATCTCTACAAGTGGATCCTCTGAATCCCTAGTTTCCTACCTTTAAATTTCACCAGTTTTAGATAAATATTTTCACCATTATTCCTTCATATTCACCTGATTAGATTTCATCTTATTTTAGTTCTAGTTCTAGTTAGTTTCATATTATGTACAGGTTTCAGTCCCTGTGGATTCGACCTCGGTCTTACCGAGTTTATTACTACATCACAACCCTGCACTTGGGGAGTGAACAGCCGTTCATCCATTTTTCCATATAAAGTAAGGGTTTTAGCCCAAAATGGGGGCATATTGAAAAATCAAGTGGATCACACCACAGGAAACGGTAGTTCTACCGTAGAAACTTTGTTATGCCCCCACAATGATGTTTTATTTGTAATCCATCATGTTCATAGGATGATTTTTACATAGATGAACTGAAAACCAAGATGCGAGCTTCATTCGGCATTTTAATGGCCCACAAAAAATTTACGTCGTTTAGGTAAATGCATATCATACCTGTCATGCGTACTTTCTTCTGTGGAGGGACCATTTTGAGAAAAATGAGATAATGTTGATGAATAGAGAGGGTGGGATCTAGCTAGAGCATGGTGCGATCCAAGCAACAGATGTAGTGGTGGAGTTTTCGTATTTTTTTTTTTTTAAATGGAGCGAGGGAAGGGAGGAGAGGAAAAGCAACGACGGTAAAAAGGAGGGGTAGTTTTATCCTCAAATTCACTGTCCGCATGTGCTAGTATAAGTTGGTAACTTAAGTTTGTATTCCTTCATAAAAACCGCTGGGTAAAAGGTTTTGTCTATAGTGGTCAGGTTTATGTACCTGTCAACTATGATAACTGTCATTAGTTCTTGATGGTCCTATATCCAAGACAACGGGAGATCATTATTGTCGATAACTTAGTGTCAAATGCTCTCCTAAAGTATAAGCAGATGATCAATTTGATGACGGAGGCGCTCTCGATTCTCATCCATGCCACCAGAGACGTCACCACGCTTGAAGGGAAGACTTGGACCACCAAATCCATGAAATCTATGCTGAAGTAATGCAATGGTTCCCTCACTCAATTCCTAGCTTGCCTCACTCAATCCCTAGGTTCCCTTGTTCATTTCCTAGGTTCCCTCACTCAATTTCTAGCTTCCCTCGCTAAATTCGTAGGTTTCCTCGCTTAATTTGTAGGTTCGCTCGCTTAATTCCTAGCTTCCCTCGCTCAATTCCTAGCTTCCCTTACTGAATTTGTAAGTTCCCTAGCTCAATTCCTAGCTTCCCTCGCTCAATTCCTAGCTTGCCTCGCTCAATCCCTAGGTTCCCTCGCTCAAATCCTATGTTCCCTCGGTCATTTCCTAGATTCCCTCGCTCAATTCCTAGCTTCTCTCACTCAATTCCTAACTTCCCTTGCTGAATTTGTAAGTTCCCTCGCTCAATTTCTAGCTTACCTTGCTCAATTCCTAGCTTCCCTTGCTCAATTCGTAGGTTGCCTCGCTTAATTTGTAGGTTCCCTCGCTCAATTTCTAGCTTGCCTCGCTCAATCCCTAGGTTCCCTCACTCATTTCCTAGGTTCCCTCGCTCAATTTCTAGCTTCCCTCGCTAAATTCATAGGTTGCCTCACTTAATTCGTAGGTTCCCTCGCTCAATTCCTACCTTCCCTCGCTGAATTTGTAGGTTCCCTCGCTCAATCCCTAGGTTCCCTCGCTCATTTCCTAGCTAGGTTCCCTCGCTCAATTCCTAGATCCCTCGCTCAATTCCTAACTTGCTTCGCTCAATCCCTAAGTTCCCTCGCTCAATTCCTAGCTTCCCTCGCTCACTTCCGAGCTTCCCTCGCTGAATTTGTAGGTTCCCTCGCTCAATTCCTAGCTTGCTTCACTCAATCCCTAGGTTCCCTCGCTCAATTTCTAGCTTCCTTCGCTAAATTTGTAGGTTCCCTCTCTCAATTCCTAGCTTCCCTCGCTCAATTCGCAGGTTGCCTCGCTTAATTTGTAAGTTCCCTCACTTAATTCCTAGCTTGCTTCGCTCAATCCCTAGGTTCCCTCGCTCATTTTCTAGGTTCCCTCGCTCAATTTCTAGCTTCCCTCGCTGAATTTGTAGGTTCCCTCGCTCAATTCCTAGCTTCCCTCACTCGATCCCTAGGTTCCCTCGCTCATTTCCTAGGTTCCCTCGCTCAATTTCTAGCTTCACTCGCTAAATTCGTAGATTGCCTCGCTCAATTCCTAGCTTCCCTCGCTCAATTCCTAGCTTCCCTCACTGAATTTGTAGGTTCCCTCGCTCAATTCCTAGCTTCCCTCACTCAATTCCTAACTTGCTTATCTCAATCCCTAGGTTCCCTCGCTCAATTCTTAGCTTCCCTCGCTCACTTCCTAGCTTCCCTCGCTGAATTTGTAGGTTCCCTCGCTCAATTCTTAGCTTGCTTCGCTCAATCCCTAGGTTCCCTCGCTCAATTCCTAGCTTCCCTCGCTGAATTTGTAGGTTCCCTCGCTCAATTCCTAACTTGTTTCTCTCAATCCCTAGGTTCCCTCGCTCAATTCTTAGCTTCCCTCACTCACTTCCTAACTTCCCTCGCTGAATTTGTAGGTTCCCTCGCTCAATTCCTAGCTTGCTTCGCTCAATCCCTAGGTTCCCTCGCTCAATTCCTAGCTTCCCTCGCTTAATTCCTAACTTATTTCTCTCAATCCCTAGGTTCCCTCGCTCAATTCTTAGCTTCCCTCACTCACTTCCTAGCTTCCCTCGCTGAATTTGTAGGTTCCCTCTCTCAATTCCTACCTTCCTTCACTCAATCCCTAGGTTCCCTCGCTCAATTCCTAGCTTCCCTCGCTCGATTCGTAGGTTGCCTCGCTTAATTTGTAGGTTCCCTCGCTCAATTCTTAGCTTGCTCGCTCAATCCCTAGGTTCCCTCGCTCATTTCCTAGGTTCCCTCGCTCAATTTCTAGCTTCCCTCACTAAATTCATAAGTTGTCTCGCTTAATTCGTAGGTTCCCTTGCTCAATTCATAGCTTCCCTCTCTAAATTTGTAGGTTCCCTCGCTCAATTCCTAGCTTCCCTCGCTCAATCCCTAGGTTCCCTTGCTCATTTCCTAGGTTCCCTCGCTCAATTTCTAGCTTCCCTCGCTCAATTCTCCTAGCTTCCCTCACTTACTTCCTAGCTTCTCTCATTGAATTTGTAGGTTCCTTCTCTCAATTCCTAGCTTGCTTCGCTCAATCCTTAGGTTCCCTCGCTCAATTCCTAGCTTCCCTCGTTGAATTTGTAGGTTCCCTCACTCAATTCCTAGCTTCCCTCGCTTAATTCCTGGCTTCCCTTGCTCAATTCCTACCTTGCTTCGCTCAATCCCTAGGTTCCCTCGCTCAATTCTTAGCTTCCCTCGCTCACTTCCTAGCTTCCCTCGCTGAATTTGTAAGTTCCCTCGCTCAATTTTTAGTTTGTCTCGCTCAATTTTTAGTAAATTCCCTTCACTTCATGGTCATTTCCATGCATATCACTTAACTTCACGGTCATTTTCACACATTTTACGATCATTTCTAGCGATTCTGTTTAGATTCATGGTCATTTCGATGCACTTCACGGTCAATTCCCTTCACTTCACGGTCATTTCCATGCATTTCGCGTTCAATTCGCTTCACTTCACGGTCATTTTCATGCATTTCACGATCAATTCCGGCGATTCCGTTTAGATTCACGGTCATTTCCATGCACTTCACGGTCAATTCTCTTCACTTCACGGTCATTTCCATGCATTTCATGGTCATTTCGCTTCATTTCACGATCATTTCAAGCGATTCTGTTTAGATTCACGGTCATTTCAATGCACTTCACGGTCAATTCCCTTCACTTCACGGTCATTTCCATGCATATGACGGTCAATTCCGGCAATTCCATTTCCAAGTTTTATCGGGTTGGTGTTTGTATGGCCCAACCCCAAGACCAAACCCGATACATCCTGCCCAAGCCCAACCCGATGTCAGGTGGGTCACAGGTTGGTCAGGTTGAAGCTGCCTAACTTTCAACCCTAAAATCATATATGTTACGTCAAGTAACTAATTTTGGTTTAGAAGATATTCTTGTTATATGAATAAAGAAATAAATGAAAAAGGGAGAGAAATTTTTTTTTTTATATGCTTGTATATACATATTTATATAAATATGTGTTAGAGAAAAATGTAGGTAGAATAAAATTCTATATGTTAAAAAAAAAAATTAAAAATTAAAAATTTTAAAAAAAATTAAAAAAAATTAAAAAATTAAAAAATTAAAAAAGAAAAGTACACAGGATACAGCTATAGCTATGGCTATAATCCTTAGCCATTGCCTTTTGTTTGAATCGGGGATCAATCGCGGATTCCTTGATCCATCCCCAAATCTTACAGCAAGCTGCGGTGGAATCGCGGAATCCACCATTCATCGCAGAATCTTTCTTGTTTTTTTTGAAATTTTTGTTGCTTCTGTAGGCCCCACCACGAGGTCTGTGTTATATCCAAACCGTCCATCTATTTGACGAGCTCATATTAAGGCTTGAGACGAAAAATAAGACAGATCTAACGATCAAGTGGACCACACTGTAAAAGGCAGTGGGGAATTGAACGTCTACCATTGAAACCCTTTTAGGGGTTACAGAAGTTTTGAATCATTATGAAATTTGTCTTTCCTCTTCATCCAGGCCTTTGTGACCTTATGAATAAATTGGATGGAAAATAAATGTTATGGTGGGCCCTACAAAATTTTTAACAGTGAAAATCAATTTCTCTGCTACTCTTTGTGGTGTGGTTCGGTTGATCTTTGGATATGATTTTTTTTTTGGATAATGCTCCGAAATGATCTCGAAATATGGATGAACGTTGTGGATATAATAAATATATAGCTGTGGGGCCATGTAACTTTGATCTCTTTTAAGCCGTTCGTACAACTCTCAGTTGGAGGAGCGTCAGTGCTCGTCTTCGCAGTGAAAAGGAGGGGTAGTTTCGTCCATCAAGATAGGCCCCATGCCCTAAAATGATTTGATTCAAGAGTGAGGTCACACAAGTTAGTCCAAGTTACGAAGTCTTTCAGCCACCACATCATTGCTGGCAAGCATATTAGGCAGGGGTGTACACTGAGTTGAACCGAGTCGAGCTGCCCTCAGCTCGACCCAGCTCGGTCCTTGAGCCTGACTAGCCAGCTCTGCTCAATTCGGTCAGCAGCTCGGCCAGTTCGAGCCGAGTTTGAGCTAAAATCAAGGCTCTGCATTATTTTCACAGACACATGCAATGCACATTCAATTTCTCGCTGTATTTAAAACAACAGTGGTTGTTTACAAGTATTTCATCAAACATCTTATAAATAACATCACAATCAAGTAAAAATGGTATTTGTTTCATATACATACCTTCATTGCTACTAGCCAACACTTCGTTGAGTCATTTCATCAAACACTTGGTGAGCAACGTCAATATCAAAGTAACCGAGTCACTGAAATAGTTCGATCCGAGTTTGATTTGAGTTGGGGTTCGATCCGAGTCAAGTCGAGCTCAAGCAAGCTTGAACTCATTTCAAAATTTTTTCGAGCTCAAAAAATCAGCTTTACTCGGCTCGAACTCAGCTTCAAACCGAGTCGAATCAAGCTTCTTCGAGTTGAGTCGAGCGAGCTAACAGAGCTAACTCAGTTCTTGTACACCCCTAATATTAGGTCTAACCTGTATTCAGGTCTATCACTCATTTAGAGTCAAGTGGGTTGAATCTAGATCCAACTGTCAGTTGAGTTAGATTTGGAAACAGCCTCAGTTAAACTTGTCTTTCTTTGATACGAATCTTGATAAGATCTTTATAAGAACCTCTTCCATATTTTTAATTATTCCACTATTAAGGCCATTGATATCCATATGGTAAATAGTAAGGAAAAGGAAGGTCACCAAAAAAAGTAAAAGTACTCTATTGGGATATCCATCATAGGATCACACTGGTACCTTTTCTAAAATGGTTTTTAAAAAACTACCTCATTAACTTAAATACTATCATTTAACTGCCTTCTCTTATCTTTTTTAACAGCTAAGTTAGGTTGAAATCCACCCTTACTAGTAGGCGTGTCACCCCATTGTAGGCCTAGTCTCAAAAACTAGCCGCCCAGCCCATCTAAGATTCAAGTGGGCTACTTGATTGGAAATAGTGTACAAAGCAATGCTCACCCTCCAAATTCTTTCTCTTGGTATGGCTCACATGATTCACAAATGATCCTGGCTTTTAAGCCGTTGGAGTAAATTATGGTGCAACATATAATAGTTGGAGTAGATTTCATACCATCGTGCCTATAAAAATCAAGGGTGGACGCATCTCTCACAATTGTTTCCTTTGGTGTGGCCCACCTGAATAACATAACATCATCATTTTTTTTGTTTATAAGCCTAATGTGAGATTAGATATTTAATGGTTGGAGTAGGTCTTAAATTAACATCACGATGGGCACATCAAAGTAATAGCAGGGGTCCGGATTTTCAAGTCTAATTAATCAGGCCACCATATAAGGTCCACTTAGTGGATAACTTCCTACCTACATCCAATCCTCTTAATAAGTTGGCCCCCCATGATGTGCATGTGAAATTCAGTCCAACCATTAATGTATAATTCAACTTCATGACCGATGACAAAATATTAGGCTTACTTATAATTCAAATGGACCACACCAAAGAAAATAGTTTAAAGATAGAGATCATTCATCCTTAATTTTTACAAGGCCCATCGTGATTACTCCAACAATTATATACCATACCATAATTTAAAACTAGAACCTAAAAGTCAGGCTCATCTATGATTTATATAGGACATAGGAAGAGAAACAGTTTGGAGAGTGAGTATTAGCTTGTATATAATTTTCAATCATGTGGTCCACTTGAATCATGAATGGAGTTTATTTTTGGGGCCATGGCTTAAAATGAGGTGCGGCAAATGATAATAAGGGTGGATTTTACATAAGCATCACAGTGGGCCACCAACCATTTGTTCTCACAACTTACAGGGTTAAAAAAAGGAAAACGCAGGGCAGTGGAATTAAACTAATTAAATTAATAAGGTTACCTTTTGAAGGAAAAAAAAAAAAAAAAAAAGTAGCAGAATGTAAATTTATAATTAGGTAGTAATTTATAAAAGACCATTCTTTTTCCTTGTATTTGGACACGTGAGCATTAACAAGTCAAATCCATGACCCAAGTAAGTCTTCTTGTGGGATGGTAAGTTGGAGTCATTCATGACCTGGTTTGCAACAATACTTTAATCATTGATTTAGAGTCATAGTTCACTAATACAAGCCATTCATATAATGGGTATCATCTCATATTGATGACAATGAAAATAACACTCTCATATTGAAATATTTCAACCATTTGATCACTTAACTATTTTTCTTTTGAATATGGCCAGTCTCTCTGCTAACCGTGGTTTTGTGAGCCACCATCAGGATCTACTAATAAGATCTTTTGTATCTCATCCATCCACTATAATGCCCATCATATAAAGAGTGTGGATCATTGCAATATGACCTCAGATCCAACGACTACAATCCCACGGTAAGAAATAGCAATACATCAAGATGTATTGGAGCAACCTACCACCTCATGAAACACATTGAGAAAGCCACTCTTAGCATCTCCAGAGTCAAATGTAAAGAAATACAAAGGCAAGAAATATTCAAGATTTTCTCTCTATTAAAATAATATATATAAATTCAATTGTCAATATGGGATATTGATGGTTTCTTCGCCGCACAGATGCATCTGGACCACTCAAAAGGTGGGGCCTATCATAAGCATACCTTGGGCCAAGACTGAGTCAAGCCCAAGTAGCCAACTCATTAGGTGGCTGCATGTGTATTCGAACTTGGATTCTTGTTCAGAGCTTTCCAACTGGGTAATTTTGAAGGGCCCACTTGTTGAATGGATTGGATCTCATACATGTGTACTGTTGAGGATCCTCTGCTTTAATGCCTTCCATACGTGCATCCATTGAACCTCAATTACAGGAGTTTGTTTGGCTAATTCTCTCCATTGATTTTGTAATCAACATTTATGTATATTTACTGCATTATACAATCTATAACTATAAATACATATGAAAAGCTCTCACCACTAAAACGTGTGGTGGTTTTCAAACATTCTCATGGTATCAAAGCCATACCTGGATTAACATCCCATGATCCCCAATGGCCTCTGATTCCTCTCCCACCCTTCTTCCCTTCAACACCATGATCCACATGGTTACCATCAAGCTCTCCTCCTCCAAGTATATCCTATGGAAGAGCCAACTTCTTCCACTTCTCGAGAGCTAAGGTTTGCTTGGTCATGTGGATGGTACCCTTGTGCCGCCACCTCCATTCGACCCTCCCACCTCTCAAACGCCAAATGACAAACACCTGGCATGGAAAGCAACCTACCAGCACCTCCTTAGCCTTCTCCTCTCCTCCCTCACAGAGGAAGCAATGGCTGAAGCCGTCGGCCTCTCCACATCCCGCGAGGTCTGGACCGCCTTGGAGAATACCTTCAGCGGCGCCCGTGAAATTCGCCTCAAAGATGACCTCTAATTGATGAAGCGCGACACTTGTTCAGTCACTGCATACGCCCGTGCCTTCAAAGCCTTATGCGATTAGCTTCACGCAATCGGTCGCCCTGTTGATGGAACTGACAAAGTTCACTGGTTTCTTCACGGCCTAGGGCCCGATTTCTCTAGTTTCTCTACTGCCCAAATGGTACAAACACCCCTCCCCTGCTTCCCGGATCTTGTGTCCAAAGCTGAGAGTTTTGAACTTTTTCAAAAATCTCTAGAGACTCTGACGCCCTCAGATGCAGCGTTCACTGCTACCCAAACCTCTTCTCATCGCAGGGGTGGCTCCTCTCGCCACAGCCGTGGCCGCGCAAATGGCTCCAGCAGCGGGTCTTTCAGTCACGGACAGGGCCGTGCCAACACCACATGCGGTCGCCGTCCGCCACGCTGCCAGATTTGCCACTTGGAAGGTCACTATGCAGATCGGTGCAGGCAACGATATGATCGGCATGAACCCTCGGTGCAACTTGCAGAAGCTTTCACCTCTTCGTGCCCTCTGTCTGGAAATGAAGTCACAGACTGGTTCTTGGACACCAGGGCTTCAGCCCACATGACTCCAGCCCACTCAACTTTGGACCACTCCACCACCTACACGGGTAAGGATTGTGTGATTATAGGGAATGGTGCGTCCCTACCCATTATCCACACTGGTCAATTTTCACCTTCCCCAGATCTTTAATTGTTAGATGTTTTAGTTGTCCCTCATCTCACTAAAAATCTTTTGACCATTAGTAAATTAACGAATGATTTTTCTTTAACCGTTACATTTACTATTAATTTTTTCACTGTTCAAAATCGCCAAATGGGAAGAGTGGTGGCAACTGGTGAAATGGAGGCTTATATGTGCTAGAGCGCGGCAATTCTACTTTTATTTCTGTCCTTAAAAATAAATCTCTTACTACTTCGTATGATTTATGACATTCTCGCCTTGGCCACGTGCATTATTCTGTTATCTCTTTTTTAAATAAAAAAGGACAGCTTTCTCTTACCTCTTTATTACCATCTCCTACGTTATGTAATACATGCTAACTTGCGAAGAATCACCGTTTGCCTTATTGTCGTAATGAACATAAGTGGTCTAATGTGTTAGATCTTATTCATTGCGATATATGGGGCCCTTTGCCCGTAAAATCAAATCTGGGTTTTGCCTACTATGTTTTATTCGTTAATGATTATTCTCGTTTCACTTGGCTTTATCCATTGAAATTGAAATCTGACTTCTATGATACCTTTATTCAATTTTAAAATTTTGTGGAAAATCAACATTCTACTCGCATCAAAAATTTTTACAGTGACGGTGGTGCGGAGTTTACTAGCAACTGCTTTAAAGCTCACCTTCGTACCTCTGGCATTCATCATCAACTCTCTTGTCTACATACTCCCGCCCAAAACGATCGCGCTGAGAGAAAACACCATCATGTGACTAAGACCAGAATGGCCATGCTTTTCCATTCCCACACTTCTCCTCGCTTCTGGGTTGAAGCCTTTAGCACTGCCGCTTACATTATCAACCGTTTGCCCACACCACTTCTTAAAGGTAAGTCCCCCTTTGAGCTTCTATATGGTTTCTCTCCAAATTATGCAACTTTTCATCCTTTTGGTTGTCATGTTTATCCTTGTTTACGTGATTATATGCCTAACAAATTTTCCCCCCGTAGTATTCCTTGCATTTTTTTGGGTTACAGCTCCTCTTATAAAGGGTTCCGTTGTCTTGACCCCACCACCTTTAGGATATATAGCTCCCGACATGCTCAATTTGATGAGAATCACTTTCCCTTCCAAGATACCTCCCAGGCTCAACCCATATCCACCCTCCAATTTTCAACATTTCTAGAACCAGGTCTTGCCCATACAGAAATGCCCCCATCTTCTCCTACGCCACATTCCTGGCACATTGCTCAATCCAGTTCTAGCCCGTGTGTTATTTGTACTGATCCAGTGAATGAGTCTTTGTAGGCTAATGATTCTCTTGTAGGTCTATCTTGGCAGCACTCGGATCTTAACACAGCTTCTTTTGAGCCCACCACTAAGCTGCCTTCCACTGCTCTTGTTGCTGCTATTCCGTTAGGTTCTCATCCTATGCTCACACAAGCCAAAGATGGTATTTTCAAACCTCGTCACCCGGTGAATCTTGCTCTCTTAGGGTCCTCTGGTCTTCTCTCTGCTCTCCTTGCGTCCACTGAGCTTAAAGGTTTCAAATCTTCTACTAAGAATCCTGCTTGGCTAGCTGCCATGGATGAAGAAGTTCAAGCCCTGCAAAATAATCGTACCTAGATTTTGGTCCCTCGACCTGCCAACACCAACATTGTGGGTTCCAAATGGGTGTTTTGGACCAAATACTTGCCCGATGGATCTATCGAGCGTCTCAAAGCCCGCCTTGTTGCCAAGGGCTATACACAGGTACCTGGTCTTGACTACACTGACACTTTTAGCCCTCTCATTAAGGCTACCACTGTCCGTGTTTTACTCTCTCTTGCTGTGACCAATAAATGGCCTCTTCGCCAACTTGATGTCAAGAATGCGTTTCTCAATGGTCATCTTCCTGAACATGTCTATATGGAACAGCCTCCTGGGTACATTAACCCTTGCTTCCCTAATCATGTTTGTCAGTTGAAGAAAGCTCTTTATGGCCTAAAACAAGCCCCTCGTGCCTGGTTTCAGCGATTCAGCTTTCCTCATTCACCTTGGTTTTTATTGCAGTCGTGCAGACACATCACTCTTTATCTTTCACATGCGGTCAGACATTATTTATTTGCTTCTTTATGTTGACGACATCATTATTATTGGCAACAACTCCTCTCTTCTTAACAACTTTAATTGTAAGCTCAATTCTAAGTTCACTACTAAGGATTTGGGTTCTCTCAATTACTTTCTTGGTCTTTTTATCAGTCAGCTAAAACATGCGCAGGACATTCTCACGCGAACTCAGTTACTTGACAGCAAGCCTATTCACACCCCCATGGTTGTTTCCCAGCACCTGTCTTCTGATGGTCCTCTGTTTCGAATCCCACTCTTTACCGATCTCTTGTTAGTGCTCTCTAGTATTTGACTATCACGCGTCCCGATACTGCTCACACTATAAACTCTGTCAGTCAATTTCTACACTTTCCGACTGAAGACAACTTTCTTGCTGTCAAGCGCATTCTTCGCTATGTTAAGGGCACACTACATTTTGGCCTCACTTTTCATCCATTTGCTACTCCTGGTGCTTTAGTTGCTTACTCTGATGCTGACTGGGTAGGATGACCTGACACTCATCGCTCTACCTCTGGTTATTCTATTTACCTTGGTGACAATTTGGTTTCCTGGAGTGCCAAGAAGCAACCTACTGTTTCTCGCTCCAACAATGAGTCTAAGTATCGTGCCCTTGCTCTCACTGCCGCCAAAATTCTTTAGCTCACGCATCTCCTTCGTAACCTCAAAGTTTCTCTTCCGCAGCAACCTCTTCTATTATGTGACAACAAAAGTGACATTTTTTTTAGCTCTGACCTCGTTTCTTACAAGCGGGCAAAGCATGTTGAGTTAGACTACCACTTTCTTCGCGAACTTGTTGTCGCTGGCACACTTCGTACACAGTATGTGCCCTCTCACTTACAGGTTGCCGATATCTTCACCAAAAGTATGTCTAGGCCTCTCTTTCAATTTTTTCGATCCAAGTTCCGCATTTGTTCCAATCCTACGCTCAGCTTGCGGGGGGGTGTTGAGGATCCTCTGCTTTAATGCCCTCCATACGTGCATCCATTGACCCTCAATTACAAGAGTTTGTTTAGCTAATTCTCTCCATTGATTTTGTAATCAACATTTATGTATACTTATTACATTATACAATCTATAACTATATATATATATATGAAAAGCTCTCACCACTAAAACGTGTGGTGGTTTTCAAACATTCTCATGTACTATGTTTGTATAAGAGAGCTCATGCTAAAATTCCTATATATATCAGTCAATTGGCCTTTAGTTAAGCTCTGATTGGACTTCCTCCTTAAAAATACTTAGGAAAATTTTGCACTCATTTTTGGTACCCCAACGTGAGACAATCAAAGGCAACCACGTGACTACAACGGGCATGAAACTTATTCTTTGTCGTGTGCACTTCCTTCGACAATTATAAATGTGAAGGACAAACTCTTATGCTCACCTTTAGGAGAACGAATGAGCACATGCCACGTGGCTATGTTTACTGCACTCATTAATAAGGTAATTTTCCAAGAACGTTTATAAGAGACCCACCAAGAGAGTCGATCTATCACAAATCTGTCTATTATATTCTCAGTGAGGCCATCTCACAACCCTTCCAAAATAGGAAATCTCCCCATAAATGTTCAGAATGGTTAGCATTCTAAAAGATTTCGAAGATCCGAAGATCGAACCAATATCCAAGCGAACTCAGCCTAGGTTAGGAGAAATAGACACATCAGCCTGGTTGGGTCCAAAGTCGCACCCCTATCAGAGAAGGGATAATGCGAAGGGAGTCCAAAAGAGAATATGATCTGACCGATAATGAATAGGTATTGGACAAATCCGGGCCACTCATCAAGAAGATTGGAGGAGACAGAGGGATCAACGAAACACCCTACGGAGTGATCCGATCTCATGGTCGTAGTCCCATTAGAGTTAAAAGAATGGAAAATCTATACACGATGGATCTAACCCATCTTCGATAATAAATCAGTATCATATGTCAAATCTCACTCCTACAATCATGAACATAGTGATCTAGATTAGACCACTCGAGTGAGTGGTCGTGATGGATCTAAGGGTCGGGATACTCCCTCAACTAACAAGGATCTTATAGGGGAGCATCTATGTATTGAATAGTAGTGAAAATCTAAGATCCAACAGCATCAAACTTTTTCAAAGACCTCCTGATTATGATATTACAAATTTATTAAGGAGATTTTCTTATCCGAAAATCCCATGATATGAGCATGAAGGATCCAGGATTATCAAGGGTTCCACCGCCTCGACAATCTATAAAATGAGCAATTGAATAAGAGCAAGAGGCCCTATACCAAACACATCAACCGATCTTTTAAATTATCTTTCATTTATTTTTTTTCTTAGCATAGCCTAGCCTAACATAGTTATAACACCCCGAATTTTTGCTGTTTAGGATTTGTCAAAAAAATCCTTTAAATTTTTTTTAATAACTAGCCACGTCACCACTCACGGACCATTGACGCTCGAAGTGAGCTTACATGCGGCTGGTACCAATAAAGAACCGTATAAATAAGATTGATCAACCGTAGAAAACCAATGAATCCAACTGATCACTTAAACATCAAGTTTATCCCCATGATATGTTCACATAGGGCCCAAATCTAACTGACCTACCACTGATTAATCAAGACAATCATAACTAAATTAAAAGATCTACCCGAAGCCGAGTTAAATAAGGCCCGGATCTTGACTAATGGACCAAATCAACCCAGTTACTATTTTATCCTAAAATCGACGGTTTAGAGTAATCATGACTAAATCTCCACTTTTACTAATTTTGAATAGGGCATATGGTGAACTTAGTTAATCCATACCTCAACAACTGCGGCCAAGAAATCCCCCTACCCAATTTATTTCAGAAATGCCCCGATTACCTGAACAAGCTCTAGACTACTCGTTAATGAGCCACTAATTCTAAAATTGTAAAGTAATGTCCATCTCACTGGGCTTATGGTCCGTCGCGAACGACAAACTCAGGCAACGCCCAAAAATAGACGATTCACACTGTCAAGTTAGCACTTGTAAAGTGCAACTCGCCCCTACCACTTAGGACAATAAATTAGGACATTTCAACCGTCGGATTCCACCTAAATTTGTACCATAAGTTGACGATATTTCTCTATACTCGTCCGTAAAAATCTGACCACTGATCAAGGATCGGTGACCATTGATTGCAAACCGGGCCATTCCGGCAAAACCCCACATTCATTTGCCATCAAACTTTACCCAGCCTTTCATCAGGCCATAGGGCACCTATTCCATGAATCAGATGGGCCAGCGGCCCATCAGGGCAGCCCCAACAGCCAGATTTGGGTCCCACGGGGCCATTGGAGACATTTCTTGAAACCTGGGGTCAATAAACATAATTTTTGGGTATTTATAAGCCCCCTCTCCCTCATTTGCTGAGATTTCAGCAGCTGAAATTCTGAGAGAGAGAGAGAGAGAGTGAGTGAGTGAGTGAGTGAGTGAGAAAGGAGGGTGAAGGATTGCACCTTGGTGCTTGAAGATCACAACTCCCTGCACCCATCACCCTTACAACTCCAGAAATTTCGATCCTACCACCGTAGAAACGAGTTACACCTGATCTAAGGTAAGAATCGGACATCAACCCATTTTTTCTTAATGATTAACCACATGCATGCATCTTACCGCCATTTTCTTGTAACGCAGGGCAATGACACGTCGAGTTTGCGGACCTGGTGACGTTGGGACGCTTGCAAAGGCTTTCGGTCGACAATAGGTGCAGACCATTACCTTCAGGTGACCGATTATCGCGCTTAGCGTAGGTTTAATGAATGTGATTGGTGATTGTTAGTGCATGTGGCTGAATTTCCATTTAGGTTGCATAAATGGGAAATTAGGCTAGAATTGTTAAAATTATGGGAAAGAGTTTGGCCCTAATACCCCAAATATGCGACTTGTGCATTTGCATGCTCATGTAGGGTACATTTATTTAAAATTTTCCAAATTGCTGCTAGTTGATTGTCGATTCCCTGATTTGGTGTTAACTATGCTTAAAATGATAACATGGATTGCTGTAATTTAGTAATTAGCGATTGATTTCCTAATTATATGATTAATTACACTTGGGTGGAGGCATGAAATGTTGTAATTTGGTTGATTGGTTGAGTTACTTACCTTAAAATTCAGTATATGGCTGAACTGTGTGCTTCATATTGATCTATGGAAGATAAACTTCAGTGTATTGTTATATGACTGCCCATGCAAGATATAGGCTAGATTATGATATGTATAATCTGTAAATTTGGGTGGAGCTTGCATGTTGTTGTCCATCTTGTTACAATTGTTGGAATATGTTGAACATGATCCTCGTAGTTTGGTGAAGATTGGTATATTGTTATCCATATACTTAGAATGCTAGATTTTGTTGTCATTTGTGAAATTATTCCTGAATTTGTTAAATTTATATTATCCATCGGTGAACTTGTCCTCTCATGGTTTGGCCGATAACTAGAATTATTTGAGAATCGCATCATTGGATCAGCCCATGGGTAAATCTGGCCCGACTAGTTAAGCTGTAAATTGTCTCAGGCCATTCAGTTTATAGCTCAACTTGTGGAGGCATATTGACTCTTAGGTCGACCATCCTTATACGATGACCATGTTTGATCACGTGTAACAACCTGAATCTTCAGGACCCGAGTATATGACCTGTGTCCCAAAAACCCGAGTGTTAACCTTAAAGGATAGTCAGATATAATATTTTTCTTTTATCAGAGTAAGCAAATGAGCGTAGTGTGGACAATTCGACCTAAAAGAAAATTTCATTATCATTCAAACATACAAGAAGCTGCTCATAATGACTTATACAAACCAATGTCTCCGAAACAAGTACAAGATTTACAAGAATTGAATACATGAAGAATAACAGAAAACATATAAATATAAGCCGCTAGGTCACGCAGCTCCTCCAAGAAAAATATGGCCATGCATCCTTGGTGATAGTACCCTGCTCCTCATCAAGTCTGATCATGCGTATCACCTAAGCCACCTGTACTACCTGTACGGTTGTATATTTGATGGATGAGTGGCCAACTCAGTGTGAATTCCCCTCAAGATTACACACCGCAGCATTAGGTAAGAAATAGTATAAAACATCCAGACAACCAAAACAGAGTAAATGCAGTCTTATTAGATACATGGATGCGTGAATGCAATCATCGCCCCGGGGATGCTCATCCATGTGGACAGTGGGCCGTCACCCATGCAATCATCGAACCTGGGAAAATCATCCAGTCGGAACAATCGATAGTCAGTGGTCTGGGAGCTAGCGAAACGATACCCCAGTGGTCCTTAGGGCACGTGCTACAACATCGAGAATTAGCCACCCGTCATCGTTAATATGCTATGGATGCATGATTAGCCAAACCGTTATTATTCCAATTACAACCAGCCAGTTTAATAAGCTCAAAGGTCACTACGGGGAGCTCAGAGCCCAGCGTAGGCCGACAGCTCAGGCATAGTGTCTCATTCCACCATCCCTGGCTCATGAGGCTACCACCTTAGGATGTTTAATAGATCCCAATCGACTTGTGGCCAATCATATTCAGTATATGGGGCTTACCATCGCATGGTTGCATAAAATAAAATATCGAACCCATATAAGGAAAATACTAGAACAAAGCTACATAAGGCGATATCAAACAAGCCACATAGGGCAATTATTAAAATAGGCCACGTAGGGCGAGTATCAAAACCATGCGATAAAAGACCATCCTTAAAAACCATTGGTCACAACCACCCTGGATGGTAGGCCCACATCAATGATCCATGTAAACCACCACTCAATAACCACCAAGTCAAAGGTCCATTACGATCACAACTAGTCAAGTTACATCCCAAGTATGGGTGTACATTCATACGTGGGAATTTCCCACTAATGTACCAGTTTAAGTTCCATAAGCAATCCATAAAAAGAAATCCACAAGCATGAACCAGTTTATTTCTATTTTATACAGGATAATTATAAAGCATGTAATACAACAATTCAATTTCCACCAACTAACACATGTGATTTCAAGAGAGATATCAATTATGAATTTAAATAAAAACTATAACTTAAGCTAATAAGAAGATGGAAAGCTTAAGGGGAAGAATCATTACCTTATTTGTGGAATCTCCTACCTGTGTCACTAAGTGCTTGCGCCCTTAAGATCGTATCCTACCATAATTCATGAACTTGCACAATTAGATCCAAGTGTTACACATTACCTAGGTTCAAGATCATCGCCTAGAGTTTAAATCGTTTATCTTAGGGCTTTAATGTAGAATTTAGGGTTTTCAACCTAAGGTTTAGCCTTAAACTCAGATTTTAGGATTTTAATCCTAAATTAATAATAATATTATTATCATTATTATTGTACAATGGATTGAGTAATATTCCTATTATGACTAATAATCCATTAAGTAGTATAAGTAATGATACTAAAATCTTTCCTAACAATAATAAGACAAGGACTAATATTAGTGATTATATCATAAGAATTGTACTAATCCTATAATGAAACTGATGATATTTCCTAATGATAATAATATTAGTTATCATAAATTAATTTAGTTATGATTTATCACTAAGGATAGTTTTTAAGAGAGTTAAATAAAGTATTTCTATTTGATAATTATAGCTTTGTTTACAAGAACTGGTTCCTACATAAATAATATACTAATGTCTAATCATATATAATATTAGAAATACCCCTAATAAGAGTGGTACAATGATATTAACGTATTGAAACAAGTCTAGTTTAGGAAAAAGAGACGTCAACTCACCTACGTCGATTCGGTAGCTCGACTCAACTTCAACAAGGCCTGAACTAGGCCCAAGCACGTCCCGGCCCAGCTTGACTCGGTCCCAACCGAGTTGACTCGGCAGCAATCAAACTCGACTCGGATGACTTGGTGGCGAGTTAGCCCGCAACTCAAGCTGAACTCTCTCATCCTCTCTCTTCTTTCCTCTTCTTCCTCTCTTCTCTCACAGACTCTCTTTTATACTATTTCCCTTGGATGAATGGACCCAACCAGGCCAGTATGGCCTGACCCAGTGAATCGGGCGAGTCGCGCCAGCGACCTAGTCGGGTTGCTGCTGCACACACCCACGCTCCCTCCTTTCCTCTTCATTTCTTGCCTACTCCTCATGCTTTTCTTCTTCTTTCTTCTCTCTATATGCTGTTAGAAGCATCCAACAAGGCCAACGAGTTCAAGCAGACTCGGCCCAATTTTTACAGCTGCTCAGTTTGGTTCGAGCCAGAGCAGCAATCGCACCAACTCCCTCTCTCGTCATTCTCTCTCGTCTCCTTCTCTCTCTCTTTCTCCCTCTCCTCCCTCTCTTTTCTCTCATTTTCTTCTCCACTCAAACCCCTACACCAGCAGGGTTGTAGGACCGAGCCCGACCAGCAGGGAGCACCAGCGACGCTATTAGCGTGGTGCAACAGCTGCAGCCTCATCTCTCTCCCACATTCTTTTTTTTTCTTTCTTTCTTTCTTCTTCTATTTTCTTTCTCTCTTCTTCCTTCATGCTTCTCCTTTCTCTCTTTATCTGGACTAAGACAGCTCAAACGGTTGCACCAAACGTGCTAGTCACGGTGGGGAAGACGACCGCTGATAATGGCAGATTGGAAATGACAGCTTCTTCCCCCAATCCGGTCCTTTCAGAAGACTCGTATGGGTCCTAAGAAGCTTGTGGAAGGGTTCTTTCGAAGCTTGGGAGAGACTTTGGTGGTGGGTTTGGAAGGAGAAGGGAACGGTCGGTTTCCGCTCAAGCTGCAGTAAGAGGTGGAGAGCAGCTGCGGCTACACGACCCTCCTTATTTATGGAAAATCCCTAGCTCTCTAGGGCCGATGGATGAGAACTAGATGACCCGGATTGAATACAGCCATCCGGTTTTCTAAAACAGTGGGAAAGATAGGTGTCAGTTTTGTATAGAAAACCCTAGCACACGAGCAACAGACGGACGGTTGGGATCTGTCTCAGTGAAGGGTTGGGATTGGAGGATGCCTCCCACTGCGTGGATGGCCGAGCTGGCGCACGGACGACAGTTTCTATTTATGGAAAGTTTGTGCTTTTAGGCGTTGTTGTGCCAGCATTTGTGTACGCATATGGTCACATGAACGAGGATGGAGGGTATGGTTTTGGTTAGAGTTGTGTTGTACACAAGATGGACAGATCAGATCTCCAACCTGATCTGATATGGTGGGCCCCAACACATCCCAAATGGACGTGGTTCGTCGGCTGGCGTAAACTGGAGAGAGAGAAATCTCTCTTTTTTTTGGAAATGGCGGGTTGGCGCCAGCTGACCGAGCCACCACGGTCCAGTGCATAGTGAGTGCACGCACCTCGCGTGCACACTCATCAAAGGTGGGTCCCACAAAAATGGTGTTTCCAAATCCACACCGTTCATTCTTCTGGGAAGCTCATACATAGGTTCTTGGCCGTTGATTGGGCTGATCTAATGTTTAGGTGGGGCCCATAACTTGATTTAGGTCATGGTGGTGGGTTTCTCGTTAATCTAGTGGTCGGACGATTCCGAAGTTGGACGTCAACGGTTAAAAACTCCTAATGGGCCACATGAAAGACTTTCGTCATATATTACTAACTGATACCAATATTAATATAATTTATTATTATCATTATTATTATTATGTATATCACTTGTAATTACAGTATTTAAAACCTCACACATATATATAAATATAATTTTAATGTTAACATATCATTAATTACATGCTGTTGTTCACACATTCATTCACATACCTGATTCATAATACACAATATCATATTTAATTAAAATTATATTAGTATTCAATAATATTGCTAAATAATATACAATTCCATCTAATTACCTAATGACTTTTGTATACATACGTATATAAAAACAATATTCAATGCTACATTATTATTTAGAATTTGGTTTCATGTTCAGAAATTATTTTTCATTATAATTATTTAATATAATATTATTTCATAATGTCTTATATACATTAAACACATATGCATCATTTTAACATGAAATTTTAAGTCTTTACAAAGTATATTCATTTCCTAATGTATATATTTAGGTTGCATTATCTATATATTTTTATATTAAATTAATCTACATGGTAACACCCGAGTACTGGGAAGTACAGGGTGTTACATCACGCTTGTATGAACCCGAAGTACCCTGAAACCTTTGCACCCACTATTAATTATAATTTACGGCCTACAAGACTCATAAGCCGGGGATGGTGGTATGGGACATTATACCCATGTTATCGGCCTATGCTGGGGTGACGAGTCTCCCCGTAGTGTCCAGTGAGCACTCAGACTTGTGAGCTGGGGACGGTGGTATGGGACACCATACCCGTGCTGTCAGCCTATGCTGGGGTGATGACCTCCACACAGTGACCACGAGTAGGACATTTAAGTCTAAATTATTTTCATCTGTGATTATACTCCTTTTCAGGATTAAGGACCTCATATAGGGCTAAGGGTCGCGAGAGTCATATGACCATGGCCCCTGAGCCGCGCGATCAGGTTAGGGTAATAACTTCACTAAGGGTATTCCGGTTTTTCCAACCTGCTGGATGAATGAACTTAATTAACCAACCAGGCTAACATATTTCACGACATTACATTATTATTGTGGTGATTATGCAATCGAGGTTGCAATGGAGGAAGTGTTGGTCATTGCGAACGTGAGATGTCATCGCTTGAAGGAGTATTGGTGGTGAGGGGCATGCATCATATCATAACTATGCATTTGCATTAACAATAGTATCTAGGATTCTATGTTGTTTGTTGTTCATTAAATGTATTCTATGCATGATAATTTGTGTGGCCTATTGTTAATAGTACCATTGAGTTAGCTACTCACTCTGACTCTGAGACGGTGTTCTAAAATACCAACCAAAATTTGATATAGATGCAGGTACCCTGGAGCGGGATGCGCTGGACGATGTTGGTACCGACGACGATGAGGAGCGGACGCACCCCCAGACTTCGGCGGTTTCTTCTAGTTTATGGTTGGATGGTCGCGGGACATGGGCCAGGGCCCTAGTCATTTAGAGATATCTATCTGGGTGGGTCTAGTTCCCGATGGAATTTTCTTGGTACTGTATTTTGGATATCTTATATGTTTAACAGCCCGTATTTACATTTTATGATATTCTCATGCTTATGATTTGTTAAACCTATCATTGCTTATAAATAAACCGAAATGCATTGGAATCTAGAGCCCATTAGAGCATACGTGGCACTCAGGAATTCGAAAGCTGAGTTCCTACTCGACCCCTGAATTTTGGGGCGTTACAATAGCTTTACATAGCTAATGTCTAATGGTTACTACAACAGTACCTTAGAAGTGTAAGTAATCTTTCCGCAACCTTAAATTGTAGAAATGTGATCATCTAAGTTCCGATTTAAGTTATCATACTAGCCATGATCATCTATTTCAATAGACATATTAGATATTTATCATTTCTTTTTTTATTTATTAATTTGGTTGTCTCATAACTTGTCAATTATAATGATTATTATTTTAAAATATTAATGAAATTGGCAATATTTTACATTCTTTAATTTGTATATATATTCTTATTCTTTTGAAAAATATATTGAACTTAAAGTGTTGACGAATCAATAAATTTTGAAGTTTATAAATTCAAATTATTGTCACAAAATAAAAAGAACCATTCAGAAGGGCTAACTCATATCCTTTCACAAATCACATGATCACGAACACTTGTATATTAAAAAGAGAAATTGGAAAAAAGTACATCAAGATAGTTGGAAAGACAAACTGGGAGCACCAAGAGGCAATCAAGACCGTTAGACATGCGGACCCAGTGACCATGATTGAGATCACATGGTGCAAGGTAAGTACTTGCTCTCGAGATTCTATTTGTCTATATAGAGAGAGAGAGAGAGGAATAGAACAGAAGATAAAAGGTGTGATCACGAGAGGGAAGTTATTTAATACTCTGATAGAATATACCACCTGATACACGTGCAATTTAGAGCTTGTAAGAGTGATATATTTGCCGATGCAAATTGAAGATGGACGTTTAATCATTTCAAACCATAAGATACTTTTCATTGAACCATCCTTAAAGATTTTCCAATCGGATATAAAATGTTTTGAACTATGTCCATTGAATCATCGGTAACGGTTTGAATGGTTTAGTTGGAATTACTTATATGACAAGTGTACAATTTCCTTATGCCTGTGTATCAACTAACATGCTTTGCCGAAGTATGAATGGATTTCTCTACGATGGGGCCCACCTTGGTGTGTTTGTTGCATATCCGTGCCTGTCCATCCATTCTTTCAGCTCGTTTTTGAGGCATGAACCAAAAATGGATCAGATCCAATTCTCAGGTAGAAGACACCACAGGAAACGGTGGTGATTGAACCCCACCGTTAAAAACTTCATAGGCCCCACTGTAATGTTTATTTTCCATCCAACCTGTTGATAAGGACACAGAGGCCTAGATGAACGGAAAATACAAATATTCAGCTTGATACAAAACCTTTTTAATGGTGGGCATTCAACCATCACTTTTTTCAATGGTGTGGTCCACCTAAGATTTTGATCAGATTCGTTTTTGGGCCCATTCTTTAAAATGATCTGGTTAAAAAATGAACGGCATGGATATAAATCAAATACGCCGACAGTCACGGACTGACAGAAGTCGGTGTTTCCTGGCCTCATCCCAATCTGCTTTGAGGACACTAAAGTAGGTGGATCCCTGTCTGAGGAGCCCACCATAATGTATATGTTTTATATCCACGCTGTCCATACTTTTTCCAGATCATTTTAGAATAACAGGTCAAAACAGAAGCAGATCCAAATCTCAAGTGGACCACACCACAGGAAACAGTGGCGATTGACCATTGAAAACTTTTTGGGGTCCACAAAAGTTTTGGATGAAGCTGATATTTGTGTTGTCCTTTCATCCAGGTCCTTGTGATCTTATCAACGGGTTGGATGGAAAATAAACATTCCTGTGATGTTAAAGATGTTTTTAATGGTGGATGTTCAATCATCCCTGTTTCCTGTGGTGTGGTCCACTTAAGTTTTGGATCTGCTGAATTTTTTGTAGCGTGATATAAAATGATCTGGTGAAACGGATGGACAGCGTGGATATAAGACACATATATCAAGATGGCACCACAGTCAGGTATCCACCAATCTCAGTGCACCCCTGATCCACCGAAGCCGCGTCCAAAAAACTAGGCAAGTTTGGCGAAAAGCTCGGATTCACCTTTTTAAAGATTGATAAATGTGCCTTAAACTCACTTCACACGTGGAAGCAACTCATACGTGTGTGAGATCAGATCCGCCCATCCTCAGGTGATCCCACAACGTAGACTCCTCCGTATCCAAACATCAGGCCTGTGTAATCATCAGGTGGGCTACATCTGAATACATGTTTGGCCCACCTAATTATCTGAAAAATGATCCACTAGTCTTCTCTCAAAGCATCATAAGTTGTAATTCTCATGGATGCATCAGTTCACTTGGACGGTGAGGTCCATAGATCTGAACCGTCCATTAAATACAGAACACATTTCATGATCTGCAAAAGGATCAAGCGATCCACCCATCCTTGATTTGGCCTTCTTTCTATAGCCATTCTTTTTTGAACGGCGGATGGGATGGTTAAGATTGCCTAACAAAAGTGATTCTTTGGAATCCAATCCATGATGGCCCCTAAAAAATAGATGGATCAGATTGTCGATTGGACCTTTTTTTTTGTAAATGATCTTGATCGTCCATACTAAAGACTGTTGATAATGGTTAATATTTGTTAGATAAGACTGATGTCTGGATGGTGTCCCATGAAATGTCCATTGAACCTAATGAACGGTCTTGATCAATGGATTGGATGGTCCAAATGTCCCAATGCAACTGGAGCATTTCACACACGTGCATGGATTCTACACATCGTGGACAGCCTATTTAGTGGGTTTGATTTCACACACGTGCGACACGAGTGAGACAAGTCAAAAGTGATGTTAGTCCCCCATTTTTTAACTTGTGGAGTCCCAACCAGCGCACATGATGACACATGGCGCAGATGAATTTGATCCAAACCGTCCAAATGCTATATGGCCCGAGGTAGACGGAACAGTACCCGGAAACCACCTGAACACAACCATCCTAACCAATGTTCGGAATTCAAACATCCGTATGGTTTCTTTTTGCAGTTTGAATGGTCATAAATTCCGAAACAAATGTATGGTACGGAAAATAATACGATGTGTCTTGAAAACATTCCTCCCCTGATAATTTGAATGATATTTCACATCATCCGTCCAAAGCAGTATTTTGAAACCTTCGTGATGTAGAGGGGTCAGTGACACTTTCATGTCCAAGATATACTAGAAAAGGATTTTGGGTAAGGAAAGCTAGTTTAATTATCCAACCTTGCTATGCCAAGTTGCCAATCCTTTTTAATTTCATTCTCACCATTTATAGTAAGGTAGGGTTCGATTATAATTCTTGATCCTTATATCTTTAGGAGTCGTGCCCAACATAAAAAGAACTTGGAATAGTTAGGAGAATAACATGTTAACACTTATTACTTTTGGCTAAAAACCATGAAGTTTAGTAGGAATCATGATTGTTTATAAATAATAAATTTACTATCTATAAAATGTCACAAATTTTAAGGACTTTGAGGTAAATTCATTTCAATTTATTTTTAAATTTATTAGAATTATTTCTATTTTTCCATTCCAAGAATCTCTGTTAGGAGTCCAAGGAGATCCATTGATTCAGAGTAATAATCCCTGAGGAAGATGGTGATTGACCTCATCACATCCATCCATGCGTTAGATCTCGACCCTCCAAATGATGTCCATCACACAGACAGTAAAAATAAAATGTGTGGCTGTCCAAGTTTGACAAGCGGAAATCAGATGGCTAATAGTTAGATTATTATGAATTTCTGGCTATGATCCATTGGCAATGGGACACATGATTTGAACGGCCTGGATTTCCGTAAAGCCATGCCACATGTATGGTAGATGAGAAACCACAACTTGTGTCCTCTCTCTCTCTCTCTCTCTCTCTCTCTCTCATGTGGAACGTTCAAAACAAAATGGGACACACGAATTCCCGATAGCTACAAAGCAGAACTGAAACAGGAGATAGAAGCCGTCCATATCACAAAGATATAAGTAGGCCGGCTTTGCGGGACCCACACTACGTACAGCGTAGGTTCGCTTATACATACACGTACCTACATAATATCATAACTACATGTGCATATATATACATGCATAGATACGTCAAAGACGCTACCGTGCATGTGCACATTCTACATAGAAACAGATACATGTACTACTTAAGGACTTAACGGCTCAGATCTACCCTTTCATCTTTCTGGGCGGCGGTGGAGGGCACGGAAACTTTTGATGGCCTTTGGGTGGCTTAGCCTTAGGTGGAATTTTAGACTGAGTTGGTGGAGGAATGGGTGGAGAAGATGGAGTCGGTGACGAAGTGGGCCCCGTTGAATCTGGATCCCATGATGGTGGCTCCGCTGAGCTTGGTCCGGTCAGTTGCGAAGTGGGAACTAACGATTGATAGGGTGGCGAAGCAGGAGCTGGCGGTTGGTTGGGTGGCGAAACGGGAGCCGTCGGTTGATCGGGTGGTGAAGCAGGAGCTGGCGGTTGTTTGGGTGGTGAAGCCGGAGCTGGCGGTTGGTTGGGTGGCGAAACGGGAGCCGTCGGTTGATTGGGTGGTGAAGCAGGAGCTGGCGGTTGTTTGGGTGGTGAAGCCGGAGCTGGCGGTTGGTTGGGTGGCGAAACGGGAGCCGTCGGTTGATTGGGTGGTGAAGCAGGAGCTGGCGGTTGTTTGGGTGGTGAAGCCGGAGCTGGTGGTTGGTTGGGTGGCGAAACGGGAGCTGTGGTTGATTGGGTGGCGAAGCAGGAGCTGGTGGTTGGTTGGGTGGTGAAGCCGGAGCTGGTGGTTGGTTGGGTGGCGAAGCCGGAGCCGGCGGTTGATTGGGTGGTGAAGCAGGAGCTGGCGGTTGGTTGGGTGTGGCCGAAGCTGGCGGTTGGTTGGGTGGCGAAGCCGGCGGTTGTTTGGGTGGTGAAGCAGGAGCTGGCGGTCGGCTGGGTGGCGAAGCAGGAGCTGGCGGTTGACTGGGTGGTGAAGCGGGAGCCGGCGGTTGTTTGGGTGGTGAAGCAGGAGCTGGCGGTTGACTGGGTGGCGAAGCAGGAGCTGGCGGTCGTTTGGGTGGTGAAGCAGGAGCCGGCGGTCGACTGGGTGGGAATGTGGGTCCCTTGTGTGGGGAGAGTGGTTTATGATATGGCTTGCATTTTGTACATAGTTGTGGATGGATTTCTAGTGCAAGGGTAGAAGAGAAGAGGGTTGAAAGCAAGAGCATGAGAGAAAAGAAAGTACAGGCCATTGCTTGTTTGTTTTTGGGTATGCAAATGCTGCATGGAAGGGTTGTATGTTTATATAGAGAGGAGAAGGGTTTAAGTGCACTCGGTTGTACACAAGTTAAAGGTCTACCTAATGAATAAATTTCGTACTTTTAATAGTGCATGTGACATCCAATCCTTCCAGTAAAGATGCTGAATTTTGATAGTACACGCACTTAATAGGCCGGAAGTTATCTACTAGGTGAACAGTAACTAGTTGTTTAACCGGGTGGATATATATATGTGTGTGTGTGCGCGCAGGGAAAAGGTACTATGCGCTCGACCTCACCATAAACTCCCGTGAGGTTGAGCTGTGTAGGCCCCACCATGATGCTTTTCGACCATCAACAGTGTGCATTTGATGGGTCCCCTTTAAATTATGGGATGTCCCAAAAATCAGCCATATACGGAACTTGGGCCATACCATCTTAAATTATGTGAAGACACCATTAAAACATATAAAAGCACTTGGTGGGGCCCACCTGAGTTTTGCATGCGCCTGAAACTTGGTCTGAACCCTCATTCAAGTGGGACACACATAATGGATGGCTGGATTTGCAAACCACATCTCGGTGGGCCCTCAAAAATGGTTATAAATGTTTTAATGGTGCACGGCCCCTCCCCACTTCTGGATGTGGTGTGGCCCAAACAAGTCACGGATTGACTTGCTTTTTGAGACCTAGGTCCACGATGGAATGGTGCATCTGACTGATGGGGTAGATGTTCGAAACGCATCACAGTGGGGCCCACACACATCATGGTGGGGCCCAGGCAGCTCAACCTCATGGGACAAACTCGTGAGGTTGAGCGCATAGTGTGTGTGTATATATATATATATATATATATATATATATATATATATATATATATATATATATATATATAGGAAAAGGTACAATGCGCTCGAGCTGACTATAAGCTCCCGTGAGTTTGAGTTGTGTAGGCTCCATCGTGATGGGTGTCGACCATCAACACCATGCATTTGATGGGTCCCCTTTAAATTATGGGATATATCAAAAATTAGCCGTATACGGAACTCAGGTGGGGCATACCATCTAAAATCATGTGAAGACATATCAAAAACATATAAAAGCACTTGGTGGGGCCCACCTGAGTTTTGAATGCTGCTGAAACTTGGTCTGAACCCTCATCGAAGTGGGACACACATAATGGATGGGCTGGATTTTCAAACCACATCTCGGTAGGCCCCAAAAATGATTATGAATGTTTTAATGGTGCACGGCCCCTTTCCACTTCTGTAGGTGGTGTGGCCCACACAAGTCACGGATTGACTTGATTTTTGAATCCTAGGCCCACAATGGAATGGTGCATCTGACTGATGGGGTAAATGTTCGAGACGCATCACAGTGGGGCCCACACAGCTCGACCTCATGAGGCGTTAAAATGAGCTCCAGCTTATTGTACCTTTTCCCTATATATATACACACACACTCACACACACACACACAAAAATAGCCGTTGATAAATAGGAAAATATAAGTGTGGTCCACTCAATGAATGAACATGATGGTAGGAAAATATAAGTGCGGTCCACTCTATGAATGAACATGGCTATTAGACGGGTTTGATGGTACACACAGCTAATAGGTTGGAAGTTAATCGTTAGGTATAAGTTGTGGTCCAATTGAGCTGATTGGTCTTTCTCAATAGAGAAAATGAGGAGGCAAGGGGAGTTATAAATAAAAAGATGTCTAGCCATTGATAAATAGAAATTAAAATATAAGTGTGGTTCACTCAATGAATGAATACAGCTGCATTCTGCCTAAGCTATTAGATGAGTTTGATGGTCCACCAACTTAATATGTTGAAAGCTATCGGTTGGAGACTATAATTTGTGATTCAACGGTGTGGATTGGGAGAGAGAAGAGGCAAGGGGAGTTACCATGCCTCTTCACATGCGCAATAATGTAACATGTGTGAGAGATCTACACAATTTACTAGTTGACACTTATCATACCACACATTAACTGGGATGCAACTTTCATGTTTATATTTTAGAAATTTCTTGTAATCCTAAGCTGTATAGAGCCAACTCATGTTAAAGTATAATTTAAAAAAAACAAATAAGATTATAACTTAAGGAGGCTGCATCACAAGAAAGAGTGATGATTAAAAAAATGTTATTGATGATCTGGGGCTATAAAAATAGGCCACATCACAACAAAAGAGTAGTGATTGAACAGCCAATATTCAATTGGGCCATAAAAGTTTATGTTCCCTTAATGGCCAAGCAGGAATCACCTTATAAGTAAATTAATTGGAAAATTAACATCACAATGGGCTTAAGAAAGTTTCAATGATAGATATTAAAATGAACTTAAGGTAGAATTGATTGTGGGAAAGAGAATATGTGTGTGTGTATGGGGGGGTAGGGCTTAAAAATCAAGTCAATCTGTGACCCATCTGTGACCTGTGTGGGCCACACCACATACAAAAGTTGAGAGGGGTGTGGGCCACACCACATACAAAAGTTGAGAGGGGTTACTCTCCATTAAAACATTCATAATCATTTGTTAGGCCCATTGAGATGTGATTCATAAATCCAGCCCATCCATTATGTGCGTCCCACTTGGATGAGGGGTCAGACCAAATTTCAAACGCATCCAAATTTCAAGTGAGCCCAACCAAGTGCTTTTATATGTTTTAGGGATGTCTTTACATAATTTTAGATGGTATGGCCCACCTGAGTTCTGTATACGGTTGATTTTTAGGATATCTCATAATTTAAAGGGGACCCATCAAATGCACGGTGTTGATGTTCGACATACATCATGGTGGGGCCCAAATAGCTCAACCTCATGGGAAGTTCCCATGACCTCGGCCGCATAAAAACTCTATATGTGTGTGTGTGTGTGTGTGTGTGTGTGAGTGAGTAATGCTCACATACAACTAGTTGGACAATTTAAATTGGTAATGCTCACACACAACTATTTAGACAATTTAAATTGGTCCAATTAGTTTTGCATTAAATATCACAAATTTCTATTTCAATTCAATGGAATACACCGAGTGAAGATGTATAATCTCAAGTATTACATAAGTGTGATGGAAATTGTGTGTTAAAGATCCAGTTCGTTCATCAAATAGAGTTCATTAATTAAATTTTGTCTATTAAAAATTAGTAAATGATTCTCGTATCTGCAGCCATACATTTAAGCTAAATATGGACCATTGGAATGGATTTCTAATGGCCTAAATGTTTCTAGAAAAATATAACATTTTTTATCACAATAATAATAATAATAATAATAAACTGTATTCTCTTGCTTACAATAGACTTTACCTAATTAACATATCAATTTTTTCTTACATATGTGGCACTTCATCCAAACACATCACATGCGTACAATTTTTTAATCATCCCATTTTCTTTGGAAAGAATCATCTTCCTCTTTTCTTCCTCTCTATTAAATGCTTCTCTCTTGTTTAATTTTCTCTCTCCCCCACAGCAAAAATGAAAATTAATGAATAGACTCTTCAACTTAGAGAGGGCTTTGTGAGGCCCACCATGATGTATGGGTTTTATCCACACTGAGCATCTATTTTGTTCGATCATTTTAGAGCATGAACATAAAATTGAGTCAAATCCAAGGCTTAAGTAGATCACACAATGGGGATTAAACGTCCAACGTTAGAAACTCCTTGAGAGTTAAAAGTTCTAGATCAATTCGATATTTGTGTTTTCCCTTCTTTAGGTTTGTGTGACCTTATGAACACATAAGATGGCAAATAAACATCATGGTCAACCCTAGGAAGATTTTAACGGTGGGTTCATTGCCACGGCTGCCTTTCTTGGTGTGGTCCAATTGAGTTTTGGATTGACTGGTCTTTTGGCTCATACACTAAAATAATTGAGAAAATGGATGAACAGTGGGGATATAACACATCCATCACGGTTGGCTCAAAGAATTTGCCACGTCAACACAGCACCAACCTAGGTTGCTGTGTCGCTGCCCAATCCGAGTGAGTTTGTAAACTGGGTCACACTGGAGTGGGTGTTTCACTGACCGTGGGGCCAAGTTCATGTATGTGTTGTATATCCAGGACGTCCATTAGTTTTTCCAGATCAATTTAAAACATAATCCCAAAAACGAAGTAGATCCAAATCTCAAGTGGACCACACCACTGGAAACATGGGTGATTAACCATTAAAAACTTCGTAGCGGCTACAAAAGTTTTGGATCAAGCCGATGTTTGTATTTTCCCTTTATCCTTGTATCTCTAACCTTATCAACAAGTTGGATGGTAAAAAATCATCACGATGGTCATCGTGGAGTATTTTTTTTATGGCAGGCTCTCAATGCCTATTATTTCTTGTGGTGTGGTCCACCTGAGATATACATTTGCTTCATTTTTTTAGACCATACATTAAAATGATGTGTAAAAACTGATAAATGACGTGGATATACAACTCATACATGAAGGTGGGCTGTATAGTCTGGAAAGCGCCCCACTATTTGTCATTCGGGTAACAGGTAAGGTCCCACATTTATGAGAACTAACCGCCATAGTAATGCCCAACCTATATTTTGTACTGGGTCAATCGTGATGTTTACCGTTAGATCCACTTCGATCATTGGGTGTGTAGTTTTATATATGGCTCAAAGGAAAAAATTTCAGACTGATATCTTATTCAAGTGAGCCATATCAATGGAAATAATTGAGAGAGACGTCCACCCTTGATTGTTACCAGGCTCAAAGTGATGAGCATGTAAAATCCATTCCATCCATTAATGCCTAAAATGCAGAGCCATACATGATTTAAGTGGACCATGCCAATGGAAACAGTTTTGAAGGAGTACGATCTGCAGTGCCTGTGTATCAAGGGCATTCTATTCCAGAGTACATCAAATAACTCTCGAATTAATTTGGGAGAGTACGGAGGGCTTTGAGCTGTTCTGATATTCAATTGAACTAACTAACCTTGAATGTATGGAATTCAAGTGTGGTAACTACCCTTATTCAAATCATACACGTGTCATATTCTGATGAGTTTCAAGTGGACCCCACCCAATTCAGATTAACCACACGGTCATAACTGTTGCTGGCTACTTTTTGTGGTCTAAAGGCAAGCATGCACACTCCCAATTCCATAGGTGAAAACCCTACTCAACAGATGGTTAATATTGTCCGATGTGTGAGGTTTTTACCTGTGTGACCATCCACGGTAGAGTCCATCTGATGAACGGTTCGGATCATATCCTTGTGTCCTACGTCTGTGTTTTTGGATTGAGAGGAGTGTTGTTGTTAAGAACACAGCTATATTATTGTAAGCAATGAGGCCCATTTTTAGGTGATCCTGACGGTTGGTCTGTTTTGCCTAGCTGCATATCAACCGCTTCTAGAAATCTCTGTGATGGGACCATCTAAATCTTTTCATTTTTCAGCCTATGGATGGACGGTTCATAAGGGAAATGCAACAACTATCCACAATCAACTGAAGAAATTAAGAAGTCTTACCACTGATCTCTGGGATTCTCCAATGCCCCACCCATATCAACGGTCTGGATTACCGAACCATGGGCCCTAACAGACCAGTGGTATCAAATGGTGAGTCAATTTCATTATATTGGGAGCCTTTGAATTCTAGCAAATGGGGTCCATGGTCTAATAATCCAGACCACTGGTCTATCTTTGTCCCATCCTGATGGCCTATACCTCAAAAAACAAAAAAACCTCGAGAGGATAATCTTAACCTTTCAATATGTAGCATCTCCATTTTTTCTCTCCAAAGGTCCTGATGTCAGTCATTGCAACCTTCCTGTTTTGGATTTTTTTGGGGTCATTTTCCATCTACGGTCAGAATTTATTGACCAGTTTTGATTACAGGGCCATGGGCCCACTTGTACCTGTATGCAGCTCTCTCTCTCTCTCTCTCTCTCTCTCTCTCTCTCTCTCTCTCTCTCTCTCTCTCTCTCTCTCTCTATATATATATATATATATATATATATATAATCCTTATATATATATATATATATATATATATATATATATATATATATATATATAAAATCCTTACATTCCTTATATTCTTATCTGACGAATTTTCGACCAATTGATGACAATGACCAATCCCTGCCTTTCCACTGTAAAGGAGTGACCCACGATTCAATGGTCCAGATTATTAGCCTTCTGGAGCCATGGTGGATGGATCATGCCCTCAAAGATGCTTAATGACAAAAGCACAACCTCTCAGATAGTGTATCCTAATCATGGATTTAAGTAGGCAATTTCCGACTGCTAGTTTAGCTCGCCTCGACTCAGTACGTCTCAGTCTTGTATCATTGCGGTAATCCCTCTCGACAAAACGTCTGAAATTCATACGGCTCCGATTCAAATAAAAATTTTATATATATATATATATAATATGGTTTTACCCGTGTCATCTACTCAATTTTTCAGAACATTTTATGATGTGAACTAAAAAATGAAGCAAATCCAATGCTCAAGTAGACCACATGGTGGGGATTCAACGCCCACCATTAAAAACTTCTTAAGAGTTGCATAAGCTTTGGATAAAGCTCATATGTGTGTTTTCCTTTCATTCATGTTTATATGACCTTATTAATAACTTGGATGGTAAATAAACATTACAATGACCACTAGGAAGGTTTCAGTGGTGGTTGGCATTATCACCTATGCTTCCTGTGGTGTGGTCTAATTGAGCTTTGGATTTGCCTCTCTTTTTTTTCCCCATGCTCTAAAATGATCTGAATTTTTGGATGAACTGCATGGATAAAACCCATACATTGTGGTGGCCCCATAGAGCCCCTCTCTAGATTGATTATCATTCAGACTCGAGTAAGACACAATCAGCTTCCCTCTCAAACAGTGTGTCCTCTGGTTTTAGTGTCCTCATCTAGGGACCAAAACCAGCACAACTCACCCTGACTCAGTTTGACTTGATCCTATATCAATGTGATGACTCATATTGTTTCCATATGGAAGTGATACAGCTCAAATCAGAGGTCTTGATCATATGGAAGTGATACAACTCAAACCATGACTTGATATTTGATTTGATCAACTTATTCTAAGCCTGATGTTGTTACTCCTTTGGAATAGGGAAGCCTGACCATGGATTTAAGTACTGGTTTCAAGGTGCAACTCAACTGTTTGGAACTTAGGATTAAGTGGTATAAAATTCCATTTGGTCCAATATAAATTTCATCTCGCATTTGAAAAAGTTGTAAAGGATTGCATTAATTCAGGTATTATGTCGTCTAGTCCTAGTATGAGAATATCGTGGGATTTCTAGTGGATTTTGAAATCTATTAGGGCCTGTTTGGCCGGGCGAATTAAGAGGGATTAGGAGGGATGGGATGGTAAAATCCCGGGATATGCCAAATGAGCCAAACAGACCGGATGAACTTGTCCTGGGATATAGCAAATCCGTGGATCTTAAACTAATCCATTGACATCACCATCATTACCTTAAAATTGATCCCATCCCTCCTAATCCCATTCAATCGTGCATGGGGTGTGTTTGGTTGGACGGATTGGAAGGGATTGGAAGGTAAAATCCCGGGATATGGCGGGCGTGCCAAACAAAACTCGGTGAACTTGTCTCGGGATATAGCAATCCCATGGATCTTTAAAAAAATCCACTGACACCAGCATCATTAGCTTAAAATCCATCCCATCCCTCCTAATCCCATGGGATCCGTCCTTCCAAACAAGCCCTTATATAGGTGGGATCCATGTTGATGCATATGTTTTATCCGCTGCAACCATCCATATGCCTCCTTTACACATTACAATCGAGTTCTATATATATACAAGTGACCCACACCGTTATGAAATATGATTTATTCATTATATATAATTTTATAGTCCACCAAATACATTACTTTTGCTAAAGGAAGATTTTGATCCCAATCTTGCAATTGGATTATCAAAATACCATAATATTTCTAAACCTATAATCATTGTGCAATAATAATGTTAATTTCACTTATTGCAATTCAATACCATTTAATTACACATTCCAAATAGGCC
Organism: Magnolia changhungtana; assembly: GCA_030180095.1. Classification (NCBI taxonomy): domain Eukaryota; kingdom Viridiplantae; phylum Streptophyta; class Magnoliopsida; order Magnoliales; family Magnoliaceae; genus Magnolia; species Magnolia changhungtana. The sequence goes on along the minus strand of JASAUF010000630.1, from coordinate 7,022,974 downwards.
CTAAATAACCAAAACTCATATAACTCATCTCGACTCGATCTTATTCAATCCTGCATCAATGTGGTGACCTAAATGGCATATAACCAAAAACTTATATAACTAAGATGGGTTGGTTTTTCATACCATATCTCTTAATTAGGGATGATCTCCTACAACCAAAAGCTTATATAACTAAGATGGGATGATTTTTCATATCATATCTCTTAATTAGGACGATCACCTACAACCAAAAACTTATATAACTAAGATGGGATGATTTTTCATACCACATCTTTGATGTAGAGCGGGTCACGAACAGTTTCATGGCCAAGATGGACTAGAAAATGCCCGGCCGATGACAGAAGTGATCCGGACCGTCAGAACTTAAAACGGACGTATCTCGCAAACCAGAATGGGCCATCAGACGTACCATATATGATTTTAGGGTCGGATGAGCTACTTTAGCCACCCAACTCTGCTATGCCGGATTGCCCACACCGAATTTGCAAAATACCATCAAATCGACAATCGAATTCATGTTTTAATTTCATTTTTACTATTTATAGTAAGTTTTAGTTTGAGTATAATTCTTCATTTGTTGGGCTTTAGGAATTGCGCCCAATATGAAAAGTGCTTAGAATAATTAGGAGAACAACGTGGTGAAGCTAAATAAGACACTTACTATTTTTGGCCGAAAACCATGCGCACTAATAGGAATCATGACGTCTATAAATAGTAAGTTTTAGTTGTAGTTTCATTCCGAAACTTCTTCCATAGCTTAGTATCCCTATTTAAATGAGTGTAATCTTGCTTTTAATCATCAATCAAATTATTTCGAATTTCTAAGAATTATTTCTATTTTCTTCTACCCGTAGATTTGAGGTTTCTCTATGAGGAGCCCAAAGAAGTTCCGTGGATCCGAAAGAGTTATCCCCCCGAGGAAGACTGTGCTCAACCTCACGTCCTTTCCTGCGTCAATCTCTTAATTGGGATGATCACCTTATTGGTTGGTGGATGCTTCAACTATTTGGCTGTTGATAGGCAAAATCAGGCCAATCTAGTCATGAGCAAGATAGCATGCTTACGAGAAATCAACAGCTTAAAACAACTGGTGCATTCAACTTGGGCCATGAGGGAAAGTGGGCCCACCTGGTAAACTTAATTCACTAGCCCATGTGAGTAGCATTTAGCAATTGGCATTGGAAAAATGGTACCAAGTACAATGGTTTTACAGGCACTTCAATGCCTCTTTTAATATCAATGATGTGACATTTGTGCAGAAGCTCCTGTCACTGAGTATAATAGCTTAGCTTGATGAGGAACCAGGGAAAGGGGCCTTTCCTGCAAGTCCTGAACTTTCTTCGGTGAGGCTGGATTCCTATGTTAGTTTTTTTCCCATTTAAAAAGGGATGATGCTTTTGGTAGCCAAAATGTACTGCAATCCAGACAGTTCAAAAAGCAGCAGTATTGTTGCCGAAAGGAGGGATTTTTTCCAATTAGCAAAGTGATATAGTAATTACAAATTACTCTACCTAGTTCTATTTGCCAATAACTTCTTCGAGAAGATAGTTTGACACTTCTGATAAAGTAGACCATGCTTGCTTCTTATCAGAAACATCAGTAAATACTAATAAATAGTTATAAATATTTCATTATTGTTATTTGCGTCCATTTAATTTTTAGGAATATTCTCACCTTGAAACTTAGTCTTAAAAATTTTGATTTAAATTTGTGAGGCCTATCATGATATACATGACATCCATGTTGTCCATCCGTTTTACCTTAATATTTTAAGGCATGAGCCCAAAAATGAGACAGATCCAAAGCTCAAGTGACCTACACAACTAGAAATCATGGTTGTAAAAGGTTTTTATCAATAGGCATTCAACTCATTGTTTCGTGTGGTGTAGTCCACTTGAGCTTTGGATCTACCTCAATTTTGGATTAATGTCCTAAAATCATCCTGCGAAATGGATGGACAATGTAGATAAGCCACATGTATCATAGTGGACCCCATATGAAATTTACACCATCATTGATTTTAGTGTTAAACAAGTAAATGATCATTGTCAGTATAGAAAAAGAAGTAGAAATTACATTGATAATTAATGATTATTTATTTACATATACTTATATGAGGGAATTGAAAAGCAAAGGCCCTCTCAAGTGTTAATTCTTATGTTTGGGTTATTAGTAGTAAAATTGTGATGATAAAATGTGTTTTATTATCATTAGGATTCAAGATTTTCGATCGCAATTTATTTACCTCCCCTAAATGCATCTGCATTTGACAGCAATTACATGTTTAGTTTGGTGGTAATACAATTGTAATGATGATACTTTTTCTTTATGTTAATTGAGTAATTAGTGAAAGAAAAAGGCTTACCAATAGGGCTAAAAGTCGGGCAGTTTCAACCCAACCAACCCAACATTAGGTTGAGCTCGGGCACGATCTACTTGAGCTTTGGATCTGCCTCTTTTTTCGTCCTGCAAAAATGATCTGTCAAAATGATTTAACAGCATGGATAAAACACATATAATAGTGGCCCCACTGAATCCCTGCCCAGACCGAGTATGTCCAAGCGGGGAAGGATGCAGTCTACCTGCCCAATGGAGTCCTTTGCCGGCGGCACACATGCAACAAAAATGAATATGGTGTGGGGCCCACCATAATGTATGTGTAAAGTTAATGCAATCCATCAATTTCTCTATCTCATTTTAGGACATGATACTAAAAATGGGGATCCAAAATTCAAGTGAGTCATGAGTAACACTGGAAAATGCCCACCATTGGAGCCTTCATGGGGCCCACAGTAACCGGCCTCCCCAATGGAGTGCTTTGCAGGTACACCTGCAACAAAAATAAACTTGGTGTGGGACCCACTGTAATGTACGTGTAAAGTTAATGCAATCCATCATTTTTTTTCTCTCATTTCAGGACATGATCCTAAAAATTGGGGTCTAAACTTCAAGTGGGCCAAGAGCCATCATTATGTTTATGTGTAGGTAAATTGCATCCCAGGGCAGGGGGCTCTGTGGGGTCCACCATGATGTACGGATTTTATCCATGATGTCCATCTATTTTGACTGATCATTTCAAGGCAAGAACTCAAAAATGAAATAGATCCAAGGCTCAAGTGGACCACATAGTGGGGATTGAACACCCACCATTAAAAACTTATGGGTTACGTTAGAAGTTTTGCATCAAGTTGATATTTGTGTTTTCCCTTCATTAAGTCACTAACATTATCAATAAGCTCAATGGTAAATAAATATTGCAAAGGGCATGAGAAGGTTTCAAAGTTAAACATCATTATCTCCATTTTTTCCTGTATTGCAGCTAACTTGAGCTGATCTGCCTTATACTTATGCCCATCCCCTGAAATAATCTGAAAAAATGGATGGACAACATGAATAAAACAAATACACTATAGCGGGCCTCACAAAGCTCCTACCCATACCAAGTCCATCCTAGTTGAGGCAAAGAAGCGATTCACATCTTTCATACCTGATGTCATCCATTCATTAATTGTTCCCATTAGATGAAGTAAAAACTCAACCCGAGCTTTAGCAGGCCTAACAACATTTCAATGGTAACCATCTATATATTTAATATTGTCATTATTTTACATTTGAATTTTAAGCTTACACCCTAATTTTAGGCTCACACCCTAACATGAGCTGATAAAATTAATAAAATATATAGATTTCAAATAAATATCACGTTAGCCTTATGAAGCACGAAACACTTTTCCTTGCAAAAGTTCCTGGCAAAAAATTTAAACTCACTACCAACATAAATCTTCATAGCCCAACAGGAAATGTATATGAAATCTAGTATCTCCATCACTTAGACCATATCATTTTAGCACATGAGCCCAAAACTAATGCAGATTCAAAACTCAACTAGACTATGAAGTAATAGAGGGAATGGGATGACACTGTTATAACATTTTCGAAGCTCATGGTGATATTTTTATAATATATAACCTATTAAAAAGGTGAGTTCAATGAATATGAAGGAAAAAACAAAAGATGGCCTGATTTAAAATTTGAATGGGTGCCAAGAAGGCTTTAATTGGGTAAGTCTTATCTCTATCGTTCTTAGTTGTGTGGCCCACTTAAGTCTTCGATAGGCTGGATCTTTTGTTTCATTACTTAGCAAAAACAAGGCATGTGATGGACCAATTGAATTTCACACACACATCATGGTCGGCCACAAATCACCCTTACTATTGATTTTATTTTATTTTTACACACGCACAAACACCCTACACACTCAAGTTGTAGTGGGATTTCACCACCTATAGATACTCGAACCCAGCGATCCGAAAAACAATGGTAATTGAATGCCCACCATTAAACTTACTAGAGGAAAGCTGAAATTTATGTTTTCCCTTCATCTTGGTCTCTTGGAGCTTAACAAAAGGTTAAATAACAAATAAATATTATAGTAGGCCTTAGAAAGGTTTCAACGATGGTTGTCATTATCCTCACTATTTGTATGGTGTGGTCCACTTAAGCTTCAGATCTAAGGTTTCAACGATGGCTGTCATTATCCTCACTATTTGTATGGTGTGGTCCACTTAAGCTTTAGATCTGCTTCATTTTTTTGGACTCATGCCTTAAAATAATCTGGCAAAACAGATGAACGGTGTAGATATAAAGCACAAGCATCACAGTGGGCCCCGTAGTCCCCAACGCCACGTGGTGTTGGGGTCACCACCCAATCCGCTGCCATCAACATGGGATGCTTGGTATGAGACCGTACTATCAGATCTAGCTAACCAGAAACCAGATACTCCATCATAAACACGCATCATTTTGCAGTGGATGGTGGGGCCCACCTATTATAAATGTTTATACTGGAATCAGTTACCGAGCACTCAACTTCAGCCTGCGTGGCGCACGTGCATGATATCAGGACCGTGCATCTATTGTGCCCTACCCTGGATAGACCATGCACCCAAAAATCACAACAGTCAAGATGATCCTAGCCATCGACTCTACTTCTTTCCCATTGAACGTCGACCGTTGGTTGGACATTTCCATGACTATTCGTATGTAGTCGTCGAAAGTCCTTTGATCTGCAGCTGAAGCCGAAAGATCCTGTACATGTGGTACGACGCATGCAGAAAAATATTAAATACGACGCGACGCGGATTGCTGGACACCAGGTAGGGTGACCTGACAGTTTGGGGCCCACCATGATTAATGTGATTTATCTACGCCGTCCATCTAATTTTTCAGCTCATTTTAGGGTATTAACCTGAAAATGAGATAAATTCAAAGCTCATATGGACGACACCACAGGAAACACTAAGGGCGTGTTTGATTTTCGGTGAACTGGTAAATCGTGCGTAAAAAAGTGATAATTATTTCCCCGTGAATTCACAGCACTCTGATATGACTGCTTACTTTTTGACACAAAAATTAAGAATATTAAGAAATATCCGTGGGTCCTACTGTGATGCATTTCGCTTATCCACACCGTTCATCCATTATTACATTTGAATTCATAGCATGAGTAAAAAATTGAGGCATGTCCAATGCTCAAGGGGACCACGTCATACAAAAAAGAGAATCGAATACTTACCGTTAAAAACTTTGTAGGCCATTGTTTCTTTTGGTGTGGGCCATTTAAGCGTTAGATCTGCTTCATTTTTTGTCTCATGCTCCAAAATATTGTAATAAAACAGACTGGCAGAATGGATATATCATAAGCATTACCTTTCAGTAAATAAATTAAAATTACATCCGTTAAACCAATTTCATTGGCACAAACTCCAATAAATTTTCAAACGCAAGAAATCGTAATAATCACCGTTTCCATTGCATTTCCCATTTCTCTGAAAAAGAAACAGGCCTTAAGAATTGAATGCCTACCATTAAAATTTCCCGAACCCCACCATCATGTTTATTTGACATCTAACCTATTCACAAGGTCACTCAGAACTGAATGAATGAAAAACACAAATATCAGCTTCGTCCAAAACTTATGTAGCCCCCACTAAGTTTTTAATAGCAGGCATTCAGTCCCCACCATTTCTAAAAGTGGGTTCACTTGAGTTTTGTATCTGCCCTATTTTGGGCTCCTGCTACAAAAGGTTTGACAAAACAGATGAATAACAAGGACAAAGCACATGTATCATGGTGGCCCCAGGAGGCATCGTAGGGCTATCCTCATCCAGTTGATGATAGAGGAGTCACTTAAGTATTCATCAGATATATTTGAATTATTCTTTAAGAATATAAGATAAAATAGAATGATTATAAAATTTTTTACCTCACTCTCAAATTTTACCATCTATACTTGATTTATGAGTGGTAAAATTATATTTTTATTTCTTGTACATCAAATATCAAATGATGTTGTCTGGACTAAAAATTTTAAAAAGTATAATGGTTATAAAATCTCTTTTTCATCTCCCAAAAACATTAGCTGACATACAATTGGCACAGGTGGTGGTTTTAAAAAAAAAAAAAAAATTATACCGAAGATATTTTTTATTTACATTATGTGATAATTGGTAATCCAACTAGGCCATTAATGCTGGTTGGATTTGAAAGCCATCTTCTAAATAGAGAGACTAATAAAATATTTTAATATTTATGAGCGGCCATAGCCAAAGTAAGGACCATCTGATGCATGTACCGGATTGACTCACTATCATGTGACTTGTACTCTGCAGATTTTGTGCTACCATATTCTATTGTCTCAGACTATAGGTAGACGGGCAAGGATTACTTTCTCTAGCTTGGCAAAATTATTTAGGACTTGTTTGGCCCATGGGATTGACTGGAATTAAGTGGGATATAATTGCTTTAGCACAGTGATTACCCACAGTCAGAAATTGTCTTGAAATACCTGATTTCAAAGGATATCGTATTCCATTGTGTAACATGTTTCGATTGAGCCGCGTAAGCAATGAAAACCCACCACCTGAGAAAATACACTGTTTGGAGAAATTACACACATACGATGTTTTTAGTGTTGTGTTGACCCCATTATCGTGATGTATATATTATATATGTACCATCCATTTGTTTTGCAAAGTCATTTTATGGCGTGGGCCCAAAAATAAGGCATATCCAAAGCTTACATGGACCATACCGTGGAAAGCAGTGGGGACAGTGACGCCCACCATTGAGACCTTGTTAAGGCCTGTGATTTTTATTTGTCATCCAACTTGTTCATGAGGTTACATGGACGAAGATGGATGAAGGGAAAACACAAATATTAGCTTGATCGAAAACTTCTCTACCCATCAAGAAGTTTATAATGGTTGGCCTTCAATCCCCATTAATTTATGTGGTGTGGCCAACTTGAGCTTTAGATCTATCACTGATTTTTGTGACCATGCCCTAAAATAATCTTTAAAAATGGATAAATGGTGTGGATATAGCCCAAACATCATAGTGGGACCCACAAAACTTGCTAACATAATCAACACCGCTAGTGGATCCTTACTCTTGCTGGGTGGTAGACTCGGGAGTTTCAACCCCCGGTCAAGGGTTTGAGAATCCATAGGTGGTGAAATTCCACTAGCATGGGTGTGTGGGGTGTGTGTGCGTGTGTAAAAAAAAACTCATCGGGAATTCAAGATTTAAAACATATTTGGCCGCATGTTTTTTAAAACCATTGAAATCCCTTGTGAGATCAAATGTAATTTCATCCCAACTAATCACAACCCTTCCCATCCTCTCCAACACCGGATGAAATTTGCACTTAACCAAATGCAATTCCATCCCTCATAATACCAACTAATACCATGCGCTAAACACCCCCTTAGGTTAACAAATCCCACACCATCCATTAGGTTAACAACCTCTTGTTTGTTGTTGATCCTAAAAATATATCTGATTTAATATTGACCCGGTTTAAAATTATACAAAAATGACTAAATTCTCATGGCATGGCTCACCTTAGTTTTTCATTGTTGTAAATTTTGGGTAATCCTTTAATCTTGATGAGGTAGACCAAATGAATGGATTTGATGGCATATAAACACCCTGTTCTTTAACTATTTTCTACGACTATTTCTCACTTTAGATAAGCTGATGTCTTGTGTGTGACTGGTCCAGAATCAATTCTCAATAGTGTTACCTTTTAGAAAATGAAAATAAAAAACAACCAATTGTGATGATGCTTGGTGTATTTATTGTTGAGAATTTTATACAGATTAATGTAATATCTGTATAATATGGAAACCAAAAATCACTACGATCAGAACTAAGGACAGTTCATTCACTTTATTTGCCCCTACTCAAGTGGAATGAGTATGCACAGTAAATTGCTTCTAGTACGACAAGCTGGTGTGGGTCTCAAGGTGCCCAAAATGGAACTCTTTTACACACTTTCTCGGCAATATACAATTAAGAGAAAATCCCAAAGAAAGAAAAAGAAAGAAAGAAAGAAAAAATTGATTTTGTCCACCGCATTGGACTCAAATTCGTCGCCATAGGAATAGTTGGACTACAAGCAAATCTATTCTTCAAGCTAAGGTTCGAGCCTTCTTTCAGACATCGAAATATTATAATATTATATGAGTGGAGAGGGGCCTGGTTCTTTTTCTTGGAGTGAGTTGAGATGGTTTGAAACCCATCCAAATCCTCCTTTATAGGCTATGATGGTGGGGTTTATGGTCCAGGGAATTAAATTCCATGACCGTTTTCTAGTCATTGGAGAAACTAGCCGTTATATGGTCAAGAGAGCCGACTAGTATAGTCAATTGGGCTAGCTGCTTTATGATCATGTGTTTCTTGTAATTAACTCCATAGATGTTACACATTTGTGCAACAATATATTTCCACTTTCTATATAATTAGAGGGACTCTCATTCAAATCTCTTATTTTTCGTCCGCCAACCATCCATTTTAGCCACTAGTCGCACTGCGACCAACTAATTTCGCTCGAACGACCCTGCTGCGACACGATGCGCACGTGCGATGCGCGCCACTACCTCACATGCCCACGCCCTCGCACCGAGCCCAAGCCCAAGCCCAAGACAGAGACCGAGACAGAGACAAAGACAGAGACCGAGACCGAGCCCGTGCCCGAGCCCGAGCGCTTCGGCGCTGAAGGCGCAGGTTGGATGTTCATTTTCAGACTGGAACACGCAAGGTCTATAGTCCACGGACTACGTAGGTAAATATTATAATACTCCGCTGTTTTCATTTAAACCAGATTTTCTTCTCTTCTCTTTCCCATGTGGGACTATTCCCAAAAACTTGAAAAACGTGTTTTTTTAAACATCTTTTTTCAAATACTTTATTATAATATATTATTAAAATATATATTAAAATCAATATATTTATAACAATCCCCCACTTGATTTTATAAAAATATTTTCTCGGTTTAAATAATACTGCCAGAATAATCAGCTTATATGCATAAAGAAAGATATCTTTCGATTTTAATCTTCCCTTAGTGTAAGTATCTCAAAACTCTATCGAAATTACTGGTAGCCACAAACCAGTTATTCCTGATAACAGAGTTGGAGAAACCACACACATATTCGCTATGTGTTTGTTGAGTTCCCACAATCTTGTTAGACATTTAATGGCCTGTGCTTATCCTAATTCGTGAACGATCCCGAGAGAAAACTCCTAACTCTCATGAGAGACGGCACCATCTCTACGTTCATATAGGTGAAATCCTTCCATGTCTCCGTTACTTTAAAACACTTGTCCTATAGACTGTTTCATTAAGAGTTCTTAAGACTCAACCCTCTATCGTAACGCTCAAAGTTATCTATTATGGATGAGGTTTTATAATTCAAGGTTTGAAAACTTTCCACATATCGGTGACTTGTTCTTACCTATTAAACCCAAAATTTAGAGATTTTCACTTTAGGTTGGGTTACCATCAATGGTGGAACTTTGGTTGAAGAGTTTCAACCCCATCCCTCTAGATGTAGCCTTTACTACCTCTCTGTAGAGGTTTAGTAAAAGGATCTGCCAGTTATTTCACATAGCAATGATTCCATCTTGAATCATTGTCACATAATCATGTCGAAGACCGATATGTCTAGATTTACCATTATAAGTGCCGCTATAGGCTCTGGGCTAATGTGGCTTCACTATCACAATGTAGTGACACAACGATATAGCTTTACACGAAAGGGATTTCTAATAGAAGATCCCTTAGCCACTCAAAATCTTTGCTTTGTCAAGGGCTATGAATTCAGACTCCATAGTCGAATGTTATAAGTCTGTTTCTTGGATCCCCAGACACAACACCTCCTAGGGTGAATACCCACCCCGTGTAGACTTGTTGTCTCCTCGCACTCGATATCCAGCAGATCGGATATCCTTCCAATACTGGCAGAAACTCTGAATAATAGTCCTAAATCTTTGGTTGCTTTTAAGTAACCAAGGACTCTATAATTGCATTCCATGTTCAAGATCGGGGTTACTAGTAAACCTACTAAGTTTACTCACAAAGATATGCGATATATCGGTCTAGTGCATTGCATAGCATACATTAGACTTCCTATAGACTTGCATATTCTAATTGTGCAACTGTTCTTCCAAGATTTTCTTTTAGCTTGATACTTGGATCAAATGGGGTTTTGCTTCCTTTATATTTAGATGGTTAAACTTGTTTAGTATCTTCTCAATATAATGAGATTGACACAAAGCATAACCCCACAATGTTTTTAACTTTGATACCTAGAATGGTATCAACTTGTCCAAGATCCTTCATTTTGAATACGGAAGATAGAAACCTCTTTGTTTCACCACACCTTCCATTTTATTACTTATTATTAACATGTCATCTACATACAGACAAATAATAACGATATAACTACCATCTACTTTAGAATATATGCATTTGTCAATACATTATGCATGAAACCATGAGATAAATTTTGGAATCAAACTTCTCATGCCATTGTTTTAATCCATACAAAGATTTGACTAATCTACATACTTTGTTTTCATTTCCCTGGTAGAACAAAACCTTCGTGGTTCCATGTATACCTCCTCATTGAGATCACCATTTAGAATGCAGTCTTTACATCCATTTGGTGGATGAAGATGATATATGGAAGCTAGCGCAAATAATATCCTAATGGATGTTATCCTAGCTACAGGTGAATATGTGTCAAAGTAATCTATCCCTTCTTTTTGTCCCCTTACTACAGTCGAGCTTTAAAGGTTTGGATAGTCCCATCAGTGTGATATTTCTTCCTAAATACCCACTTACAACCTATGGCAGAACCTCTACCCATGTTTGATTTGATAGTATGGAATCCATTTCATCGTTTATAGTTCTTTCCGCAAAGGATACAGCCTCTTTATATGATTTAGGATCATCTTCTATAGTCATTACTATAGGTATTTTCCATAACATTTTCTCTATCAATCGGATGGAAAATGATGCGTTAATGAGTCTATGTAGTCATCTCCTAGATTCTTCTCTATTCTTGTTCTTTGACTCCTACGAGGTTCAATAGGATCTTCCACTATTTGTGTTGTATTATCAGGTTCTCTAGTAGGAGTTTGGATTTCATTATCCTTTGACTCAAATGATAGTAAGTTCTCAATTCAACATCTCTAGATTCTATTATTGTATTAGACTCATGTCAGAAGTCTATAAGCTTTACTATTGTGTGCATACCCTACGAAGGTGCCTAATAGCTCTTGGTCCTAACTTAGTTCTTTTTGGATCGTGGTTCTGCAATATGCAAGACACCCCACACTTTAAGATATCCTGGTTAGCTTCCTCTCCATGTTTCATATGGAGATATTTTATATTTTTAGGCTTAATTGGGCATGCTGCGGACAACTTTGCTCTTATCAAAGATTGAGTTGACCATTTCTACTAATGTTCTATTCTTTCTTTCACTATTCCGTTTTGTTGAGGTGTGTATGGCCACACATTGATGTATCATGTTCTTCACTGAAGTTATCGACATTGGAGAAGTATTCTCCTCCTCTATCGCTACGAGAATTTTAATCTTCTTATTTAGTTGATTCTCTACTTTAAACATGTTCAATGCTTCATTTTGCTCTTTAGTAGGTACACATACACATATCTAGAGCAATCATCTATAAAGGTTATGAATCCCTTACCTCCACGAGTAAGAATGCCGTTTAACTCACAGATATCAGGTCCAATATTTGAGACGATCTTTCAACACTTGGAAAAGGTTTCTTCATCATTTTGGATCTTATGCACACTTCACATTTTTCGGTTTCATTATCAGATATGAGATTAAACCATTCTTAGTGAACTTCAAGTCGTTGACCCTATATGGGCTAGTCTATCATGCCACAAACTCTTGTGGGGATTCAACCATATACTGTACACTTTCATTTAGAGAAAACTTAATCATCCCGTTACAAGCATATCCCTTCCCGACAAAATTCCCATTCTTGGACAACCGAAAGAAGATCCCCGAAACTAAGTTTCTGTCCGGGACGTGCAAGACATTGGTCGAATCACTTTCTTCCCGTATGTGAATATTAGTTCGAGGTTCCTTTGCCGACGACCTTTGATCCGACTTCATTGCCCATTTGGACTTCTTGACCATCGGTCCAACCTCATAGGTTTTGAAGGCGATTTGTCGTAACACATGTCTCGTAGCGGCATCATACCACCAACCTGGAACTTTGCCTTGATGATATTCACCTCGGTGATCATAAAGCCACATATCGCCTTCTTCTATTGCCTCTTGTTTAGATTTGCGATATCAATACTCGAGCATAGTTTCCCGATTTTTCCACGACATGGCATGGGCCTTTGAACTTTCCGTTCTTCTTTTGGTGTTTTTCTTGAATTTCCTTTATTGGGTTTCGTGGAATTGTCCTTCTCGGGATGTTTGTTAGATTCTCTACGCATGTACTTTGGACGAGGCATTCCCGTATTCATTCTTTTTGTCGATTCTTCCTCAATCCTCCAAAGTCTCGATCTGCAAAAATCTTCTTTCTATAGTCTTTCCACATCGGTGGCAATTTGGCAATTATAGCCCCGACTGGAATGATTCAAGATCTATTTTTATGGCTTTGATTTTGTTTACTAGTAGTTTCTGCAATTCTTGGATTTGGGTAATGTAATCGAAATACACGCGATGAGAAACTTGTTGGTACCTTCTTCTTCAGTTGTATTTGAACTCAGGAGATCATTTCCTTTTGATGATGTCTGTTGGTATAGATCGTCTGATCCATCGGAGAGCCATTCAGAATGTGTCCTCGACACAAGAGTTCGTCTTCGGCTCGTTTATGCGGGCAACCGCTCGTGTGTATCTAGATCGATGCTTCTGTTTGCAGATTGGATCTAGTATGTAGTAGATCCTTAGCGCCGTTAGGAGAAATTTCAAATTGTCTTGCCATCCTGGTAAAATTGGTTCCATCGAACCTATCAAGACGTATCAAGTCTTGATTCATCCATTGTCGGCCCATTACAACAAATAACGCTTTAAGATTGTTGAGAATTTTATACATTAATGTAATATCTCAGATAATATGGAAACCAAAAATCACTACGATCGTAACTAAGGACAAAGGCCAAGCACGTCCGAAACGCTGTCCTAAAGCGTTATTTGCCCCTACTCAAGTGGAATGAGTATCTTTGATAGGTTACGGCAAATTGCTTCTGAGATACGACAAGCCTGGTGTGGGTCTCACACGAAGGCCCACCAAATGGAACTCTTTTACACACTTTCGGCAATATACAATTAAGAGAAAAATCCCAAAGAAAGAAAAAGAAAGAAAGAAGAAAATTGATTTTGACCACTCCTTCAGTCAACATTCAATCACCACTGTTCGGTTGAATGCAGTCCTAGACCACACCGCCGGTCTATTCTTCAAGCTAAGGTTCGAGCCTTGTCAGACATCGAAATATTATAATATTATATGAGTGGAGAGGGGTCATTGTTTCTCTCGTTCTTCCGGTTTTGAGTGAGTTGAGATGGTTTGGAAACCCATCCAGATCCTCCTTTTATAGGCTATGATGGCTGGGGTTTATGGTTCAGGGAATTAAATTCCATGCCACTAGCGCCTCTACAGCCACACTGCCTCACATGCCCACGCCCTCGCACCGAGCCCAAGCCCGAGCCCGAGCCCGGAAGCGCTGAAGGCTGGTGTTTGAAAGTTAAGCTTCATGACTGAACACGCAATGTCTATAGTCCACGGACTACGTAGGTAAATATTATAATACTCCGCTGTTTTCATTTAAACCAGATTTTCTTCTCTTCTCTTTCCCATGTGGGACTATTCCCAAAAACTTGAAAAACGTGTTTTTTTAAACATCTTTTTTCAAATACTTTATTATAATATATTATTAAAATATATATTAAAATCAATATATTTATAACATTTATGTGAGTACGGCATGAATCTCATTAAAGTTTCATTCACTTTTCGTTTAATTAGAGCAGTAGGTACGTGGGCAAGGTGCAATGTCACAAGGTCGTTCAAACCGCCATAGGAATAGTTGGCTAAAAGCAAATATATTCACAAGACAAGTAAAAAAATTTGTAATTATTATTTATTTTTTTACCATAACCCTAAAAATCTCAAATCCAAGTAATAATATCAGTGTGTGTGATATTATTATTGGATTGCATATAAACACCATGTTCTCCAACTAATTTCTACGATTACCTCTCACTCATTAGATAAGTTGATAGAGATAAGGTAGTGTGTGTGACTGGTCGAGATTCAATTCCCAATAGTTTTACCTTTCGGAAAATGAAAATAAAAAATAACCAATTGTGATGATGTGGCATATTTATGTGAGTACGCCATGGATCTCATTAAAGCTTCATTCACATGGTGTTTAAATAGCAGTATGTACGTGGGCAAGGTTGCACAGTTACGTACCTATTCATGCAATGTCATGGTCGTTCAAACCAAACATAGTAATGGTTGGTTAAAAGCAAATATATTCACAAGGCAAATAAAGAATTTTGTAATTATTATATAAAAAAATTAACCATAACCCTAAAAATCTCGAATCCAAATGATAATTTCAGTGTGTGTGATAGCATTAATGGATTGCATATCAGTGGATTGGATTGCATATAAACACCATGTTCTCCAACTATTTTCTACGGTTATCTCTCACTCATTAGATAAGTTGGCAGAGATAGTGTAGTGTATGTGAAAGGTCTATGTTCAATTCTCAGCACCTTTTGAAAAGGATAAATAAAAAACAACACATGATGTAGAGGTTTCAAGGATACAGGGTATGGCCCACCTTAATTTTGGATTGGCCACATGGATGGAAAGGATTTCATGCACATCACGGTGGGCCCCACACATAGTGTTGCCTCCGTAGTGGATCGGCATCACATAATCACATGTGTGCAAAAGCGACCTGATCAGTACCATCTATCAAATAGCTCGAGTCTATAAGGTTGGTGGATATATTCGATCAATCCAGACCGTCCAATTCGTAGGCCATCTCTTGCCTAGGCCAATGCTCAAAATTGGCAATAGGGCTTATTGAACCGGACGGGACTTCGGTGGCTCCCTGACTGTGGGGCCCACCATGATGTATGCAGCTTACATCCACACCGTTCATCCGTTTTGAAAGCTCATTCTACTTCATGATCCGAAAAATAAAGCAGATCCAAATCTCAGGTGGATCATATCACAGGAAAAAGTGGTAATTGACCATTAAAAAAAAAACTTCTCGATGGGCCACAAAAGTTTTGGATCAAGCTGATATTTGTGTGGTCGCTTAATCCAGGTATTTATGACCTTATCAACAGGTTGGATGGCAAATAAACATTCTAGTGGCCTTCAAGAATTTTCTAATGGCGTGCAATCAATCACCATTGTTTCCCGTGGAGTGGTTGACATTAGATTTGGATCTGCTTCCTTTTTTGGGTCAATCCCCAAAACTGATCTGTAAAAATAGATGGACGGCATGGATGTAATGTACATACACTAAAGTGGACCCCACAGTCAGGGATCCATCGAAGCCGCATCCCATTGGACCACCTATAAAGATCTCTATCAGCGGTTTCTATGGTTGTGATTGCCACCAGCAGTCACCGATGCCGTGATTTCTGGCAATGGGCACAGCTACTATCCATGGTCCACTCTACGATCTTCATGGGTTTCACCTAAGTTGGGGCCGACATGATGTTTGTAATATGTCTGGTCAACCTACAGGCTTCACCTAACTTATGAGTCATGTGCCGCTAAACAAAATGAGCCACCCAGAATATATTTGAAAGCGGTTAGATGAAATAGTACTAGTGAATGAATTGCAGTGTTTCAATGGCAGACATTCTATCTTTACTGTTTTCTATCGTGCGGCCTACTTGAATTTTAGAATTATCTCATTTTTTGGCTTAGATCCTTACATAAGCTGGCAAAATAGATGATCAAAATGAATTTTTTTTACAAACATCATCGTAAGCCCACCTAGCTAGTTTCCATTTGTTGTAAGTTCTGACCACCCCACTTTATGAGACGTAGATTGCCTGCAACCCCATCCATAGAGGTGTACATGAGTCGAACCGAGTCGAGCTTGGCACAGCTCAAACTCGGCTCAACCACTAGTTGACCTCAGCTCGAACTCGGCTCGGCTTGGTCTTGAGCTTTGGCCTCCTGCCTCAATCCTGATCGACCTTTCGACAAGAAATCGGGCTTTGAGCTAAGATCGAATTGAGTTTGCCTGTGTAACATTTTCACAAACACATGGATTACACCTTCAAATTCTCACTATATGTAATATGTAAAACACCAACAACGATTTTATAGGTATTTCATTGAACACCCTGTAGACAACATCAAAATCAACAAAAAAAAGGGGGAGGGGGGTGTATTTATTTGATGAAACATACCTTGCCACCAGCCGATACTTCGTTGAGTCATTTCATCAAACACTTGGTGAGCAACATCAATATCAAAGTAACCAAGTCACCGAACTAGTTCGATTGGAGTTCGATTAGAGTTGGGTTAGATCCAAGTCGAGTTGAGCTCGAGCAAGCTTGAACTTGGTTCGAAATTTTTTTCAAGCTCAAAAAATTAGATTGACTCGGCTTAAACTCAATTTCGAATCGAGCTTTTTTCGAGTCGAGTTGAGCAAGCTAACTGAGCTAATTCGGTTCATGTACAGCCCTACCCATCTTCAACTCATCCAATGGGAAGCTAGATGAGGCCCATTATGATATTTGTAAGAAATTCAATAGCTAGATGAGGCCCTTTATGATGTTTGTAAGAAATTCACAACAGGGTGCTGGAAAAGCATTTTCAATTTCAAGGTCTTTGCGATTCCGTCAGCTCTTAAACAAGCTCTTTTGCGGCCTGCTCATGATTGGTGTATGTCTGTTTTACGTAGGATTCCAACAGATGGAACTTACAATCAGACTAAGCCACTTGATAGGTTGTCAAAATTGCGTTCTCAACTAGATAGGGAGACGTCGAGCATAAATGCCTTCTATAATCAACAGATGTCGTATTGGGCCGAGCTTGAATCATACCAACCACTTCCACTATGCACATGTGGCGCACATGACACGCTTGCCACTCAAATGGAACAAGACAAAGTCATCCATCTTTTGGCTGGACTGAAGCCGGAATACGAGCTGATCAAAGTCCAGATCCTTGCAAATGAGAACGTCGAGAAGAAGAGACAACGTCCTTCCAGTTCTACTCAATGAGGAAGCAAGACAGCTTGCGATGAAGAACCCCATGCATCACAACATTGAAGCCTCCACCCTTTTGGCTAGAGGCCATTGATCCTTTATCCCTTCTAGCCTATGAATTGAAAAAAAAAAAAAAAAAAAACCTAGATACAAAACTCAAGTATGATATATGACGATGAAAAGATGGGAATAGAAATGGCTATTATTAAAACCTTCCCAAGTCCAATGTCTAAATGCCATCCAAACCCTTCATAGATTAAGTGAAAACACAAAATATTATTTTAACTTAAGATTGATTGTGACCCATGAATGTTTTAATGGTAAGTGTTCAATTCCCACTGTTTCTTGTGGCCTGCTCATTTGATCAGTTCTGCATTTGTTTTTTTTTTTTTCTTTCTTTCTTTTTGGCTCAAATATTAAAATGAGCTGGCAAAATGGATGGACGGGATGGATTTCTCATAAACATCACAGTGGCCCCCAACTTACTGCAGTCGAGGATCCTGGGCAATCCGGGTCCCAGGCATGGATCAACTCGCTCCGGCCGCTTATTCTATTCGTCCATGTAGTGTAGCACGTGGTGCATGATAAGTAGAGTTAGTATTGCACCGTTTACAGAACAGTGGTAACTATTAAACTGTACACATGGCATAGTTGCATGGTAATCCAGACCGTCCAAATCGCTGCCCAACCAATGGAGAATGACCAAAAAACTACCCCGACATAGAATGAGCCATTCGATATTTGAACCACTCACTTGATACTTTTAACCATCGATGACAGCCCGTGGAAATGAACGGTTAGGATATTTTCTCCATCCATGATTGGACCCCTATTTTGATGGTTTTAATGACCATAAATTAACAGCACGTGTGGAGGACGAGCCACTACCATTTTAAAAATGGTACAAAACTAACAAAGTAATTAATCTTTGTACAAAGCACCATGCAAGAACGTTCATCGTGAAAGTTCTGTCCTACAAATCAACATGCGAGGAAATCAGGCCCATTTGCAACAACCTATTAGAATGAGGATTGATTAAAGAGCAATGAAAAGGTCCAATTTGCAACTTCTACGGTCCAGATCATTTCCATCATTCTTAAGTGACCAACCATGAGAAAGGAATAAAAAGTACAAAAGATCTGGGCCGGGCTGGGCCTGTTTAAAATTCTGATTTCTCTTGGGCTGGTTAAGCCCATCGACAGCCCAATTGGACCCATCTTCGGATGATTTGCACTCCATTTTGATAGATCACAAAAACTCGTCTAGGCTCGGCAACTAGCTGACGTTAGATCGAACTCGGCTCGGCTCGGTCCTTGTTCGCTAAGTACGTCGGGCCAATTTGAGCCGAGTTCAAGCTAAGATCGAGACGAGTTCGCCATTACAGCATTTTCACAAACACTGAATTGCACCTTCAAAATCTCACTGTATTTGAGACAGCGGCAATGATTTTACAGGCATTTCATCAAACACCTTCTAAGCAGCACAAAAATCATGAAAAAAAAAAAAAAAAAAAAAAAAAAAAAAAAAAGGCTGCTGGTTTCATATGCATACCTTCCTTGCCACCAGCCACACTTCTTTGAGCCATTTTATCAAACACTTAGTGAGCAACATCAATATCAAAGTGACCGAGTCATCAAACTGGTTTGATCCGAGTTCGATTTGAGCTAGGTTCAATCCGAGTCGAGTCAAGCTTGGGGCCAGCTCGAACTCATTTTCAAGCTAAAAAAATCAACTCGACTTGGCTTGAACTCAGCTTTAAACGAGTCGAATCGAGCCTTTTCGTGTCGAGTCGAGCCGAGCTAGCTCAGTTCGTGTACACCTCTACTGACCTAAATACCAAACCCGGTTATCAAGGCCCGACTCCGGCCGGGATTTTGAACTATTTTAGCTGTGCAGGATGGGCCTTCTCAGAATTTAATGGGCTGAGCCAGGACCATTTACAGCCCAGATGGAGGCATCTGCAGATGATCCGTACCATCCAGTGGACGGGCCCATCATGGTAACCGTAACACTGGCTTGCCTCCATCGATGATCATAGCCATTTGGGTCATGGACTTCATATGGACTATTACAATCAACGGTTCAGATTAATTATGATACAGGAATTATCTGATAACTTGTATCCACCATATAGCAGTTGATATGAACGGTTAAATACACCAAAATGTGGGTCCCACATGCAAGTTATTAGGTTGATCAGTAGGCGGGGCACACGTGTACATTTGGTGTGGACGTGATGAATGGCCTGGATCTGTCACGCACGTTCCAAGTGTGGATCTTTGCAGTTGGGGGAATCGAATGGCTACGATTCAACCAATCTTCCATCTTGTGCGCAATTGGGGGATGGTGATTCGACTGTCCATAACGGTCCGTGTGCTAAATGGTTCGCAACGAAAGACCCAAGTTGATAAAATGATCCTAGCCATCCGATCATCATTGGGCCTAGAAAGGTTAAACTACATGAGTTGGGCCCATCTGATCAGGCCCATTCAAAACATGTCATTTACTCGGCCCAATCTCGAGTCATTTTAGCCCAACTCAACCCAGCAGAGCACTAGTTATATTCTATAAATATGTTATTCTAATCCTAAGTCAGGAGCTATCCATTTTAAATGTGAGTCCTCCAAAATATTTATTTATTTTTGTGCATGTGTGGCCCACTTGATAAACAAATGGATTAGAAAATTTTAAGTTAGAAATAGAAATTTTATCAATTTTCAAGCCAAGTCCAAGCCTCACAAAAACAAATTTAAAAATCAAGCGGGCTTGAATATGCTATCTAGGGCTATGATGGGCGCTGACCTAGCTCGGGCTTTTGGTCTTAACTATAGGGTTGGGCCTGGGCCTAGCCTGACCTTACCCAGACCCTGCCCATTGTGGTCCTTAGCAGTGCAGGTGCTGGTGTGCCTTTCAAGCCAGCCTGACATCCAATTCTACATGCATGCATTGGTGCCATCAAGTATTATGGGTTCAACCGGGCCCTGCTCAAATCAAGCCAGGTAATGAGTAACCCTAACTTGAGCCCATCTTGATTAGTACTTGAGTTATAGGAGTAACATTGGCCAACATTGGCCCACTTGGCCTATGGATGTAGGCCCAGTCTAGCCCGTTATCTAAGCATGTTCTTTGGGTGAGAAATGATCACATGCATGCTAATTTAACACGAGTACCACGATTAGCAGAGGGGATTTGACTTCAATGTGGAATGTGTCCTAATGCATTTAATGCGAGTGAAATACTTCAATGGTGTGTGCAATAAAAACAAATTTATGCAATAGGGTCCAAACCTAACCTAACCTTGCCCAGATCCCGCCCATTGTTGCCCTTAACTGTGCAGGTTATTGGTGTGCCTTTCAAACATTAAGTAGATAAATAATATTTTAAGCCCAAGCCCATCACGACTTAATTATAAATTTATTAGGCCTGTGATGGCCTGACATCCAATTCTACATGCATGCACTGGTACCATCAAGTATCATGGCTTCAACCGGGCCTTGCTCAAATCGGGCCGAGTAATGAGTAACTCTGACTTGAGCCCATCTTGATTACTACTTGGGTTATAGGGGTAACATCTTGATTACTACTATAGCCCATTATCTGAGCATATTCTTTGGGTGAGAAATGATCATGTGCATGCTAACCTAACACGAGTACCACGATTAAGCAAAGGGGATTCAACAGTAATGTGTCATGTCTCTTAATACATTTAATGCGAGCGAAATACTTCCATGGTGTGTGCAACAAAAACAAAATTATGCAATAGTCCAAGCCGAACCTGACCTTTCCCAGACTCCGCCCATTGCTACCCTTAGCTGTGCAGGGTGCTGGTGTGCTTTTCAAATCTTAAGTAAACTGAAAGTATTTTAAGCCCGAGCCCATCACGGATTAATTAAAAGTTTATATAGGCCTATGATAGCCTGACATCCAATTTTACACGCATGCATTGGTACCATCGAGTATCATGGCTTCGACTGGGCCTTGCTCAAATCGGGTCGGGTAGTGAGTAAGCCTTACTTGAGCCCATCTTAATTACTACTTGGGTCATGGGGGTAACATTGGTCCGCTTGGCCTGAGGATGTAGGCCCACTATAGCCCATTATTTAAGCATATTCTTTGGGTGAGAAATGATCATTTACATGTTAACTTAACACGAGTACCGCGATTAAGTAGAGGAGATTCGACATAAATGTGGCATGTGTCCCAATACATTTAATGCGAGCGAAACACTTTCATGGCCAAAAACAAAAATTGTGCAATAGGGTCCGGGCCTAACCTGACCTTGCCTAGACCCCGCCCATTGCTGCCCTTAACTGTGCGGGTTACTGGTGTGTCTTTCAAACCTTAAGTAGACAATGAATATTTTAAGCCTGAGCCCATCGCGGCTTAATTCTAACTTTATTGGGCCTGTAATAGCCTGACATCCAATTCTACATGCATGCACTGGTTGTCACGTCCCAAACTCGGAAACCGGGCTCACAAAATTCCCGATCGCCGAATTCGACGCCGTCAGCCTCCGTAGCACCCCATTCTCGGCTCCCAGCGCCCATACACCAGATTTCGATCCTAGGATCCTACAAGGAGGATTTTCAGTATAATTTTTTATTTTTTATTTTTTTGTAATGGAACATAATCATAAACATACCTAAATCATAAAGGCAACATCATCATCACATATCCACTAATATAATCATTTGAATACAATGCTGAAAGGGAAATACATATATCAAAATCAAAGCTCCAGAGGACAGCTGCACACTTCAAGCTCAACGTTGCTGCAACCTAACGCCACCCGCACGCATCTATCGTGCATAAGCTTACAAAAGCTAGAGGGTGGTGAGAGTGTGTGTAAGGTAAGTACCAAGTATACCATAAAGCCCATAAATCATACATCATCGGAATAAGCATAAATACTAACAAGATCATGAATCATACAATGTCAGAGTAAGCGGAATTATACTGGTAAGTCCATGAGTGCAATCAGCCGTACTAAGGCTAGGCGATACAAAACATAATAAGACAATAACAAATACTGAGGATGCAATGCAATATGCAAATCCTGACGAGCCACGAATACTATCAATCTCATCTATGCCATATAAGTGCAAAACATAGTAACCCAAAATGCTAAGTACTGCGGATGCAATGTAATATGCGGTGCGAATGAAATGACCATGCAGGAACGTGATGTCGGGATGATAGTACGAAGTATCACAGGCTATGAGGTCCATCACAAAGGACTTCTATCCAAACCAGTCTCATACCTAAATTTGGATAGTCAGACATAATGTGGTAAACTCCTGATCTCAGGTTAGTCACGCGCCCAACCGGAATCCTGGTCATGCGATGGTACACATAACAAATAGTTACGCACCACCAGCCCGAGTGGATAGTGAATGAATGAATGAATGGATATGCAATTCCTGCTCACTAAGTCCACATATCAGTATGTTTGCTCTCTGAGGAAATCACCGGGGTCTATTACACTTTACGTCAGCTTGCCGCCCCTATCCGAGCGCACAACTGGTTAAGTGAAAGAGGCCTCACTATCCGCCTGCCAATTCGGGCCCGGCTCGTCGATAGCGGACCTATTCCTCAAGTTGGTCAAACTCAACCTAGATATTGCCCCCTCACTCAGGCGGATAAGGTCACACCCCTTCCCAACTGACCACGACACAGTGGGAGACGCGGCCTCCTGGTATTCGGCCCCCGTGCGCTCATATATGCACTCGGTCTCGACGTTGGAGTCATCTCCTGGCCACGGAGGTTTAGGGATTTTCATCAGCGACATCTATGGCGCCCGTATGCTAGAACCAAACATTTTCGGTGTCCCGTCTGGCCCTCCATGATATGCCTATGGAGGCCACGACCCTGATGTCGCTAGGGCGTACAATGATCAAGTAACATGTATGCGAGATGCATGAATCACACCGTACAAACATGCAGCAATCTCGCGCGTACCATGCGCTCATGTCGGGCACTCCGTCTCATATGGAGTCCCGTAAATGTCTCAGTCCAACGGCTCATGTTATAACCAAACATTCCTCATATCAAGCATACATATGATGCGTATGGGTATGAATCATGGAGCTACACTAAGCATGTTATAAGGTGATGAACTATCCTTACAACGCAGATGGGCCTAGACGGCCTACGCACAACAAGTATGGGCCTACCAATGGCCTAGGGAGAGTTACAATGCGGACATTTAACCAACTTTGTACTTACAATGTGGACGTCAAACCATCATTGCTCCCAAGGCATAGCCCGCCATATAGGTCAACACATAAAACATGGTGGAATCACATTCAATGGGCCTTATGTATATCGTATCGGGCCTCGACCCACAGGCCTCCAATACATCAAATGGGCCTCACAACATAGGCCTCATGTATATCAAGTTGGGCCTAAACAACGGGCCATAAATATGACAAGTGGGCCACATCGCATGGGCCATATGTATATACTAAGGTAGGCCTCAACGGATAGCCACAAGTACATCAATGTGGGCCTCACCACATGGGCCATATGCATATCAAATGGGCCACACCAATGGGCCTTATGTACATTGCAATGAGCCATATCCCATGGGCCTTGAATACGTCATAATGGGCCTCAACCCACGGCCTTAATACATCACAATGGGCCTTAACCCATGGGCCCCAGATACATCACAATGGGCCTCAACCCACGGGCCCTAATACATCACAATGGGCCCCAACCCACAGGCCCTAATACATCACAATGGGCCCCAACCCATGGGCCCCAAATACATTACAATGGGCCTCATAACATGGGCCTTACATTCATATCAAGGTGGGCCTCAACAACGGCCTCATACACATCAAGGTGGGCCTCAATAGACGGCCATAAATATGACATGGTGGGCCTAATCACTTGGGCCTTATATATACACCAAGGTGGGCCCCAATGGACGACCCCAAATGAATTAAGATGGGCCTCATACATATACCAAGGTGGAGTCCACTTGAACTATAGATTTGTCACATTTTTAGCCTCAAGCCTTAAGACAGGCTTGCCAAATGGTGGACGGTTTAGATGCAACACATGCATCATGGTGGGGTCCACCAATTGTGTGGCCTACTGTGGGGCCTACTGGCCGTCCAGCAACCTGCTGGACGGCGTGTATAAAACACATACATCATAGTGGGCTTCCACCGTCCGCCTGGACGGTGGCGGCAAGGCACATACATCACTGTGGGTCCCATGTGGGGCCCACCATAAAGTTTACTTTCCGTCCAACCTGTTGATAAGGTCACAAATACCTAGATGAATGGGAAAAAAAACAAATATCAAATTGATCTGAACGTCTGTGGGCCCAAAAAGGGTTTCAATGGTAGAGTTCAATCACCGCTGTTTCGTATGATGTGGGCCACCTGAGGTCTGGATCAAGTTGATTTTCGGAGGGGACCCACCTCAGGGGGTGGTCCACCTCATGGACGGTGTGGATACAAAATATACATCGTGGTGGGGCCCACGGCTGGAGCCGTGGGTCCCTGCTCGTTCGCGCCAGGACGCCCAGGCGTCCTCTCTCTCTGTCTCTGACAGCAGCAACAGCAATGCTGCTGTTGAGTTTTTTTTTTTTTAATCCCTTTTTTTCCAAGGTTTTCATGCGTGGGGTCCACTTCAGTCGAATCCACCTCGGCCATTGGTTTCCATGGCCCATAACAAATCCATCAAGCCCAATATTGGGCCTGTTTCAGCGTGTAAAAAAAATCTGGAGGACTTTAAACGGTGGAGATCACTGATTGTTAAGGTTTGGCCCACCAGATGCTCCGATCAACCTCATTTTTCAGCTTAGTGCCTAAAATGAGTTGGTAGATAGGATAGACGGCATAGATTGAATACATACATCGAGGTGGGGCCTACACACATGGTCCACCCAAAAAGCTTGTAAACCAAGCTAATATTTGTGTTTTTCACCCAACGTCTAGCATCCCTGGACGCTGGACAGTCTGGACACAGTACATACATTGAGGTGGGCCTGCTTAGGTGGGCCACCACATGGAGGGTGGTGTGGGTACAATACAGATAGAGTGGGCCCCACTTATAGATGGCTTGGATCCAATACATGCTCCATTGTGGGGTCCATCCAAGTGGGTCATAAGGCCATAATATCATACACAAAATAATAAAATAAAAAGAGAGTGGGACACGCGTGATGGAGGGACCCCGATACTATGGGCCCTCCGTTTCAAGCATACAATCATACATCAATGGGTCCTATTGCACATGGGCCCTCTAAATTAAAGATCAACGGTGGAGATCCCTCTCCACCCAAAATGAACGGTCTATGTGACCTCTTTATGCAAGGAAATATAAACATCATGATGGGGTCCATGGAGAATGGCCCCATCATGGAATGATCATGAGGATCAAGGTGGGCCATCAGCCACACCTAGGGTCCCAAGTGAGATCCATACCATCAATCGGTAGGTGTCACTTGGCCCTTCTAAGAAAACATGAAAATACCCTATCAAAGCACCCACCGGTTGATCTCTTCGGCCCGTTGGAACGCCACCCTCCTTGTGCTCCTCTTTGATGGTGGAGATGGGAAATGGATGGCTAGGATGATGGATTTAGGAATGGGAAAG
The DNA here is from genome assembly GCA_030180095.1 of Magnolia changhungtana. Lineage (NCBI taxonomy): Eukaryota > Viridiplantae > Streptophyta > Magnoliopsida > Magnoliales > Magnoliaceae > Magnolia > Magnolia changhungtana. The sequence continues at coordinate 6,996,771 of JASAUF010000630.1, read as the reverse complement.
TGGGCCACCAAAATCACATTCTTCTCACATGGAGAAGCTTGGACATGTGGGCTCTCTCTTGCTTGGAAATGGTGTGAGAAAAGAGGGAGAGAGAGAGAGTTATAAGGAGAGAGGGATGGGTGTGATAGGTGAAAGGATGAGGTGAGTGATGAATGTGGTACTTGACATGTAAGGTGGTGTAAGAGAGAGGGTGAGAAAGAGTTGACTTTGGAGAGAGAAAGCATGGGTTGCTTTGTACTTGACATTGAAGTGATTGATTGATTGATGTGATTGATTGATTGATGGGATTGATTTGACATTGTGTAGAGATTCTCTTGGAATTGAGAAAGCGCGGTGTTTCTTCAAAATAAATGCCCGCTCACATTTTCTGGTCAGGGTATCGGATCCATGCGTGAGTCGCGGCGTTGGAACCGCGGCGACGGTGCGGTCGCAATGATACAGGTCTCGGATTAGACTGACTCGAATCTAAAGGATACGACTTACGATCGATCGCAACGTTGATTATATGTCGCAGGTTGCCGAAATTTGACGGAAAGGATCGCAGGATTCATCGGAACAATACGAACAAGGATACGGGTCTTACACTGGTACCATCAAGTATCATGGCTTCAATCGGGCCTTGCTCAAATCAGACCGAGTAATGAGTAAGCCTGACTTGAGCCCATCTTGATTACTACTTGGGTTATAGGGGTAACATTGGTCTACTTGGCCTGAGGATGTTGGCCCACTATAGCCCATTATCTGAGCATATTCTTTGGGTGAGAAATGATCACATGTGTGCTAACTTAACACGAGTACCACGATTAAGCAGATGGGATTCGACAATAATGTGTCATGTGTCCTAATACATTTAATGTGAGCAAAATACTTCCATGCTGTGTGCAACAAAAACAAAATTGTGCAATAGGGTCCGGGCCTAACCTGACCTTGCCCAGACCCCGCCCATTGTTGCCCTTAGCTGTGCAGGGTGTTGGTGCGCCTTTCAAACCTTAAGTAGATAGAGAATATTTTAAGCCCGAGCCCATCACAGCTTAATTAAAAGTTTATTAGGCCTATGATAGCCTGACATCCGATTCTACATGCATGCATTGGTACCGTCAAGTATCATGTCTTTGACCGAGCCCTGCTCAAATCGGGCCGAGTAACGAGTGACCCCGGCTTGAGCCCATATTGATTAGTACTTGGGCCATATGGGTAATATTGGCCCACTTTGGCATGCGGATGTAGGCCCGCTCTAGCCCGTTATTTAAGCATATTCTTTGGGTGAGAGAATGATCACATGCATGCTAACTTAACATGAGTACCACGATTAAGTTGAGGGTATTCAACGACAATGTAGCACGTGTCCTAATACACTAAATGTGAGTGAAATACTTCCATGGTGTGTGCAACGAAAACAAAATTATGCAATAGGGTCTCCTATGATGTCTTTGTAAAATTCATTCATCCGTCGGTCTATCTTTTCATGTTAGGTCATAAAGCCAAACATTTAAGCCCTTCCAAAACTCGAGCGGGCCAAGTGAGGGATTTGTTGAGAAAAGTCTTAAATCGGAAGGTTTTGAGGTTGTTCGACCGGTCGTGGGAAGCTTCGACTGGTCGTGCGAGACGCTCGATCGGTCGTAGGTTCGAGCCCTGGCACGACTCAAAGTCCAGCGAGTTTTTACTATTTTTTATCAGTAACTACGACTGGTCGTAAGAGAGCTACGACTAGTCGTAGGTTACGCAGTTTGTTCCGCGATTTTGCGCGAAACTGCGGATTTGAGTCCTTTCGCAACTGGGATGCGGAAGGGAAGTTTCCTAAACTATAAATAGGTATCCCTAGGGCTTTTCTAGGGTGTGAGAATATATGAGAAGACTTTCTAAAGTAATTCCAAGGGTTCCTAAAAGGGTTCAGGGTTATCAAAGGGTGTAGCAAGGGTGAGATTTGAGGTTGTTCGAATCGGATAAGTCCTTTCTCTTTGTAATTTCTATCTTCATAGTGGTGATATGTCGCTTTGTGCCATGGTTTTTTCCCACAAGGGTTTTCCACATTAAATCTGTGTGTTCTCTTGTATGCTTGTGGCCATTGGATTGCTATCCTAGATCTAGATCTGTGTGATTCTGCAGGCCAAAAACTCCAACAAGTGGTGTCAAAGCAATCGGTTGGGGCACAGATTTAAATCTGAGGGATTAGTAATAATGGCAAGCGCTAGGTATGATATTGAGAAGTACTCAGGGAAAAATAATTTTGAATTATGGAAGATCAAGATGATGAGTTTCTTAATCAAGTAAGGCGAGAGATGGTGCTCTTGAGGAGCAAAAGTCTACTATGAAAGATGATGAATGGAATACTCTTAATAAGAAGGCATTATCATCGATCTGTTTATGTCTCACAGATGAGGTTCTCTACAACGTCATGAGGGAGAAAACTACGGCTACGTTATGGGCGAAGTTAGAGGATGTTTTTGCGAAGAAATCCTCTGAAAATTACCTGCACTTGGAGCGGCAGTGGTATAACTTCAAGATGGCAGAGGGTGGATATCTGGAGGCTCACATCAGCAACTTTAATAAATTGGTTTGCAAATTGCTGGATATGGAGGAAGTGATAAAAGATGAAGAACAGGCATGTATGTTGCTGAATTCTCTCCCGGCGTCTTTTAAGGCATTCAAGGACACTATGTGCAGCACGAACAAAACCCGGAGTGTCGATACCGTTATTTCAGCTCTTCAAGGGAAGGCTATGAGACAACTAAACAGTGACATGGGGACGTCTTTTGGTACAGTGTTTACAGTGGGTAGTAATTCTGGACAAGGTACAGGTTCTTCAGGTTCTAGATCCAAATCCAAGGGCAAGGGCAAAGGAAAAGTAAAGTGCTAGAACTGTGGGAAGGAAGGACATGTGAAGAGGGATTGTGAAAATCCTAAATTAAAGAGGGAAGATTCTGAGGCTTCATGCAGAGAGGCCAACGCTGCCACGTCAAATAGATGTGACGGTGATGTTTTGTCTGTGTCTTCGCTTAGACGGTCATATGATGATCGTAAGGACGAGTGGATGCTAGACACATGGGCATCTTTTCACATGACTCCTCATCAGAATTGGTTCGCCAGCTATAGTGAGTGCGATGGTGGACAGGTGTTTATGGGCAATGGCTTTGCCTGTAATGTTGTGGCTGTTGGTACGGTACGCATCAGGATGTTTAATGAGGTGGAGCGTACCTTGATTGATGTCAGGCACGTTCCTGATTTAAAGCAAAATCTTATTTCTCTTAGTATGCTTGAGGTAAAAGGATGCAAGTACACAGGTATTGATGGTGCTCTTAAAGTATCTAAGGGAGCACGGGTAATCATGAAAGCACAACGACTCGATCATGTTTACAGGTTGATCGGAAGCACTTCAAAAGGTAGAGCTACAGTAAATGTAGCGGATTCCGCCTCTGCACGTGTGTGGCATGTTGGGCATGACCACATGAGCGAGCAGGGCAGGAAGGCTGAGACATGCAGACAGGGATACAGAACAGGTGGAGTAGCCACCTGTGAGAAGAATCACATGGCATGATTGCAGGATATCGGCGAGATACATGGACGACTCCAATATCGCAGGAGATTCATCTTTTATTCAGATGGCTCTAGGTGAGTCTGGTGCTGAAAAGTGGAAGGTGACTATGGGTGATGTAATGGATTCGTTGTACCAGACCGACATATGAGAGCGGGTGGAGCTTCCAGTGGGCTATAGAGTGATTGGATGCAGGTGGATCTTCAGGAGGATACAACATAAATACAGGGCGATGTTGGTAATGAAGGGTTATGCTTAGAGAGAAGGGATCGGCTTCTCAGAGATATTCACGCCGACGATACAGCAAGTGTCTATTAGATCCATGTTTGGCACTGGTTGGCCAACGTTATCTTGAGCTGGAAGGATGGATGTGGAGCCTGCACTTTTGTAAGGGAAAGTGAAGACCATATCTACATGAAGCAATTAGAGTGGTTCGGAGTTAAAGGGGCTGAGAAAAGACTTTGCAGGAGGTCGTGGTTCGACCTGTCGCCTAGGTAGTGGTTTGATTCCTTCATGGTGGGACATTCAAGATGAAGGATCGGGGGGCTGCAAAGATGGTTCTCGGCATTGAGACTGAAGGAGGAGTAGGCTTTGGTAATTACAGGAGGAATACCTTGTGTGTAGGTATTGATTCAAGATGTGATGGGCCAGGTAAAGCTGGAGAGCGTTCCCTACGCATCTCTCCTCAAGTTTTCCTTAGGACATGTCCCAAAACAGATGAGGAAAAGCAGGATATCTCATGAGCCTTATTCGAATGCGGTGGGCAGTGTATGTCATGGTTTGGTTTAGACCGGTTATTTCACAGGTTATCAGTGTTGTGAGCAAGTACCCCGGCAAGCAATATTGGGTAGCGGTGAGATGGTAAAAAGACTACGTCATTCTTTTGTGAAGACAGGAGCAAAAGTGGTTGAGCACATGGAGTTTGATCTGGCAGACATGCTCACCTAGGTCGTTCCTGCAGAGAAGTTTAAGTTATGTGTAACTTCTTTGAGCTTGGCGATGGCAGAAAAGAATGACGGAGTGTGCACGAGAAGCTATGATGTGATGCAGAGATAAGAGAAGAGGTAAAGGAGCTACACAGTTGAAGATTGAAGACTTGGTGGAGATTGTTAAGAAAAGTCTTAAATCGGAAGGTTTTGAGGTCGTTCTATCAGTCGTGGGAGACGCTCGACCGGTCGTAGGTTCGAGCCCTGACACGACTCAAAGTCCAGTAAGTTTTTGTTATTTTTTACTGTAGCTACGACTGGTCGTAGGTGGTCTACGACCAGTCGTAGGAGAGCTACGACTAGTCGTAAGTTACACTGTTTGTTCCGCGATTTTGCTCGAAACTGCGGATTTGAGTCCTTTCGCAACTGGGATGCGGAAGGGAAGTTTCCTAAACTATAAATAGGTATCCCTATGACTTTTCTAGGGTATGAGAATGTATAGGAAGGCTTTCTAAAGTAGTTTCAAGGGTTCCTAAAAGGGTTATCAAATGGTGTAGCAAGGGTGAGATTCGAGGTTGTTCGAATCGGGTAACTCCTTTCTCTTTGTAATTTCTATCTTCATAGTGGTGATCTGTCGCTTTGTGCCGTGGTTTTTTCCCGCAAGGGTTTTCCACGTTAAATCTGTGTATTCTCTTGTGTGCTTGGTGCCATTGGATTGCTATCCTAGATCTGGATCTGTGTGATTCCGCAGGCCAAAAACCCCAACGGGATTAGTTTGAAAAGTGATGCCCACCATTGAGACATCACTAGCTTTATATCGAATCGAATTCATTCATAAGGTAAGTCCCACTAGGTTGAAGGAAAATCCAAAATTAGATCATGATCTACAACTTTGTTGCACTATGTAGTGTGACCCACTTAGGATTTTTAAGCTCGCGTTCTAAAATGATATGTTCAATTATATGGATTTTACATGGACATCGTGGTGAGTTGATACATTTTCTTTTATTACAAGACTCGTTGCTAAAGGATTTGGGTTACATTAGATGTTAAATAATGTGTGTTCGTATCATTGCTTTAAGTAGCATATAGTTATTTCATCTTTGTCTATTAGTCACTTTAATGGAAGCCTGATCAATGCAAAGGGTGGACCGCGCTACGAAGATCACCAAGAGCAAAAATGGGAACAATCTACTCATCAGGTGACCACACAAACGTTGAGTTATACCCTTGGTTATAGATTGACTTCAACAATGAAGCTTGTCTAATTATAACCCCTTGTTTTAGATTATATTTGTGACACAAGCCATTTTATTGGCTCAAAATCTTGCAATTGATAATCAATGGAAAATAAAAAATTACAAATTCATATTCTCATTTTGATCAATTAAGTTTACCAAGATAAAACAAATTCGATCTAAAAAATAGATAGTTGTGCATCACAATTAGAGCATTGTAATTTTTATGCGTGCATAAGTGAATCAAACTTACTCAATTGATTGGGTCCTCACTCTTGCTCCGGTGGTAGACTCAAGAGTTTTAACACCTGGTCAAGGGTTGAGTACCCATGGGTGGTGAAATTCCACTACATTGTGAGTGTGTGGGGGTGTGTAAAAATAAAAATAAAAATTACTCAATTGATTGTGATTAGACCAAAGGCCTAGAACAAGTGGCTTGATTAGGACGAATTGTTTATGATTTACTCGTTCATTTAGTACAATATCACCCCCATAAGAGAATTATAGTCTTATAGGTATTACAATGGATCTATATGATTGAATGGCGCACATTAAAATTTTCTTATCATGAGAGAGCATGGTAATTCAATACATATCGTTACCGCCAATCAAGTATTATTTTTTATTATATGCTATTGATTCCAATTCGTTGATGGCTTATTTTTAAAGGGTTACATATGGTAAGTAGTGTTTTAAATAATGGTAGCATGTCACATGGCGTGCAGGCTACACAATACTTACAATTTTCAAATTTAAAATATAAACGTATGATAAATTATAAGAAGGAAATAAAAAATATAAAAAAAGGGCTATAAATTTTACTTATTTTTCAATAAAAAATATGTTTAAACAAGTTATTAATTATCATTTATCCAAAGCCAATCCATATATATAAACTAAATAAAAACATTATCATATTAACAACTTTCTAAGAAGCACAAAAAAAAAAAAAAAACCATCATTGCAGTGGTGGCCCATATGATGGACTACATATGTTAAATCCATAACATATACACACCACAGTGGACCACGTCATATAAAATAATGCACAACTATCCAAGCACCTCAGAAGAAGCACATGTTGCATATATGCCATGCATACACCACATCATGCCACCCTAAAGATAAGAAAATTTGAAAAAAAAATTACATAGCAACTCCCATCCCACAACATTACATATATTAACATGTTATCTACACATCACAACAAGCCTTAAAGAAAAGAAGACGATGAAACAAAAGGATAGTAGCCTCGTCTCATAACATTGTACTATAAGCATCATCTTGATATAGGAAGAAATTCAAAAGAAACGATTAATCTTCATTTAAAATGAAAAATAAATTATCAATAAATATTAAGGGGCAAGAACATGCTTTTATCATGTTTGAGAAGAGATTCAAAATTTTTAAAAGTGGAGTTCTTAAAATTCACAATAGCACAAATGTGACAAGTGTATATATACTTTTTGGTCTCTTTTATTTGAATTCTAGTGATCGTAAAAATACAATAAATGGACATTCTTTTATAATCCATTCACCTGCCATAATCTCTCATTGAATAGTTTTATAGATTGAGAGAATCGGAGAAAATTTTAGGGTGGAAGAACACTTAAATTGCAACTTACGGTTTTAAAAGAGGAATTTTTAAAAGTCTTCCATAAGAAGCTTTTGTTTTAAAATTAAGAAAGCATATAATTTATTTTGAAAGTTAATTTATTTTTTAACTCTTTTACTTCTTTTCGATTCTACTTCTTTTTCATTTTTATTTTGTCCTCTACACTCTACTAATTATGGTTATTTGCATAACATTTTTATAAATTATTCAGAAATCCTAACATGGGACTAATAAAGGTAAGACAAAATAACAAAGTTCAAATTTATGAAGAAAAAGTCCTGGTGGAAAATTTTGAAATAAAAACAATTCAAGACTTTTTAAAAAGTACAACCGATCAACTGAAACTAAGAGCCATACACATGGAGCATTGGTAACTCAAATTCAACCATAAACCATACAAAACATTGTTGCATATTTAAATGTATTAAAAAAATCACACTTATTTGATTATTACGTACAATATTGAAATAATAAAAAAAAAATAAATGTAAAATGATACTATTTCGTATCCAAGTGTAGGTCAATGAGAGGTTGCATTCAAATAGCATGGACATATGGTTTAACAATATGGGTAGTTGAAAGTAGAGTTCATATATGCCATGTGTTCAATTTTTGCTTATCAAGCATCAACTAATTCCTTTTTCAAAGGCAGCCCATTAGGTCTAGAATTACTTAAGATAGAGCTGCACGTCTCACTAGACCCACCACAAATATAGACACACACACCGAATGCTCGGGAACTCTAGCAAACTTATTTGAGAACCCATCATACGCAATGTGACTCCAAAATCTGAATAATCCATGTGAAGCAGCACCTCACGAAATCCCTTAGTTTAATTTTTACTTTGATCCGAAACTTTAGTGAGTTATGAAAAATGAAAACAATTTCCTCCCTTGATTTGCGTTTCTTTTTTTTATGGCCCATCAGAATTTTAGATCAGGGTGAAAATTTATCCATTGAGGTTTCATGAGATTCTGCATCACATAGTCTGTTTGGATTAAACACCCATGACACATGTGAAAAGGTGCGCATGTGTGTTGGTGCATAAGTATAACTCTCTTTATACACCATGTATTCTTGCCATCCGTTTGTCATTAACAATCATTTTAGAACATGAGCCTAAAGATAAGAAGATCGAAATCTCATTTAAACAACAAGATTAGAATAGTAGTGACCAAAAGCTAGTGCATTAAAAACTTAGTAAGGCATGTCATAATGTTTATTTACCATCTAAGATATTGATAAAGTCATGTAAACTTAGACCACTGGAAAAAACAAATATCATCTTTATCCAAACTCATGTGGCTCATTAATGGTTAATCACCTCTTTTTCCTACGGTATGGTCCACCTGAGAACTGGACCTGCTTCGTTTTTTTGTCTCATGACATAAAATGATATGGAAATCGGATGGATGGTGTGGATATCGAATACATACATCAAGGTGGGCCCTACTGTGAGCGCCACACCGTCTTTGGTGAGTCCCGGGTGGCAAGGAATCCGCCCCCCTTTTCAAAATCCAAAAGGCTGAGGATACTTTCGTAATTACACTCTGTAGCTGTGTCAGTATTTTTCTTTCCTATTATTAGACTGTATGGAGAAACGTGGCATACTACAATGTGCGTTTGTAACGCACCACTTATCTGTGGCAACCAAGCAACGGACGCGGATTTCCTGCGAAAGCCTTTGGCAGGAAGTTCCTGCGTAAGGATCTGGGTGGGGTCACTACAATGTAGGTGAGAAATCCATTCCGTCCATCCTTTTTGAGATCTTATTTTAGGGCGTGTGACAAAAAATGAGACGGATAAAAAGCTCAAGTGGGCCACACGAGAGGGAAAATTAGGGAAAGAAATTTCTACCGTTGGAATCTTCCCAGGCTCCAACTTGATGTTTATATGTTATCTAAACCGTTTATAAGGTCATTTTCAATGGGATGAAGTGAAAAAACAAAAACTATAGACTGATACAATAATTTTTTTGGCATAAGAATGCTTCAACGGTGCTCACTGAATAATTACGGTTTCCTCTAATGTGTCCCACTTTAGCACTATATACACCTAATCTCTTTTATCTCAAGTCCTTAAATGATCTCGAAAAACGGATGGACGGATTAGATTTATCAAAAACATGTCGGTGGGCCCCACCCACATCCTTGCGCTGGAACTTCCTGTGAAAGGCTTTCGCAGGAAATCCGCGTCGCCCAGCAACCATACACGTGGCAGATATGCACCCAATCAAGAACGATTGATGGTACGCTGCATTTAACACACGCCTGTATTTTTCGACTGATATTGGACTACTGAACATCTCCTCTTTTATCCGTACGTGCAAATAGGCGACTATTTGACGGTTGGCATGCTTCGTTGTGTATGATGGGGCATGTCCTATCCGCAACGTAGATCAAAGTTTTAACGGTTCAGATCTGACTTTACATGCCACATGCAAGGGGACGCAGATTTCCTGCGAAAGGCTTTCGCAGGGAGTTCCTGCACAAGGATGATGGGTGGGCCCACCACCATATTTGTAAGAAATATACTTCGTTCATCCGTTTGGAGAGCTCATTTTAGTAGAAGCGTTAAAAGATGAGGTAGGTCCAAAACTCAATTGGGCCACACCCGAAGGAAATTTGGGAAAAGAAATACTTACTGTTAAAACTTTCTTAAGATCTATCTTGATGTTTATATACCATCCAAACCGTTTATAAATTTATTATCCCAAGAATGAAATGAAAATATAAAAAAAATTAACCTAGAAAAAAGTTTTTAGGATTATAAAAATGTTTTAACAGTTTTCACTGAATACTAACTATTTCCTCTAGTATGGCCCACTTGAGCTTTAGATTTACCTCATTTTTGGTCACTTGTCCTAAAACGATCTCTCCAAACGGATGAACGGATTATATTTCTTACAAACATGGTGATAGCCCCACACATGATCCCTGCGTAGGAACTTGGTGCGAAAGGCTGTCGCAGGAAATCCGCGTACCCTTGCGTGGGAAACGGATTGGCTACTCTCCCTAACACCAGCTCAATGGCTGGTGTTTGGTGCTCTGTGGGCCCCACTATGATGTATCTGTTTCATCCATTCCGTTCATCCAATTTTAAAGATCATTTTATTGCTTGATCCAAAAAATTAGAGGGATATAAATCTCAGGTGGACCACACCACATGAAAACAATAGTGATTGGATATCAACCATTAAAACCCTGTTATGGCCCAATATAATGTTTATTTGACATCCAATTTGTTGATTAGGTCATACAGGCCAGATGAAGAGAAGAAACAAATATCAGCTTCATCCAAAACTTTTATGGCCCCAAAATGTTTTTAATGGTAGACCCTCATTCAACACTATTTCATGTAATGTGGTCCATTTGAGATTTGGATATAACTTATTTTAAAATTTTTATTGTAAAATGATCTGTAAAAACAGATGGATGGCATGGATGAAACACACACATCATGGTGTGGCCCACGTAGCACCGACCACCCTTCACTGGCCGGTGTCGGGGGAGTAGCCAATCCGTTCCCAAGGGATGGTTAACCACAAGGCCCACCAACAATGAGTTGTTACAAACGCACATGTAGTTTTCGCTGACACCAGCAAACGTACTATAAGTCTCAAGTTCGAAAGTCCGTACCAACTCTATAACACTCTCCTTGACACGCATCACACGTGCCAAATTTCCACGCGAGATGAAGGCACGTGCGTAAGGTGGGGCCCACCGTGCAGCTGAACTATCGCTCAAATCGGGCCCGTCCACTAGTGACACGAGCTTCAACGGTATGAAAGCAAGGATGGCCTAAGAAAACCTTCCTACGGTCCACATTCAACATACGTGTGGGCCACATTATCAAGCGTTCGGCATACGTTTTGGACAGGCCAGATGGACGGTGGTACCTACCCTTTCCACGCCTCGGGCTTCCCACGGGCGTACCAGGTTGGCACGTGTGCGGCGCGAGAAGATGCGTGTGAAGAGCGTGCGAGTGGGCGTAGCTAATCCGTTCCTGATTTCTCTCGCCTCCTATAAAAGCCCGAAAAGGAACTCTCGCTCGCGGACTCTCTTCTCCTCACACCCTCCTTCAAACCCCCAAAACCCCTACCTTTCAAAACCCTAGAAAAAAAATCCCGACCGTCCGTTCCCCAGGAATCCCTCTCCATCCAATCTCACCGTAGATCTAGGGCCCCCATCACATCCCGGGCCATGATCTCTCTTCCAGAGACCTAGGGTTTCGTTTCTCTTTATCCCTTCGGCAATCGCAATGTCTTCAGATTCCAATTGGTGCTCTCCGATTTGAAATCTTTGAGGGCCCGCGTTTTTTTACCAATTTCTTTATTTATTCGTCTTCATCATCGATCTCATCCGTCCGATCTACCGTCCGGCTTTCGATTCAGAGCGAGAGATGGGGGAAAACAATAGCAACGTTGATGTGAAGGTTCAAGAGGGCCATGGCAACGCTGGGAGCGGCGATCACGTCCACATGTTGGCGGCTGCTGCCGCCATGAGCCTCCCTGGCCAGATCGATGATCAGGCGGGCAGCGGAAGTAATCCACAGCCAATCCAGGTCGTGGGCTTGCAGCCGGTCCAAGTGCATTACATGCAGGAACATGGCGACGGTGATCATGACGGCGGCGATGGCAGCGAGGGCATGGAAACGGAAGCCCCCCCTGAGCAGCAGCAGCAACACCAGCATGGAGCCATGATATCAAGGACTGCTAGCCAGCTGACACTCTCATTTCAGGGCGAGGTCTACGTGTTCGACTCTGTTTCTGCTGAGAAGGTATCTTTCTTGCAAATATGCTTTCCTGAATGCACAGCACTCAAGAACATTTACAGAAATTTTGTCATTTGGGTTCAATACTTAGAAGATTTCAAAGGCCTAAATTTGGAAGCGGACCATGAACTTATTCTTTGTTTTACTTGATTGGTTAGGATCATTAGCCTTTTTATGTGTAGAGAGGATTCAGGGTTACGAGTATGGTTAATGGGAGGTCTTGTCTCTTAATGCGATTTTGATAGCAAACCATATTTGGGAAATCTAATTTTAGGGCTAGTTTCTTGATATCTGTAAAGAATGGGTTAGCGGCATATAAGGAGTTAAGAGGCGTGCTCTCTGTGTTTTCCTTTACGTGCTCCTTTTCCAAAATGTTCCATGGAAACTCAATGTTTCCATTGTTTTCCATAATGTGGAAGTCGTTACTTATCCTGCGTCAAAATTTCGATGCATGCATCCTTACAGGATGTCGGTCATGTTAGTTGACATAATTGGAGCTTTATGACATAGTCTAGCTTGTGAATAAGTCATCATGGGTATCTTTGTCAAACCTTGTCTATCCTAGTCACTGAATTATCTGTAGTCCACACCAGTATTGGTGCATTGTGTATACATACTAGTAGGAAATAGTGTTAATCCCCTGTACATACAACAAGTCAACAATACATAGTGCATGCTTAATAGTACGATGTCGTTTATGTAAAGTGCATGCTTGTTAGTACGATGCCATTTATGTAACGACAGGTCATTAGATTGCTCTGTCTTTGTTGTCTCCACTTGTTGAGACAATGATGTCTGAGAAGGGAAACTTGTGGTACATCCTTGTAGCTGACATGCTGTTATTGAAGAAGATGCCATATCCTTTATGCTTCGCTAATCACGGTGATATTGGGGCGTGGAAGCTGTAGTGAGGTAAGTTGGGGTCTTAAAAGATATATGGAAGTAAAGCTTCTTTCATCACATGTGATGGGTGCAGTTGATGAAGGTTTTCATATCAATTGATGAAGCTTTCTTTCTCTTTTTTTTTTTTTTGAGAAGAAAATGAAAATACTATAAAGCAAAAACTTTAAGCTGATGGGACAGAATTGCTAACACACAGGGCCGAGTGGTCAGTTGCAATGTTTGAACAGATAGATTGTAGAGAAAAAAAAAAGAGAGCCTTAGAACTCTGATCGGAAAGCTGCAAGCTGACATGACTGATTTGATTGCTGGCTCGCATCCTGTTCGGAGTTAGAGGCCCAGCCGCCCCTGTGTCAATCAAGGCCATCGCGAACCTGTTAGCAATAGAATTAACCTCTCCCCACATTAGTAAATGATGTGTCTAGCTAGACTACTATGTCCAGCTCCTTGTGTGAGAGATGCTCTTATGGGCTTTTATAGTTGGATTTATTCAAAAGAAATTTTCTCGAGGCCTAAGTTGTTGGATCTTGGAGGGCCATCCTTTCCGGCAAGTTTTGGATTCAGAAATCATTCGGCTTAAGAGGGACTTTCCTAAGGAGGAGATTTAGAAGGTGTGGAGTTTGTATAGAGATAAGGCCCCTGGGATGGATGGCTTTTCCTTTGCTTTTTTCCAAGAATGGCAGGAGGTTACCAAAGAAATCTCATGTGCTTTACAAGTGAATTTATGATCGGGCTATCTTGAGTAATTGCCTTAATATCACTTTAATATCCTTGATACACAAAATTGAGGATGCTTCCAACATCAAGGATCATTGACCGATAAGTTTGGTTGGGGGAGTTTACAAGATCCTTGCGAAGACCAAGTTATTCCATAACAATAATGGTGGTTTGTTATTGTTATGATATGGGCCGTGACAGTTTTGTATAATTTCCTATAAGATGTGAAGAAAGTAAATTATGGAGTAGTCATATGATGCCATGCATTTATGGAAACTACAAGTTACTCCAGTAGCTATCTAGTCGTTGGCTCCACTGATAATATGAGAGGGGTGTCTTGCATCACATGCTAGTAGAAGTTTTGGTCATTGCAGCACCATATAGTAGTACCAAAACAAGGTAAACCACTTCTTTGGCATCTGATCCACTCAGTCCGAATTGTTGGAAGATACTTGAAAGGAACTCTGGAGGGTCGTCATCTTGGCTATAATTGTCTTTGAACTTCTGAACTAAGCCTGTCAATTGGGATGACATGTATATAAATATCATAATAGCATGTGGCTCTTTATACTGCATTCACGATATTTGTGATTATAATTACATTTATTTGTTGCAACAATATGTTCGTGATATCGTGTGCATGATATCTGTGTTGTAATGACAGTTATCTATAATAGTAATTTGTTCATTATAGTGCATTCACAATAGTTATCATTGTGGTTACAGTTATTCAGATTTTGGTAATTCATGTAATGTTCAGTCTACATATGTAACGCAGTACAGTTTTGATTTGTTGATCGATTGAGAAATTTAGAGGGCAAAGACTAAAGGGCTCAGTTTTCGGTTGGTCCAGCTGACAGATAACATTCTTATCAAAGAGTGGACCAATTTGTCATTGAATACATCTCTCAATGAACGTGTAAAATAAATGATTGAATTCTTGTGCTTCCCATGTTTTCCTTTTCCCTTTTTTTTTTTTTTTGGCATTTTCTGGTGAGAAAATCTCGGCTATTCAGTTCTATGGGTCCTGCATCTTATTTGTTTTCTACATTCAGAACCTTTTTGAGATTTCCTACACTATAGCTAGTTGCAAAGCATGTAGTGAGCAGGGGGTGGGGAAGAAGAGGTTCTCAAAATTTCTGGTAAGTCTAAATGCCTAAGAAGTGGGATTTTCAAGCCGATGCAGTAGTTGTGCTTCCAGCAGAAGGTTCTTTCTAATTAGCCTTAGAGAAAACTGCATGATATCTTCTTAGCAAAAAAGTCTAGAATCCTATAAATGGACGCAAAATAAATGAGTAGGTTGATGGCCCTCTAACACCATAATTTTACTTTTATTATTAATGCTGTCCTTTACACTTCTCAATGGGTGCTTGGACCTATCAATCTTACAGTTCTAATCATATTTGTGGATGGAACTTCTCATTAGAGGGAGTAAGGTGTTTGAGGGTCACAAAATCCTAATCTAGTCAAAGAAGCAACATACTAGCCCTTACTGCTGATGTTGTAGACGAGCCTCTTCTTATGATTAGTATGTTGGTTGCAACCTCCTAGTCATAGAAGATAGAATTAAATACTTGCTCCATTGGATGCTGCACTGAAGGTAGCGCGTATTGGAGATTTTAAGCAGTTTTGCTCCTGTTTTATCATTCCAACACTTGTCGAAGTTTGCAACTTGAAGGGGCGTTGGCCTCTTTTGACATACTTTCTCTCATTGTTATCAAATGCGATCGCATATGCGCATATGCGATCGCATATGCGCATAGTAATGATCAAATCGCATATGCCATGATGGCATATGCGATCCTGGCAAGTATGCGATGGCATACTTTTATATGCGATCGCATATTTCCCAATAGCCAAGAGCAGAAGATTTTTATTTTTTATTTTTTCAAATTAGAGAACTTTTGCCTATAATTAGGCACTCATATCCCCTCCATTTTCACTATTCTTTACTCCAAAGCTCTAAATCTCTTACACCTCTTTCTTTTTTACTCTAATCTCTATACAATTATTTCAATCATGTTTATTTTTTGTATTTTATAAGTTGTGCTTACTTTTTGTAAATTAAGTTGTAAGTTATAACTTGTAAGTTGTTTCAAGTTATCCATTTATCATTAATATTTCTTTGTTCGAAGTTTGTAACAATGGGTTATCATTTAATGTAGCTTCTTGATTGTTTTGTTAAAATTTATATAATATAATATAAGTAATTAAATATATCACTTAATGAAACACTCAAACTATAATGAAATAAGTAAAATAACCCAATCCAATCATGTGTACTAATTAGACGAGTTTTTCCCTCTATTTTTTTTTAATAGAATTTTTAGAATTTTTTTTTTTTTTGAAAAAAAAAAAAATGCCAAAAAAAAAACTATGCCATGGCATATGCGATTGTGCGATCGCATATGCGAACAACATATGCGAATCGCATGCAATCGCATATGCGATTTGACAACATTGCTTTCTCTAGATTTAGGGGCTGTTTGATAAAACTCATTTTCAGCACTTATCACTGAAATTTGATATTTTCAGTGATTTTCACCGATTCGGACCGTTTGGCAAATCCAACTTATTAAGTGCTTGAATTAATTTTCACTGAAAATGCGTCTTTTTTAAGCTCCCCTCCCTTCACGTAATGCTGAAAGCGGGGGTGCATTAAAATTTCTTATTACTTTTGATGCAGGACAATTAACCACTTGCTTTAAAAGCTCGAACTGTTAGAGCATGGCGAATTAATCCCTTTATCTCATAAGCCTAGGCCCCAAATCCATGGGTTAGGTTCTCGGCCGAACCCTCATCGTGAGCCCCAAATCCATGGGTTCCGCCCCCTCGTGGGCCTCAAATCCATGGACTCCCCGCCTCACACGGGCCCCAAATCCATGGGTTATGTGGGCCACTCACCTCGATTGTGCCCCTGCATCCCACAGGCCACCCCACTCGAGCCAAGCGTGAAAATGCCCCCACATTAATCACCTCCGGTGAGGAGTCTCGAACACGAGACCTCCCTATCTGATACCAATTTGATGCAGGACAATAACCACTTGCTCTAAAAGCTCGAATCGTTAGAGCATGGTGAATTAATCCCCATATCTCATAGCCTAGGCCCTAAATCTATGGGTTAGGTCCTCGGCTGGACCCTCCGGCCGAACCTTCCTTGTGAGCTCCAAATCCATGGGTTGCCCCCTTGTAGGCTCCAAATCCATGGGCTCCGCCTCACACGAGTCACCCACCTCACACGGGCCCCAAATCCATGGGTTATGCGGGCCACCCATCCTGAGTGTGCCCCTGCATCGTACAGGCCACCCCACTCGAGCCCGATGTGAAAATATCCCCGCATTAACTTTTGAATAAAATATGCCTAAAACTATTTCAAAATTCCTATTAAGAACTTTTAAGTTTTCAGCACTTAAATTAGTTATTAGTGCTTATTTTTCAGTTTATCAAACGACACCTTGCTTTCTAGATTTATCTTGAGAAACATACTTTGACAATCAGTTTTTTGGTTTACGTTAATAACAATGTTTCATCTTGATACCATCAAGATGCAATTACTTATGAGGCATGAGCTTGCTTTGTTGGAGCAATTAGAATGATTGCCAATCCCTTGGGAGCCTTTTGGATGCAATATGAGTATCTTATTTGTAAGCAAGGTATTTCGTAACAGTAGTGGTGGCTATAACGGCCACCATCATTACCTCTTACTATACGGGCTGTAACGGCCACCACCGTTACCTTCATGATATGGGCAGTAACCGCCGTTATGCTCTTTTTTTTTTGTTGATTTTTTCCCCCCAAAAAACGGAGTTTCTTGACAATGGGCTCCAATCTTAATAAATTTTTTGTTCTCTCAAAGAAAAGAAAAGGAAAAAAAAAAAGAACAAAAAAAGATAATGGGATCCAACCAATCAAAACATTTTGTATTAGCATCGGAGAGTATTTATTACCAGTATTAATAATCATGTTATGTTCGATATGAATACGATTCACTGTTGATATACCTGGTATCACAGATCTATGGTACTTGACTGTTGTACATATCACCTTGGCCTTTATGGCACACTGCATGTTTTTTAATATGATGAGTTGCATCATCATTATCTTCATCATCAATCATCATCCCTTTGTCTCAATTGGGGAGTAATCTACAAATCATGTTTCTCATCAACTCTTCCACCTGAAGAGCTTGATTTATGATTTTGAGAGACTCAATTCTTGTTGCCCCTTGATTAGTTAGTTTGCATACTTTATTCCATAATTTTATTTTTTTTTATTTTTTTATTTTATTTTATTTTTTTTTCATTTCTTGCATTCCTCTCTACTCTATTTGCAATTTTCCAGCCTGTCCACTCTCTTTTGCATTTTTCCAACCTATTAAGTCACTCTAGCAGCTTCCAAACCATAACAACACTCTAGCAACTTCCGAGACATGACAATTTATTGAAGAGAGAGAGAGAGAGAGAGAGAGAGAGAGAGAGAGAGAGAGAGAGAGAGAGAGAGAGAGAGTATTACCGCATAAAAAGAGCGGTTGTAATGACCCCAAATTTTTAGATAGACACCGGAATGGATCAAAGATAATTGAAGATGAGAAATATATCGTGAGCATGTATTCTAAATTTCAAGAATAGCAAGAACGATTTCCTCTGGCTTTCTAAATCGAATGGCAAAGCATTTTGGATGTTCTTATCGTGTACCGCATCGTTAGGCGGATGTTGATGGGAAAAGTTAAAAGGATTGAAATTTTTGCAAGCCATTCCCCTAGTTAAAGTCCTTTGATCATTCCATGGAAAAGAGGAAGTGACATGGTAAAGTGAGGATGATATGAGAGAGAAATATACCTTCAGCTTCTCGACATCACACCTCAAGCAAACTCTGGGGACGGAGTTTGTTTTAAGGGGGTGGATTGTAACTTCTCAGATGTTACCGTTTTAACCTATTCATTTATATCATAGTAACATCATGTAGTTAGGGTTTAAGCCTATTCATAGTTCAATTCTCCATCAAACCACATCCAAACATGGATTTATTCAATCATCATCAATTTTACATCTATAAAATAGAGAATTAACAAGGGTTTTATGGATCAAAACAACAATCACACAGTCAAGGAAAACAATCCTTAGGTTTTAAATTTTAAGAGAAAACTAGCTAGAATTGTTAATAAGCCTAAAGGGATTCCTCACGTTAGCCTTAGACAAAAACCCTAGGTTGATCTTGATGGAATAGAGCGAACCACAATGAACGGGAGTCACACGAGCAAGGTGGAGAACGTCCACACCTTTGGAAAGGATGGGGAGATGGATGGGGACGTCCTCTCTCTCTCTCTCTCTTCTCTCTCTTTCTTTCTCTTCTCTCTCTTCTAGACATGTGAGGGGTGTGTACACAAAGGGGATGGAATAGGGAGTGGGGGGCGTGAGCCTCCTTATATACACGTGGTGGGCGTCCACACCTCCCACTCTTATTGGGTTTCTCCAAAAATGGCCCATGGGTTGATCTTTATTGATTTCTAAACTGTTCATCATGCTTAACTTGAAGAATAGAGTCGGTATACGTTATTTTCTTGGTGATCCATAACCTAGATTGCCCAATCTTGAAAATGGCTTGATGGACGGTCACGATACATTGATCGGGTCCATTCTCTTCACCAAAACTCATAGTCTCACTAGATCTTCCATCATACAAAATTTCATCATGATTGGACAGTGGCAACATATGTAACTTGGGCCTCATTAACTGAAATGAACTAAAATTTAATTAATTAAAAATTTGATGTGAATTTAATGTGATTTTGGGATTTAGTTTCTTATTGCACAAAAATCACTCTTGGATGATGAATTATCTGAATTTGACCAAGATCTTTGGGATCTAAGACATTCACTATATAGGGAATAAGTGACTACGGATAATGGACACGTTTTCCTTCACGATGGCCACCAAAATCAAGAGTTAAGGGGCTGATTTGACCATTGGACCAATTTTACTATGATCTAAGGGCTGAAATTTGATGTCCACGGTTCATTTATGTTAGATAGGCATGGGATAAAATTTCACATCAATCAAATCATGAGAACCATAAGATCTAGAATCAAGGGTCTAGGTTAAGGGTGTCTTACTAAATATTTATGATCTAAGTGTTTTACAAAATCTAACGATTCTATGTGATTCTAGGCATATTCCTAAGCAATTCTTACAAAAGAACCCTTATCTAAATCATCATGGATAAAAAGTTATTCACAAAATAAGTAAAAATTCACGTTAACTAAGGGAAAATACACATGACAAGTAACATGCTGAACTTATGCTAAAATGGTAACATCCGGGATGTTTACACAACCCCTCACATGTAACAAACGTAAAGAGTTGTGGTAATCAACCTTACCCATGTAACAAGGACAACAATTTTTGGAAAATGTGCTATGTGTGTAACAACTTGTGACGTGATTAAATAAAATTTAATTTTTTATGCTTGATTATTATTTCATTTCACTGTTTGGGTACTTTTTTTTTTTTTTTTTTTGTAATGTGTAAATAATTGATTTTTAAGTCCCTCATCATTATTTATTTAGGGATTATTTTTACATACAAGTAATATCAATTCTACCAAGATGTCATATTTTACTATTGTAAATAATTACATGGGTGTGTTAGAAAATCTAACTTTTGAAAGCCATCAGATATATCACCCTTTATCCAACATCGATATTTGTGCCCGTCCATACTTATGCCGACCTCCTTTCTATACAACTCATTTTGGGACACCAACATTTGCCTAATGGAGCACATGGTTAAAGCTTTTCTTAATAGAGGATACAAGGTCTTGAATTCATCGACTGTACATATAGATTCATGGTACAAATCTCTTTCCGAGGCCCATTTTGTTGCAATGTGCAAATCCCTTCATATAAGGCATCTGTCCCATAGACTTGTGAATAGTTTTGTACCATCAAGAAGTGAAGCCCTCTACCATTAAAAAAGAAAGAAAAGAAAAGTAAAGCCTCTTCCTCGTTTTAGTTTTTAGCTCCATGTATGTGGGCTTGGGAATGTAAGCTTCGTAACACATTTAACACTTCTATAATCTCTATGAAATCATCTATACTTTGCTGGCCCTAGAATTTGGATCCCTCATTTTGCTACTACTGATACCATTGAAATTAAGCTTGATTAAGTTTGGTTATGCCACTCGGCGGGGCCATCAAAGGAAATGCTATGAATCTTCTCAAAGCCATCAACAACCCACCTTCAATTCATGTTGATGTTGGGAAACTTTATAGCCTTAGATTGCTTGTGGAAGAGTTAGTGGGGAAAGCGGCCACAAACAACCCACATTTAAGCTTACTATTTAGGTGTAAAGGGATCCAAAGAAAGATGGAGCATAACTTCAATGCCATCCTGGTCAGTGTTCGGTTTATAAACTTTATCAGGGAGAAAAAGGCCCTTGGGAGAGAAAATCTAACTAGGGTTGGATGTCTAGTTCCTTTCTTATTTATATTATGTGATGTCACAAATTACATAAAATATCCTTGGAACCAAGGGCAAAAGAAATAGATGTACCTGTCATATGATCAGTAGCCCCGAATAAATTATCTAAGGACTTGACGCGTAAGTTATGTGAAAGATCGTGAAAGTGTTACCTACCTGAGCCAAAGACGGAAATGAAGAGACCTTATTCAAAGTGAGATTTTTTAGTAGGGCATCATACTCACTTTACGATAGATGATCCACATCATTAGTTGATGGAACTACAAGTGAATTTGTTAGTGGTACAACATCCTCACCAATATCCTAAGAATTCTTACCATTTGTAGCTATGGAATTAGTGGCTCGGCCTTGAGGTTAACCATGAAGGACCCAACAATTATCAACAATAATATCCATATTTACCACAATGAGTACATTGGCAATCCATACGACAACCAATACCACGACCACGACCATGACCATGACTTCGACCATCATCACGACCTCTACCTGTGCTTTTATCTCGGTCAACACACGTTCATTATAAAAAATCTTAAATCCTGTCATTAGTGCAAATTTCTCAACCACAATTGAGCCTATAGTTATACAATGCTTCACATCTGGTAAAAGCAATCCATACAATCCATATACACTGTTTCAGGAAGGTCAAATAGGAGAACCAAGAATCTAAACTTGAACAGCAGGCTCAAACTCAAAATTAACACCTGCCAACAATTCAAATGTCATTTTTTTTTTCTTCTCAAGACTTCTTTTATATGCCTTTGTATCTATACAACAAACAAATTGAAGATCATCTAGGAAAGACAATTTCAACCACAACGATGTATCTCAACATAATAATCGTACAACTCAACTGAAAAGGCAGTAATCCCGCCCCCCCCCCCAAAAAAAAAAAAAAAAAAAAAGAGAAGAAGAAGAAGAAGGAATCCCACTCCTGAAGCAAAGAAAAATAAATCTTTTGAAGCGTAGCCCCCGTAGTTTCTCTACTATTCCTGAAGTATCTAGCATTTCTCTCCATCCAAATGCTCCATGATACTGCCAAAAGAGCTAGGTTCTAGATTTTCCTATCCTTGGGGCCACCCCCCTCCACCCGAATAACACCTTCATTGAGTTTAACACTACCTAATGCATGCTGAAGGCAGATAGAACACCATCCCACACCCTTAGTGCATAGGGGCCGCTTACGAAGAGATGAGGCGTTGTTTCCTCATCCCTCATGCCCAAGAGGTAGACATTGGGAATGGTGATTCTGCGCTTGCGAAGGTTATCAACTGTCAGGATTCTATCTTCCTGTGAGCCAAGCGAAGGCCGCAAATTTTAGGGGAGCATTGTAACTCCAAATAACATCCGTATGAGAGCAATTGACAGCATGGCCCAGAGAATAAATAACATTTAGAAGATAGCGAACTGTAAACCCACCTTTTTTGCCTTCAACCAGAATGGTGCGTCCAGAATCACTGCCTGATACTATCCAAGAGAGAGAGAGAGAGAGAGAGAGAGAGAGAGAGAGAGAGAGAGGGGAGAGAGGGAGAGAGAGAGAGAGAGAGAGAGAGAGCAGCCCTGACATCTCAATCTCATTGTCAGTTGGGTTTTGATGACAAGGGAAATCAGACATTGATCTTTCCCTGTCTGAAATGACTAATTTCTTGATAAATATTGTAAATTTGGGCCATATTATTTTAATTAACATACAGTTCATTAGCAGTTAACCAAATCTCATGTTCAATGGACGACATAAAAGTCCACTAATTCTTGGTTCCATAGAACTCAGGAGTTACGACATAACTAACAAGTTATTTGATTTCCACACTCTATATGAAGGATTGGTTATATGAGGTTTTAATATACAGACACACATGTACACACACACACACACCAACTTTTGTTATCCTCCAATAAACATCTCAATAATTTTTTGACCATTGAAGACATTGCTGGACTTATGATTGAGTTGTAATTTGCAATCTAGGATTCATAGAATGAACAATCAACCTTTCCATCTTGGAGGTGATGGGATCAATTGTCTCGGTTAGTGATAGTGAAGCCATATTTAATCCCAAACAATTAAAAGTGTACTAAATATCTCCAAGATGGATAATTTTTTGACCATGGAAGATATTGCTGGACTTACGATTGAGTTGTAATTTGCAATATAGGATTCTTAGAATGAGCAATAAACCTTTCCATCTTGGAGGTGATGGGATCAATAGTCTCAGATATTGATAGTGAAACCATTTTTAATCCCAAACAATTAAAAGTGTACTAAATATCTCGACTCCACACAATCAATACAAAAAACTGCTATAACAAAAAATTCAAAATGGCACCATTTCTCGTAGCTCCAATTCAAACCACCAAAAAGAGGAGCGGGGATCTTATGGCTAAATTTACCACATTAACAAATTCTGATAATGTTCAAAAAGAAAAACAAATCTCAAATCCTTTTATTGCTGGCCACAAGAATCATTGTAAATTGGGATGAGAAGAACCAAAACAACATATCAAAACTGAATGTCCAACAACCCTTCAAAGAAATTTGAATTTGCCACTAGATACCTCCTCAATAATCACATTCAATCGCTGATTAGGCTTCAACAGCTCTCAAACTGAGAGAAAATTTTGAGAAAAAGGAAGAAAAGAAGAGAAAAGAAGAAGAAAAAAGAAAGAAGCGAAAGGGAGATCAAGAGGGAGGACGAGGAGAAAACCCCATGATCTTTTTTGTTGATACAATGTCAGTGAGAAAAAAGCCTTTGGGAGGGAAAAAAACTCTACTAGGGCTGGATGTCCAGCCTCTTTATTTATATTGTGTGATATCCCAAATTACATTAAATACCCTTGGAACCAAGGGAAAAAGAGGAAAAACTAAAGAATGAAAAATAATAAGGGAAGTAAGAGGAGAATAAGAGACGGTGCATGGTCGAAAGAGAGGGCCTACAGTCCAGAAGTATCTACAAATCAAATTTCAAATTGCCAAAGCAAGTTTATCCTTCAGTATTTGCATGTCAAAAGAAAGAAAGTGGTGTTGTAGTTGCTATGGCCAACTAAGTTGCTGTATGTCCTTTGGTGACCTGTCCATTTTGGATTGGGTCGAGCTCGTAGCTGGATCTTGGTGTGGAATCTACATAAAATCATAACCAGAAATTTTGTGGTTGAGCTGTAAAGCCTGTAATTTTGATAATGTCAACTCACTTGTTTGACTTCCTATTTGCGCTGTTTTGTTAGTACTTGTTTGTTTAATAATTTTCTTTCTATTGACAATGAGAGGGATTTCTTGGTTCACATGCACTCTTTAAGTAAAATTATGTAGGGATGTTACCATGTGTAGCATTGCTGGGCTGTGTCCTACGTTTCCACTTATTTTTGAACTGTCGGTCTCGGGTAAGGCATTCGTTACAGGCTTTCTGTGCACCGGAGGATGTAGGGGGCAACGCTCTACCTACCCTCAACCCTCACGCTGATGCACAGTGGAGATGTTTTGAGGGGCCCTGGTTGTGGCATGGATTTTAAGGACAACACGCTACCAAACATCCTGCTTATACAAGAATAAGAAGAAATTGCAAAAGCTACACCATGGCATGACATGCCATGGTTAGATCCATAGCTACATTAATTCCCTTAGAACTGTAAAATGTGCATTCTTAAGCGTAGAGTGTTGAACACGTTAACACCAAGTTACAGTTGGAAAACCTATATCAACTGAACATTATGATCCCTATAAAGCCTCTAGGAGAAGATACATCAAATACAATGCTAGTACAATATGTGCCACCATGCTTCCAATTGGACTCTATATTTCTTTCTTCACTTGTATTCTCTTCACTAATTTGTTTAGTTGATATAGGACATGTTGGCTTTAAAGTGCCATGTGTGAATGTTTGGTGTCATTTTATGCGCAGGACATTTGGCTTTTATCTCGTCTATTACATCACTGGTCTATTTGTTTCCTGTTGTCTGCACAAAATTGTTGTTGTTTTTTTTCTTGAAAGATAACGATTGATATATAAAAGGAAAAGAAGAACAAAAGGGGAGAGAGAGCTTGTTGAGAAAGCAAACTCAACTATACTCCTAAAAAGCGAAGGTCAAAGTCCTTCAAAAAAGATACATTAACAGCCCATTCAATAATAAAACCCTTAGCCTTGGAAGAAACAGACTCCGCTGAATTTGAGATGTTCCTGCAACATCTACTATTTCTTTCTTCCCAAACAGACCACCAGATGGCGAGAATAGCCATTCTCCATAAATGCTTTCTTTTCTTTTCTAAACTGACCCCGTGCCAAGCAGGAAGGAGAGAATCTACCGAACTAGGGGAACACCAACTGATGCTGAAATGAGAACAAAAATCTGACTAGATTTTAACGATGAAAGGGCAGTGGATGAGTAAATGATCAACCGATTATTCGTTCTTCATGCATCATGAGCAGATATTGACTATCTGCATTCCTCTTTTTTTTTTTTTTTTTTAGATTGTCCACCGTAAGAATCTTTTTCTTTCCTACCAACCATCCGAAGCAAACTATCTTTGGAGGGGCCGAATATTTCCAGATGTAAGGGGTCAGAGTATTATTTGAAGCTACCGATTTGTTGTGAAAATGAAAATAGAACGTTCTAACTGAAAAGCTGCTGGACTTATCCAGTTTCCAGATAAGATTGTCATCGATTTGCTGATTAGGCATTGTCTTATAGATGCAGAGAATAAGGTCGACGTACTCGTCGATTTTCCAGTCTTGGAGGTTCCTTCTGCAATTAACAGTCCGTTCCACCTTGCCGGATGACACAGAAACATTCAACGATTGGGGTGGCCTTGTTTCGAGCTAGAAGAAAGATATAAGAAAAGCGATTTTTTAAAAGATTGTCGCCCACCCAAAGATCTTCCCAAAATTGGATATCGTTGCCCTTTCCTAACTCGTAGCCAATACCTGCAAGAACTTTCTTTTTCATACAAAGGATGCCTTTCCAAACATAAGAAGCTCTATAATAGGAGAATTCTCTTGTCCACCACCCACCTGCAGAGGATCCATATTTGCTTTTGATGATGATGTTCCAAAGGGAACCTTTTTCAGATCCTAATCTCCAAATCCACTTACCAAGAAGGGCCTGATTCATAATTCTAAGGTTCTTGACCCCAGAACCCCTTCTCGGAAGTGGGTACAAACCTCGTTTCAGTCGAGGAGGTGGAAATTCTTCTCGTCTTCCTTGCCATACCATAGGAAATCGCGTCTCGACTTGTCGATAGATGCCAAAACAGAAATTGGACATCTAAATAAAGATATAAAATATAAAGGTAAGTTGGATAGCGCTGCTTTGATAAAAGTGAGGCGGCCTCCCAGAGAAAGATACCGACACTTCCACTTGGCAAGGTGTTTCTCGAACCTGTTAGAGATCTTGTTCCATAGAGACTTTGGAGGCGGACCTAGGCATAAAGGGAGGCCCACAAATGTGGTTGGGAAGGAAGCTGAGGAGCAATGAAAGGACATCGCATAGCTAGATAGTTCTTCTTCTTCCAGATTAACCCCAAACATCTTCGATTTGGCTAGATTTACTCTCAGCCCAGATACGGCTTCAAAACATCGAATAGTAGTGCAAAGATTTTCAATCTTGTTTGGAGACACTTTCGAAAAAAAATCAAAATGTCATCAGCAACTGAATATGAGAGATTGGGTTGGGCATACCTGGGATAGAGATGCCACGAAGCATACTCTCTTGTTAGCCTTTATGCAGCATTCTAGATAAAACCTCCCCCACGATGAGAAAAAGGAAAGGGGATAAGGGGTCACCCTGACGCAAACCTCTAGAGTTTTTGAAGAAGCCTTTTGGAGTTCCATTGATAAGAATAGAGAAGTGGGCAGAACCAATGCATTCTCCCATCCATCTTCTCCACTTTGGACCGAAACCCATCTGCTGAAGCATATATTGGAGAAAGTTCCAATCGACATGGTCGTAGGCTTTTTCAATGTCGAGATTGTAGAATATACTTTTCAGGCCTGATCTGTGGCTAGAGTGGAGACATTCATTAGCAATGAGTGCACATTCCACAATCTGTCTCCCCGGAATAAACGCACTTTGATTTGCTGAAATTATCTTTCTGATGACTTTCTTCAATCGAGAGGTTAGAACTTTGGCTAAGATCTTGTATGGGTCCGCTATTAGGCTGATTGGTTTGAAGTCTTTGAAAGAAGCTGCACCCGCTACTTTTGGGATGAGGGCAATGAAGGTCGCATCGAGACCAGGAGAGAGTCTGCCTCTATTATGAAATTCTTAAACGAAAGCCATGATGTCGGATTTCATAATGTCTCAAAAGGTTTGGAAGAATGAGACAGGAAAACCGTCGGGACCAGGGGATTTGTCACCTCCGAGCGAATCTATGGCCATCTTCACTTCCTCCTATGAGAATTGGGATTCAAGGGATGAGGCTTCTGCTTCATCGATTCTCTCCACTTGGAGATTATCTAATCGCGGTCTTTCCCATTCTTCAAACGAGAGAAGAGAACTAAAGTATTGGATCGCCTGGGCTGCTATCTGATCTTTATCTTCAATGCGCTCCTCATTAACTATGATGCTACTGATTTTATTGGATTTGGCGTGCATGCTAGCAATACTATGAAAGTACCCGGTATTTTTGTCTCCCTTCTTGATCCACTTGGCTCTAGATTTTTGCTTCCAAGAGATTTCGTTTTCCAGAGCTCTGGCAGAAATAGATTGGATAAGCTGAATTCTTGGGCCCAACACTTTTGAGGACATAGGCGAGTTTTCTGAATCTGCATCGATCTTTTGAAGCTCTGATAATATAGAGTCCATTTCATTTTCTCATTTGCAGAGAACTGACTTCTTCCACTGTTTGAGGTTATTTTTGAGAAGCCTGAGTTGACAAGGAGTCTGTAATTATATTTTCATAAGGCTTATAAAATCATTGTTGTTTTGTTTTTCTGTGATTATATTTTCATAAGGCTTATTCATTCTTATTTTACCTATAGTTTTCAAATGATCTTCACATTGTTTTACTCCTTTATACTTGAACTTTTCTTCTCCCTTGGTACTAAAGTCATTTGAGAAGATGAATGGTAATCATGTTTAGATCATATTCTACAGGTTCAAGCAGTGCTCTTATTATTGGGTGGCCGTGAAGTATCTGCTCCCATGGTTACTATCACCCATCAAAACAATAAGGTATGTATTGCATTTTAACACTTAATGCATTCTTTGTCTGAATGAGCTATGTTTTGATATCTTCTAGCTTCCTGTACATTTAGTAGTCAATCAGTAATCTAATTTCTGCAGGGTATGAACATGCCCCAGAGAGCTGCTTCACTGATGAGGTTCCGCGAGAAGCGAAAAGAGCGGAATTTTGGAAGGAAAGTTCGTTACAATGTTCGTAAAGAGGTAGCCCTTAGGTACGAGGTTCATGACTCATTATCACTTTATATTTATCTTAGGAATCATTTTATTGCCTGAGACATGAGCCAATTTACAAGGAAACTGTTGATGCTGGGCATTTGATGGTCTGGTTACAGTTATATTGATAGTTTCCATAACCTAAAGCTAGTCTTAAAAAAATGTTATTCATTCACTAAAGGCCTATTTGTCTAAAAGGAAATGATTCTGACAAATTGTCTCTTTGGGTATCATGTCTAGATGTTGCTAATGTCGCTGTCAAATCCTGCTGCAAAATGATGCTCAAATTGATATTGGGTAGCTGTGGGCTCCATGTTGTCAATTTTTGTTGGAATTCGAAACTATTTTGGATTATTCTACACACTCTAAGGCCGTGTTAGACTGTTTTTTTTTTTTGGAATTATTCTACGCAATCTAAGGCCCTGTTTGGTAGATGCCTAAAAATGCATTTTTTAAGTGGCAACCGAAGAGGGCCTAATGATGCAAGACGGAATGATCTAATCTAATACGATGCCATGAAAGTAAAAGACAGATTTACTAGAGCAATAGAACGATAAAATAAAGCTAATTTACCGTAAATTCAGAAATTTCAGATTCATGACATGTCCAAATCAAAGCCTACAACAGTCCTGCAACACGAATCTCATAAACTACTAATTAACCGGGACCTATGGGAGATAGAACCCCCATCATAGCATAGGGTTAAATCTGAATTCAATGGAAATCATGTCTTGTAAGAAAGAGTTTTGATGTGTTAGGGCTGTTTAAAGGCTAGGGAATGTGGGAAATGGTTTTGGGGTATCTAGGCTTTTAGAGGAATTAGGGTTGAAGTTTTGGGAGGTTTCGGGTTAGGATTTCAGATTTTGGGTTTTAAGGGATTTATGATTTAGGGTTTCTAGAATTGGGAATATGGGTTTCAGGTTATGGGAGTTAGGGATTTATGATTTGGTCAAGGGATTTTCAGATTTTGGGGATTTGGGTTTGGAAAAATTGGAGATTTTAGAATTTGGGAATTTGTGAATTTTAGGATTAGGTTTTGGTGAAATTAGTTTAGGGGTTTTAAAGAGAAGCTAAGGGTAGGGAAAGAGCCTTTGTGATGAAACAAAGGGGCTATTGTACAAGGCTGTCCGTATGGACAACCATTCGTATGTGCATTGGTACGTCTATACGGACAACAAAGGATGGCGGACTGTGGCCAGTTTAGGCTTGGGATGGGTCAATTTAGGTTTTGAATGGCAACAAAGAAGAAAAGAAAGGAGGAGATGAAGGAAGAAAAGAAGAAGATGAGAAAAGATGATACCTTGTTGAGAAGAGAGAAAAGTAGAAAGGATAACTAGAGAATCGCTCCCAGTGGTTTCACACCACCAATCCAATCACATGATGAAATTTTGCTCAATCTCAAAGCAAAAGGAGAGAAATCTCTTTCATTCATAACATACATATCGGCTTGGGTGGGGGCGTCCAACCCTTTATAGTCTTAGAAAAGACCTTTTATAAAAATGCGCTCTTAGATGAGATTTTCAACATAAAGACGCCTAATAAATTAAAGCTGTTCCTAACTCCCTAATCTCAACACAAATATGAGCCATACCAACAATAACAAAACATGTAAACAAACTAAACAACTAAACACTTTCATGGCCCTTGGGGGTCCACCATCAAGATATCCGATGATGATCAAACGGTCCAATCATTGTGTCCACTTGATCCAACAGTCCGATGTGTCCATCAAGCTCCTATATGCAGCCTACATGCATCTTCCCAATGTCGGGTCTTCAAAGATGCACGGACATGCACGTGGGGTCTTCAATGTGGCTAAGAATCTGAATTGGGCCAAGTGGGCCCCATGTATTGGTCCTTTAGCTATAAGGAGACTGGCACATCCCTCCTCTAATATGTTGCTCGGATGTTCTCATCACCTAAAGGTTTCAACTTTTGTTACAATGTTTCCTGGAGAGCTTTGCTATGGCCACACATGTTTCAAGGCAGCTCATGTAAATGCATCATTTGTGCTCCAGTGCATCCATCAGGGCCTCGCTATGTAGATTCCCTGAACCCCAGGAATCAGGTCAGTTAATTAATCAGATAGGCCACGGTTTAAAAAACAAAATGTATGGCTGAATAAAACTTGGGCTGAAGTTTCTGAAGCCATCTACCTGTTTCTAACATTGTGGCATACCTGATGAGTGGAATGGCCTGATTCACGGATGAGAACATCTTCAAGGTTGGACCATCCTGGTGGATATGGCCTGCTTATTGCACCTGTTTGCCATGATGGCATGTGCGGCGGAACATTTTGCTTATATCCCTTTAGATGCATGTGGACTTAGCAAACCTCTTTACTCGATCAAAACAAAGTTTAAGCTATACTAGTAGTAATCTGTTTCCCTGTCGTTGTCTGTCCAAAGAAAGGGTGAATATCATAAGGATAAGAACTTTTACTGGCAGCTTATTCCTTCCATTAGATTAGTAATTGAGAGTTTCATGCAAGGATTGGTTTGTTTGTCACTCTATTGGATGATAAGCAACAGATATATCAGTTATTGCGGGTTATTGCTGGTTATTGCTGAAGGAGACTCCAAGAATATCATCTCACGCGCCAGGAATAGCCATGCTGATCTTGGATGATAAACAAATATATTGTTGATTGTTGATTATTCCTGAAGGGGACTCCAAGGATATAATTTCGTGGGCCAAGAGTGGTCACATCAATCCTCGGGTGGCTTGGCTTCATGTTCAATGGAGTCTTAGCATCTAGGTTAAACTTTTGTCTGTCCATTTCGGTAGAGGCCAGTGATCTGGCGGACTCCTTTGCTAAAGGAGGGTTTGGCTGATGTGTGTACATACACACATGTCATTTGTTGCTCAGCCTTTACCTGCTTGGTAAAGTGTAGGGAAATTCTCTTACTGGGATCAAATGATGTGAGAGTTGAAAGCCCCTTTGTGGGCCTTTGTCTTACCCCATTAATGAAATTGTATGACTCTTTTCCATGTTTGTAGGAAAGCAGAGCCTTCACTCCTTTCCAGTGCTACTGTAGCTGTAGATTCTCAGGCCCATATTCTTGTTAGCCATCTTGATTGAACCCATGTTGTATTCTCTGAATGTGGGCCAAATCTCAGATGTTTATTGGAGAGAGGCTGGGAAAGTATGTCTGCAATAAAGCAAACAATATGATTGCTCTTAGGTCATGTTTGCTTTGTTACTAGCAAATGCAGAATTGGTTCTCAGTAAACAATCCTCTGGAATTGGTTCTTGAGAGTTGCTTATCTGAAAAAAGCACGTTTGGTAAACATGCATGAGAAAAACAATTTCCCCATGAAGGTTGGAATGGCGAGCATTGAATCCCCACTGTTTCCTGTGGCATGGCCCACTTTCCTCATTTACCTCAAATTTGGAGTCACATGATATGGTGAAACGGATGGATGGAGTGGATGTTGCACGGTCATCACGGTGGGCGCCATAGCTGCAGGCAGGGTTTATAGGAAAGTCGTGTACGTCCAGCTTCTCCATAGATAAGATTTGCTAAGCCTACATGCGTGGACAACACAACTCATGTATATGCCACACTTTTGCCGTCTTGGCATGTAGGTCCGGGATCCTATCCATCCATTAGAAGGGCACCACTTTATTGATGCCCTAGCCCAGGAATTAGGTTGATCCACTGGTCAGGTGGGCCACGATTTACAAAATAATGTATAGCTCTAAAACACCCTGTTCACCTGTGTTCCAATATTGGGGCGGCCTACCTTTTGAGAGGACC
Source organism: Magnolia changhungtana (assembly GCA_030180095.1). Classification (NCBI taxonomy): domain Eukaryota; kingdom Viridiplantae; phylum Streptophyta; class Magnoliopsida; order Magnoliales; family Magnoliaceae; genus Magnolia; species Magnolia changhungtana. The sequence goes on along the minus strand of JASAUF010000630.1, from coordinate 6,964,440 downwards.
AGATTAATGTTAGGGAAAACATGGTCGGACCAATCGGTGGATGGATTTGTTCTCGGACTTAGGTGCCATCCTGTCATGTGTGGTGTATGGCTCTAAACTGTTGTGCAACTACGGAGAGAGCTTTGATTTTATGAGTGCTTTTCGCAAGTTTGTAGAATTGGAAACAGTTGTAGGAAAGAGGGTGCTAGGTGCTGCAGAAAAAAGTGCAAATTTGGAAAATTATTTTTCTAGATTGATTAATAAATTGGCTAACAAAAAACCATTAAAGCATAAAAAAAGTTATTTTCATAATCAAAATCATGAAAAGCTTACAAAAACACATTTTTTAAAAGCAAAGCCAAACAGGCCCTTGGTAATTATATATGCACTATCATGTTTTTTGCAGGATGCATCGATACAAGGGTCAATTCGCATCAAAGGCAACTATAGAAGAAGCTGAAAGAGCCGCTGCCGTCGCCGCTGCAACAGCAGCTTCTGGATCAAGTTGGGGTTCTGCTCCACGTACTGATACACCGCCGCGAAAAGCACCTGCGTAAGTATGAGTTCCTTATTATTCATACTAATTCTTTTCTGTTATCGGTTTCTTATGCTTGATCAGATTTTTCTTCAAATGACAGACAGGCTTCTCAGATGGTCCAGCCTCATTTCTAAGTTCTAAAATTGAGTAATCTGATAAGTTACTTGGTTAAAGGATCTTGTGATCGGTCTGCTCATAATTGGTCTTGTGGACACCAGTTTCTTACTTTGTATTATTGCCTTGATAGACTTGAATGTGGTAGAACTTTATGAATGATTTTCTTGCAGTTTTTGATTCCCACTGTAGTCCATGATGAATTTTGCTTGATGCGTTAAATATTATGCTACCAAATATTTTGACTTTTGTCATAGTATATGGTCAGGTTGGATGTCATTGTAACCTCATTCATATGGTTCATCCATGAACACTTTAGTTTTCTGGTTTTACAAACGTGGCATAAAAATGTGGAGTACTTGATATTAATAAATGCTGGCAAGTACTCGGCCAATAATGCCATCACATCAAGGTTTTGAATCTGATTTCCAGGGGCCATATCAGACCCGATTTGGTAAAAAGTTTTAACCAAAATTGTGAAAAATATCAGATGAAATGGGAAACACAAGAATCTTTCTCTCTCTCTCTCTCTCTATATATATATATATATATATATATATATTTGGGACGTGTTCAATGGTGTGTTGGACCATTCTTTGGTATGTTAGGGTGACATGTTGTAGGTAGAGTGTGGTCAAGTACTTGACCTCTAAATTTTTATGATTCTTATAAATTGATACAATATATCAACTGTCATCTTCACCAGTTAATTTATAAAATATTGACTATATTGTATGGCTTATAGACTGGGATGCTAGAATGTTATCACCAAGTAGGCAAGTACCATCATGATCTAGCAGTTGGCATCTTCATGCGGTACAAAGATTCGGCATTGTCGTTATATGCTCACTGCTTTAATACACATGCATATATCATCATCATCATCATCATCATCTAAGCCCCATCTCAATTAATTAGGGTCGGTTAAATGAATCCTATGTTGCTATTCCACTCTACCAAGGGCCATACATTCAATTAGCCCAAGGTCATCAAATTTTTTCTTGCTACCTCCATCCGCGTCCTTTTCGGTTGTCCCCATGCATTTTTAGAGCCTTGTACTTGTATCAACTCGCTCCTTCAACTTGCCCTTATAATACACGTGCACATATATTCAGAAAATATAGCCAAAATACTCTCCCTAAAATGGCCCACTTTGCTTCAATTTGTTGAGCTGGGTCAAATTTTCTGTTTTGATATCCAAAATTGGTTTACATGAAGTAAAAAACTCGTTCTAAGCTTCCTCTAAGGTTAGAAGGAATAAAGGAGAGAAAAGGGCAAATGAGCCTTTACATTCTCACTGGCTCCCACCTGATGTGGGATGGGTGTATCAATATTTCATTATATGGCTTGTATCAGCCGACAAGGCTGATTCGACTATCGATATCTGGATCGGACCATTTTAACCCCATTTTGGGTCTCGACATTGGCTGAACGGATACCATACACTTGTATTGGCCAATATTTGTTTGCACTCGTAGAAGCACATAAAGAGGAATCAAACAAGATAATCACAATCGCATAAGCAAATCCAGCCAGAGAACAATTCAAATTTACGTGGAAAAACCCTTGCGAGAAAAATCCACGACACAAAGCGAGAATGCACTATGAAAAATGAAGTTATAAGAGATCAAAACCTTACTGATCAAAGGCCAAAGAGGAAAAGCCCTAGCCTTTGCCTTTCAAAACCCTCGCAAACCCTTAAGCACGTCTTAGAGAACCCTAATCCCGATTACACCCGATATATATTCTACCACAATTGGAATAGGAAACAAATTGCGCACTTACACAATTCTGTGCGCGCCTTTGATGGGACCTTTGATGGCATCGACAACTATTGAGAACCAGTCGATGACATCGAAGAACCTTTGATGACATCGAGTAGCAACTTCCAAAACCGTCCAGCAATCAACAAGGATTTTTTTGGATTTTCTCGATGGGATTGAGCATCTGTCGATGGCATCAGCAGCTGCTCGATGAAATTGGGTGGTTTGTCGATGACATTGACAGACTCTTTACATACAAATTTAAGATATTAGCCAACAATCTCCACCATGTCTTCAATCTTCACACTCCATTGCTCCTTTGCCGTACTTGATCCTCCATCTCTACTTCGTCTCTCCATCATAGCTCCACAATTATCGCTTCTCGTGCACATTCTGTCTTCACTCTATTTTTGCGAGACCCAGATAAGTTGCACAGAACTTGAACTTCTCTGCATGAACCACCTTCGTAAGCATGTCAGCCATATTCACGCTTGTGTAGATCTTCCTCTTTTCTCAAGCACCTGTCGGATAAAATGATGACAAATATCAATATGTTTAATACGTGAGTGATAAACATAGTTCTTTGCCAAATTAATTGCTCTTTCACTATCACAAGTAACTGACAAGACCTCTTGCTAATGCCCCAACTGATTTATCATCCCTTTCAACCAAACAAATTTTTTTTTTCTTTTTTCTGAACACTTCTGTCACCGCCATATACTTAGCTTCGGTTGTGAAAAGAGTCACCATGGACTGAAGCTTTGACATCCAAACAATTACTCCATCCGCTAACACAAACGAGTAACCGGAAGTTGACCTTTTATTATCTATACTACCCGCGTGATCTAAATCCACAACCTACTAACTTGTCTTATGATTTTCCGAATGTCAAGGCGTAGTTCTGCGTACCTCGAATGTATCGAAGTAACTATTTCACTGCCTCCTAGTGTTGCTTATCGGTGTTAGCCATGTATTTGTTAACAACACCCACTGCATGTGAAATATTCAGTCTCGTACAGACCATTTCATACATAAAGCTGCCAACCACACTCGAATAAGGCACACGAGACATAACCTGCTTTTCTTCATCCGTTTCAGGACATTGTTCAGAAGAAAGTCGAAAATGAGCCGTGTGGGGAACGCTTGATCAACTTTGCCTTGTCCATCCCATACTTCACCAATACATTCTCAAGGTATGCAGCCTGAGATAACCATAGCCTGCTCCTCTTCTCGTTCTTGTGTATGTCAATGCCGAGAACCCTCCTTGTAGCCCCCAAATCTTTCATCTCAAATGTCCCTGATAGTTGAGCCTTCAGTATGTCGATCTTAGAAATGCTATGACTGACGATGAGCATGTCATCAACATACAATACTAAGATAATAAACTTTCCATCACTCAATGTCTTGAAATAGACACGATGATCATACTCATTCCTGGTAAACCTTTGACTCATCATGAAAGGATCAAATTTCTTGTACCATTGCCTAGGTGACTGTTTTATGCCGTACAATGATCTCTTTAACCTGCAGACCTTGTTCTCTGCCTCTTGTTCTTTACGTGGAAAATCCCTTGCAGGAAAAACCCATAGCACAAAGTGAGAATGCACTATGAAAAATGAAGTTACAATAGATGAAACCTTACCGATCAAAAGCCCCAAGAGGAAAAGCCCCAGCCTTTGCCCTTCAAAACCCTCTCAAACCCTTAATCACATCTTAGAGAACCCTAATCATGATTACACCCGATATATATACTACTACAATCGGAATAGGAAACAAATCGCTCACTTATGCAGTTTTGTGCGCACCTTCGATGGCATCGACAACCATCGAGGACCAGTCGATGAAAGCGAGTAGCAACCTCCAAAACTGTCCAGCAATAAACATGGATTTTACTGGATTTTCTCGATCGGATCAAGCATCTGTCAATGGCATCGAAAGGATTTCTACGTTCAGTCAATCTACGCAAAGTGAATCGGTCCCTAAGGAACCTCCAAAAGGGTTGCCATCGAATGGGTACACGAAAGTGACGAAGTTGCTTTGACTACTGAACCATGCCTGTCTCTTAGAGCTAATTGGATGATCGGGCAGAGGGCCGCTCCCTCTTCCCCTCGCTCTCCTTTCCCTAATATTCACCGTCGAGTCATTAAAGCCTGCTCGATGAAATCGAGTGGTCTGTTGATGACATTGACAGACTCTATTACAGATAGATTTAAGACATTAAATAACAATATGGATATCCAAAACCATGCTGCTCATGCAACTGCGTAGGTAAACCTTGTCCTTTTCCTGATCCATGTTAAAATGGAATGTGCTGCAACATGCAATGTCTGAACTACATTCCATACTTCTAATAATCATTGTTATCAAATGCGATCGCATATGTGCATATGCGATCGCATATGTGCATACTTTTGATCAAATCGCATATGCCATGATGGCATATGCGATCCTGGCAAGTATGCCATGGCATACTTTTGTATGCAATAAATATGCGATCGCATACTGCATATGCGATCACATATTTCCCAATAGTCAAGAGCGGAAGATTTTTATTTTTATTTTTTCAAATTGGAGAACTTTTGCCTATAATTAGGCGCTCATATTCCCTCCATTTTCACTATTCTTTACTCCAAAGCTCTAAATCTCTTACTCTTTCTCTCTTACACCTCTTTCTTTCTTACTCTAATCTCTCTACAATTATTTCAATTATGTTTATTTTTTGTATTTTATAAGTTATGCTTACTTTTTGTAAATTGAGATGTAAGTTATAACTTGTAATTGTAAGTTGTTTCAAGTTATCCATTTATAATTAAAATTTCTTTCTTCAAAGTTTATAATAATTAGTCATCTTTTAATGTAGCTTGTTGATTGTTTTGTTAAAATTTATATAATATAAGTAATTAAATATATCACTTAATGAAACACACAAACTATAATGAAATAAGTAAAATAACCCAATCCAATCATGTGTACTAATGTTTTTTCCTCTCTCTTTTTTTTTTTTTTTTTTTTTGAAAAAAAAAATGCTATGGCATATGCGATTGTGCGATCGCATGTGCGAACAGCATATGCTGATCGCATGCAATCGCATATGCGATTTGACAACATTGCTAATAATAATGCTGAAACAGGTGTGTAGATCAGGTGATGTTGACGTAGTTGGAAATAACTGCCTTTTTTGTTGTTTGGGTAATATTCTTTCCTCACGTCTTGTGAGTTTTCTAATAAAATATTCTTATCACGTCTAAAAAAATTTATTATTATTATTATGATGATGATGGTGGCGGCAGCGGTGTATACTCTTTTTTTAGTTATGTAGGTGAAGTTTTTTATTCCATTTGTTGTTCCTTCTATGACTTTGGATTTAATTATACATCAACGTCTCCTTTTTCAGTCATATAACTTCATGTACATTTCAATGTGTTGGGTTTTCTTGTACTCTAAGTGCTGTATACCACTATAAATTCCTCATTTGCAAGCATTATTTTGCTTCTCTGTTTACAAGAGGTGATCTTAAATAAGTGGCTAGAATTTCTCTCAATTCTATCGTATGCATCTTTAGAGCCGAAGCTTGTTGGAGATGAGAATCAAAGTCAAGATCACCTCAAAGATCGATTCTCTGTCTTCATATCTCCCTTGTGTGTATGTGTGTGTGTCCGTCTCTCTCTCTCTCTCTCTCTGACACACATTATGGTTAATGCAATCTTTCTTTTCTTGATATTTATAAATTGGCAGCCTGACCTCAAATTCCTGGGACAAGAATATGAGATGATGATTTAGAACTTCTCAATTCTTTTCTTTCATCTTAATTTTGCAGTAAAAATGAACTCCATTGCATTATTATTTCATTTTATTCTCCGATATTATCTTGCCTTCTATATTACAGAATTTCTTTCCATCTCAGAGTAAGATGATGCTTACTATGGTTCAGGGCTTGTTTGATAGTGTTTCTTTGGATATGTTTTTTCAGATGTCATCACTGTGGCATTAGCCAGAAGTCGACTCCAATGATGCGCCGTGGACCCGATGGACCAAGGACTTTATGTAACGCCTGTGGGCTTATGTGGTCAAACAAGGTAGGTATTCAGAACGTGCTGCAACTTGTTTGCAATGTCTCAACTTTCTGTTGCTTATGAAAACCTGGCAGAATCTGAGGACAATCAACACCTACTTTCCATGATTTTGAAGGTGTTCACAATTTCTTTCTTCGTATTTTATGTTTTAGAATAACAATGCCAGGATTATAGGTGTTTTGATGTTTCCCGAGTTACATGGTTTCTTCTAGCAAATTACATTTCCCTACTTAGGTAGGGTATCCTTGTGGTATAATCAAAACAAAACCCTTTTCTGAACATATCCTTGTGATATTCAAGGAACCCTTGTATGTTGATAAATTGGATGGTCCTGCATCAAGAGTCTCTAGCCTGGATATGTATTGTGTTAGACACAACACCATATGGATACTGTATCTGCAGGGTATTTTAACTGAACCTCTATCCTGGATTCTTGAGAAATGGATAGTAATCCTGTTCCTGTATCCATGCACATATCAATATCCAGATATGGGTATCATGGGTGCTGTGGCCGTTCAGCCCTTCTTGGGGCAGGTTTGGCTGTGCAGCTGAGTTGGACTGCGAATGCTCAAGTTGAATCTAGAGTCAAAAGATGATTTTGCAATGACTATCATTTGTAATGAGGAAAGGTGGGCCTCAAATTTGCATTAGTGTCCCTTCAACTAGACACCTTATATGCCCGCCTTCCTCGGCCTTGGAAAAGTAGGGTAATTTCCTTTTTTTTTCTACTATCAATTTTTTGCAATGTGGTCTATGGGTGCATCCAAACGCAAGCATTGTCTGCATTTGAGATACCTATAGCCGCCCTTTATCTTCCCTACTGGACAATCCTCCTCTTCTTCTCATGAGGGAGGGATGTGGAAAGCTCAACCTATTTGCCAACCTCCATCATTTGAGGGGATGGGCACTCAATGTTACCACAGCAGTGTTTGATTTGGCTCCTGCCTTCTGGTGGGAACATCCGCACATGGGCAGAGGCCTCTTGCTTGAGTTGCTTGAGGGTTTATTGGACCACTGACCGACGCTTGGCATCCATATCATGGTTTCTGCACAGCATGTGGACCAGCACATTCATTTTCATGCCTAGTGTTTGAATTGTTGATTGGGGGGAATTCCATCTGAACTAAGAGTTTGGTCCGCAATGAAATTTATTTTCCACTGCCATCTTATGTGCTGTCTTATGCTTTTGCTCGACTGCAGGGGACACTGAGGGACCTGACAAGGAGCCTACCGGCGCTGACGCAGCATCCTACAGCAAACCTTAATGAGGCGGTAAGCTACCTATTCTAACGGCTTATTTTCAACGGATCTGCTCCACTCAGACAGCATCTTCGTCCGGTCTTCTTTCCTGCTTTCTTCTATCAAACCGCCTTCTTGTCTGGTCTTCTTTTCTATCAAATTGCCTTTCCTTGCCGCAGTTTGAAGATGTTGAGGGCGACATGCATCATGGCGACATGGGAAGTGCAAATGGCCACAGGGCTTCTTGACTGGTTTCGTGCTCTCTACACAGCTGTTTGCGGGTGTCTGTGGAAGAATGGGGAGTGAATGGAGAGCGTTCTGTTAGTCTCTCCAAATCTCATCACCATATATATGTAACTCTTGTGATTCCTGACATTATTCAATAGCAGTCTTAACAACCCTTGCTCGTAACTATCCGTAGCTGCGGCCCGCTCGATCGGCGCTTGGAACATGATTTTAGGCCTGACATGATTAGAAGGATTTTTATCTCGTAGGGACCTTTTGTTATTGTATCTGTGATTGGTGTCTTGTGGGATAAATATTTCGTTTGTGCTTGTACTCTGATTGCTGTAGATGGAAATATGCTCAGGCGGGTTTGATCCCATTGCTGGGTGGTGGACAAGCGTACATTTCAACATTGCAGTCTTGTATTCGAGTCTGGCTAACCCATGGAAATATGCTCAAATGACTTGGATTGCCATAATTCAATTCAGGCTACTGCTGCAGGCAATGCAATTACTACCATCCCAATCATAAATTGGAAAATGCATGGTAGAGAGAATGGTGGAGAATCCAAATGCACCCCGAGCCAGTATGTGAAGGCCTTGTGTTTTTTGGTTGCATATTGTGCCGGTTTGATGCGTTATGGGTTATGGAAATCACCAATATATGCTTTTGGGTTATGAACGGTTTTGATTACAAAAGGTCGGTCCGCATGTTTATTAAGTTGGGATTCTAGAGCCAGAGTTTTTTGGTCCTTTTTTTTTTCGTGTGGTTTCAATGGAATGTTGCGGTTGCTGATACTGATACTGATACTGTTGTTGAAGTGAGGGGCCCACCATGATTGGATGGTTAGGATAGTCTGTCTGGAATGCATGGCGACTTACTGATTGAATGGTTAGGATAGTCTGTCTCACTTTCTGTGGACGCTCAGTGAACCAGTGGAAGAAAAAAATGACGTGGATGGCTAGGATCTTCAAATAAAGCTGGACATTGTACCATGGTCTATTCATTGATGGGGTATTTGGAAGATCGGTTTGGTGCGGATGCTATCTCTAAATGGTTATATAGTGTTTAGTGGAAGGAATGATATCTTGAAAAAAAAAACGAAGGTTTTCGTTTGGATGGTTATGATAATCCGAATATCACGTGTCGTGATCTGTGTACGGTGGACATCAGTTTGTTGCGTTGGATATAGAGAGCTATTCAGTAATTTGATACTTTATCCACTGATGGCCACTGATATCAAGCCGTTCAAATCATGGACCCCATATCAGATTTTCGGTAGGCAAAACTCCCAAATCTGATTGATCCAACGATCATCACTCTGGTCAATGCACGTACCTGTTGAATGTGGACCGTTTGGTAGTTCCACTTTCGTCCAGCACTTGTCATTTTAACCGTCCATTGAAGCTGCCAATCGGTTGCTTTTTGGTGAATGCTAATCATTTTAACCGTCCATTCATCACCAATCGTTTACTTTCTGCATCATTTTAGTGTGTTATATATCTAGTTTACAACCCATCTAAAGAGGGGCACACCGATGGATGGTCTAGTTTGAGCCACTTGTATGCCACGTGTTTAGTTTTTTAGTCCACGAAGACGATGGCGTCTTCTCTCTGAAATATGTCCCCAGCCATGGGTCTAAGACTCGAAGTAGGGTTGGCAGATGATCCCGTGGGGCCCACCGCGTCAGTTGTAAAGAGGGGCGAACGAAGGCATACATTGCGTTGCGCTGTGTCTGTCCCGCGTTTGGATGTGTTTATGTTCGAGTAGTGGCCAACCCACTTTATCAAGTGGGCCATAGGGGGGTAAGAAGCAAGTCACTGATGGCATGTGGTCGACCTGACAGGAGAAGCTGGCTGGATTATGGGCGCTGTGCATGTTTGATATTGAGCCCCACCTGTTACATGGCCTGATCTTGAACACGTGCTCCACGTGGCAATTGTCCCGCGATTCACTTCTCCAACCTCTCTCCTCCTTAAAATCGCTTTTTTACCTTCTATTTTTCGGTTTTTTACCTGCCGTCTAACCTTTCTATCGCCCCCTCCACCCATCAACTACCAACGAAAAGGAGAGGGGGAGAGGGAGACATCTCTTCAAAGGGACTCAAACTCTCTTCAGCATTTCTTCAAACACACTGCCTTGCAATCTCTCTCTTCGTACAGATCCCCTCCAAACACCCGTAGAGAGAGAGAGAGAGAGAGAGAGAGAGAGAGAGAGAGAGAGAGAGAGAGAGAGAGCACTAGGAGAGAGAAGGAGATTCTTGGAAAACCTCATCTAAAATCAATGGCTCGGAGCCGATCCTCCACGAATCAATTTCGATACCTCCAGCTATCGTATTATTTGAAGCGGCCCAAACGCTTGGCGCTCCTCTTAATCTCCTTTGTTGTAGTGACATTCGTTGTCTGGGATCGCCAGACTCTAGCTAGAGAGCATGAGGTCCGGCAATCTTTTCTCTCCTCTCTCTCATACCTTTTATCTTTTACTCCCTTCTTGGAAGGGTTTCAATGGAAAAAAGATGAAAATTTTAAACCGAATTGGATACGATTCTTTGATTTTCTTTTTTAATATTTTGGAATATATGGTTGGATTTCTTTTCTCTTTTTTAACTTTCTGGTGATTGGATTTTTATTGTTTTAGGTAGATTTGAATATTTTCATTTGGATTTACCGACTGAAAGGGGGTAATAGTCGCTCACATTGGGTGTAAAAGTTCTCAGTTTCGAATTTGGTTTCAGAAAATTTAGTTAGAGGAAGTCTTACAAGCTAGTGAAATTACACGATCAATCCTGGGGTGGACCATGCGGTAGGACGCCCTTGCTTTATCATGTGCGACTGTGATAGGTTGTTTGTAATATGGGCCCACAAGCCCATTTTTGAGTCGCCTGATGCGGAAGTAGGAGTGTAGAAAAGGGACGCCCACGGTAATCCGTCCGGGCAGGGCTCTGTGGGGCCCACCATTATGTAAGTGTTTTATCCATGCCCTTGAACGATTTTTTCAGATAAATTTAGTAGGTCAACCAAAAAATGAGGTAGGTCCAAGGCTTGAGTGGACCACAAAGTGGAGATTAAACGTCCACCATTAAAAGCTTCTTGGGAGCCAGAGAAGTTTCGGATCAAGCTGATATTTGTGTTTTCACTTCATCCACGTCTACATGACCTTATGAATAGGTTTTATGGTAAAAAAAAACATCACGTGGGTCCTTAGAAAGGTTTCAACGGTGGGTGTCATGTCAGTGCAGGTTCCTTTGTTGTGGTCCACTCAAGCCTTGGACCTACCTCATTTTTTGGTTGACATACTAAATTTATCTGAAAAAATCGTTCAAGGGCATGGATAAAACACTCACATAACGGTGGGCCCCACAGAGCCCTGCCCAGACGGATTACCGTCCGGGCAAGGGTAGGACGCAATCCGCGTCCGTAGAAAAGGTGTAATGTTAGCTCTAAGAATATCAGTTATTGGGAGTGTCAATATCAATACTATGACCTATGATTGAATGCACACCTCAATGGATGGTAAAGTTACCGTCCACCTTGCACATGGGACAACTTATCATATACACGATGCTCTGGCACATGGGACCAACATGTCATTTGCATACGACATCCGAGCCATTGAAAAGTTTGTCCCCACCTCACAGATCATTGGATGCAACAATCAGGTCAATGAATCATCAGGTGGGCCCATGCAATAGAAAACAATGTATGGACAATGGATTAACTCAATGTTTAAGCATGTCCCACCTGATGACTAGGGTGACTTGATTTTGCATCGTAAAGATGGGAAGAAATTTTGAAGGCTTGGCTGTCATATACACATGGCACATTGAGCATATGTGCAAGATGGATGATAACATCTGTATCTGATCCGCTCATATGATTTCAAGTCACAAATTTAAAATGTGTGTTTTTATTTAATTAGGTGGGAGTGTTGTGTGTACCCATTGGCTATGCCAAGTGGTTGTCTTCCCAAATTTCTCACCTTCCCCATGATGGTAGACGGTGTTCCCTATCAACATGAAAATGAGTTTTTGAGAAGATCGTATTTGAAAACGGAGAGGATTATGTTTCATAAGAAAATGCGAGTATGGATTCGAAGTCATTTTCATTGGATCGTGGGACATTTAGGAACATAAAAGTGGGCTCTTAATAAAATATGGAAAGTTGATTTAAATATGATCTTAGAAGAATCAAGGTAGTGGTAGTTAGTGGTTGGAGCACACAGGCATGATGGATCAAAATATCCGCCAATACATATCCTATCAGCCAGAATGTGTCGGTATTTTAAAATGATATAAATGTATTTCTTTTGTATGTATCAGCGATGGAACGCTTCATTGGTCAAAATTCACACGGGTATGGCCAATAATTAGTGTGCATGAGCTGATAGATTGCGACACGCATCATTTTTGGTTCTGGCCGGCATGTGCTCTGGTATCCATTTTGAACCTTACAAAGGGGACCAAAAGCATGAGTGGAGAGAGATTCCGAAGTGTGGTCAGCAGTAGAACCTTGTGTAGAACGTTTCTATCACTGAGTATTTGATAATTTGGACATTTTTGGCCTGAGAATTCATTAAACTTATGTTTGCCTTTTATTCTGTATATTAACTTCTTATCAATTGGCAGGTAGAGATATCCAAACTAAATGAAGAATTAAGTCAACTACAGAATCAGGCAAGCTCTGTGACATTCCTGTTATGTATTTGAGACCACACTTTTTTTTTTTTTGTTGAAGGGGGGGGGGGTTGATAAATCGCAAACTTTTTAAAACCAAAAAGTCCATATCAAGAAAATGAGTCTAATAAAATTAGAACATCTAGAAACAACTTTGCAAGACTGTCCCTTGACTTGTTAGCCTCAAGAAGAAGTTTAAGAAACATAAACAAATTAATCTCTAGCAAGGCCCAATCTTCTCAATATCACGGTTTTCCAAGAACCTGCATTCTTTCATGTCAGGAAGGAAATCATGCTATAACTTCCTTCCACAATAAACTTGCCTTGCATTGGAGAGGTAACAATCCATAGACCTTGAATGAGAGCCATAGCTTTGCTTTCATTCCAATATTTTTTCATGACAAGACTAGAGAACACCAACTTAATATTGCTCCGATAATCAAACATGCCACCCATATCAGATTACCAGAAGAGCCACATTTGAGGTAACTGTAAATTCGTAATTAATCTAATGGAAGCTCCCTCTAGCTATCGTAACTTTATTTGAAGATTTGACTTTCAGCAAATAACATCAAGGTCAAATTAACATATTGAAAAGAGACGTCCCCAAGTCCCTTTATTGCTAAACCTAGTCAATGAAAACCACCTTGACTCTTTCTTCGACTTCATAAATCAAAGCTGCTTCATCTCTAAAATTCCTGTTATATCTTCTTCTTCTTCTTTTTTTTTTTTTTTTTTTTAAATTTATTTATTTTAAATTTTAAGATTAAAATTCCTGCATCTTTCTAACTGCTATTTTCTAATACAGCAAAACATTAAAAAAAAGAGAGCATCTGGAGGGATTCCTGTATCTTTCTAACTGCTATTTTCTAATATAGCAAAACATTAAAAAAAGAGAGCGTCTGGAGGATGTGACCCATCCTTCTCACCAAGCATGATTGACGGTCCTTAGTTTCCGTATGGGAAACTCAACTAATCCTTAAGAGGTTAAGAAAAAAATTAAATTGCATACCTCTAACCACTTCACAATGGATACAAAGATGGTTAGTTTTGTTAGTTTCGAAACAAAAAACACATTTCAAGAGCTCTGATTTCCCAGTTTTCAATTGATAGCAGGTGAACTTTTTTTTTTTTTTTTTTGTCCACAAAAGATGTCTACACTTGGCAGCATGTGGGCACCCCACATGTTGGCAATATGAGAAGGAGATTGCACAAGGGAACCTGTTTTAAAAGGGTTTACAAGAAATAAGCCAGATCGTACACCGGTACTCTTTCATGTGCACCCATCCCAAGAATGTAACCTCATCTAACCTACCCAATAGCTCAACTACGGTGCCATTTAAAATTATCCTAATGATGACATTCCACACCATCTTCCTACCCAATTTGTCATAACACTCACCTACTGATCTACCATAACAACCACCTCCATGCTAACTGGCATATAGAGGTCCAAGCATATAGACTGAAGACAACTCATATTTTGTCACAATATCTTACTCTATACATGCTCATTCCAGGTACATCTACAATGTTCATGGAATTGGTTCAGAACTTACAAACGGATTTCCATGCAACCCGAGCCTCTATCTAGATAGCAAATTCACTGTTTAGCTCCTTCCCTCACAACAATGATGTTTCCCCGAAAAGTATTATTTTCCTTCCCAAATCTCCATAATCACTTACACGTAAAGCCTTTTAATTTTAATTTTTTTTTTTTTCATTATCTAAACTTGTGCCATTGGCTTACAAAATTCCTACCACTCTATAAGATGATATGTATGCTTCTGCTCTTTATCCTCCCATAAGGATCCCCCCCCTCCTGAATATTCCAAGCGTGTTTTTTTTTTTTTTTTTTGAAATCTTTCCTGCCACAGACGGAGGCACCTTGCAAGTGGCCAGCAAGGGTTACTTTGGTAAGAAGGGATTCTATTCCCAATGGAGACAGATAGCCTCTTCTATGTGGCATTTCCTTCTCCATTCTGTCAGTAGTTAGATACCATGGATTCTTCATAGGAACCACAAAAACCAATAGAAGACCATGGTAAGATGTAGGAAATTCTTCCACCTTATGAAAGATTCAAACATATATTCATGTAATTCATTCTCTTCCATACTTATACCTTCCACTAAGATTTTAGAGGAGTTCTCTTTGAGGCCCAAAGCCACAAAGGACACCTCTTAGACTCACTGCATGCTTGCGCCATTGTATTCCCACAAACCACAAGGGCATCATTCACAAGTTGAAGACTAGATATGGATGCAACACTCATGACCATACAGTGTATGCTGCAACTGCAGATTACCTATTATGCATACTTGCTAGAGTCTTTATTGTTAAATATGAATGTTCTAAAAAGTTTTTGAAGTGATGCAATTTTGATTGAATGTTATTTAATAAACAGGAAGCCTTCATCAGACTTAGGTGTGAAATCTCATTTTTCTTTCATATATTCCCAACATCAACCTTTTTCTATTCCTCTTAAAGTTTTGTGGGTGTGTGAGCGACGTGCATCAGTTTGACCATGTTTTTGATAAATTCAAACCCAATGCCGTGAAATGTGTTTTTTTTTTTGGGTTACTCTTATACTTAGTGAGGTTGTAAGTGTTACAATCTAGTCACTTGTAGGCGGCATGTGTCAGTTGATGTTACGTTTTTTTGAGAGTACTCCATATTTTTCCGAGGGAGGAAAATCTTTGCAACTTAAAGAAGGCTCAATCACTCTTCCTTTGTTGCTAGACACAACTTCATCCATTAAGCAAGTTCTTGTGCAATGTTTAGATCCTCCTCCACTGCAGGTCTATTCTCGGCTTTCCAAGAAGGGTGATGGAGAGCATGCCAACATTTCCTTTATCAATCAGGCCATCCCATATGAAGATCCTTCCCTTGAGTCTTCACCAGTACCGCCCAATGAGGAAGATCTGCCCATTATACGTTCCTTTAAAACCATCCAATCTCTAATTTTATTTCTTTTGATGGGTTATCTCCTGTTCGATAGTATGCTTTGTTTTGCCCTTTTTTCTATTTCTCGTTCTTTCTAAGAGACTCTTTACAGTGATGGGTGGAAGAAATGGCTGCTCTTCATCAAAATCAAACTTGGATGTTAGCCGAGTAACCTGCAGGGAAACATGCAGTAGGGTGAAAATGGGTATATACCATCAAGTATAATCCTGATGACTTAGTGGATCGTTTAATGGCTCGATTGGTTGCATAGGGATACAATCAGACGTTAGGGGTTGACTACTTTGAGACATTTTCTTCTGTGGCCAAGCTTCATTCTGTTCGTGTAGTGATCTCTGCTGCTACCAGTTTAAATTGGCCTCTGCATCAACTTGAGTTGAAGAAAGCCTTCATAGTGATTTGCTTGAAAGGGTGTATACGGAGCAACTGCTTGGCTTTGTTGTTTAGGGGGAGTCTGATAATGTTTTTCATCTGAAGAAGTTGATGTTTGGGTTAAAACAATCTACCCGTGCGTGGTTCGAGAAATTTAGTAAGGTGGTACTTCAGTTTGGGATGAAACACAGTCAGGCAGACTATTCTGTTCTTGTTCGTCGAAGCATGACTGGAACTCTCATTTTAGTTGTCTATGTGGACGAGATTATTGTTATTGGTGATGACAATACAAGCATCTCCAAGTTAAAGTTCTTGCAGAAAAACATTTGCACGAAGGATTTAGGCTATTTTTGATACTTTTTGGGTATTGAGGTAGCAAGGTCAAAGATGGGGATCAACTTGTCACAGAGAAAGTATGTGATGGATTTGTTAGAAGAGACATGTCTGTTGGGGCTAAGCCAGTTGAAACTCCCATGGGTACTAATGTGAAGCCGAGTATGGATGAAGGGGAACCGGTTGATATTCCAGGGAGATATTGTTTACTTGTTGAAAAATTGATCTATTTGGCGATTACATGACTGGATATCACTTATCTAGTCAATATAGTGAGGCAGTTTATGCAGGCTCCTTGAGTGTCTCGTATGGAGGTAGTGTTTAGCATACTCTGATACCTAAAGGGAGCCCCCTGGTCACAGAATTCTTTACAAGCGGAATGGATATCTTCGAATAAAAGGATATTCTGATGTAGATTGGGCTGATTTTCCTTCTAACAGGCGTTCAACCATAGGTTATTGTACGTTTGTGGGAGGCAACTTAGTTACGTGAAAAAGCAAGAAGAAAAGTGTTGTTTCTCGATCAAGTGCATAAGCAAAGTACTGGGCTATGGCTCATGGAACATATAGACTCATTTGGTTGAAGACATTAATGTGTGAGCTTGCATTTGTGGTGGATATACTGATGAGGTTGTACTATGATAACCGGGCTGAGTCTCACATTGCCAACAATCTAGTTTATCACGAGAGAACCGAACACATTGAAGTTGACTGTCACTTTGTTTGGGAAAAGGTAGTTAACAAGGAAATATGCACACTGTATGTCAAGTCCCAAGATCAAGTGGTAGACATGTTTACAGAAGGTCTTGGTCGTGCTCATCTAGATCGGTTGTTTGTCAAGCTGCGCATTCATTATATATTTGCTCTAGCATGAGGGGGAGTGTTATTTGTCCTTATCTTGAGCATGTGTGGACCACATGTAGGGTACGCATTTGTAATGATGAGTCGTCTCCTCTGGGTGGTCTACTTCTTATGCTTGGGGTCCGTATTTTGGGTTAAATTTTAGGCTCATGGGACTTAGTTTTCTAAGGGATTATGTAAGAGGGGCAATTTTATAATTAAACATTATTAGTGTTAGCCCTAATCTAATAATACAAGGTGTGGGGGTGTGAGAGCTCTTTAGTTGCTCTCTCCCTCACTTTTCCTTTTCTCTCATCTCTCCTCTTCTCCAATGTTCTCCTTACAATTCTACAATATTTATGATGGGCATTCATGTTATTTTATAATATGCTTAGTTCTATTTAAAACATGAAAGTCACAAGGGTCATCACATGTTTCCAAATTCCAACGTGTCCTTCTCTTATGGTTCCATTGGTCTACCATTCATCTTTTTCCATTATCTTAGCCTTTCATCATCCTTTCATCATCTCTTATGATAAAACCCTATTATTGGAAGGTAAGATTATTATTATTATTTTTTTCCATTTTTTTGAATCCATTCAAGAGACCCACTTCTTCGAACTTCAATAAATAGTCAAAAGTCTAATAACAAGTCTACTAGGGGCTTTCCTCACAATCATAGAAAGAATCAACCAAAGAGGTTACCTTGACAAGGACTACAAGAGCTTTTAAAGAAATAAAAAGGAGTTCCATTTAATAAAGAAGGGAAGTGTACCTTAAAGATGCATATTTAGTTCCACCTATACCATAGTCTACTCTTCCAAGCAATAAACCACAAACTCCAATTTAAAACATAGTAATAAGCTTTCTTCATTTAAATCTTGCAAAGCACACCTAGAATCTCATTTCTTCTTCTAGACTTAATACATTAATTTGCTATTAAACCCTTACAAGGATTCACATGCCCTTAGTAAAAGGAGCTTAAGTGAGAGAGAGAGCGAGCGAGCCAATGCTTCTTTCAACTCAAGAGAAGCAGCCTTCAGCAAAATCTTATTAGGATGAAAATCCTTCACTTCCAGAGACCTTTCTTGAGAAGTAGAGTGATAAGTTTGCATTCTTGGCCTTACTGGTCCAATCCCTCCTATGCAGATTTTTAGAAACCTCCACCACTTTGTACTGGATTAACTGCCTATTCTCTTCATAGAAAGCAATTGAGAGTTGAGACTCATGCTTTATCACTTCTATTGCATGATCTTGTGCTTTTAATGGTAAGTACAGTGACCTTTTGGTCTTGTTGGTACACCATAAAATGTTCCGACTTGTATTTTCTTGTTATATGCTGGTTAAGCCATATTGACTGAATTTCATAAAATACATGTAGTTGCATAAGTTAAAGAACTATTTGGGTGATGCGAGTGAAGACATCCACTTCAGTGAGAAATTTAGTGAGCCCACCAAGAAAAATCCTGTTGCTGATGATCCTATTGACATCGAACGGAGAGAGAAAGTAAAAGAAGCTATGCTTCATGC
Source organism: Magnolia changhungtana (assembly GCA_030180095.1). Taxonomy (NCBI): domain Eukaryota; kingdom Viridiplantae; phylum Streptophyta; class Magnoliopsida; order Magnoliales; family Magnoliaceae; genus Magnolia; species Magnolia changhungtana. The sequence continues at coordinate 6,945,801 of JASAUF010000630.1, read as the reverse complement.
ATGGACCTCTTATGAGAGATATGCGTGGGGTCAAGATGAACTTCAGGTTTGTTTATTCTATCTTCAGCAATTGCAGGTTTCATGAATTGTTCAAAAGGTGGTATTCATAATGTTTTTTACCATTTTTCATGTTAGTTCGCCACAACAAATATGTTCCATATTTTTCTTGCCAGCCACAAACAAAGAATGGAATTGATAGCTTTGGGGGTCTTGGAGCAACCATAGTAGATTCTCTTGACACTTTATATATAATGGGTCTAGACGATCAGTTCCAAAAAGCTAAAGAGTGAGTTCCGGCTTTCAATTCTGTTGTCTACTTCTCTCTAAGATCTCTTGTTCTGAACTGCAGTAACAAAGTTCTCTAACTAACCACAAAATCTCCATTTTTTGCAAATGGTCAAGAACATATTTTGCCCTAATTATTCAAGAACTATTTAGTCACTGAAAAAATACAAAGAGAACTCCAAAGAACATTTCTTTTTACTTTCTTATATACAATAAAATTTTGAGGCACTTACAGGGAAGATAGAAAGTAAGTATGGAAGGATTTCTTTTGTTTTTTTAATTTGTTTTCCCATAATTGCATTGCTGAATTTCTCCTCAACCAAACTTTATAACTATGTTAATGGGTATCTTCTAAGATCCTTTCCAGCCAAGGCCGTTGAAAAATTGAAATAGCAAATTTTCCATTTAAAAGTTCTTTGAAAATTGTCTTGTTGCTAACAAATTTAGAATTGGTCTTTAAATCACTGGATCATTTTTTCCCTAGCCTATTAGTTGATCGTAATTGCTATTATTTCTTCGTAATAGGTGGGTTGCAAAGTCATTGGATTTCAACAAGGATTATGAAGCTAGCGTTTTTGAGACAACCATAAGGTTTCGTTATAAGGTTTAATTTTATGGTCATTCTCTAATTTGTCTGCTTTCCTGGTGGAAAGAAGTCTTGTAGTGGTTATGAGAGTTTTTATGTTATTAACGGTAGGCGTGAGATGGCTAATATGTTGCCTGCTGCTTCTGCTTATTGTATCTATGCTCAATGTACTCCAGAGTTGCTGGCGGGCTTCTAAGTGCATATGATCTCTCGGAGGATAAAGTATTTCTTGAGAAGGCTAAAGAAATCGTGGATAGATTGCTGCCTGCATGGGATTCACCTTCAGGCATTCCTTATAATAGGATTAACTTGGCACATGGCAATCCACATAATCCTTCATGGACAGGGGTAGTTTACAAACTTCTTTTATTCACTTAACTGTTCGATTTATAATAATAATTTCTGTGACTCTTATCTAATTTAAACATGCTTACATGCTACATCCATGCATAAACTATACTTGTATGTGTATGTAAAGGGAAATGATCATATGTAGTTGACTATTACATGGTACGTTATCATGTAGTCAGGGGCGGCTCAACATTTTTGGGGGCCTTAGGCAAGTCATAAAAATGAGGCTTTTTAGTTTAAAAAATAAAAAATTAATAAATTCAAAATTAAACCATAAAAATTAATAAACTTTTGTATTCAAGCTTATCCTATAAATCAGTTTCGATAGATAAAATTACTAAACCGTTCATAAGGTGAATCCTAGATGGATGAAATGAAAACATAAATATCAGCTTATCCAAAATTTCTGCCGCCCGTAGAAAAGTTTGTAATGCTGAGCATTCAATATCCACTTTTTTTTTTGTGTTGTAGTCCACTTGAGCTTTGGTTCTGCTTCATGTTTTTCCTAATAATCTAAAATGGGATGAAGAAACGGATCAGTGGAATAGATATAACACATACAATAATGTGGACCCCAAAAAGCTCAGGGTTACAGGAATCCCTAAAGTGGTCCATTCTAAATTGTATAGTACTCTAGCAGTGTTATGGTTAATAAATAGGCATTTCTAGATTGTTAATATAGCATATTTTGACTCCATCCAAACTGTCTAAATTAGGTGATCCATTCTAAATAGGCTAAATTACAAAAAATCCATTGATTTTACTATTCGATCTTCCAATTAGTGGGAATTTGTATGTTGAATTCAAATAATTTGTTTAGTGTACAAGAATCAACCAATTAGGAGATCCAGCCATTGTGTGTTTTTGTTTTTGGTTTTCATGAACCATCTAAACCGGGACCCACTTTTTTATCCGTTTAATTTAATTTAAAAATATTCAAAGGTTGCAATTTCTCAGTGCATGTGTATGGATTACTAGACGCTGTCAGAGTATTAAAAGCCTGTTCCTATGATATAGGGCCTTCATAAATAGGGGGCCTTAGGCGATTGCCTCACCTGCCTACCCCTTAGAGCCGCCCCTGCATGTAGTCGAGCTCACCGGGAATCTTGGACAGTCTCATCGGCAATCTAGACTGTCCATTAGGTGCAGCATACATTTCCTGTGCTGCCTTTGAAAAATCATGTTGAACAGGTAATCCGATCCATCCCTAAGTTGGCCCTTTTTTTTTTTGTCTGACTAAAGTGATTCTTTAGTAACATAAGAGATTCATGATCGCCCCAACAAATAAGTGGCTCAAATTGTTTAGTCGACCAATTTTTATACAAATTGATCTGGACTGTGCATTTTATAAGTCTATTGATTGGATGGTCAGAATGGTCTGATTGGCATGATTGTTGTACACCATGAAAGTATGCTGGACCCAGTGGATAGTCCGGACAGGTTGATTGGATTGTTCAAGTTTCCAGCAAGCTTGACTACATGTAACTTATCATGTAGTCAACTACTCACTGTCATTTCCCCCATATACACTATGCGACTGCTTTTCTTTCGTTTTATTATTATTATTATTATTATTATTTTTTGTGGGTTTTCAATAGTGCGCACCTAACGGCTGCATTTGCTACACCTCTTTGGTGGGACTGATTGTTCTTTAAAGTAGTAACTGCAAACCCAGAGATTTGTGTTCCTATAAGCTTGCTTTTGGAATGTAATTACCAGGGTGCTTGTTAATGTTTCTGTCAAATTCCATATTTAATCACTGCTCTTGATAGACCTGAGTTCTTTGTAACTTCCATTCTACAATGCTTATGAATTGTGTAGGATTGCATCTGTTAGCCAAGGAGCATTCAGTGTTCAAAGTATTGGCATCACTACAAGTTTCGCTAGCCAGGGATACGGAAACAATATCGATATTGCCGATAATATCGCTGATTACCGGAAATGCCGAGAAACATGGGGAAAATGGTGGAATTTTCAACGAAATTTCAGGAGATGTTAAAATGTACATATTTGCATATTTAGAAATTAAAAAAAAAAAAAAATGCAAAAAGAATGCATACACAAGAAATTTCCATTTAATGGGGCCTTTAAAGCATGTGTTGTTGTAAGAAATTAGTCCAACCATCCCATCCGGCCTATTTAATTATCCAACCTTCCAACCAAACATCCATCGATATTGCAAAATATCAACAACACATGATATTTCACCAAGAAATCATCAATAATTAGAAAGGAAACGAAAGATTGTGATCTCAATATCGCGCATGTTGCGATATTAATAATATCGAGATATTATCAATGACGAATTGAACATTATATACAGCCATGTGCCCATGAAAAGAAATTGAAATAAAAATTTACTATTAAAATATCGTCAATACACTTATGATACAAGCATTACCTAGAATTTACATAGTCGAAAATATTGGCGATACATTATCGATATTGATGCATCGGCAATACAAGCGACACCTAGAATTTACATAGTTGAAAATATTGGCGATTACATTAGCGATATTGATATGTTGGCAATACTTAGTGATAGATTTCTAATACCTAGAATTTCTGATACTACCAACATTATTGGTATCGCTACTAGTGTTATCGGTATCGCTGAGCTGGAGATAAAGATAATATCAGAGATATTTCGATAATATCGGAGATAATTCAAACACTAGGAGCATCTAATCCTTCAAAACATTTTATTTTCCTTTAAAAAAAAAAAAAAAAAAAAACTAGTAGCACCTCACCACTAATTTTAGGGGGTTGTAAATTGTTTTCCTCTGTTTTCGGTTACTAAGGATGTTTTTAGCAGGTTTCTGAAAACCACTTTTGGAGGGTGTCTTGGACTGATCTGAAAATGATTTGGTACTGGGCATGTCAAGCCACACAACCCCACATTAGACAGATCATATTGGTGTGTATTTTTTGGGCCTAAAAATGCGAAAAATATCAGATAATGGAGAAATGGTAAACATAAGAATCTATCATTTATTTGTGCTTTTGTCATGTAGTCAATGGTGTATCAGACCATTCTTTGGCGAGAATGTTGTTTGTCGGCTAGATATGCTGAAAGCTGAATTTTTCAGTCTTTGACATCCAAATTTGGTGTTAAATCTTATGCGAAGTAGAAATTCTTTGGTTGATCATCGGTTTTAATTGATGGGTTCTACTGCATGTTTTAACCAAATATTACAGCAATCATCATCAAATGCTGCAGAATCAGAATAGTTGTGATTATAATCACAAATATCATGAGTGCAATATAGTTAGCTATCACAAGTAATTATATGCTTTTTATCCCAACTTAATTGAAGAACATGGAAGAGGGCGACTGTGTTGTCTTGTGTGCATTGTCAATGTGAGCCTCATCTATAGCTGGTATCAAACATGGCTAAAAGAGGAAGGTTCATGTCTGGTGGCCAGCTGATCATAAAACTTCTGCTATTCTAACATTTAAGAACCCACCCCAATTGCTAGGAGAAAGGTCAAGATGATGATAATGATGATGATCTTCATTCAACTTAAAAACCTTTACATGATGATTTTAACATTTTGCGTTAAAAGTTCCATGTCATTCATTTTCACTTATCCTTTTATTTATATATTTATTTCTAATCAAAGTTTATATTGTTATCAGAGGAACAGCATCCTAGCAGATTCTGGCACTGAGCAGCTGGAATTTATTGCTCTATCTCAAAGGACAGGAGACTCCAAGTACCAGCAGAAGGTTTCTTTTTCTAACCACACTCAAAATGTGTTCTTCTTTTTCAGGGATCACAAAATTTTACTTTTTGTCATCACCTTAGCAATCATAGCTGCCAAGGGTTAACCTCTCTCAGTACAAGCCTAAAGGCATGTTCATTGCATGAGTTGTGATCTAATTGATCATGAAACTACTCCAAGGAGGGTTACAACACCCAAAGACCCAAGCTATGACACACAATGTTCTATAACTGTTTGTTTCTTCCTTTCTTGATTGATGTTGAAGGTGCACAAAATTTTCACACGTGTGCATGCTTTTGCATAGCATGTCTTACACATGAAGAATTTATTGCTCGTGTTGATTCAGTTCCAGTTCAGCAAACAGATCAGAAAATGTGCTGATGTGTGTGCATGTGTGTGTATCGGTTTTGCTAACCTTCATGGGGATGTTAGCAACGTCTCCAAAGCTTTTGAATGACACATGGGATGCCCAATCATTAATTGGGACGGTTCATTCATAGTACCATTAGGAGCAAGCCATGGTGCAAAAAATCACGCCAATCAGATGATTCCCAATGAATGAGTGTATTTTTTTTTTTCAACAGTCTGTTTTTTATGAGCCATAGATCGCATGGTTGTAATCATCAAACCAAAGTGCTACTTTGGAATCATGAGTAGTACAAAGTGGGATCTATGACATGGATGGTTCAAGAGGATGATTGGACCTATTCTGTTTATTTGCTCAATCTTGACTGTCCATTTCCCATGCTATTGATTAGATGCTTAGGATCATCCAATTGGCATGATTTTCACACTATCCCTTGTCTCTAGTTGTATGAAAGAATGGATGGTTCAAATTGAAGATTGGCTGTCCCACATGTCATTCAAAAGCTTTGGGGACCTTGCTAATGTAAGGTGGGGACATAATCATAATTTGCTAGCATAGACTGATCAGTGGTCATTCTCACTTACTGATCAATTTTGCTAGTATTTGAGATGAATGGTTTGTATATCTTTCTGTTACAGGCAGAGAATGTCATCACACAACTTCAAAAAACCTTCCCTAGTGATGGTTTGCTCCCAATCTATATTAATCCTGACACAGGGGGAAGCTCATACTCAGCAATTACATTTGGTGCCATGGGTGATAGGTATTGACATGCTTTGTTGGTTATATAACTAACCCACTTACTGTGAATTTTGTATATGCTGGATTGATTACTACATTATCTATTATTGTTGACTTGACATATCTTGAGTTGAGGACTAAATTGAGCACAGACACTTCATTTATCTGCTTTTATTTTTACTTTCCAAATAAAAAATAAAAAATGCTGTTCCTGGAATAGAAAATATAGTTTGTTCTGTCCTAACTTGTAATAATTTTCGAGTGATGCTAAAAGTTACAAGTAATTTGGCTGCTACAGACATTCTGATTAGTAGACTGTAGATAGATGGGCTTATAGTGAAATAGAAGCTGGATGCCCACAGGTGCAATATGGAGAATGTGATGGAGGAATTAGAAATCAATTGGCATGTTGCTCTAGTAATATTATTCGTTATTAACAATAACTTGAAGCTGGAAGTACAAGTAGTTCCACTTTTTGTTAACAAGCAAGCTGGCAGCATGGGTATCTACTTCCTATGTTACATCTGTACATATGTAAGTGGCTACAGGCTGCCTCACCGGAGCAGTTGTCACTCCTAGCTGTTTCTCTCACACATAATCAACTTAAAATCATTCTACCTGGCTAAATCACACTCCAATTTCCTAGATCAAAGTTCAGCCTGACTCGCTAATGACGAAGGTGATATTTGACTTTACTTTCTGATTAAAAAAACTATAGCTGAATTGGGGTCTATGATAATTGGATCCTTTGTCCCTTAAAGTTCTTTTCCCAAACATGACACAGCACAGGTATGGGTATGATATCTGTGTTGGATATGCTGCAGCTGTCCCCAAATATATATATATATATATATATATATGTATATAAAATTTTAAATTCAAAAAAAATTTAAATTTTATTGAGGAAAATAATTTTTACAACGTTGGGAAGATATTCAAAAACATCATGGATAGCGTAGAAGCCTGTTCTCTACCAATGAGTGTTGACTTCACCATTTGCTTCCCTAGGAATAAGAGAGAACAAGATGGTGAAAAAACTACAATTGTTTCTTCAGCCCAGCTCACCAAACTCCAATGGGTACCTTCCTACAGTTGACGCTCATCTCAAATCATTCTTTTTCTCCCTTTTAACTGTTATTGGCCTGTTAAACTCTCAGTCTCAAGGTAAATCTTTGATCCCTACGCACAAAGCTTTGGTTTGAGTTGCAGACGAAAGAGGGACCAGAGAACAAATATCATGTCATCTCCTCATCCCAACTCTGGACCAAGATTTGCAAGTGTACTTTGATCCAGCAAAGTTAAGTTTGAATACCTGCCAGAGGTTGATTGCACACAACTGTTCTTATCCAATCCTACACCTGTCATTCACAACCTCTAACCTGCACCTTTTAAACTCAACTTGCTGAACCCTACAAACACATTGCAACTTACAGCTCATGAAATTATGCTCTTTCAAGCTCTTTCTGTAACTTTGTTGTAGGTTCTGCTTTATTTCATAAGGCTTCATTATGCCGATTTCCAAATAGAGCAAAGCACTGTGAACAGGCTAAGACTCCAAAGAATTCACCCTCCAGGGAATTTGAGCCCAAATCTCCAGGTTTTCACTGCTTCACAGTTGACTCAGGCATTGATCAAGTCACCTCAAACAGGTTAACAAATCTCATCCACGCTCAGCACGAAAGACAAATGTGCCAAACATTTCCACACTTGATAGGCACACCACGGTGGTCAACAGTAATTCTTTATTCGTTGCTAGCAATTTGTTGAATTATAAAAACATTTTCAAGGATTAATAATGTGTTAAATTAATTTAAAAAGTGAAGTTATAAAAGTTAAAATTTCAAGATCATGATGATGAAATTAATATAAAAAGCACTGAAAGAAAAACCCAAAGCCAAAGCCTCCACCATTTAACTTTGACAATACTGATGCACCATAAGGCTTTTCCTTTCTGATGGAAAGGACCCAGACTCCAAGCCTCAAACAGCTGCTAAATGGAGTTCGGTTTTGACCACACCCCATCAAATTGATTCAAGCATCAGCTCCTGATAGTAGACACGAATGAACAACAGATAAGGAGGTGATTTATTCTTCCAGTCACTCAAACACAAGCAACACCCATTAACGATTATGAGGTTTCTTTGATGGAAGTGTTCGATCGTTAAAATATGACCACTAGCCCATGAGCTATGCAAATATGATAACCCTTGGGGTTGCCTTCCATTTCTACTTCCATCCTCTGGGAGCATGAGGATCTCCGCTAATGGACAGCTTGCAGAATACGGATTTGACCAAGAAATTCTGAGGGTCCCACAACCAATGAAATTTAGATGTGTAACCTTGTTCTCACATCTCATACCCTGAGATTTGGGGTTAAGCTAGTCCAAGACCTATACCCTTGTCACCTGTGCTTGTACCCATGCAAACATAGCTTCAGATGGTTAGCCAAGTAGCTAGATGAAGCATTTGACTTGTCTGGGTATAGTGACTTTAGAGTTCAGAAGATGAATGAACATGATCAAAGCTGCTCAACTGGCATTTGACATCTATTTTTGGAGCGATGTGTCCTGCCTATAAAAGTCAAATTATCTTACATGCCTTAACTCCTTTGAAATTGTGTGCTATGATAATCCTTCTTTTTTTGGGTATTTCTGGTATCTTGCCATATTCATGCTATCTTTCTATTGATTTATCATTTCTTCTGCTTCCCATTCTTCTTATTGTTAATCTTTATTTGAGCACTCTTATCGTCCACATATTCAGTCCATCAGTACTTATATTCTTTCCTTGAATCATTCCCATATACTAGTTTGTTGTTACCTTTATGTTATCAGTCTCCATTTTATCTTCACATCTTGTTAGTTCAGTGAGCAAAAGAACTAAATGTCAAGTCTGGGCCGACTTTTATTCATCTTTACTGTAGATGATCTTTTCTTAAGGGACTGTTTGGATTGGTTGAAAAAAGAAGAGAAAAATTGATTTCCTTGGAAACAACATTTCCTAGGAAAATTGGTGGAATGAAACACAATTTCCCACAAAAATTTCTATCGAAATTAGTCATATTTTCCAATTTTGTTATTTGGCAACCCAAAATTTTCCCGTCTAAATGTGCTTGCTAGACAATCATGGGGTCACAAGCACTATCCAATCTATCCTTGTCAACATGGTCCATCCCACCTTGTGCATGTATCTCTGCATGCTGTCCATCAGCAGTTTGACCTCAAAACCCATGCAAAACTACATGGATCCATTGAATGGGCTTGTAGGGCAATCTGCGCCCACCTCTTAATAGCTCTTTTTATCTGTGGCAAATCGAGATCGGGGATGGCCTTGCATTTCCAGATATGTTGAACATGCTGTTCTCAAACTATGCAGTCCAGATTTGGGCTGGGCCACGCAGGTCACTATTGATCAAGGTTTGTTAACCTCTGAAATAGGCCCTTCAGTAAAGCCTAGCAGCAAGCAGTCTCCTTCAACCACTTGATTCCCTCCACAAAAGCCTTCTCAACAGAAAACTCCATTAGTCAGAAACAATGTCAAACTCAGACCTCAAAATCCTGGCACCTGGTGGTCCACTGGCATGCTAACAATGGTACCAGATTCTGGCGTGACTAGGCAAGTGGTGATGGACAGATTCCAACGAAAGAGTGTTTTGCTATGTAGCAAACTCACCTCCTACACACATCTGCCATCCATGGGTGCCCTATGCTGGCCATGGTGACAGGGAGGGCTGAGATTGGCTTCAAGATAGGTCGAGGAGAAGGGCTCGATGTGGAAGGATTCAAAGGGAAAACCGATTTTCCTGTAATGAGGAAATTGTGCTTCTTAGGTTTTTAGAAAGGAAGAAAAGGGCAAATTTCAAGGAAAATCTAAAATGTGGAAACATATTTTCCATTGAAAATTTGAGAGAATGTGAAATGCAAACAGCAGAAATTTCAAGGAAACTTGATTTCCATCCCATAATTTCAACAAATCCAAACAGGCCTTTGGATGACTCAGTCAGAGCCCATTTTGCCGTTGTAGAACTAAGTAGAACTGTTTTCTTAGGTTCTCTAGTGTGAAAATGGATGTGTATAAAGTTCTGGTTGTACTTCTCTTTTCAGTCTGATTTAATAGAAAGATGATCTTGTTTATTATTGGGTATAGAAGTTGCTGTACCAAATGCAACTTCATTTATAAAGCCCATATTATAGCTAATACTGAGCAATTATCCGTTTCAGCTTTTATGAATACTTGCTTAAAGCATGGATACAAGGAAACAAAACTGAAGCTGTGAAGCACTACAGGTTAGAGAGTCGCATTATCCTTTCAATTCGGGAACGTTTACTGTAGCATTTAGGATGCTTTTGGATGCACCCCCAATCACAATTGCCGGTGATATTTTCACAGAAGGATTAACCTTTTGTTTTGGAAAAATGTAATGTGGGATATCATTTTTTGCCATTTCCTTCCAAAATCAACACCCGTTGCATTTCAGGTGCAACCTGAAAATTCTAATGATATTGATTTGGCTGGAAATGAATCATGCCCTCCCTGTTTCACCAGGGAAATCCATACATAGCCTTTAGAATCCCTTTTGATTTATAATAGTTATTTTTTGCACCCTTTTGATTCATTTTCTACTACCAGAACTTATTTCTAGCTTCGTGTTTTAAATTCAACAACCTCGATGACCTTGCTATTTAATCAAAGTGTATATAAACAGAGAAATGTGGGAAACATCAATGCAAGGTCTGGTGAGCTTGGTCCAGAAAACCACGCCATCCTCTTTCTCATACATTTGTGAGAAAAATGGTGATTCTCTGTCTCACAAGGTAACTTCTTACTTGGGTGCTAAGTCTACTGTAGTTCTCTATTAAATTATGTTATTCTGTGGAGTTTTGAGTGCTTCATTTCAAAATATATGCAGATGGATGAATTAGCATGCTTTGTTCCAGGGATGCTGGCTCTAGGATCATTTGGCTATGACTCTGAAAATTCTGAGAAATTCCTATCGCTTGCAAAAGAGGTACTCAGTGTTTTATTGAGTGAATAAATAGCGACTTCTATTTAAACAAACAAAAAAGTACTGTATTATACAAAGTATAGGAGTAAAGTAGATTCCACTACACACACGGACAACCTTCGGATGCCTTCTTCAGCAGGAAATCTGCTAGCTTATTCACCTCTTACGACACAGTGGAACGAAAATTTTCTTGAGTCCACCAAATCTGATCTATTGTGATGAAATGTGTTGGGGAGGCCATGATGATCTCATTGGTGTACCTTTGATGATCTCACGTGTGGTTTTTCATTATCATTGGGCTGAAATATGTGTTAGAATAAAGTTTAGGCCCATTAGCTTTGCCTCTCTCTCAAATCTCAAAGGACCAAGACCCGTAGTCGCTGCCCATCTCATCGCATTGCACAAAACACCCTTTCAGTGTGACAAATATTGCCGAGAAATTGAATATCTCATGATAATATCGCGAAAACACACTAAATTATATTATCACAAAAAATACTAAAAACCTTAGAATTTCTTATGCAGACATGTTTTAAAATTTTAATATATTTATTAATTTCCAGTAAATATTTTTATTCTTGGTGAGATTTTCCTGATAGTATCTAGAGAAAACCTCAATTTGAAAATCTCCCGAGAAATTGCCGAGGATGAGATTTGTCAGTATGCACCCTTTCTAATAATTGGGTATGATAAATAGGAGGATAAGATCTTTAAATAAGTCATTGCTTTTGCTTCATCAGATTTTTGGTGCCAAGAAAGGGTAAGAAAAAATTATAATCTCCCCTTTGCCACTACTAACAACGACATTGGTGCTGGACTGTGGGCCGCTTCTCAAGCTTCTGATGAAATCAAACTTCATGACCCAGCTGGCAGTTTCTTCCACCTTATCAATCATTAACGCTTTGGAATTCTTTCCTGAAATTGCTTCAGTGGATAAAACCTCTTTTTGTTTACACAAACTTCTCCTTTGAGACAACCCAGTTCTTAATCCTATCATCACCTATCACACACGCACATCCATTCCACATGACACGCATGCATGCTGATCCAAGCCATTCATTCGTCATACATCTCCATTACTCCATAAATGGACCATAGACCCAACATCACAATGAACAAACAATCGTGACGAATAAAAAGTATGAAATCACTGACAGGATTTTGTATTCTACCCCACTGCAGTTTTGGTCTATGATCCCTATTCATGCTTGTTAGGTTGAATGAATTTGGAACATCATAAGCACACGCCATGTGTATGGTATAGAAAGTGGGGGGACAAATTCTCCTGTCAGGTGCACTGGATGTATATTATCACTCCTTCCCATCGAAATGCATCTACATTTACATGAATGGAAGGATCCTATATAAATATCAAGCATGACTTTGCCCGCACTTTACTCCAGAATGCAAATCTTTTCTCCACTGCAGAACTCATATAATTGGCTTTATTGGACAGATTCTACTCTTTTCAGCTAGACTGGACTTTCTTTCTTTCTCTTGCATCCTTCTTGAACTGAAAAGTTCTTTCCTCATGCAGCTTGCATGGACTTGTTACAATTTCTATCAGTCAACTCCAACAAAATTGGCAGGAGAAAACTATTACTTCCATGATGGACAGGTTGTGGATACTCTTTTCTCCTGAGGTTCTATCTTGTAACGAGATTGTGATCTGATTATAGCTGTATAATTTCACAGGATATGAATGTTGGTACTTCATGGAACATACTTAGGCCAGAGACAGTTGAATCACTCATGTACCTTTGGCGTTTCACCGGAAACAAAACATACCAGGAATGGGGTTGGAACATATTCCAAGCATTCGAAAAGAACTCTCGAATAGATTCGGGTTATGTTGGACTGAAGGACGTAAGCATTCCTCAAATCTTCTACTCCTAACTTTTTTAGATTCCATTTTCTCCCAATGGCTCATTCCATGATCTTCAGTGAGATGTGCGTGTGTTTATGAAAATAGATGCATCTCCTCTCAGATCTGATCAAATTTTCATCGTTTTGAAAATAAAACCTAATCATCCAATTAATGTCTCTTGGCATGAAACGTAGGTAGTGAACTACCGAGAAATCTTTTCCCGCTGATATGGCTGGATTAGTTCATCTTTTTTGAGGAATAATGAGCAATATTTTTTTTCTTGGATTTCTTTAAAATGAGTACCGTATCCAAAGCTGAATCTTACGGTTTAACTTTGACATAGTTCATTAAAAAAGAAGAAGAAGAAGAAAAGATAAGTACCGTACTGGATACACATATCAGACATTTTTTACGGGCACAAGACAATGCGGGTATCAAGGAAAAGCTTCGATTATGGCTTGTTGGTATTATGCATATACTGTTTATGTAGTTTAATGTATTGTGCATATAGATCTGTTTCTGACTCAACATGTCCATATCCAAGTTTTGCATAAAAATGCACAATTCAGGGGCTACAAGTTTCTATAGTGACCTTGATCCAAGGTATTTCATAATGGTATCAGCCAGCATATTGTGCTAGCTTGCTGGTTGATGCAATACGGCCCCTATAATGGCCCTTTTTTGGGAAAAAATCTTAAAAATTATTAGTAAAATTCTAAAAAATGTGAGAATCCCAAATATGATTCTTTTTTGGTTTTGGACATGTAGATTAGGGCCCAATTCCTATAAATGCGAGACACACATGTACACACAGAAGTAAAGATGATGGTTTAGCCCTTTTGATATTTTCCAAAATTGTCCACTCCGCTTCGATTCATTGTCTCTACTCAAAATTTGTGTTTTGATACTCATAGGCCTAGATCTAGTTTTAAATAGTTTCTAGGCTTCCTTCATGGTTGAAATGAAGAAAAAAGTGGAAAACAAGTGAGAAACTGGCAGTAAATTTTTTTTTTTTTCTTTTCAAAATGGGCCCTTTATGACTGCATCGGCCTTGTAATGGTGCCAATGCAGGCCATATCAGGCTGTATCAACCAATATCGGCCGATATGGACCATTTTTTCATAACAGACCGATTCACCTTGTATCGCATAATGGGGATGACTATTTCCTTTACGTGCTTGCTGATACAAGCTGATTCTTGACCTTTTTTAATACCATGCCTTGATTGCACCTTTGTAGCATGAAACTTCTACCAAGTTGACACTCCAGCTTCTAACTTGCACATTGGACTTGTGCTCCAGCTCTTGGTTCCTAGTCTTTCACACTTGCCAATATTTCAAAATCGACGCTTCCCTACTCTGAACCTGAATTCCATCACATTTTGTGGAACAGCCACCCATTGTGCACATAAATCTTTTAGATGCAACGTATGGGGATCCTTCTCTGATAGGACACTGCATAGGCCAACAGGAAATGGCTAAGGGTCTGTTTGGCTGCACCAAATATCATGAAACATCGTGAAATTTTGCACCAAATTAGACTGATTAATCAAGAAATACCAAGATATTTTGATGCAACCAAATGCTCCCTAAACCAGGCGGAACCCTTTTGCAATTCTGCTACTGATCCTGCTACTGATCCTGTCTCTCTGATTTTTGGGTTTTCAGGTTAATAAAGGTGTAAAGGACAATACTATGCAGAGCTTCTTTCTTGCAGAGACACTTAAGTATCTTTATCTCCTATTCTCTCCTCCCTCATTCATCTCTTTCGATGAATGGGTCTTCAATACAGAGGCCCACCCGCTCAGAATCGTTCCTCGACATCACCAGAGGGAGACTGTATCAGATGAACCGAGGAAGCTTCCATCCCGGCACTTTGGCAGGAAAGAAGTTGGTAAGGACTACATCAGGCATCGTCCACCAGTCTAAATTGTGGATTGTCAAGTATTTCTTTGATTCTTACTTTGCAGGCTTCAGTCAATTTAAAGAACCGAAGCCTTCAGCAACATTTGTTGCTTCAATAGATGGCATTCGAGTCACGGAGATCATGGCCATTCAAGTTCTTGGATGTGAAGGAATTGTAATATAGATTGAAGCTGCCGGGTTATGTTATTATTGATTTTTCAATCATTTCATTTCTCTTGCCAAACGCTTCTTGTAGAGATGAGAAGTTTATTGTGGTATAGGCTTCAATGAGGTTTTATTACCTGATTTATGTCATGAATTTATATTTAGAAATTCTCCTTCAAAAAAAAATTATTTCCTTATTCTGTCCGTCTTTGTTGAGCTGGTGATTTTGGGCATTTTGGCTGTATGGGTAATAGATAATGCAAAACGAATCTACATTTTGTTCTTGACTTCATGTAGAACTGTTAATTCACATACAATGCCAGTATGGGATCATTTTCTCATTTGATAGTATATTAAAAACCAAATCAGAGATGGAAATGGGTAATAGATAATGCAAAACAGCTGATGGTTTGCAAATTGGTTTGGGTGTATCCGTCACCACCGATACAGGTTGTATTGCTCTGTATTGCCTCCGTATTGGCTGTCTCAGGCGGATACAGGCCAATGCACCATGTTGTTCATAATAGGTGATACTGATATGTACCAGGATCGAATGATCTGTCAAACCATGAAGACAGTGTTGGGGGACTGCGGAAGCACACGGAGATGAATCAAGCAAAGTATTCCAATAGCCCAATCAAGCCCAATCACAAAGACTCTTAATTTAACATGGAAAACTCTTTAGAGAAAAAAAATCACAGCACAAAGTGATAAATATCACTATGAAAGCAGAAATTACAAGAGATAGAAAGAATACCTGATTCGAACAAGCCTCAAATCACCCCTTAAAAACCCTTGAGAACTCTACGAACGAATTAGAAAGCTCTTGGATACCCCATAAATCCCGATTACACCCATATTTATAGCCTCTAGGAGAACCACAATCGGAATTGAAAACAAATCCTATAGATACGCAACTCTGTGTAACTCTACGCGATCGTTCGATGGCACTTTCGATGGGATGATAGATTGTCGATGTCATCGAGCTAAACACCAAAACGTTCCAGCGATAAATCATGAATTTTTCAGATTTTTCTGATGGCATCGAGGACTTCGCTGTCATCGAACAACCTTTGATGGCATCGAACTTCTTTTGATGGCATCCAATGGGACACTTAAAAGTGTCCAACAACCAATATGAGAAATTCTGGATTTTTATGATGGCAACGAGCAGGCGTTGATCGCATCAAAGTCTGCTCGATGGTATCGAACTGTCATCGATAGACTTGTTAATTTATAGATTTAAGATATCAATCAACAGATATCTATTACCCATTTCCTTCATCTGGAGACACAGCTCGTTCTGTTCATATGTGAAAGCAAATGCATATTGACTTTGTTAGTCAATTCTCCAAAAAATCAATCCGATTGGTTTTCAACCAGTCAAGGATCAAACGGGGTTACAAGAGCGCACCCAAAAGATAAAACGAACAGGTCCTAGCTCAAACCGGTGTCTAGGTGTCAAACACCCCTCTTGAGAGCACATCCAAACGGGCCCTCGGATGCGAGGACTATCTGACAATGTAAAAGAGTCGAGTAGCAAATCCTTTGTGAAGAGATTTGTAGTGCATTGCATATCATATCTAAATAAAAACACAAAATCATTTAATTTTAAACGGTTTTTCTACTGTCCCAAAACCTTTTAAATGACTCGCAAGTGATCTATTGTCGATCCGATCTATTTATTCATTCATACAACTAGGAGCAAGCCATGGTGTGAAAATCATGCCAATCAGGTGATCCTAAGCGCCAGATCAGTAACATGGAAATGGATGGTTAAGATTGACTAGAGAGACAAAATAGGTCCCATTATCATCTTGAAACATTTATCAGATAGATCCCACTTTGTATTTACTCATGATTCTAAAGTAACACTTTGATTTGATGATTCTAACCATGTGATTTATGGCTTATAAACAACACGATTTGGGTCAAACAAATTGACTCCGTAGGGTTAGGATCATCCAATTGTTGTGATTCTATAGATGAATGAATGGTTTAGATCGATGATAGGTCATCCCGTGTGCCATTTAAAAGGTTTGGGGATGTTGCTGATATCCCCATGAAGATGGGGACCTTAACGAACCGATCGAGGGCAACTTTTGGTGGGCCTTTTCTCATGGAAGGATTTGATTAGTTTTTCAATGGCAACCAAAAATAAACAAAAATGTCCTTGAAATCTTAAACGGGCTGTGCTGGACCGGGCCGTTAAACGAAGCTTGAGCCTGTCCTGGTTATTAAACGGGCTTAATTTTTGGTCTTGAGCCCAAACCCAGTTATTAAAAGGTTTTTAGTCCTTAGTCTGGCCTGAAGCTGGCCAAGCCCAAAAAGCCCAACGGGCCAGCCTTAAGAGTCAAGCTAAGGAGACACCTCCTACCTTCACAAATGGATCTTATTTACAAGAGCTGCATGTCGGGCTCATCATCCTACCTATTCATAAAGATCATCTCACCACGAAAGTCAGACGTGTAAGAACTCTATAAGGTGGGCCTTATCCATCAACAGTCTGAATTGTCCTAAGGGTTGGATAATGTGATTAGGTGCACCAGCAGGTCTCACTAAGTTGTGATACATCTAGAATTTGTGTAAGAGGTGGTGTGTTACTACTATAATACGCACATAGTGTCTTGGTAGAATTGAGATTGTAAATTCATGTAGAGCCTTTAGGGGGAGGAGTTTTAATGGGTTTCAATCTGCTCTACCATCAGCATTATAAATCAAGGCTGGGTGCCTAATCTAACACCACCTATAGAAGCAGCAATCCCATCATAGATTCTCTAAGGGTATAAGGAGGGGAAGACTCTAGCATCCGACCTACATCAATAGCGTCTCAACAAAGAACGCCCTATAATTCTTCAGATCTCCATATCCAATGCACAACATAATCTTTACAATTCCACATAATGCATTACAAGACACGTTTAAAAAACGTTATGTCAATCTAACCATTATGTGGGCCACCTTATAGAGTTGATTATTCTTTTATAAGGTGTGGTCACCTTATGAACTTATAGTCCTGATTTATGGGGTATCTCATCATCATAGTGAGACTCTTCCAATGCACATTTAAATAACATCTACACATCAGGCCGTCACCACCATAAAAACAATTGAATAATCATCCAAAAATCTTTTAATTCACGTGGTGGCCGACGTGACCGTTAGATTGGCCTTATCTTTTTTTTTTAGGGCATCCAACTTTCATGGTGGGGCGATCATGATGGATGGACAGGTTGCATGTCACAAACACACCCCAATGGGTGGGCCCATGTGCATCATCTAGAATACACTACAAAGACTTGTAGGGAAACCTGCCTCTATAAAATATCAATCAAATGCATTTCTCTCGTTTCAAAATCAAGATTTTTCAAATCAAAGAAGCAAGGCCCACTATCAGCAACGACTCCCAAGAAAATATCATTAGGATAAAATGCAAATTAAGGCCGTTAATTAGCAAAGGACACGTTCCAACAGTAGAAAAGGAGGGTCATGATGAGTGTGTCCCAGCACATGCCTATCACGTGCAGCTTTGTCTTTTGATTGCCCATTCATTCAGTCCGAAGAATCCAAATCCAAGAGAAGTGGAAAATAAAAAAAAAAATTTTAAAAACAGGAACGAAAATTGCGGATCGCACTCGCTCATGTGCACTCTTTCCCACACGTATCAAAATCAGTCACACGTGTGTAAGATCCCATGGGCTTGTTTGGGGAGATCGTAACCGTGTAGATGTTTTTGCATAAAAAATGGGGCAAATATTGTTATCAGGTGGGCCACACCTCTATGCAGAATATGAACAGTGATAGTATATATGTGGTACTGATCATATAAGCCTAATTTTTACATATACCATCTACGTTGTTGAATTCCTCTCATGAACGGATCTGATCCTCGTACGTATGCCTATTTACCACGTGCGGTGAGTGTGAACTTTCGAAGTGCACTCTCGCGAATTGCAGCTAACATTCTGAAAGGTAAAAAAGTTAAAAGCTCTCATGCTTGAGACATTCCTGCAGCAGTATCAAAAAGGACTAAACAAAGACAAAAGCTACCCACATCCTTGCAATGATGGCAATTCCATAGCTACTCGTGCGAGTATCCATCAAATTGCCACGTATATATTAGATCAGGACTGTTCATCATATAGGCCTTGCCATGAAATTTCATGTGAGAAAGAACCAGGCAATTCAAAACACCATCCGTTCCAAACATTCATCTTACATGTGGATCATTGGTCGATATTTACAACTGATTTTTTTTTTTGGACTAGTGGGGCCCATTGAATTGATGAACAGGATTTACTATGAAGGTTATCACGTGTGTAAGTGAGAAGATGGTGAGATTGGGATGTGGTTACTTTGGGATTTGAGTATGTGGATTGCTCAATTCCCATGCAAAAAGATGAAAATGAAAACCAAGGCCTGTGATGGAAATGGGCCACAAAAGAGAAAAAGGTGGCCAAGAAAAAGTACTATCCCTTGAGAGAAGTGATGGGCTTTGTACTGACAAAGAGAATCCATGTTTGTAGCTTGAAAAGGAGAGCCCATTGAGAGAGAGGAGAGAGAGAATGTGTATGTATGTGTCAGCTTGATGGGGCATGCGTTTTTAAGAGGGTCCCTTCAGACATAGGAATTTTGGGCCGTTGGACCTTTTCCTCTTGGCATTTTCTTACCCCCGTTGTATTCTAATTTCCAACCAGGATCCTCTGCAACCATCTGCAGGAAAAAAGCTTTTCCTACAGCTCTTATTCACCTGTGTGTAAAGGGTTGTCCACCTATACCTGGAAATGTTATTCAACTATTTGTGTGGGGTCCACCTGTTGTTCGTCCATCAAGTGAGCCTCACCTTGGTCATGGGATGACCCAAGAATCAGGTCTGTACACTGAGTAGGTGGTTATAATATAGAAAAATTCACCCAAAAACTACTAAAATGCTGTGGTCCACATGATGGTTGGATTGGCCTTAATTTTAGGGAGTACCACTATTTTGGTGGGATGAACCCTCTGGACGGTTAATATTCACTTCACAGATCATAGTGGGCCACACAAGTGAAGCTGTAGAATAAGCTTTTTCTACAAACCTTGTACAGACCGGTCTATTTTCAGCTGCTGTTAATTATATTATCATTATGGAGAAGGTCTCAAGTCCAACCGGTTGAACCACAAGCCACAGTTCATCCAGTGGATACATTCTAATCTTTCGTGTGCTTGCAAAATCCAATTCGTCTAATAGGATTGCCCATTATGGTAAGTTCTATTTTTGCAAAAATCAACTACATCTACCAATTGAGGAGGTGACTTTCTCTTTTCTTTTTCTCTTTTCTTTTTCTTTTTCTTTTTATATCAATGGCTCTATATTGTTCTCTAGGTGTGAACCACCTAACTAGTAGATGACGGATTTTTATGTCAGGTGATCATTTGTAACTAGAAGTGTACAAGAGTCGAGCCGGGCCTAGCTTTGCCCAGCTCGTGCTCGAATCTCAGCTCGTGCTCGGCTTGGATCGGCCTTCGAGCTCGGAACAACGGCTCGTGCTCGGCTCGGCCAAGTTCGAGCACAGTTTTCAAGTCGAGTTCATCGTTGCTGGCGAGCTGCAGTGGCAGCTGGGGCGGTCGTGCGATGGTGCGGGTAAGGGAGGAGGAGGGAGAGAGACGAGTAAAGAGGGCCGTGCGGGTAAGGGAGGAGGTAGAGAGTAGGGAGATCGGACTGCCGTGCGTCGGTGCGGGTATGGGAGGATGAGGGAGAGAGTAGAAAGAGAGCGAGAGGGAGGAGCTTCGTCGGACTGAGAGAGAGGGAGGAAGAGAGGGTTAGGGTCTAGGGTTCATGCGGGCGCCGGGCGGGATGTTTTTTGAAAATGGGTAGAGTAGAGTTTTTTTTTTTTTTTTTTTAAGGGTATATATACCCTGTACCGAGTCGAGCCGAGTTCGAGCAGTATTTGAGTCGAGCTGGGGCAAGATCGAACTCGGCTTGAACTCATTTCGAGCTCTAAAAATCAGCTCGACTCGGTTCGAACTCAGCTTCGATCCGAGTCGAGCGAGCTACTGAGCTAACTCTACTCGTGTACAACTCTATTTGTAACGCCTCGAATTTCAGAGGTTGAGGACAACTTAATTCCTGATATTTCGGTTGTCACTTTTCACTTTGCGAAACTGTGTTTAGTTTGTATGATTACCTGAATGTCTTAAGCATTCTTAAGAGCCAATTTAAACAGTGTATATCATCATGATTATAAAAATAAGCAGACAAATTCAAGATGTACAATTATAGAACATCACATCACCGGGTACACCCGATTGGCGATATAATACATGTCCAAAAGAATAGAAAAGTGTAAGACCTAGCCTAAAGTAATCAAAATAAAGTCTTCAATACTTGAATTGCACTGAGATATAATTGATGAAAATATGAGAATTTCTCCTCATGGTTCATGTACTCCTTTACGTAGAAATCCTCTTTAAGGGTAGTTGCATTGACAAAATCATCTGTTTTGTGTTTTAAAACACCATCCCAAGTGCGAGTGAGTGATCAACTCAATACTACTATTAACAAAAATTTCACATGTTACCAAACATATTCAAGTATAGGCAATGATAACATTACAAAACAGACAATTCATATTTTATTAGTTCTTTAAATGCATGGATGACATGAAATGCATATACATTCCCCAGAATCTACAACAATGGTAAATAATCATATCAACACTACTACTAGTGAGGACGTCAACATATGCACAATGGTAGCCTACAACACAGTACAACAAATTTATAGTTTGCATGATTAGCCATGTAGTTATTATTCCCAATTCCAAACACAAGTTGGTGAAGCTAGAATACTGCTGTCTTATCACGGGCTTATATGTGAATCATATAAATTGTTGCAGTACTAGGCAGCCCCCCACCAACGCCACTTGATCCAATTTAGGGTTTATCACTTAGTATTTCATACAACTCAGTCAGATTTATAATAGGGCTCATAACCAAAGGACAATCACAACTAAGACAAATGTCGTTACCCAACCCTCAACCATGGAGAGGGCACATCACCCAAACCATTGATAACATGTTAGGGTCGCGACATTCATCGGTGCTCGATGATCACTACGAGCATTCATCAGTGCTCGAGGATGGCTAATTTTGGCGGTCATCCCATTGCTTTAACGATTTAGCAAGGCTCAATCTCCCTCTACAATAATTGAATTAACAATGATATAGCAATATACTGACATTAACAAGTATATCAAACTTAGGTCAATACCAAGCAATATATGCCAAGGTACCTCAATATGAATTCACAAGTGACCTAGCCAAGTCACAACACAATTGCATGAAACATGCCCAAGGCTAGATATACAACAAACACCATTTGGCGTTAACGATTATCGTCATAAATCGTAAACAAACTCTAACAAGATAAATTTTATAAAGAGCAAACATTTCATCACACATGTTAACTATTATTACTATTAATATCAGAAATTACAAGGGTAAAGCATTTAAGATGATATTAGTATATAGATTTCTACTAAATCAAAGACGAATCATGGTCTATCACCCTCAAGGGTTGATAAAAAGTAACCTAAGAGAATAGTCCCTACTTTAAGGGGATTTTATGCAATTTAAGACACTTTTAGTATTAAGGTTTACGAAGAATGGCTCGATTCTCAATCCACCACCTTAACTCACACACACACATACGCAAACTCTCTCTCTCTCTCTCTCTCTCTCTCTATCTTCTTCTTCTTCTCTTCCCTCCTAGGGCTAAAGTTTGTATAGGAGTAAAGGGCTGCCCTTAAGGCCCCCTTTATAACATAAAAATGGTGCAAATGGCCCTAATCGCCTAGGGTTAGGGACACTAGCCCCATGAGGGGTTATGTAACATCCTCGATTTTCACTATTTTGGATTTCTAAAAATCCTCGAAAATTTTTTTATTAACTTATAATATCACTTAACTGACCATTAGCATCCAACGTTAGCTTATACACGAGTGGTCCTTCAATGAGATCGGACCATGTGCGACAAAGGCCCGATCACACTTAACGACGGCCATGGGCCGCCCGGCACAGGGAAGGTCGATCTAAAACTTTAGAAATCATAGATCTCACTGGGCTTGTGGTCCATCGCTGACTACGGACCCAGTGGACACCCATAACTGGGATCTGGCACTAGCCGAATGCACCCCACCAATGCCATAATTGGAATCTGGCACTTATAAATGAAATTGAGATACCAAGTGTTCCAGCCGTCGGATTTCTTCCAAATTTGCAGTGATGATTTAATATATTTTTCTACACCCGTCCGCCAAATCTGGGACCCGATCGTGGCACGGTGACCGTTGATAGTGAATCGGGCCCGTATATCCAAACCCCATATCCGATCGTTCCCAAATTTTGCGTGGCCCTTCATCGGGCCATGGGGCACCAACCCTATAAATTTCATGGCCAGAGGGCCGCCAGAACTGCTCAAATCACTAGATCGGCCCCCACAGGGCCATTTAAAGGTCGGAAACGCTTTCTCAGATCATATATCCGCTCATCCGTTTGTCTTCAATTTTTTCATGGACCATAGTCGGGCCATAAGGTACTTACACGCCGAATTTGGTGGCCAGAGGGGTGATAGGGCTCTAGATCCTAGAAAGACCCTCCCATAAGTCTAGTATAGTAAAAACCTAGCCCTTGGGGCCATTTACACCAAACCTGGCATTATAAAAGGACCTCATTTGGGCACCCCCTCTCCCCATACAATTTTACCCTAGAGAAGGAAAGAGAGAAGAGAGAAAAAGGGAGAGCAAGAGAGAAAGGAGAGAAGAAAGTGTGGGTGAAGAAGAGCTAGGTGGACCTTAGATAAAGGTGGGGCCCAAGGAAATCAACCATTTCAACTTCCTACTTCTCCTCAAGGGAGAAGCTCTCCTTCATAACCTCCGCAATCATCCGTCGGTCGTCTAAATAAGATCCTTCACTTCTTCTTCTTGGAATCCATGTATTGAGAAGAGATTGACTTGGATTTCTCACATGCAAGAGTTTGTTTTTAGGGATTCCGACCGATCGACCTCAAAGCTCTCTCTCTCCTAGGACGTTTTTTCAATCTCCAATGATCCATAGGTGCGGACTATTGTTCTTAAGTGGCCTAGCACCAATTTTAGTGTGGGTTTAATGATTTTGAATGCTTGGATGTTATATTAGAAATTCTAGAGAAACCCTAAGGATTACATGTTTGTTGGAATTGTTTGGATGTGCATGCTTAGCTCTCAAATGTGATATAGATCTTACCTTTCACATGATATTATGTTTGGATGATAATATGCTCATGGTTGTTTGATTCTTTTCCCTCATATGTGGTGATTCATTGTGTGTATGATTATTTACACTTGTACTCATGATTTCTTAAGATGGAGGAAGCGTTTAACTTCCTCACACGACCCACACACTCACATGCACCTTGTTTTCGTGATAACATTTGCTTGCTTGATAGAAGTATTCGCTTTGTATGCTTGAGATGTATGAGAATATGATATTGATGTACTAGTTGATAATATGGATAGTGAGCATGTTGTAGATTTCCTTCACTCCCTTGGGTTGGTCAGGAACATGATGAGATATGGTAGTCCCATCGGTAGGACTATGCTAGGGTTATATCCATGGGTTTGGGCGGGAGTAATCGGGTGGCTGTAATTCGACTACATGGGTCCCTTGTGCCTGAGGTCACTCGTCTCATGCTCGCCTGGCCCGTGCGGTCTAACCTACTGCCTAACCAACCTTTTTTGTCAACCCTGTTTGCTCACCTATGTATAGAACCTAGAACACCTTACAACCATTGTGGCCCATTAATACTTAGACTGAAATGGGTTCACAGTCTCGTGAGCCGGGCATGGTGGAATGGGACACTGTGTCTGAGCTGTCGGCCTACGCTGGGATATTGCGCCTCCCCGTAGTGACCGCGAGCGATCCTTTCCTTTCGGCACTCCTCATGTGCTTGGTGTCGAGGATGAGGAACCCGACGGGATCACGGACCGCGGGGTCTCGGCCTCACACATTGTTGGGTCTTGGCCTCGCAGCCAGCTTGGGGCAGTGATACGTAGGGTGAATCAGAATCTCCAACTTGCTGGATGAATAGACTTAACTAATAACTCGGCTAACACGATCGCATTGCATCACATTAGTTAGGGTAACGACTCGGCAGTCGAGGTCGCTCTGAGGGAGAATTGTCATATGCGATCGTTAGATGAAGTTGCTTGAGGGAGCGTTATGGCGAGGGCATGCATCATATCATCCTGCATGCATGCATTTAAATAAGAGTCGCTAGGTGTTGATGTGTAACGCCCCGGAAAATTGGGGGGGTTTAAAGAATGTTGAAAGGGTGTGAATGTTGGTGGGAGTTGGTTGGAAGGGAGGGATTTGAGATTTTTGGAAAAGGGAGAGGCTTCACTAAATGTTTGGGAGTATTAGAGAAGGAGGAAATGAGAGGAAATAGGGCTATGTAGCCTTTACTTGCAAGGAAAGTGGGCCCCACACGAGTACAAGGTGTACATAGAGAGAGGGGACATCTTATAACGTTTCTTACACTTTTAAGAACTGGATTATTTTTAAAATTTTTATGATGATTTATCATCAAGTTTTAAGTCATCTCACCAAATTTTATATCATTTAGAGTTGTAAATAAATTATTAAAATTCTAGGAAAAATAGCTGCCTGAATTTTAAAATTTTTGGACAGTTGTCAGAACATCTTAATTTTAACCATATTAAAATTTTTATTTTATTTTTTTCTTATTTTTATATAAAACTAGACTCATCAAGCTTCAATCTAGCTTTTGAATCACCTAAATCGGAGTTGTAACGAAGGAGTTATGGATTTTTGAAGTTGACTAAAAATCACAGAAAATTTGGTGGGAGAAACTGGTCGGCGGGGTGGCCACGCGGGCCGGCGGGGTGGCCACGCGGGCCTCTGGACAGCTGGCGGGGTGGCCA
The DNA here is from genome assembly GCA_030180095.1 of Magnolia changhungtana. NCBI lineage: Eukaryota > Viridiplantae > Streptophyta > Magnoliopsida > Magnoliales > Magnoliaceae > Magnolia > Magnolia changhungtana. The sequence continues at coordinate 6,919,843 of JASAUF010000630.1, read as the reverse complement.
CGCGGGTCGGCGGGGCGGCCACGCGGGTCGGCGGGGTGGCCACGCGGGCTTCTGGCTTCCCGGGTGGTCGAGATCTTTCGACACCCATAACTTGCAAAAATGAGTTATTTGATGTACCATATATGAATTTGGGGTAGAACGAGCTGATCTACACAATGGACCTACTGGTTTCACGAGATTCCTCCCAGTTAGGGGCCAAAACCCAGTTTTTCTCCAGTTTCACTATTTTCGGTAAATTTTCGTTCACTCCTTAACTCTTTACCCCCAAATGGGTCAAAACTACTAAAATTGGCCCAAAATTCACTCATTTGGTCTAGAACAATGTTTCCAACCGTCAAATCCTTCGATTTCTGACTCGTTTCTACCAATGTACTAGGGAAGTTCAAAAATAGGGTGTTGTCAGGTGAATATTTAAGAAGATATGTTGAAAAGAGGGATTTCGACTTAGGCCTGTCTGGTTAGCGGCATTCAGCTATACTAAATGGGATTTCAATGCCAATCCTAACTCAAGATTGGGAATGACATGTCTAGAATGAGTGTGGGATGGGATTTAAAATTAGTTTCCTAGGCTTTGCTAGATGAGCCTTGTGTTAGGAGGTGTAATGTGGGATTTCCAAATCCCTTGATGATGAACTTTCCAAGTAGATTTCGGAAGGAAACCCAAAATTTACCTTTAATTGGATACATTTCAACAGGGCATCATGGAATAAGGGATGCGCCCATCCCATGGACAATACTTTACACTTACATTACTCGCATTCATTCCACCCAAATCCCACCTATCTCGAATTTTAATGGGTCCAGAATTTGGTGGACTATCAATGTAAACCTTCTAGTTAATCGAGTCGAATCACATGGAAGACCCTCGGATTTCCTCTCTCACACCCATTCTAACCCTTGCAAGTCCTTTCTTTCGTCTAATGTCGTTGGTTCGGGATCTAAGATGATTCCTATGCGTTGAAGTCCATATTGTGTCGTCTGCATATCTTCTCAAGTCAACCGTTAAGCTTGACCCATGGCCCATCAATTCAAACTATCTCTCGATACCATCATGCCCTAAAAATCAAATCGTGCATTGACTCCCAAGTTCCATTATCATGCATTTATGTTTTTTTATGATTAATCAAATTTAAGCATCCAAATTAGAATTACACGAAACATGAAGCACAATCGCACCGGACGTGAAGGAAATCTCACAAATATACAGTCCAAAATAATAAAAGGGTCGCCCAAAGCGTTGCCCAACAAAACAACAAAAGAAGGCCATGTCAAAAGAGTAAAGTTTCAGCCCGCATGACTCAATAAATCCAAATTCAACCGATCAAGCCGATGGAGAGCCGTCCATCACCATCAGGAGAGTCCGTCCTCCTCGTCCAAGCTTACCTCGCCAGTTCCTCATGCCCGGGTCACCCTGCATCTATGAATGGACCCACTGGTGTTTTGTTGTCCACGTGGGAGTGAGTGATCTAAGTGTGAACTATTGGTCTCAAGTTACAACAAGCATCAATTGTAATATGAACTTAATGAAAAGCGGAGACAATCATCAACACTTAATAACTCTTATTTAAAATGCATGCATGCGGGATGATATGATGCATGCCCTCGCCACAACACTCCCTCAACGACTCCATCTAACGATCGCATCAACACTCCCTCGTAGCGACCTCGACTTCAGTCGCCACCCTAACTAATGCGTGCAATGCGATCGTGTTAAATTATTAATTAAGTTCATTCATCCAACGGATTACGATTCACCCTACGTATCAATGCCCTAAACCGGTTGCGAGGCCAAGACCCCATCAATGCGTGAGGCCGACCTCACGGTCCGTGATCCCTTCGGGTTCCTCATCCCCGACACCAAGCACATGAGGAGTCAAAAGGAAGGGATCGCTCCGGTCCATGTTGGAAACCCCGGCGTTTCGGACATAGTGTCCCATTCCACCATGCCACCTCACGAGGCCAGGACCCGCCCGCGTGGATTTTCAATGGGCTTATGGTTGTAGGGTGGTTCGATTGCATTCATATGTGGGCACACGGGGTTAACAAACAAGGTTGATCGGATTGTAGGCTAGATCGCACGAGCCAGTAGCATGAGACGAGCGACCTCGGGCATGAGAGACCCATGTAGTCAAACTGACCACCCGAACACACCCGCCCAAACTCACGGGTTTAACCTCGAGGCGGTCCTACCCTTGGAGCCACCTTCGCTCATCATGTTCTTGTGGGTATGAGGGGATCCGTTTGCCAATTCTATAGATTATCAACTAGCATAATGACCATGTTCTCATACATCTCATATGCCATTCTTCTCATAACAAGCAAGACTAACCATAACATGAAATAAGTACATGAGAGTTATGTGTGTGTGTGAGGAAGTTAAGCACTTCCTCCATTTCGAAATCATGTGCACATGGATAATAAATCATACATGCATTGAAACACCGCATATGAGAAAAATGATAGAGCAATCATGAACAAGCTATCACCCATACATAATATCATGTGAGAGGCAAGATCAACATCATTATGAAAGCTAAGCATGCAATCCATACAATTCCAACAATATACAACTCCTAGGTTTTCTCTAGATTATTCAATCATAGCATCCAAGCAATCAAAATCATTAAACCCACACTAAAATTGGTGCAAGGCCACCTAAGAACAATTGTCCGCACCTTAGATTTGATGGAGGCTTGGAAACGACCTAGGAGATATGGATTTCGGGGTAGATCGGCCGGAATCCCTAAAACCAAACCTTGCATGTGAGAAATTTCATGCCAATCCCTTTTCAATACATGGATTCCAAGAAGAAGAAGTGAAGGATCTTACCTAGACGGCCAACGGATGATTATGGAGGTTGTGGAGGAGAGCTTCTCTCTTGAGGAGAAGTAGGAAGTTGAAATGGTTGATTTTCTTGGGCCCCACCTTGATCTAAGGTCCACCTAGCTCTTCTTCACCCACACTTTCTTCTCCTTTCTCCTCTTGCTCTCCCTTTTTCTCTCTTCTCTCTTTCCTTCTCTAGGGCAAAATCGTATGGGGAGAGGGGGTGCCCAAATGGAGCCTTTTTATAATATCAGGTTTGGTGTAAATGGCCCCAAGGGCTAGGTTTTTACTATACTAGACTTATGGGAGGGTCTTTCTAGGATCTAGGGCCCTATCACCCCTCTAGCCACCAAATTCGGCGTGTATGTGCCTTATGGCCCGACTAGGGCCCATGCAAAAATTGGGGACGAACGGATGAACGGATATATGATCCGATTTACGACCTTTAAGTGGTCCTGTGGGGGCCATTTTGGTGATTGGAGCATTTCTAATGGCCCTCTGGCCATGAAATTTATAGAATAAGTGGTCCATGGCCCGATGAGGGGCCTTACAAAATTTGGGAACGAACGGATGCGGGGTTTGGTCGTGGGGTCCGATTTGCGATCAACTTCAGTGCCACGATCTGTCCCATTTAGTGGACGTGCGTATATATTAGACCGTCACAAAATTTGAAAGAAATCCGGTGGTGAACGCTGGTATCTCGTATTATTTGTAACGGACGCGGATTGCGTACTAAGCGCCGGATGGTACTTTTGGGTGTCCACAGGGTCCATGATCTCGGACCACAAGCCCAGTGAGATATATGATTTCCTAAATTTTTAGATTTTTCCGACCTTCCTGTGGGCTCCAACCCACGTTGTTAAGTGCAAACAGAGATCGGCTTCGGGGCCCGTTTGGTCCCATCATAACTAGACTAGTCCACCCATTAAACTAACATTGAGTGTTAATGGTCGTTAAGTGATATTATAAGTTAATAATAAAAAATAAATAAATAAATTTCAAGGATTTTTGGAAATCCAAAACAGTGAAAATCTGGGATGTTACATGATGATTGTCTGCTTTTCATTAAGTTCATATTATAATTGATGCTTGTTAAAACTTGAGACCAATAGTTCACACTGAGTTGATCACTCACTCCCACTCTGGGATGCTGTTTTAAAACACCAACCAGACTCTCTCATAAATGCAGGGATGCGAGAGCGGATGGAGCGTGGCGATACTCTCGAAGGAGGAGCGTCATACTTCATGATCTGGCGGTTCTCCATCGGCTTAGGAGCCCCTGGATTCATGGTTGAGTCGTGGGCTCGGACACCATTCTTTGGGCATATGTTTTTCTTTACGATTTTGTTGGGCATCGCGTGTGTCCATTTATATTCTTATGAACCTATATATATTGATTTCTTTCGATTCGGTTGACTAGTGGTGGATGTGCCTCATGTTTCAATTAATTCCATGCTACGCATTTAAACTTGATAAATCATAAAACCATAAAATTGATGATAAGTGACACTCGGGGATTCGAGAGTCGAGCGTATGCACGACCCTCGATTTTTCGGGGCGTTACAGGTTAATCTCCGATATTGAGACTCATAGGAGGGTGTAAGGGTCGATCTACACTATGGAGTGACTTCAGTGAGGATGTACACAAAGGTGCGATCACTCCGACATTCAGATGCATTGATCAATGAATAAGGTCCTAACTCAATTTGACAATCACCGATAGTCGATCGGGGCCATGGCTAAACGGATACTTGCAGAATATTATCTTAAGTTAGTGTTTTAAGTTTGATCTTGATCTAATAGTCTGAAAGTCACAACTTAGACCGAAAGTGAAAAATATCTTTTAATTTAAGTTCAATGGGCACTCGCGTGCCCCTAGCACTTAGTTTGTGAGATCAATGTGGGCGATCCTAGATGCAATCTTGCTCAATGTACGCGATGGACATCAAACCTGGCAATACGAACCCCTTTCTATAGTGTTGAGTTCTGGACCATTAACGAGTAGTTTAGATCTAGTTCGGGTATCATGGGCACTTCTGCAATGAGTTAAACCACGAAACTTCTCATGGGTGAGGATCAATCTTCGTAGTAAATAGGTTCATGATGACACCTATTCACGATTTGTGGAACCAAGTAATGAGTCTTAATCTCCCTATATCCTCTAGTTATAGGGTACTTAAGGACCTTATGTTAGGTGTGCACGGTCTTCCATCAATACTGTCCGAAAATGTACTCGGATTTAGTAGTCATTTTTCCATGATGTTATGTCATTATAATGGGCCCAACCCATTGGAAGGGTTGGATTTTTCATTACTTAATAAGTTGGAAGTTAATTTCTTAGAGAATAGCTTGTAGTCCAACTGGTTCGACTTTAAACCTTTTCAGTATTTACTGCTAGGAAATCCGCCCCCGTACATTCATGTTCGTAGCATGTGAGAAATGCTCACGTGCAACCAGTTGGACAATGACTTACCATTCAAGTATATAATATTTTCTAAAATACTAAATTTGTGAAATATCCAACCCGTCCAGTAGATTATATCAACGTTGAGGATCACTTGATGAAAACAATCAGCTAGGTCTACAAATTGAGTGGGTCACACCATAAAAAATACATAGCAGCTGATATAGTTAGAAAGTATAGTTGTGGCCCACCTGATTGACGGATCAGGATGATTTTCCCCACAATGGGATAAACTTTTGGATGTATGGGATGTCGTACACACGTGATAGGATGGAAATTATCGGTTGGTTTGACAATAAATCAGTAGGGCTGGGTTGGGTCAAGCTAGTGCTCAACCCTAACCCAACCCAAGGTTCCTATACCCCAGCCCTAACTCAACCCAACCTAACATCGGGTTGAGAATTCTCAACCCAAGCACAACCCAAGCGGGCTCAGTCGGGATAATCGGGTTGGTCGGGTATACGTGGTAATATTTTTGTTATTACATTAGTTTATTATATTTCAATATAGAACTTTTTTGTATATATAATTTTATTAATTATATATGTGATTATTCTTCACAAAGAACTTCATTAAAAAAATAAAAGAAAAAGTTAAAATACAGGACAACTACTCTTTTAAAAGTCATGTAGCATAGCACGCAATCTATTTGAGAGAGAAATCCGGCATATCTTGTTAGCCGAGTCCTTGGAAATGACTTCAACAAATGAGACCCGACATCACTAATGTGCCTTCGACACAAACAATCCATATTCAATTATAATTTATAAGTAACTTATATATTGATCGAGTTTGGATTGAGTCGGGCAACCCGAGACCTCAACCCAAGCCCAACCCAAGTTTTATTGAGTTGGTATTTGTATAGCCCAAGCTTGAGATCGCATTTGATATATTCTACCCGAGTCCAACCCAATGTCAGCCGGTCATGGGTTGGTCAGGTTGAACCTGCCCAACTTTCAGCCCTATAAATCAGCGGTCCTACATATAAAATGCACGTGTATGCATTATAGAATAAAAAAAAAATTAAAAGAAAAAAAAAATGGGTGTTACGCGATACTCTGGCGGAGGTAATGTTTGATACGCAGATGCTCATAGATCATACACGTGGCATATATGATTCAAATTTTAATCGTTCAAATTGCAGTAATCAATGTATGTAGTTGATCATCTAAAATTTAGCTTCATGGAACGATCCCAACTTCTGATTGGTGACCATTTATGTGTTGAATCCAAACCGTTGCATATATTCATATCAACCGTTAATTGAATTTCCATCAATCAATTGGTTCATGAATCAAATCAATGTAGTTTTTCGTTTACAGTGCATCCAAATTGTGACGCAGAATATGGACGGTTTAATTTAAGTTATCAGTATTCAGAGCATACAATTTCACAGTGCCTGAGTATCAACCATCACAATCTGCCGAGTATCAAAGTCTCGTCTGAAGTAAAAGGACCCACTTGTTCGTTTTGTTGACTGGCTATGGACTAAAAGATAATCCACCACCATTTTGAAATTGTGTGAGCCGTCCATTTCACCATGTTAGAAGTATACTCCAATCCGAACCGTCGAAATCACGTACCCCACCATGGATGCAAGGTAGCCAGAAAATCACACCATCGAAACGATATTCACAATCCAATTCGGCCCATCCAAGACAAACCGTCTGCCATTTTATTCTCAACCATCCATTCAATAGCTCCATATTGAAATTCAATTTCATGAGAGAGACCCATCCACCCAATCAGCATCACAATTTAAAATTGGCCCACGATTGCCAATACAACTGCCACGTGTACGGTAGACAAGACGCTGACTGAAAAATGATGGTAAACTAGCATGTTTCTCTTGTACATACCCCATTTGTCTTGTGCTGGTGTTTTTCAAGGGAGAGCACAAACCATCATTCATTCTTCTTGGGCCTGTCTTCCCAGCCATTGATCAGAGAGCCAATATACCGGACATATGTGTATGATACGATATTTGCTTTTTGGATATGATTCCATCAACCCATTAAAAAAAATATTTGTATTCACTTGGACATAGATTCATATACACCATATTTTAGTATATCTACTTGGAGTCTGCGACAGAGATTCATGTGTATTATATAAAACTAGAAAAAAGGTAGTTGTCAGTGCTTTAAAAAAAAAAAAAATTAAAAATGGTGGTGAGTCTAGAACCATACACGTGGCATACTTTTACGGAAACTTCAGACCGTCCAAATTTCTGATCCGATTGTGGATGGAGCATAACATAAAAACTACACTGAGAAGATAATGGGGATCATCTGATTTTTGACCATCAATTGGACGGTTAAGATTATTTGATCAGTAAGGTTTTAGGTTTTTATCGTATGATACATCCACATGGGACCCACATTTTGGGTGGTCTGGATAGCTTAGGTAACTGCCACAGGTGACCATGATGAACCAAGATCATTTTCAAAATGGTGGTGAACTACTGGTTACGTGTATAAACGGACGCGGATTGCGTACTACCCGTGCCAGGACAGACTCGGTCCTGGTAGGGCTCTGTGGGGCCCACGTTGAGTATATTTTTATCCACGCCGTCCACCCATTTTAAGAGATTATTTGAAGGCATGATCCCAAAGAATAAGCAGATTAAAATCTTAAGTGGGCCACACCACAGGAAAAAATGGGGATTGAACTCCTACTGTTGATATTGTTTTTGCCCTTCATCAGGGTCTATATGGAATACTTAAAATGATCTTATAAAATGGATGGACGGCGTAGATAAAACGCATACATCATGGTGAGGCCCACAAGCCCCTGCATGGACTGTCGGATCTGGGGACACGACATCCGCGTCCCGTATAGACACCATAGGAATTATATGATGTACGTGACCTGCATATTTGCATGGTGAACACGCGTTTTCAATTTTCATGACTGGGGCGTGTGGTTCCTGCAATCCAGACCGTTGGGTCGTTGTCCCCTGTCATGTAATGGCTATGATGAAAAATATTCGCGATAAGAAAAAACAAATATTCCAATTGGATGGTAAGGATTGCTCGTCAGAATTGAAAACCAGGGCACACTGTGCAAAAAGATGCGGTTCATAGCACACGTGAAAATTTTGTGCAAGATCCAGGCCGTTCATTTCGTGAGGTCCACTTGGACTCGGCACATTTATGAGAAAAATATTCAATTATTAGAGACAGAGCCAAACGTCTATATTCGATTTAATACATGTGGCCCACATGATCTGTGCAGTAGCCTGATTTTTGGGCAACGACCGGAAACCATCAGGTGGCATGAGGTCCAAAGCTAGGTGGGGCCCACCGGATGTTCGTAAGAAAACCAACCGTCCATACGTTTTGCTACCTCATGTTGGTACATGAGCCCAAAAATAAGGACGGATCAGATCTTGCAGACACATCAGTGGCCCGTAATGTTCATAAAAGATGGACGGCTAGGGAAACTTTATTAAATTCCTTCATGAGTGGGCCCACCTAACCTACAAACATGCTACCCTATGGATATTGATTCTTGCCTGAAATGTCCCGGACAAATAGGAAGCGGATTGGCTGGTGTACCACACACCAGCTATATAGCTGATGTATTGACGTCAGCAAGTTCTGTGGGTTCCATCGTGAGGCATGTGTCATATCCAAACCGTCCATCCATTTGGGTACCTCGTCCTAAGGCTTTAGCATAAAAATAAGACAGATATAAAGTTAAAGTGGACCACACTGCAAAAAGCAGTGGGGGATTAAACGTCTACCATTGAAACTCCTCTTCATTCAGGTCTTTGTGACCTTTTGAATAGATTGGATGAAAAATAAACGTTATGGTGGGCCCTACGAATTTTTTAACGGTGAAAATCATTAACTCCGCTGCTATCTCTGGTGTGGTGCTTTGGATATGATTCATTTTTTGGATAATGCTTTAAAATGAACTCTAAAAATAGATGAACGGTTTAGATATAATAAATACATCACTGTGGGGCCACGTAACTTTGATCTCCTTTGAACCGTTCGTACAACTCGGAGCTCGAGGAGCGTCAGTGCTCGTCTTCGCACGACACGTACCGATAGCAGCTATATAGCTGGTGTGTGTGGGACAACAGCCAATCCGCTTCCGGCAAATAGACGGAGATTTGCATTCCCAACATTTCCGTACAATTTCCATCCATTCACGTGTGGATGTGACACGTGTATGTACCATTTTCGTGCTGACGGTTGGATACACGGGCCAAGCTCGAAACCCAATATTCGGGCCCAGAAACCCAACCCAGATTGACATCCCTCACACATGTCAGCTCATGTACGGATGTGACACATGCATGTACACATATTCTTATTCTCCGTCATTTTCATTTTTGGGTGATGCACAGATCTTCAAAGCAACTCAAACTCAAGTGGGCCCCACCGTGATTTTTTTAATGACATCTAACCCGTCCATCAGATGCTTCACCTCAGAAAACTACCTTTGAAACAAAAATCAAGCAGATTTAAAATTCAGGTGGGCCACAGCACAAGGAAGAAGATGAGATAAGACACTCGCTGTTTATTTACGTGTTGGGCCCACCGTGTTGTATATATAGAATCAAGGCCATTCATATCATTCATCTGCCTTGGATAAACTGTCAGGATGAAATTCAGGAGGTTTTACAACGTCAGTGGACCCCACTGAAAACCAAGGGTGAGATTCCACTCCCACCTGAGTTTTGGATCGGCTTGGTTTTGAGGCCTGGCGGGCTTTCTTATGTGAAGCATCTGATATATGATGTATGTACAAAGCATCAGATTGATGCCATCCAGTCAGTACAAATGCTGGGACCATGATTCGTTAATCGAGACTGTCGGTTGGCTAAAAAACTCCCAAATTGATGATCCTAGCCGTTGGATCTTTTGCTTTCTGTTTGGACTGTTGATGTAGTACTCTCAATCAATCAACCGTTTATTCGTAGGTCTAATCTTGGAGATTTTCAGGCATCTCCTTATCCATTGTAGGGCCCATACGGGTATGGATCATGGTAACCATGTGTCCCAGTTGTACAGAATGGTTCATCAGAACAATCTTCAGGTGAAATTCTCATGTGCCCAATCACCCTTCTATAGTTACCCCAACATGATGTATGTGTTTTATCCACACCGTCCATCCATTTTTTCATATCATCTCAGTGATTGAGACAAAAAACCATGCAGATTCAAATAACAGGTGGACCACACCACATGAAACAGTGGTCATTTAATGGTTACCATTAAAAACTTCCTAGGCCCCACTGTAATTTGTATTTTCCATCCAATCTGTTGATAAGGTCAGACAGACCTGATTGAAGGGAAAATAAATATATCATATTGATCCAAAAGCTTTGTGGCCCTTGAGAAGTTTTTAATGGTTAGCGTTCAATCACTACTGTTTCTTGTGGTGTGGTCCACCTAAGATTTAGATCTCCCTAATTTTTAGTATTAACCCCTAAAATGATATGAAACAGTGGATGGACGGCATGGATAAAAGAAATACATCATGATAGGCCCACATAGCTTTTCCATCACCGACTAGCAATAGTGCTGTTTTTGCAAACCTTGGATATTCCTAAACTTGAATTCTCACTGTGATGAATCACCCCTTTTCTCAACTTTTGGTGTTAGAATAGCACTAAGAAGTGCTATTTTAATACCGAAAGTAGATAAAGAGGGGTGTATCTAGCAAAAACCTGGACGTACATATACACCTTTTCCCTCTTATTTTTTAAGAGTATGATAGAAACAGTGATTGGGGATATTATTACCCTGTTTTTATTTAGCATGCAATGCCGGAGAACATGCAATGTCTACTCGCCCCCCTCATGTATCAGATCTAGATTTCCTTCACGACACACGTGTTAATATCGCACGTATAAAGTATCCAAACCACTGATCTTGGGCAGTAGAACTTTCAAATTCGTTTACCAAGAACTCACCCTTCTCCACTCATCAAACCGACATTCATACACCAATATAAATAAGTGGGCCCATCAAAATTTCCATAAAAACCATGATAACGTGGGCCACTAACTGATGGATGGACCGGATCTAGCAAGAAAAACTCACAATTTCAAATGTATGCATGGGGAGCATAGTATTGATTCATACTCCCACAAGTAGCCGTCGGATTCAGCTTTTATTTTTTTAAAATTATTTTAAAGATGACAACCTCCAAAAGGTGGCTGCAAATTCCTCTGAAAATTCTCAGGCCCCATCAGGGACTGCCTCTGGTCCGTCCGTCCGTCCATCCATCCATTCATCCAATCCGTCCATCCGTACACGCCAGTCTCATGTCACTTTATGCATACATAAGGAATCTTTTGTGTTGTGTGTTTTGCTTTTTCAACTGTCACACAAGGAATGTAGGTTGGAGAATAAATCCCCACTGTCTACCGTAAAAAGGTATGGTACAAAAAGTTTGATACTCTGCCACAGTGTGATAGATGATACGTAGCCATTTAGAATCTGTGTACGTGGAATACAGCCAACTCAAATTGAACGGTCCAAAATATGATTCCCAGACTAGATGTATCATCAACCAAACTTGCACTTAATTGATTATCTGACCATCGTATTGTTTTGCATTTATTGGACGGTTGAAAATGAGAAAATCAATGGCCCTAAGTGTCCACAAATCAGAGGTTAGAATTATTCATCTAATCTGATTTTTGGGACTGTGACTCAGTGACGAGTGGGTTACACAACTTAGTCGGTTTGATTTGAGTTAATGCACGGCAGGTATATGATTTCTTAGTGCAAGCGTATCAAGCATCATACGCTGCCCGTGTATTATATAACTCCCACATGGGGAATTATATGATAGGTGGCCCACATCTCTCAGCATACATGGGCTTTCCGTTATGACAACTGGGGTGTATGGTTGGCTAATCCAGACCATTGATCTGTTGTGTCCTACCTAAATGATCTCTTCCATGGGAATATCTTCCTTTTTTTTTTTTTTTTCATGGGAATATCTTAATCTCTTGATTAGTCGCATACTAATGGACGGTTAAAAAGGAAAATGTAACAACAATCCACATTCAGCTGAAAAAGGGTCCTTTCAATCTGAGAGATTTTTGAGATATTTACCATCCACGGCGCGGCTGATCAATAGATCAATGGTCTTGATTACTGAGCCATGGACCCTTGTTATCAAAATTGAAACGTGTGTGTGCAGGGAAAAGATATTGGGCCACCTATGTCAGTTTACCACCATTTAAAACTTCCAACGTACACAGGTGTAGTTACAATCCAGACCGTCCAAATTACACTGAGAAGATAATACTAACCATCTGATATTTCCCTTTGAACCGGAACCACTCACTCTTTTAATTTAAACCATCCATTTGATAGCCATAGATGGTTAAAATTGTTTGATCATTTCATACTAGATATATGCTTCATATACGATGGGACCCACAATTTGAGTGGTCCAGATAGTCTGTCATCAATGGCACATGTGAAGAGAATGAACCACCACCATTTAAAAAAATGGCGCTAAACTAACACAGGAGTCTAACCTTTCATATCATAAGCTACAGTCCATACCATTAGATATGTGTACCGAGTCCGGAGATCCGGAACGTTTGTACAATAAGCTTTATCCTACACCGCAGTTTGTGGGGCCCACCATGATGTGTGCATAAAATCCATATGGGTCCCTCATGTTCTCCTTTTGATCCTGTAAATAAGATAGATCTAATACTCAGGTGGGCCGTACTACGTACAATCATGGACTGATTTTTGGGATCTATTAATCATGGTGGGGTGAATATTGTGAATAGATTGATAAAACATGGTGGGCCCACACACCTACAATGAGCTTATTCTACAACAGGTGTATAGAATATCCAGCCTTGTGTGTATTACACATATATACCATATGATATATGGCCCACATGTGTGAGCTTTAGGTTAGAATTTTGAGATATTCAGGCCTAAAAAGCTGTCCATTTCAAACCTCAGGTGGGCCACTTCATACAAAAAAAAATGGATGGCCAGAAAAGAAATTGTTTCAAGGGTGAGTTTACTTGGAATCGTGGCCCACTTGAGGAGAGAAACGGCCTGATTTTTGATACAGAGCATTTAAGTGTTGTTTTCAACCAGATGAAAAGTTCAGATCTCACACGCGTTTCTTATTAGTACGTGTGCCTGCGTGTACATGGGCAGATCTCTACAAGGATTGTTCTTTCATTGAAAATTTTGGTATCTGATCAGTCATGGTCGTATATGAACAATGAACATTTTGGACGTCATACAAACATGCCACGTGTAAGGTCTATAAACGGGTGGACTTGATCTCCTCCTATCTCACAAACCCCACAAATACGTGGGCCATAGCTATCTAGTTAAGCTGGCATGATGAGTAAAGTAATGTGGCCTACCTTAGGTGTGAAATGGACGTACCTGACATGAGCTTTTCATGAGGTGGGCCACACTAATTATTTAGATCACTAAGGCTGGAGTGTACAGAACATTAATTGAAAAGCCAATCCCGTCCGTTTGTTTGGTATATTGTGGCCTACTTTAGAAGTGAACCGCCCAGAATTTCGGCTAGCTGATCTGGATAGTGTGGCCCACTTCATGGAAAGCTCGTATCTTGTTCCATATTGGCACGTGCTTTTGGCAGACATATTCTCTGGACAAGATGGTCCACATCAATATTCATGAAAGAGTTATACAATGCATATAAGAGAAGCTCTCAAGTCCAACCGGCTGTACCATAAGTTACAGTACATCCAACTGATAAATTCCAATCTATTAACTTTACTCAAAATCCAACCCTTCTAATAATTCTTCCCCACAATGAAGATTTAAAATTAAAACATCAGCCTATCTACTCATCAGGTGGGCCACAAGATATAAAACAATTTATATCCATTGATAGATAGAGAAATATAAGTATGGTCAATTAGATCGTGGATTGGATCTTGTTTCCACAAGATTATCCATCTAACTTATTGGACGGAATAGATTTTGAACATACATGAAAAGTTGAAGTTTTCCATGATATGGACCTTAAGTTACAGTCCAACGAATTGGACTTGAGACCTTCTCGATGGGTAAATGAGGATTCCGAGCTATACATGATACTCGGACCGCATATGACGCTTGATATTCAGGCACTTAGAACTTGTAGACGTGGGACACATTATTGAAACTAAACCGACTATATGGTGGAAACAACTACCCCTAATTCACATCCCGAAAATTAGAATGTTTGAATAATCCTAACCTTTGATTGGTGGACACATGTTAGTTGAAATAGGGCCATTGGATCCTTTCAATTTTAACCGTCCAATAAATACCTACCTATCCGATAGTCAGATAAACAAATAATCATAATTTTTTAGTCCATGATCCATCTAAAGTGTAACCCATAAGTGGACAGTTTAATTTGAATTACTTATACCCATGCATGCAATTCCTTGAGTAATTTCTAATCGCCTGTGTATCATCCTCCCACTCTTCCCGAGTACCTAAGATATAGGACCACGCATTACTTGCATGGGGATTGGATGCCTTCCAACTAATCATTCATCAAAGGCCCACACATAATGCATACATCATGACCGTATATTATACTTCATATCATGAGCTGCCATGTACTTAATATTCGTGGGAGAATCGTACGCCATCTTTGTATAATCATGTAATCATGAAAAAGACATACATACATCACATCATTAGCTACCTGTGCATCTTACCATGTGGCAGTATTGCACAAGTCTACATGATCTAATCCATTTATCAGGGTGGGTCCCACAATCTAGAATCTAGATTCCCAAGCACAACAGTTGGGTTGGTCTGCTCATCAGGTGGGCCACACCCATCAATCACCTTTGTACGGTCTACACCTCATCTTCTTCTCTTTAGGTCCTTTTTTACCTTGAGATCACTTACCTTGTTTGATGTTGGATTTATTCGGTTTTGCTTTCTTTTTCTGTCGGTCTTGTGGGCTATTATTCTCTGACTCGGGGTGTGGGTTTCTTCTTTCTTAATCAGGAATGTAATAATAACCTTCTATTTCAATTACATGCCAATTGCATACGGAGTAACTTTTAGAGCCTAATAGAACTGTGATTCATGGGAATTATAGGTTAAAAGGATAATTATAACCTTTGATAGGTGTTTGAAAAAGAGCAGCAGTTGCATCTAAAAATTTAGAGCATTTTTCATGACATAACATCTGATTTCAAGCCAAAACTCTATAGCTCCACCATGACATGTGTTGTATACATGCTATCTATTCAATAGTTCATATCATTTTAATATAGGGGCCTAACAAAATAAGGTAGATTCAAAGCTCAAGTGGACCACACCGTAGATAACTGTGGAGATTGAACCATAACCATTTAAATATTCTTTTTGTGGTGTGGTACACTTGAGCTATGGTTTTGTCTCATTTTTAGAATCATGCACTAGAATGATACGGGAAAAAAAAGAAAAAAGAGAGAGAATAAATGGCATGGATAAGGCTCATATCCATTGTTGTGGAGCTGCAAAGTCTGTCTCGTTTTCCAAGTCAAAAGGGGTTGGTGTCAACATCATACAGCCTCCCTTGCCACTTAAATCCCTGTGATAAGTGATTAAAGTTAAAAGGGACAAATACATAAAAATTTATATAAATTACATTATTTCAACTAGGCTTCAAGTGTACTTCAGCATAGTGTGGATTTGGAATGCATTGGATTCGAAATCCTCCCATTGTGTTTGGTACCCAGGATTGGGAATCAACTTTAATGTAAAAGTAGTTATGCATGGTATATTTATAGGGGTTTAAATTTATTTATTAAATCAACTTTAATATCTTTAATTAGTTACGTATGCAATGTTTGACATAATGGTTGTAATAAGCCCGCTGAAATATATGCTTTGCTTGAAAATGATGAAATTTCAACGTATGTAATGTTTGACACAATGGTTGTGATAAGTCGACTGATATATGTGTTTTCCTTTCATCAATTTCTTTGTGACTTTATGAAAAAGTTAGATGATTAATAAACATTATTATAGGCCTTAAGAAGGTTTCAACGGTGGATGTCATTATCACTACTATTTGTTGTGGTGTGGTCAACTCAAGCTTTAGATATGCTTCAATTTTGGGCTCATGACCTAAAATAAGTTGTTAAAATGGATGGATAGAGTGGATAAGATACATAGATCACATGTGGGTCTCACAAAGTTTACTCGATAGGCTTTGAGTTACTATTACCCAATCCATTCTCCTTTTTCACTTACCCAGAGCATGGGTTTTGCCTTTTCTCTTTCTTGTCCTGTCCATTCCGTTTGGGTAAAGTAGGCTTCTAATTCTTATATATATATATATATATATATATATATATATATATAGAGAGAGATAGAGAGAGAGAGAGAGAGAGAGAGAGAGAGAGAGACTTGCACACCTTTGCATTCGTGTTCTGATCACAAAATCTAAATGGTTTATGTGAGGTGGCATCCCATGAAACCCTAAGACCCAACTTTCACTCTGGTCCAAAGCTCTCATGGGCCATAGTAAAAAGGGGAGAAGTCAAGGTACGAAATTATTATTTTCATGGCCCACTAGAGTTTTAAATCAGGGTGAAAGTTTAGCCTCAGGATTTTATGGGGTGCCACGTGGATTCTCCAAAATTTACGTTCATATCACATGATATGAGTTCTCCCGGTCTGGTGATAAGGATTTTAGTGAGCATTTAATTACACACATGGGTAATAAAACTGTCTTCCTCTTTAAAAAAAAAACGAAAGGAAGTTTTACAAGCCATCCACTCGTTCTGTAACGAAGTTTGCTAGCTGGTGAGTTGGTAGCCTGATTTTCAGGCTAGGAAATCTTAAAGGTGGGATCCACATGTTAAACGGCTAGGATGTTCCACCTGTAAGCCATGCTGGCAAATTCGGTGGCGTGTAGATACTACGCTTTGTACGCATGTATGTTGTATCCCGGTTTGCTACGGGGCACTGCATGTACATGCTACCATTTGTGGGCACCGGGGCATGAGTTACAAGCCGTCCATCACGTGGAAGTCAGATCTCCTCTTTTCAGGTGCTCCACAGTGTAAGAAATAGTCCGATGGCTTAGAAAAAACTTGCCTACAATCTTTTATCCGTCTATTTTCTTTATAAATTGTGGCCCACCTATTCATCTGACGAGCCCTATAGATGTGCCTGAAAAGCAGAATAATGGGACCCATCTTATGGACGGCTTGGATCTGAAAATCTACGTGATTTCGTATAGGTGTGTAGGCTTACCAAAGCTCTATTGCAATGTATCAAGTACCATTCCATACACTGGAGGAGTAGAGTACGTAGACTGCCGAATTTGACAATACTCCAGGCGACTGCAGAGGACCGTACGTTTACACACGCCCAAAAATTCGTGTATATATAAGATATTTCTACGATCAAGACTGTTGAAATTCTGCACACCACTGCTGATGGGAAAAATCTCTCCTGGAAAGCGATCCTAACCATCCATTCGATGGAAAACAGCCGTTTGAATTTTGGACCATAAATGACTTTTCTTTCTAACCGTTTATTCGATGGGTAACCATGGAATGGTTGATAGTAGCGTGGGCCAAATTTTAAAAATGGATGATCAATCCAAACCGTGGCCCACAATTTCAGCGTTTTGCTACTCGTGTATCTCTGCCATGTACATGTACTTCCGCAGATACCAAACATTTTCAGCTGACGTACGTGTCACTTGTGTGTAATATCCAAGCCGTGAAAAAGGTAGACCTCATCATAAAGATCTGTTGGGAAGATAGGATGTTCCCTTCATCAGGCGGGCCACCCCATTGAAATCAGACGACTTAAGTCAACATGTGTGTGGCCCACCTGATGATTATATTATTCCAATTTTCATTCTCCACGTGATCTACGTGAGAGTCCTTCCTTTTCACGGATGCGATGTACTACTTGTTGTGTCAATTCAATCAAACACAAGGTTATATATATTTATGTGAGAGAGAGAGAGAGAGAGAGAGAGAGAGATTTAAGGCTTGTATTCGAATTTCGTTTGTTTTTATTACAATGAGCCAGCGTATTAGAGTCTATTCAATTCAACGTTTCGGATTTCGTTTGTTCTTATTACGATGCCCTAGCATATCAAAGTCTAGCCAACTCAACGTTTGATTGAATTGCTAGTAACTCCTTATTGAGTAAAATTGGAGACTCGAGACAAGATTCAACTATTCACTTAAATAATAGTGGTGATAAATTAGGTGATTTGTAAAATTGTAGAGGTTAGCTTTTTTATTTTTATTTTGAACTTTATGTTTACGGATATAAGATTCATTCTTTTAAAAATTATTTAGTTTCATATTTTTTAAAGAACAGAGATAAGCATATGACTAAAAAAGAAAGCTAAACAAAATTGATTTTTATTAATATTTAAATATATAGCCTATTACAATTGACAAAGTATCAAATAAATAAAGAAATAAACAAATAAAATAAATACTCAATCTATCTATCAGAACAAATGATTGAGGTGAGTGGTCGGCATGATGTGACTGGATAAGTATAATCACCTAAGTAAGAACTCAATTGATCAAGTCCAATAACTGAGAGTCGTAGACATTTAATTTAATCTTATGGTATTGTAATAGTGGACATTAGACAATATCGATTTATGATAGAACTAAGCCAAGCTTTACTAAGATAAAATACGATAAACGAAAGATAAATAAAAAGTAAATAGATGTGTTTGGTTTATGCCTCCAAGTTCTTTTTCGATTACTCTTTTTATAACTCGTCAAAGCGAAAAATCTTTACTAAGTTTTCTTGCTGATTCTAAATCATTCGTGTTTATGACTTGCATTCCGAATAGGAAAGATGTAACATTCTGAATTTTCACTATTTTGGGTTTCCAAAAAAATCCTTGAATTTTTTTTATTAACTTATATTATCACTTACTGACCATTAACACTCAACATTAGCTAATACAAGAGTGGTCCAATCTGGTCACGATCGGACCATTTGCAGGCCATCAAGTCAGATGATTAGTTTGTACTCGGCGACAGCTTGTGCAGCAGCCGAGGAAGGTCAGAAAAATCTAAAAATTTGAGAAAGCATAAATCTCACTGAGCTTGTGGTCCATCGCGGACCACGGACCCAGTGGACACCCATAAATAAACTATTCAAGCCATTCCCAACGGCACTTGCCAAATGCAACCCACCAATGCCAGAATTGGAATCTGGCACTGGTAAATAAAACTGAAATTTCAGGAATTTTAACCGTCGGATTTCTTTCAAATTTACGATAAAGGTCTAATGTATTTGTCTATGCCCGCCCATAAAATTTGGGTCCCGATCGTGGCACGGTGACCATTGATCGCGAATCGGACTCGTGTGACCAAATCTCATATCCGATCATCCCCAAGTTTTGCATGGTCCTTCATCGGGTCATGGAGCACCTATCCTATAAGTTTCATGGCCGGAGGGCCACCAGAACTATCCCATCAATTAGAATGGAGCCCACATGGTCATTTAGAGACCGGAACCATATGATCAAACCCCATATCCATTAATCTGTTTGTTCCCAAACTTTGCATGACCCTTCATCAGGCTATGGAGCACTTGTCCTATAAATTTCGTGACCAAGGATCCATCAAAGCAACCCCGTTACTCTTTTAGCGTAAAACCGACGGTTTAGAGTAAGCAAGATCAAATCTCCACTTTCACTAATTATAAACAGGCCACACTATGAACATAGTTAATCTAAATCCTAATCATTGCCCACGAGAAATCTCACTATCAAATTCATTCCAAAAATGCCCTGAATTTTTAAATGAGCTCTAGACCGCTCATTGGTGGGCCACTAGTTTCAAAACTATAGAATAATGTCCGTCTTCCTGGGCTTGACGTCTATCGCGAGAGTCGGACTTAGATACTATAAAAAACCGCTCAACTTGAGCCAAAGGACGAGTGCATGAGAAGTGCAAATACTCTGAAGGAAGAAGCTGAAACTTAAGTGAATTGCGTCGTCCATTCTTATTCAAAGTTAAGGATTTCGGATCGTTGGTTTATGACCAAACTTCACACGTAGAGTAAAGATATTTCCCCGCTCATATCTGTATAGTCGCGGCCCCGATCGACTATCGACGACCGTTAAACAGACTTCTAA
This sequence comes from Magnolia changhungtana, assembly GCA_030180095.1. Taxonomy (NCBI): domain Eukaryota; kingdom Viridiplantae; phylum Streptophyta; class Magnoliopsida; order Magnoliales; family Magnoliaceae; genus Magnolia; species Magnolia changhungtana. The sequence continues at coordinate 6,899,433 of JASAUF010000630.1, read as the reverse complement.
CCATATCTGTCGATCGGCGCATCCAAATGGCGGGCCGATCATATCCCTATGTAGATCAGTGTTATAGCTAGCTATCTTACGGCATATATAAACTTGTACACCCCATAGTGGGCCCTAAAGGCTAGAAAGACCCTCCCATAGGTCTAGTATAGTAAAAACCCAACACTTGGGGCCATTTCCATCAAATTTAGCATTATAAAAGGTGTTCATTTGGGCACCCCTCTCCCCATACGATTTTGCCCTAGAAAAGGGATAAGAGAAAGAGGAGAAAGGATGAGAAAGAGAGAGGAAAAAGAAAGGAAAGGAGTGTGAGGTAGGAGGAAGGGCCCAAGGAAGCTCAACCTTGCAACTCTTTACCCCTTCTCCAAGGAAATCCTCTACCTCAATCGCAAGACCTGCTTCCGTTGGTTGTCTAGGTAAATCTCTCATCCCTTTTTCTTGAAACCCATGTGTTGAGAAGGGATTGACATGAATTTCTAACATGCAAGTGCTTACTATAGGGATTCCGGCCGGTCAACCCCCAAAGTTCATTCCTAGGTCATTTTCCAAACCTCCAACGATCCATAGGTGCGGACTAATAATCTTAGGTGGCCTAACACCAATTATATCATGAGTTTAATGATTTTGTTTTCTTGGGTGAAGGATATGTAGAATCTAGAGAGACCTTGGAATTTGGGTGCTTGTTTGAGATTATGGAATTGTATGTCGCTTACCCTTTCTTGTGATGTTGTTTGTGCTCACTTGTTTGATATATTGCGGATGACTATATGCTCATACGTTACGTGATTTTCTCATATGTTGTTGCCCATGATGTGCATGATGTTTGTCCATGTGCATTTAATTCCTTAAAATGTTAGAAGTGTTCAACTTCCTCATCAACCCATACACTCATATGCACCTTGCTCCTGATAACGTAGTATGCTTACTAGGAATATTTGACTCGTAGGTTGTGATATATGTGAACATGACATTTTTATACTAGTTAAAAATCTTGATGGTTGGCATGCTATGAATCAACATTGAACCCTCGGGTTAGTTGGAAACATGAGGAGAGACGGTAGTTCCATCGGTAGGACTATGCTAGAGCTAAACCCGTGAGTTTGGGCGGGTCTGTACGGGTGACAGTAGTTCTACTACATGGGTCTTTTATACCCGATGCCGCTCGTCGCATGCTCGCCCGACTCGTACGGTCTAGCCTACTATCTAACCAACCTTGTTTGTGAATCATATTTGCTCACATATGTATGGAATCTGGAACACCCTACCACCGTTGTAGTCCATTGATAACGAATTGAATATCGATCCATAGTCTTGTGAGCCGAGCATGGTGGAATGGGACACTGTGTCCGAGCTGTCGGCTTATGCTGGGGTGGCGCACCTCCCTGTAGTGACCGCGAGCAATCCCTTTCTCTCGGCACTCCCCATGTGCCTGAAGTCGGGGATGGGGAACCCAACGGGATCACAGATCGCGGGGTCTTGGCCTCACACGTTGGGGGGCCTTGTCATCGTAACTAGTTTATGGCATTTGATATGTGGGGTGTATCAGATTCCCCAATCTGCTAGATAAACGGACTTAACTAAGAACTTGGTTAACATTATCACTACATTGCATTAGCTAGGTTGGTGACTCAGCAGTCGAGGTCGCTCTGAGGGAGTGTTGACATACGCGATCGTTAGACGAAGTCGCTTGAGGGAGAGTTGTGGCGAGGGCATGCATCATATCATTTATCATGCATATGCATTAATAAGATTAGATAGGTGTTTATGAATGACTATTTTTCGTTAAATTCATAGTATAATTGATATCTGTTGTAACTTACGACTAATAGCACCCACTGAGTTGATCACTCACTTGCACCCTGGGATGGTGTTTTAAAACACTAACCAGACTCGCTCGTATACGCAAGTGATACTGAGTATGGGGAGCTCGACGACGTGAGCCTCGAGGGGCCTCGAGGGGGAGGGTGAATTCTCCTACTTCTAGATGAGGAGCGGGTCTTCGTCGGCTCGGTAGATGGGACGTTGGATCGCTGAGTAGCAGACTCCGCCCTATTCTTTTGGATATGATATTTTTGTGATTTTTGTTGGGTAACGCCTTGGGCGACCCTTTTATATTCTTTTGGACCTGTATATATATATATATATATATATATATATATATATATATCTTCCATTCCAGTATATTAGTTGTGGTTGTATTTTATGTTTCAAGTAATTTCAGGCTGCGCATTTAAACCTAATTAATCGCACATTAATGAAGGAAAAACCAGTCATAGGTGACCCCGGGAACTCGGGAGTTGAGTGTATACCCTACCCCCGATGTCCAGGGCGTTACAAGATGGTATCAGAGCCAATTTTCGATCTTGGGACCTGTGGGTTATGGGCCCACCATGCTCCTGCGGCCTTTCTAGGGTCACCATCCCTTCAAACCTTTGAAATATCCTAGAACTTTCGGTTCTTTATTCTCTCTCAAAATTAACGAAACCCAAACATGGTTTGCTCATAACCTACTAGCCATAAGATTGAAATGGTAATTCATATAAAATTTTGTACTTTTAGAAACTCTTTAGGATGATGTTTGACCATAGGCATAGTAAGAGAATTATTAAATACTAATTTAGACTAGAATTAAAATGAGAACTCTCTTGAACCAAGACCCAAAGGACGACCTTATAATAGGAGATTTGAACTTTTCGATGATGGACATTCCCTAAACAATTAGATTGATCGGACTACGAAATTACGAAAATATACATTTGCGAAGTATTCGCGGCCTAACCAAATTCTCAATCCTAGGCGACTACCAATGAACTCACTACTTTGACCGAGTAGAAGACCGGGATCCACCAGGACGAGGAATAGATACGATGAGCCTTCTACCCTGGTCAGGTAAATGATCGACGTATCGGGCTCAAGCCCACTACAACCGTCTCTCCGTATTGGTCTAACATTGAAAACAAATATTTTTATTTTAGATAGAGGGAAATCGTCGTTATGAATCCAAATCTTTAAAAATAAATATATAATTAAATAAATTATAGTAAACCATCAAGGTGAAAAAGTTTTAATGGGGGTAGATCACAATGAGTTAGGGTAGCATATTTATTATATACCCTAAAACTTATATAAACCCGAAACTAACAAAACTTAAGCAAACGAACTGATAATATCTTTATTTATTACCCTTAGGCAATTTCGGTGATGAAATTATTTTTAAGGGGGGTAGATTGTAATATCCTGGATTTTCACTGTTTTGGGTTTCCAAAAAAAATCTTGAATTTTTTTTATTAACTTATATTATCACTTACTGACCAGTAGCACTCAACATTAGCTTATACACGAGTGGTCCAGTTTGGTCACGATTGGACTGTTTGCAGGCCATCAAGTAAGATGATCAGTTTGTACTCAGCGACAGCTTGTGCAGCAGCCGAGGAAGGTCAGAAAAATCTAAAAATTTGGGAAAGCATAGATCTCATTGAGCTTGTGTAACATCCCGAAAATCCGGGGTCGAGCATAAACTCAACTCTCGAGTTCCAGAACATCACTTATGCAACAAAATGAATGATGATTGAAGGTTGACTGTATTCGTGCATTGAACATGAGTGAGATTAAGCCAAAACAGCATATCATACTCCAGAGACAGTTAAATTGCAAGCGGAAGACTGTGATAGATAAATAACCTATATAAACTATGGTGAGTCTCCAGAGTGTGATGATGTTACCAGGTTAATTAATTACAAGTACAATTCTAAAATATACCTAATGTGAGGAAGTGTAATGTCTTCTATCCCAAGTACCATAGCCTCGTCAATACAATACCAGGTCTTCATAGACCTGCCAGAGAGATACAGATAGAAGAACTCCTCCTCATCATCATAGAAGTAAGCCGCCTCTGCTTTATAAGCATCGCTATCATCTGAAACTCAACAAATCTGGTTGGTGTGTACAACACCATCCCGTAACGTGGGAGTGAGTGATCAACTCAGTGGAACAGTAGAGCATAGGTTAACATGTTATCAACTCAGTCAAGCAGTAATGATAAAGCAGTAAAATCAAACACTCCTAATTACTCTTATTAATGCAAGTATGAATGCAGTCATGATGTATGCCCTCACCGACATACTCCCTCATACGACACCCTCTTCGTTCACGGCATGCTTTCATCCCTCAATGCTCCACATTTTTCAGGCACATGCAATGCATGATGAGCATGATTACCAAGTTGTTATTATTCCATTTCAAACAGCAGGATTGGGAAACTAAGGTACCTCCCTTGTATAATTCTCAAACATGATCCATTCTAGGGTCGTCAGTCCTAGACAATCTCATACGATGGTGTGTTTCTAGGTCATTGCAAAGTTGCCCTGTGGTCATTCATTACGCGAAATCGTTGCACCACTCCCCCATCACCTTATCAATACAGGCCTAGCTTATACTCTGTTACTACGAGAAGGCTAGTCGCCTCACCGCAGATTTAGAGTATGCTCGAGGTCACTCCACTGACACCCTACCAACTGGCAGTCTATTTTCGAAGCCCGACCGGTCCGCTTATTGAGAATGGAACCCGGATGCAACCCGACTGGGGACCACAGCCAGGCTGTGCCAGCGTAGGCCGACAGCTCGAATATAGTGTCCCATACCACCATAATCGGCTCACGAGTCTGGTTACTCAATGGTCACTACGGGGAGGCACGTGGCCCCAGTGTAGGCCGACAGCTGGACCATGGTGTCCCATACCACCATGCTCGGCTCATGAATCTTAGTGGATCGAGGTACCATGGTTACGGGATTCCACTGGTAAGTTCGGTACCCTAGGTTCAAGCAATGGCGTCCAAACATGGTTAACATACAATGGGCCAATTGGTTTATTAGACTAGTTCGACTAGTACGAGCGTACGCTGGAGTAGCCGACACGGTACCACTGTCGTCAACCATCGTACGACTCGGATTCACCGAATGCATCAATTGTGGCGAGATAAAATCACCCACTTAGACAGGAATTGTTACTGATTGCCTGGATTATAATCATAGCCCCAATCACATTCAATTACAGATAAGTAAAGCAGTAATGAATCAAGATTCAAATCATACAATCAAAGTCTGGTATCATCCGTTTAGGGCTGCTAGGGCTGTTGCACGGAATCGTTACACCACTCCCCCATCACCCATGACGGATCATACAACATAAACATGAATTTAAACATACGCATTACATAAATAAAATCATATAATCAGTTGAGCATGTTAACAAGTATATCATAAAGTATATTATAAAGCATGTTATGAAGCACTATATAAATAGGAATACAAACACACATATTTCATAAGTAAGTGGTTAAAGTGAACAATCACATGGAGGAAATCATACATGTCTCTAAGGTGGTTGAGAATCCCATCTCAACACCATACCTAAGGCAACATCATCCAAACACTTACTCACACAAGCATTTTCACAAACACTTAACATACACTATTTCAATATACTTAGTGTATGTTAGCAAACATGTATTAGGGCAAGTCCTTTCACCAAGCAAGTATTTTACGCACATATAATATATTTATACAACAAATAATCATGGCAAACACATCTCTAAAATCTATATGTATACAGTACTTTCTACAATACAGTATTTCTACATACATAGTGTATATTAGTAAAACATGTATTTGGGCAAACCCATTCGCCAAATAAGTATTTTATCCATATATCGTATATTCATACAACAAATAATCATATCAAACACATTTTCAAAATTTATATGTATACGGTATTTTCTACGAATACCTAGAATATGTAAAATTCCATATTCTTCATCTTTAATCAAAAACAGAAAACAGACAGCACTTTGTACATGTGCAATTGATGCAGATCATGAATCTATCATTATCTGACATTGAAAGCGTTGAAAACCATAACCTATACACCTAAAGTCCGCACCTTTTGTCGTAGAATCGCAACGAAGTCGATAGGTTTGCTAGGCTTTCGTATAACGGCAGTTTGGTAACCTATAGCATGTTTTCTGTTAGCTATTTCATAACCTACAACTATCAAAACCCCAAATCAGTTTAGGGTTAGGATTTCTTACCTAGAAACGGAGCTGGAATCACCGGGAAAGCGGTTAGAAATGCGTGGTGTAGCTTGTGCAGCGGCAGGGTAAAGTGGCAGGGAGATTCTCTCACATCTCTCATACTTTCTCTTTCTTTTCTCTCTTCTGTCTCAAATTTGTATGGCTGTGAGAGAGAGGATTCTAAGGTCTTTATATAGTCTAAAAAGTCTCTAAAATAGACTCCAGGTCAAGGTACACTTGGGTTATAGCCAAATGGCGCTGGTTTCAGCTCAACGGAGGACTTCTGGCGGGCCTCCTTGAGCCAAAGGTCAGACTTAAGCTCACTAATACTGGATCTACATTTAGTTAAGTTTTCATTTCAGTCAGATTTTCAGATCACGCGTAGCGGACCAGTTTCAGTTCGACGGTCAGTGGGTCTCGATCGGAGATTCCGAGTACATGTAAATGTGTATGAAATTTTTCCTGATCAGATAGTGTAATTTGGTCAGATTTTGACGGTCTAGTTGCTTAATACTGATCCGCAAGTGATGAGTCTCAGATTACTATTCAAGATATTTATTTTGTAAAGAAAACAAGCGTTTTCACACTCCCTCGCTCCGGACTCAAGCGAACAGCCGTGAGACACTGTTTGGATTTGATTTCCGAGATGGTTGTCAAGCCCAGCGAGGCGGTCCTAAGTCCCTAACTTCGTGTTAATCGGACTCCCGATGTGCAGTCCAGACCTGATACGGAGTTTCAAAGTGCTCCCGAGAGCAGCCGGATAATAAGATTGATCCTAGATTTTAGGGTAACCTAGCGTCAATGATTCTACAAGTTTTGGGTCTTGCAGATCATATTTAAAGTGGATCAAGCGGATTTCGTAGCTAATCTAGTTTAGCACTTAGTTACTTTGTCTCATTTTTAAAGGATTTAATCCTATAAGATTTCTGTCTGAGGTGGTACTTAGTCCATTGTAGTTTGTATATAAAGTGATCCAAGTTATACTACTTAGCTAGTTTAAGATAGTGTCTAGGGTGAAAGTACTTAGAAAAATTGAAATATCAAGGTGGTGAAGGGTGGGATTTGTGAAGGAAATAGGTTCAGAAACGATTTTAGACTGTGAGATTCAGTTCTGACAGGTTAATAAGGTATTAGGAGCGGCCAATTGCCTAAGGACGTCTAATTTCAGGTTGGCAAAAATCCGGGATGTTACAGCTTGTGGTCTATCGCGGACCACGGACCCAGTGGACACCCATAAATAAACTATTCAGGCCGTTCCCAACGGCACTTGCCAAATACAACCCACCAATGCCAGAATTGGAATCTGGCACGGGTAAATAAAACTGGGATTTTAAGAATTTCAACCGTTAGATTTCTTTCAAATTTACGATAAAGGTCTAATGTATTTGTCTACGCCCGCCCACAAAATCTGGGTCCCGATCGTGGCACGGTAACCGTTGATCGCGAATCAGACCCGTGCGACCAAACCCCATATCTGATCGTCCCCAAATTTTGAATGGCCATTCATAGAGCCATGGAGCACCTATCCTATAAGTTTCATAGCCGGAGGGCCACCAGAACTATCCCATCAATTAGAATGGACCCCATAGGGTCATTTAGAGACCGAAACCATATGATCAAACCCCATATTTGTTAATCTGTTGTTCTCAAACTTTGTATGACCCCTCATCAGGCCATGGAGCACTTGTCCTATAAATTTCGTGACCAAGGACCCATCAAAGCAACCTCGTTACTCTTTTAACCTAAAACCGATGATTTATAATAAGCATGACCAAATCTCCTCTTTCACTAGTTATAAACAGGCCACACTATGAACATAGTTAATCCAAACCCTAATCATTGCCCACGAGAAATCTCACTATCAAATTCATTCCAAAAATGCCCTGAATTTCTAAACGAGCTCTAGACCGCTCGTTGGTGGGCCACTAGTTCCAAAATTATAAAATAATGTCCGTCTTCCTAGGCTTAACGTTTATCGCGGGAGTCGGACCTAGATACTATCCAAAACTACTCAACTTGAGCCAAAGGACAGTGCATGAGAAGTGCAAATACCCTGAAGGAAGAAGCTGAAACTTAAGTGAATTGGGTTGTCCACTCTTATTCAAAGTTGAAGATTTCGGACCATTGGTTTACGACCAAACTTCACACGTAGAGTAAGGATATTTTTCCACTCATATCCGTATAGCCGCGGTCCCGATCGACTATCGGTGACCGTTAAATAGACTTCTAACCATATCTGTCGATCGGCGCATCCAAATGGTTGGACAATCATATCCCTATGTAGTTTGGTGTTATGACTAGCTATCTTACGGTGCATATCAACTTATACACCCCATAGTGAGCCTTAAAGGCTAGAAAGACCCTCCCATAGGTCTAGTATAGTAAAAACCCAACACTTGGGGCCATTTTCACCAAATTTGGTATTATGAAAGTGTTTCATTTGGGCACCCCCTCTCCCCATATGATTTTACCCTAAAAAAGGGAGAGGAGAAAGGAGGAGAAAGAGAGAGGAAGTAGAAAGGAAAGGATTGTGTGGTAGGAGGTGGGGCCATGGAAGCTCAACCTTACAACTCTTTACCCCTTCTCCAAGGAAACCCTACACCTCAACCGCAAGAACTGCTTCCGTTGGTTGTCTAGGTAAATCTCTCATCCATTTTTCTTGAAACCCATGTGTTGAGAAGGGATTGACATGAATTTCTAACATGCAAGTGCTTGCTATAGGGATTCCAGCCGGTCAACCCCCAAAGTCTCATTTCTAGGTCATTTTCCGAACCTCCAACGATCCATAGGTACGGACTATTAATCTTAGGTGGCCTAGCACCAATTATATCATGAGTTTAATAATTTTGTTTGCTTGGGTGAAGCATATGTAGAATCTAGAGAGACCTTAGGATTTGGGTGCTTGTTTGAGATGTATAGAATTGTATGTTGCTTACCCTTTCTTATGATGCTACTTGTGCTTCACTTGTTTGAGATATTGTGGATGACTATATGCTCATGAGTTGCATGCTTTTCTCATATGTTGTTGCCCATGATGTACATGATGTTTGTCCATGTGCATTTGATTCCTTGAAATGTTGGAAGTGTTCAACTTCCTCATCAAACCACACACTCACATGCATCTTGCTCCTAATAACGTAGTATGCTTGGTAGGAATATTTGACTCGTAGGTTGTGATGTATGTGAACATGACATTTTTATGTTAGTTGAAAATCTTGATGGTTGGCACGCTATGAATCAACATTGAACCCTCAGGTTGGTCAGAAACATGAGGAGAGACAGTAGTTCCATCGGTAGGACTATGCTAGGGCTAAACCCGTGAGTTTGGGCGGGTCTGTACGGGTGGCAGTAGTTCGACTACATGGGTCCTTTATACCCGATGTTGCTCATCGCATGCTCGCCCAACTCGTACGGTCTAGCCTACTATCTGACCAACCTTATTTGTTAACCATGTTTGCTCACATATGTATGGAATCTGGAACACCCTATCACCGTTGTAGTCCATTAATAACGAATTGAATATCGATCCACAGTCTCATGAGCCAGGTATGGTGGAATGAGACACTGTGTCCAAGCTGTTGGCCTACGTTGGGGTGACGCGCCTCCCCGTAGTGACCACGAGAGATTCCTTTCTCTTAGCACTCCCCATGTGCTTGAAGTCGGGGATGAGGAACCCGACGGGATCATGGATTGCGGGGTCTTGGCCTCACATGTTGGAGGGTTTTGGCCTCGCAACTAATTTAGGACATTTGATATGTGGGGTATATCAAATTCCCCAATCTACTGAATGAAAAGACTTAACTAAGAACTCGGTTAACATTATCATAACATTGTATTATCTAGGTTGGCGACTCGGCAGTCGAGGTCGCTCTGAGGGAGTGTTGACATACGCGATCGTTAGACGAAGTTGCTTAAGGGAGAGTTGTGGCGAGGGCATGCATTATATCATCTATCATGCATATGCATTAATAAGATTAGATAGGTGTTTATGAATGACTGTTTTTCATTAAATTCATAGTATAATTGATGTCTATTATAACTTACGACTAATAGCACCCACTGAGTTGATCACTCACTCCTACTATGGGATGGTGTTTTAAAACACCAACCAGACTCGCTCGTAGATGCAGGTGATGCCAAGTATGAGGAGCCCGACAACGCAAGCCTCGAGGGGGAGGGGGAGTTCTCCTACTTCTAGATGAGGAGCAGGTCTCTGTCGGCTCGGTAGATGGGACGTTGGATCGCTGAGTAGCAGACTCAGCCCTATTCTTTTGGACATGATATTTTTGTGATTTTTGTTAGGCAACGCCTTGGGTGACCCTTTTATATTTTTTTGGACCTGTGTGTGTGTGTGTGTGTGTGTGTGTGTGTGTATATATATATATATATATATATATATATCTTCCATTCTAGTAGATTAGTTATGGTTGTGCTTCATGTTCCAAGTAATTCCAGGCTGCTTATTTAAACCCGATTAATCGCACATTAATGAAAGAAAAACCGATCATAAGTGACCCCGGAAACTCGGGAGTCGAGTGTCTACCCAACCCTCGATTTTCAGGGCATTACAAAAGACCTTAGATAGATCCGGAACTACTGACTTTTCAAATATTCTTCTCGTAGCGGATCCCATTACGGAGATCTACATAGCCCACTAATCGAATTCAGGATCAATTAGGGGAGCCACTAAGGTTGATCCCAGACCTGAAATTGATTGTCGTCACTCATCTGGTAGCCCTCCTCTTGCATTTAATCTTGGGTTTTGTTCCTTGATAGTTTGGAGTGCTGGAGGAGATAGATAGATAAGATCCACCAGACCTTGATCTTCCGAGCTCTTGATCCTTATCGAAGTATGGCCACAAGACCGAATCATCAAGATCTCACATTCTTTTAATTTTGATTGATGTACGGATTGGGACTCGATCTGGTCGATGTCCATTCTCTCCTTATTTGGATTCGAACAATAATCGGATTCGCTTGGATAAGGATTCGATCTTTGAATATTCGGAATATTCTTGAACGTTGCAGACTCTTCAAATGTCTCTGGAAAGGTATTCCATTTTGGAAGGATTGTGAGAGATGGCCTCACTGAACATATCATATCCAGAATTATAATAATATACATTCTCTCATTGAGTCTTTTATAAAGGTGTCAAGCACATTGCCTTACTAATTGGCATGTTAATTCGTAGCCATGTGACATACAAGGACTTACTCCTTTAAAGGTATTTGTAATGGTTTATGCCTCCGCATTAATGGAATGCATACAAATCAAGTAAAGATGCTTCCGTATGCAAATAAGATTTATGTTGGTACTAGCCTCGTAGTGTCAAGACATGATGACCTTTCATTGGTCCATGAACGTTAAATGTTAAGTCAACATATAAGGTGTATGCAATCATTTCTCATTATCTAAGTTATGTAGAGCGGGTTGCGGACAATTTTATGACCAAGATGGATTAGAAAAGGCCTGATCGGAAGCAAAGGTGATCCAGACCGTCAGAACTTAATTAAAACAAATTTATCTCGCAAATCGGAATACGTTATCGGACATACCATATGTGATTTTGGGGTAGGACGAGCTACTTTAGCCACCCAATCCTACTACACTAGGTTGCCCACACTGAATTTGCAGGATTCCACCAAATCGACGGTCGAAATACCATTTTATTTTCATTTTTACTATTTTTAGTTAGTTTTAGTTTTAGTATAACTCTTCATCCATTGTGTGTGAGTTGCACCTAACATGAAAAATTCTTAGAATAGTTAGGAGAACATCATAGTTCAACCAAATAGGCCACTTACTGTTTTTAGTGGAAAACCATGCCCGCTTACTATTTATAGTAAGTCACAATTTCTAGGAGTTTTAGTTGTAGTTTGATTCCGAAACTTCTCTCATGGCTTAATATCCCTATTTAAAGGGTTGTGAACTCGTTTATTTCAATCATCAATCAAATTATAAATTTTTTGGAATTTTTTTTTTCTCTTGTTCTTTTCCTTGTGGATTCGAAAAGTCTATATGAAGAGCCCAGAGAAGTGCAATGGATTCGAAGTAGTTATCTCTGAGGAAGAGGGTGATCGCCCTTATCACGTTTCTCTATGCATCACCCTGGAATGCTAGGGTAGATACTCCAGTGCACTTATATGATATCTACACCATTCATCAGGTAAGACATGAAGTGAAGCTATACGAGGCCCATCATGATGTTTGTGAGAAATCCACTCCGTCCATCCTTTTTGCCGGCTCATGTTACACGAGGCCAAAACTGAGATAGATCTAAATCTCTAGTGGCCACGCCACAACAACAACAACAGCAACAACAGAAAAAAAAAAAAAAAAAAAAAAAAAAAAAAGAGAGAAGAGGAGGGAAATGCTTATCGATGTGGGCCCCAGCTAGCTTCCAACCTCAGGAACTTCATGTGCACCGGTGGCAGGAAATCCTCGTCCGATGCACTTGTATGATATCTAGACCATTCATCAGGTAGGAAATCTGTGAGCATGACCAATTCTGAAAGTAAAATCCGTCACTCATCAAACCTTCCTAAATCCATGGCCCCACCTAGCATCTGACCACAAGAACTTCCGCGTCCCATTTTGACGGAGACCGATACAGTCCAAACTCGACCCACATTGTTAGAACGGGCCAACGAGCGATTCGGATCTCAGACACGTATTCATAGTTCTCACGTGGGGACACCCGAGCGAGGTCAGTCAACAACAACATCCTTCAAAAACGGTGGTAAACTCGCAACAGAGTCATTATGCCTTCTCTTTCAAAGTACAGAAAAGCGGTATTTTGGGGATCCGGGAAAACGAGTGACAGCAATCATGACTTATATGTCATCGTTTTGCATGCAAAAGAAAGTAGACACCTTTACCCTCTTTCTTTTGCTTTTTTTTTTTTTCTCTCTCTTTCATCTCTCTTTCTTTCTTTTCTTTTTTTCTTTTACATCCCTTGCTTTTGCGGGGCCCCACAACGGTCAGCCTCTTAGAATTCAGCAGCTGAAAATCGCACGGTGTAAAAGAAGGGCAAAAGAAATTCACGGAAACTGAGAAGAGAAAACTGGACATGGGTAAGGATATTCGCGCGGAGAGACTTTCAAGTGAATTTTCGGTTCACACGTGGAAGTTACTGCACGTGTGAAAGATCCAATCCGTTAATCATATTGGGCCCATATTATTATTCATATAAGATATATATTTCCTGTCGAATCATCATTTGGGCCACGCATATACTTAAGATAATATGAACGGTTGGATAAAGTGATCTTTGTTCATTTTACACGTGTGGATCACATGTGTGATTTAAGTAATCCTCACAGATGTGATTAGTGTCCCAGATTGGTCACAAATGTAACACGTGAGAACCTAATCCGCGAATGGCTTTGTGAATAATCACTCGCGCGAATCGCCACATTATTTGAACGGAGCCAGTAAAGAGTAAAAACTCTTTTTACTCTTCCAGTGTGATTTTTCATATGCATGCACTCTGAAAACGTACACGTGGCATATATGTAACCTAAATTAAGTCGTGTAAAACAGTTCTTATTTGTCGTAAATAACCAAAAAGTTAAAGAAAGCTTTCCTGGATGATTTCTAATGGACGGTTGAAATGTAAAGTTATCAACGGTCCACTTCAATCATATGTCAAAGAGTGTCCAGTTTCATCTTATCATGTGCTAAGCTTTAGCCGTGAAGTTACATTTTACACGTGTAAATTTTTGAAGGGCATGATGATGAACCAAACCACTCCGCTGGTGTATCGAATAATTCCTCCAGAGTAAAAATTAAAAGCAGTGACTACTTCAATGCGTGGGTAACACGTTACGAATGAGGTAAAAGGCGAAATATGCGATTCTTTCCATCCAACCGCTTAAACCGCTAATCTACCGTTCAACCAGCTATCATTCACATCATTCCATAATTTTGCAAAATCTAAGCCGTCCAAAGCGTTCATTACACTATAAGGATAATCTTACAATAAAATTAGTTTGATCAGCTCAATGAATGGGACGAACCTGCAATTTAATTATATTCGTGGTTGTCCATTGTTTTCTTTTTACTGGCCCAGATAGTTAATGAAAAATGCTGAATTTTGTAAAACTTGAAATTTTGGACGTATTGGATTTTCCATTTACATATTAGTTTGGAAATTATTTTTCCGGTTGGACGCTAACGTATTTTCCTACATGTTGGATGTGAGTATTTGTCCACGTGTATGTTGAAAAATAACGGATATGTGGTTTAGCTAACATCTTACATCCGGATTGTGGGGAAGCCTGTTATCTCTCACATGAATCCGAGCCGTTGATTGGAACGGCCGGCTAGACCACTAAATGACTGTTGGTCAAAATTTCCAATCGATACGTGTTTTGGACAGGTGGCCCATCCAAGATGAACAACATCGAAGTACTTCCTTGATCAGTGCTTGTGGTACGGTGCGTAATTAACCACTGTGAGGTTTTTGCGTTGTGTATAAGACATCCAGCCGTTAATTCCACAGACATTAAGCAGATCCAACTAGGGTGCAAATGGGTCAGATCGACCCGATGGGTCATTGGACCCGACCCAAAAACTAGTGGATATGCGTTTGGTGGGTAAGGGTCGAAAAGTTGAACACAATTTACTGAATGAATGGGTTGGATCTAGGTCATCTCAAAAATTGATGGTCAGATTCCACAGACATTAAGCAGATCCAACTAGGGTGCAAATGGGTCAGATCGACCCGATGGGTCATTGGACCCGACCCAAAAACTAGTGGTTATCCGTTTGGTGGGTAAGGGTCGAAAAGTTGGACACAATTTACGAAATGGATGGGTTGGATCTGGGTCATCTCAAAATCTACTCAATGTGACCTAGACCTAATTTTTAGGTGGGTCCCATTTAAGTCATACAAAAATGTACTTGACCTAACCCTAACCATGCACTAGAAAATATGGATAACTAGGCATATGTTTTATTTGCTTTCACTTTGGCTACATTGTTGTGGTAATGGTTTACCTAGCTCCTTTTTCTAGAATGTGGCTTACTATGTAATAATTTAGATTGTCTGAAATAGAAAATATGCTAAAAAGTATACTAATTGAACTACCTTAAGTAATTGATTTTACCCATTTAATTTTGGACCGCTCACCATTTTAATATCCATTGAATTAATAGCTACCACTAATTAGTTGGAAAGAAATGATTTTTTGTGTGAAACCAATTGTATTTTTATACCCCATTAAACATGAATAATGTTATTTGTGTGAAAACTCAATTGCATTTCTATATTTATTTAGGAATCGTTTAGATGCCTATAAAATATTTAAATTGTAAAAGGATCATAGAAAATATTTAAATAGATGTATTTGTTCTGTAAAAGCTTTTATTAGCTATATATATTACAACTTTTAACTATAATTTAAACTCTAATAAAAAATTATCTTTTAAAATACAGGTAAGGCCTTTACAACTAAAAATACATTATATATAATAGAACACAATGGTTTATGCACATTCATGAAGGTGGACCTTCTATTACATATTTCTCTTGATGGTCTCCTATGACACAAGTAAAAAAAAAAAACTTAATTGCTCATTATCAAATGGACCACATGAGAGGGAAGGAGGGAACATCCACCATTTCAAACTTTCATATTGTATCCGGGGCATACTATGATAGGTACCGGAGGACATCTAATCCCTCCATATAGCATGCATGCATTGATGGTCTCTATAACAATAGAAATAAAGAAATAAAAAATCTTTTCATGTGTTTTGTTAATTTTGATAGGATTTACCGCCCAAGTTCTATGTAATGTAAACTCTTACTTGATACACTGTAAATATTTTACAAGTTATCCAAATACATAATTTATTTATATGTAATTAGATTACTATTTAAAAGTCAAATAGAGCAGCGCATATAAACAATTTACACTTAAAACTCTTTTTCAAATATAAAATATTTATAATTAAAACTTTGAGAGGTCCAAACGACCCCTTAAAGAGGTCCAAACGACCCCTTAAACTTAACCCACATGATAAACAGTCAAGTTTGGAACAATGACTTCTAGGCTTGAACTATTAAATTAATGTGTCAGCCATTTTCGACTTAATAAACATACATGATCTCGGTCTGAATTTTAATAGGGTCTAAAATTCCGACTCGATTCTTAAATAAGTCGAGGCTAGGATCCAACCAACACATGGGAACCTATTTTCACACCTGATCCAACCAACAAATGGTCCAATATTAGATATTAAAGAGGGAAAAATTGCACAAGAACTTCCAAATTCAAGTAGCGGGTCAAACTGACCATTCGATTGATCTGATTTTTCAGGGGTTCCATCACCTTGCCGGTCTCATATTTTGGTCAGGTTGGATTCCAGAAAAATACCAGATGGGTCCCACACCTGAAGCTGAGGAATTTTGAGTAGTACATTGATTTCCTCAATGGATACGTAGAACTTATGCATGGCGTTTATCTGTTGTGAAACGTGACCCCGCGTCTTTGAACAGCGGTACACACAGGATTCGATCCCCACAAGTGAGCCCCATGGTTCAGCAATCCAGACCATTGATCTTTTATTTCTCACTGTGAGGCCGACTATGTCTCAACAAAATCCTCGAGAGTACAACTTAAAACATGTATTTTGTGACCAACAGGTGATGGCTAAGAGTAGATTTATCCAACGGTCTACTCTCAACGTAAAGTGTTCTTAGATTTCTCTACAAAATCTTTCCATCTTGGATATTTTCTACATCTGCTTTGAGAATCAACAGACCAACGGTCTAGATCACAGGATCATGGCGCCTGTTGTGGTGATGGATATGCATGTATATGGATCAAAGATGTCAGCCGCATATCCTATTCTTCCTCCTTTATTCCTATTTCTATTGAAATACATTCCCCATATCCATATCCGTTTTACTATCTGAACTGTGAATAACGGTTCAAAATATCGGGCGAAACCTTCATGTATCACCCGATATGTAACGGTTTTTGTCACACAGAATCTGCTAGACCGTGAATCACTCAATGTGCAATCCACACCGTGCAAGAGGCCCATCATGGTGTCTCTGCAATCCACACCGTCTATCAAGTGTGCCCCATGTTTGGCCTTGAGCACAAAATTTAGATTGCACTCATGTGGGCCACAACATAGGAGGCCAGACACCCACCATTGGAAGAACTATATTGTCTGTGGGACCACCTTGTCGTGCATATGCCATCCAACCGTTCTTAAGCAGCATCCCACCAGGGTAAATTGAATCAAGATGATCCAAAACATAGGTGGGCCACACCACTTTTTTCGAATATTCCTACAATGTATCCAATTGTGTGGGCCATTAAGATCTTCTATCTTCCTAATTTTTAGGCATCCGATCTTAACGGTGGAGCAAACTTAATATATGGACGGTTTGAATTCCACACAAACGATGAGCATATGATAAGGTGTTATAGCAGCCTATTGACTATGTTTTTATGTAAAATAAGCTATATATGAATGACTTTTTGGAGTGTTATGATGGAAAGAAATTAGGCTAGAAGGTTTGAGATTGGTCCAAAATGTCTTGGTGTATATGATAGCTTTTAATGGCCATAATTTTTTTTATTGTCGGCAGAATTGTATTTATAGTTGGAAAGCTATCAATAAAACATAAAACTTACTAATTCATGAAAGTTGATGAGTTATGTACAAGTTTTCGAAAGTAAGGTGATGTTTGATAGTTAAAGTTAGTACAAAGTTAAACTTTTATTACCTATGGTAATTTGTTATTTTTAGTGGTTTTATGGTTTTAAGAGTTTAATTCTATCTTAAAAATCTTATTTCCCTTATTTACAAATAAATAACAACTTTGAATGAATTGGGTAGCCTTTACTATTTTTAGTAAATTTATTATTTTATATAAAATTTTAAATCTATATAAGCCATATAAATTCCTCGTCTTTTCTTTTTGCTCCTACTACATTATATTCAATCATACAACTAATAGGAAGTGATAGACAGAGTAATCTCGTTGTTCTTTTATGATTTGTCGCAATGTAGATGGGCCCCATGTATGACTGCCAGCAAGTAGCCAAAATGGATTTTTAACCCTTGAGATAGATAGCTAATTCCATAGGCCCATAATTTATATTTATGGAGTCCAAATGGTATAAAAGCTTTGTATTTATCAGTTCTTTGGAGCCACAAGGAGCTCCCACTCATTGATAAGTACACCCACTTCATCTACTTTTTTGTAATGCAGTACTACAAAGTCTAATCTTCTAATAGTTTCAACGCTGAGGTCATGAGTTCGAATATTTATCGTAGTGTAAGTGTGTATGGCAGCATGTAAGGTGTGTTAGTGTGTATGATAAAATAAGTTGTACCATCGTATTACCAAAATTAAATAAAATGGACCACAATATCAATCAACATGGGTATTATGTATCCATTTCTCTTTTAATTCAACAATCAATTAAAGCAATTTATTTCCCCGTGTCCCTTCCATCACGTGATGAAGAGTCCCAATCAACCACAGGATGGACGGTTCTTAAAAAAAGTAATTTATTGGTTTTACCATGTAAGACCCAAAGTCAGCTTTTGTGTACCACTTGCTTTAGGCATGGTCTATTTTGGCATTTTTTGGGGGCGTCCGGTTCTTTCGGCATTTTTAACGGATGCCACGAGCATTGCCACGTAGGAAAATAAAAAAATACCATGAAATAAAAAAGAATAGGAGGGGATGAGCATATGATATGATGGTCGGGCATTTATTGTATAAAGTTGCATGCACGCTTTTCTTTTCTACAGTGCCTTTTTGAATGAAATGAAGAGACTCCAAGGCAGTCCCTCTCCAACCTTTTTAAATTTTTGTGACTATGTGCACCCTATCTTTTTGATAGATACACCCTTTTTCCTACTTATGATAATAGAATAGTACATATTTGTAACATTGTATATTAAAAGATAAAAGATTGGCTGTTTATGCAAAATGGGCGGGTGTAAATTTCAACCCTCTTTTAAGGAATTGTCTTTCTCGTGGTTTTAAGAGTTTGGATGGGAGCTGATTAGGTGTGGCCCCACCTCACCAAGGCAGTGTGGCCCTTGCCGTAGGGCCCAACTTGATGAGTGTATTTTATATCCATGCCCTTCATCTATTTTTCCATATCATTTTGGAATATGAGCTAAAAAATAAGGTAGATCAAATTCTAAGGTGGATCATACCACAGGAAAGGAAAGAGGGATGATTGACCATTAGCGCTTCTTTAATTTACCAATTTCTGGGTAAATATCCCGTAAATGAGTAATAATTATTTCCTTAGGTGTTTACTTTTTTCTATGCTTGATTTGACCACTTACTTTTTAAACATAAAACCAAGAAAGCTACAAAATATTTGTGGGTCCCACCATGATGCATGCCACTTGTTCACAACATTCATCCATTATGACAGCTGAATTTGCTAAAAAATGAGCCATATCCAAAGCTCAAGTAGACCACGCTACAAGACAAAGTTAATCAAACACTTATCGTTAAAAACTTCTTAGGTCCATTGTTTCTTTTAGTGTGGGCCACTTGAGTATTAAATATGCCTCATTTTTTGGTTGTTGGCTCAAAATATTGTGTTAAAAAGGATAGATGGAACGGATGTATCATATACATCACTGTTAGGTCTAAAAATTTAAACTAGCTCTTTTTAACTGATTTCTAAGATAGAAATTCCTATAGATTTTCAAACGGGTTGAAGCAGTAATAATTACCCATTTACAAGATATTTATATCGGCTTTGAAAAATCAAACAAGTCCTTAATGACTTTAGATCAAGCTAATATTTTTTCCCTTTATCAAGGTTTATGTGACCTTATTAATAGGTTGGATGACAAATAAACATTATGATGGGCTCAGGGAAAATTTTAATGATAGGGCATTCAACCACCACCATTTTCTATGGTATGGTCCACCTGAGAATTGAATCTACTTCATTTTTGGGCTCATGCCCTAAAATGATCTAGAAAATTGGATGGATGACATAAATGTAAAATACATATATAAAGGTGCAAGCCACACGGTAAAAATGAATGGATGAATGTAAAATACATTGGTAAAGGTGTGGCCCACATGGTAAGGGTAGCACCGGCCTAGGTAAGGCCTTAGCCAATTCTTATAATATTTTTAATTCAAAAGAGTCCTATGTCTAAACTGTTTAGACTCTATCATGTTTGGATTATAAGCAGTAAAGAATTAAAAAGTAAACCGTTTATGTATTTGGCTTATCTTTAAAAGTGTTTACATAGATGAAGTGGGCATCTGACACCATATAGAGCTTGCAGTGAAAAATCTCATGGAAATCTTTGAATCATATAAAAAAACAAAAGTTTGGTGTCTTGCACCTATCATAGCGTGCCTCCCAGACAATCTAAAAGGCTTTCAAAGGGTAGTTGTTTCTTCTCAACTAGTACTTGATGTCTAAGCCACACAATAAAGGTGCATCATCAATGTCTCACCTAATTTGATTAGCGACTGGATGCTTGTAAAATTTTAAATTATTAATATTTTACATATGAAAAAAGTTCAAGGTGTGAAACTTAAACAATTCATGAGTTTGGGTTATCTCTAAAAATATTTACAATATAGATGAAGTGGCCATTTAACACCATATAGAGCTTGTAGTGAAAAATATCACCAAAATCTTTAAATCATATTAAACAAAAATGGTTGGGTGTTTTCAACCTATCATAGAGTAGCCCACTGATAATCTATAAGGCTTTTAATGGTAAATTATATATCATGGAGTCATATTTACTACTTCCGGAATTCAAATACTTAATATTCTGCTCTGATATCATATCAAACAACCAATTTCTTTAAAAGCTTAAGTTATTAGAGAATGATGTATCAATGTACATCAAGGGACTTAAACCATTACGCTTTGTTATGTACACCAAGGGACTTAAACCATTACTTCTTTAAAAGCTCAAGTTGTTAGAGAATGACATATCAATGTACTTGATTCTTTAAAAGCTCAATTACTTGTACATACTACGATTTGCCCTACTTTGTTTGTGTGTAAACCATAACGCTTTGTTATGTATGCTGCTTTTGGGGGATGTAAAAGAATCAAGTATAAAGTGAAATTAAACATAGGTTTTTGCATTAAAAAAGAAAAGAATTTACCGAAAATATTAGCCATCCAAATACCTAGCTCTAGTAGGTAGGGGTGGTTATCGGATAATGACTTGCCTATGAAGACACTAAGAAAATGGACGGTCCAAATCATGGGACCATCTCAGAATGTGGCTTTTAGAGTGACACTTGCTTCAAACAGAAGCAAGACGAATCAAATATACCATCACGAGAAATAGAGAGCCGTTTGAGTTTTAACTGGTTTCCGAGACTGACTCAGCAGCAATGTTTGCCTGAGTTGACCCGCTAAAGATTGACCGTGGGGCCCACCTTGATACATGTATTGTATATCCACGCCGTTCATCCTATTTTAGAGATCATTTTATTTCATTAGACAAAACATGAAGCATATCCATATCTCAGGTGGACCACACCAATAGAAAAAATTGTGTTTGAACACCTACCATTAAAAGGTTCTAGTGGGCCACAAAAGTTTTAAGCTAGTATTTTGTTTTATCTTCTTCCAAGCCTTTGCGACCTTATCAACAGGTTGGATGGCAAATAATTATTACAGTGGGCCCTAGGAATTTTTAATGGTAAGCGTTCAATCACCACTTTTTTCCCGTGGCGTGGGCTACCTAAGATTTGGATCGGCTTCATTTTTTGGCCCATACTCTAAGAATGAGCTGGAAAAACAAATGGACGGCGGGATTATACAACACATACATCAAGGTGGGCCCCACAGTCACGGCCTCGCCGAAGTCGTCTTTCCCTGGCATCACTGAATCAGCATTCCTATTTCGGTCCAGTGGCGAGTATAAGTCCCTTCAGAGAAACAAGCAATAAAATGTGGGGTCCACATGATGGATGGCCTATCTGATGGACAGTCCAGATCGATAAGAAAACCTTTTAGTTAATCAATCTAACCCATCAGTTTTCCTAGCCTCTGTCCGTATCGAGATATGGACGGTTAAAAGTGGAATTCAGTGGATGGACCAACCAGATCACTGATAGGACTTTTTTCCGAAATTATCAGTTTGAATTTTTCACTTCACTGGCATTCCTTTTATGGTTAAAATCACCTGATCAATGTATTTTCGACATGCACGAGCAACTAAAAGGTGGGGCTCACAAGATGGACGGTTTAAATCAATGATAAGACCTTTTTTATAAGGAACAATCAGTATTACCCATTATCTTAACTGTTGATTGGATGGTTCTGATCATTTGATCAAAGTGATTTTTAAGATGCTGGCAAAGAAAGATGAGACTCACATGATGGATTATTGTAACACCCTGGATTTTCAGGGGCCGTGTAGGAACTCGGCCTCCAAATTCTTATGTGTCGCTTATATCTTAATTATGATGATTTGTACATAAATCAGTTTAAATGAGCAATAAAGGAATCGGCTAGAATATAAATCACAACCACAACTAATTTACTGAAATAAATGCGACTAAGAAATACAAGTCTATAGGAATATCAAAAGGATCGCACAAGGTATCGCTCGATAAAATTTATATAGGAAATGCCCAAAAGAAATGGTGCGCTAGATCCCTACTCAACAACCCGCACAGTGTACAGTGATCTATCCATAAGCTAGAAGTAGGAAAGCTCCTCTTCCCTATCCATGCTCATCTCGCTCGACTCGTTGAGCTCTGCCTCACCTGCGTCTAGTCAAAGGTCTGGTTAATGTTTTAAAAACCGTCTCAGAGTGGGAATGAGTAGCTAATTCAGTGGGTGCCACTAGCTATAAGTTACATCAAATAACAATTCCATGATGAATTTAATAAAAAAGTATAAATTCATAAATCACCAACTAGTCTTTGTTAATGCGTATGCATGAGTTATGTATGATACATGACCTCACCCACAACACTCCATCGAGCGACTTCGTCTCACGGTTATGCATGACCAATACTCCTTCATTGCGACCTCAACTACCGAGTCGTCAAATCCTAGCGAATACAATGCATGAATAATGTTAACCGAGTATTTAGTTAATTTCGTTCATCCAGCAGGTTAGGGAAACTGGTGTACCCCGACGATATCAATGCCCTTATCTCTTTTTATGAGACCGTGACCCCTCAACGTGCGAGACCAAGGTCCCACGATCCTTGATCTCATCGGGTTCCTCACCCCCGAATGCAAGCACGTAAGAAGTGCTGAAAAGCGGGATCGCTCACGGACCACTTCGGGGAGGCTCGTCACCCCAGCGTAGGCCGACAACTTGGACACAGTGTCTCATTCCACCATGCCCGGCTTACGATGCTGTGGATCAAATTACTAGCCGTTATCAGTGGGCGCCAGCGGGTGAGGGGTGTTCTAGGTTCCAAACAGGCGTGAGCAAGCATGGTTAACAAACACGGTTGGTCAGTCGATGGACTAGATCGCCCTAGTTCAGGCGAGCACGAAAGCACGACATTGGGTGCAAGCAACCCTTGTAGTCCTACCACTGTCGCCCATTCGCATCCGCCCGCACCAATCAGTCTAGTTATAGGGCGGCTCAACTAACAAGACTACCCTTACAAATCTCAGATTCTTGACCAACCCAGAGGGTGGGCTATATTTAATGATATTCTAAGCAGTCAAGAGTTTATCTTCAAGTGCAGAAGGAATAAAACGTACAACACATTCAAGCATAAGATTTTAGGATATTAACATGCATGTGACTACTCTTAATAACATAAATTAGATATGTGTACGGGTGGTGTTGAACTACCTAAGAAGCAAAGATCATACATTATCCATAGTACGGGAAATTACAATCAAGCATACAACATAGAAGAACGTGCAAAGATGTTAGATGCAAGAAGGTACACACAACACGAATCTCATGCCCAAACAATTTGAGAATAACAATCAAACCATCCATTTATCATTTCATGCATGTTAGGTGTACTCATCATATGGATTCCTAATTTAGGGTTTTTCCTTAGATTTCGTATGTTCATCAATCTAGCATCCAAAATCATTAAATTTAGCCTAAAATTGGTACTTAGCCACCTAAGGATAATGGTCCGCACCTTATGATGAACCGCTCGATTCATTGTGCTCGTAGCGTTAGGGTGTTAGGAAATCATCGTTGAAATGCCTAAATAAGCATACAAGCTTGTAGGAATTGGAAGGAATTAAACACGAGACCTAAACTTACAAACATAACTCAATACTTACCTTCAATTATCGCCGAATCGACACTAATGAAGGACAATGTTGCTATAGAGGAGATGAGAGGATGAATGTGCACAAACCCTAATGCTTCTAAGCTTTCCCTCTCTCATTCTCATCTTTTCTCATCTTTCTCTTCTCCCTTTCTCCCTTTTTTTCTTGTTGAAATTCGTATGGGAGGAGGGGATGCCCAAAAGAAGCCCTTATATAGTGCCAGATTTGGTGTAAATGGCCCCAAGGGCTAAGTTTTTACTATACTAGCACTATAGAAGGGTCTTTCTAACCTCTAGGGCCCACTATAGGGTGTACATATTGATATACACTGTAGGATAGTTAACCCTAACGATGATCTACATACGGATATGATCGGCCCACCATTTGGATGCGTCAATCGACAAATATGATTAAAAGTCTATTCAACAGTCACCGATGGTCGATCGGGACCGCGGTTATATGGATATGAGTAGGGAAATATCCTTACTCCGCGTGTGAAGTTTGGTCGTAAACCGACGATCCGAAATCCTTAACTTTGCATAAGAGTGGACAACCCAATTCACTTAAGTTTCAGCTTCTTCCTTTAGAGTATTTGCACTTCTCATGCTCTCGTCATTTGGCTCAAGTTGAGCGGTTCTGGACAGTACCTAGGTCCGATTCCCGCGATGGACGTCGAGCCCAGTAAGACGAACATTATTCTATAGTTTTGAAACTAGTAGCCCACCAACGAGCGGTCTAAGGCTTGTTTGGAAGATTGGGGCATTTCTGGAATGAATTAGGTATTGAAATTTCTCATGTGCAATGATTAGGGTTTGGATTAACTATGTTCATAGTGTGGCCTATTTATAGTTAGTAAAAGTGGAGATTTGGTCATGATTACTCTAAACCATCAATTTTAGGCTAAACGAGTAACGGGTTGATTTGGTCTATTAGTCAAGATCCGGGCCTTATCTAACTTGGCTTCGGTTAGATATTTAATTCAGTCATGATTGTCTTGATTAGTTATCGATGAGTCGGTTAGATTTGGGTCCTATATGAGTAAATCATGGGACTAAATTTGATGTTCAAGTGATCGGGCAGATTCGTTAGCTTCTTACGGTTGATTAATCGGACTTGTGTGGCTCTTTACTGATACCACGCTAATGATAAGTGAGTGATATTATAAGTTAATTAAAAAAAATTTCAAGGATTTTTGAAAATCCAAAACAGTGAAAATCCAGAACGTTACAATTATTGAGACTGATGTTCAGACCTTTGTGTTAATCAAGACCATCCTTTTTTTAAAAAATCATTATCTGAATGGATGGAATGGGCCAATCATTATTGATTCTCAAGAGAGCTATGGCAATTAAGGGTGGAGCCCACATAACAGACCACCAAGATCGATCAACATGCATTTAAAACTCAATATATTGGACCATCCATCTTCGAGCCATTAATAAAATGTTTGCTCGACCAAAGCGATTCATGAGACATGAATGATCAAATGTGCACCCCACACAACGGAAGCTCCAAATCACTGACCAAATGGTTAGAATCATCCAATCAAAGTTATTTTAGGGATGAACAAAAAATCAAAGTTCAACCCTTGTGTGATAAATCTTTTCTGAAAACTCCAATTATTGTCATGAAAATTCCTCTTTCTCCATATGTATGCTTTTATAAGTTGTGGTTGCCAAATGCACCCTAAACGTTTTGAACCAACTCATTTTGAGCTGAAGTCATGATGTGTTTGCGAAATTTGATCCGCTCATCAGCTCTCTAGCTTAAGTTAATAAGTTATTCTAAAAGTAAAGCTAATCCAAAACTCAAGTAAGACATAGCAAAGAGAATAATAGAAATGAGATGCAGACCTCTAAGTCCGCCTATGTTTTAAATCAAGTTGATATTTGATTTATTATTATTATTTTTTAAAATCGTCCACCTTATGAACTCGTTGGACATTATGTAACATGATGATTTCAACAGTTGGGTACTCCCATTTTCACTCTTTTATATTGTGTCGCTCATTAGATCTTTTATATTGTGTCACTCATTAGAGTATTGTCTCAACCTGATTTTTGGACTCATGTCTTAAAATGATCTGGCATAATTGATAGATGGAGTGGATTTCATATAGACATCTAATGGGCCCATAGTTCTTCTCTTGTTATTCATGCTTTTTGAAAGGAGGAACATTTGTCCCTAATGCATGTATGAGATTGTGTCATTGAAAATAGTTATTCAAATTACAAATTGTTAAAAGAGAAGGAAAGAAAAGATGAGTTTTGAAAATCCTAGCTTTAATACCATGGAAATTAGATTTTTTTTTTTTTTTTTTTTTTTTTTTATAAATGCAAATTGTCCATGCTCATAAGTTTTTTAAGATAAAAAAAAAGAAAGGAATCCATAAATCAGGTGGTCAAGTGGGCCACACCACAAGAAACAATTGGGATTGAACAGCCGCCATTGGAAACTTTGTGGGGCCCACAGAAGTGCTCTATC
This sequence comes from Magnolia changhungtana, assembly GCA_030180095.1. Lineage (NCBI taxonomy): Eukaryota > Viridiplantae > Streptophyta > Magnoliopsida > Magnoliales > Magnoliaceae > Magnolia > Magnolia changhungtana. The sequence continues at coordinate 6,872,620 of JASAUF010000630.1, read as the reverse complement.
GGGATAACATTTGTGCCTAAAGTTAACCTTATGATCAGTTTGGAAAGTTGCATATAAACATCAATGTCGACTCTAGAAAGGTTTTATTGATGAACTTGTCTTCTCCTTGTTTCATGTAATGTGGCCTACTAGAGTTTTTGATCTACTTTATAACTTCAGGATTTCATGTGATATGGCCTACTAGAGTTTTTGATCTGCTTTATGACTTCCAAACTACCGTCCTATTTTGATCTTGAGAAATAGAAAAAATAAATTTATCATGGGCATCTCTATGGGCCCCATATAGACTATAGGAACTTCTTGTGGTGGGGTCACAGGCTGATTAACTCTCCCTCTTTATTTATATTAATAAAATATTCTGAAAATAATATAATAGTATACAGGACCACAAATACCATATGCTCTCAAATGATCTGTGATCTAGATTGCTTGACCCAAAACAGCTGACCATCTGATCAAGCCAACCAAAATGGGCCATGGCTACTTACCTTTTTAACTTTGGTGGTGAAAAGAGGGGTCCCACCCAATCCATTGCCAGACTTTTACTTTGTTGAAAGAGAGAACAATATCTCATACTTTTAGGAACATCCTTCCAAAAGTCTAATGTAATTTCAAAAGATAACCTCCTTCGTATTCGTTTCACATTAATACACATGTGGACAGCTATCAAAGTAACTAATAATACCTTTCTTCTAAGTTGGGAGACTGATTTCATTTTTCTCTTCCTTTGAGATTATAAAAGAGAGGGAAAAAGGAGGAGATTTGAACACATTTCACTCAATGTTTTTACCTTTGTAACTTTAAGAGTAGCCATCATATCCTACTCATCTCCAGCTTGAAATTAGGGCAAGATCTCAATGGCCCGAAAGATCTTAAAGTGAGATATATGCTATGGTGATAATTCGCCGCCTTATAATTTTCTAGATGATGGTGGCACGTCCATCATGAATGTGGTGTAAGTTCATCATAATCTTGACTGTTCAAGTTGTGGGCCCCATTATGGATGGAGCATGTGGAAAAGATTGAAATGATATGATGATCATATCCATGCAACTAGACTGCTTTGTTAGTTTTGCACCGTTTAAATTATGGTAGTTACTCTTCAGATTCTGAAAGCATGGCTTGGTATTTCAGAAATCTAGACCGTCCAAATTGCTAATCCACCTGTGGATGACTCACCACCATTCTTTGAACGGTGATTCTCACCTGTAACTAACTAATTTGGTCATTGGATTTGAAAAGGAACGGATGATCTAAAAGCCACTAATCGGATGGTTAGAATCGTGCATTACACATGTGCCCCATTTCCCACGTGTGAGGCATGTACACTGAGTATTCTTCTTTGACTAGGTAATGAGTCTGTATATTAGTGAATGAAATGAGCCTTGATTACTAAAAGAGGTAATAATGGATAATGGTCCATCCCAAGCCTTGAATACATCCCAGAAATGTTGCAACATGGTATGTCGCGACATTTTCCTTTGAATCCGGGAGTTGTTTCAACGATCCGAACGATTTATATGATTGGCCCCACCATGAAGTAACAAACAAACAATAAAATCTCTTAGATTGGAATATGTCGATCAATTGATGAATTGAATCCTTTTACTTTGAATACAGACGGTCTCCTCGTAATTGTTCAAATAAACGGTTTGGATCATCAAAAATAGCCACAATCCAACCACAATGTATCCAATTGCAATATGTTGGGATGTACTGTAGCAAACCTATTTTCATATCACCAGGTTTGAATGTGCTTTGGTAAGACGGTCACTCAAGCCATCTTCTTTTTATAGCTTTATCTATCTCTTTTACCTCCTTTTCATGCAATGAAAGCATTGGGTGGGGAGTAGGAGCACTTCCCTTTTATGCGGTTCTAAGATGCTAATCTTGATCGGCAGACCCTTCATTTTGCACTTTTTGATGATGGGCCCCACAGCATTTAGTGGGCCCCACCATCCTGATTTACACCAACCCTTTTAATACCATGCATAAATGACAAAACCCATATGTTGGATTTTTAAAGTAGTGGCTAGAAATGAGAGACAAATGATGGTGAAGATCATGTGTATGTACACCAAAATTGAGTGTATACACCATCTCTATTTTAATCCAAATTGTTGCAATGAACCGTGGATCTTGACCATCCAACCAATGGGCCATCTCTCGGATAGATAGTTACCGAGGTCACACCGACTCAATGATCATTCCTAATGTTTATCAGGGAGGCGGAGTGGAGCCATTAATTGGACGGTCCAGATTGATGTGCATGTGTTGTAATTGGATCATAGAAATGGTCTTTACAGATACAGGCAATGTACGTGAACTTTCACATGCAGCCCGGTTGTGGTCATTTCCATTCCCACTTCTTTTTCTTTTTCTTTTTTCTTTTTTCTTTTTTTTTTTTTTTTTTTTTTTTTTTGTCGTGCGATCCACTTGAGTTTTCGATCCACCTCATCTTTTGGCTACATGCTAACAATAGCTGCAAAATGAATGAACGGGTTAGATTTCTCGGGAGGGGATTAGGTGAGACCCGGATCGACCGATGTAGGTAGGACCCTGACTATGGGGCTCACGGTGATGTATATATGTTCCTTAAATCCACACCGTCCAACAGTTTTGAAAGCTCATTTTAGAGCGTGATTCCAAAAATGAAGCAGATCTAAATGTTACGTGGACCATGCCACAGGAAACTGTAGTGATTGAATCCCCACCATTAAAAACTTCATGGGGAGCCTGAATGTTTATTTGACATCCAGCCTGTTGATAATGTCACATAGATTTGGATGAAGAGACTATACAAATACCAGCTTCATCCAAAACTTTTGCAGCCTACTCGAAGTTTTAATGGTTGATTACCATTATTTCTCATATTATGGTCCACTTGACCTGAAAATTGGATTTGCTTCGTTTTTTTAGATCATTCCTTAAAATAAGTTTTCAATATGAATGGATGGTGTGGATGTAGTCACATACTTTCAATAGGTTGCGCGCCCACGCAATGGACCCCCAATAGGTTGCGAGCCTGCGCAACGGGTCCTTCGTACTCGCGCAACATATTCCTAATTCCTCAATCAGCAAAAGTTCTATTTGTGCAGTCATGCAAATTTACGTGAGATTTGTTCTCATACGTGCACATCTTGTATATATTGGTGTAGAACAAGAGATCTTGACCCATGCAACTCCTTTGTCACTACGACGGAAGTTTTTCCATCCGAAATGCTGTTGAAATTACTATACAATTGTTTTTCCTTTAATCTATTATACTAATTCAATGTAATTTGTTTTAGAATCAAGTGAAACACGAGGATATAAATAAATTCAAAATTAATGAAATATATGACGATGAACGTTATTCTACATTTCCTTTGTTAATATTAAACATGAATATTTCAATCAAAGTTCATTCATCTTGACGCAGGGATGAACGTGATGAGGATAACTACTCCGAATCCATGGAGCTTCTCTGGACTCCTCGCAGAGACATCTCGAATATTCCATGAGGAAAGAAAGCAGAAAATAGAAATAAATTCTAAGAAATTCAAAATTAATTAATTGATGACTAAAAACGAGTTCACAACCCTTTAAATAGGGGTACCAAGCAATAGGAAAGAAATCAGAATCAAACTATAACTAAAACTCCTAGAATCCGCGACTTACTATAAATAGTAAACTTACTATTTATAGACGGTCGTGATGTCTACTAGTGCGCAAGTTTTCGGCCAAAAATAGTAAGTGTCCTATTTGGCTTCACCAAACCGTTTTCCTAATTATTCTAAGCTCTTTTCACGTTGGGCATAACACCTAAAGCCCGACGGATGAAGAGTTATAATCAAACTAAAACTTACTATTTATAGTAAAAGTGAAATTAAAGCAGGGAAACGACCGTCAATCCAGGGGTTTTTTGCAATTCCGAGAGTCGCAACCCGGCATAGCAAGGTTAGTTGGCTAAAGTAGCTCGTTCTACCCCAAAATCATATATCTTACGTCCGGTAACTGATTCTGGATTGCGAGATACGCTCGATTTAAGGTCCGACGATCCGGATCACTTCTGTCGTCAACCGGGCCTTTTCTGATCCATCTTGGCCATGAAACTGTCTGCGACCCGCTCTACATCACATTTCTTGTCGAAACAATGACCAAATCACTGTTTCTGCTAATTACCAATAGTTCACATTATGACCTTAGTTAATTTAAACCATAATTATCGCACACAAGAAATATCGTTACCAAATTCATTTCAGAAATGTTATGATTATCCAAACAAGGTCTACACTGCTTGTTAATAGGCTACTAAATCTAAAAATATAAAAAGGCATCCATCTTCACAAGAAATTCATGCCCCTGCAAATGGCTTTCACAAGAAATACGTGCAATGGAAACTTAGGTGGGCCTCACCATGATGTTTGTGAGAAATTCACCCCGTCCACCCATTTTTTGAGCTCATTTTAAGACATGGTGTCAAAAATGAACCCGATCCAAGCCTCAAGTGGGCCGAAAATGTGAGAATTGAATGTCCACAGTAAAATATTCATGGGGCCACTAAAGTTTTAAATCAATATAATATGTGTTTTGAGTTCATTCCCGCAGGAATGACGTTATTAACGATATGGATTACATGTAAACATCACTATCGACCCTGGAAGGTTTCAATGGTAGTAATTTCCATCTCACCTTTTCCTTCGGTTCAGCCCACTCAAGTCTTGGATCCCGGTCACTTTTTGTCTCTATTCTTAAAATAAGCTCACAAAACAGATGCACTGGGTAGATTTCTTATCACAGCTACCGTGAAGAGATGGGACAACTTAGCTGCGACCGGAACCAGACGTGAGTGGGACCCTGACGATGGGGTCCACCTCCATGTATGTGTTGTATATCTATGCCGTCCATCCGTTTTTCTAGCTCATTTTAGGGAACAAAAAAAAAAAAATGAAGCATGTCCAAATCGAAGGTGGACCACACCACAAGAAAAAATGGTCATTTAACACTCACCATTAAAACTTTCTGGTATCTGACCTAACGTTTATTCGCTATTTGACCCGTTGATACGGTTACACAGACATGGATGAAGGGAAAATACAATTATCAACTTGATCCAAAACATTTGTGGCCCACAAAAAGTTTTTAATTGTCAATAACCATATTTTCTTGTGGTGTGGTCCACTTAAGATTTGGATCTCTTCACTTTTCGGCCCATGCTATAAAATGTGATATGGAAAAATGGATGGACGGCATAGATATGCAATGCATACATCTAGGTAGGCACCATGGTTAGGGTCCCACCCATATTCAAGTTCTCCCACCTCTACCGTACCATCTCAATGGTGCGCACGGGGGTGTACAATTAAATGGTGGAGCTTTGAGTAGGGCTGAAAGTTGGGCGGGTTGAACTCGACCGACCTGTGACCGACTCGACATTGGGATAGGCTTGGGTAAGATATATCGAGTCCGATCTCAAGCTTGGGCTATACAAACACCAACCCGATAAATCTTGGGTCGGGCTCGAGTTGAGGTCTTGGGTTACCCGACCCAACCCGAACCAGATCAATATATAAGTAACTTATAAATTATAATTGAATGTGGATCATATATGTTGAAGACATAGGAAATTCCAGTGTTGTTGAGTCTCATTGACCCACATCATTTCCAATGACTCAAGCTAACAAGAAATGTTGGATTTCTCTCCCAAATAAATTGTGTGCTACACAACACAACTTTTAAATGAGTAGTTATCCTATATTTTAACTTGTTTGTTTAGAATAAATGAAGTTCTTTATTATAAATAGCAACATATATAATTAATAAAATTATAAATATAAAAAATAAAATATGTATTAAAACATAATAAATCAATGCAATCATTAAAATATCAACATGTATCCACCCGACCAACCTAACCGAACCCACTTGGGTTGAGAATTCCCAACCTGAGGTTGGGTTGAGTTAGGGTTGAGGTACAGGAATGTTGGGTTGGGCTAGGGCTGAGCACCAACCGGACCCAACCCGCACAACTTTCGGCCCTAGCTTTGAGTTGTATTAATGGGAAACGGATTGGCTACTTCCCCTGCCACCAGCCCCCGTGGCTGATGGTCGGTGCTCTGTGGGACCCACCATTATGTATGTGTTTCATCCATTCCGTTCATCCATATTTAAAGATCCTTTTAGGGCTTCGTACAAAAAATTAGAGTGATGGTAATCCCTTTGGACCACACCACGGTAAAACAATAGTGACTGGATATCCACCATTAAAATCCTCCTAAGGCCCACTGTACTGTTTATTTGACATCCAAACTGTTGATTAGGTCATAAAAGTCTAGATGAAGGGAAAAAACAAAGATCAGATTGATCGAAAACTTTTATGGCCCCTAAAAAGTTTTTAATGGTCGACGCGCATTCAACACTGTTTCTGTAATGTGGTCCACTTGAGATTGGCATACAAATCATTTTTGGTATCATTCTATAAAATGATCTAGAAAAATAGATGGACGGCATGGATGAAACAAATACATCATGGTGGGCCCACAGAGCACCGACCACCAGCCATTGGCTGTTGGCAGGGGTAGTAGCCAATCCGTTTCCGTATTAATGGCAAGGGTTTCGAGCAGCTGTTTATTCGCGTACTACAACCCGCCGTACCCGCCTTGAATAAAAGAGGGCGTACAAAGCTACAGACTTTCACGAGTTTAAACGGTCTGATATAAAAAGAGGCCTAGTCAAAAAGCTATCTCGTACGTCCCTTCATTTACCCACATGCCCCACACTCCATTGATAGTTCTGCACCATTTAGGAAATGGTGGTGATTCTTCAACCCTTACACGTGGCAACTCGTACCCAAAAATTCTATTCATCATCTGATTTTTTGCCCTTCAAAGTTGGACCATTCAATTTTTTGAGTTTTAACCGTTCATTTGATAGCCATTGATTGGATAGTCAGGATTTTATTTATCATTATGATTTGATGCATCTGCTACATCCATGATGGACCCACAATTTGGATGGTCTGGATAGTGTATATCAGTGTCAACTGTGAGGATAATTAGCCACCGCCATTTTATGAATAGTGCTTGATCAGTCACTTGATAGCCATTATTTGGACGGTTAGGATTTCTTGATCAGTGTAATTCTAGCCATATGCTACATCCACAGTGGGACCCACGGTTTGGATGGTCTTGATAGCTAACATCAGTGCCAAACTGTGAGGAGGATTAGTTACCACCATTTTTTAAATAGTGTAAAACTAACAGAGGAGTCTTATCCTACACACATGCATGGCATTTACTTCTTTGACATCTACACCCTCCCTGATTGAGAGACACACCCTTATTTTTACACCTTTGGAATCGCAGTACGACAGTTGTGGTGATCTGGACCGTTGATCTTGTGGGCCACTGCACGGATGGACGTTGGGAGGAATATTGATGGTTTAAAGTGGATGAACGGTCCAGATTGCTACCAATCCATGTGGTTGGATCACAACACGTGTCACGTGTATGATAAGGTGGGCACTACATAGGACTATGATTCGAGCTGCCTATTAGCATTTTTGCAATGTAAGCTATGAAGTATAAACCATATAACTGATAAGATTTGTGAATGTTTTCTATGCATCTGGACCGTTCAAATTTCGAAAGTTTTATTAATTGGTTGTTTCCAACCGTCCGATTTGTGGAATTTTATTGAACGGCCAAAAATAGGTGATGGATCAGATTCCTACCATGATCTTCAAGTTAGAAAAATCCTAAACCTTCTGCATTTGGCCTATTATCATTGAATCATAACCATTTAACCGGCTATTTGTAGGCCAGCACATCTAATGGTTAGGATCTTCCATTATTGGAAATTTACTAGGAATCCTCCATCCGTGGTGGGCCCCATCAGATGAACGGTTTAACCACTGAATCACGGGTCCCACATGTGGGGAATTGTAGAAACCTTACGTATGTAAAACTCAAGTGGGTAGTTGGGAACGGATTCAGACAGACAAAAGGGTCAGATTAGCCTGCGAGCTTTCGTAAGCCTAGGCGCGTGTATAATTCAGCTCATGTACGTGCCACCAATTTTGCCAGCCTGGCATATACGTGAGGAATCTTGTCCGTCCATCACGAGGTTCGGACAATGCTGACGTCCCAACCCAAGAATCACTTTCGAAAACTGATCTGAAAGGACAATTTTTTTAAGACAAATCTACGGCTGGAAATCTTGGATATGTTCTAAACCGCAAGCAAGGTTCTCATATTGTGGCCCAGTTGATGATTTAATTAGAACCCAAGGTCAGATCTACCTGATGAATGGCTTAGATGTTGTAGTTTCTTGCTACACTTGAACGTATGGTGGCCTATAGATGGTTTGCCGAGTACAGGCGCGTGGCACTTGGAATGGACGGCCTGAAAAGAAAGAGAGCAGACAGGAGCTTGCTTTCTGGTACTTGGGAGGAATAAAACACTGTCTATTCTCTCCTTTTCTTCGTGAGAAATGCCGAATGCCGTCATTATCGTGCACCCGCCTCACACGTGGAAAATAGAGACGCGTGTGTGATATCTGAACAGTTCATCTTGGAATCCTCGCTATGTAGATACAATGTATAAAAATTCGGGATGATCCGAACATCAGGTGGGACACACATGCGGAAAACAAATGAACGGTTAAGAGAAATTGACCAGTGATCTAAATTGGGGTGCCATCGTGTAGTTTCCTCGGTCAAGTTCTATCTTCTCATTAGGTGGGCCATGATTTTACTAATGAAATGGACGGTCGAAGGAAACTGATTGATGGTCCATATTCACCGCATGTCTGATAATAGGAGTAGACTCCTTTTTGGGCCAGGTAAATATCACGAGGGACCTCACCTGATGAATGTCTCTGATTTCGTACAATTTTACCACGTCAGCAGATTTTCCGCGATGCCTTTGTAAATATCACGCGCGCGTGTACACTTAGTGTTCCATTCATTTATACACATACAACCATGAGAAAAAAGTGTGGTCGAAAAGGAAGGTAGTCCTCTGGACCACCGAAGTGAAATAGTAGTTCTCCATCTGAACCATGTGGGCCAGTGTGGGACCCAATTCAGAAGGTCGACCCCATACGAAAATCCCATGGACTGACTTACTTTTCTGCAACGATGATCATAGCCATTCGAAAAATAGACTTCAATGGAAACCATTGACCAGTCTATAAATTTCGTCTATCAGTAGATTAATAAATTGAAAATTTTGTAGAAATCTGTACCATCTATATTTTCCATCATGATTGTATCTACCTATTTAACGGTTTCGATCATCCAAAAAATGTCCCAAATATCATATTAAAGATTCACTTTTGTAGTCCGCGGACTACAACAAGGCCGGGCCTCAAAAGGGAAAATACCAACTTTTCTTTTTCTCCTCCCTCTCTGCCCTTTTCTCTTTATCTCCTTTCCCTTCTGTGATCTTGAATTTCTGCTGGCTTTGGCTGTCCGTTCAAAGAATGATATGGAAAGGAGGGAAGGACTCTGATCAAAATTTGAAAACTGGGCCCCACATATGGGCCCTTTTTTAAAACATCGACGGGAGCAAACCCAACTGCAGAAATCGAAAAAATGATGATAATCTGCAGCTATTACTGTTGGGAGTTGATATTTACACCTTTCCAAATTGATAGATACAACCTCTTTTTTTATTTTAGTGGTACTGTGATTTTGTACTATTTTTATTACCAAGAGTGGAAAAGTGGTGTGTATCTATCAACCATAGTGGGGTGAAAATGTCAAGAAATGTTGGTGCATGTGCCAATCAATCTGGATTGTCCAACAAGTGGGCCATGACCACAAATAGCTCCAATTGGATTTTTACAACCATTTTTAAAATGGTGTGACTCATCCTCCTCATATTTGGCACCTATGTAGGGCTATCCATTGCAACCATGGTGACAAAACAATCCATGGATCAGCAATTTGGACGGTCTGGATTGCTGTATAACAAGCCATGTGTACAGCTAAAGACTTATTGTAATGATCTTGCCCTCGCTTTAGCGATATTGTCTGCTTTGGCCGAAGCCTCACGGTTTTGTCCTGGGATTTACCTTCAATTGGACATTGAACCCTCGTTTAGACCACAACCTAGATAACCAAGGCGTCAGAATCCCTCTACTTTCGGGCAGAGTCGTCCTCAACTCTGATACCATTTGTAGCCGTCACTATAATGATATTATCCGCTTTGGCTGAAGCCTCAGGGTTTTGGTCCTAGGTTTCCCCTCACCGTTTTGGTCACAAGATTTTCCTAAAAGGTTGGAACCGTGCTTATAGCCTGGGTTTCGAACGCTCATCCATCTAACATAGGACTAAGCCAAGGCTATGACCAACTAGAGTGATATTTTCGAACAGTGGCAATATTTTCGACAAATGCTGGATCCTGAGTCGGGAAAGAGACAATACATCTCAGGTTTTGGTTCATATGGCCTCATACTCTCTGGGTGAAAGCCTACATGGATCATACTCGAGAATTTGTAGTCCCGAAACTACTTTTTTAATTTTTAGAAGGCCAAAATGACTGTTTGTAACAACTGCCGTTGTAAAGCCGGGTCTGTCTCGAAAAAATGAAAGGTATCTTGTGAGCCCATTGAAAACTAAAATTTAGCCTCGCCTTGGCTGATCTAATCCGTTTATTTTAACCAGACAACCATAAACTTAAAGAAATGGATGCTTATTTGTTTAAAGATGTCTGTGGTGTAGTACTACACTAATGCCAAAATTTTACCTCGTCATCAACCCATACATTCTCTTATAGGCATTTGAACCAAACCTGAACACCGCCAACATAGGCCGCTTTAACGGTTTCAAATTCCTCGGAGGTAAGCCTTTTTAACGAGTCCATAAATACATACTCGTGGTGGGCACCTGTTGATGTAGGACGTGCACCTTGCATGAGCATCATGTTTATTGGATATATTGCAACCAACAAGAATTACACATGATAACAATTGAAAATTTAAATATATACCTTCAGTGACTCCACCTCGGTCCATAGAAAGTTTACTTCGTTGCACAGTCAGATGTTCTCCTTTTCTACCTTCTTTAAAATTTTCAATAACATCTTCAATTGGGAGTCTATTCTTCTCCCCGCGCTCTCCTCCCCCGATTCTATTATTTCAATATTCGAGTTTGATAGTAGCTCTTTCTCCTCATTCTTATTGTTCCTCTCACTTGCCTCCTTCTCCTTAACAATCTTCCTCATACTCCTCTTCTTCACCACCTCTCTCTTCTCGAATACTTTCTTTCGTATAAAAGCAACAATATTTTCCCCATGCAATATTATGGGAAGGAGTTCGTCGCTAATATGCAACAATATGTATGCAATGTCAAAAACACCAAAATACGACATGAAGAAATTAAGTTTTAAGTGATATTTCAACTTACCCGTGCATTTGTAAAAACTTTTGTTAACCCTTATATTTTTCCACCTTAATTGCTTTCCAATTCAGAAATCTTAGAATTTTAATCGAACTACGCTTGGTAGCCCAGCCTTTCATGCAGTAGAGACTATAGATGACCTCATATACCCAAACCTATTGGACGAAAGAATAAGAAATATTAAAATAAGGCACATTATAGTGGTATAATAGTTTACAAAATTTTATAGGAAAAATTTTACGTGTAAGGTATATGAGCATCCGCAAAAGTCATAGTTCGAAAGATATTTCTTAATTACAATATTCACTTCTTCTTTCAAGTTCTGATACCCCACACTTCCCCTTGAGTGATTATCAAATGCATTATAATTATTTGGTAAATCTATATACTTATTTACATACACATTCTTTCTTCCTCAAGCAATCCTTCTCTCGGACTCCTCACGCAGACTTTCTCGAATCAAGTAAATTAAATTCTAAATAAATTCGATATTAACATAAAACGCAGTTCACAACCCTAAATAAGGTAAGCAATGGAAAGAAATCAGAATCAAACTACAACTAGGACTCCTAGAATTGCGACTTACTATAAATAGTAAACTTACTATTTATAGACGGTCCGATGATGTCTACTAGTCTTGTAGGTTTTCGGCCAAAAATAGTAAGTGTCCTATTTGGCTTCACCAAACCGTTCCCTAATTATTCTAAGCTCTTTTCACGTTGGACGCAACTCCTAAAGACGGATGAAGAGTTATAAACAAACTAAAACTTACTTATTTATAGTAAAACGAAATTGAAATGCGAAAACGACCATCAAATCAGGGGTTTCTCGCAATTCCAGAGCGTCGCAACCCGGCGTAGTCTGGGTTGGTTAATAAAGTAATTCTACCCCAAAATCATATTTTTTCTTAATGATCCTGATGGTCCGATCACTTCTTTCGCCGACCGGGCCTTTTCTGATCCATCTTTGCCATGTAATTGTCCGCGACCCGCTCTACATCACATTCTTTTCAAGCAATCCAACAAGTAAATTCTCTACGCATATCAACATCATAAAGTGTATGGTGAATTGGTGACCGTGTCATTGATACTCCCTCTTAGGATAGATCGAAATGTCTTCAGCAAATAATTCTTTGTAATATGAGATTGATCCTTAAAAAATTAATTCCTAATACTATTTCTTCTTAATGATCCTTGACCGATGTACTTCGATTCGTCTAGTGTTCCCACTTCAGACCCATATGCAAGGCAAACTTCATTTCCGTGAATTAGAGAATGATGCCACTGAAGTCAAAGCAGAGGTCACCGAGGTGGCTCTGCATTAGGCAGTGGAGCAATTGTCCATTTGCCCCCCATCATCCTTCATCAAAATCAACCAGATATTCGAATTTGGTTCTTCTAAACATCTCCCTTCTAATACGGAACTTATTGAATCCGTCCCTCAAAGTAGGTAGAAATCGTGCTGAGCACTTGGTGGTGACCCTTATATTGGAGTCTTCTAAGCAAGAGCCAAGCTTCCTCACATTACAAGTGGATTCGATAGTATATGAAAAATAAATTATTAGATTAAAAAATAATCATATTTATATAGGATCGTGGATATTAACAGAAGTTCGCTGATATTGACAGAGGGCCACTAATATTCACTACAGACAGTGCTTCACTGATATTATTTGCGATCCACAATGAATATCATTGGAATTCACTATGGACCGCAGATATTAACATTGGACTGTTGATATTCATTGTGGACTACGGATATTAACAGTGGCTTGCTGATATTATTTACGATCCGCAATGAATATTAGTGGGCTAGTGTTAATATCCACGGTCCACAACAAATTTCGTTGATATTCACTATGAACCGTAGATAATATTAGCGGGCCAATGTTAGTATCCGCGGTCCGTAGTGAATTTCACTAATATTCACTGTGAACCACGAATATTAACAGAGGCCCGCTGATGTTATCTGCGGTCAACAGTGAATATCAATGTGTCATTATTAATATCTGCGGTCCACAATGAATATCACTTGTCTGCAGTGAATATTCGTGATCTATGTGATCCCACCATTTAATAACAAAAAAGAGGACCCCCACACTCTCTTCCCTTTCACAAATTCCCACTATTCATACAATAAGAAAGACCCTAATAAACCACCATACCCTCATCCATTTCACAAACTCCCACCACACCCTCATTTCTTTCACAAACTCTCACCATGCATGTCCACCAATAAAGATAAAACCAATAAACATTAAAAAAAAAACTTATCTATGCTCACCATAGCTTTCACTTCAGAGATTGTGGATGGAAAACTTTAAAGAAAACTATTTTTTCACTGAAGAGTGGTCTCAACTTCGATGAAGTTTGACCGGAGTTTTTTTATCGTTGCCCAGAGAATGCGGACTCCAACTGTCGCAGAAGTTTCAACTTCGTATGGTCCTAAGAAGTAAAATAAATAAATAAAAAGGAAGAAGAAACGGCCAAATGGCCTCGTGCGGCTTGGGTCTCACACTTTCAACCCGTTCACATCTTATATGGAGTCCACTAGGTTATTATGAAGCAAATCTATTCCATTCACATGTAAATGGATTTAATTTCATGTCATCGCCTTAATTTTGAGGGCAAAACTCATTACAAATGGACCACACAGGAGAAAATAGTTCGAAATTAACGCAGAACGTTAGTCTAGTTTTTTTTTTTGTTAGCTTGTTAGTACACTCACTGTCGGTTCACACTTCACTGTTAGCCACCCCCACTAGGGAATCGATACCAAGACCTCAGTGTTGAAACAAGTTATCTTTCACTTAATCTACCACTTGAGCTATTGTGGCCCACAAAAAACTTTGAATAAAAAATTGAAAAATTACTTCTAAAGGGACTTAAATAAATAAATAAATAAAACACGAGCCCAGTTTAAGAGTAGCGCAGGGGGCATTCTCATCCTTTATAAAATGAAAAAAAATAATTATTTCAAAACTATAAATCCTTAAATGTAGTCTCTACGGCCATGTCACAGTAGGAGGCCATGACCATGTCACAATAGGGGCCATCTGAACGAAAAACTCAATTCTCACGCAATAAGGTGCAGGGAGAGAGGTTTGCTTCAATACATAGACTAATTGCAATGTGATACGTAGGGACTTTTAAGCCTTTGAATCATCTTCCATTTTCCGATGATCGAAACCGTTCATATGCAAGTTTCACATTATGTGGTGGAAATTCACGGATAAAAGCACTCAATTGGATATTTTCCACCCTTCGATTATTTCACTCCTTTGCTTTAAATATAAAGGGTCAAACTAACCTTTGAACGATCAAAGGATTGAAACATGGAATTTGAGAATTTTTTATGGAATCCCACATCCAAGGACGTCCCTATAAAACAAACGGTTTAGATCATTTTAAAAAATCCAAATCCAACGGATAGAGCCCCGACATATCTTGTTGCAAAACGTCGGGATTCGAACAAACCTCCCACGAGAAAATCTCAATTGCAGCTTTTCATCGAGTCCGGAGAAATCATATCCTGATAATTCTCTCTTTTGATTGTAATTTACTATATTTATTGTCTGTCATTAAAAAGCACATCTTCTGTCCGTTGCTTGGCCAATTCCGGATGGAGCCCACGTAGTTGCATTGGATGGATGATCCGGACCATCCATTGTACGGTGTCCCTACGTCAGATTGGCCAGTTTTATATATATATATATATATATATATATATATATATATATATATATATATATATATATATATTATGCTTCATGGCTCTTAGAGCACTAGAGGTTGGAGTAATCCTGGTTGCATTGAGATACTTAGATAGTCAAATCCATTAATCTAGACTGTTCATTAGGTCCAACGCTCATTTCAAGGGCTACCATAAAAACCCCACACCGATCTGACAATCTAAACTATCTGATCAATAGAATTTAATATTAACGGTTGGGATTTTTTTTTTTGCAAAAATAGCTCCAATCAATAATTTAATCCATTTATTTGTTAGGGCCAAACACGGATTGCTTATGTTTGCAAAGGATCACTTTTGTTAGGCAATCCAAGCCATCCAATCCATGGCTTAGAGAAAGGATGGTTACATAAAAAAGGCTAACTCAAGGATGGATTGGATTATGCAACCATTGCTGTTTTGGCATCCCAGGCACTGAAATGTTTGCTGGATCTAGTGGACGGTTCAGATTGATTGATTGGACTATCAAAATGACCCAATACAACTAGAAAAACCATAACTTTGGTGTTCTTAGATTACTGGGGCATTTCTCGTGCATATAACATGGTTCGGATAAATCCATGCAAAATGGAAAATCAGAATCGTTGAATGGTGATGATCTTTGGTTAGCCCGTACAGACGGACGATCTAGATCATTTAACCATAGATCCATTTGAGCCCATCATAGATGGGCCACCAATGTACAAAGTAAACTACCATTTAAACATAACTTTTTATAGCCGTCCATTTATTCTGTATGATGTGGCCCACCTGAGGTGTGAAATTGCCTGATTTGTAGGCAGGAGAATCTAAACAGTGTAGCTATTTAGTCGAAATATCTGATGTCACACGTGTTCTACATTGGCACGTGAGACTGCGTTTGGGTGGGCAGCGCTCCCGTACGCATGCGGAATTACGTAGCTTTCCTACTTTGACTGCACTCATTTTGACACTTTTGGTAATAAAACAGCACAAATCATTTTTGTTGCTCTGACGGAGTATGCTGTTTCATACACATGTGAAAAAAATGCACAAGTGCAATATATGTGTACCTCAAACTAAACCATGTGTAACTCATGGGCCCCACTACAGATGGATCATAACCAAAAAAAATTACAATGAATATATGATCTTAACCGCACGATCGATTAGAATGCAAATAATCAAGGGTCTAGATTCAACAAACATGTGTCCATTAATTAAGGGTTCAAGATCTTTTAATCCATCTGTTTTGGGGACTATGTTACATCCACAGTAGGATACCACTATTTCAACTATTCTTTGTGTTGCAAATAGCTGTGCATGAGTATGGAGTATCACGGTATACCAGAGCATCAAATGCTCTTCCTTTGTTTTAATGAATCATCTTATTATGGGTAGAATGCAAAAAGGGTGTATTATACAAAAATGAGGGGTGTAAATATCAGTTTCTCAAATACTTATTTTAAATTATTTTTTTATTTTTTATAAAGACAATTTGGTAAAAGAAGGAATGAAAAAAAAAAAAGAAAAGAAAAGAAAAGAAGAGAAAAGAAAAGCTAATAACTGTGTATGATAAAGGATGGGAAAGAAAACAGTGCAGAAAAGGAAACCCATGAAGTGGAAATAAAAGGCAACTACAACAAATCCTCACCAACAAATACTACTGAAGAAGAAGAAGAAAAGAAGCTACTCTCCTTCTCCAACTCCAATACCTCTCTCTCTCTCTCTCTCTCTCTCTCTCTCTCTCTCTCTCTCTGTATGTGTTTGGTGCACTCTTCTTAGGAAACAACCACTGCAAGTCTCCTAGCTCAAGTGGGTATCTCCCATTTTTCTTAAAAAAGCAAAGGAGAAGAAGAAAAACAGCTTCCTAGTTCATATACAAGTTTATTAGAAGAGAGTGCACACATACAAGTAGCAACAACAAGATCCCAGAAAAAGGCCATCTACTACACTAGAGGGGGGTGTGTTTTAGCAAGAAGAAGGGAAAAAGAGCAGCTTTCATATACCAAGAGTCCTAGATCAGTACTACAACTAGTAGAAAAAAGGGGGTGTTGGGGGAGGTGTTTTAGCAAAGGTATGCGTGCAGGAGCCTGCACAGTACAGCAGACCCTCACCTCAGAGGCTGCTTCGGTGCTGAAGCTCTCCCTCAGCCTAGCAAGGAGGAGGGGCCATGCACAAGCCACGCCCTTACACGTGGCAGCCACATTGCTCACCTCAAGGGCCAGCCTCTTGAGGAGGGCCTGCCTCAAATCTCAGCCACACCCTCCTTCCCATCCTCTCCAATGCAGGGCTCTAGAGCTCTGCTTCAATGTAGCCCTCAACAGGCTTCCCACAACCCCTGGCCCACTCCTCCAGGCCCACCAGCCCTCCTTGTCCAATGCTCTCATTGCAGCCCTTAAAAGGGCTCAGGCCCACCAGAGGAGGGGCTGCATTGAGCAGCAACAGCAGCAGCCTCTCCTAGCCATTAAAGTAGAGTTAGAGCAGCTTATCATCTCTATCTTAGATGACCCAAGTGTTAGTAGAGTGATGAGAGAGGCTGGTTTTTCAAGCACTTGTGTTAAGAGCAACGTAGAAGAGTCCTCTTCTTCTTTGACTTCCTCTGTTTTCCAGTGTTATAGCTCTGGTGGGATTCTTTCATCTCCTCCTTCTGTTGAGAGTCGCAGAGAGACTGTCCGATCAGGCAGTTTCTGGCCTACCCATATCTTGAATTCCCCTCCTGAGCAAGGCCCACCTCTTTTTTCAGCCCAAAGGAAGCAAATCAGCTCGCATTTTGTTGATTTGGGCGGCGAGCGGAAGGATGATTTGAGGGTGGTTTTGGAGGTGCTGCTGAGGAAGAAAAGGAGGAACGCGATCATCGTCGGTGATTGCCCTTCGACTGCTGAAGGCCTTCTCATGGAGCTAATGGGGAAGGTGGAGAGAGGTGAGGTGCCTGAGGAGCTAAGGGCAGTGCATTTCATCAGGTTCCAGCTCTCACCTGTAGCACTGAGGTTCATGAAGAGGGATGATGTGGAAATGAAGGTTGCTGAACTGAGGAGGAAGACGGGGCCCGCTGTGTTGGCTGGTGGGGCCATCATCTATGTGGGGGACCTGAAATGGGTGGTTGAGGAGTCCTATGCTGAGAAGGATTCTGTACCTGGGTTAGGAGTCTCAGGTTATAGTCCTGTTGAGCATGTGATAGGGGAAATTGGGAGATTGCTATCTGATTTCAATGGCAAGGTGTGGCTGATGGCCACTGCAAATTACCAAACATACATGAGGAGTCAGATGAGGACACCCCCACTTGAAATCCAGTGGTCTCTACAAGCTGTTGCTGTTCCATCAGGTGGCCTTGCATTGAGCCTTCATTCTTCCAGGTAGGCCACCAGACCATCTCTTTCCTTTGATGATTTTCAGGCCCATTTTGCTATGTAAAGAAAAATTACCATTTGGGTTTTTTTTCCTCTAAAACTTTTGTTTTGTGTTTTGTGCTTTCATGGCCTTAAATCAGGACCACTGATTTAAAACATTTGTCAGGTGGATGGATACAAAACACACTATCATTTTCATCTTCTTTGCTCTGTTTGTTTTTGCTTCTGAAAGTTAAAAATTTCTATTATCAGAAAATCTAAGGAGACAAGCCAATGAAGGAAGGGAACTGATATTTGCAGACATCCTCTTTGATTTTGCTTACAACACTTCTTCCATTTTGGTGATTGGACTAGTGCACTTGTGTACCATTTCAATTTCCAAAATTGAAAATGGTGTGTTCAGATCTCATTTAGAGGGTCTAATGCATTCTTATGATTTGCCTGTTTTTACTGTTTTTTTGTGAAAGAGTGGTATCTCACCACTGTTAGGACTTTTTTTTTTCATCCTTTTTGAATGTCGAAACCCTAAATAGAATTTGATCCTCCCACATGTAACAATGTGGCACATTTCTGAGATCTATGTTGTTCATCTAGTGGGCCCCACGTGTGTATCATGGGCCGGAGATTAGGCCGTTCCAGCGATCGGGTAGGCCATGTGTGTGAAACAATCTATTATGGTTAAAGAGATTGATCAATGGTCACCAAGCTGATGATCGAACAGGCCCGATTTCGAGCTGTGTTATACATGTGGGACACACTCAATGGACGGCCTGGATCTCACTGCACGCCACATTGAGTAGGATCCGAAATTCTAGTGCAGAAGAGGAAGAAGAAAGGAATCAAATGCTAACAATTGCAACATCATATGAATCATCTGAGCCTTCTTTCATATTTTTCAGTGGGCTGGATGGAAGGGCACCCCTCTCTCAAAACCTATCTCAACGGTTGGAATCGAACCATTTCAATGCCAAGGAAGAACAGGAACCACTCGTCTGCTGCGCCGAATGTGCTTCCAATTTTGAGAAGGAAGCCGGCATTTTCAAATCAGCCCAGCAAAAATCTTCATCTTTCCTTAGCTCGGGTGATGACAGAGGCTCAAATCACCTTCCTTACTGGTTGCAAGAACATAGACCAGAGAATCATCACAAGGTAGAAACAGAGTAGCTCATCTCTCTCATTGAAATTTGTTCATTTTCGGCTCGCACCATTTCATGCCAATGTGGGATCTGAGCCGTTCTTCATCAAGTGCACCCCACCGTCTATGTGCCATGACCCAAAAAACCAACCCTGTTGGCCATATGTGGGCATCAAATGCAGACTATTTGTTGTTTTTTCACTGTCCATTTCTGACAGTTCAAGCATGGTTTCCTTGGCACACCTGCTGAATGGGCATGATCTCACACATAATCTTATTTCTCCTTCAGATTTTCAAACGTCTCTTTTTTCAGGATGTTTTGCTTGAATTGAGAAGAAAATGGAACAGATTGTGCCAGAGCCTACACCACCATCCAAGACACAACCAGATTCAACCAAATCCTTCCTTGTTCAACCAAAGCTGCAAGAGCCATGCCTACGCTCCTCCCTATCCATGGTGGCCTGCCAGCCTACAATTCAAGCAGACCAACAGCTTCGCAGATTCAAATTCCATCTCCTTTGCCGAATTGGTGTCAAAACCAGGGACTAACTCCAACTTCATGGCCCAGTTAAAAAACCAACCATCCTGGTCTGTGGAGAATGGCGCCGGTGGCGGCGGGAATCATCAGGAGCTAAGTACCCCTGAAAATCATCCTTCCCGTCTGAGCTTGGATTCTCTTAAGAAAACCCAAAACAAGGATTTGAGGATTACCCTCGCCCTTGGAAATCCTCTGTTCTCTGACTCTGCTACTTCGCCGGTATGGAGGAGAGAAACCATAGATCCGCGGGACTTGCGCAGAGATTTGCTGGAAAACATCCCATGGCAATCTGAGATTGTTCCTGCAATAGTAGATGCATTGTTGGATTTCAGACCAGCCTGGAAGAAGGGGATTTGGTTATTGATTCAGGGGACTGATTGGATTGGAAAGAGAAGATTTGCGCAGGCAGTTGCAGAGTCTCTTTATGGATCGACGGATAGGCTTGTTCACATGAACTTGAAAAATATAAGAGAGAACAAGATCAGCTCGTCTGCTAAAATTCTCATCGATGCCTTGAGAAATGACACGAATCGTGTGGTTTTGTTGGAAGAGATGGACCACGCAGATCCTGAATTCGTAAAACTCCTTGCTGATGGCTACAAAAATGGAAAATTCAAAGACCCATCTGGCCAAGAAGTCGCCGCCCGCGCCGTATTTATCATGACTAGAGGCGGTTCTACAGACTTTGATGGCAATGGAGAGAAACCCAATTCAGTAATTCAGATGAAGCTGCATGTCGAAGAGAAACAGCCTGATTCAATTGCATCCAATGGTTACAAACGGAAGGGCGATCAAGAACTGCAAAATGAATCCAAGCATCCAAGAACGGGCGAGAAAGAAGAAGAACCATTGATCGTCGAGGAGATCGAGATCGAGAAAAAGCCGTTCTCAAGGCAATCAAGCATCACCACCCTTGATCTGAACATCTGTGCTGAAGATGACGGTGATGATGGCGAGTCCAATGCCGTCCCAAGCGATCTTACACAGGAGAGTGTGGCAGACCTCCATATCCCACATGGATTTTTTGAATCGATCGAGAACCGATTCATCTTCGACAGGAATCCTGTCCGGTCCAGCCGGATTTCGGAGAATTTCCGGTCGAAGCTCGAGGAGTCGTTCCAATCGGCTCTTGGGGGCAAAAGGAGGGGGATTTTTTGTGTAGATGAGGGGGTTTTGGAGGAGCTGGTGGTTGCATCAGCTTCCTTTGTGGAGAGCTTGTTTGAAAAATGGCTGAAAGACGTTTTTCAAACGAGCTTGGCAACGGTCGATTGGAAAATGGGCGGGAAAGAGGTGTGGGTGGTTAGAATGTCCGTTGAGGGCAAAATTGGAAATTTGGAATTTGGGTTCGAGGGTTCAAATCTTCCCAAGAGAATCTCTGTGGACTGACGGTCGGATGCTTTTGTTTTATGTAAAAAGTGAAATGACTAAAATGCCCATGCATCGTCTTTTGTCGTTTCAGCGTGCATGGGCTGTGGTGGGGTGTGTAAATCTGTGAAATGGCAGGGGCTCTTTTTCTTTCTCTACTGATCTTTTTCATTATTATTATTTTTGTTAGAGAGATGATGACGTGGTTTGAATTGGGACACTCGTACAGTCTGATCTATCAATCTGGACGGTCCATTAGATCCAACACAAATTTCATGGGCCACCATGTGATAATCGCAATTACCGGACGGTTCTAACCATCTGATCAAATGCTTATAAAATGGACCAAGATCGTTTGTGGGAAACTACGTCACTACAATACTCACAACCGTCTTTTTGTTGGGGCCCATAATGGAGATAAAGGATAAGGGTAGCTTATGTATATATCTTCCGATCAATATGATTTTTTAAGGGTGGTCTAGGAAATTTCTCCTCGACCTAATGAACGGTCCAGATTGATCTATTGGATTGCTTAAATATCCCAATTCATTGAGGAGCACAATAATTTATATTACCTCTAATGTTCTAATTTTTGGGCAGTCCAAATTGACTCTTAGGAAAGTTTACACACCATGTACAACATCATGGTGATTTCAACAATCCGCCTTTGTATTTGGCAACTTGTTGCAATATATATATATATATATATATATATATATATATATATATATATATATAAAAATTTTATTTTTAAAATTTACGCACGCACATGCACTTACACCATGGTGGATTTCACCGGCTATATATGGTCACTCAAACCCATGGCCTAGTGTTTAAACGCTTGTGAGTCTACCACTAGGGTAAGAGTAAAGACCCATTGAAATATATAATGGCAGTAATAAGCCCATTGAAATATATAATTCAGTAAAAATAATGAAATTATAAGCCTTGGGTAGGCTACAAGCATAGGATCACAAATGAGCGACTTACCAATGTCTTTTAGGAATTGATTTACGTAGCTAATATTTAGACTCTTTGAATTATTTTATTAATGTAATTTTAGTAATGCAATTGATATTTTGATTTTTTTGGAGTATCATTAGCGTGACATATATATACTCGATTAGTAGCCTTTGTGATACCTTCACGACACATGTAAATCTCTTACTATCAAGGAGGCATTTGATTCCAAGTCACTATAAAAGGCTGTAAAACTTTGTATTTTAAATACTAGATCTATGCTGTCATACACATGTAAATCCCTTACTATCAAGAGGCATTTGATTCCGATCGAATTACTATAAAAGGCGGTAAAACTTTGTATTTTAAATACTAGATCTATGCTGTCAAATGACTTTTGAATTCCAAATGCACTTCTATCAGCGTTGTCAAACAATCCTTAAAGCCCACTTAGATTGCAAATTACCTTTGTAATAGCAGATAAAATCATCATTATTGCGAATTTCCAGTGATTGTGAAAAATATAATTAAGGAATCCACCAATGTTTTCCCAACAAATTCCTCTTCCAAATTCAGCATGAAATCAGCACTCTTCAAAATGACAGCTCCAGATGATGGTGATATTGCAATGTGCTGCTCGAGGTACATTTCCATGCCGCGGTTTGAGCCGTTATCTCCTCTCCTTTTCTCTTAACCTCATTTCCATCATCTCATCTCCTAACCCCATTTGTAGCTTCTCTTCTCCAGCAAAGACCCAGTCCATCTGCTAATCGTCTGCTTCTATTGGAGATGGAAGTAGGTTCTGGTTTGATTTTTTCTTCTTATTATTTGTTCAGAGGATAATAAGGTTAATACTACAATGGTAAAATTTTCGTTTCTCCCACACAGCATAATCCTTCCTGATGATATAGATTTACTGTTTTTTACTTTCATCGACTCCAGTGATTTTATGGCCAACATTTTCATTTATGGGCTATAATCACCTTTTGGAGATGAGGGGAACAATAAACGACAGCCATGCTCCGTCACTTTGGATTGATTTTACTAAATTGGTATCTTTGATAGACAGTCAACCTTGCTGAAACGAAAAGTCATTGTCCCTAATAATTTGTCCACATGCCATGCATGTCATGAAAAACCCAATCTCACAATTAATTATAAGAAGCTTATGAAAATGTTTTAAAAAAAAAAAAAAAAACTATTGTCATTTGTGATATGGTCAAATTGTTTCATATCCATTGGATGTGTATGTAAATCATATACCATGTACTTAGAGGTGTTGATTGTTTTATAAAAATAACCATTTTGATAAGTAATATTATCATAGAATATATAACATACTACTATAACTTTTTCTACCAAATGAATGACTGTCGCTGCAGTCTATCAAAGTGCTGAAATTCAACTGCTAGAGATGCAATGTCATAATTATGTAGTGGAAATAAATGTTTGATTTGATGGTCAAATGCAGCACACGTTAAGGGAACAGGAAAAGTAAATATTAATCATGATGTTCTTATTTATGTTATCCTGATAGTTCGCAATTCAAAAATACCCTTAAAATTATCAAATTGAATAGTCATTATGCAATCTAGATCATCTACATTGCTGACTCAATTATGAACGGAGCATAAGGGAAAAGCTACACTGAGAAGATGATATTAACCGTCCGATTGTTCCCTTCAAATTTGGACCCTCGGGTCCTTACTCTTGCTCCGGTGGTAGACTCTCGGGAGTTTCAACACCTGGTCAAGGGTTCGAGTACCCATAGGTGGTGAAATTCCACTACGGTGTGAGTGTGTGGGGGTGAGTGTACGTGTGTAAAATAATAATAATAATAATAATGAACTAATTGATGGCCATTGATTGGATGGTTAGGATTTCTTCATCAGTTTTGATTTTTCAGAAATGTTCTCTATTTACAATTGAACCTACGATTTGGATGGAGTGGATAGCACCCTTGATGTAGAGCGGGTCACGGACAATTACATGCAAAGATGGATCGACTCGACAACGAAGTGATCAGACCAACGGACCTTCAATCAGACTCGCAATCCTGAGTTAACCGACGTAAAATATATGATTTTGGGGTAGAACGAGCTACTTTAGCCAACCAACTCATTTATGCGGTGATTCATTTCGATTGCCTGAAACCCGATTCGACGGTCGTTTCCACTGTTCAATTTCGTTTTTACTATAAATAGTAAGTTTTAGTTTGACTATAACTCTTCATCCGTGGGTTTAGGAGTTGTCCCAATGTGAAAAGAGCTAGTAGAACTTTGGTGAAGCCCACTTTATTTTTGAAAAACTCAAATTAGAATCATGAGTTAAATAGAAGTTTACTATTTATAGTAAGTCGATTCAACTCAGTTTGATTATGATTTCTTTCCCATTTAGCTTAGTACCCTTATTTAAAGGGTTGACTCGATCCATTAATCTATTTCAATTTATTAGAATTTATTTCTACTTTTTCCTCTCTTTAATTCGATCTCGTGAGGAGTCCAGAGAAGTTCCGTGGATTCGGAATAGTTATCCTCTTGAGGAAGACGGTGCTCGACCTCATGTCTTCCCCTGCGTCAACCCTACTTAGAGTTACGCATAGGATGACTCGACTCAACAGGTTTGACTCGTCCTACTTATTTAAACTCGACTCATCTGACTCATTTAGACCTGACTCGACCTGAATTGAGTGGGTGAGTTTATCCAAACCTTGTAGACTTCGTCCCATTTGAACTCAAATTGAATCGAGTTCGAGTTACCTAGTAATTCAATTTAACTCAACCCGAAATCCAAGTACTGACTTGACTCGATCCAAAATCCAATTTGTGTGTGTGTATAATCTCATATTTGAGGTTTCAAATATGAGATGCCGTGTTACTATAACAGAGATGCGGCAATTCTGGTTTGCACCTACATTTTGAGTTGTGATTTTAGCCTACGGATACCCACTATACTTGACCTGACTCAGTACCGACTTGACCCAACTTGGCACCTGTGACTGGGTCAGACTCGGTCCAGATTAGTTCAGGCCAGAGTTGGACTCGGATCGGGTTAGGCATGCTAAACTCGGTACTGAGTCAGGTCGAGTTCGGGTCAGGACTATTTCAAAACTGGGCTGAGACAGTTCAACACTGACTCGGTCCGACTCAACTCATGCCCAGCAATGTTTGTAATTCAGTGCCACGTTTGAGGAAAAGTCACTACCATGTTTTAAATGGTGTAATGTTACGCTCCTCTCTTGAGCAACTGATCTCCTTACATCACGCTAGATTATCTTACAACCATATCTTTCTTTCCCACAAAAGGGCTACCAATGTAGGCAATCGGAGCCATGTAAACAGATGGAATCCACATGGGGATCGTCTCCATTCAGTAGGTGGGCTACATCTGTATGATAACTTGAATAGCTAGCCACCTCATTTAGATAAACTCGGATTCGGTGGATCCGTGACTATGGGGCCCACCGTGATGTATGTGTTTTATATCCATGCTGGCCAACCGTTTATCTAGCTCATTTGAGGGCATTGAGCCTTAAAAATTAAACAAATCCAAATCTCAAGTGGGCCATACAACAAGAAATAGTGATGATTAAATGCTGACCATTAAAAACTACTTAGAACCCACCGTAATGTCTATTCCACATATCGTGATGAAGGGAAAACACAGATACCAGCTTGATCCAAAACTTTTGTGGCCCCAAGAAGTTTTCAATGGTGGGCGTTCAATCACTACCGTTTCCTATGACGTGGTCCACGATTTGTATATTTTATTTTTAGGCTCATGCCCTAAAATTAGAGGTGGGCACGGGATGACTCGATCCGACTAACTCAACTCGTCCAACTTGAGTTCGATCCGACTCGACCCAAACCGAGCAAGCTTCGCCCAATCCGAACTCAAACCGAGTCAAGTTCGAGTTACCTAGTAACGCGATCCGACTTGACCCGAAACTCGATCTGGTTAGACTCAACTCGATCCGAAACCCAACTTTCTAACCCTACCCCGACCTAATCTCAACCTCTCTCTCTCCCTCCCTCATCCTCCTCCTCTTTCAATCTCAGCAACCACCCACCACCATCACCCTCCTCCTCCTCCTCTCTCTCTCTCTCCCCTCCCTCCCTCCCTCCTCTCCAAATCCGGCAACCACCCATCACCATCACCCTCCTCCTCCTCTCTCCTCTCCACTCCCTCCCTCCCCATCTCTCAATTCGACTTGGTGCCAACTTGACCTAACTCGGTACTTTTAAACGGATCAGACTCGGTCCAGATCAATTCATGCCAGACCGACCTCGAATTGAGTCAGGCATGTTGGACTCGATATCGAGTCGGATCGAGTTCAGGTCAGGCCTATTTCAAAACCAAATCGAGTTGAGTCAGCCCTAACTCGGTCCTACTCAACTCAATGCCCACCTCTACCTAAATCACCTGACAAAATGGACGCACGGCATGGATATAAAACACATACATCACGGTGGGCCCCACAGTCATGGATCCAATGAACTCGATGGTTCCTAGATCATCCAATCCGTGTCCCACCGGCCTGATTTTCGTGACAGGTGACCATCATGGTGGGATCCATTTACATGGACCAGATATCCACCGAGGGCAAGATGGGTCTGGATGCTGAGTTGGCATGCAGCCGGTTGCAGGTTATCAGTTTCTCTTTTATCTTGATTGGTACTGTTTCTTTTGTTCGGATGTGCTTTACATGCACGCTTCAAAAGCATTTGAAAGAGGCTGTGCATCCAAACAGTCCCAAATTTCATTTTTTGAAAAATGACTGATATAACCTTAACAAAGCTCAAATCCCAGCTGAAGATCCATCACCGTACTCTTCCTTTGTAAGAAGTCAAATCCAGCGGCTAGGATCGTCCGGTCTGTCTAATATTTTGGGATATGATGACATGCGTGGTGCGGTTCGGTTGATGGTCACTGATCGGCTCGGATCTTTCACACGCGTACCCAAGTCTCCGAGTGAGGTTATCATCCAACTTATGGAGTGGGGCCCACAGAAACACTTGCCACATTAGGCACGTATGGGTTTTAGAGCTTTGAGAACTAGGAACACGTGTGCATACCATAGATCGGAACACGTGTGCTGAGACTCCACACGCGTGTAGGACCTGCTGTTCCACACGCAGGCACTCGTGCAAATATGGAACACTCGTGCGGAGATCTGAGTTTTCCATCAGGTGGGATACATTGTTTAGATCTTCTAGCCTAGAAATCAGGACATATCACACCTCAGGTGGGCCAGAACGTATAAAACAAATCTGAACCGTCAATTTATTGTGTATATTGTGGTCTACCTTAGTAGTGATAAGGCATCAATTTTTAGGCAGAAAAAATAACATTTTTTTCCAACAAGATGAACAGATAGGATCTCGCACGATTGTTCCACATTGGCACGTGTGAGTGAGTGCGTATAGGCAGCGCTCCACACGCTGCAGGAACGGCAGAATATGCGGACACGGAACTCACTCAAAGCTCGAAAGAGCTTTGCTTTTTCGAGAAACGCTGTGGTACTCGGCGCATGAAGAGATTGAAGAGGTGTGCGTCACACCTGCAAAAATAACATACATGTCAAAGATCTGACCCGTTAAATATGTGGATACAACTATAAAATACCCAATCTAAATCAGAAAAATCTACCGATCAAGACCGAAGAACTTGCATGGGTAAAACAGACGGTTATAAATGAACTACCAGTGTTCTATACAGAACTGATAACTGCTGCTCCCCTCTTAATGAGAAGACCGACCTGGTGATGGGCCCCACATGTTACACCGTCAAGATCGATCATACGTGTGGCACGTGAGCAGATATGTGGCGACCCATCTCCCTATCTCTCCTTACACAGGTGGATTTAACATTCCTCTTACTGTTTTTTTTGGGTCTTTGTGTGGCCCACCTGTTTTTTTGACTGCAATCAATGGCCATTCATGCTTCATTATAACCGAGAAAGGAGAAATCATAGGCCGTCCACACACAGAGACATTCCACTACATGACAATGTCCCTTTATTATCTTTATCCTACAAATCATTCCTTTGACTTAATAGGCCCATTGAAACAATAACACATGAAATCATTAAATCGAACGGCGGATGTGGGCCTATGTGGGTCCCACTTCTCTCTCTCTCTCTCTCTCTCAACGTGGTTCTTTGTTTTGTATAAGTGGGGTCCTCCTATAATCGATCTAGGCCATTGGTGTGATGGCCTGACAATGGATGGACTATTCCACAAAACAAACCCTCAATAGGCTAATTCCAGCCGTTGAATTGGTGACCAGCGAATAGATGGTTAAGATGAGAGATACAAAATATCCTGGCTGGATCTTCTAGCCTGGGATTATTTTCAAGGGATGGTTTATCTAGTGTAAGACCCTAAGACCAACGGTCAGCATGCTATAAGCTCTGTAATCCAGATGGGCTATCAATCCCTTTAGTTAATGGGCCTTCTCTATGAATTAGGCCCACCACTCTAATATGCCTCATATGAACGGTCTGAATTGGGGCCCACTGGGCCGTACGATCAAGCGCATGCAAAATGGAAGGTAAGAATTAAACTTAGTTTTACTATTCATTTTTTTGAATGGTTGTGATCGACATATGGGGTGATATCCCATGCAATGGTCGACCATTATCAGGCAGTTCTAACGATCAGCTGTTGAAATCAACAGACAACCGATCATCATATTCAATATCCATGTGTGGTCCACCCAGTGAGCGGATGAGCCTCATTTTCAGGAATAGCGATCCTCATGGTGGGGTCTACCTTTCTCATGGTGCTGATCTTACACACAAGTGGCATGTTGACGGGAAAATGGGAAAGTACAAGAAGTTGTGGTACCTTGATCAGCTCTCTCTTCAAGATAAGTGCATACCACGTTTCAGATTATAAAGCTTCAATAAACAATAACAAAATCCAATAAGTGGGTGGTTTTGCACTTTTTCAGTCACAAAACTTCTACACATGCAACTAGTTGTACCACTGAGTTACGGTCCAACTACCCACAATGGCCAACCTATCATGTGTGTATGAAATCCAACATATCCATCAGGTCACCCCAACCACTACAATCACCCTTCGTAAAAATCAGTCCGATCCACTCATCAGGTGAGCCACACGTGTTCATCAATGAGATCAGTGGATTTCGATTGTTTTCAACGGTGTGGCCCACATGATAAGTAGAACAGCCTGATTTTTGGATTAGCTATCCTTCATGGTGGGGCCATCACTTTCAACGGGTTGGATGTTATACACACTTTACATGTCGAGACTTACAGTCCAACTGGTTGCATGAGAGGCTTCCTCAAAGAGAAAATGTTTTTTTTTTAATAAAAAAGATAATAATAAGAAAGTGGGATATGATAAGAAGGAAAATCTTACATAATGCATGGCATGTTTGGTCCCCAAATGGGTGAAACAATATCAAATTCTTTAATGCAATTGCAATTATGAGGAATGTATGAAATTTGATTGTATTAGAATGATTGGCCCCTTTTATTGAACGGCTGGAAGTGGGGTGACTAATACCATCTTTTTTGTTATTTTAAATAATAGGAAAAAAGATTTGATAGTCTGGTAGACTGTGATGGATGATACACGGGCCTCTTAGAAATTACTCATACATAGCATGCGCAGCATACATGTGATTTAGATTAAACCGTCCAAATTATGGGTCACATTTTAGATTTGTCACAGGTGAAAAACTACGCTTATTTGATCAGCTGATTATTGGATTTGTGGACATTTATTGGACGGTTAAGATCGTAAAATATCCTATGATCTTATTTCAAAAAACAAGTGTCCACAAAGTAAAGGTTGGGATCGTTCAACGAATCTGATTTTGGGTATAAGTTAACAACAGTAGGTTCCACAATTTAGTTGATTTAATTTGAGTGAATATATGCAACATGTACATTTTATGAGGGTCTGTGTATTAGGAATCATATGCCGCCAGAGTATCAAATAACTCCCCTTTTTAACAGGAAGGAGTGGATATAGGTACCTAAGAAGAACATATAGACTTTGAGGGCCCAACAAAGAGCTAAGGATTATTTATTTATTAATTTATTTATTTTTCATTTGTTTGACTACAATAGCAAAAGGGATTTGCAGATTGGAGATGAGATGAGGGCAATGCAATAAAATAAAAATAAATAATAAAAAAATAGAATACACGAAGACACGGCATCACACAACACGGTCCAGCCGTGACAGTGGGGCCATCTTAATGTATATATTGTATATCCATGCCGTCCATCCATTTTTCCAGATCATTTTAGGGAGATATATCAAGAATGAAGCATATAAAAATCTCAGTTGGACCACACCATGGGAAACAGTGGTGATTGAACGATCACCATTAAATCCTTACTAGGTCCCACCGTAATTTTTATTTTCATCCAACACGTTGATAAGGTCACACATACCTGGATGAAGGTAATAAACAAATATTACCCTCATCCAAAACTTTTGTGGCCCACAAGTAGATTTTAATGGTCAATCGCCATTGTTTCATGTGGTGTAGTCCAGCTAAGATTTTTACCTGCTTCATTTTTTGTTTCTTGCCCTAAAATTAACTTCCAAAACGGATAAACAGCGTGGATATACAATACATACATCAAGGTGGGCCCCACGGCCAGGGCTGCATTGTGTTGGGTGAGGCCGGGGCTGCACCTAATCCGCTCCACACCGTACCATCCGCTACAGACGGTGCTGCAATGAGTTGCAAACATAAGAATAAAAATAAACTTATCAGATATGATTTGGGGACGGCAGTGGGCCACATTGGACCGCTCCAAGCTCGGCGATAAATTCCCATTTAACTGGGCCTAATTCAGGCCCATTCCAATGGGCCTTCTGTCCTAGCCCAGCCTATGACCGGACCTGACATGCCAACCGAGCCCAAGCTCAGCCCATTTACATTACACGAACGAGCCCAACCCCCAGGCCTAAATTTTGGGCCTAAGCCTGTTCAGTAGCGAGTTGGTGGGGCCCACCTATACCATCACCAGAAATACATTATGACCGTTAATCTTATGCACGTAAAAAGTACATGATAAGGCACTGGACGTCGGAAACGGATTGGCTACTGTGGGCCCCACCATGATGTATGTGTTTCATCCATGCCGCCCACTCATTCATCCAGATCATTTTATGGTATGAGCTCAAAATTGAGGATGATCCAAATCTCAAGTGGACATCACAGTGTTTATTGAACGCCCACCATTAAAAACTTCTTGGGAGCCACAAAAGTGTTGGATCAAGCTGATATATATATTTTTACCCTTCATCCAAGTCTGTATGACCTAATCAACAGGGTAGATGTCAAATAACCATTACAGTGGGACCTAGGGGTTCTTTAATGGTGGACATTCAATCACTACTGTTTTCCCATGGTGTGGTCCACCTGACATAACTCATTTTCTGGATCAAGCCCTAAAATTTTCTTTCAAAATGTATGGACGGTGTGGATAAAACACATACATCATGGTGGGGTCCACATAGCACCGACCACTAGCCACCTGGCTAGTGGCAGCGTCACTATCCAAACCGCGTCCCCGCACATCATACGAGATATGGCCCACCCAAATCTTACATGTAAAAATCATCGAAATTGGGATTCTGCGTTTGTGAGCCGCACAAAACTCGTAGACTTGCAATATTTCATACTCTTAGGCCGTGTTTGGGTGCCCCACTAAAAATGCATTTTACCATAATTCTACTCCCAATAAGCACCGAAAGCATACCAGTGACTGAGATGAACTTAAAATTGTGGCCCACCTCGACATCCAACTCGCCTAAAATTTCATTAAAACACATCTTTTATGATGTTGAGTTTGATGAAAGGTTTGGATTTTCTAATGCACGGCACATATGAGCATGTGAGTCAGAGGCAGTCAATCAGTGCCTCACTAGCTTACATCTGCTTAATGAAAGATGTAAAAACGGGTGGCATCCATACACAGGATGCAGATTGCCTACTATCTTGAGTAAACTCTGTGGGGCCCACCGTGATGTATGTGTTTGATCCCCGCAGTCCATCCGTTTTTTCAGCTCATTGTAGGGCATGAGCCCAGAATGAAAGAATATCCAAAGCTCAAGTGGACCACACCACAGGAAACAGTGGGAATCGAATGCCTACCGTCAGAACCGTTGAAAATTTTTTGGGGGCCATAGAAGTTTTGGATCAAGCTTATATTTATGTTTTCCCTTCATCTATGTCTGTGTGACCTTATGAACAGGTTAGATGACAAACAAACATCACTGTGGGCCCTAGGAAGATTTCAACAGTGGACATCATTATCGTCACTGTTTCCTGTGGTGTGGTACACTTGAGCTTTGGACATGCTTCAAGTTTGGGCTCATGCACTAAAATGAGCTAGTAAAATCATGGACAAGACACATACCTCACGGTGGGCCCCACAAAGTTTACTCAGTACCCTATAGCACAGCGCGCAAACCATCCATTGGGCTGTCCATTAGAAAAGCCACCTTTAGGTTTTTTGTGGATGGAACATGTGGGGCCCACCGTGATTTATGCGCCGTCCATCCATTTTGATAGATCATTATAGGGCATGATCTCAAAAATATGAAGCAGATCCAAATCTCAAGTTGACCATACCACATGAAACAGTGGTGATGATCCAAAAAATATGAAGTAGATCCAAATCTCAAGTGGACCATACCACAGGAAACTGGTGATTGAATACCCACAGTTAAAAACTTCTTGGGGGCCACCCAAATGTTTATTTTCCATCCAACCTGTTGATAAGGTCGCAAAGACCTGGATGAAGGGACCACACAGAGATCATCCTTATCCAAAACTTTTGTGGCCCATACGAAGTTTTTAATGGTCAATCACCACTGTTTCATGTGGTATGGTCCACCTGAGATTTGGATCTGCTTCATTTTTGGGATCATGCAATAAAATGACCTGTCAAAACCGATGGATAACGTGGATGTAAGACACATACATCAAGGTGGGCCCCACGTTCAAGGATCCATGGAAGCCACCTCCTTGGTTTTTAGCCACTCCCCAAAACCTGGTTCACACCATGCAAAAGATGTGCATTAGTAGAAGGGCCAAAAAAAAATGTGATTATATGGCTAATGGGCATCATTGGCAATTTTTCCACAGTTCAGATCAACCAATCCATATGGGTCTTGAGCAGTGGCCAGCCTAATGCAAGGCCCAGATAAACGATCGCATTCGACAAGTATCAATGAATGTTAACAAAATAAAAAGAAAGGGAAAAAAGATAAACTTTTTTCCATAATTACATGCACTTGAATGAATAACCTTGTACAAAGATTTGGACTGAATTTACTGATATACTGAAATGGCTGATGCATACTCTACATTTCTCTGCTCTTGGGTTGGCCTTATTTCGCTACAAGCAATATACAGAAGGGCGGCCCGCCAACAACAAAAGCCTCCTCACTACTATTTCACAATTGCGACAGCTGGGTCTATGCGAACCGGGTCAGGTGCCGGCCCACTGAGTTCAAGCAAAGGCTTTAGCCTCCTCTCCACCTCGCTGCTCTGCAGGCGCATCTCTTTGAGCACCATTGACTGGGCAGACTTGCAGGATATCTCGTCCTTGAAAGCAAGAGTCCATCTCCCGTCTACCAGACACTTTGTCCTGCCCTTCCCAAGCATGTTGGGTTTGGTGGGGTCCATTAAAGGCAGAGTTGATGGACGGATGCGCAAATGTAACCATCTTGAATGCTTATCGTCTATTTTCGGCTGATGAGGAGAGACAATAATCAGTCTTGGCTGTTTTTTTACTAAGTAATTGCCAACTGTTATGCTTAACTAAAGTACATTGGATTAACTAAATCGTTGATAATCAGTTAATTAATAAAGAGAAAAATGGGAGTTGTATTATAATCAGGCAGCATATGGCGCTTGATATGCAGGCACTTAGAAATCGTAAACATGGCGTGCATTAACTCTACGTTAAACTGACAATGTTATGAAAACCAGTCTCCGACTCACGGTCCCAAAATCAGATTGGTTAAACAATCATAACCTCCAATTCTTGGACAATTTTCTGTTGAAATACGACCATTGGATGTTTTTAAATTTTAACCATCCAATAAATGTCAACCTATCCGTTAGTCAGACTATCAAGCAGAAGCATAATGTTTGGTTCATGATCATCTAACTGGAAACCATAACTTGGACAGTTTTTAATATGATTTGTATGCCAGGTATGCAATTTCTAAGTGCCTGCATATCATCCATCACTCTCTGCCAGAGTATCAAAGTTTTCCTCAAAACAAAAACTACCATTATACAACACTTCAGACCAAAAGCTTGTGCAGTAAGTTTTCAGAGGGTATAAGTGGGGTCTGTGGTTCTATACTGTTGATATGATTGACCCATCATGGATAACCCATGTACTGAAATCCCTTGGACTAGAAGACCATGGCCATAGAATCTTTGGACTTCTTAGTTGAATATGGATCACTGCTGGGTTCCCTGCCCCACCCCCCCAACTTTCAAGCATCTATTTGCTAGACAAGACTAAAGGGGCCAAAGACTTAAATTGAAGGCTTTGATGAAGGCTCTAAATCTAGAGGTTTAAAAATTATAGAGCAAGTCAAGACTATTTGGAATGCAGCTTGAATAGCAATCTAATAAAATAAGTTTAGGGGATTTTTGGACAAAGGGCTGTCTATGTGGCAGCTCCCTCCCAGCTCTTTCCAATGTTCTGTTTTCTCCTCCTTTCTTTCTTTTTTTCTTTCTTAAAAATAAATAAATTATATCTAAGGGTTAACAACAGCCACCACCTCTTCCCTAAGCGGCTGTGTTGTATCCCCGTTTGGAGTTCCAGTACCCTGATAGACTACTCAAAGAATGGTACTCTAACTATTAGGACACAAACATCCAAAAAGATGCCCGTGTGATATCAGTTCCCACCTGTATGGTATTCTACTTGGGCCTATGTATATCAAGAGCGGGTGCACATGCTAGTAGTTCTAGATACAGGGCTTAGTTTAAAATCACTTTTGGTCAAAGCAGCACACTCCATTACTTGAAAGAGGTCATGTAGGAAAAGAGAGTAAAGGATATGAGGGGGTACAAGGAGGATTTGGTTCTGGGAGAAGAAATCAGATAAGCTATGCTATCCTTAGTTTTGCTATGGCATACAATCTAGCTCTAGCAAACACATACTTTAAAAAGAGAGATGAACATTGAAAAGTCAACATCGACTTTACTATTATTGACTTGGTGTGTGGAAAAGAGAGAAGCCACATACAACACTTTGCTACCTTTCATTTTTAACCGACCTTAACCTACAACAACTATAAATGGGGGATGTGAGTAGTGTGTGAAGTAACAAGTGAAGTGAAGTGAGTAGTGAGTGATCTTGAGGTGTTAGGTGTTAGGTGTTGTAGTTGTGTGTGGTATATTATTATAGTGTTGTGAGTTTTAGTTGAGTCTTGTAGGTGTGATGTTTAAGTTGTAAAGTGTGAGGTGCAGTTGTGATTTGTAATAGTTGTGTATCTTGATTTTGTATACACAAGAGTTTCTGTATTTTGTTGCCTTATCTTTTCTTACAAGTGGTATCAGAGCCACTACTTTGTCCAGGAACTGTCCATTGTGAGCAGTGCAATGCTGTGAAGCTGATCGGTTGGGAACCAAGCTTCTTGGTGGTGAAGATTGACGGACAACCGCACCAAGCACAATGGCGGCTCTTGCAAACCCAACTGGAGGGCTGGAGAGGTTGAACAATCACAACTGTGATTATTGGCATTCATGCATGGAGTACCTACAAGGTCTGGATCTCTGGGAGGTTGGGGGCAACAGTGAAACTGCTGCACCTGCAAGAGAAGATACAGAAGCACTACGTTTGTGGCAGATTAAAGCCGAGAAGGCCATGTATGTGCTAAAGACAACAGTTCAAAAGGAACTGTTAGAGCACATTCGAGAAGCTGATACGCCAAAATCAGCTTGGGATACACTGGCAACCCTCTTTGCCATGACAAATGATTCTTGGCTCCAATTTTTGGAAAATGAGCTCACAACAGTTACACAAGGGTCAATGACAATTGGCCAATATTTCATGAAAGTAAAAACTCTTTGTAACGAGATATCCCAACTCGATCCAAATTCACGGGTCAGTGAGGCCAGGATGAGGCGCATTATCACTCGAGGATTAAGACCCGAGTACAATGGGTTCATGACGGACATCAAGGGTTGGCCGATTCAACCATCTCACGTAGAGCTCAAGGGCTTGTTAGCAAATTAGGAAACTCTAGCCAAACAGATGGCCAACGTTTCAATAAAAGATGAAGAAGAACTTTTTATTCAGAAGGAAAAATCTGTCACGAGACTAAAGAAATCAGAGACTGTCGAGGGTACCCTGCGAAAAGGAAGTTATCGACAAGGGGAGCTTCGCGAAACAATGCAGATGGTAATCGACAACAAAGGAGCTCACATCGAAACATCGAATGCTATAATTGCAGTAAGATGGGCCACTTTGCTCGTGACTGTAGACTACAAAATAAAGGACGAGAAGGGAATTCGACGACCACAACAAGTGAGTGAAGAAGATTGGGAAGTCCAAGCCTCTTTGGCAATAACCAAGGAGATCAAATCGTCAAGTTTGGACAAGACAACCTACACAAGGAGCCAAGAGGTAGCATTTGGTGCCGGCATCGAGAATTGCAAAGAGATAACACTCGCTACAGTCTCTAGTCCTCAAGATATCAACTATGATAGAGATTAGATCGTTGACTCAGGATGTTCGAATCACATGACAAGGGATAAATCAAAGTTCGTGACCCTTACAAAGTACAACGGCAGCAAGGTAGTTGTTACAGCTAACAACACACGGCTACCAATTGCTCACATAGGGGAGGCTACTTGTATAACCAGATTCAACAAGAATGAAGCACAACCACAACAAGCATTCCACGTACCAGGTATGAAGAAAAATCTGCCATCTGTATCTCAATTAACATAATCCGGCAATTATGTTGTATTTGGCCCCATGATGTAAAAGTCTATAAAAGTGTGAAGTCTTCTGATGAGCCGATCATGACGGGACATAGATTGGACTCTGTCTACATCATGTCGGCCGAAGCAACTTATGTACAAAAGACCCATCATGGGGCATGTAGGCTACTACAGGTTGAAAGTGATAATGGATAAACCCATGCTTAAGGGAGTTCCTCAGCTAGAAGTCCAGAAAGATATTGTATGTGTAGGTTGTCAGTACGGTAAAGCCCATCGACAACCATATACAAAAGCCATGTATCAAGAAAAGAAGCGACTAGAGATCATCCACTCAGATATATTTGGACCAATAAAACTGCATTCAATTGGTGGCATGAGATGCATGCTCGCCTTCATTGATGAATACTCACCTATGAGTGTACTTCCTAAAGGAGAAAATGGAGGTATTTTGGAAGTTCAAAGAATTTCAAAGCAAGGTTGAAGGTGAGCTTGGCCAAAAGATCCTGTGTCTACGTATCGACAATGGTGGAGAATACACATCAACTATCTTCTCAGCTTATTTGAAGAAGACTCATATTCGGCGTTAGCTAACATGCCCGTATATACCACAGCAAAACGGAGTGGCCGAGCAAAAGAATCGACATATGGTCAAAGTTGCCAAAAGCATGATGCACGCAAAAAAGGTTTTAAGCAAATTATGGGCCGAGTGTATGAAGACAGCAGCACACATAATCTCAACCAGCTACCTCAAGCAAAATTGGGGCTCATCTCACCTTTTCAGAAGTTGTGGAAGACCAAGCCCACTGTAAGTCACTTTTAGAGTCTTTAGTTGTGTTTGTTATGTACTTATGCCTGAGAAGCTTCGCAGTAAGTTTGAGAAGAAAGCGCTTCGGTGCATATTCGTTGGATATGACACCATACGAGAGGGATGGAGATGTTGTGACCCTACCACCAATAGATGTTACACATCTTGAGACGTCGTAGTTGATGAGGCATCCTCTTGGTGGTCACCAGAAACTGCAGTGCTACCAAGTTTCAAAGACTCATAAGATAGCGCTCAACAAATATCAGGGATTGAGGAATTAAGAAAGAATGATGATGACCAGATAAATAAAAAAGAGCTTAGTCAAAAGGACCTGCCTCACCGAATACACCATCCTTGTCAAGAAGCTCTACAAACCCATGGAAAGATGGTGTCTACCAACAGACACTAGATGAAGCTAGGCCAAGTCAATTTAAGGTAGATGATGAACTAAAGCAGTTGCGACGATCTAGTAGAGCGAGAAAACCAAATCCAAAGTACATAGATGCTGCTCTAGCCCCGATGGATGATATCCATGAGCAAGCATCATATGAAGAAGCATGATAAAGCAAAGAGTGGCAGCAAGCAATGAATGAAGAGATCTCAACATTAAAAGCACACTAGACATGGGATTTGGTTCCCAAGCCAATAGACGTAAAATCCATTTCATGTAAGTGGGTATATAAATTAAAGACTCATACCGATGGATCACTCGAGAGGTACAAAGCCAGATTGGTTGCTCAAGGATTCTCACAATAGTATGTGATCGACTATGATGAAATTTCAGTCTCGTAGCAAAAATAACAACAGTACGTGTATTGTTAGCCTTAGATGCAAGAAAATCATGGATAGCAAATGGATGTGAAGAATGCCTCTCTGCATGGAGAGGTTGATCGGGACATATATATGGAGCAGCCAAAAGGATACGAGAACAAGGATAAACCAGATTACGTCTGCAAACTACAGAAGGCCCTCTATAGACTGAAGCAAGTGACAAGATTATGGTATCGCAAGATCATTGAATTCTTGCTGCAAAATGAATATTCGGCTGCACCTATAGACTCCAGCTTATGTATAAAAGCTAGAAATGACAGGTTATCCGTCATTCTCATCGACGTCGATGAACTGATTATCACTGGAGAGGATTCCAAAGAAATCATTTGAGTAAAGGAAAACTATTGGTATAATTTTAAATAAAGGAGCTCAGGTAACTCCGGCATTTTCTAGGACTCGAAATCGATCGAGTCAAGGAAGGTCTTTTCTTGTGTCAACAAAAATATATAAGGGACCTTCTACAAAAGTTTGGTATAGTTGACTGCAAGCCAATATCAATGTCGATGGAGACAAACATGAGACACCCTCAAGGACTCAACAATGTATAGGCGACTTGTCGGGAGTTTGATCTATTTGACATTAACCCGACCTGACATTTCACATGAGTTGGAGTAGTCAGTCGGTTCACGCAAGAACCAAGGAAACCTCATCTGGAGGTTGTTTGAACAATCATATGATACATCAAAGGCACTGCAGACTATGACCTTAATTACAAAAAGGGCAAGTGCGAGCTTACCAGATATTATGATGCTAACTTTGCCAAAGATCTCACAACTCACCAATCCACTACCGGATATTTCTTCAGCCTTGGTTCAATAGCTGTCTCTTGGTGTAGCAAGAGACAACCAACAGTTTCATTGTCAGCCACTGAAGCAGAATACAAATCTACAGCAATGGCTGCTTAAGAATTTACCTAGCTAACACTCTTGTTGGAGAACATGCATCAGCCAGTAGAAAAGCCATTGTCACTTCATTGTGACAACTTATTGGCTATCAAACTAGCCGAAAATCTTGTTTTTCATGCAAGGACCAAGCACATTGAAGTGCATTACCACTACATTCGAGAGAAGGTCCTACAAGAAGATATAAAATTATCACCAACTACTACAAAAGACCAAGTTGCTGATATATTTACAAAAGGACTCAACTCCATATCATTCACAAAGCATCGCGAATCACTTCGCATGATTAAAAGATCCGTGGTTAAAGAAAGTCAGTGTTGAGGGGGAGTTTTGAAAAGTCAACACCGACTTTACTGTTACCGACTTGGTGTGTTGAAAAGAGAGAAGCCACGTACAACACTTTGCTACCTTTAGTTTTTAACCAACCTTAACCTACAACTCTACTATAAATAGGGGATGCGAGTAGTGTGTGAAGTAAAGAGTGAAGTGAAGTGAAGTGAAGTGAAGTGAATTTGTGAGCAATATTGAGGCGTTAGGTGTTGTAGTTGTGTGTGGTGTATTATTATAGTGTTGTGAGTTTTAGTTGTCTTGTAGGTGTGATATGTAAGTTGTAAATTGTAAAGCGTAGTTGTGATTTGTAATAGTTGTGTATCTTGATTTTGTATACACAAGAGTTTCTGTATTTTATTGCCTTGTCTTTTCTTATAAACATTTAATAACTTTCAAAAGTGGATCATATACAAGCTAAGTAGATTTCTTTTTTACTTAGGAAGACCTAAATATCGATACTAGATGAGGATGAGGATGATGTGCTCCATTACCTTGGCTATTCAATAGGATGGAGGGATTGATGAGAATGATGGCAATAGAATTTGAGTTGTGGATGAAGATGTGCATCTGGAGTACCGTGTAATTGCCACATGCCAATGAAACCCATGGAAAACTTTGTACAGCTGCTATTCAAGCAGCCATGCTATATGGGATAGAGACTGGGAACGATTAGGAGGCGATATGAGCAGAGGAGTTTAACATATATGATATTGAGATGGATATGTGGAAAGACTGCGAAGGACACAATCAAGAATGAGGTCATCTAAAGCAGCCTAAGAGTGGCCCAAATAGGAAATGATAGAGCACATTGATCTAGTATGGCCATGCGCTACAAAAACTAGACATGGATCTAGTAAGAGAAGGAACTTTGAGCAGGGTTGAAGGGCCTGAAAGGAAGGGATATTAAGGCTCACATGCTTAAAGAGGATAGGCCTAGATAAGCAATGACTGGCTAAACAGTAATTGGAAACTAATGCGGAAAATCCAGAGCAAGGCTATGATGACAATGCACCATCTACTTTCTGGCCATCAATTGAAGAGAACCAGAAATAGTGAGATTCCAAATGAGAACAAAAAAAGATGGTTGCATAGAGTTATACATACATTTGAGCCGGCCAGGGGTGCCGAAACGCGGACAAATCCACGTG
Organism: Magnolia changhungtana; assembly: GCA_030180095.1. NCBI lineage: Eukaryota > Viridiplantae > Streptophyta > Magnoliopsida > Magnoliales > Magnoliaceae > Magnolia > Magnolia changhungtana. The sequence continues at coordinate 6,831,186 of JASAUF010000630.1, read as the reverse complement.
TCTTCTTGAGGGGTGATTCTTCTGCAAGGACAAGCCACCCGGTCGTTCCCCTAGATATCGCTGAAAAGCAAAAGTAGTGCTCTTTCCCTCTCTCAAATGCGATTCGACAAGCCACAGCATCAACTGTTAGATGGCAGCCATCACTGTGCTTTATGGGTGAAAGACCCACATAACTTCTCACAACGTAAACAAAAAACACCTTCCATAGACTGGTGACCCTATGTCATCATATACTAAAATAGAAGCCTGGTGCATCAAAACATGAAGAGTGTAACGATGCACCAAGTTCATATGAGTGGGGCTCTTGATTAGATGATCTAGACCATTGACTTGATAAGCCTTGCCATGGATGGTGCATACCCCTAAAATATTCCAATTGGAACAACAAGGCCATTCAATATCTGACCTTTCTCCTGGACTGTTACCATATGTTTGTAAACCACTGATCAAAGTGCTGGGATCTTCCAACTTGGAAGATTTTCAAGGCATCCTCCATAGACTATGAACCCATCAGATCAACAATCTGGATAACGGAACCACGGTCCCCACTTGCACAGTCTGTCTGACACATCAGGACAATATTCATTTTCACGTGCATCAAGAGACGGTCATATACTTTCCATATCTATTCCATTATTAACAGGCGACAACAAAAGAAAAAACTGACCAATGTTTATTTCACTGCCAGGCTTTGGGCCTCCAGCATCTAGGCCAGATTTTGTCCGGGTATGTCCTGGGAGATCCGACGGAGGACAGACAGGGGGTTGATCAGGCAATGCCCCTCCAGAACAGAATATCCGAATTTGATGGCGTAGTACAAACACCTGAACATGAATAATAATGACCTGAGCGACTGAGACATGTGAACCCATGCACAACTGCAACCATGCTTGAATAAACTATATACACGTGAATATAAAACAGCAATTTGCTAATCCTACAGGCAGGCAAGTGTAAGGCAGCCCAGCCCGTCTACATGCCACCACATGTGCTGATGCAACAGTTGCATATCAAATCCAAGCCATTCATCAGTTGGGTCCCTCAGTATGCTCTTGCCCAAAAATAAGGTTGGTACAATGATCAGGAGGCCAAAGTTTATGGAATGCTGAATGGGTGAAAAAATTGGCCAAGTTTTTCTAAGCCTTCCATTTGTTTCAAATATTGTGCCAGCATCATCAACGTGCCAACCTGGTATTTGCCTAGGGCATCTACACTTTGGACCTACCTGATTGATGGCTTGGATTTTACAACCATGTGCCACATTGGCACAAGTGAGTGGCATGTAGATGGCTGCATTATATACATGAGAGAGAGAGAGAGAGAGAGAGAGATTCATGCATTTCCACGAAGAAACAATCAGCATGAGGAAAGGGATAGATCTTCATTAATTAAAATGAGGAGAGGGAGAGAGTTTCATGCATTCAACCATGAATTCAACATGAGGTTCTGAATAACCTTAACTATCTCACACATTCCCTCGCCAGCAGCAAAAGTAGACTCGCCTGGAAAAGCAGTGTAAATGCATATTGAAATTCATCCATTGAAAGGTTTGGGTGAAAAAACTTCCAGTTTCTCAAATAAATCCAATGTAGAGGAGAATTCCTGGTCTAACCTTCTACAGATGGAACTCCCAATGGAAAGAGCATGCGGTTGGGATCTTTTTGAGGGGTCGAGGCCTCAGTTGCTACAGTTAAGAAGTTAAGCTGATTCACATGCCACATGACTTGCTAATAAACATGCTTTTAATCAATCACAACCACTCATAATCCAAATAAATACCTTTTTTGCATTTACTCCACTCATCTGTAAGGACTGATATTAGCAAATCACACCAGCTACCTCTGATTTCTCCAAGCAGACCATCAGCACAGATGTATGAATCCTATGCATCAATAAACTACCATGTAATTCCATGTGGAAGGTTTTCACAGCACAAGCATATGCATCAGAGGAATAATGTGATCCTTGAGGTGAGGTTTGAAGACAGTATGCTCAAGCATTTAGTTGGTAACAGTGAGACACATTTCACTTGCCTTGTTCGTCTCATGAGTCCCATTGTGAATAACAGACTCCCCAAGCATCCCCCTGATTGGAAGATCAAGGGCTCTCTTTGGCTACTTTTTTTTCCATTGAATGCAGATTGTTGCTCTATTTTCTTCTTAATCATCACTTCAAGGACACGATTGAAGAGTTCAGATTTTGTATTTAGGGGGTGTTTTGGGGAATCCTTCATTCTCTAAGGGGATCATGAGATCAACAGTCCAGATCATTAATCCATGAGCTCCACTTGCACAAACTCAAGCCTCAAGGCTACTGTGCATATCCTCACCTCAAGGATCGTATGATATCCTCTATGCATAAATGACATCACTCAACCAAGGTGTACATAAAAGACATTGCAAGGAGCCATACTGAATTAGTGAAGGAAAAATCAAAGTGATTCGAGAAAAAGGAAATCAAGCAGAAGAAAATATTTCATTGGTAAGTTTCGAGGATACTGTGTAATCCTCACCTCAAGGATCGTACAGTTCCTCTATGCATAAAAGATACCACCCAACCAAGGTGCACATACGAGAGGCTAAGAGGAACCACTCTAAAGAAAAGGGAAAAAGTCAAAGTGATTCAAGAAAAAAAATTAATCAGACAAAATGCATCATCAGGTGGAGAAGATCTTTTCTTTCATTAGGAACAAAATTTATATTTACCACAAAAGAAGAACAGTTAAGAGAGAGGAAATGAGTTCCCAATACAAAGAGACACCGCCCAACATCCTCTTTGACTAGAGACAAAAGAGAAGTTATCTCATTGAAAATAAATATATATCCTAGAGATGAGGTTACATTGATGAGGTTCTTATGTTTTTGTGTGAAAGTGAGCCCCTTCTGTTTGTTGACTGCTATATTTCCCCTAAATGCCACTTTTTTTCTTCTTCTTTTTTTCTTTTTGGGTTAGCTTGTTAGTACACACCCATGTCAGTACAAACACTCCATGTTAGCCACCCCCTACATGCCATTTGCAAAGAAGATTGTTGTTTTATTTTATTTTATTTTATTTTTGAAGATAAAGCAAGAATTTATTAGCACGATGATGATTATAGAAGAAGGAAAGAGATTCTTTTGCTATGTTTAGTACAACCAAATAAGATCCAAGCGGATTGCGTATTTGCAATTTTCAAGATATCATTTATTTTGGACATGTATATTGGGAATTGGGATAGACCTGTTTTTAACAAGAACCAGCATTTTAAGCTATGTTTTGGGGGATTAAAAGTGATGGCTATGGAAAGGGGAGATAGTTGAAGGATGGAATATGTCTATGCTGAAAAGATCCAAGGCAAATGAGAAGAAAGGAGACATCTTGATTGACAAATTCATTCAATGAAAGGACCTAAGCCCTTGCATAGTACACGGGGATCTGTAGGTTACTTTCAACAAATAGCCTGTGGGATTGTACCCACGGGACAATAGGATAATAACTAATGAACTTATAAATTATAATAGAAAAGGCAGTATGGTAGAACTTGAAGATAATTTTTCAATATCATCATCATCTACCTGGGGTCGGCCACACGAATCCTCTTCCACCATTCCCACTCTAACAAGGATCATGTCCTCAGGTTTTGTTTTGTCTTTTTCTTTCTTTCTTTTTCTTTTGTTCGACCATATCCTCAGTTAACCCATGGGAACAATTTTTCAATATCATGCACAAAAATATTCATGCTTACCCAGCATGTCTGGCACTTCATGCTCTTAGAGATCAACTACTAAAAAAATTTCCCTTGGTGGATGGCATGCAGTAGTTGCGCTCAGGCACAACATCGAGCTTGACCATGTTGGCATGGGGATCATGTAGGTAATCATGCAGTAGTTGTGCTAAGGCGCAGGATGGAGCTTGACCGTGTTGCCATGTTAGTCATGCAGCATGACATCTCATGTTCGTGGGTGCTTCGTGCTTAGCAGTGTGCCTGGAAATTGCCCCTCTGTAACCCTAGCTTTGCTGGCTATCCCTTTTGGGGCCAGCGTTTAATATTTTAGCTAGCAGTCATTACTGGGCAGGACTGTGTTGGCATGCAAGTTATGTCTATGTGAGCCTCTGCCATGGCTGGTTCCAAGATCCTGGTTAAAACAGGAAGCTGCACAGTTGATTGGAGAACTTTAGTCAGACTACCATTTAAAAGCCAACCCTAAATTGAGAAAGTCAAAGATGATTATGATGATAAAGAATATCATGCTCAAGGGTATTTCATTCTTCCTACTTCTCATTTTTTTTCATGGTTGCTTCTCTCTATCACATGACTGCTATTGTACATCACTGATACATATCAGTCTATGAGCCTAACTACATATGCTCCAAGACCAATATTCAAATCAATTATCCTGTCCAAAGGGCAACCAAAATGAATTTACAATTCAACAAGTGTGATCGATATATTCCCGACTACTACATCGCATTTTCCTCCAATTCTTAATATAAATATTGATGCATGAGAAATAACGCAAATACTATTCATGACATTATCCTGTTGTGCAGGGAAATAATGTCATCATCATCATCATCTAATCCTTATCCCAGCTAATTGGGGTCAGCTACATGACACCTGTTCCGCCATTCCACTTTATCAAGGGCCATAACTTCAGTTAGACCATAGGTCACCACTACGTTATGCTGTTGCGATAGGAAACATGGGACATGATATTACTGGAAGAGAGTAACTTCAGGTATCACCTACACTGGATGAGGTAAAATTCTTTCCAAGTTTAGACTCAGAAGATATGATTCACCGTCATTGTTACCACACCCCATCTTTTAATGTGTATAACAAGAAATGCATCACAAAAGAAGAAGATGAAGAAGAAGAAGAAAGAAAGAAAGAAAAAAAGATAGAAAGAGAAAGAAAGAAAGAGAGAAGAAAAAAGAAGAAGAAGAAACTTGTAATACCCCAGGAACTTCGTTATTTTGAACATACACGTTGACTGGGTAATATACCACTAAAGCTTGAAATTTGAATTCCAGTTTACAAACATAAGCATGATATCAATAAAACCTCAAACCATCCTATATAACATGGGAAAGTCACTCTTAATCATCTTACTTTGAGTGGTTTAAGGGGATTGTTGTTGAATCCTTCCTCACAGCATGGAAGAAGCTGGCGTAAAAGCCAACCGCCGACCCACAATGTCTCTGCGGATATATCTGACCTACATAAAAGACTGACCAATGCGTCAAGCACCTACAAAAGAAAGATAAGGGTTATCATGTTTATAATAGTATGCTTCCAATTTATAGAAACTCTAGAGTCTACACCTGCCTTATAGTTTCCTTTTAATGACATGCCAAAAAAAAAAATTAATCGGTACTCCCAGAATGACTTCTATAATCAGTGTTTGAATGAGATGAGATGACTTCCTAGAGCCATAATCAAGAGAATCTTAAACAAAGCATGCATGACACAAAATCATTGAAACAAAGACTGGGATTTGTAAAGGAATGGTTCATAATGTGGGCTCAATATGATATAGCATTAATGCATTCTAGCTATCAATAATTAGATTCATTAAGAAACATAAAGAAGTCTGTAAATGATACTCGGTGGAAAGAAATAGCAATTTTTGTTTCACACTACAACTGTACAGGACGGACGCATCTTGCGGATGATACTTGACCATGCCCCAAAGAAAATTCAAATTTCAATTCAGATGGAGACAAATGGTGGGCCACAAAATGGTTGGGGCAATGCCTCAATCTCTCTCTTCTCAGATGATACTAGGCAATTAATGAAAATGAAAAACAATCAAGTGCACATGATGGGGACATCATACGCACACGCGCACGCACACCGCCACCCCTACGCACGTACATACGAAGAAAGAGGGCCCCATCGTCGATCTGACTCGATGACGACGTCCAGGGAGGGCCTCCTAGTTATGAGACAGTTTTGATTCAAAAGAGTGGGCCCGACAATCAAGAAAAGCCCACCATAGGATCTCATGATCGTAGCCCGCTAGTCGGATTGATCTCATACTTAAGTCTTGCTTATTGATATTATTTAAAACATCATGAACGCTTTAAATTTCTTTGCTTGGTTTTTATTTTAGTTTACTTCATCGTTAAGTAATAGGTTGTGCACATGGCGCGAGTTTTGGGATATAGGGCTTTCCTATAAATAGGCACCCCTTGTAGATCTTTTGATTCATTGAAGATTAATAAAAATTCTGCGTTTTCCTACTCTCTGAGTTGTGAAACCTAATTGGGTGCGAAGTCCTCCCTTCATTGATGGGTTAACTACCGTGGTGCGAAGCCACATCTATCCCGATTCGCCTCAATCCATCGCTATCTCTACTACCCATCTTCTACCATCCCTTCTTCTCATCTCATCCCATCATCTACACTTTGAATCAATCATCTATCGCAGCAATTCTTCTCTCCACAACAGAATTTCAGAACCTAGCCCTACAGGAGGGATGAAACTTCGGCGAATCACCACGCACAAACCGTACATCGAATTAAGCTGAGATTTGGGGGTTTTGGAGTCCATCCCTGGCCGACCAGGGCCAAGGTGGCCTTTTTCTGAATAGTGGGCCCCACACACGTGCGGCCGAGATCACACGCATGTGCGTCTGGGCCATTGTTGTTGTCCACGCGTGCGGTACTTTTCTGGTTCGTCTCTCTCCTCTCTTTCACTCCACTTTCACCCAAAATCCCTAAACCTAACCCTAAATTACTAAAATCTCCAATTTTATGCCCCTTTTCTTACCCTAGGGTTCCTTGATTTGAAATTGGTGAATCCCTTGGATTAGGGACTAATTGCTGTGCATGTGTGGATGATTACTGCTTATCTTTGAGCATCGTTTGGTTTATAATTTTAATAGATCCAGCCCTAACATGTGTAGGCCTGGACCTGCATAGATTCCCCTTAATTGAATGGTTTAGACTTTCATGTGGGATATGGAATTCGTGTAATTGTTTCTGAACTAATGTGATCTTAAGCCTGAAATCTTACACATCATATTTAAATTTCATGTCCTGCATCAGCACATCTAATGAGGCCAATCACACAGGTAGGATCATACGGTGGCGAAGATTTTTTGAGTATCTTTCATCCACCTGCAGCTCAATGTATGTACAATTTGGATGCCAGAAGATGGGATCCACATGTAGAGTTTGTTGCACCAACCAGTGCTCAATTGGACATGGCATGTTTCCTCAATTCTAAAACTTGCAAGACCATGTTGTGCTTTTCCATAGTCACATGAATGATAAAGATGAGAAAATCAAAATTTTCATCAGAGCATAAAAAAGGACCTGGTATCTCTGTGTTTGGGGGCTTATTCCTGGTTCACTGTTAGAACATGACCAGCCATACTGACCCTGCCAGAAAGAAAAAGGAAACGCAGAGACGAGTAAAGTTGAATTAAAAAATATTTATTTTATCAAAAGGTAAAATGACACAAGGAAAACAATATTTCCACCCGCTTTTTGATACATAAGGGAAACAATATTTGCACCCTCTTTTTGGCAACAGCGAGGCAAAAGTAGGAAATCACGATGTATCAAAACAAGGGGTGCAAATATCAGCTCCATACAAGAGATACAATAATAACTATGATCCAGGAGATATGATAACAACTATGATCAAGAGGAACTTAAAGACTGCCAAATGAAGCAAAATCTATGAAAAATGAACTTTCTATTCTGGAGAAAGAAAATAGAAACTTCACAAGAGATTATAAAAGCATGAAAACTTCATAAATTCTTGACCTAAAAATGTTCTGAATTCTTCACTTTAATATTTATAAATAGAGTCGCAGAAACAAATAAGATTCCTCATATCATGCCAAAAACCTCAAACAAATTATAAAATAATTCATCAATTTCAAATTGCATTTTATATAAGCAACTAGGAGAACAGGCAAGCGGTAAATCATCAATATAATTTGCAAGTGACAGTTGAATACTTAAAACCCACGACTCACACCCAATCAATGTAAGTAGTGCAAGTGTCACATGCATATTGGCCATAATATTGAGTACGTAGACAAATGGATGGGGAGATTGTAATTTTTCTTTTTTAAGTTGTTTTTTTTTTTTCCTGCCGTAGCTTCTTTGCTTTCTTGTTTTGTTGTTTTGCCCCATCTCAGCGCTTCTTTTGTAATATTCTTGTTATCTTTCAAAATAAATAAATAAATAAAAGATTCTCAAAAAGTTGGAGAGATTGTGTGCATGTATGTGTTGGGTTGCGATGCATTATATTCATTTTAGTTGGGGGTGTGTGTATTTAATTTATGTATAGGCAGTCCCTCAGGACACAATTCCTTTTTCTTGCTTAGGTGGTTATATTTTTTTAAAAAAAGGATTAGGAGAGTGCTCTCTAATTATGTTCCTCTTTTCTTCACAAATCTTCTTCTCTTCCTATTCTTTAGGGTATCAAAGCATGTGTACTACTACTAAGACCCCAGTTTTCTTTTCATCTCCTCAGCATACAATCCCACCCCAACTGAACCAACCAGGTGGCTCCACCAGTTGCAGTTGACCCCTAGCGGGTCTGGCTGGTGTAGTCGTACCCCTCAGGAGGCTCCGTCACCTTCCCCTCTCTTCTTGTTGTTGCCCAACAAAGCCAATTGAACCCAAGTTCACTAACATTGCTATATACACAATCTAAGAAATCATGATCTCATCGGATTCTGGTATGTGGTGAACAATTTTTTTTGTTAATTTTGATTGACAAGATGAGGGAGGGCGTAAACACAAAGCTAGACTTTTGGAGGGGTGCTTTAGAATCTAAAGGATTTAAAATTAGTCAAACTAAATGGAGTATCTGGAGTGCAATTTTAGTAATAGAAGGAGTGGGAATTAGGAATTAGTTATGATTGCTAACCAAGAAGTTTCCGAAAATGACCACTTTCAATATCTTGGGTCAATAATTCATGAGAGAGATTGAGAAGAATGTTGCCCATAGAATTCGGGGTGGAAGAAATGAAGATGTGCCTTTGGAGTTCTATGTGATAGTCATGTACCACACAAACTGACATGGAAATTTTATAGGATGGCTATAAGAACAGACACACTTTGTGAGAAAGAATGTTAGATAGTTAAGGAACAACGTGTTCACAGGCTATGTTGCTGAAATGAGGATGTTGAGATGGATGAGTGGCAAGACATATAGAATAAGAAATGAATGCAATCAAGGGAATTTGGGAGTAGCACCAATAGATAATAAGATAAGGGAAAGCAGACTTAGATTGTTTGCTCATGTGCAACGGAGACCAAGAACTACACCGGTTGAAAGAGTGAGTTGATACAAGTTGAAGGCTCTAAACGGGCAAGGGGTAGGTCCAAAAGGACGTGGATGGAGGAATTAAGAAAAGACTCGAGGACCTATGGTCCAACTGAAGTTATGGTCCTTGAGAGAGTGAAATGGCGGAAAAGGATTCATGTAGCTGACCCCAAGTAGTTGCAATAAGGCTTAGCTGATGATGATGATGATGATAAGTTGCCCCCTTCCTATATGTGGCACATCTTCTTAGAGTTGTGCATATGGGAGATAACCCATCCCGTTACTAGTAATCAGAAGAAGTCAGGCTCATAATTGGTTGTTAGGAGCCAAAAGCAGATGACCCATCCCATGATGATTGGGAAAGTGAGAAGTTAATTGTGATATCGTGATTACTCCATTCTTGCAACCAAATATTAGTAATGGATTGTTATAAGTCAAGATTTTCAAGAAAAAATGGGATATGTTACAAACATGCTTCTCAATGTGATAATATGGCCTGCATCTATCAATTGCATTGGGAAATCTCGAATATGCGCCCCACATTTCTTTTTAAAGCTTTGGGAACACTACAACATCTCAATGAAGGTGGCGCATAAGCTTTGGGGACACTTGTAAAATCCCCATGAAGGTGGTGAAGTAAGCGTCAGGGACATTTCTAACATCCCCATGAAGGTGGAGAAGCAAGCTTTGGAGGCACTACTAACATCCACGTGAAGTTGGAGATGTTAGTATTCAAGACACACATGTGGAAGCATGCACACGTAGGATGTATGTACGTATCTACACATAATTCAGAACCTAACCAATACGCCAAAAGCCTTAGGACTGATGGAACGCGTGAAGCTAGGCTCTTTAAGCTATCGGGATCGTAACATTCCACCATGCTTCGCAACTGACGTATGTGGCGGCCTACTTTATGGCGGCACTCACTCTGGCCTCTTCTCTAGGTAGGCCTTTCCGAGGCATGGCGGCTGCACTCTGGTTATCCAAGTAGCCCTTTCCACTTGGCGGCTACACTCTGGTTGTCCAAGTAGCCATTTCCATGTCGTGGCAGCTTTCACCTTGATTCAGGTTGCCCTTTCCATAGGTTATGCCTTCCATGTCTCAAAAACAGGACGTGGTGTTGGCTATTATACCAATTGTTAAGAACTTAACCAATACACCAAAAGCCCTACGACTGATGAAACGCATCAAGCTAGGCTCTTTAAACCGTTGGGATCTTAACACACATAGAGCTGTACACGAGTCGAGTTATCTCGTTAGCTCGCTCGGATTGACTCGAAAAAGCTCAACTCGACTCAGATCGAAACTAGGTTCGAACCAAGTCGAGCCATTTTTTATGAGCTTGGAACATTTCGAGTCAAGTCCGAGCTGGGCCTAGCTCGACTCGGTATTGAGCTCGACTCGACTCGAATCGAGTTTTGCTAATATATATATATATATATATATATATATATATATATATATATATATATATATATATATAGTTTTAAAAAAAAAAAAAAAAACCCTTCCCTTCATTTCAGTTCACCCAACGACCTGACTCTAACCTGTTTGTTCGCCCAACCCTAACCCAGCCATCCTCTAAATCGCCCAAATCCCATACATCCATCTCCCCATTTTGCCCAAATCGGCTACCAACCCTAACCCGTTCGCCACCTCTCGGTCGTCCGTTGTCCAAATTAGCCAGCAACCCTAACCTATTCGCCCAAATTGTATTGTCCGTCCGTTATCCCAAATCGCTCGGCGAATACTCTCCTTCCAGCGACTGTCCAGACGACCGGCATTTGAAAGTAAGTCGTCTCCTCCCCTCTCTCCATTTTTTCTGACGAGTAGCATCCGTCCGAGTAGCGGAACCCATCCGACCAGCGACCACTGTCCGGGTGGCTCTGGTACGATCAAACTCAAAACTCGGCTCGAAAACTCGAACTCGAAATCAGCTCGAAGACTCGAACTCGAACTCAGCTGAACGAAAACTCAACATGAACTCAGCTCGAGTTGGACCGAGCTGTTGGCCAAGTCGAGCCAAGCACAAGCTGAGGACTCAAGCTGTTCGAGTCGAGCTAAGCTAGGCAAAGCTGGTCAAAGCTCGGCTCGGCTTGGCTCGTGTACACCTTTAAACACACACACGCACAAAGAGAGAGAGAGAGAGAGAGAGAGAGAGAGAGAGAGAGATTGCCGCTAGCAATGCGCTGGTTGGTCCCAAGCCTAGGTAAAGGAGAGTTAAAAATTTGGCAAACAACCGATTGCAGATCTTTTGCCAAGCAATCTTGAACACCAACACCAAATAGTTGGGAGAAGGCTACGATGATGATGACACATAAACATAATGAGGGGTGGGGAAAAGATACCTTTAACTGTTGTAGGAATCTCTCTAGTTCGGTACTGATGCCATCTTTCATCAAGCTATTTTCCTCAGAGAATAGCCGCTCTTCACCTGAGACCTCACCCACCAAAGCGTGCTAGAGGCATAAAATAGAACCACATCAACATTTTTCAATTAAATGATGCAACATCATGGGCAAAAAAAAAAAAAAGGAAGGATAACCATAATATATTATTTCTACATAGTTGAACATAACTTTGGAAACAAGCTGAATTGAAAAATAAGCACCGCAGTGACCAGGAAATTAAGATTGCCTAAAACAAAGGAGAACAACATTTTAGAAAAGAAAGCAAGATAGGCATGTAAGAAAATACAAAAGGTGTCTCCACTTTGTAATGGAAGCTACCATTTTCTGTCAAAACCCAGGAAGGCATAAACTATCATGGGACCTGGTATGATGCGCCAACCAGTCCCAAGCCTGGGTATGGAAGGTTTGATGTCAGGTAAGGAAACACTCACTGAATTTTGCCAAACAATCATGAAAATTCCTGTTATCATGCTAAACTGTTCCCTAAAAACAACACCATAACATGTAAACTGGCTTCTTGTGGAATTTAGCCAACCCCAAACGGCTGGATAAGGCTATGACGACTATCATGATGGTGATGAACTAATAGTGATATTCTAACATGCCACAAATCATTGAGCATGAAATTCTGTTTATGAATTCCCTTCAGGAAAAAGGGCTACAAAATCTTGGAAAAGAAAAGCAAAAAAGAATTTCTAAAATACTCGATGACCTTAAATAAATAGCCAAGTTTAAACCATTTGCATAATCACAGAATCCAAGAAAATTTACAGCACACAAGTCTGAATGAATCCCCAAATCCATTCATGTTGGACTCACAGACACTTGAACCAGGCACTAGTCTACCCTAGTCCAGCAAATTGACAAATTTTGTCCCACACATTGAGGTTTTAAGATGGAGTGTCCTCATATCCAGCTTCCAAGATATGAACCTTACAAGTTGGCATATTGTTGCTTTTTTCGCCTTTTGAACAACCATGTGCACCTAGTAGATGGTGATACATCATAGCTTAACATTAGAGTAAATAAATTTTATCAGATGTGTAAATATCTTTTTTTATGAATAACAGTATTTATTGGAATGGGAAGTACTAACTCACATCAAAGAGAATGTCCTATTACAAAGCATAGAACAGCCGACACTGCCTTTAGCTAAGCTGCTAATGTGACCCATGACACTACCTTTACTCCAAATTGAGGAATACAAAGTGTTTAACCTCGATACTAAGTGCCTTATCTCTGAAAAAGATAAAAGCAAGTATCCGTGATTCCACTGCCTTATTGTTACCCCAAAGAGCAGTATTCTTTGAAACACACTCAACTAAAAGTGGCCCAGGATAGGATTTAGAGAAAATGCAAAGCCCCTCACAGAGAGCTTTATTTTGCTAAAGTATGGCCTCCCAACCCAGGGGACTGGAAAAAGAGAAATTGATACCTTCGTTCCAATCTCTAAGATGCCACCTATACCAAAGGTCCTGAATTTCCAGAAGAATAATCACCAACGCTGAGCTTCCACATTCCTGGTGATGGGCCAATACAAGGGTGGTTAGCTCTCTCATTATATTGTTGTCATTCAACAACAATGTCAAATCTATTATTCTATATGGACATACATTAACTTACACAGAAGTAACATAACATATTTTTATAGATAAGAAATCTTATTGAAAGAAAGAGGAAACAGGAAAGCAACACCCAAAACACAGACATGTTTAAGAGAACCTACTGGCCTCCCAACAAACATGAAAAAAAAAAAAAAAAAAAACCTGTAACAAATTTGATAATGTGGTTCTTTTACCTAAAACATCCCTTACGGCACTTAACTGTTTTGGTAAAATTCCTGGGAAAGAAGTGAAAAAAAATTTCACAAACAAGCTACAGTCTGAGTAACATGATTCAGTCCTGAAAAACACATACCAGTACATTTTGGTATGGTCCTTCTTCCACTTTAAATAACATAGCAGAACAAATTGACGACTACAACAACCCTTTCCTAGTAGAAATATTAAAACCAACGAAATTGCATTCGTTCAAAGAAAATGATATTAGATATGCACTGGGAATAAATATTTTACAAGACAATTTAGGCATCTACATTTTGAGGGGTGCGACCTATGTCCCTCTAAGTGGTTCTATAAACTCTGCCTAAAAATGCATCCTATACAGCACTCCATGTGCCACATCCTCCGTGGAAGCATCTTTAAGCTGCCATAATTTTGTGGCTAATAATTTTAGGTGGAAGTCATCAGACCACCATCATTCCAGTCATTGACTGCCCATGCTAGGTGGCAGTCATTAAAGCTCCACCATTCGACTAATGGCATAGTTAGCAAAATGGCATACGACAAAAATTATATCGGAAATCTTCATGTTTAATTCGACCCTTGCAAAGACGGTTAAAAAACAGAAATGTCAAAAAATCGGAGAATGATAAGTTTGGGTTTTATATGGTTTCAACATAAAAAAATGGAGTGATTATATATGTGTGTGTGAACATATTGCATATAAATTAGACTAAAAAATACAATTTTAGTAGCGGATTACTAGTGTTCTTTGACTTTATCAAAGCCTTCATTTTCAAGTAACTCATGTACAAATTGATGGCTCTGCATTAAAAGTTTCCACTTTTACTCAATTTTATTAAAGGATGGCAATATTTGATTTGCCCTCAAAAGTTTTTTGAATAAAAAACGAGCCTTTTTTCCTGGAAAAAAAAAAGTGTTTAATTTGAAAAAATGAACCCTCTAAAATATACTGAGTTTTAAACATTTAATCAATCATACATGTTCTTTTCATAAATACAGAGTTTAAAATGGAGTTTTGCTTACTACGCTAATGCTTAGATATTTATTGCACGTGCTACATGACATCCAAAGCTTTCCTATTTATGCATGTGGTTAGTCATTTTTCTGCCCATTTTACATCAGCCATCGTGACTACCATTCAAACATGTGGGTGATCATTCACTAGGGCTCTGTCAGTCAAGTACCGGGTAGTTATTTCGTTCCCATGCTAGGTGGCAGTCATCAAGGCTTCGCTATTTAAACACATGTAATCATCTTTATCCATCTTATTTTGCAACCATTGATTCCAAAGAGGTGGGTAATTATTCCTTACTCCCAATATCCCGCCATTTCATGGACTTAGCTAAGTCTACAAACACCAGCAAAAGGCACCTTTTAAATTAAAAGGAAGCTCACACAAAAATAAATAGCTAAATAACAACCTCGTATGGAAAAAGATTACAAATGGATAAGTAAGAAGACCACATTGCCATCTCCCTTGGACTCTCTTCTCAACATCTCGCAGCCCTAATTACCACCTCAAAGACATATCTGTAGAGGTGGGCACGTGACGACCCGATCCAGCTAACTCAACTCGTCCAACTCAGTCCGATCCGACTCAACCCAAACCGAATGGGTGAGTCGGTCTGAACCGAGTAAGCTTCGCCCAATCCGAATTCAAACCGAGTCGAGTTCGAGTTACCCAATAACTCGACCCGAAACTCGATCCAGTTAGACTCAACTCGATCTGAAACCCGACTCGACCCGACTATCTAACCCTACCCCGACCCGATCCCAACCTCTCTCCCTCCCTCCCTCATCCTCCTCCTCTTCCAAGCCCGACAACCACCCACCACCATCACCCTCCTCCTCCTCCTCCTCCTCCTCCTCTCCACTCCCTCCCTCCCTCCCTCCCTCCCTCCCTCATCCTCCTCTTCCTCTTCCAAGCCCGGCAACCACCCACCACCATCACCCTCCTCCTCCTCCTCCTCCTCCTTTGCCTCCTCTCTCTCCTCTCCACTCCCTCCCTCATCTCTCAATCTGACTTGGTGCTAACTCGACCCGACTCGATACTTCTAACCGGATCGAACTCGGTCCCGATCAATCCAGGCAGGACTCGATTAGTCGAGGCATGCCGGACTCAATATCGAGTCGGATCGAGTTTGGGTCAGGCCTATTTCAAAACTAGATCGAGTTGAGTCAGCCCTAACTCGGTCCGACTCGACTCGATGCCCAGATCTATCTATCTGGATTCACCAACCCATAAGGTTGTGATTAGAGCTAGGCATTGAGTCGAGTTGGACTGAGTTAGGGCTAACCCGATTCGATCCAGTTTTGAAATAGGCCTAACCCGAACTCGACCCGACTCGATACTGAGTCTGGCATGCCTGACCCAATTCGAGTTTGGGTCTGGCCTCAACTAATCCGGACCAAGTCTGTCCAGGTCACAAGTACCGAGTCGGGTCAAGTTGGCACTGAGTCGGGTCAGGTGCAGCGGGCATCCACGGGTTGAAATCACAACTCAAAACCTAGGTGCAATTGCCAGAATTGCAACCTCCATTAGCTATATGGCATCTCAAATCTGAAACGTCATATCTGAGTTTTTTTTAATATAAATGTACGAGTTGAGTTTCGAATCGAGTCGAGTTAGTACCGAGTTGGATTTCGGGTTGAGTCAGTACCGAGTTACTAGGTGACCCGAACTCGACTCAGTTTGAGTTCGGATTGGACAGAGTCAACTCAGTTCGAATCAAGTTGGATTTGAATGAGTCAGACGAGTTGAGTTTGCCGAGTCAAGTCGTCCTGTGCCCAACTCTAGTTGTAAGAGTCACTAGTGCTTGTAGGGCATGACTTTCCCAAGGAGCATAGTATCAATTCTTCAATAGATGAGCCAATAGGTACATGGTAAACACTGACACTGCTAGGCTGCAAGCCGGGTGCTGACTCCACAACGGCTACATGCTACACAATCAAATAGGTAGAAGTTAAACACATCACAGCTAGAGATCAAGCAAACAAAGATTGAATCATGGTGCAAAATCAGATATTTTCTTCCTAGATGTAACTAAACTAGCTCTTTGTGACAACTAGAAGTGGATCACACATGTAGGGAATCATGCATCAGTCAGTGTATTTTCTTCTCTTTGCGGATGTCTTCTGAACTTCTTGTGTAAAGGTAGCCTACTTTGGGATTACTATAACTTGTCCGACTATAAATAGGAATTTTGAGCTACTACATGTTCGAAGCCATCAAGTAAAGGCGTGGTTTTAATGTTCAGCTATTTAGAATAAGACCACTCAATTCCAAATTTGAACAGCTGCCTGCTACTAAACAATAGGTACGTTTTGGGTGATCGTGCTAGGATAGAAATCTCCATGGCTTAGCCCCTAATGGAAATTTGGAAACTAAATTTCATAGGTTATTTTTCTAGCAACCTGAGTCTCTCTGAGGTGATTACGAATATAGAGATTGGAATGGTACCATCTCCCTTTCTTTCTCTAGCCCACCTGATTGGATGAGTGTGTTGAGACAGAGCCTAGAGCACCTGTGATGCAACCAGCCCCACCATCATATCGCATAAAATAAAGGATCCTCTGAACTGCCTGATCATTACAGGCAAGCCCAAATCTCTCCATACACGAAATTGTGTGTGCTTGTGCACGCACATGTGTGTAGAAGATCCACATCTATCCACATAGATCTCTCAGATCCAACTCCAAGTCTGCCTAAATAGATATGCTAATACATGTGGTTTGATAAACCTGTGAATTTCTCAACTGGCAGACTGAGTGGAGATACCTCATTTCAACACTTGAGGTCTTGGTATCGATCCCTAGTGGGGGTGGCTAACATGGAGTGTGTGTACTGACATGGGTGTGTACTAACAAGCTAACCCCCCCCCCCCCCCCAAAAAAAAAAAAAAAAAAAAAAAAAAACATGAATTCCTCACATGTTAACCCATGTGCTCATATATATAGGGTTTTGCTAATCTCCCCACCTTCATGCGGACATTAGCAATGTCCCAAAACCATTTAAATGGCACACGGGGTGACCTATTTGTCGATCCGGGTCGTTCATTCATTTATACAACTAGGGGCAAGCCATGGTGCAAAATGACAATCAGGTTATCCTGAGCTTCCAATCAATAGCATGACAATGGATAGTCAAGATTGACTAGAGAAGGAAAAAAAAAAAAAAAAAAAAAGTCCAATCAACATCTTGAAACGTGTAGAAGATAGATCCCACTTCAAATTTCTCATGATTCTAAAGTAACACTTTGGTTTAATAATTCTAATCATGTGATTTATGGCTTGTAAACAATGGACAGTGTAACAAATTGACCCCATTCAAAGGTTGGTATCATCCAATCGGCGTGATTCTTGCGCCATGCCTTGCTCCTAGTTGTATGAATGAATGAATGGTTCAGATCGAAGATAGATCGCCTCGTGTGTCGTTTAAAAGGCTTGGGTACGTTGCTAATGTCCCATGAAGGTGGGGGCATTAGCAAAACTATATATATATATATATATATATATATATATATATATATATATATATATATATATATATATTCCACTTGTTGGGATATGGTTTAGATGATGATGATGGTGTGTGCGCGCGCGTGCGCACTTGTGTGTGTGAGAGAGAGAGACAGAGAGACAGAGAGAAATTTTCTCCTAGGAACCGGTCCTCATGACAATTCGTGAGAACCCTTTGAGAACTCATCTCATGTGATGTGAGCACAAAATCCGAACCATCCACTAGATGAGTCACCTCATGAAACCCCTAGGGCCCAAAAGTAAGCCTGATCCAAAAATCAAGTGGCCCATAGCAAAGTGGGAGGGAATTCTCACCCTTGATATTCACCGGGGCCCACGCTTGTTACACAATTTATTAGGAAATAAGCCATGCATATGAACTTCAGTGCCTCCCCTCGCATGAGCATCTTGTTTTTTAAGGACAAACTTTGATCATAAGGGGCTTGTAGATAACCCATGTCTATGAACTTTATAGACATGATTTGATAAAATTCAACTTGAGAAGTGTTTCCCTATCCTGACCTAGATATGCCCTAGAAGTGAAACTCATGATATCTAGTGCGACTCAACTAGAAAATCCTCTATCCACCTTTCTCTACCATTTCTCTTCCCCTAATTTACTATTCATTGTGATCTGATTTGGGCTGCTAATGTTGGCCAAAACTGAAGATTTACTACAGGGCTTCCTATTTGTACCTCAAAACAACTTGCTGAAACTTGAGTCTGCCCTGAAGATAGGTCGGACTAAAAACAAGTGCATTTTCTAGCCTTTAAATTGGGTAGAATCTGGAATTTTGGGGCAAGAGAGCCTTAGCATTTTTCCCTCCATATTCTATGCTACAGTCGGGGAAAGGTAGTTCCAAGATACAATTGGGTTTGTTATGAGCTAATAGGACCATGGAAGGTCACTTTTATCCTTAAGAAAATTAGGGAGTTAGCTTCAAGTTGAAACATTTAGTTTCCCTTTGCAGCATCTGATGACTGGATTCTTTGAAGTTATAATGGATGAGATATTAGACAATCTTATGAGGTCGGATAAAACATTTATTTAGGAGCTTTGCTAGGCCCACATGCATGTGCAATAAAGATCATGTATATGCCACACACGCGCTGCATGGAAGGATGGGTCTAATATCCAATCTACCCATTAGAATGGCACCACTATATTGATGGCCTAGCCAAAGAATCAGGTTGATCCACTGGTCTGGTAGGTGACCGATAGCAAAACAAATGGAAGGCTCTGAAAATTTTGGCTAAAGTTTTCTAACCCATCCACCTGTTTCCAATATTGGGGGCCAGATGCTGAGTGGACCAGATTCATTTTCAGGAAAACCTTTACATGGTTAGACCAATCTGATGGATGGAATGGATCCGAGACCTATGTACCAGGCTGGCAAGTAGCGTGTACATGAGCTTGAGCTTTATTGCACAAGCATGTGCACTTCACAAAGTCCTTTACTTAGAACACATAAGGTTAGAGCAAAATGCACTGAGACCTACCAGCAAGAGTTTCTTATGGTGTTTTCTTTGAGGAAGAATCCCAAGTGCATCCAGCATTGACTCATCCAGTTCTATAAGAAGAAACAAACATAAATAAAAAGACATCAAGACTAAGAAACATAACAGGACCAAATATAATAATTGAAGAAGTCTGACCTTTTGTTTGCAACAAGGTAGCCAGCAGATTCAAAGAACCCAAAACATGTACTTCATCCCCACTAACAACATATGACAGCAATATATCCCTACATAAAATACAATCCATAACTTCCCTTAGGTTAGAAAACAGAAATAAGTAATACGCACATATTACTGCAGTCTGCGGTCAAACAAAAGAAGCTGCTTGGTTAAGGGGAAAAAAAAAAAATAGTGCCCATAGAAAAGCACATAAGAAGCGGAAAAAATGGCAGAACACAGTGCAGGCTATCTGTCAAAGAATGAATTCATACATGTCTCCTAAAAGGATCTTCTTTTTTCTTAAAGATAACTAGAACTTTATAAACAAAAAGAGAAAAGATACAGAAGGGAGCGATAATGAGGAATCATTTCTCCCTATACAGTGAATCCAAATTCCAGAAGTTCTACAAAATCCTTTAGGGCCTGTTTGGAATAGGGGGTTAAATGATATCGAATTGCATTAGGTGGAATTGACACCATTATTACACAATGATTATATGTCTGGAAATACCATGGTATGTTAACCGTCCAATCCCGCATTTAGGATCAAATTCTTCCTTTAGGAAAAACGCTGAATTAAGTGAAACCTGTGTTTGGTGGACCATGGAGTTGTAATCAACGGACTAGATTTCACAATTGATGTCAGTCACCTGTACGCATATGCAACTCGATTATCACGTGTAAAGGGCACATATGGATGGATGGCGTGGATAAAACACATGCATCACATGGAGCCCACAAATATAGTGGATTTTAAAATCCATCAGAAATCTTGTTGTATCTCCTGTAAGGACTGGATGATATGATACCTGGATTAAACCAATCCTTTCCAAATGCTGGATGGAATTACATTGGACCAAATGCAATGCCATACAGCCCATACCACCTAATCCCACGATCCAAACAGGCCCTTAAAGAATTGGCGCAGCTACCACATTCATTTTGGTGCTTCAAAAGACCTCCACTGTGGAACTATATACAAAAGCATCTGTTATTATGCTCGGGCCATGTCCCCACAGCCAAGCAAGGAGGGGCAAAGCCTCCACAAAATCTTCCCTTTTGGATCCCAAACTCCATCATGCCAAGCTAAGAAGAACGGTCCAATAGAGAGGCAACATGGATTCACAAAGCTCCACTAGCACTTAGAACATAACAACCTCAGAATGTACATGCTTCATACACAAGATGCCAGGTTGACCACTAGTCCATCTTTTTGGGATGAACCATGCACAATGAAAAGACATGTATTATTTGTTCAAAACCAGTTAGTGATCCCATTATACATGACTCTGTTTCCCCATCCCACACTATATGTCTAAAACTGATAATTCACATTCCCCTATGAACTTATAATACTCCCTAGTTAAATGCCCCTTCTGAGCCAACATATAAATACTGGAATCTATAAGCTAGACTCTGAACACCCACCCATGTCATCCAGAAAGGTATATCTGATCACCCAACCCTTCCCTAAACCTAACTCCCTCTCCAATGGCCTTTCCACTCGTTAAATAGTTGCCTGATTCCTCTCTCCTAAACTTCCCTCTCCATTGGGTCATTGAAAGTTGGATTCTTTGGGAACAGGATTTGGAGTTTCTAGAGTTTTAGGAAGACTCAAATATCTTACACAGCTACTACATAGAGGATTCAAGGGATCTATTTGTAATTGTTTGAAATCTGGAAATTCAACTGTTTTTGTAAAAACAGATTTCTTGGACAAAGTTTGCCGATATAAATGAGTGATAATGTAGAGGCACATTAGGCAAAAAGAAATCAAGGTATTCCAATCAGTCACTCTTGCTTAAGGTTGATCATTCTGTATCACAGGCTTTTTCCAATGATGGGGATGTGGATTTGCATGTTCCCTATATGCTCTAATCATTAGAATGTATTTTTGAAGAATACCAATCAAACAATAGAGCTTAGGTATGTGTATAAAATTATAAACATAATGACTCTTCTTGATGAAAACTAATGGGTTGTTACCTCAAAGCCAAATGTGGGCTGCTATAATCATGTTGCAACAAAGGATATCCTGCTGGATGTATGTCAGAATTAGAGAAATTTAATACAGAAACTCTTAAGCTTCCTCCACCTGCCTGCATACCAAGAGCATTGGGATCAGGCTGATGGTTTTCATGAGTAAGATCATGACCAGACACATAACCATTGGGTCTGGATTCCAATTTTGGAAGGACGGACTCTGGTGTACAGAAAAGAGAAGCACCAATGCTACGAGCCAAATCCTTGGTTTTAACAATGCGCAAGATGCAGCAGAGTAAATACATGGAAGTGCCAGCACCTATTTGCATGCCCTGGATTAGAAAATAAAAAAATAAAAAAATAAAATCTGGTTATTGGAAAGCATGTTCAAAAATGATAGGAGAATCAGGATGGTGAAAAGACCAGAAATGGGAACCAAAACTGCAACGATGCTTACATCACCAGGCTCCAACTTCAAAGAGGGCAGAAGCAATGGAAATACCAAAAGCTGCAAAATATTTTCTGTTATTAATCTTTCAATATTGGGAACCCCAGAAGAAATAACATCACTAAAGTAGTACAGAGTGTCTTCAATTTCATCTACTGCAGAAAGGATGAAACAGGCTGGATCAGATGAGTCTGGGTTCCTGTTTCAGTGGATGCATGTTAGGAGGCAGGAAGTACAATGACCAATTTCTAAAGTAATGAGTTTGGTGCTATTATCTCTGAAAAGTGAAAGCAACGTCATTTTGTGACAATTGTACAGTTAAGAATTTCCAACTACTCCCAACTCTAACATTTTGGTTCTTACTTTGCAGCTTCAGAGACACATCCATCCAAGCTGATGCACTGCTTCCTGAAATACGCAACCAAATTCGAAAAATAATCTGCCAGTAGAGTGCTTGTGACAAATCTATTAACACATTCGTCTCCAACTGAAAAAATAAATAAACAAAGAGGTGTGACCATAGCTTAAATGCTATAAGGAAAGAAAAGAAAATGTTCCATATGAAACAAAAGATACTAACCGTGATAGACATTAAGCGTCAAAGCACGTACGGCAATGCGGACCATGTTCTCCTCATGGAAAGCAAACTGGATCGCCTCAATGTACAAGGGAAAAGAAACTACTTCATCCTGAATGAATGCAAGAAAATAATTTTACATGCACAAAAGAAAAAAAGCACACTAAGCCCAATACTAAGCAAAGAAAGTAGACAATCTGGTTTCTTTACTTTTTACCATGACACATTGATTTAATTTAGAAAAGCTAATACATATCCATTGGTTAGAGCAACATAAATTAGTCAAGAACTAAATTAGTAAATGAATTTATGCAAGTCTATCCGATTTAAAAAATAGAACCAATTCAAATCAACAACCTGACCAAGCACGCAAGTTTTGTCAATGCAAGTGTCAATAATGCCGAGTTGGTGGGAAAAAGTATGTCTCCTTGTGGATCAAAACAGAAATTGTAAACGCACTAGCTGAATGGAATGAGTGATAATCAAGAAACCTCAATACACCTTTTACTTGACAAGAAGCCATGTATGATGTATCTCTCAAGCAGGTTGGGCATTTTTGAATTATTGAATTCATCATTGGACGGTAACATGACAATGGTTTCAAGATTTTATGTAGAGTCCGTAGAAAATAAATTCTGAATTGAAATACAGTAGTATATATGGAATAATATGAAAAGAGGTAGGCCTTGAAAATCTGAATTGTGAAAATAGGAAAAAAATTGATACTGAAATTAAGTGACTTAAAACACTTCCTACCTATGCATATAACAAAAGAGGCCAATAGTTGATTATATCTCCATAACAAATAAAAGAAACAAGTCTTCAGTCAAATGCCAAAACATCGGCATACAGATTGCTTTGCCATGTCAACCAAGGTGGAAGCAGGGATGACCTAAACTTAACCTGCACTTGTTTAAAGTTCTCCCATTTCCCAGATGTCCCCTTGGTGTAATAATCACTTTCAGTTGGGATAAGCTAAGGTGCTAGCAGTCAATTTTATCATTTCATCTTATCAAGATCAGACATTGAGAATTGGGTGCAGCAGGCTTTGACTTTTTGGATGTGGTGTGCCCAGTGATTTAAATTTTGACAGTATTGGCCAATATATTGGCTGTCCAATAACATCAATATCTCATGTGCCCGAGACGATGTACAAGGGGAGTTATTAAATTCCCCTGTATTGCACAAAATATCGCAATGTATCGCAATATATCAATACGTTGAAATATTTTTCCAAAAGCCCTTCATAAAATTCCCTTGCATCACTGATACATGCGATACATTGCGAGATCAAGACGTATCAGCAATACATTCCCCCACCAGAAATTTGAATATATATATATATATATATATATATATATATATATATATATATATATATGCAAAAAAAAAAACCTCACAAAAATCAATGTTCTCCAAAATTTTGGGGGGAATCTGTTTTCATACTTGTTGTATGATTTGTGAATTATATAATCTCATTTTGCATATAATTGCATCACTTCTGTCAAACAACACATGGTTTAGAGCCTGCACAAAGGAAACTTGTTCTGCATGCTTGTTTTTTGTGATCTTTTGGATTCTAAGCGTGTAATCATGTCTCTTTCAACATATCCATAATTGTTATTGAAAATTTCCATCATTTCCCAATATTTCCCTCAAAACAGTGATACATTCCCCGATAAATGTGATATTTCACATGTGATACTGTTATATTTCCGTATCCCAAGGGTGTGATACGTGCATCGATTCTGATATTTAAATCACTGGCTATGCCAATTGGCCTATTTCCCATCACCATCAGATCTTGATAGTTTGGTGATAAGAAAAACTAACATCAAGGGTTTTTGGTCATATTCTATCTTTTTTTCTTCTTTGCACTTTAAGATCAATAGTGATAGATTGGCTGGTATGATATGGGGACTGAATACTGCCAAGTCAAGAGAGCATGTAAAGTACAGACTAAATAACGCTTCTGAGAAGAAACCGTAGAAAATAGTTACGAGTTATAACCAAAGGTGTCAGAAATGGAATTCAATGACAGAAGTGTGGACAAAACATACATTTTGAGTCTCCACCAGCAGAGAGATTGTACGCTTGTTCAGCTTCCCACTTATTGCCCTTCAAAGACCACAATACATAGAATTGTATGAACCATTGAGATTTCACAGGATCAAAAATAATTAAAACAATAAATGATGTGAAAATGGAAGTAGGAAATTTATCATGAGGTGAGAAAGTTGAGAAAAAAGCAGCAAACTTTGCAAACCTTAGAAAGGTTATGTAGTATGACAGAAGCTCTTCATTGCCAAAGTCAAAGGAATATCCTATAAGGTTGTTAATATGTTCACTATTGAAAATGTAATCTGCATAACATACCACAGGAAAGACAAAAATGCTTTTAGAACACAAGTGAAGCAATTAAAGGACCTTAAACTACTTCACTAACTATCAACTTACAGATAGCATGTTCACTTTTTAGATTCTGGATCATAATGCTCATTGTCTGTAGCAACTGAAGTGCAACACTCACAGTCCTACTAACATCCAGTATGCGTAGAAACTCTCCGATGATCTGCTTCTCTATGAAGAACCTGCAGGAAATGCACAATTTCATCAAGGGAATGTTTGTATACGTGGAATCCATGGTAAAAGAAAGGGAAAAAAAAAAAACTAATTATCCGATGGTGATTTTCTTGAGAACCATTGAAACATGGAACCAAATTTTGAGTTGTTGTTTGGGCAGCAGGTGGAAATCTCATATTCCTCTCACAATACTCACCTAGTTTATTGTGCCAAGAATCCAAATTATGTAATGATCATGGTGTGTCGTAACGTCCGTTACATAACGTTAACAGCGGCAACCATTACATGTTACTGGTTTGTAACGGCCGTTATACAAAAAATGACCCGTAAATGCCTCGCAATGGCCGTAACGGGGATGATACAGGTTTTCTTCAATAAAAAAAGGCCGTAATGGCCCTTACACCCATATCATAACGGTAATGGCAGTGGCCGTTACGGCCATTGTTATCGTTAAAGAATACCTAGGTAATGATTGCTTGGTGAAATCCACCCTTTTCTTTGCTATTCAAAACAACATAAATCGTCACATCAAAGGAAAACCCTTTTCCTTGTCCGCTGTTAGGCATGGAATCCATGGTTTCCAAACATGGTCCAAGAGGCACAACTATTTGCACACATCAAAGAAGAAACAGAGTTTGACAAATCTTACTCAAAAAAAGTTGGATCATGCTGGTCACCATATATTAATAACTCGGCAATTGACCTCAAAACCTCAATTACACGATCCTTCATAATAGAAGATAAAGAAAATGAGAACATATAATACATAATCAATAAGACAACTCAAATTGAAAGGGAATTTTTATAAGATTGCTATAAGACCAGCCATGCTTAATGGGACAATGTTGGGCAGTGAAGGAAAAACATGTCCATAGGACGAATTGAGGTTGTTGAGATGGATGAGTGGCAAGACAAGGAAGGATAGAATTAAAAATGAATGAATTTTAGGGAATTTAAGAGTAGCACCAGTAGGTAATGAGGTGAGGGGAAGTAGACAAATGGTTTGTCCATGTGCAACGAAGACCAAGAATTATGCCGGTTAGAAGGAGTGAGTTGGTAGAAGTTGAAGGCTCTAAAAGGGCAAGGGAAAGGGCCAAAAGGACGTGGGTGGAGGTCGTAAGAAAAAGAAACTGAAGTTATAGCACTTGATAGAGTGGAATGGTGGAAACAAATTCATGTAGCTGACATAATTAGCTGGGAAAAAGCTTAGATGATGATGATGATGATGATGATGATACAGAATCATAGAGCTTCACTAAGCACATGTGTGTGCAATAAAGCACATGTACACGCCACATATGTGCCAGCATTGCATGATAGGTCTGAGATCAAATCCATCCATCAGGTTGGTCCGACTATATTGTGCCTAGCTCAAGAATAGGTTGATCCACTCGTCGGGTGGGCCAAAGTGACCAAAACAGATGTAAGGCTCTGAAAATTTTGGGTGAAGTTTTCTAACCCATCCACCTGTTTCCACTACTGGGGCCCGCATGCTGACTGGACTAGATTTATTTTGGGAAGAAATGTACAAGGTTGGACCAACCTGATGGATGGATTGGATCTCACACCTATGTGCCATGCTAGCACATCTGTGGCGTGGACCTGAGCTTTATTGCACGTGTGTGCGTGCCTGGCAAAGCTCCATAATCATAACTTGGCTAACTAAATTGAGATAAATAGATCATTTACCTTGTTAACGTTATTCACAATTTGAACTTTTTGAAGTTGATCTGTTAGATATCTGAAACATAAGATTTGAGAATAACCCACAATGATTGAACAGTGGTGATTGAACCAGGATAACTTCAGGATAGAAATTTACCAATACAATCATATGATGATTCCATGAAATATTTATAAATTCGTTTAACATAAAGAAACATCAAGCATGTCAATATGGGCCCCAATTCCAATCAGTATAATGGCAGGAAAGGATCCCACAGAACAAACAAATCAGTGGACTCCTAGATTCCAAGAGCAATCCTTCCATTGCCCATTCACTGCCACTCCCAATTCTAGAGGAGCCATTGTTGGTTATTTAATTCTACTCTTCTTTAGAAACTTTTGTATTTTGCATATAACATTTATTAGTCCATGGGAGTGGAGGACAACCACAGTGCAGAGGAACAATCTTTGGAAAGGAACAGGCAATGTCATTGAACCATTCTTAATAGATGATGAAAGAAGTTAAATTTCAAATTAACTGGCGATAAACACTAAACCTTGGAATCTTTAGGAAATGCCCAAAGCCCGGAAAGGATATGATGAGCTCCACAAAACTCATTCTAGAAAGAAAAATTGATCAAAATAGAAATATCTAATGTCAGAATTGACGACAATTGAGGACTTAGCGACAACATCCACAATCCCTCAAGTTCATCTTCTCCCAATTTGTCATCTACTCTCTATAGATCGACACTTTCTATTTTCAGTCAATGATTTAGGGGCTGTTTGGATAGAAGGTTAACTAGGGAATGCAAGGGAAAGCAAAAAACACAACTTTAATCAGTGCTAGTGAGAGCAAACCCCTTGTACTCATTTGTTTTGCTAAAGAAAAGTACTAGAAAATGCTTTTCTCTTGCATTTGCAACTGTTTGGATTGCAATTCTACAGAGGGAAACCTTCTTCCCTCCAAAATTGACATTTAAAATGTCACATCAGAGGTAATCACTTTTCCCTCCATTTGACTTCTTGAGAAGAAGGTCATACTCTCTTGTTGAGGAGGGGAAAGAAAATGCAAACACTTTGCTGCAACATCCACTGCTTCCCGAATATGGGCAAATGCCCCGTTGATGCAAACTGGTTGCATTCCCCAGTTTGCATTCTATCTAAACAGGCTATGTCAGGCTCCTGCTCTCCATTACTCAACCAATGCCTCTCTTCCCATCCAACCCCCACAGTCCTTCAATGTCTATGCTCTACACCGGACATTTCTAATCTTAGTGGCTTGTCTACCCCTTCAGTGGCCCTTGGGGTTTTACCATGATCCACTATGAAAAACAGATTCTTCTGCACTCAGGAAAAAAATATAGCAAACTCTCCAAGGATTGTCCCAGGGAGTTGACAAACAACAATTCCTATCTGTATGGAAGGTTCGTTTACTTGGGTTTTACTTCAATCAATTTATGAGGTTACAATGCAACCATTATAGAGAACATAGACCAAGTTGTAGGCATATAGCTAACACAATTTATCTTCTTCTTTTTTTCTTTACTTTTAATCGGTAGTATAGCCAATGCAAATTGGACCTCCTTATTTTCAAACAGTTTTTCTTTTTTCTTTTTTTTCGGGTACTATAACTAATGCAATTGGACCCCCTTATTTTTGAATTGGACCATTCACCTTACCCTTATGGATCCAATCACTATCCTCTCCTGATTGAATTGGCATTTCCTTCTAGGGGATGCTCTTTTTTGTTTCGAAAAAGTCTAGCTACTTCAGCTGGCTCCTAGTATTTGGATGTACATAGCACCAAATGTGTTTGAACCTGCAGCTTATATAGCCATCACCAAACAGGGAAGCATGACCATATAAATCAAAAGTTCACAGCTCTCCGAACCCCAGATTTACAAGTCATTGTAAATGCCTAAAATAAGCTCTACTATATTAATTGGTATCAAAGATCAAAGAGGAGAATTCATCGATAACTCACCCCATTAAAGCACAGTTTGTACATATCTGAAAACTCCCGTGCAAAAACATGTGCACAAAGTCGTACACAAATAGCAGTGACTGGCCAACTCTGACCATATAGTTGTGCTCTAGCCATTGATGTGGGAGATTCCTTGTTACGACAATTGAGCCAATTGCGCCATTATCAGTGCACTAAGAATGGATACTACAGTGAAATACCCTTGATTTTGTAATTCAGTCCACTCACATGGTAGCCCATGAAATCAACAAACTTGATCACTATAGACTATTGCGGGGTGCATTAATGGAGATGTTTTGGCAAGCATAGCATACCGGCACTCCTTCTATTCAGAGTAGTGGAAACCAAAACAGTATAAGGAAAACCAAATGCATGCATCCAAGGAAAATGTGAGCAAAAGAATCCATGTTAGCCTTTTTGTTAAAGCATACATAATTTCAATGAAAATGTTAGAAGGTCAATGGTCAAAAAGTAAGCATTGTATTTGGTAACCATGGAATTCTATATTTAACAGGGCCTTTCTTTTTTGTGGTGGGAGTGGTTTTCTTCTTCCTTCTTTGTTGTTTTTTTTTTTTTTTTTTTTTTTTTTTTTTGAGGAGAATTGTAGAAATGGAAATCAATTTCCACACATAATTGTCCTTTCACAAACAGGGAAAAAAAAAAAACATCACATCTGTGAAAATCGATTCCATTTCCACAGTTGTCAATTGTTTTCCACCAATACAAACACCCCCATCACAGGGAGAAAAGGAATCTTATAAAATATAAGTAATAACAGTTACAATAAAAGGATGATTCGCTATATCCACATGCACCTTTACCTGCAACAAATATGACATCTTGACAAGTGAGTGAAACATCAGAAGGGTGCGAAAGGTGGCTCCCACTGTGAAGATGACCATACACAATATCAGGCTGATCCATTCATCAGGTGGTCACCACCCACCTCCATAAAGAAAGATTGAATGGTTTTTCTTTTTTCTTCCTTTTAAGTGCAGAAATCCATATTCAAATTCTACGTCCGGCCGCTTAATGAAATAAACCACCTTGATTATTTTGTATAGCCATGTTCGCAGTGGGAGCCACCTCATGCACCGATCAGATGTTCCACACTCGCCAAGTTGGCACGCATGTTCCATGTAAAGGTGCCTGTGGAAGGGGAAACCTCATAATCATGGCCAGTATATTTGTATAGTAAGATTTTTCTATTATGAGAATTAAGGCCCAAGGTTTGGAAATCCACACCATTGGTCTCTTGTGTCCCACCACGGATATACCGTGCCTAAAAATTCTCCTCCACAGGGACAATCTGAACTACTTGATTTGTGTCCTACATGTAGACAGGTAAAGGGAGAGTTCCAAGAAGTTCGACATTCAACTTAACATTAGTCGCCGGGATCTTCCTATCTGGGAGATTTTGGAGCATGCTCCATCCACTGTGGGACAACTGACCGACGATCTGGATTACAGACAGATGGCCCCCACTAATCAAAACTCAAAACCCATGTACGCTGTGCCGATCCATGGGTCGATGTATCATGTAATTTCTAATGATAATAATATGGGGAAAAAATGTTTTTTGTGTCCCTATCAGTACACAGGAGATGGTCTACCAAACACCTTCCACCCACGTTCCTCAAAGTAGGTGGGAATCGACATTTGAATGGACGCTGGGATTCCCGCCCACCACAAATGGACGGTGGAGATGTGCCCGGTAACGGCATCACATGTACCAGTGACAACACGTGATGATTATAAAAATCGTGTTCGTGTCTACCTTACCAAGACGTTTTCTTGTGAAATTTCATCATCCACATTTTCCAACTCCTTTTCCAAACCCCAAATAGAGAAAACAAAAGCCCCCATAATTCGAAAGAATTAAGGATAAACCAATCCACACCAAATAATGCAAATTGGGAGAGAATTCGATCTAAAACTGAAATTCCCCAATTCGCAAACAGAGAGAGAGAGAGAGATGCCTGAGTTCTTGCAATGAGAAACGATCTCTTGATCTCCAGAAAGAAAACCACATGTTGGAGAATCAGGTCCGGGATCCAAACATGGCTTCGCTTCCAGTTTTCTCGATTCCCCGAAAATCCGGTCTGCTTTTCTTCTTTCCGTTTTCTCTTTTATCTCTGAGAGAGATTTCACAGTTCTTTTTTCCCCGTCTGTTTTCTGGAGGAAATGTCGGGTCTGCCCGATGCATGGGAGAGGAGCTGTATGATACGTGTGACCCGCATTTTCGTACGTTATACGTGCATTCTCAGTTCTGATAAGTGGGGCCCATTTTTCGGAAATCGGTACCGTTGATATGTTGAGTCCCACTACTTTGAAAGGTTTACATCTTCAAAAATATTTCATACTGGTAGATCACAGCGACTATATTCAGTTGAGTGTGGACCATCATTTTGCTTCTATCCTTTACTGTCTATATGCAGGCAGTAAATCGAACGGTTATTATTGTTCTTGTTGAAAACGAATTTGAGGCATGGCCCATCCACGGTGGGATACCACAAACCAACGGTATGTATTGGCTAGACATCCCACTCGTGGGAGTTGAAAACTCGTGTGTTTTTTCAATAACGTGGGCCGCGTATCATGTAAACTCCTGTATTTTTCGGTTCCCGCGGTTCGTTGATGTTCGCCGTTGGTCTGATTGAGATCCTCGGAGAAGAGGGGAGCGGATCAGGTGTTATCCGGGAAACACGGTGATCGGTGTTTCCCTGACTGTGGGGTCTACCTTGATGTATGTGTTGTATATCCACACCGTCCATCAGTTTTTTCAGCTAATTTTAGGCTTGTTACCAAAAATGAAGCAGACTAAAATCTCAAATGAACCACGCCACGAGAAACGGTGATGATTGGCCATTAAAAACATCCAGTGGGCCACAAAAGTTCTGAATCAAGCTGATATTTATGTTTCAAGCAGATTCAAATCTCAAGTGTACCACGCTACAGGAAACGGTGGTGATTGAACATTAAAAACTTACTTTGGGCCACAAAAGGTTTGAGTGTAGGTTGATATTTGTGTTTTCCCTCCATCGAGGTCCGTTGGCAAATAAACATTATGGCGTACCTTAGTATGTTTTTAACGGAAGGACCACTGTTTCGTTATGGTGTGGTCCACTTGAGATTGGATTTGCTTCAATTTTTAGATCACGCCTTAAAATGAGATGACCAAATTGGATGATGTACAATCAATGCATCAAGGCAGGCCCATGATTAGGTATAGAGTTGTGCACGAGACGACTGGACTCGTCCGACTTGATCTGAGTTGGGTGGATGAGTTGATCTGAATCTAGTTGACTTCGCTCCATCTGAAAGAGTTCCAGTCACCTAGTAACTCAACCTGAAATCCAACTCGGTACTAACTGGATAGATACATATATGTTTAAAAAAACATAATCAAATATGATGTTTCCAATATGAAATGCCATGTAGCTAAAGAAGATGTGGCAATTTTAATAAGTGAATCTAGATTTTGAGTTATGATTTCAGCCCCTGGATACCCATTGCACTCAACTTGACTTGGTGCTGACTCAACTCCACTCAATACTTATGACCGGGTCAGACTTGGTCCAGATTAGTCCAGGCCAGACCATAACTAGGACCGGGTCAGGCATACTAGACTTGGTACCGAGTCGCGTCAACACCATTTTAAAACCAGATCCAATCGGGTCAGCCCTAACTTGGTCCCACTCTAACTCCTCCTCTAACTCTGACTCAATGCCCAGCTCAGGGAAACCCCTGCACAAGAGAGGTTATTAATTTCTGATGAGGAAGTCTTGGGTCATCCCCTATCTTAAGGACTCGCAAGATCAACGCTGTGGATTAACAAGAATGTCCTCATGCTTGCTAACACAAGATCCAAACTGCCCATCAAACAGATTCCCTTTCAGATGCCCCACCAGGGGTCAGGCCTGTCAGTGACTAGGTGGGACCTCATTTACCACCACCAACGTGGGACAGGACTCTGTGAGGCCCACCACGATGTATGTATTCTATTCATGCCATATTGTGCTAAATCATT
This sequence comes from Magnolia changhungtana, assembly GCA_030180095.1. NCBI lineage: Eukaryota > Viridiplantae > Streptophyta > Magnoliopsida > Magnoliales > Magnoliaceae > Magnolia > Magnolia changhungtana. The sequence continues at coordinate 6,798,225 of JASAUF010000630.1, read as the reverse complement.
TTAAGCCATGTACCCAAAATTAAAGCATATCGAAAGCTTAAGTGGACCATATCATAGGAAACGGTGGGGATCGAAGGCCTAATGTCCAAGACCGCAGAGGCCACAGAAGTTATGGATCAGGGCTATAGTGGGGACGTCATTATCGTAGTCTTTTTTTATGATGTGGTCTACTTAAGCTTTGGATATTCTTCCATTTCGGGCTTCTACATTAGAATGAGCTGGTAAAATAGACGAACGGCATGGATGTAACACACACATCACGCTTGGCTCGCAATCCGCGTATCAAGCGGATGATTGACAAGGAGTCTTTAAAAATTTTGGAAGCCATCCTTTTTGTTTCTAACGTTGTGGCCCACTTCATCAGTGAAACGGACTGATTCTTCTGGCCAGGGAATCTAAACACTAGGGCCGTCCTGATGAACGGCTTGGATCCAGTCCAGTGGAATATGGGTCCCCCTATTCTCTGACTGCTGAAACCGTTGCATTCAAGCTAGATTATCGAGCACTCGATCCTACGCATGCGATTTTGCGACTGAGTTAAACTGCTGACCACTTTACTTTCATGCGTTCATTTGATACGAGGAAATTGACGGCTATGATCCACCACTGGAACCCGTGATTTGGACGGTTGGGATTGTCATTTAATTGTGCCACGGTCGATGAACGATGGCTCAATTCCCCTCATCCGTTTACTTATCAAGTATGCCCCCACCCACTGATCAAAGCTCTCTATTTTCCCGAGACATATGCTTTTGAAAGCTAAATATTGAAGATTTATTTTTAAGTATGCATTATTCTCCCATACAATTTCATGTTTTATTGGTGTAATTAGATTTTTTTTTTTTTTTTTACAGGAATATTTCAAATTCTAAAATAAAATTGTGCTTAAATGGACAACTTAAAATTCTAAGACATGAAGTTTAAAGTAGCGAACGATCAATAATACAGTATGGAAGATTTGAAAAACAAAAGATGATGGTCAAGCAATTTAAACAGTTAATGATAAAGATATACAACTATGTCTAAAGATAAATTAAAGAAATAAGGAAAAGTGGTCAGACATCCACAATGGCACTGTGGAACGCTGGATAAATTAGCTTGATGGCACTATGAAATATACAGTGGATCATTCTTTTTTAGCAAATTTGCACAATGACGCTTCAACGTGAAGATTTTTTAGTTGGTTTAGGTAAGATATAGTTAAGAAGGGTCTTTAATTATGTTCAAAGATATCTCTAATGTTCCAGTAGAAGAGAAGGAGAGCTCAAAAACATACCTCATTTCAACACTGAGGTTTTGGTATCGATTCCCGGTAGGGATGACTAAGGGTGAAGTGTGAACTGACAATGGGTGTACTAACATGCTAAAATTAAAAAAAGGGTGAGCCAGGACGACATTTTCCGTCATCCCTGATTTTCAATTTCTTAGCTAATATTTTAGTCTTTCAATTTTTAAATATAGCCATCGTTAGCTAATATTTTTAGTTAAGCTTGAAGCTTTTAATTGTTATATGATGTTCTAACTTATTCGATTTATAAATCAAATTTTATAATGATTATTTAATTGATTTATAATTGAATTTACTTTAAGAGCATTTGAATAGTTTATTTCTAAACATGTTCTAAACTCTTAGGTATGTTTTGAAATGCAAATGCTCAGCTTGATTAGAGAATACATTGAAAAATTCTTATATATATTACAAATTCCGTACATAATAAATACATTGAATTTCTCATGATTAATTACCAAGTGCTTTCTAGAAGAATCGTTCAATTAAATTCATATATCATTAAATGTTTATGATTAATTCAACTAAATTTAATTTTTATTAAAATAAATTAAAATTAGTTATAATTAAATTATTTAAAATAAATTAATAAGTTCAATGTTGTATATTAATTTGAAGTGAATCACGAAATACTTAGTGTTCTGTTTTTATTATTATTTCTTAAAATACTTACTAAATTTATAAAATTTAGCAGTAGTTTTATTTCATTGTGATTTTAGAATTATTACTACATTGCGATCTTGCATATGAAGTTTGGGATCACGACACGGTGCGGCCGGCGAATGAACTGCTCTGATCCTGCGCATGCATTCCTCCATAAGCCCTACTCGCGACGCCAGCACGCACGACCGAGCACTTCTCCGGTTCACAATTTCACCCGGGTCCGGCTGCTTTTAGCATGAGTCCATGAAGGACTTATTTTGATACTCCGGCAGCATACCACGCTTGATATACAGGAACTCGAATAAATATTTACACGTGGCATACGCTAATTCGAATTTAATGGACTAAACCGTGTTACTCACTGTCACGTGGTTAAGTCAACGTCTCAAAATTAGATGGGCTGAACAATCGTGACCTGTGATTAGTGGAAAATTGTTTTACGATATTGGACCCTTGATATTCTTCATTTCAACCGTCCAGTAAATGTCCGTACATCCGTACTTGGGGTACTTGAATAAGGTTAATTTTTATTTTTTTGATAAATCTGAACCTGTGCCGATCACATTGATATTTTAAATTTGACTAACTTGTATTCCGTACAGGAATTTTCAGTTGCCTGTGTATCATTCATCATACTCCGTCAGAGTATTGAAGTTTTTTTTTTTGGTTTTTGCTTCTCGCACTCGTAGACAGGGAAAAGCTCGGACGGGATATTCTCGCGCGAGCAGAATCAAAAACCTCTCAAGACCCTCCCTCCCTCCCTCTCAAAACCCTAAAATTCTTTAAAAAACAGAATTTCTCCTCTTATGGAAATGCCCTAGCATGCAGAAGAGAAATCCCAGCTCTCATTTGATGCGAGCAGTTCGTCTCGTCAGACGTCTGACGGAACCTGTCACCAGACACCATCCAACGGCTCTCGTCTCATCATCAACTCATAGGGCCATTGATACATCTAAAGAGGAGCCGCTGAAAGTCACAGATCAGAGGGTACGTTTCGGCCTAAATCCGCCATTTTCCCGAAGCGGCTTCGTTATTCCGTCGGGAGATTTCAGTGGTTCGGTGTTGAGAGATTTTAAAGCTTTCTCGTCACATTCGATTCCGTTTGGCTCCTGTCATCTGCATTCATTCCGTTGTAAGCTTCGATCCTTTTAATGCTTTTTTTCTTTCTTTTCATAACCTGTTTCTCATTTCGTCATTGAACACCTTAAAAATCTGTTTTTTTTTTTTTTTGTAGATTATTGTTCCAGAGCTGCACAAGTTAAAAAGAAAGAAATCGATGATCCCAGGTGATTTTTTAATTTGATCCTTTTCTTTTGTGAAGTATTTGATGCTCAATTGAGAGAGGGGGGCGAGGTGCCTGCAATGGTATACATGGAGGCCCACCTCTGGGTAAGCTAGGCATTTGGTCTGGTGGGCCCTGTTAGGGGATGAGCCGTGCCCTAAATCTTCCTGGACTTAATGATTGCCGTCAGTTGATGAAAATGGATTATTCAAACTGGTGAGCTGCAACTAATACGGGCCAATTGGGTGGTTGCTATCACCTGAAGGGGAAGAATTTGTCCTGCAATATGAACAATGTGGATCACCAGAAGGCGGGCCCCTTGTACATTTCATTGGGCCGAACATAATTTCAGTCATGCATTAGATACTTTCTCTGTGTTTATCCGTAGTGAATATCTTACGTTTGTTTATGTTTTTTAACGGCCTATTTGGATTCGTGGAAAGCATAAGAAAGGAGATAATGTTTCCCAGGAAATCTTATTTCCAGGAAACTGTGGGAAGAAACATTGTTTTGCTAGTTTGTTTTTTTTTTGTTTGGCAAAACCAAAAAAAAAATCTTGGGTAAAACTTTTAGCTAGTTACAGGCATGTGCCAGATATGAACATGGGGGGCACATGTGGGATTTTTGGAGATGGACAATGAACATGTAGATTTGTGACATGTGGGTGCTTGAAGCGAAATTGCAGCACATGTAACACATGTGAGGTGCTTAAAGCTATACGATGGCACATGTGGCACAAGACATGCATTGGCACATTTGATACACATGGGCACTTGAAGCTAGATGGCGGAACTTGTGCTCATTGGCACCATTGGCACGTGGCATATTTGGAAAGATTGAATATGGATGATAGCACATGTGGCACATTGGTGCATGTGGGGTGCTTTGCACATGCGAGTTGCTAGAGAAGATGAATGGTGGTACATGCCCCACATTAGCACATGTGGGGCGCAAGAGAAGATGGATGGTGGCACATGCGGGATGCTTTGCATGTGGGGTGCAAGAGAAGATGGATGGTGACACATGTGGCATAGTGGCATGTGTAGAGCATAACGAAGATGGACAATGGCACATGTGAAGCAATTGAAGATGGATGGCAGCACATTTGGGTTTTAACTGTTGAGAAGGAAAATGTCTTTTTTAGGGGTGGAGGTGGGAAAATAAACAACAAAGATAGAAAGTGGGAAAAGATGTTTCCCACGAATTCCATGAAGAAAGGCTTGACAAACAATTGGAAAGTTAGTTTTTCCTTTCCTTGAATCCAAACAGCCCCTAAATGAATGGATTATAATTTTATTAAAACCAAAGGGGAAAATACAACAAGGAAAATCAGCAGGTATAACCAAACATGCATAGCTGCGGAAAATCAGAACAATAGTAAACCTCACAAAACCCAACTTGAGGGCATTTTATCTCCTACCAACAACAAGAAGCTCATCCCCAAATTCACCCTCCTTAGCGGGCTGATCTCCTTCACCATTAGTTTTTTTTTCTTTTCTTTTCTTTTTTTTTTTCTTTTCATTTTTTGAAAGGTTGCTTCACCATTTGTGTCACAATGAACATGGAAGAATAACACAGTTATGTTGAATCATAGATCCATTATTTCTTCCTTGAAGTTAGTTGGGCCGGACATTGGTCTAATTTAATCTAGTGTTCAAAGTACTGTACTTTACATGGACTGATGACATGGAATAAGGAAACATCTATCAATATCGTCACTAATATCGCAAATGTCAGGGAATGCATTGCTGCCTGAGGGAAACATTGGGAAGAAGGTGGAATTTTGTATTGAAACTTCAACAAATGTTAAAAGACACATGTTTGCACACTTGGAACTCAAAATATTAGAAAAAATAACCACACATGAGAGGTTTCCACTTTCCATTTTATAGGGACCAAGACCATGCTTTGTTAGACAAAACCAGTACAATTATATCCAAAATGAGTTCATATCATTCATACAATGAATAATAAAGTACAAAATTAATACATCCCAAAAGAGAACAAAAAATATACCTTTGCTTCAAACCCACATAGAGTTACGAGGTGGCTTAAAGTCACCATCTTTGTCCTCCTTAGGGTGGCCATAGTACCGTTATTCCATGTATCAATAGTACTTTACTCAAGTCACGGTAGAATGATACCAGCTCATGTACTCTCATGTATTGTTGGTATTCATCTTCTTTGAATTGGATCAATATGTGCATTTGTGGGTATTGCATAATTATTATCGTATAATGCATAAGCATGAATTTCTATTACCTTCCATACTAGCATATGTAAATAAATTGCATTTTCCTCATCTTTTTCTCACCTTGGAGTTTTGGCTCCTTTATGCTCTTGAGATGCAATTTCTCCCCCAAATCGGAGATTTGATTTACTCAAGAGTTGTCGAAATGGCCCTAGGAAGTGATATTAATTTGTTGTAAAGTTTTTTATTTTTTATTTTTTATTTTCTGATTTTTTTTCCTGACTCTCTCGAATTTCACAAAGTTTTTCGCATTTTGTATCGATATCGACGATCTCGATACAGCGTGTTTACAGTGAAAGGCAGTGGCTGATATCTTGCAATATTGTGGGTCGGGAGAAGTATGGAAAAAAGTGCGGCTGTTAGTGAATCAAAGGTAATTTCACTAATGGTGAAAGTAAACCTTCATGGTTCAATGCAAAAAATATAAAAGAAAAAGGTTCCACACAACTCCATGTGTAAGAAATGCCATTCCTAGGGCCACCTTTTATAATACATCGCTGCAAAAGGTCTCCTCAAATAATTTCGAACCATCAACGTGACCATATTTCTGCTCCATTTGAATAGCCCACATTTGGATTGCTCTAGTTACCTGTTTGGTGTTCTAAGAATTCTAAGACTTAAAGCATAACATGCAACTTTTGGGTTGCACTGTCCTCGTATTAATTCCCCTTGTTGTCTCTCAGTTTCTTGTCTAACTTATTATAAAATATTTTCTCTAGCCAACGAGCAGTTACTACTGCATTGTGGTGCAATTTCCTTGTCTTCTCTCTGAAGTTTGGCGTATGGCGGGTGACTTCAAGCCATGTTATGTTTGCTGAAGTTGTACATTCAGTTGCAGATTTTGCAAACCAGGTATTTATTTATTTTTTACTATTGTTAACTTGTTCCCTCTTTCATCAGGTCGCTACTCATGGCTTAGCGGTAAACTCACAAGAGTTTCGACACTAAGGTCATGGGTTTGAGTACCCATTGTGGTGTGTGTGGGTGTGTGCACAAAAAAAATAAAAATAAAACTTGTTCCCTTTTTCATGCATCTGTTATCCTCTATGACCAATCTGTAGGATTTAATGTGCTTATATTTTATTTCACATATAAACTTATCTTTTGTTAGTTTATGTTCTCTTCTCGAGTCATTTATTCTGTTTAAGAAACTAATTGATATTGGTATTGTAGGCCCTTCTTGCTTATGGTCTGAGTAGCTCAAGACGTGCTCCTGATGCTCTGCACCCGTGAGTTACTATAATCTACCATAGGCTATATAAATTTTCAATTTCAATCGGCTTGAGCATTCCACATGCAGTAGCTGACTTCTAGAAATGGAAGGATGTGAACTCCAGATTCCCATGGTTGGCCAGTGTCCCTAAGTATCTTAAAAGGATTGGAACTAGAAGCATCAATATCAACACAGTGAATTGGAAAAGAAACCCCTCCACCAACAGCTATTAACTAGGAAATATATAAGATCAAGGTTTTTCAGGCCAATTATTGTGTTATGTATGCATCAACTTTCCAATTTACCAGGCATATTAAAGGCTCCATGTTCCATTTACAACCATATCTTTTACCCACAAAAATTGCATTCAGAATAATTCGCTTGGAGAGTCTTCATACTTGTCTACATATTTAGACTAGGTACTAGTTTTTCCCTCTTCAGATAAATGGCTCAGCTGTTTCTTGCATGCTTTCTGCAGTTATGGTTATTCAAAGGAAAGATTTGTCTGGTCTTTGATATCTGCTGTTGGTATTTTTTGCCTTGGTTCTGGTGCGACAATAGTCCATGGATTTCAAAACTTGTGGAATTCACAGGTAACTTAATACTTCATGAATTTGTTGAAATATAATTGTATCTACCACTTTTACTCTCATTTTCTTAATTTACATGCCTTGGCTGTCAGCATATATCAGTGTCATATATTGATTTATGAGAATGACTTGTTTTATGCAGCCACCTCCCAATATACACTATGCAGCTTTGGTGATTGTTGGTTCATTCATTATGGAAGGTATAACCCCAGTACATTGATGATCGAACATATTTTGTCTACAAACTATTATGGACATCATTTCGTTTTAACTTCGGTTCTTTTAGGTGCTTCACTTATTGTTGCTATAAATGCTGTCAAGAGAGGTGCAGCTGCAGAAGGGATGACAGTGCGTGATTATGTCTGGCGTGGGCATGATCCCACATCTGTTGCAGTTATGACTGAGGTAATTTTTTTATTTTTTTTTTCTGATGTCAGATCTACATTGAATTGCTGGAATTGGTAATCTGCTGTTTATAAGATTTATAAACTGATTGAATATGAAGCTGGAATGAACAAAATATAAGAGTGATTGTGGATTTGATATGTTGGTGCTCTTTCGGAATTGCGAAGACCATTACCAAAGTCATGAGAAATTTTCCCTTGTCATGTACTTACAGATATATGTGAGCAGCGTTGGGTAAACTTGCATTGAGGCTCCCTGCTTTTCTTTGCTATCTACTACTACAGCATGTCCTCTCTAGTTTTTGTCTGATAGTGGTACATCTGTGTACGTGATACCTGATATAGCCAAAAATGTGTATGAAGTGAACTCGAAGCATTGGCTCTACACATTATTGATGGATCGTATTTTTGTTAGTAGTTATAGCTGTAGTTAGAGCTGGGCAAAACAGACCCGATCCGGTGGATCCGACCCGATCCGAACCGAACTGATGGTTTGGATCGGGTAGCCCCATCCAGATCCGAAATCTTTTCAGGTCGAGTTCGGATTGGCCCTGATCCGACCCGAAAACCTGATCCGAATGGATCCAGACCAATCCGATCCTACCCAATCCGGAGTAGTTCTTATCGATACTTCTACTTTTTCCTGTGGTATGGTCCACTTGAGCTTTGGATATGCATCAATTTTGGGTTCAATCACTAAAATGATATGCAAAAACGAATGGACGGCGTGGATAAACCACATGCATTCAAGGTGGGCCCCAATAGAGTTTACTGTATACAATAAGAAGAGGATTTGCTGGTGTACTGCACACAGCTATGTAGCTGGCTGTAGGTACGTGTTGTGCCAAGACGAGCATTGACACTCCTCGAGCTACGAGTTGTACGAACGGTTTAAAGGAGATCAAAGTTATATGGTCCCACAGTGATGTATTTATTATATCTACACCGTTCATATATATTTAGAGATCATTTTAGAGCATTATCCAAAAAAATTGATCATATCCAAAGATCATCTGGACCATGCCACAAATAGCAACAAAGAATGATTTTCACCTTTAAACAGTTCGTAGGGCCCACCATAACGTTTATTTTCCATCCAATCTGTTCATAAGGTCACAAAGACCTGAATTAAGAGGAAAAGCAAATTTGAGATCGATCCAAAACTTCTGCGAGACTGTGACCCCAAAAAGGGTTTCAATGATAGACGTTCAATCCCCACTGCTTTTTTCAGTGTGACCCACTTGATAGTTAGATTTATCTTATTTTTCGTCTCAAGCCTTAAAACAAGCTCACCAAATGGATGGACGGTTTTGATATAACACGTACACCATGATTAGACCCACCTAACTTGCTAACGTTAATACATTATACACCACCAATGCGCATGGCACTTTCGTGCACAGCATGTCACAACTGCACGCCGTTCACAGCACGTAAACAACTGTAAGTGCCTCGAGCTCCGAGTTGTATGAACGACTCAAACGAGATCAACGTGGGCCCCACAATGATGTATTTATTATATCCATACCGTTTATCCATTTTTCATGATGATTTTAGAGCATTTGGAAAAAAAAAAAAAAAAGAATCATATCTAAAGCTCAAATGGACCACACCTAAAATAGCAGCGAGGATAATGATTTTCACCGTTACAAAATTCGATCAGGATCGTACCCAATCCGATCCAACTCGGTTTCCCTGACCGAGTCGGACTCGGTTCGGGTCAGGCCAACCGTGCATCAGATCGGTTCGAGTTAGATGTCCCGGACTCAATCCTTGATCGGATCGGGTTCGGATCCGCCCATGTCGATTTCAGACCGAATCGAGTTGGACCGAATCCGGTCCGACTCAGTCCGATGTCCAGCTCTAGTTGTAGTTGTTTAGGCTTTTCTTTAAGATATCTTTTGTTGGGCCCGACAAGATTACACATGTAAAGAGACGGTGCAGATATCTTATCTTCTCTTTTCTTGTTTGGTTAGGTTGTTTTCTGCTTTTTATAAATAAAATTCTCATCTTTCAATATATATATATATATATATATATATATATATATATAGTGAATTAGTGATCAGTTTTGGTAAAAAAAAAAAAAAACAACTGATGCCCAAACTCTCTCCAGTTTTGTGATCATTGCTAATCACAAACCTTCTTTATTACATTGTGCAAATTTGTGTCTCGCATAAAATACACATATATTGCTTATAAACGTAAAACATGATGCAACAAACCTAAGTTCTGTTCTAAAAAATATTGTAAGAACTAAGAAAGTTTCTTTTTCTTATTTAGTTTCTCTTGGTTGGAAAAGGCAGTTTCTGTGACCATCTTTTTTGACAGGTTGACTCCAATGTTTCTTTTAGCCATGATATGCCGAAATAATATTCTATCTTATCATTTCAAAGGGGGGGGGATTCGACCTTATGCTCTGCAACCACTGATTTTGCAGGATGGTGCTGCAGTTACAGGCCTTGCTATTGCTGCAGCGTCGCTGGTGGCTGTCAATAAGACAGGAAATCCGATCTATGACCCAATTGGTTCTATTATAGTTGGCAACTTACTTGGAATGGTATGTTACACCCCTCGTCCTTTATTACTTCATATTGACCATTTCAATTGGTTTTTAAATATCTGAACAATTTGGTTTGTTAGAAAATATTCATCTGCAAATTTCATTTATGGACATACAAACAATTTATTACCAAGGTTCATGAGAAATTGCAATGCTCCTTCATATTTATGGAGGTTCTTTATGATGTTGATGACCAGCCAGTTCAAGGTTTTCCAGAGCTATTCGAAGGCCTGTATCGGCACATTGTCCCGTCTGGGTCTTGGGGTTTTAGTTTGTTCTAGCATTTGAAGATTTGCAACCTTGAGTTTGCGAGCTCATACCTTTGGTGGATGAAACTCATCTCATGATCCCAAAGGAATTCTGTTAAGAGAATGCCTGGTTCTACACTTGCTGGTGGTAAGCAAGCTTGGGCTTGAATGTTCATAGTTCTTTATGCTTGTGAAGTGGGGTAACATACATGCTGGAAATAGCTGAAAAGATTTGTATCAATTTACTCTTAGTTGGATGCTTTTATTCAGTTTTGAGATGGGACAAGGGGTTGTCATTCAATCCCATAGACACATGACAAGGGTGCAGGGGATTAGGCCTCAGGCTATAGGCTATATCAGTTCTCTAAGTAACCCCTTGGAACTAGCCTATCAAGACCTTTATCAGGACCTGTGCAAATGATGCTCTCCCCAGAGGTATCCTAGGTAATATGATCCTTGTGAGATATTCATAGAAATTGATGGATGCCACATTTCTGCCTTGGGCATTATTTTGTTTTAGATTTTTTATTTTAAAAAAAACTGAGGATATGGTCCTTGATAGAGTGGAATGGCGGAACAAGATTCACGTCGCCAGCCCAATTAGTTGGGATGAGGCTTACACGATGATCCTAATGATGAGATTCTTCTGTTTCTTTTTTCTACTTGGCTTGGGTGCCTTAGAAGGCAATTTGGCAGCGGCTGGTACGATGCATGGCACTGGTGATCCCTCATCATATGTTCCCTTGTTCAGACTTTTTGTGTATCCTTTTTATTTTTCTTCTAATAAAAATTTTAGTGATCTTGCAAAGAAAAAAAAAAACAAGGATCTGGCTAATCATGTAGTCATTCGATGGAAGCAGGGAATTCCTGCTTAAACCTCACAGTTTGGTGAAGGCGTTGACATGGGGGGTTATCCTTCTTTAGAACTAAGTTATGGCGGATAATATATCTTTGCTGTGGAATCTTTTTGAGGAATGTTGCACCACCCACCTAAACCACCAAGTAGGAATCACAGAAAAAGTGGCAAAATTACATAATGGCAGGGATCCCTGGATGATCAGGGGTGCTCCATTAGTGTGTGAATAGAAGGGGCAATGAAGCTTGATACTGTCAAGGAAGGTGGTTACGTTTTCAACAAGGAGATGGAGGGCCTTCTAAATACTAGTAAAAAAGAAAAAGAGGGCCTTCCAAATCATTTCCATTCCATTAATGCTGTCAGACAGGATGTCCGGTGCTGATTAATAGAGGATAAAGAACACAAGTTTGTGGCAAGGAACCCCATTAGGTGGTGGAGTCAAGAAAGCCCACATAGGTAGCCCAACATATGGATCAAAGAGAATGCACTCCATTTACTGTTGAAAAGAGTGGCTTCCCTAGACATTCCATTCAACTTCTTGAAAATACAGGGTCCACCTCAAAACTTGAATCAGTAGGATATCACAACCATAGAGGAGAATTAGTGACCAATCCTCCTACAATACCTTGTTTCCTATTTGAACTCTTGTCAAGTGTGTTAGTTCCTTCTTAGTCTTGGTTTATATTTGGAGCTCAGAGGTCCCCTCTTTGCCTTTCATATTGTTCCAACTTCCAACTTTGCTGTGGATGCATACAATATTTGTCCTGTGAATGCAGATTGCATTATCGGTTAAAGGAACCAATTCATGTCAACACACTTATGCAGATTGCAGTAAACAACTTTTCTATCATCTACAGTAGAATTAGCAGCCATGCAAAAAGGGTGGGCATATGGCTGAGAACTCTGTGACCTTCACTCTTGTAACCACAGGGGTCAAAAGATAATGAATCATGGCAACTAAAAGTAATCAAAGGGCTGGGGAAAGATTTCTCTTCCTAGCAAGAACTCTTCTGATTCATAGGTCTTCTTCTTCTTCTTCTTCTTCTTCTTCTTCTTTTTTCTTAACTTGTATCTACACACATAAGCCAAATGGGAAGGCTGGCATATCTGCTCGTTTGATAATCTTCTGGATCTGCATCCAAATTGCATGGACTTTTTGTGCTAACTGTCGGTGTGGCTTCTCCCTTAATCTCAGTCTAATTCCAGAGTATACTTTAGTGAAGAAGTGCTTGAATAGGTTTTTCTGTTCTCTCTCAGACAAAAATGATTTTATTCTTTCTCATCCATTATACGTGCATTATGCACCTGATTCTCTTTATCACATGATTCTCTGTATCGTTCTTTCTACTAAGAATAGATTCTCTAAATTTTGATGCCTGAAATTTTGTAGTGTTGGGTGAAACATTGAGGATATCTTTATCCTTTCTCAAACTTAGAAGTCTCAATACATTGTATTTCTCTCCGTTCCTTTATTTATAATTTTTTTTTCAAATTAATGCAACTGGGTTTGATTTTCATATGGCAGGTTGCTATTTTTCTTATTCAAAGGAATCGGCATGCTTTGATTGGTAGGGCAATTGATGATCATGATATGGAAAGAGTGCTTCGGTTCTTGAAATCTGATCCGGTGAAGACAGTTCTACTATGATAATTGCTCATTTAATGTTCAGGCCTGCAGAGCTTGACAAAACAATTCATATCATTTTGCCTGCCACAGGTTGTGGATGCTCTATATGATTGCAAGAGTGAGGTGATTGGACCCGGCTTCTTTAGGTTCAAAGCAGAAATAGGTGATCTTTCTTATTATGCTTGCCTCAACATCTTACAAACTTCTTAGAACTATAACCTTTGCTATGAAAGAGAATGCCTTTAACAAGTCTTTTCCATCTCCAGAAACCTGTGTACTTTCATGGGCTTTCTACTTTGTACATGGACAGGACATGTCACGCTACACCAGGAAACTTCATATGCAGATACATGCTGCAGGATATATTACAATACTGAAACTTTGTCAAAGAATTAAATAAATATATCTATTTATTTATTTGTAGTTTGTCATTTAACCTTTAATATATGTAAAAATATATCCACTTTCGAGACTGATTGAAGAGAACTGTATGATCAATTGGCCTGAGAATCTGCAAAGTATCCACAGGTTTGGAGTACAAGTGGGACCCGTGGTCTGGGGATTGGCAATCTGGTACATTGGGCCCCATTGCGTGTGGTGTGTGGACCTTGATCCAAGATTTTCTTGATAGAACACTCCTGACCTTTCAATTTGTGGCCTTTGAATAGATGTTTAGAAAGAGAAATGCAACAACAGCCCACACTTCCCATGATTGGTGGTTAGGATAATATAATCTGGGTAATCTTTTGGGCACCATGCAGCCCAGCAATCAATGGACTGGACCACTTAGCTAGGGGCCACACTTGTACAAATGGAAACCCGACTACACTTGCATATCCTTGGCTCAGGATCATATTATTTCTCACTGAAATACGCGAAGAAGTAGGTATTATTTTATGGAAGGCATTTATAAAGTACAAAAATGGTAGAGGAATAATTTGAAAAGCAAGGGAAGCATGTTCATTGGCGGCCAGAACTTAGCTTGATGAAGCTATTTTATCCATCAGCCTGATGAAAACGCCATTTCCATTGCTATAAATTATGAAATTCTTGTCTCCTGTGTTACGACTTGAATCTTACTCGTCCTTGGAAAGTTCCATCTCTTAAACATCTCAAGGGAAATCTCACAATATTTTCATGTATGCTAGAAAATGCCAAACAATCTGACTGATGGATTGAATGCGGCAGATTTCAATGGCGTTGTGGTGGTGCAGAATTACTTGGAACGGACTGGACGTGAAGAATGGGCCAGACAGGTTCTTCCCCTAACTACCTAGATGATTCTTGAACGAGTATGCCATAATGCATTTTGCAAATGATTTGTCAGAAACTACGGCAACAGACCATATACCCTTTTTTCAAGTGGGCAAAGCCTGATTTAATGGGTACCAGCTGCCAACTTACCCAGTTTCTACATCCAATCCGTCTAAAGTGGGTCATCATGTTCACGCCGAAAGTTGGGAACATTTGATTCCTAATCCATGTTTTCGAATGAAATCAACTGTCATCAACGCCTTCCCCTGTGTGCAAATGGCAGCATACTGTATTCCATAATTGTCGGAATCTGTTGTCAGAAGAGTGTGGTCCCTCTCTCGGGAATGGGGTTAGTTTTTAGTCATGTCTGTATTTTGGTTTGCTCTGGTTTTCGGGGGTGTTGTTGGGGGTTTTGTTCTTGCCAGGGGCATTTTTTTGTCTTCTGTTTTTGTTCTTGTATTCTTTGCTGCCTGCTTTGCTGCCTGTTGGCACTTTTGCAATAATATTCTTTGTCAACTTTAAAAAAAATAAATTGCCGGAACCATCATCGAGTGCATTTACTGCAACCAAGATTTTGAACTCCAAATTTTCACGATTTTGGGATATTCAAGTTCTTGCATGGTTTTAAGACTTGGGCGACTCCAATACAACCTGTCCTAGTCTACTTAGATTCAGTACTAACCGATCTGGTTCGACAACCTTTTTTATTTCAACGACCAAAATTTTGAACTCTAAATTTTCGAGAGTTTGGGATATTCAAGTTCTTGCATAGTTTTATTCAAGATCTAACTGATCTGCTAATGACTTTGCAAGCCGCAATTTCAGAAAAGAGGGGTGCCCCATCTGTCTTTTGAACATGATGTCCAGTAAACATGATCTACTTTTTTAGCTATATGCATTACTGGAGCTCTCACACACCGATTACAACTACAAGGCATAGCCATGCATGCCATTAGATCTTTACTAATGGGCATTGCTCATGCTGACAGTTTCGAGAGGCAGCAAAGGGTAAAGATGATGCAGCACTGCTCAAGAGCATGTCATGCTATGGTATGTGGAGAGAGACATTCTAATTTTCAGTGAAGCAATTTATGGCATAATCTTGACACTGCATATTTCTCTGGCGTGTATGCAGGTGAGGAGTTGGTTACTGCTCTGGGCAGCGAAGTGGACAGGCTAGAAAAGGAGATCCAGAGGATTGTCCCCGGGATCCGACATGTTGATATTGAGGCCCACAATCCCAAAGGACCATCTCCATGATCTGCGGCTTCCTCCGGGTAACAACTACTTACAGTCCATTTTTTTTCCAATGAGATTGGTATTTGTCAAACTGTCCTGGAAATTTTCCAATTGAGGGGCTTCTTTGTTTATTATTCGAAGCCGGTTGACAATGCTGTATTTGAAAACATCAATGGAGAAGAAGGCTCCCATTCAATCCAAACATGCTGACTTTATGAGTCTCGAAGGAATGCCCGAGTTTTTGGAAAATGGCGAGTTCTTTCAAATTTCTGAAATTCTGGATCTGTCTAGGTTTGGCCATAGACAGGACCGTTAATGGTTTCCCAGACCCACAGGTACCCAATGGACCTGGATTTTAATGGGTCTGTGTCCCATTTTTTGGATCCATAACAAATCAGGTCAAGTTGGGTGTCAACTCTTTGGACCCAGTTAAAAACTAGGTCTAGCTGGGTGTGTCAGGTCCATCAACTTGGACCTGGTTAAAATCGGGTCAGTTTGATTCTGAGTCGGGTCCAGTCAGTTTTCATGAAACTATTATATGTATTAAATACACCTTGATTGTTCCAACATACAACTACAAGTGAGGTTTTTTAAGCTCCATGCATGTAAGAGAGCCCGAATTTACATACTTGGGATGTGTCATAGTGGCACTTGTGTGTGCAAGCTAGTCCATCCATTGGGTTGGCCTGACAATTTAAATGCTCTTATTTGTCTCGAACCCTACTGAAAGTGTAGATCTAAAGACCCAAGGGCACCTGATGGGTACCTAAGCCTGAGTGGATCCTGCACCAGGTCTTAAAGAACAAGACCTGGACCTGGCAAGACCTGAACCAGTTAGCCTGGGTACAGGTACTATAGGACCTGACCTGAACCCAACCCATTTGACTGCCCTACCCATGGAACTAATCATACCGATGAAACATCTCTTTCATGAAGAAGCGAACTGGATGGGAAACCCTGTGATGGATCTCCATGCTTCAAAAGGCAACATGTTAGGTGGCATTTGGATGTAGCACCAAATAGCAGCCGGCTGGAGTCCTGAACCAGTGAGATGACATTGTTGTTTGGGTCTTTGCAGGAAATGTAACCCACATTATGCATGTTCCCATTTTCTTGCTCGTTCTGCCACAAATCATGTGTGCAATGTGTACATGCATATCATGTGGCCCTTAGTTGTATGTACAGTTTTCTTCAGTTTGCATAAGTGGGGCCATGTTTCAGTTATTTGAATTGTTGATATCATGGACCCCACTATGGATGCCTTATGCACCAATGGTCTTCTGTATTGGAAGATTCTAGCCATCAAATCTGTTTGCCTTTTTTCGAGTCCAATGTAGGCCAGTTCTGTATGTTCTTTCTTACCCATCCATTTACATGCCATTTGATCCATAGGTTAGGATTTTCCCGCATGGGAGAATTTCAGCGCATGGGCTATCCTAGCAGGGACTATGGTAGCGAGGCTCTTAATGTAGAACGTATCACAGAGATATTCCCAGCATGGTTGAGCCAAAAGGAGGTGGACCGTAAATTGACCATAACTTTTGATCCGGGTATCGTTACGGGGTGTACAACCTATCAATCTTTACTGAAACGGGCCATCTGAGGTGAACCGACCCACAAAGTGGGTCGCGTCTGTCCGTTTCGTCAGAAAACGTGCGCTTTCAGCTCAAAAACGAATTTTTAGGAAGATTTTACTATTTTTAGTAATTCCGAATTTTTAATATTTTTTAGAGTTTTAGATTTTCTTTCCTTATAGAAATAAGTTTTAGTTATACTAGGACTCTTTTAGAGAAAGTTCATTTGAAATTCTTATTTTTAGAAATTAAGCCTTAGAAGAGGTTTATTAGAATTAGGATTTTTATTAGAGTTAGAATTTTGCTATTTTTGATAATTACGAATTTTAGTTTATTTATTTTTCTATATTAATGGTGTAAGGAGACACATTAGGCAATTATCAATTATTCATTAATCTATTTCGAATTTATTTAGAATTTATTTCTATTTTTCTGCTCTCTTTTCTCGTGGATTCGAGAAGTCTCTGTGAGGAATCCAGAGAAGTTCCGTGGATTCGGAATAGTTATCCTCTTGAGGAAGACAGTGCTCGACCTCACGTCCTCCCCTGCGTTAGCTCTGGATCACTAAACCATGAGCCCCCACTTGTACAATCTGAAAACCATCCGAACCATACATGAGAAATGTACAAGGCCTTATATTCTGAATTGTGGTCATGTGCTCCTGGTAGAGTGGGCAGTGAATCCTTGTCTTTTGTTCACCTTGTCTTTGGCATAGCAGTGTGCCATCCATAAAAAACCATGCATTCCAGAATGTTGTCTTCTCACATGGTAGGAAATTGCGGATCGGCATGGCCAGAGGAATGCTTAAACCTGGTTGGTTTCCCATTGGTAGTTTGGACTACAGCAGTGTTACGAGAGCCCGACAGTATGCATGCAATCATGAGACTGAAGCTTGTATAGGCTGTAGAGATGTTACGTCAGAGCACATGATATTGGTTCTCATTCTGTACTAGTGGGGTCCATCTGTTGGACAGCACCAAAAAATTTCCCAGACAGGAAGATCCTAGCCATCACTTTTTTTCAGTTGAATGTAGTTTGTTGTGGAGTCTTTTCAATTGTCTATTTTCAGGCCATGGATAGGATGGGGTTGTCTGTCAAGACAGAAAATTTCCCAGATTGGAAGATCCTACTCTTTTTCAGGTGAATGTAGTTTGTTGCGGAGTCTTTTCAGTTGTCTATCTTCTGACCATGGACAGGGTGGTGTTGTCTGTCTATTGAGGAGAATTTTAAGTGTGTTCTGCCATGTAGAGCTCTTAAATCATGGCCCACTGATGATTCATGACCTGAAAAATTCACACTGATGGGATGATCTAGCAGTCTTTGAGTTGGCCTGTCTACTTGTAGCTTACGGCCATCTTTACTGCCCATTTGATGACCATTGGTTCGATGTTTAGGATCAAGTGATCACTGTGAATTTTAGGTCGATGCGACTTCAAGATCGGCAGTGTACAAGGCTGCGCCATCTACTTGCATGGGGTCCACCGTGATGTGTCCATGATTTCTAATCTGTCCATCATCTAAGCAAAATGGGTAACCCCAGTACGCTTTATTGTACTGAGTAAACTCTGTTGGGCCTATCATGAATGTATGTAGCTTATCATTTTTTCAGCACAAAATTGAAGCATATCCAAAGTTCAAGTCGACCCCACCACAGTTTCCAGTGGGTATAATGATGTCCACCTTCCAAACCTTCCTAGGGCCCACCGTGATCTTTATTTGTCATACTAACTTGTTCATAAGGTCACACAGACATGGATGGATAAAGGGAAAACACAAATATCAGCTTGCGTAGTGGGGCTTAAGGAGGTTTTGACTGTGGACGTCATTATCCCCACTGTTTCCTGTGGTGGGGTTCACTTGAGCTTTGGATATACTTCAATTTTGGGCTCAACCCCTAAAATGAGCTGAAACAACGGATGGACCACGTGGATAAGCCACATACATTCATGGTGAGGCCCAATAGAGTTTTCTCAGTACGATCAAGCGTACTGGGTTACCCAAATTTCCATCTAAGCACCCAGCAGACCAAAACTCATGTGGGCTACACCGTGTATGGTCATATGCTTAGAATCTCTGAAATCACATGGTGTGGCCCACCTAAGTTTCGTAATGGCCTGATCTTTGGGGTGTCACATCTCCATAATGGATTGGGTGGCATGTACAAAACATTGGTGGGGTCCCACAATCCAGAGTTTTAATCCGCACCCTGACTTCCCTGAGGTGGGACCCACCTGTGTGTTGGATCAGCCACAGGGTGAACTTTTAAAGGGGCCCACCTTAATGACGGATTGGATGTGGGTGTACATCACGGTGGGACTCCACACGCCATGTTGTAGGGTGAACCACTATTCTACAAATGAACCGTGAGATATTCTTAGCCTACGCGTCCGTACAAGGCAGCTCATGTACACGCCCTCATCTGCCAGCGTGGCACATTGGTATGAGATCTAATCCATTCGTTAGAGCAATACCACTACGTAGATGCTCTTACATGAGAGTCAGGTCGTCCACTCATCAAGTGTAATATGCGGCTGAAGAAAACTTGGCTAAAAGCTTTTTACCGGTCCAGCTGTTTCTAAAACCATGGTTCATGCAAGAATATCTGCAAGATCAAATTCACGTGATGGACGGCTTGGATATTGCACCCGCGTACCATGGTACTTTCTGTGCACACGTGGCACGCTTGGGATGGATCCGAACCGTTCATCAAGTACAGAGGTTGTCTACTCATCAGGTGGGGTACACGTAAACAATGAATATGGATCAGAAAGTGTTTAAACATCTCTCTGTAGGGGGTGGCCCACTTGATGAACAGAGCATCCTGATTTTATCACCAGGTCATATTCATGGTGTATCCCACCTTATTCATGAAAAAGATTTTCCACATATATTCTAAGTTTACACGTAAACGTGATGTGCCCATGTGGGTCCAGCTAACCTCTGAGCTATAATGAATAGGGCTGAAAGTCCGGCGGGTGTGCTCGACCCTAACCCAACCTAACCCAAGTTTCCTATATCTCAACCTTAACCCAACCCAACCCAATCTTGGGTCGGGAATTCTCAACCCAAGCCCAACCCAAGCAGGCTCAGCTGGGTGTACACGCGCTAATATTTTCATTATTACATTAGTTTATTATATTTCAATATAAGATTTATTTTTTTGTCTATGATTTTATTAATTATATATGTGATTATTCATCATAAAGAATTTTAAAAGCAAACTAAAATATAGGACAACTACTTTAAAAGTCAAAGTCACGTGGCATAGCACACAATCTATTTGGGAGAGAGAAATCCGGCATATCTTGTTAGCTTTAATCCTTAAAAATGACATGGACAAATGAGACCCGACATTACTAGTGTACCTTTGAAACAAACTATTCACACTCAATTATAATTTATAAGTAACTTATATATTGATTGGGTTTGAGTTTGGGTTTGGGTTTGGGTTGGGTTGGGTTGGGTTGGGTTAGGCAACCGAGACCTCAACCTAGGCCCAACCCAAGTTTTCTCGGGTTGGTATTTGTATAGCCCAAGCTTAAGATCGGACCTGGTATATTCTGCTTGAGCCCAATCCAATGTCGGGTCAGTCACAGGTCCGTCGAGTTGAACCCGCCCAACTTTCCGCCCTAATAAAGAACTTGGTGAGGCGTTATGATGGGCCCCACCTTGATATATGTGTTGTATATCCATGCTGTCTATCCATTTTTCAAGATCATTTTAGAGCATAGTCCAAAAAAAAGAAGGCAATCAAAATCTCATGTGGACCACACCACAGGAAACATCCATGGTTGAATGCCCGCTATTAAAAACTTCTTATCGGCCATAAAAGTTTTGGATCAAGCTGATATTTATTTATTTTCCTTCATCCAGGTCTGTGTGACCTTATAAACAGGTGAGATGGAAAATCAAAATTACGGTAGGCCCTGGTAATTTTCTAATGGTGGTCGTTCAGTCACCACTGTTTCCTGTGGTGTGGTCCACCTGATTCTTAAATTTGCTTCAATTTTTTTCCCATGCCATAAAATGATCTGAAAAAACGGATTGAAAGAGCAGATATACAAAAAAATGCGTCAAGGTGGGCCCCACGTCACGACCTCACCATAGTCAATGTTTCCCCGGCCTCACCGAATCACGTTAACGTGGGAACCAGCCAACCGTTTTATCAGCACCAAAGAAACACAGATTCAAGTGGTGTCGCGGGCTAGGAAACAGGTCCTCGGAAATGAAAAAGTATTCTAATTTTTTCTTGTCGATATTACCAAAGTGAGAAATATTTGATACTCTGGCAGACTGTGATCCATGATACGCAGGCACTTACAGACGTGGCATACAATTAATAATTCAAACTCAACAGTCCAAAATACGCCTGCGATTTATTATCAGGAACCAAAATCTACCCTTATTTCATCAAAGGACTATCAAATGGTTGGACATTTGTTGGACGGTTAAAATTGAAAATACCAACGGTCAACAAACAAGTGTCCACTAATCAAAGGTTACGATTGCTCAGCCAATTTTAGTATGCAGCTGTGACTTAGCAAAAGTGGGTTCCACATTTTTATCCGTTTAATTTGAGTTAATGTGCGCTAGGTGTATAGTTCTGCGTGCCAGCGTATCAAGCGTTACATTCTGACAGAGTATCTAATCATCCAAGCCGTTCGTGAGGGAGGCCTAATCGTGTAGACTACTTGGATAAAAATCTGAACGGTCTGTTCATTTCGGGCCTCACATATCTGTTGGATGTGGACAGTTCATGAATTTATTTCCACTGTCCATTTCACGGCCGCTTGATTTATGGGCCAAGGAATCAAAACCAGTTATTAAGCGGTTTGGATATCCAGCAACGTCCGGACGCGGATTTGCTACTGACAGGTTGAGTATTCTGTGGGTCCCACCATGATGTATGTGTTGTATCCACACCGTCCATCCATTAGAAGTTTTTAATGGTGTGCGTCACTCTCTCCACTGTTTTTTTGTGGTGGGGTCCACTTGAGATTTGGCTCTTACTCATTCTTTAGCTCATACCTTAAAATGGTCTCTTCAAATGGATGGACGGTGTGGATGCAAAACCTACATCATGGTGGGACCCACAGAACTTGGTGACATCACTTCGGTAGAGAGTCTCGCTACTCAACTTGTCCGTAGCTAATCCGGCTCCGGAACGTCCCTTGGCTTAAAATGTGCGAGTGCACTCTCACGATGTACGGCGTAGCTTTCTATAGGACATATCCACCGTCCATGCAGTCAACCATGCTCGTTGAATTGGGTTAGGAAGTAATCTTAGCCGTCCAAATTGTCGCCATCAGACGAATGCTGGTCCAAACCAATGTGCACCATGGAGCTATTAGAAGTCGTCTGATCAGCGTGCTTTTTGGAACATAACATATCTTAAGTGGGACCCACCTTTTGATACTTGCATATGGATGCCACGTGTGCTGTAGTGGTATGCGTGAGTACAATCCTGCGTAGTCAACCACGTCTTGATATAATCATTTTTCATGCAGCCAATAGGGAGCGACGTATTTATTATATTCAGTGCTTGGAACGAACGAATGTTTATACTTTGAACAGCACCGTTCACTTTGTACAGGTGGGCCCATGGTTCAATCATCCAAACCGTTGATGTGATAGTAATCTTCATTGATGGTGCATGTACAAAAAATAGACAAATTTGATAAGTCCTAATCAAATAGACGGTTAAGAAAGAAAATCAAGGAAAAGGGCATATATTCCACGGTTGGGATCTCTTGATCTATATATATTAGGTGGAAGATGGAGAAAGGAATCGTACCAACGGTTTGGATTACTGAAACACGAGCCTCACTTTTTAGAAATGGAAAGCAGAATGTACTCTATAAACCTGCAACTCTGCAAGAGATTGTACAGTACTTCGCGGGACCCACGTTCAGATGAAAAGGACATTGCGTGAGACTCACGTGTCTCACTTCGAGAAGTTGGTTGTTGGTACGTGTGAGATTACGAGGTTACACGTATGGAAGAGGGTGCTTTTAGTTGAAGCTGCTAGACACGTGTTGGGCACTCTTCCTTCCTTTATTTTCTTCCTCTATAAATTTTCATCTGTTCCACAGCCAAGCTAAGATAGAGAGAGAGAGAGTTCTTCTCTTTCATCCCATGACTTAGAGAGAGAGAGAGAGAGAGAGAGAGAGTTGCATCTTCCCTTTCATCCCATAACTTACAGAGGGAGACAGAGAGAGAGACCCATCTACCTTTTTCTCTCAACTAAGCAGTGGGGACCCATCTTCCTTTTTCTCTCAACAAAGCAGAGAGAGAGAGAGAGAGAGAGAGAGAGAGAGAGAGAGAGAGAGAGAGAGAGAGAGAGAGAGAGATGTGGCTAGTATACATATGCAATGAGGAAGAGAAGGTGCTGGGAACAGAGAAGGCGCCAGGATCATGCCCTTATTGTGGAGGAATAGTCCAAGCCATGGATGTTGAAAGCCAACGGACCTTTTGCTTTCTCCCTCTTTGTTTCAAAACCAAACGCAAATATCATTGCACCTTGTGCTCCAAACGTTTAGTCGTCTACCCATGACATTGCTCCATTACCACTTTCAATACATCCATTTGTATCTATGTTTGTATACATGGAAGATTTTCTTCTTCTTCTTCTTCTTTTTAAATTTGGGATTTTCCCAAATGGGTTTCTATGTATTGGAAGAGGATGATTCAAGTGTTGCATCATCATGTCCTTTGGTTGATATATGTACCCAATTTGTATAAAAGAGTGTTTTCTCTTCTCTATGTTGGTAATGTATTTGTGCTATGATCATAAGCTTTTGTGTTACTTTTATTCTTTTAGGGACACTTCAAATCACATAAAAATGACTTGATTTAAAAAAAAAAAAAACCTTCATAGTACAAAGTACATAAACATATTAGATGAGTTCCACATATTGGATGGACTGGATGTACTTGGCCCATTATAATGCCCTCCATGTATGCATATGTGACATATAATGGATGGTCTTGATATATATTATTGGCCATCATAATGTCCACACAATTTGAAAAGGTTTGTGATGATGGCCATCACATTGTGTGGTTCATTTGATTATCAATATATTAGATCCAGCTGTTTTTTAGTGCTGTAACAGAGCATCTCATGTGCTTCATTTGATTATCAATATGATGGATTGAGCTATTTTTTAAAATGTTTTTTAAAGGTGTATGAGAGCATCTCTTGAATGTACCATACATGTCACATGTCTCTGAGCATATCTGATGGGTGTACTGAGCATATCACGGGAGCCTCACATGGTGTGGGCATTGAGCATTGTGTTGGTTTATCATGACAAAATTATAATGATGGTACATTTTTATTACTTTAATACTAAATTCTAGGCTCGAGGTGGAGTATAAAATTAAAATTATAATGATTACAAAATTGTATTTGACTCTTAATTTTTTATTTCTACTTGGTTGATTATAGTAAAATTATATATAATAATGACATTTTATATTATCATCTTAAAATTGAGGTAATTTGTAATTCGAATAGGCCTTAAAGTGTATAGATTTTATGGAAATATACCATGCAACTTTTTTCTCATTAGAAAAATATGTTTAATGTGGATGAATTATCAAAACTTTCAAGAAAGTAAGTTTAAGGGTAAATACATGTAAACACTTTACAAGTAAATTATATCATCTAAAGGTCGGTTTATAGGCAGATTTTACCATCCAAGCACCTGCCTGTAAAGTATTTACTCACAAATTTCACCATCCAAACGCTTGCTCTTAAAGTATTTACTCACAAATTTTACCATCCAAACGCCTACTTGTAAAGTGATAATATTTCACAAATGAGGATTCCAAGGGTATAAAAAAATCCCTTAGTGGGTCATTTATGGTTGTATGATTACACCTTGAAGAAGGTTTAAAAAAGGAGTGTGTATATCAAAGTGGGGGCAAGTTGTGGTGGAATCATAGAGGATGGGTTTGCACCTCTTGACCCTACTTTCAAATGCTGTCGAAGCAGTCTCTACAAGATTTCAAATTTTGACGAGTGGGCCCATGTTTTAGTTATCCAGGTCATTTTCTGTTGGTCCCAAAAGTGAATGAGTCATTCCTTTAAAATTATTATTTTATATATATATATATATAAAATAAAAAAATCCCTCCTTTCCGGAACAATCCTTGCCTTTGATTTTTTTATACGAAAATAGACTGTCAAGGAGATAAGAACAGAGACTATACACCTCAGACTTTTTGTTTTTAAATTTTACACACGCACACATACTCCCACACACTTCCGCTGTAGTGGAATTTCACCACCCATGAGTACTCCGACCCTTGACCAGGTGTTGAAACTCCCAAGAGTCTACCACCCGGGCAAGAGTAAGGACCCTGTACACTATGAGACTTGTTGTGAGGGTTAATTTCCAATCCAGTAATTTAGTCTTATGGTCATGATCATGTGGGGGTCAAAATATAAAAATGGTTTGGATTATTGAACAGTGGGACTTAGTGTTGGGGGAATGGCAGAATCACAAAGAGATAAATCTATGATAGCAATCAAATAACACTAAGCAAGCACAAAAAGGAATACAACGTGAAAAACTCTTTCTGAAAAATACTATGGCACAAAGCATTAAAAGTTCATTATGAAAGTAGAAATTATAAAGAGAAAAGACTTACCTAATTTGAACAACCACGAATCTCATCATTGCTTTACTCTTTTGAAACCCTTGGAATACATCACAATCCCATTTACACCCATATTTATAACATACAGGAGAATCCCCAAACACAGCAAATGGTGGAGATGGAAGTGGGTTACATATTGAGTAACTAAGTACGCTTAGTGGAGTAAACTATGTGATGTCCACCATGATTTATGTATTTTATTCCCTTCGTCCATCCATTTTATCTCTAAAATTAAAGCATATCCAATGCTCAAGTAGACCACACACGGGAAATTGTGGAGATAATAACATCCACCGTTGAAACCTGTTCATGAGGCTGTCAAAGGGCCGGGCCTAAGGTTGGTCCCAAGCCGATGACCAGATCGGAATCGATGCCAACTTGATCTGACTCGATATGTCTGACCGGGTCAGACTCGGTTTGGATCAGCCCAACTCATATCCGGACTCGAATCAAGTCATGCATGCTGGACTCGGTACCAAGTCAAATTGGGTTCCGTGTCAGGCCTTTTTCAAAACCGATTCCAGTCAGTTGTACCTAACTCGGTCGGACTCGACTCGACGCCCACCTTGATATATGCGTTGTATATTCACTCCACGTGTTGCGGGATCATTTTAGTGCATGGGCAAAAATGAAGCTGATCGAAATCTCCAGTGGACCACACCAGAAGAAACAGTGGTGATTGAATGCCTGATATTTATGTTTTCCCTTCGTCAAACATTATGAGTGGGCCTTAGGAAGGCTTTTGATAGTGAGCATTCAATCACCTCTGTTTCACGTGGTGTCGTCCACCGAAGATTTGGATCCACTTCTTTTTATTGCCAATGATCTAAAATGAACTACCAAAATGGATAAACGGCATGGATATATAACATATGTATCAAGGTGGGCTCCACTGGCCTATATTCAAAGCTCCACCCAAATCCTCGTTTTCTCAACCTCAAATAAACTTTCACTATCTGACGGCAGCACATGGCATAATCAAATCCTGCCGTGCATCTGATCACAAGGGATAAATATAGTCTGTTTCAGTGGGGCCCAGCTCTGACAGGATCAAAAGAATATCCCACGCAATCCCCATCCGATATGTTACCATGTGTGGTATGTACACGTGTCAAAAAAAGCTCTCTCACGGTACAGAGAGCTCCACTACCAGTGGGGCCCACCACTTAGGTGGACCCCACCGGCGGCCATGAATGCGACTGCTTACTGCTTCCTTACAACTGCACGTTGGAGTTAGCAGCACAAGGACATGCTAGTTGCTACTCTGGTACTGTGACGGTTCATACGCATTCATTCACTAATTGTACGGATCCAAATGGTGGGGCCCACTTTAGATCTGTTACAATCCAAAATTTACCGTGGAGCATTGGGTGGACGGCTAGTACAAAAATTAAACGGTCCAAATTCAACATTTAAATTACACCATTTATTAGATGATAGGAATGCTTTATAAATTAGATTTATTTTTTTAACCTACAGACTACTACAGTGGGTCCCGCTATTTGGGTGACTTATAATTTCAGCTACGAGTATGTCAGACGTACAATTATTGTCTGCCGGTGTATGAACCATCACACACTACAAGAGTATAAAATACCTGAGTATGTGAAGGTTATACTCGGTTTTCAGTTCGGATAAGCAGGACCACGGTTCAGTGATCCAGATCATCCGTCTGGATGGACTCCGCTCTGAAACTCTCCTTCACGGGCAATCCTAGCCTTTCAATTTTGTAGCCTGCAAATGATCAGGGACATGCATTTCTTTGATTGATGCCTACGAGTATAGGAAATCTGGAGATTTTTTTATTTTTTTTTACTGATAGTGGGATGGATGATACGCAGGCACTTTGAAATTATTTAGGGATTGCATACGTGGCATAAGATCAATTAAAATTTAACTGTCCAGATTATGGGTCTTAGTTTCAGATGTATCATGGACCAAAAATTACGTCTATTTGATTATCTGAGTTTCAGATTGGTGGATATGTGACGCCCTGTCATTGTGGTCACATGTGGGGGCACACATATGGGTGGACCCCAAGGTGGCTGGCAGGCTACTGTGTGGTTGGCAGGTTACTGTGCACACAGTGAGGTGAAACTTTGTCCCACATCGGAAGTGTCGTTTGAAGTTGTGGTGGTTATATGTTGGGTTCCTTCCTTAATAGACATGACGCGTTTTAAAGATGTGAGCTTCGGCAAAGCGAACAATATCATGTGCTATGGGGAATGGCAAATGGTATCAGAGCTGAGGACGGCTCTGCCCTCGGTGGGGGATATTGTGACGCCCCGTCACTATGGTCACATGTAGGCAGACACACGTGTGGACGGGCCCCAAGGTGGCTGGTAGGCTACCTGTGTGGTTGACAGGCTACTATACATACACAGAAGTGTTGTCTGAAGTTGTGATGGTTATATGTGGAGTTGTTACCCTTTATGAGGCCTTTTGGGGACGACCCCAATAACAAAACCGTGCAGACTATCCCCGGACAATATCATACAAAATATCTTGCGATCGAACCTATTTTGGGACTGTCACTTAATTTGAATTAATTTACGCCACCTTTACAATTTTTAAGTGCCTGCGTATCAAGCGTTGTACGCTGCTCGAGTATCATTAATTCCCAGATCTCGAGGAACAAGGAAGCGGAATGTCTGTGGCCCTTGTTGTCGGAACCTGTTTGGAGCCCACAGAAATTAAAGTTTATCTGAATGGTAATAATCCTATGAACGGTTTGGATGGCATATAAACATCATAGTCTCCTCCAGAAATGTTTCAACGGTGGAAGTTTCTATTCCCCCTGTCTCGTTTGGTGTGGCCCACTTGAACCTTGTATATTCCTGAATTTTATATTCCTATCCTCTAGTGGTCTTGAAAAATTGATTGACGGAGTGGATTTGTCACGGGAATCTCTGTGGACCACACACAGCTTCCGACAACTGGGGCACGGTAATATCTATTGCCGGGGCACGGGCATTCATGATACGGTGGAGTCGACAGTACCGTAATATAGCTAACCCATCTCTGAATACCATACACGTGGCCGGAAGATGTCAATCAGAACCGCCATACAGTAGAACCAAGGTGTAAAATGAGCTGAGGTACAGATGGACCGAATGATCCTAGATATCAGACCGTCCATCCACCTTGAAAGTCAGTGGTAGAAGGAAAAAAAAAAAAAACTTTAATGATGAAACTCGAAAAATGGTTATCCATGATGGGATCTACTATCTGGGTGGTTCCGATTAATACATCAACCTGCCACGTGTACGTACATAGATGGCATTACCAGATTATTACGGTTGTCCCGACTATCCCGTATCATTTCCATATCATGTATGTTCTAAGAGAAATTTACGACTGTACATCCTTCCTTTTACCCACTATCTTTTCTACACATCCTAAACTTTACTTTCCCAAACTAAACCAATCTGTACGGACAAACTATTTGCAAACGAAATTTTAATTGTAGATATTGGTTTTGCTTTAAAATTCATGTTTTCCTATAGCTACGGTTATAATCCGCAGCCATAGGTCAGGGTTATTTACGTCTACAAATGATATATCCGTATAGAATGGTTTTGTTTGAGAAAGTAAAGTTTGGCAGAAAAGACCGTGGGTAAAAGGTAAGATTTACGGTCGTAAATTTCTCATGTTCTAATGCTCCCCTAGAGGTTACGAGAGCAAGGCCATGTAGCCTTCACAGGAATCACAAGGACATGTATCAACAGCCCCATCAACTGTACGGGCACGATACTGACCGTTGATCAGACTGTCCCATCACAGCCTTTTTTTTCTTGCTTGTCATGATGCGTCTGATCTGCTGCGAACCACTCGTACGGATCTCTGATCTTCTGCGCACCAGTGTACCGGGCTGTTGTGGGACCCACGCCATGCATGCATGCATGAGGGAACGGATTGGCTACGCCCCCTGACACCAGCCATCGGCTGGTGGTCGGTGCACTGTGGGGCCCACCATGATGTATGTGTATCATCCATGCCGTCTATCTATTTTTATATATCATTTTATGATATAATAAGAAAAATGAATTATATCTCAATCTCAAGTGGACCACATTACAGGAAGCAGTTTTGAATGAATTTTGACCATTAAAAATGTTTGGGGGCCATAAAAGTTTTGGATCAAGCTGATATTTATTTTTTCCCATCATCTGGGTCTTTATGACCAAATCAATAGATTGGATGTCAAATAAACAGTACAGTGGACCTTAGGAGCATTTTAATTGTGAATATCCATTCATTATTTTTGTCCTTTTCTGTGGCCCACCTAAGACTTATATCCCTATCATTTTTTGTTTCAAGCCCTAAAATGATCTGTAAAAATGGATGAACGGAATGGATGAAACAAGAACATCATGGTGGGGCCCACAAAGCACCGACCACCAGCTACGGGGCTGGTGTCAGGGGGAGTAGCCAATCCGTTCCCCATGCATGACATCCAACGGAGGTGGATTCCGTGGTGAACTATCCAGTACCGAGCTCGGTACTGGTCAAAGCTCTGTGGGGCCCACCATGATGTCCTGATGCATCCATTTAGTGCAGTTGGACTATGATTTGTTGATCCAGACGGTTGGTATCTATGGACTTACTGTTAATGGGACATCACTGGAGAATCTTTTACAGATCCGAAGATCATAGCCATCGATTGGTGTTTTTTATTTTCTGAACCGTTGCTTTCTTTCAAACCTTTTGCTCCAAATTGGTAAAAAGAATAGGAATCTCTGATATGCGACGTTATCGAGAAATCCCACATCCACAGTACGGCCCATCATACTAATGGCCTGGATGGGAAGCGGATTGGCTGGTGCACCACACACCAGCTATATAGCTGGTGTATTGACGTCAGCAAGTTTTGTGGGTCCCATCATGATGTATGTGTTATATCCAATCCGTCCATCCATTTTACTAGCTTGTAGTAAGGGTTAAGACGAAAAATAAGACATATCTAACGATCAAGTGGACCACACTGTAAAAAGCAGTGAGGGATTGAACTTCTACCATTGAAACCCTTTTGGGTCACAGAAGTTTTGGATCAATATGAAATTTGTTTCGCCTCTTCATCCATGTCTATGTGACCTTATGAACAGATTGGATGGAAAATAAACGTTATGGTGAGCCCTACGAATTTTTCAACAGTGAAAATATAATCTCCACTGCTATTTGTGGTGTGGTCCAGTTGATCTTTGGATATGATTCATTTTTAGGATAATGCTCTAAAATAATCTCTAAAAATGGATGAACGGTGTGGATATAATAAACACATCATTGTGGGTCCCATGTAACTTTGATCTCCTTTGAACCGTTCGTACAACTCGGAGCGGCAGTGCTCGTCTTAGCACGACACGTACCTACATCAGCTATGTAGCTGGTGTGTGATACACCAACCAATCCGCTTTCGCCTGGATAACTGAAAGATGGGTCCATTTACATATAATGGAGGATCATTGCGTTTATGGGATCTCCCTACCATATTAAAGACTTCCCTCTTTTGTAAAAGCAGGGACCACGGTTTGGCAATCCAGACCGTTGGTACGATACAAACCATGGTGGGAGTTTTTAACCAATGGGCGCGGATTGAGTACTACTCCCACCATAACCTATCTAGAGACGGATGGTCCTGTCAAGGGCTCTGTGGGGCCACTGTGGTGTATTTATTTTATCAACACCGTCTGTTCATTTTAATAAATAATTTTAAACATGAGCCCAAAAAACAGGCAGATTGAAGGCTCAAGAAGACCACAGCACAGAAAGCAGTGCCAATTGAATTCCTACTATTGAAAACTTACTAGGGCCCACCGTGATGTTTATTTACAATCCAACCTGTTAATAAAGTCATGAAGGGAAAACATAAATATCAGCTTCATCCAAAACTTTTATGCCCCTTATGAAGTTTTCAACGGTGACCTTTCAATCCCTACTGCTTAATGTGGTGTGGTCCACTTAAACCTACAATCTGCCTACTTTTTTTCGACCCATGCCCTAAAATAATATGTCAAAATTGATGAATCACATGGAAACATATACATCACAGGTAGGCACCACGGAGCCCTTGATAGGACCGTCCAGCTCTAACTAGGTCCGGTGGGGGTTGCACTCAATCAGCGCTTATACAAGTTCCTAGTGGGGTTGTACTCAATTAATCTGCACCATTAACCAATGGTTACAAATTTCCTACAACCATTGTTACATCTACTCTGGATAATCAAAAGCTATGTGAAGCCTATTGTGATGTTTGCTAAAAGATCCAATTTGTTCATCTATTGCGTCAGCTTGTATTAAGATGTGAGACAAGATTTCAAATAACATTTTAAACCGCTGTCTAACCCAAAACAAGGTAATAATGCCATATCGGTGGTTAACAAAGGGTACCTGATACACTCAATTTAAACCTCAATATGACCTCAAAAATGAGGCAATGCAAAACTCAAGTGGACCACACCATGTAAGACAATGAGAATCGAATGACATATAAACACTATCTTAACTTTAGAAATGATTCAATAGTCAGCATTTCTATCCCCACTACTTCTTAAGGTCTAAATTTATTATGATTTTAGACTAACATCCTAATATGAATTAATAAAATTAATAGACTAAGTCAATATTTGAAAAACATCTAAATAAGTCTTACCAAACATTTGGTTATTCAGATTCCTTATCACAAGCGTTATAGGAAATTCACGTCCTTGACCCACCAATGGTTCAGATGTCACCAAAACATGCAAGCTCCACACAAGCACCGGCGGGACTCCACGTTGATGTCATACTACCTTATGGATAAAAACATCAAGATTCCCATTACAATTAGTGGGCAGATATCGGATAAAAATGATAAGATCTCCAACAAAAAATTCGTGGTCTGATAGTGGATTACACCTATGAGACAAAAGAGCACGGCGCAATATCTCCATCATAATTCATGGCCATATATTGGATTGCACGGATGGGACAAAAGCGCCCAGATAAGGGCACTTGAAGTTAGACATATCAAAAGCTTATGATCATGTGGATTGAGATTTTTTTCACCCATGACTCTAAATGCCGACATAGATTTTACATTTTTCTTGTGTGGACCACTTAAAGCCCTTTTCAGAGCTAGACTGAAAGTAGACAAGGCAATAGTTGGAACATACTTTCGAAAGTTTCAAAATGATTTCAAAGTGAAAGGAACGAGACAAGGTGGTCCTATCTCTCCTTAATGCATCACCGGTGTTGTTTAAAAGGAAAAAAAATAAATAAAAAATAAGGCACTTATGGATTGCGGTTCGTCTATAAGGGCCTGTTTGGACGCACAATTGACTATGAATCATCGTTTGGTTTTTGGGGCATTTGTCTATTTGCTACCTAAATCACCTAGTTTGTCATAGACTGATGATTGCAGATGGCCATCCAAACAGGCCAAAAAACAATTGTTTGGGATTGAAGGAAGGGTTTTCACTTATGTGAAAATGGCCCCAAGTCCCTTGTAGAATATGCTTATATATAATTCTATAAGCATTGCTTGTGGGACCCACCAAGGTGGTGTGTGTATAATGTCTAAGTTGTCCAACTATGTTTGCACACACTGAAAATTGGATGCCATAAAAGCTAGGCCAATAAAACCATTTATGGGCCACTGATGGAGGTATTTTGGATGGTTGTGAATTGGTAGGGCCCACCTTTTCACGTATATGTCGTCCAACCTATGATTTACATGATTTTTTCCATGATGATAGGATGCCTCAAAGATTAGACCTGTAAATTCCTCAAGGCCACACTATAAAAAATAATGGATAAGCATTCAAAAACTTGTGAATTCACATGGTGGTCCATATGATGGTTGGATTAGTCTGAATTTTGGGGTGTCTAAGTTCCATGGTCCAGCGACCCAGCAGGATGGTTTGGATGCCATGCACACTTTGGTAGGCCCACGTGCAGCCTTGCACAAATACTCATTTTTAAAGGACTTGCAAAGGAAGGGACCTTTAAAATTGTGCATATATATGATGTGTCAAAATCATTAGTCCTTTTAAGTCCCACCATGGATGGGACATACCCAGATATCTTCCACATTTGAAGATCCCAGCTCCAATATTAGAACATTTTCCATTTGGACGCGGACTCTTGTTGTTGTACTACTCTTCTCAAGGCTCTATTGTAGACCATAGAAAGAACAATTTTGAGTACTCTGTGAAGGATAGCTTGTCTTTGCCAAAAAAAAAAAAAAAAAATTTATACAGAATCAACATACATCTAAGAACACAGCATCTTATGCGTATGTGTCATATGCGTTAAATATTCCACATGTGTAACTGATCAAGTTCAAGTATCCTACATGAGTCACACGTGTTAGTGTGCACATTGCTAGAATATATGAAACTTGTTCATGAAATGTGTACTATTAATCCAGCTAACAGTTTTGTGAGTTGAGCTCTGTGTTGAGCTCGCTGCAGATTGCACGGAGGGTAGCACCCCCTTGCTTGGGGTCCAAAAGCATGATGCCAGAGTATAGGATAATTTTGTAATTTTGTATGGAGTTTTGTGTAGACCTTAGTTTGTTTTCAGTAATATATATTTTGTCATGAGAGAGAGAGATGTCATTGTATTGAGAGTTACTTCTTCGTTTTTTACCTTTGAGCGTATAAATTGACGTGAATTTGTGGACATACCAAAAAAGAATCATGTAAATATTTATTTTGTAGTTTGCCTCCTTTTTTGCTTTCTTTTGATTTCGATATTATTGTACATGTGGTCTAAAAGAGATCTTTCTTCCAACACATGAATTATAATAGCTATATATGTCATTTATTAGAATTATGATGCAGAAAACCAATGTAGATCTTATCCATTGATGATATGAGTTTGATGCTAATTATTAATCTTATATGTAGATCATGATCACCATGGTTCCGAGATAGACATGATTCAATGCCATAGTTAATATTAAAGGATGCATTAAACATAAGTAAACATAGATTAACTTGGTATTGATCCCTAGTGGGGGTGGCTAACACGGACTGACATGGGTGTGTACTAACAAACTAACCTAAAAAAAAAAAAAAAAAAGTAAACATATATTAAAGGAAATGGATTCATTGCAGGACAATTAATCATTTGACAATCCACTTGCTCTCAAAGCTCGAACTGATAGAGCATGGTGAGTCAATCCCTTTATCTCATAGCCCTGGCCCCATATCCCATGGGCTAGGTCCTCCCTCGTGAGCCCCACTTCATATGGGTTCTGCTTCACAAGAGCTACCTACCTCACATGGGTGGGGCCCGCCTTACACAGGCCACCCACTCTGAGTGTGTCCCTGCATCCCGCAAGCTACCCCACTTAAGCCCGTTGTAAAAAAGCTCATGTATTACCTAGATTATGACTGACTTGAGGATGTATTAAATATCATTCATAGACCCAATAACATACATGGAGTTTAAGGTATTTATTACATGTATTTTGGCTTATTTTATGAAGTCATCATGTGGTCAATAAAAATTGATGTACTTAGGTACATACATACATGTCTGATTAAGGCTTGCATGGGCTAGCAAGGGATCCACTGGTTTCTTAAAAACTATCCTATTACTTAGATCTTAATTAGGATCAAACATTCATTGAATAATTTTTCCATGGGGTCCAAAACTCAGAAGGTCCTACAAGATTTTACAAATATCTTCAATCGTTTAAAAAAAGAAATTTAATTGCACTTAGTGATACTCTCATGATTTAGATCTAGTGGTCCATCACTTAGTTTGCTTGAGATATTAGATCAATGATGGATGGTCATGACAATGAAAAGATAGGATATCAAATAGATCGTACATAGTGAGGCAGGATTATAAACTTCAATTATGAGTGGCAATGGGCCAAGTTGCTCAGCTCGGCCTGAATGTCCTAGCCTTGAATTGCTAGGGCTTTGGCCATTATACTTCTCCCGAAGGCTGTTCTAGGGAAAGTTTAGGCCAGTGTTCAGGTTGGGCTTGGTTAGGACTTGAAGTTTAGGCATGGTGTTCAGGCTGAGTTGGGCTATGGCCAATGATGAATATCCCAACCCACCTAGCTATTTACCTTATGTATACAGTATAATACATTAGTATTTGTATCATAGCTTGTAGCGTCTGTGTATTAATGTATATGGTAATGTGAAGAACTTTCGACACTTTAATGGAGTGCGACGAACGATGAACAAGTACTTAAAAAATGTTTGAATTGTGGCCACACTTTAGATGGTGAACAGTATTCATGCATTTACTTAAGTGCATCATATGATGGATAATTGATGGGGCATACACTTAGTTGTTGAATGATCTTATCAAACATAGGTGTGCCACAAATGTCTTAAATATACACTCAAACATGTAAGTTATCTTTAACTTACAAGGTTGACCATGACCCATCTTGGCTTAAACCTAGCCCGACGAGTCCATCTAAGGCAAGGGCTAGGCCAATGCCTCTTTAGTCCATTAAGGTCAGGGCCGAGCTAGGGTTTGGCACTAGACTCAAACTAAGACCAAGCTCAGCTTGACCCTAGCCTGACCCATTGCTACCTCTACTTCCTATATAATAGACTGTAGCGCGGCAAAGTATCATATATTCTATCTGAGAATAAAAGATATTCTATCTGAGAATAAAAGGAGTATAAGATTAAGAGAGCCTTGGATGTCCCATATCTTTGGTCTCCACATGGAGAGAGAGAGAGAGAGAGAGAGAGAGAGAGAGAGAGAGAGCTTCTATCCCTTATTCCTAATTATTACTAGTTTCATGCCTGAGGGTCCACTTGGATGGGTTTGTGCATTTTCCTCCATTTTAGGCTAATGTGTTGATTCTTACCTTTTCCTACACCTACGATAGATTGGAGAATGGACCTTTTCGATAAAGGACCAGCATTGAAAAAATCAACAATTTCTCAATATATAATCCTAATCATATAATTTGTGTTTTTGCTTTCTAGAAACTTAATAATATCAAGAAAGGGATTCTTAATGGTCTAAATTTTAATATTTGAATTTTGAAAACTTTTATATTTCACTAAATATCAATAATCCCAACACCATCATCCACATTCATTCCCTGGGATATGCAAAACAGTCTATCTTTATTCCATATTTGATAAACAGTGAAAAAATAATTAGCCCAAGACAACCTAACATGAATAATCCAAAACTGCCTTCTTTTTTCTTTTTTTTTTGTAAGCTTGTTATTACACCCACTGTCAGTTCACACATCAGTGTTAGTGTTAGCCACCCCCACTAGGAAATTGATAACAAGACCTCAGTTTTTTGTCAGTACACACACTCCATGTTAGCTGCCCCCACTAGGGATCGGTACCAAGACCTCACGTGTTGAAACGAGGTATCTCCACTCAGTCTGCCAGTTGAGCTATGGATCTGGGTGTAAGACCTCAGTGTTGAAACCAGGTATCTTTCACCCAGTCTACCACTTGAGCTATGGTTCTAGGTGTAATCTAAAATCGCCTGACTTAAATAATCTTTCACCCAAGTAACTTCGCTCTGATCCTATCCAATAAAACTTCTGTAATATGATTTTACTAATACCCTTCATTAATTTCCCTATCATATGAACATAATTCCAAAAAATGAGCGAGATCTAAAACTAAAGTGAGTCACACCATAAGAAATAATAGGGATGAAATGCCCACCATAGAAGCCATCCTGATGCTTTAGAAAACATAAATGTCAACCTGATCTGAAACTTCCGTGGGCCCCAACAAGGTTTCAATGATGTGCGTTCAATCCTACGGTTTATTGTAGTGTGGTCGACTTTAGTTTAGAATTTACCTGATTTTTTACCTCACGTCCTAACATGAGCTAGTGCGTTGGATGGACGGACTGGATATAAAATGGACATCGTGGTGGGCCCCACAGAGATTTTTTTTTCACACGGGCTTCCCTGTAACAGATTTTGCAGGAAATTCGAGACGGGCCCCAAATAGACGATGGTTTCCCATTGAAGCTAGACATGGCTAAAGCCATTATTTCCCACTGTGGCTTTTGCGCATTTCAATTAGATGATCCTCCGCCTGAGGATAGTACAAAGTATACTCGGGTTTTCAGTTTGTATAAGATGAGATTATGCCTCAGTAATCCAGACCGTTTGTCTGCTGGATCCAACGGTGGATGGATCATTGCCCAATAACCACCTCCAAAGTACAATCCTAACCGTTCAATGCGAGGCCTGGTAGCAGACGGTTAGGATGAGAAATCAGGCAGTTACTCTTCATTCAACTGAAAAAGAAAAGGGAAGTTGTTTGATACTCTGGCTACTAATGACGCTTGACACGTAGGCACTTAGAAATGGTACACGTGGCATATATTAAATCAAATTGAACTAAATTGTGAAATCCAATGTAATCTAATAATCCAACGATTGTAACATTTGGTCCAGGATAGTGAACGGTTTAATTTAAATTAATTGTATACCTCGTGTGTAATTTCTAAGTAATTTTTGACTGCCTGCATATCATCCACCACACTAAGCCAGAGTATCAAAGTTTTACTTAGAATAAAATGCCTAAGGTTTCTGACAACTAACTTTCCAATTGGGAGATTTGCGGAGCATGGTCCATCTGGCCCTCAAAGGGTCTAAGATCAATGATCATGGGCTCACTTGTAAGAATCATGTAATTCCTCGAGAGTAAAACGAGATGTATCTAGAGAATTCTCGATTTTGCGAAATGGACCACCTCAGCCTATTTATAAATACTACGTGATTTGATGGATGGTCCACCTAAGAAAGGTGCACGTGGGATTGAAGAAAATAGCCCTTGCAGTGCAGCTTTGATTATGGTGGTCCTCAGCTTGGTGGGCCAATCAGTATTGTCTTCCTTTTCATGAATAATAAGATGGTGTACATTGATAAATAAATCACCACCTCGAGATTCTCTGCTTTCTAAGATGGACCACAACTGATCTATTTTTAGAAGAAAAGCTTTTCTACTCTGGCAGAGTGGGATGGATGATACTTAGGCATTTGAAAATTACTTAGGCAGAAGGCCTGATTGGAGGTGGAGGTGATTGGGACCAGCAGAACCTTAAAACAGTTGTATTTTGCAAACCGTTAATGAATTTTTTTGAACCTATTATATATGATGAAGGAGAAGTGAACCAACCAACCGTATGGATTACCCATTTGTGAGATTTTGAATCGACAGTTGAAAGGGAAACTTTTTTTCAATTTTAGGCAAAATGGAATTTTTTATCTTTCGGGTTTTAGGAGGTGACCAACAAGCTTAAAAGAAGTCCAAGATACCCTTGGAGTTTTGAGTATAACTATTTAAAGGTGTGTAA
The DNA here is from genome assembly GCA_030180095.1 of Magnolia changhungtana. Lineage (NCBI taxonomy): Eukaryota > Viridiplantae > Streptophyta > Magnoliopsida > Magnoliales > Magnoliaceae > Magnolia > Magnolia changhungtana. The sequence goes on along the minus strand of JASAUF010000630.1, from coordinate 6,759,201 downwards.
CTTCCTTTTTAGGGTAATATATAAATTCACCTAGGAATTTTCTAAGAAAAAGGATGGGTATTTTTACTAAGGCAATTTTCCAGATTATGGGCACTTCAAAATAAAAGTTTTGATATTGGAATGCGATAACAACCTGACCGATCTAGTTTTGAAATTAAGGTTTGCCAGTTTTGAAACCATACAATTAGATGTGTTTATATTTTTATGTGCAGTAAATCTTGGTGGGTGATACCTGAGGTCTATATGCCTCTAGAACCCTATTATATATGATTTTGGAGTAGGAGAAGCTACTTTAACCAACTAACCTGGCGATGTTGGATTACCCATGAAGGATTTGTGAGATTCCATTGAATCGACAGTTGAAAGTACATTTTATTTTCAATTTTACTATAAATATTAAGTTTTAATTCATTCATAATTTTTCATCTTTCGGGTTTTAGGAGCCGTGACCAACAAGAAAAGGGCTTACTATTTATAGTAAGTCACGTCTTTAAGGACTTTGAGTTAGAGTTTTGAGTCTAACTATTTAAAGGTGTGTAAATTCCTTTTTTATCATCAATTATTATAAATAATTTCTATTTTCATTCCTCGTGAGTAGGAATTTTTGTTAACAAACATCCTCGAAATGTCTGAAATATGTTAATTTGAATTTGCCCCGATCTCTTGTTTGGAAACATTTTACATTATAAAGAATTAGATTTAATTCAAATAAAATATAAAGTACTTGATAAAAAATTAAAATATCATTATTCACAAAAGTCAAGGTGTGCTCATATAGGTTTCCAGCTCAGGAACTTCCTACGAAGACGAGTTATATAGTTTGGTATCACTCATCGAAATTTTGATTTATCAAAGTTAATGAAATGATGATCGATCTCATTGCGATCCTTACTAAGGCGAATTTAGATTAAACTATCCAGATTATGGGCACTAGTCGGGTGAAAATAAAAGTTTTGATATTGGAATGCGGATAACCCGTATCATCAATCTGGACCGTTCATTTGGCTTTGCCTATTTCAGTTTTGGATTTGTAAATCTAGAGTGTCTAAACTAGTTGTCCAGTTGATTGACTAATCTCAACCATACAATTAGATGTGTTTATATTTTATGATATTGTTTATCGTCAATGCTTAATATGTGATGGTGATCTTGGAAACGTTAAATCTTAGTAATAGGATTTGCTATTGTCACTAATGTCCCACACGCTTGCCAGGTCGGCACACGTGCTGCATGTAAAGGTGGAAATGACTGGAACCAACTCGTTCGAGTCGGGGCTGAATCGTCCCAACTCGCCTGAGTCAGAGTTGACTCGTGGTATCGAACGAGATCAGTCTAACCGTTTCTGAATTGACTCATATGAGTCGCATCAGACGAAATGGGATTGCAATCTTGCATACTCAGTAAACTCTGTTGGGCCCTACCATGAATGTATGTGGTTTATCCACCCTGTCCATCTGTTTTTCCAAGATCATTTTAGGGGTTGAGCCAGTATATCCAAAGCTCAAGTGGACCACACCACAGGAAACGGTTGGAATAATGATTTCCACCGTTGAAACCTTCTTAGAGTCCATAGTTATGTTTATTTGTCATCTAACCTGTTCATAAGATCACATAGACATGGATGAAGGGAAAACAAAAATATCAGCTTGATCCAAAACTTCTGTGGCCACCAAAAAAAATCAACAGTAGATGTTCAATTCACACGGTTTTTTGTAGTGTGGTCCACTTGAGCTTGGATATGCTTTATTTTTGGCCTCAAGCCCTAAAATTATCTGGTAAAATGGATGGATAGAGTGGATAAAATACATAAATCACAATGAGCCCTATAGAGTTTACTCAATAATGGGACCGAGTTACGGCTGACCTGACTCGACCTGGTTTTGAAATAGACCAGACCCGAACTCAACCAGACTTGGTAGCAAGTCCAGCATGCCTGATCTGATCCGAGTCCAGGTCTAGCCTGGATTAACCCGGACCAAGTCCACCCGATCATAAGTACCAAGTTGGGTTTGGTGCGATGGGTATCCATGGACTGAAATCACAGCTCATAACCTAAGTGCACCAGCTAGAATTGCAGCCTCTCCATCAGCTACATGGCATCTTAGATCTGAAACATCAAGTCTTGATATATAAAAAAATTAAACATACGTGTTGGGTTTCAAATCGAGTCTAGTCAATACCGAGTCGGATTTTGTTTCAAGTCGAATTAAGTTACTGGGTGACCCGAAATCGACTCGTTTTTAGTTCGGATTAGACGAAGTCTACTCAATTTGGATCGACTCACCCTATCGGTTCAGGTTGATTTGGGTCTGAACGAGTCAGACGAGTCGAGTCGTTAGGTGCCCAACTCTACTCAGTACACAATCCGCAGGCTCATTCAAGTCTTAAAACTATGTTACATATTGGAAGATCTATTACTTGAACTTTAAGTAGGCCTAGTTCTAGCCCATCCATAAGATGAGTACGACTATGTACATGTACTTGCCAAAAAATATATGTGGCCCACTCAAAAGGTGGGGTCGATATTAGAAAAGGGTAGACATGTTACAAAACTTCAGCCAAGTGCTTCAAAACCCTATATTTATTTTTTAATTATGGCCCACCTGACTATTGCATTGACCCAACTCTGGAGAGGCCATGGCATCTACATAGTAGTGCACCACTCTTGTGGATGGCTAGGATTGTGTACCATGTGCCTGCTGGCACATGTGTGACATGTACATGATCTGCCTTGTACACGCATATGGGCTTTTCAAAAGCCCAGGAAAACATTTTTTCTAAACAGTGAAACAAGGTTGGATGCCACCAATTTTTCATTTCTGATTAAATCTGTGAGGAAAGCTGCTCAGTCGCCATTTTCAGAAAGCAATCGTTACTGAGAGGTGCCGGTTGACAGGCATCCGACATCCAAACCATCCATCAAGCACAACATGTAGCAAAAGGTCTACCGTGTGAAATTTCAAGCCCATTAGATGCTTGGATGGTCCACAATCCTCGATTGAATAAAACCGTATGATGCATCCAACGGGTCACAAAACACATAAAAACGCTCTTACTTGAGAATATTAGTAAAGAGGCCCATTGAAGATGCAGATGATAGGATGAGCCCACATCCGAGCCAGTCAAAAGATGCAGGTTGCCTAGCATCAGGAGTCCAAATTCACTCATTGGGTGGACCTCAATGTACAATGACTCAAATCATTAGCCATCCATCGATTTAGGTGGTGTGACCCATCACCCATCCAACGAGTCCACATCATCATCTAAACCTTATCCCAATTAACAGAAAATGATCAAAACCAATTTGGCTGGACTTGCCATGAAATATGAGGACCATTCAAATTTTTAAAGGGACGTGAAGCTAAAGCTGTTATTCAAGTTCATGTGGAATGATAGTCTATAAAAAGTGATGAACTGTCCAAACATGCTCGTACAACGGAATTCAGCAATAGGCAGGTGTACAGAGTTGCATCTCTGATAAAAAGGTTAATTAGGCACCAAAGGTACCCTACAGCAAGCTCTCCACATGTGGGACACTCCAACTTGAAGCAGCTTGGCCACAGATCATGGCATATTAAGGCATCACCAATCAAATGACCGACCGTGAATACGACCACAAAAAAATATGAAATGGAAAAAACAAATCTTTTTTTTTTTTTGAAAGATAACTTGTATTAAGACAGAAAAGAAAAACAACAAAGAGGGGAGCTGCTGAGGGGGCAGACCCTTAGGACGAAAGCAAAGAAAGATCTACATTGGTCATAGGGAGATGGGATACCCACTCCCCGATGAAACATATGACATGAGAGGAGACAAGGTGGGAAGGATTTGCCTCATTCTGAAAGCACCTCTTATTTCTTTCAATCCAAAGAGCCCACCACACCGCCAAAATACCTGACTGCCGGATCCAAGATTTAATTTTGCCTATTTGAACCCCATGCCAGGCTTTGAGCAGAATGTCCACATCCTTAGGAAAACACCAACTGATGTTGAAGCAGGAAAGGATGGCAGACCAAACTGAATAGGCCAAGGCGCAGTGAATCAGCAAGTGGTTTACTGACTCTTCACAGGACATACAGCATAAACATATATTCGGAAGGATCATTTCTTTTTTTTCTCAGATTATCCAGGGTAAGGATTCTGTTGTTCCCAGCCAACCAACCAAAGACCTGAAGCTTTGGGGGGACGTCATATTTCCAAATAAAATGGGAATGATGAGAGGGGCTTGAGGCATTGTTGGCCGATAGAATCGTGTAAAAAGACCTCACTGTGTCTGTGAATACAGAGGACTTATCAGCTTTCCAGAGGATATTATCACTGTGGGCCTGATTAGGAAAGGCATCTTGGATGAAGTGCAGCAACTCCACAAAATGATCGAGTTCCCGGTCCTCAAGATTCCTCCTGCAAGGAATGTTCCAAACAATCTTGCCAGCTACGAGGGCGTAACTTTCGTCTATGAAAATGTTCTTCTTTCTTGCCACTTGAAAAATGGAGGGGAATTTGTCCTTTAGCCGGATATCTCCTATCCAGGTATCTTGCCAGAACCGAATACGGTCTCCCTTTCCCACTTCAAACCCAATCAATCGGATTACCTCATCTTTCATCCGGCTGATTGCTGATTCCTTTCCAAACAGCAGAAGCCCTGTACAGGGAGGAATCCTTTGCCCAGCAGCCTCCATGCGAGCTCCCACACTTACCTTTAATGATTATATTCCAAAGACTATCCTTTTCATAGCCTAGTCTCCAAATCCATTTTCCTAAAAGGGCCCGGTTCATCAGTCTAAGATCTTTGATACCAGCACCTCCATCTTTAAAGTGTTTACAGACTTTCCCCCAATCCATCTTTAAACCATGTTCTATCCCACTTACATCCAATCAGATTGGGACGGCCAAAGATGAAGTTGCACCCAATCAGGCCATATTTTTATCACCTCCACCCATTGTCCATTTGGGCCTTCCCCATGCCCCCCCTTTTAGAGGCTTCAATTTCAACTATCTCATTTTAACCAGATCATAATAATGGATACAAATAAGTGGCTTAAGTGGGTTAAAAAAAAAACCATCCGGTCCACATTTTTTGTCTATTTTAGTGTTCTGTATGGACTTCAGAAACAATATGCTGGAAAAGAAATAGGATGGTAAAAAAAACCACCATAAATTTGAGCCACACGTTGGCTCGAGCACTCTTTCAAACCAGCTCTTGCAGGTCTTTCTCATGCTTTTCAATGTTAGTGCTGATACAGTATATGGCCTATATAAGGTCTGTGTATCGGAATGGGCTGGTACAGAATACATTTCTTAATCCTCAAAGCCGGGACCACAAGAAAGCCTGCCATTTCTAATGGAACCGATTTTGGAATTAAATGGAAAAATATAAGTGACGTGTCAGGTAGAAACCTAAAAAGAGTTCATCTATCTTAGTTATTCATAGTTACGTACAAGGGATATTTATTTATTTGACGAGTGTTATCAGAGATCACATTTCTTTTTGGTAAGATTTAAAAAAAGGAAAAAAAAAAAAAGATTATCATGAGAATAAACAATAACGATAATCACTAATACATAATGAGAAATGCTCCAGTGCTTCTACTTGCATTGGGACATTTCAACAGTACAGTCCGATAGGGTTAGATTAGAGCAGCGAGCATATTTCATCAACTAAAATGGAAACAGCACACTGATCTAACAAATATCAGCCATCTGATCAATGGCCTTAAACATGGATGCTCAAGATCATTTACACGAAAAGGTCCGATCCATCTATTTGTTAGGGACCATCATGGATTGCTGATGGCTTAAAACAGTCACTTTAGCTACCCAATTGTGAAAACAAGGCCAAATTAAAGATGGATTATATCACCAAACATGCAATTGCATGTTACCCCATGACATTTCTGAACTTAAACAGAACTCAGACCAGGTGAAAAAAGTTACAAGTACTCTTGAGGGCACATTAGAGCATTTCTCATTCATAATGATATGATTAACTAAAATGAGATGAACTCATTCTTACATGGAACCCAAACAGGCTACCCATCCCATGTTATCTAGCACAACAAATTATAACACTCAGAATCAGGCATAATTGGTGAATCTTTAATAAAAACAGAAAAAACATGCACTACTCATGAAACAGCATAATTCCAATTCCAAATCCAAATGCGACAAAATTGCAAAGTACTTCCATGTTCTCCAAAATACTGCCCCCCTGCAGGGAAAAGCTGAGTTCTAGTAATTTCTATTATCGATAGAAGAACCTGGAATGAAGGAAAATTTCGCATAAAGGGTTAGTTCATCCTTCTGATGAGCTCGTTGATGTACTCTTCTCTGTTTCCAGCATCCCCTCCTTCAACATAGTGGTTTCTCTTCTTCTTAAGACCACCCAGCGGTGCCTTGAGCTTGAACGGCCATAAGAAGTTGTTGGCCTCCTTGAAATGGGGTCCAACAGTCATGATCTCGTGAACGAGATCCTCTATGCAGATTATGCCAAACTTACCCAACGCCTATAAAAGAACAGTACCATGTTAGAGAACAACGTGGCAACCAAGCGTATGCATGTTTTAAAGCATATGAAGCATGAGTGTTCTACCTGCTCAATAACAGAGTTGTCAGTCAAACCAATTCTCTGCTTGTTCAGCTTGCCATAACCCCTCTTGTAAATTAATTCCCTCACACTCTTCAAATTGGGATAGCTGAAACAGAGATGTCCTACAAATGAGATATGTACATAATAATAATAATAATAATTTTAAAAAAAAAAAAAAAAAAACTTCAGCATGCTTAGAATACTAATGACAGGACCGGACTAAGATACAAACCCATATGTCACGAAGGGCTCGACCCTATGCAGCATGTTCACAGTGGCCTTATTGACCTTCAGAAACACACCATTAAATATCTGGTTTGGAAAAAAACAAACACAGCAAAACATCAGAAAAAGACATTGTTTTTTATTACTAAAAAGAAATGGAACCACAGAAACAACCAACGCTAACCTAACCGCACCTGTCTCAAACGCAAGAGCTGAAGAATTTTTCTTGTCTTTGGGTGCATGGCATTAATACTATATGTAGAATTTAAAATAATACAAAGTAAGCAACAACAAAGATACTGATTGAAATATAGCCTGAGCAAAAAGAAAATAAAACAAGAAAAAATAAAAGGGACAAACATACCCACGGATGCGGATGATGAACAGCAACTTAGCTTCTGGGCTGACATAAAATCCACCTTTCAACCTTGCTTCGCGCTTCAACTGGATCAGCTCCTTCTCCTAAAGAAGAGAGAGAGAGAGAGAGAGAGAGAGGTATTAAAAAAACACCGAGGTAAAAGGCAAAACTATATATATATATATATATATATATATATATATATATATATATATATATATATATATATATTCTTTCACCTGATCCTCATACTCCTTCGCATACTGCTTCGCTCTATTGAAAATAAGCTTTCGGTTCTCCTTATTCTTCTTCTTTGCAGAGTCGATCTCCTGCTTTTTGGCCAATGCCCATTCCTCGCTCCGCTTCCTCTTCTTCAGCACGGATTCCGGAATCACAGCCGCTGCCTTGGCTTCTTCACCCATCTCTCTGTGAATTAAAAAATATTCGTAATTCTGATTTTCTCAAAGTCATATTTTCACTTAATGAACTGCAATCCACCCAAAATAAATCACTTTTTTTTTTTTTGTTTAAAAAGGGGAAGAGGATAGAACCGTGAAACCATTTTAAAGTATATATTCAATCAAACCATAGCTGTACACAAAAACATTGGAGTACAACCAAATATATAGATTCATCCAAATGAGAGCAAAAACCACCACAGTATGCAAATCCAAATTACCATGGATTCTTCCAAAACCATGCATTTTTCACCAAACCAAAGATGTACCCAAAAACATGAGAGTTCAGCCAAAGACCTAGATTTAACCTAGATCCATCCAAATGAAAGCAAAACACCACAATATCCAATTCCAAATGACCATGAATTATCGCAAACCTTAAATTTGATCAAAACCCCTCCTTATCTGAAAATACAAGCTCCAGTACAGTCAACATGTACGAAAACACATATTGGTGCAATATAGCAAAGATCTCAAAAGCCCAAAAGGGTCACTACGGATCCATCACATTCTTTGTAGCTCATCCAAAACCCTAGATGCATCATAATTCACAACATACAAAACTACATGTATTGAAACAAATGGCCTGCACATAAACAAAAGCCATAGGGGTCGTTTGTGAGCTTCGAATTGGACGTAATTGGACTCAAGTACATTTAGAATCCTCAAAGGGTGGCCTTTTTGAAATACTCACCAAAACCTATGATTCATGTGAGTAAGGGATTGGAATCCTCTCCAGTGGAGAGATTTATGAGGTGTCCCTGCATGCCACAGCACACCCGACTTTCGGAACAGCCCAATTTATGAGGTGTCCCTGCATTCCAGAGGAAAGGGCCCAATGATCGGGTTGGATGGCATTAGTGTTGTCATATGCGATCGCATAATCGCATACCATGGCTCAGATCACTTATGCCATGGTCACATATGCCATGCAGGAAGTATGCAATGGCATAATCGCATAATCATGGCATACTTTAGTATGCCATTGCATAATGGCCAACAATCAAGTTCCTTGTAGATTGTAACAAGTTGCAAGTTATAAATTGTATTGTATGCATCGACTCGTCAAGATTCAAGTTATCAATACAATTTCTATATTTGTAGTTTTCAGTAATTAATTCTTTCTCAGTGTAACTTGTTGATTATTTAAATTTGTTTTGCTATATATAATATAATATAACTCAGCATATATCGGCTTAATAGTCAGCCTGAGCGATCGCTTATGCAATTTTATGCAATTTGACAACATTGGATGCATATGCAAACCAGTGGGTCCCACACAAACCAGAATGTTTCTATGTTGGATGGCCCCATCCCCACTGTTCCCTGTGGTGTGGCCCACCTGAGTTTTGTATTATCCTGCGCATTGGGCACAGGATAAAAAATGGAAGGGCGCACATGAGGGAGAGCTTGGATGTCACGGACACATCCCAGTGTACCCCACACAGCTCAACTGTATGCTAACTTACCATACAGTCAACTGCATATAATCACTCTCCAAAAACACATTTAGAAAGGTCACCAAATGTCTGATATGAAAGCTCATAACAGATTCAACCCATGGCCATTATATAAGAACCTAAAACCTTGAATAAAAACATAATCAAAGCCCTAACTCATTACCTAACCCTAGCATAGAACACATAATTAGAAAACCCTAAAAGAGACCATGAACAAGATCAGAACCCTAGATTCGGCTCATGTTCCTAATGCGAAAGTGTTTTAGGTTTTTACCACTCCAATAAAAGGGATTCTCCCATAGTTTCAACAGGCAAACTATACCCAAAGCGATCTAGGGTTCTTATTAGTGGGATTGAGGAGATTCTAGCATAGTTTCAACAGGCAACTGACTCAGCGCCCTATATTCAGCTTCTGCTTCTATTCCCAATCGATCTAGGATTTTTTTTTTGAAGGATCCAAGCGATCTAGGATTTTATTACCACGAGTGAAGAGATTCTACTGCAGTTTCAACAGGCAACTGATTCAGCTCGTACTCCTCTTTCCAAAGTGGTCTAGGGTTGTCTCACTAGGATTGAAGATATTCAACCATAGCTTTGATGGCCATTAGATTCGCCCAAAAATGACAATTTAACTTTCCTGTAGCTAGCTAGGTTTCTTTTCTTTGCGGAGCTGATGAGTTTATTGTAGTTTCAAGAGAACCGCAGAAAGAAACCTTAGATTCATCCAAAACCTATCGCAGAGAGATCTAGGGTTTTCATACTCGGATTGAAAACATTTCTACAGTTTCAACAGTATGTGATAAGGAAAAAAAAAAAAAAAACTACATTCGTCGAAAACCATAGAAATCTTTCACAGAGAAACGAAAAGGCACTAACCAAGCAAATCGCGGTAAGAATCCCAATATTCATTCAAAACCCGTCGCAGATAGATCTAGGGTTCCCACACTTGGATTGAAAAGATTTTTACAGTTTTAACACGAAATGATAATAAATAAATAAATAACTCTAGATTCGTCGACATACCTTGAAAACTTTCGAGAGATCTAGGGTTTGCATGCAAGGATTTGAGAGATCTATGTAGATTGAAATGCACTAATCGATTGAAGGAAAAGAAATCGAGATTGAAATGATCGACTTTAAAACGATCGAAGAAGAAAATGTGTGGATTTTCACTCACCTTTTTCCGTTGAATGGGATTCTCTTTCGGTCGAGAGGAGCGGCGACCTGCTGCAGAGGAGATGAAATGACAGAGGGTTAGGGTTTTTCAAGTCCCCGCTGTTGATGACCTAAAAGAATCCGACGGTCTACGTTTCGTTTAGACCCGATTCGGTGAGGCCGTGACAGTGGGGCCTATCTTGATTTATTTTCCCTATATCCACTCCGTCCATCCGTTTTTCTAGCTAATTTTAATGACGAAAGAAAAAAATGAATACGATCAAAATCCCATATGGACCACATCACATGAAATAGTGGTGATTTGAACGTCAATCATTGAAAACTTCTTAGGGCTGGCCGTAACTTTTATTTTCCATCCAGACTGTTGATAAGGTCACACAGATATAGATGAAGTTAAAAATTAAATATCAGCTTGATCCAAAAACTTTGTGGCCCACAAGAGGTTTTTAATGGTAGCATTCAATCACTACTGTTTCCTGTGGTGGGGTCCACATTAGACTTTAATCTATTTCATTTTTGGTCTTATCCAATAAAATGGGATGAAAAAACGTATGGACGGCGTGGATATACAAACATGCATCAAGGTGGGCCCCACGGTCACGGCCTCACGGAAGTTTGGTGTTTCCCCTCGCACCATTTCATTTTGATGTAAAATGACAAATATGTCCCTGAAATTTTCGGGGCGGCTTCGGAGGATCCCTGACGGTGGGGCCCACTTTGATGTATTTATCTTACATCCACGCTGTCCATCCGTTTCTTCAGTTACTTTTAGGGCATGATACCAAAAATACAGCAGATCCAAATATCAAGTGGACCACACCACAGGAAACAGTAGTGATTGCAATCAAAAACTTCCGTGGCCGCAAAAGTTTTTGGATCAAGCTGATATGGTGTGGTCCCTTCATCCAGGTCTTTGTGACTTTATCAACACGTTTGATGACAAATAAACATTCCGGTGGCCTCAGGTAGTTTTTAATGGTAGGGATTCAATCACCACTGTTTCTGTGGCGTGTTCGACCTGAGATTTAGATCTGCTGCGTTTTTAGGATCATAATACAAAATGAGCTCTAGAAACAGATGGACGGCGTGGATGTAAGACACATACGTCAAGACGGACCCCACAGTCAAAATCCCCCATCTTCAACCACCACAGGTACCACATGTGCCAACTTGTCACGTACGGGAAGGATAAAGCGTCTTAACCCAACTACGCAGACACCGTTTTATCAGGTGGCCCACCATATAGGAAGAGGTGTACGTAAGGAAAATGATGACCGTCCATCCCTTGAACCTGAATCCGTGGTCAGGCTAAACGAACGGCGCACAGATTGGATTTCCGTGCTTCGAGACTTTTTGGCACGGGACATCAAATCAACGGTCCAGATCGACCAGCACATGTTCTCGGGTTGAGTATCATGTGATCCCTCTATGGGAGAGGGCCACTGTGTGGAAATCCAGGCCGTTCATTGAGAAGGTCCCACCGTTCCATACCCAGGCAAGTTAGACAATGGTGCACGTTCCAACGTGTATGGATGGATGACGAGGATATGGATAAGTAAATTTGTCCGTGTGGCCCATGCGTCATAGGACCCACTAGATGAACGGTCTGGATTGCATATGTGTTGCATGACCACATGGTGACTGTATATGGTACATGGCCCACGTATTCGCACCCTATAAACGGGCCTTCAACTCTGATAAGCGAGATTGTCCCACCATAGATGGATCATGGCTCAAAATTTCCCGATTGAAATGTATTGGCCTTTCGTTTTCTAGCGTATAGATAGATTGTTGATGAAAGATAAATACAACAACGGTCCAGATTTAATGATCAAGTCCAACTATCGTTAGTTGATATTTTCCAGTTCAGGAGATTTTTGTTACGTGTACCATCCGCGGCAAATCAATGGTCAGAATTATTGGACGGTCAAAATCGAAAACTAGTATGTAATGTGCATAGATGTGGGCCCCTCGTCGCTTCTCTAGAATCCACCGTATAAAGCATGGACTGTGGTGGGCTGTCAACGAGCTGGGCCTGAGGTTGGCTTCGGCCCGAATTTTAACTTTCGGGCCGGCCCTGTAACCCATCACTATTTCAATGTTTTTATTGTCTGGCCTGAGCCCGGCCCATTAGCGGCCCTAACTTGTCCTAGTCGAAGCAACTCTTCCGAGTCAACTTGGACTCGGTCTGAAACAGTTGTGTACTGAGTAACTCAGTAAACTCTGTGGGACCCACCTTGATTTATGTACTTTATCCACTCTGTCCATCGATTTTTTCAGATAATTTTAAGGCTTTAGCCCAAAAACGAAGCATATCCAATGCTCAAGTGGACCACATTACATAAATATGTGAATTTAAACCGCTTGAAAATTTATTAGGGGTGATGGAAGTTTCTAAGCAAGTTGATATTTGTATTTTCCCTTCATCCATGTCTGTATGATCTTATGAAGAGGTTAGATGACAAATAAATATAGTTGTACATAGAGCTGGGCATCGGTCCGGATCGGATCAGATTGGGTCCAACTTGATCCGATCCAAAATCTCGATAGCCTGACCCGAACCCGATCCGATCCAGGACCGAGTCCAGGTCACTTGACTTGAAACGATCCGATGCATGGTTGGACTGACCCGAACCAAGTCCGACTCGGTCAAGGAAACCGAGTCGAATCGGGTTGTATACGATTCGGATCCCATGAATTTAATCCAACTATTTCATGTGGTGTGGTCCATTTCAACCTTCAATATAGTGTTTTTTTTTGTGCTAAAGACCTAAAATGATATGTCAAAATGGATGAACGGCTTAGATAAAACATATACATCAAGGTGGGCCCCACATGGCTCAGACAACATCATGAGTAGCATTGACGTGCAGTGCACCGTGCAGTGACGTGCTTTCCACGCAAGTGCAGCTGTGCACATTGCTGACTTGCTGATGTTGACAAGTTCTGTGGGTCTGATCATGGGGTATGTGTTATATCCAAACCGTCCATCCATTTGGCGAGCTCGTCCTAAGGCTTGAGACAAAAAATAAGATAGATCTAACTATCAAGTGGACCACATGAATTGTTTAATGGTAAAAATCATTCTTTGCTACTATTTGTGGTGTGGTCCAGCTGATCTTTGGATAATATTCATTTTTTGGATAATGCTCTATAATAATCTCTAAAAATATATGAACGGTGTAGATATAATAAATACATCACTGTGGGGCCATATATCTTTGATCTCCTTTGAACCGTTCATACAACTCAGAGCTCGAGGACCACCAGTACTTGTCTTCGCACACGACACGTACATACAGCAGCAATGGCAGATTTACTGTGGCTTCCGTTCTGCATGAAGTTCTTACACTAGGAACCTAGATGGGGCCCGTCGTGATGTTTGTGAGAAATCCACCCCGTCTATCCATTTTGTGAGATCATTTTAGAACTTAAAGATAAAAATGAGCCGAATCCAATACTCAGGTGGGGGGAAAATGCAAGTATTGAACATCCACAGTTAAAATATGCGTGGGGCCAGAGAAGTTTCCAATCAGGATAATATTTATGTTTTCAATTCATCCCAGTAGAGATGACGTTATGAATGGTATGGATGGCATGTAAACATCACTCTCAACCCCAGTGAGGTTTTAACGATAGGAATTTCCCTGCCCACCTTTTCCTTTAGCGTGACCCACTTGAGTATCGGATCCTGCTCACTTTTGGGCTCAAATCCTAAAATGAGCTCAAAAAATGGATGGATGGGGTGGATGTCTCACAAACATAATGGTGGGTCCCAACTAGATTTCTAGCACAGGAACTCCATGCGGATGCCTTGCACATAAAAATGCCCCTTGGGAAGCAGACTGGATAGTGTACCAGCTGGCAGCTATATAGCAGCTGCTGTAGGTACGTGTTGCATGCTTAGACCAATATTGGCGCTCCTCGAGCTCCAGGTTGTATGAACGATTCAAACAAGATCAAAGTTATATGGGCCCCACTGTGATGTATTTATTATATCTACACCGTTCATATATTTTTAAAGATCATTATAAAGCATTATCCAAAAAAATGAATAATATCCAAAGATCATCTGGACCACACCACAAATAGCAACAGAGAATGATTTTCACCGCAAATCCGCTCCTGGCTCTCTTTTATCGTACTAAGTAAACTCTATTGGGCCCACTTTGAAAATGCATGTGGTTTATCCACTCTGGATCGAATCGAATCCAATCGGATCAGATTCCGGATCAGATCGGTCCGGATAAGTATGGAACCGAACTCAACCCGAAAAGCTTTCAGATCTGGGCTGCCCTACTCAATCCGCACCGATCCAGGTCGTCGGATCGATTCAGATCGAGTCAGGATTGCCCAGCTCTAGTTGTACACCCTATAAAGGTTTCAACAGTGGAAATCATTATTCTTGAATAGCGGAAATCATTATTCTCCGTTTCCTGTGGTGCAGTCCACTTGAACTTTCGGTATGTTTCAATTTAGGGATCAACTACTAAAATGAGTCGAAAAAACGGATGGACGGCGTGGATTATCCACATACATTCATGGTGGGCCCAAGAGAGTTTACCCATAAAATAAAAGTGTACTGAGTTACTCAGCAGGTAATTTGAATTCCACTTGGTCACGTCTTATCTGGATCAGCAGTGGAAATATGCCTAGCTCAGACACATAACCATCCAAGCTCATCCCTCCAAACTCTGCCTGAGTCCAAACTCAACTCTGGGCCGAGTGGGTCAATCTGAATGACCGATTCTTCAATCAATGGCATGAACAGGATGATCACAGCCGTCTGATTTGCCCTATTGAATATAGGATGCTTTTTTATTTCTTTCTTTTTCACGATCTTTTTCCTAAACCATTCCTAGCCTACCTACAATGGGGTGGTTACCATGTGTAAGTGTTGTGATGTATAATGTAAGGCCCACCCCCACAGCACATGATATTGTCCGCTTTGTCGAAGCTCACGGCTTTAAAACGCGTCATTTGGAGTAAGGATACTGGTAGCTCGCCTCATGCTCTCGTGGTTCTACACAAAACCTACCCGTCCAAACTCATCGAACTCACAGCGCACAAGGCCAATGCGTCATGTCTGTTAAGGGAGAAACCCAACATATAACTACCATAACTTTAGACAACTCTTCCGATGTGGGTTACAATCCAAGCTGAATGATCGATTCTTCAATCAATGGTATGAACAGGATGATCACAGCCGTCTGATTTGCACTATTGAATATAGGATGCTTTTTTCTTTCTTTTTTTTTTCACGATCTTTTTCCTAAACCATTCCTAGCCTACCAACAATGGGGTGGTTACCATGTGTAAGTGTTGTGATGTATAAAGCACCTTTAGTTATCGAATTTCGATGAGACAAAACAATTTAGAGTGTGACTTCATGTGATGAAAGGTTCACATTCAAGAGGAACAAGATAGAAAGTTCACCTTTAAGATCATCATATGAAGTTTGAAAGTGCAAGACATGAAGATAGTACTACAAGTTTAAGATCTTTTTCTACTTCAAGTTCAAGATCAAGCTACTATTTCAAGACCACTCAAGTAAAAGATCTACTGAAGCTACTGAAGATTCAAGTAGTAACTTCAATGTCCAATATTTCAGGTATAAGTGACCATAGAAAGACCCTAGACTTAGGTCTTGTCCTATACAAACTATTCACGGGTTTTTATAAATTCTACTAGTCCAAGCCTAAGTTCGACTAGTCCAGACTCTGGCTCGACCAGTCTAAGAAATGCTTCGACCAGTCCAAGATTCAAATTTAAATTCAGAGTTTTTCTGATAGTTCCTCAACCAGTCGAGCACCATGCTCTACCAATTGTGGACCCTCGCTCGACCAGTCATGGGGAGCTCGACTCGAACTCCAGCAACATATTTTATGCTCCCTCGACCAGTCGAAAGTCGATTTTATCCGATCGCGGCGAAAATTTTGAAATTTGGCTGATTCTTAGACCAGTCGAAACCGTTTTTCAGTTTATAAATAGAGGTCTTTTCTCATTCCAAATCATTCAAAAAAGCTATAGAAAGCCTCCACTTTGAGAGAAAAGTCCGTGTCATTATCAGGCTATAGTCCGGTAATTTTAAATCCTTTAATAGCTTATTTATTTTTGTAATTCTTTGATCTCTGTTTTGTGAATTTGATTTTTTAAGGGGAGTTTTTACTATACCTTATGAAATCTAAGGAATTCAAACAAGTAGCCCAAGGTTTGAGATAATTTAAAATCTGTTTAGAACATATAACCCTTGATTATGTTTATTGGACATTGAATATATACACATCAAGCGAAGCGGTTCTTCAGGCTACATCAAACAGTGTCTTCAAGAATAAGATAAACATTCTCTATTTATTTGTTTTTGAGAGATATCCAGAAAATCTCTGTATTAGTTTTGACTGAGATCAGCTAGAAAATCTCAGCGTGGGGTTTTGATTGTGATAGCTCATTTGAAAATACAACTGTATAGGTTTTAAGGTGAACCTGAGAAAACCTTGATTATTAGTGATCGCCAATATCACGTGAGTTGTGATTATTGGGAGTAGAGTAGGTGTGGTTGTTTGAGAATAGTTGGTGTACACACCGAACCACTATAACTCCTAGTGTTTTGTGGTAGATGATGCATGTGATAGATGTATGTTTTGAATGTTTGTAATCTTTTAATGTACATGTGGTGAATGCTTGCAATAGATAGCTTCCTTCATTTGCCTCTTTTTTAGTTTGTGATCTTGATCCTTACTACGTTAAAGAAATCATGTTGTCTTACCATAAACATTTATTTTTTGTGTAAAGTTGTCCTTTGAACAAGATTTGAATTAATTTCTCAATACTATTACAATTGAGATCTCTGATTTATTCTAATTTATTTGATATTTCAGTTCATTATTTTTTAATTTGGTAAAGTTCTATTCACCTCCCCCCCCCCCCCGAAGGACTGGATTCAATGAGGAGAAGCTCCCGATGCGATGATGTAAAGCGGGGCTTTCATGGCAAAGATAGACTAAAGAAGGCCCGATCAGAGGTGGAAATGATCCAAACTGTGAAAATTATTTGAATTATCAAAACCTTAAATCAAGTGTATCTCACAAACCAAGATGAGTTTTTCAGCATATTATATATGATTATGGGGTAGGAGTACCTCTTTAAGCCAACCAACCCAGGTTAGTCATGCCGGATTTGCAAGATTCCATCAAATCGTCGCTCACCCAATATGAAAATGGCTTAGAAAAGTTAAAACAATAATGTGGTTGGGCTAAATTGGACACTTACTAGTTTTGACCGAAAACTACAAAGTCCAGTAGGAATAGAGGTCTATAAATAGTAAGTTTAGTATTTATAGTAAGTTATGCTTTTATGATGTTTGAGTTGGAGTTTAAGTCTAAAACTTCATCCTAGTTTGAGTTACTTATTTAAAGAGTTGTAATCTAATTTATTTATTTATTTATTTTTTATCATCAGTTAAGTTATTTCAAATTTATTATGAATTACTTCGGTTATTATCCTTACTGAATTTAAGGAGGCTCTCTAAAGAGTCAAGAGAGCTCCGTGTATTCGGAGTAGTTATCCCCTTGAGGAAGACAGTGATTGACCTCATCACGTCCCTCACCATGTGAGATGGCTAAAATTACCATTGGATCAAGCATCAAATGGTATATATGTTGAAGATCCGAGCCATTCATCTCTTACCACATGGACCAAAAATAATGTTGATCTGCTGATCCAACAAGTCAATTTTTGTATGAGGAAATGGGCCGTTAGAAGAAAAAAAATCTCACCATCCAAAATTAACTTACATATATATATATATATATATATATATATATATATATATATATCACTTGATGAGAGTATTACCTTGATTTTTGGTACATGGTATGATCATAGTGCCCACCGCCGATGCACACCTACATCAAGGGAAATGAGTTCCTTCCATGAGACTCGAAATTAAGTGTCTTGAATCGGGAGTCAACGACAGACATTTAGAGCCTTTTCTGCTCACTATAAATAAATTTCATTACATTCATTTCTATTGGAAAATAAGAAAGACATCGATATTTTTCACCAGTCCATTTAATTTATGCACTCGTGGTATGTCAGATGATGCATGGCTTTGGAATTATGTTGCATACATGGAAAAAATAAAAACAATAAACTTAACTACATGTCTTGGAAGTATTTTGTATTGTTTATAAGCTTGTATTTTATTTTAGAAAGATGTTATATACATTGCAAACCAATAGTTGTTATTAATATACTCATGAGAAATTGTAATTGCCCTATTTAAAGATATATTTTGCAATGAAAAAAAAAAAAAAAAAAACATTGTTGAGTTTTAAAAAAATATATTGCTTCTTGCAAACTTGCAATAGAAGAGAAAGTTAAGTGATTCCAATACATATGTCTCAATGATTTTCAGTTCATAAATAACTTTTAATTACAGAAATTTTCAATTGTAATAAAGTTATACTCAAGAAGATATATTATTTTGAAGTTAATGTATTTAAGTTATCCATTATCATTCATTACGACAGCATCGAGTTGCATTAGAAAGTTAGAAAAAAAAAAACACAAAAACATATATACACCGTTAGGCATAAGAGACAATCCAAACCATTTGTTATTAACGTCAATGAAGGAGAGAGACGCCCTGCGTTATTACTTCACCATGGTTGTCAAAATGATCATAACCGTAGGCTTAGCCATTCATTGGATTCCATGCATGGAAAGTTAACATTTATTAGATGGTTAAGATGAACCAATCAAAACAACTTTTAGATATGAGCTAAATCAACAATGGATCATACATAGTAACTTTGCCTAGATCAGCTTATGCACGTGCCATATGCCATGTGTGTAGTATAAATCTAGCTGCACAAAAACCTGTGTCTTTAGAAGCACGAGATCCCTTATTTAATTTAGGATTTGTTTTGATATCACCAAATTAATTATTTTTTCTACTTTATAGCAGCATATAAGTAATTAAATAAGATAAATAAGTTTGGTTTAAGATTAATTATAAGTAATTTTTTTACTTGAAGTTACTTAATTACCTTTTCTTATTAAGTAGAAATTAAGATAAGCTACTTGAGGCATAAGTAGATTTATCTTAAGTAACTTAAGATCTAAGTGCTCCCTTATGGGCTACAAAATAGTGATGAAATAGTCAAAATCAATGTCTCATTTGCATCAAATGAATTATGAGTCTCAACATTTATTATCACTATGTGATCTGATATTTTGGCCATTGATTCATGATGTAAGTAGCCATGACATGGAGAGAACTTGTCTAACTGGCCCATGAGTAAGATGTTTACTAAAATAGAATTTGTATTTATTATGATACCATAGATAGTGACTGTAGCCATTGATTTGGGGTCATTATCAATGTGGGATAGTTGACGTGACAAGAAAAATGGATGATGGTGTTGCCTTCAAAATCTTCAAAATTGAAAAGTCCTAAACTTTCAGGTAGAGATTGGTATACTAAAAAAGTTATAGAGCCCCATCGTGGGGTGTGTGTGTGTCTATCTACATTATTCATTTATTTCGTTATTTTGTTTTAGGGCATGAACTTTGTTTATACTCATTTTCGGCGCCCAAACCAGGCCCAATAAGAAAATACAACGTGGTAGGACTATATGTTTAGCATACATGAGAGGTATACTCGCACCTCAAGAGATCTTTGGTTGATTTTCCTTTGGCATTGTGCATTCATTATTAATATGATGGCACAGACCTTTACATATTCTCTCGAGGGGGTGAATTGTCATATGCCACGTGGCCATGATCAACGTACCTATTTATATAACAACGTACCATGCATGTCTATAAAAAATCCTTTGAAGAATATAGTTATCACAAATATGATGATTATATACTCAGCAAAGTTGTCTCTCATAATGCTTTCAGAATGGAAGATCTCCCTAAAAATTTTCGGAGAGAACAATAATTGAGAAGGTTTCGAACATTAAGAGATTAAACCTATGTCTAAGCCAACCTCGGCCTGGACCAAACCTAAACTGGGAGAGAGAATCTCATCGACTAATCCCAAGTCATTCATTAAGGTAGATGAGAAGCCAATATTGTCCGATGATAACATATCGAACAGATCTACTCTGTCCAACAATGTGGAGATTGAAAGAAATAAAAGAAGCACCTAAATATACTCATAGTCGAACCTTAATCGGGATAAAAAATTCAAAAGGTCGAGATGTGATAGATCCTGTCCATCTATTTTTTACAGCATTCTAAACCATCCTGTAGTAAATGGTGAGAATGCCAGAGGTTGCCTGATCTAAACAATCTGATGCATCTTGGTAACCTCTAACCTAGTGAACTATTACCAGAGATGTTGAGTGGTCGAATTGATTAGGATCTAGCCCTTGACCTAGCCATCTTGATTAGAGAAATTTCAACATATTTAGGCCTAAATTTGGTGCACCACAGACACACCACAATGGATCAACTATAGGAAAAAATTATGAGAAGTTAGAGAATTTGAATTTGACTGGAGTCTTAAAAAATAAATAAATAAATAAATAATCCAAGCTACCAGTTCTGTAGCAATCAAAAGGGTTTTTATATCCAAAATAACATCGTGAGCATGAGGGGATTCGGAAGCAATAAGAAAACCCTAGCGACAATTTCACGGTCTCAATAATCTATAAAATGAGTAATTGAATAAGATCTCAAGGCCATACACCAAACGCATCAATAATTGAATAAGATCTCAAGGCCATACACCAAACGAATCAATTTATCTTTTATTTTATTTTTCCTAAAATAATTTAGCTTAGTTTTACATAGCTACCACCTAGCAGATCCTACTACAATACCTTAGGAGCATAAGTAAGCTTTATACAATCTTAAGTTATATGACCAGGATCATTTAGTCTTCCATTTAACTTATCACACCCGCCTCAATCATCTGTTCTAATAGGCGTATTAGGTAGTTATCATTTCTTATTTGTTTGTTCATTTGGTTGTCTCGCACCTTGTCTATTGTAATGAGCATCATTTTTAAATATTAATGAAATTAGTACCATTTTGTATTTCGTAATTTATATGCGTATCCTTATTCATTTAAAAAGTACATTGAACTTAAAGTATTAAGGAAAAAACGAGTTCTTAAGTCCGTAAACTCATGTCTATTATTACATGGCAACATGAATACATTTGAAAAGATTAACACCCTTTCCTTTTACAAACCATGATAGTTAAGAGGACCATTGATCTTCGTCCAATCTCCAATCTATGCATCTCAGTGAAAGGAACACAATCAACCCTAAGTCAGGCTGACTCTGGCAGACCCATGTATCTTACTCACTTACGTACATCTAATCTAAACCCTCACTCACACGTGTGGCCTAATCTAATTGAATTGAAAGCAACAAACTTGAAAGTAAAGTAAATACATAGCTCAAGTAAACCGCACCACAAGAAGCAGTGGGGATAATAACACCCACTCTTGAAACCTTCTTAGGGCAGACCATTATGTTTATTTCCTAAGTCAGGTAAACCTAAATGAAGAGAAAAGTACAAAAATCATCTTGATCTAACACTCATGTGGCCCCAATAAGCTCCCAATGGTGTGAGTTCAGTCCCCACTGTTTCTTATGATGTGGTCCACTTTAGCTTTTGGATTTGCTTGGTTTTTAAGTGTAACGCCTCGGAAATCGGGGGTCGTGCATACACTTGACTCCCGAGTTTCCGAGTATCACTTTTAACTGATTTTAGAAATGTACGTTTAATTAGGTTTAAATGTGCAGCCTGTAATTATTTGGAACATAAATCACATTCACAATACGTTTACTGAAATGAAAAGAGGTCAGATATATATATATATATATATATATATATACAGGTCCAAAAATACAAATGGGTCGCACATATCGTTGCCCAACAAAATCACCAAAAAGAATAGTATGTCCAAAAGAATGAGCTGAGTCCACTACTCAGCGATCCAACGCTCCATCTACGGATCCGAAGAAGACCCGCTCATCAGCTGAAAGTAGGAGAACTCGTCCTCCTCCTCGTCAAGGCTCGCGCTATCAGGCTCCTCGAACTCATCGCTACCTGTAACTATTAAAGAGTCTAGTTGGTGTTTTAAAATATCGTCCCAGATTGGGAGTGAGTGATTAACTCAATGGGTGCTATTAATCTTAAGTTGTTATAAGTATCAATTGCATTACGAATTTAATGAAAAAAATCATTCATAAATACCTAACTAATCTTATTAATGCATATGCATGATAGATGATATGATGCATGCCCTCGCCACAACACTCCCTCGAGCGACTTCATCTAACGATCGCGTACGAACAATACTCCCTCAGAGCGACCTCGACTGCCGAGTCACTACCCTAGCTAGTGCAATGTGATGATAATGTTAGCCAAGTTCTTAATTAATTCCATTAATTCAGCAGGTTGGAGAAACTGATATACCCCACGTATCAATGCCCTCAACTGGTTGTGAGGCCAAGATCTCCCAATGTGTGAGGCCAAGACCCCGCGATCCTTGATCCCTTCGAGTTTTCTATCCCCGACTTCAAGCACATGGGGAGTGCTGAGAAAAAGGGATCGCTCGTGGTCACTACGGCGAGGTGCGTCACCCCAGCGTAGGCCGACAACTCGGACACGATGTCTCATTCCATCATGCACGGCTCATGAGGTGGTGGATCGGTTTCAAATGGTTAGCAATGGGTTACAATGGTTGTAGGGTGTTCCAGGTTCTATACATATGTGAGCAATAAGGTTAACAAACAAGGTTGGTCAGTAAGTAGGTTAAACTGCACGAGTCAGGCAAACACGTGACAAGTAACATCGGGCACAAGGGACCCATGTAGTCGAACTACTGCCGTACACACCCGCACAATCCACGGGTCAAGTCCTAGCATAGTCCTACCAATGGGACTACCGTCTCTCCTCATGTTCCTGACAGACCCAAGGGTGTGATGGCGATTTATAACATGCCAACTAACAAGAATATCAACTAGCATATCAATATCATATTTTCATGCATCTCAATCATACAAAATAGATACTCTTAACAAGCAAGCTATCATTATCATGAGACAAAGTGCATGTGAGTTGTGTGGGTTTGTGAGGAAGTTAAGCACTTCATTCATCTTAAGGAATCATATACACAAGAGTAATGAATCATATATACTATGAAGCAACACCATATGGGAAATTCAAACAAGATATGAGCACGTAATCATCCATACACAAAATCATGTGAGCGGCAAGAACAACACCATATGAGAACCAAACATACAATTTCATACAATTCCAACAAACATGCAATCCCCTAGGGTTTCTCTAGATTCTCCAAATACATCATCCAAGCAAACAAAATCATTAGATTCGTAGTAAAATTGGTACTAGGCCACCTAAGAACAATAGTCCACGCCTTCGGGTCGTTGAGGGCTTGGAAGACGACCTAGGAATATGGAGTTTTGGGGTCGAACAGCCGGAATCCCTAAAACACACATTTGTATGTTAGAATCCCATGTAAATCCCTTCTCATCACAAGGGTTTCAAGAAAAATGGGTGATGGATCTTACCTAGACGATCAACGGAATGAGTGAGCGGTCGCGGAAGAGGGTTTCCTCTTGGAAAAGAGGTAGGGAGTTGTGGGGTTTGGTTTCCTTGGGCTCCACCCCGATCTAGGGTCCATCTTGCTCACCTTCACTCTGTCTTTCTTATCTCTTTACTCCTTTGCTCTCTCTCTCTCTCTCTCTCTTTGCTCCTTAGTGGTTGTAGTAAAAGAGGAAGTTATGAGAGAAGTTACGGTTTTGTTTCCTAGTCATGGTCCCTTTGGCCTTAAGTTTCAACAACTTCTCAAAATAGCCCTCTAGGACTCTTTATTGGTGTTAGGGCGGCCCTAACACCCCTTCGGCCACCAAACTCGGTGTGTAGGTGTCTTATGGCACGATGAGGGGTTATGCAAGGTTTGAGAACAAACAGATAAATTAGTATGGAGTTTGATTATACGATTTCGATCTTTAAATGGCCTTGTGGGGTCTATTCCGGTGATTTGAGTAGTTCTAGTGGCACTTTGGCCATTAAACTTACAGGATAGGTGATCCATGGCCTGATGAAGGGCCATACAAAATTTGAGAACGATCGGATATGGAGTTTGGTCGTACGGGTCTGATCAGCGATCAACAGTCACCGTCCCATGATCGGGTCCCAGATTTGGTGGACGGGTGTAGAAAAATACATTAAACTTCCATCGTAAATTTAGAAACAATCTGACGGCCGAAATGTCTCATATCTCAGTTTCAATTTAGAGTGCCAGATTCTGAGACTAGTAGGCTAGGGTAAGCCACACTTTGCAAGTGCTGCTAGGACGGCATGAATAATTGACTTCTGGACGTTTACTGGGTCCGTGGTCCGTGATGTACCACAAGCCCAATGAGATTTATGCTTCCCTAAATTTCCATAATTTTCTAACCTTCCCGCGTCGCGGTATAGCCCGCACGGGCTGTTGCTAAGTGTAAACGGTCATCTGGCTTGGCGGCTCGCACTAGGTCCTATCATGACCCGTCTGGTCTACTTAGTTGGCTAATCCTTGATTAATTTTACTTGTGGAACCTCACCATTAATAGTTTAAACGAATGGTCCTGCGACAAATCTTACATAAACGCCCCAAGACACTTCGACGGTTGGACGAGACATTACATTAGGCTCATGACCTAAAATGATTAGGAAAAAATAAAAAAAAAGAACTGCAAGCATGGATGAAACACATACAACACGGTGGAATTATAAAGCTTTGACCAGTACAAACTAGTTCGAAAACTCCACATTCCAAGGGTCACCATCCAGTCCAAGTCCTAAAGAGCAGTGTCAAAGGGTACAACTCATATTCAATGAAAGAGATTTAAAAATATTCAAATCATTGCAATATGAGGTTTCCTTACTTGTGACCATTAAATGTGTGCTCCATCATAAAAAGAGGCCATTCTTTAGTTAGTTGTTTTTAATAAGCAATTAAGCAATTAATGCCAGCCCATAACCCTGCTAGTCTGGCACACGGATGTCACATATGATCCACAAACCCCAAACGTGCCATTGTCTTGATATCTGATCCGTATATCAATGGCCCCATCACCATGGATGCCATGTTCCCAAAATCGAAAGCCTACCTGTCAAGTGGTCCACAATGTTAAAAAAATTGGGCTAGGTTAGATCTTTCATCCATTTGCTATTTGTCTTGTGGGCAATGAGCCACATTCACTGGACTGATTTCATCCAGGGTAGCCTATGCATGGGCCCCACCTAGGGCTATCAACGGGCCAGATTTTGAACTGTTTCAGGCTGGGGCCGTCAGGCCGACCCTATTCAAAACTCTAATTTTTTAGGGCCCCACCTAGTGGATGGTTGATCATGTGATCATGCTTGCATTTGCAATGGCGTGTGTGCCCATGCAAATACCATGCAATTACGCGTGACCGGTGGATGTAATGGCATGGATGGGGTTTCCTGTATTTTTATCCCCTTCATTTTTATTTTTGGACCATGCCATAAAATAAGCTAGTGAAATGGATATATGGCGTGGATATACAATGCATACATTGAGGTGGGCCCTACAGCCAGTGTCTCGACCCCATAGCTGCCGGGTATGGGGTTGCAGCCCAAGTCCCGATCAAAGCTAACATGCCACTCGTGCATTAGATGAGTAAATGAAAACCGTAGGGTGAATCATAAGATCATCTGACACCAAAAAATGCATGTCGGCTCATTAAGTGAGCCATACGGTTAAGGTGGATCGGTCTGAATTCAGAGAAGTGTATTTTCATGGTGGAGGGCCTATAGTTTTAATGGTGTTGATTACGTGGAATAATGTGGTACGGTACTTCATGTTAATTAAGTACAAAAATACGTTAATTAAGTACAAAAAAAATGTTATGCCATTGAGAAATATGATGAAAACGGCTCGGCGACTCAGTGCTCCGTGGGCCCTTCCATGATGTATGTGTTTCATCCACGCAGTTCATCTATTTTTCTGGATTATTTTAAGATATGAGACAAAAAAAATGAGGTATATCCTAATCTCAAGTGGACCACATTACAAGAAATAATGTTGAATTAACATCGGCCAATATTGGTTTTTTCCCTTCATCTATGTCTGTATGGCCTAATAGATTGGATGTCAAATAAACAGTACAATAGGCCTTAGGAGGATTTTAATGGTGGATATCCAATCACTATTATTTTCATGTGCTGTGGTCTACATGAGATTTATATCCCTCTCATTTTTGTGATAAAGACCTATAATGATCTGTAAAAATGGATGAACTGCATCAATGAAATACATACATCACGGTGTGGCCCACATAGCACCGACCATCAGCCACCAGGCCAGTGGCAGGGGAGTAGCCAAGTTTCCGAAAAGGATAGGACGGTTGCCTGCAGGCGACCAGTATTGGATTTATTAACAAAATAAATCTGTCTTAATTAAGTAATTAGGCAGCCTTGTTTTAAACTTTTTTCTGGACCTTTGATAGTAGCGTGTCTTTTTCACTGACAACAATGTTCGGGTTCCTCATTATTTTTTATTTTTTAAACTTTAATTTCTTTTAAAAAAATTATAAAAAACTTTCAATGTCCTTATCATCGTTATCGTTGCCATTGCCATCTCCATAGAAAAATAATAAAAATGAAAATAACAAAAAAAAATAAAACAACACATTTTTTCCTTTTTTTTTTTTTTTTTTCCTTCCCAAAGATTACAAATAAATCAGAAAAAATACACTTTCAATATCTTCTTATTATATCAAAAGGAAAAAGGGAATAAAAATAATAATATCAAATAAATAAAACAACTTACATTTTTTTCATTTTCATTTTCTTTTTTCATTATTCCTCAATTTATTTATTTATTTATTTGATATTAATAAGGTGTTTTTTTTCTTATTTATTTAATTTTTTAAATATTTCAAATGTATACGTTCAATCCTCACGTTTTTTGACCAACTGAATATTGGATTGGGTTAATTTTGGACGACTTGACATGGGCCCACCTAAGTTCCTCACAGGAACTTAATGCGAAATGATTTCGCAGAAAATCCGCGTCCACCCCATCAGCTCCCTTTCGTCGACGCACGTGCTTTTGTTGGCTCCCCCTAAGCATGGATATCCAATGTATCCGTTTAGGAATCCGAAGATGGATCCAGGCGCATGAGATGGCCGGGAGAGATACGCAAGCCAAAGAGGTGTATGTGTGTGATCCGAGCCATTCATTTGTCTAGGACCACAGTGAAAATATAGCAACACGGAAATCAATATGTTACCTTAATCAACTGACACATTCATGCATGAGAAACGGATAGTTAACGTTTGTGGACCATAACTTACAATTCTGTTTCTGAGGTTTTTCAGAGGATAAGTGGATATATATCATTGAGGTAACCATTATTTCAGAGGATGAATGGACCAGATTTCACATTTTAAAGCAATATGAAATTTTTACCGCGATGAACATCTTCATTCCATGCGCGTAGTCTCATTAGTGATTTTCTTTAAAAACACAATGCCACTTGCTCAAGTGAGTCCGAGATCTTTTCACGGCGGAATGTACGCTACGTGTCATTTTTTTTACAATATCAGATCCATGCATCAACCGAAAAAATGCTTAAAATATACTAAAAATAGGGTGTACACGAACCGAGCTAGCTCGGTTAGTTCGCTCCACTGAGTCGAAAAGGCTCTTCAACTTAGATCGCAGCTGAGCTCGAGCCGAGTCGAGCTGATTTTTTAAGATCAAAATGAGTTTGATCCGAGTTCAAGCTAGCCCCAGCTTGACTCAACTTAGATCTGAATCCAGCTTGAATCGAACTCGGATCGAATCAATTTAGTGACTCAGTTACTTTGCTATTGATGTTGCTGGCCAAGTGTTTGATGAAATGACTTAATGAAGTTTGGCTGGTGGCAAGGAAGGTATGTACGTGAAACAAATATTATTTTTTTTCTTGGTTTTTATGTTGCTTAGAAGGTGTTTGATAAAATACCCGTAAAATTGCTTCTATTTTACACTAAGTGAGATTTTGTAGGTGCAATTCAAGTGTTTGTGAAAATGCTGCAATGGCGAACTCGGCTCGATTGTGGCTCGAACTAGTCCGAGTTGCTAATCGATCCAAGACGAGCTAGCTAATCAGGCTCAAGGACTGAGCCAAGCCAAGTTCAAGCTAAGGTCAGCTAGTGACTGAGCCGAGTCAAGGCAAGGCCAGATTGACTCGGTTCAACTCGATGTACACCCCTAACTAAAAATGATAACGAGGATTTTTAGACTCATGAAATGGATAGATATCTATGGGTTGAATATCAACCATTGGATACGTTTTCTAACATTCCATTCTTATCATAACTTATGGTCCATTTAACTAATTAACAACCATTATTTAAATTAATGAAAAGAAACACTCTTTAAGTAGGTCCCAATCGATGAACGGTCTGGATATAGTATACATTTGCACACTACCACGTGCGCAAGAGTGCAAGTTCCTCGAATCTAAAGTAGCCATAGCTAGGGGTGTACATCGAGTCGAACCGAGTCGAGCAAGCCTCAGCTCGACTCGGCTCGGCCACTGGCCGACCTCAGCTCGAACTCGGCTCGGCTCGGTCCTTGGGCCTAACTGGCCAGCTCGGCTCAGTTCAGTTAGTAGCTCGGGCCGAGTTCGAGCCAAGATCGAGCTGAGTTCACCATTGAAACATTTTCACAAATACCTGAACTGCAACTTCAAAATCTCAATGTTTTACATGTAAGTTAGAAACAACCCACCTAAAAACCAAATCCCATATATCAGTGTATCACCATCAATTCAAAAGGCAAAGGGAAAACACAAAAAAAAATAAATAAATAAATAAATAAAAAATAATAAAAATAAAAAATGGAAGTGGACAGCAAGTAGAATGAGAAGAAGAAAGGCATTTATGCTTTTTTACTCTAACAAGTTGACTTTACATAGGAAAGCTACTAAAATCACTCCCACAAAAGCTCAAATCCTCACATCACATTCCATCACCACATCTACCACTCAAAAGACATCATTACCACTCTCTATTTCTCTAATTCCATCAACCAATACAAGCCCTAGGTGAAACAGCCTCCTCAGCGTGTGTGTGTGTGTACAGGGAAAAGGTACTATGCACTCGAGCTCACGGGTCCGTCCCATGAGGTCGAGCTGTGTGGGCCCCACCGTGATGTGTTTCGAACATCTACCCCATCAATCAAATGCACCATTTCATCGTGGGCCTAAGTCCCAAAAATCAAGTCAATCCGTGACTTGTGTGGGCCACACCACATACAGAAGTGGAGAGGGGTCGTACACCATTAAAACAGTCATAACCATTTTTGAGGGCCCACCGAGATGTGGTTTGCAAATCCACCCCATCCATTATGTGTGTCCCACTTGAATGAGGGTTCGACCAAGTTTCGTAAACCAAAACTCGGTGGGCCCCACCAAAAATTTTATATGTTTTAATGGTGTCTTCACATAATTTTAGATGGTGTGGCCCACGAGTTCCTTGGTTGATTTTTGGGATATCCCATAATTTAAAGTCCCACCCATCAAATGTATCGGTGTGGGGTGATGGTCAACTCGCATCACGGTGGGGCCCACACACTTCGACCTCATGATGGACTTATCGTGGTTGATCGCATTGTACCTTTTCCCCCATATATATATATATACACACACATATATATATACGAAAATGAAAAAAAAAAAAAAGAGACTAAAATACCTCATTATAACATAAAAACCAATAAAAACAAAGAGAAAAGGGGTATTTGTTTCATATACATACCTTCCGTGCCACCAACCACCTTTTGTTGAGCCATTTTATCAAATAGTTGGTGAGCAGCATCAATGGCAAAGAAACCGAGTTACTGAACTGATTCGATCCGAGTTCGATTCGAGCTGGCACCGAGCTGAATCCGATCTGACTTGAGTCGAGCTGGGGCTTGCTTGAACTTGGCTCAAACTCATTTTTGAGCTCAAAAAATCAACTTAACTTGGCTCGAACTCACCTTCCAACTGAGTCGAATCGGGCTTTTTCAAGACAAGTCGAGCAAGATAACCGAGGCTAGCTCGGTTCGTGTACACCCCCAGCCAGCCAGGGCTCTTCCCAAACGATAAATGCGGAGGATATCCTCGTTATTCCGACGTAAGCAACGATCAATTGTAAAGTTTCTAACGATCTAAGGGTCAACGGTCCAGATGCATCAATACGTATAAATTGGTCCATATTTCAGAAATCCAAACCGTTAAACCGTACCATCCGTAAACATTCCAGTTCTAAGACCTCTAATCATACCATCTGTGGCCTAAACATAGACTCTTTAGAGAAATAAAAAAACAACGGTCCAGAATAATTGTTGATATTAAATATAGAAAGCATTGTAATCTGTAAAATATCTTCTCGTCCCCAATCAACGATGAGTCCAACAAGATTAACAGTAGGGATCACTAAAGAACGAGTCCACTTGCAAATAACGTCAGACCAAGGACAAAATTACTGTCCTGACGCTTCAGGACTACATAAATTCCCAAAATGTCCCTGCCAGCCCAGCAGGTGCCGATTAGGTGTTGCCTGGGTACACCTCGGTGGATAGGACACAGACCATGTAGGACCCATTTTGATGAATTTTTTATATATCAAAACCGTCTATAATTTTTCTCATATATATTTAGTATCTGCCCAAAAATTAAGAAGATCCGAATCTTGGGTCGACCACACTACTGGAAACATCGGTGAATGAAGATTAAAATCTTTTCATGGACTACACAAGTTTTGGATGAAGATGATATTTATATTTTCCCTTCATCCAGGTTTGTTATACCTAATCAACAGGTTGGATGGTAAATAAATATTAAAATAATCAACATGTTGGATGACAAATAAACATTAATACAGGACTTAAAAGAAGTTTTTATTGGCAAGCATTCAATTCACTGTTGTTTTTACGTGGTGTGGTATACTAGAGATATATTATTTTTTGAACCAACTCATAAGATAGGCTGAATGGATTGCGTGGATATACAACTTATCATCAAGGTGGGCCCGTGATAAGGGTTACACCCATCGGATGTCATTTGGCAGGTGATCCATCACCACCCAACGAGCTAGTCTTAAAGGTATGTGGACCCTCAATCTATCCATTTTTCAGCTCATTTTAATGCATTAGCCCAAGAATAAATACAAATCTCAAGTGGACCATATCATAAGAATATGCTAAAGAATAAAGCAGATCTAAAGCTTAAGTAGACGGTATCATGGAATTTTATTTTATTTTTTTTACCCACGCACACACACCCCCACACACTCATGCCGTAATGGGTTTTCGCCACCTATGGATACTAACTTGGTATTGAATGTTTACATTTGAAAACTGCTGAAGGATCTCATGGACACCTATTAACTACTGACAAATTAAGTAGTGAGACTGGCTACTAAAATGACTATGATGTATGTGTTGTATTCATGCTATCCATTTGGAGAGATTATTTTACAACATGAGCTAAAGAATGAGTTAGATCATGCTCAAGTGAACCCATGCCCACCATTAAAAACTTTTAGGGGCTATAGAAGTTTTCAATCAAACTGATATTTAAGAACTTTTAAGGGATACAGAAGTTTTCAATCAAGCTAATATTTAAAAACTTTTAGTAGCTACAGAAGTTTTCAATTAAGCTGATATTTGTGTTTTCACTACATTAATGCATGTGTTAACTTATGAATTGGTTGTATGTCAAATAAATATCATGGTGGACTTAGGGCTTGTTTGGGAATGTGGATTTGGAACCGTAAGGATTGGAAACCCCCGGATCGGTAATCCTCCCAGTGTGTTTGGCACCCTAGAATGTGAATCAATTTTAATTCAAAAATACCTATGCATGATATGTTTACAAGAGTTTGAATTTAATTACTAAATCAACTTTAATCTCCTTAATTAGTGAGATATATAATTTTTGACACTATGGTTGTGATAAGCCCGTTGAAATATATGCTTTGCCTGGAAATGATGAAATTCCAGGTCTCGGATGGATGGCAAGCACAAGATCATGTTTGAGTGACTAACCAATGATTTTTAATTGTTGATTAACATGGACAATGTTTGGACCGTGCTTGATAATGTTTGGATGGTGCTGATTTACATGGACAATGTTTGGACCGTGCTTGATAATGTTTGGATGGTGCTGATTTACATGGACAATGTTTGGACAGTGATGATCATCATTAGTGAGCCATGTGCCTAATAGAATGATAGTGTACAACGACACACATGTTACACTTGCAATTATTGAAACGATTTTAGGTGTAATCCAAGCTCTCATGGCTTATTGCAAACCCCTGGAAGAGGGATTATAAACCCCTTGATTTAAAACCCCCTGATTACTTTATGCTACCAAATCACCAAGGAGACTTGAAACCGGTCCAATCCACGGTGCCAAACGACCCCTTAGGAAGGTTTCAACTGTGGGTGTCACTCTCATCCCTGTTTGTAATAGGGTCCACTCGTAGATCCCACACAACTTTAGTGACGTTACTTCAATAGGTAGTTTGCTAGTCAACCTCTCATAGTTAATCCTCCTCCGGATTGCAGAAGCTAGCTTTGGATCAATAAGATATTTATGTTTTACCTTCATTCAGGTCAAATGTGTAGAAATGGTTGGATGACAAAAAAAAAAAAAAAAACATAATTGTCAGCTTAGGTAGGTTTCAATGGTGGACATCATTCTCTCCACTGTTTGGTGTAGTGTGGTCCACTTGAGATTTGGATCTGCCTCATTTTTTAATCTCGTCCTAAAATGAGCTGGAAAAATAGATGGAAGGTGTAGATAAAAAACGTGGTGGGACCCACAGAGGTTTGACACTACTAGGGGTGCGGATTAGCTACTAATAGGTTGAGTAGGGAGACACGAAGTGACGTAACCAAGTTACATAGCCCCCACCATGATATGGGCCCATTTGGGCGGGCGGATTGGAAGGGATTGGATGGTATTGGAAGGGATTGGAAGTTAAATCCTGGATTGGCCAGGCATGCCAAACAGACTGGGTGATCTAATCCCGGGATATAGCAATCTCATGGATCTTAAGGGGTCGTTTGGCACCTTGGATTGGAGGGGATCAAAGGGGGTTTCAAATCCCCTTCGTTGTTTGGCAGCATAAAGCAACTGGGGATTGCCAATCCAGGGGGTTTCCAATCCCCTCTTTGAGGGTTTATAATCCACAGTGAGAGCTTGGATTACACCTAAAATCATTTCAATAGTTGCGGTACAAATGTATGTTATCAGTACACTATCATTCTATCAAGCACATGGCCCACTAATGATGATCAAGATCGTCCAAACATTGTTCATGTAGATCAAGACCGTCAAATATTATCCAAAGACCGTCCAAACATTGTCCATATTAATCAACAATTAAAAATCGTTGGTTAGTCACTCGAGACATGATCTTGTGCTTGCGGTCCATCTGAGACACGAATTTCATCATTTTTAGGCAAAACATATATATTTTAGCTGGCTTATCACAACCATAGTGTCAAAAATTATATATCTCACTAATTGGGGATATTAAAGTTGATTTAGTAATTAAATTCAAACCCCTGTAAATATACCATGTATAGGTATTTTTGAATTAAAGTTGATTCACACTCCAGGGTGCCAAACACACCGAGAGGATTGCCAATCCAGGGGGTTTCCAATCCTGGGGGTTGCGAATCCAGGGGGTTCCAAATCCACGCTCCCAAACAGGCCCTGAGACAATCCACTGACAACACCATCATTACCTTTAAATCCCATCCAATTCACTTTAATCCGTTCAAATTTGCTTAGGACGTGTTGGGTTTGAGGGATTAGAAGGGATGGGAAGGTTTAATCCCCGGATTGGCCAGGTGTGCCAAACATACTCGATATAGCAATCCCAGCATATAGCAATCCCATGGATCTTAAGACAATACACTGACAACACCATCATTGCTTTGAAATCCATGCCAACCTCCCTAATACCATTCAATCCCTTCCAATCCACCCGTCCAAACGGGCCCTATATGTTTTGTATCCACACCTTCCATCCATATGGAATGATTATTTTATGGCAATATCCAAAGAATAAGTTAAATCCAAAGCTCTGATAGACCCCACCACAGAAAACAGTGGGGACAGTGAAGCCCACCATTAAAAACTACTAAAGGCTACAAAAGTTTTATATCAAGCTGATATTTATTTTTTTCCTTATTTCAGGTCTTTTTAACTTTTGAACAAGTTGGATTTCTAATAAACAATATAGTATGCTTTAGGGCCCGTTTGGACAGGCGTATTAGGGTGGAGTCAGTGGTAGTAGGCTGGATAGGAGACTCTTGTCCTGTAAAGTACGACCGCTGCCTGTTTGGACGGGAGAGAGATGGGTAGGGCGGCGTGTCCTGCTGGATTGCTTCAAATCACCGGATATCCTACCTCTTTATCTCTCTCTCTCTCTCTCTCTCTCTCTCTCTCTCTCTCTCTCTCTCTCACACACACACACACACACACATTGGATTTGATCGGATTTGCTTCGATTCTCTCCTCTCTCCTTGGATTTGCCTCGAGCCCATCCCAGTCCTGCGTACGGACTGAGAGATGGGATTGAAGCGCGCCAGATATGGCGGGAGCGGTGGGGGGAAGGACCATTTTCCCCTTCCATGTCTTATAAATCTCAGGAAATTTCGACGACTGAGTCCATCACAACCATCACCGCCGCCGCACGCAGGTACTATTTCTTCCTCCTATGGCCTTATTCAGTGGCATACAGTCCGGAATCTATCATGCATGTCATCCCCCCACCCTGTGAGAGGACCGTTGGCCTCCGAACTACATGTTCGGTTTTACAGGCTCCACCATTTTGGGGGTTCCTGTGCAATTTGTTGTTTTTACGTAATGTGCACCCAAGAAATTGGGGGTTATGGGTTTTGTAGAATGTGATGCCTTAATATTTGTTGCATGTTAGTATCCGGGAGGATTGTTTGTGCTCCAATCCTTCTGTATTTAATTGACTGCTTCCACTGTCAGAAACCTCTTTGCTTATACAGTGGTTTGTGGGGGTTTGGCGAAATCAGATTTGTAACGATGTTATCTTCTCCATATAACCCCCATGTAAGCAGATTGTGGCCGTTGTGGCTTTTTCTGATTTTGCTTGTCTGAAAAAGGATTAATGATTCTTCGTCAAACATGCCGTATTCAGTCCTATTGTTCATTATCGGAGATTATTTTGATCATGGCATCTGGAAATTGAGGATTTTATGAAATCTTATTTCTAATCTTCAATCTGAATCCAGATAACCCCTAATTTCTCGATTTGGGGCATTCTCGTGAAATCTGACATGGATTCCCGTATCCAAGTGGACTGATTTTGCAAGAATCTGTCTCTATTGAGCTAAAGGATTTTAATCTTCACCACCCTTTGCTCATGGTTTGTGGATATTGGGGGTTTTCTGAAATCTTCATTGTACGTCTGGAAGGGTTCTCTAGATGTAAGAGGATTTCAGGGTTCTCGGTTTTCATGTATCTGATCAACTAACAACTTTTTTATCCAACTGCTGATTTGTTTCCATTTCCAACTCAGTGTTCATTGATCTCTGCCATTGGCTTAGTTAAAGATCTCTGGTAAGCTCCATATTATTTGTCCTTACCTTTCCCCTCTCATATTTTGCATTTTCCGCCTCCATAGCATAAATTGATGAACTAATCTAATAGATCACTCTTTACACTTTCTCTCAGTTTGATAAACAATTCAAAATCCCTGGAAATATAAATGAAAATGTTATCCAATCTGCTATCTTAATGGAGAAATTTTATTTACTTTGCTTCTTGAGGACAAGCTTATTATGAAACAAGTTACTTTGTGCATTTTAGTTTGGGACCCAGTTGTTGACGCACATCGATCCAAAAATTTTATGCAATCGGTGAACCATTTGACTGGACAGTGATTTCTCTAATCATGAGTGTGATGCTGAGATCAAGACCAAACCTGGTTTACCCTTGTTGCATTAGTGATTCAGACTCTGAGATTTGAATGTGCTATTAGTCAGCTGAGGTATTAGACACCTTAATCTCATTTTCTTCTGTTAACACCATAACCTTACGTGCATTGGAATGTATTTCTAAACCTACATACACCAGACAGAGGAAGGTTGCTTATTTTCACATGCCTCTGGAAATTTAAACGAGTCACTTCGGATAGTGGATCCGTGATTATTTCTTGTTTAACAGATCCCACCTCCTGACCCAAATGCATATGCACACCTCTTTTATATAACTCTCCAACTGTGAAATTTGCGGGATTTATCAGCAAGGTAATATATAATTCTACTGTCTCTCTTCTTAATTTTTGTTCGTTGTCATTACACAAATGAGGTTTTGACTTTTTTTGTAAGTTTTTATCAAATTCTTTTTATTATTTTTGGGTAGTTCTTGTTTGGATTTTGAATTCGTTACTGTCAATGACAACTTCTTTATTTGTGGCCAACTATTGTGGGAATTTGAAGCTAGGGGTCTCTGATGTGAGCTGTCAAATATTGGGTTATATTTTGTGTACTTTTCACTTGTTCTTTGCATATTGCTTGACATTAATGTTTCATTTACTTGCATCGCTTATAATTTTTTACAGCGCTATTCCAGACATGTTGTTTTTTTCCCCCGCCTCAGGTTATTTACAAGAATGCGCCTATATGTCCTATTTAATTCAAAATTTCTTCGTTTTTGCGATGCAATAAGTTAATGATTTCAAAAAAAATGTGGGACAATTTTCATCTTATGATGTAAGGAAAACACTCAACAGAGTCATATAATTTGCTTACGAATCTCTCGTCTGCGGTTAAACTAGCACAACGGCCACGATATGTTTTTGTTTGCATTCTGTAAGCTCTCTCCCATTTATGTTGTCTTCTTCTTGTTCATGTATGGGTAATTGATAAAGAATATTTAGGGCCTGTTTGCACATGGTATATCTTTTCATTGTGTTCAACCAGGGCCCATGGTTCAATTATCTATAGGTTCATCTAACTTCCTTTTTCACCCCACTGGATGGGCCATAACCCATATATACATCTGTTTTTAATTTTAAAATCTTCATACACAACGTTACTGAGTTTTGGTCGATTTCTGATGTGGGTTTTTGAGATTGTCTGTAATTTTATATTACGATCAGAGTTATGGTATGTTTCCCCAATATTGCTATAACAACTGCATCACAGATTATGTGACAAAAACTGCAGAAGCATGTCTATGATAATTCTTTTATGTACCAATTCATGTAAAACTCATATGCCTTTTGCTTCTTTGGGTGAATTTGGAAATCATTAAAGCCAGATGTGCCCAACTGGGCATTGGAGTTACCCATCTTCCATTACCATATACCATGCATGCGACATGAGTCTCATGTTCCATACCATCCATCTGGCTTGCGCAACACATGTCGATCATACGACTGACGTTGATGGAATCCTGTTCACTGAATGTTAACAGTGGCCATTAATATCCCAATTCTCTCAGTCATCGTTCAGACAGCACCATATACATGAAAATGTCTGCTTCCAAATGCATTTCTATTGTGTTTCAAAAATTTAGGAAAATCATTCCATAGGTGGGGAAATCCCACATTCCAACTGCGGCGTGTTGAATATTCAAAATCACATTTTATTTTTAGACTTTAGAAAGAAATGTAGTCATTACACAAAAGATGAGCCAGACTATGATTACCATTCATGAGGTGGGCCAAACATATATATTGAATGCACAAAAAAAAAATGGTGATGGCCCACCCTTTGAACCGCTTAGATGTTCTGCTCATGTACATCTTTGATGGAAGAGAATGGAGAACAGTTTTGGCGTGCTACAAACTAGAAAATATGGACAACAACTAAGTAATGGATGAGGCCATACGCAATGGCCTTTGGAACACGCGTTAACCAATTATAGTTGGCACCTTCTTTTCTGAATTCAGACCTTATCAGCCTCTTATCTCATTTCTTCACGAATTTTCATACACTGTTTGTAAGCAAAATAGATGCAACTTACTGTCTTTTTTACTTCCCCTACGTAAATTTCAGTTCCTGTATATATATAGTCTTTTTATACTGCCTTTTTTACACATGGACTTGCTTGTAACCTGTGGGGCCCACCATGATGTTTGTGTCCTACCACTTATCTGTCAAGCCATTTCACCAGCTTATTTAAAAACATGATCTAAACGTGCAAGAAATAATAGTCGAGTGGCCCACACTATAAGAAACAGTGGGGATGGAAACCCCAAGGCTGAACTCTTCATGGGGCTATTGTGATGCTTCTGTGCTATCCGAACATGTTCATAAGGTGAGAAACCTGAATGCTGGAAAACAGATATATAAAGCTAATATATCTCATTAGTGGCCTTAAGAAGGTTAGAATGTTGGGGCATTTAATTCCCACGGGTTCTTTTGGACCTCCCTTATAAATATATAAGAGAAATTTGGGACCCTAGAAAAGATTAAAGATGGTTTCCAGTTGGAAAATCATTCCTGCTTTTGAGTTTCTATCTCCCTTTAATTTATTCCTGGACAAAAGCTGGCTTGAAAATTCCAAGTAAACAGATTAATTCCTAACATTCAATTTTTTTGTTTTATACATAGTATAATTTTGTCAATTCTTTCCCCGTACCCAAACATAGCTACTTCCACAAAATTAAATTCCTAATACCCAAAATGACAAACATAATTTCCTTCTTAAGGATTTTGTTTCCTGGAAACATATATGGTGTTTTTAGTTGTTTCCGATGTAAAAACTAGTTGTACAAATTAACTGTCATTATTACACTTATCCTCACTAAATGAGTGAATTAATTTTGGACGTTTGACAAGTTATATTCATGGCCGTTTCCATGATAATGAGAGCTGCTTAACTTCTCGTCAGTGACCATCGACCTGTAACATTTTTATATTAATGTTTTGGATTCTTCCTATCCAAACACACAGGGAATCATCCAGAAATGGAGTGTTAGAGATGGCACATACATGGGGCAAGCTTGCGCCCTCCTTAAATGTGATTAGATCTAAGGCCTTTCACAACTTACTGCTATTTTAAATTAATAAAAATAGTAGGACTTATCATAGACCAGAATAACAGAACCCTCGATGAAGAAAAACAAAACCAGAGATGTTATCAGTTGTCAAGCTCAAACACTACCATTGAATCGAGGTTTAAGTAGTCATATATTGATATATATATATACACACACACACACACACACACACACACACACACACCTCCGTGGAGGTTTAAGTAGTTATATACATTTATACCTTCGTGCAATATTTATATTTATACCCACTGTTGTCTGCAATGTATATTTATGAGAAATTCACACGTGAGAGTGTAGGTTATCAGTTGACGATGAATTCTTCAGATAAGAAATCGCCAGATAGTACAATTGTCTTTCAAGCGGTGGCTGCTTGCGTCAGGTTGTTGGGGAATATTGTCGTACGCACATGTTCAAGCAACCGGCACGTTATGGGGATGATGAGCGAGCAAGGTTCATCAATTCTATTATTCGGGCTAGCGACGGAGATTGTGTAGATTAGCTTAGGATGAATCGATATTCATTTTTTGAACTATGTACGATGTTACATGAGAAGACACGACTCCGTGATACGCGTAATGTTAGTCTTGAAGAACAAGTAGTCATTTTCCTTCACACGCTGGGACACAATGTTCGTAACCGGGTCATAGGTCACAGATTTATTTGATCCGGTGAGACAGTCAGTAGGCACTTTCACCGTGTGCTGCAGGCAATTATATTAATGTACCCTGATTTAGTTAAACCGGCTAACATAGAGACCTCGTTAGAGATCCAAACAAATCCAAATTGTTCTGCTTATTTTCAGGTATATTTGTCATTGGTGTGTTTTCTGAGTCAGTATTTTTTATTTTCTTCCAATGTACGGTCGCTTCATGGTTGTTGATTCTTCACATCTAGGATTGCGTCAGTGCAATTGATGATACACACATTCCAGCGCATGTGTTGGCGGTTGACCACTCGAGCTTCCACAATCGCAAAGGCATCCTCTCCTAAAATGTACTGGCAGCGTGTACTTTCGATATGAAATTTACATATGTGTTGGCCGGTTAGGAGGGTTCTGCTTCGGATGCGAGAGTGCTACACAATGCATTGACTCGATTAGATGATCACTTGCTTGTGTCAAACAGTACTTTATATATGTTATAAAAGTATTAATTTAATTGTTACCTATGACTGTATCCATTTTTTCACTTTATATAACCTTGATTCGAATGTATAGGAAAATATTATGTTGTCGACGCTGGATACGCTCATTCACCTGAATTTATGGCGCCATACCAGGGCGTTCGGTATCACTTACAAGAATATCGAACCGGAAGAGCTCTTGCGAACATGAAAGAGCTGTTCAATTGCATTGCACAACTGCGCAATGCAATTGAGCGATGTTTCGGCTTATTGAAAGGCAGATTTCCCATCTTGAAGAGTGTCATGCAGTACGAATTTCAAACACAAGTCGAGATTGTGATAGTCTGCTGTGTCCTACACAATTATATATGTGGCCAAAATGAGTCTTCATAGGACAGTGATTTCGCTGCTATATCTAGTGCCGATGTGGAGGGTATCCCAACGCCACAAGAGCTATCAAGAACCGATGAGGGGTAATGGTTACTTCGAGTAACACAGTGTGAAAAAGATACTTGGAATCAAATGCGTGATGACATTGCAGCCAGAATGTGGGCAGATGCTCAACAAATTAGTAGGAGTAGATGATGATACTTTCTATTTAATTTTCATACATAAGTTGGTGATGCTATATTTAAGGTTTATTTGCAATCTCAAACTAGTAAATTATGGTCACCGAGTTACACACTTGGTGATGATTTTGATACTTATAAGGACCAGTGAATTTATATTATATAAGCCAATCTCAATATTTGTTGTTTTAACGATTATAGTTGCAATTTGTAAAAAAATCATACCTACTTTATATTCAGGTGAAATGACAGACTCCTTTAATGAAATATCCACACCGACCCAGTCACTGGTAAGAACACCGCCGGTAGCCACCCGATGTTCACCATGTGCGAAAACTATGAAATCTCTCGCGGAGCCTTCATCTAGAGTCTCGAAGATCAAATGGACAAGTGCTATGGACCGGATACTGTTCGACACTTTCCTTGAACAGGTCGCACTAGGCCGCAAGGCTGATAACGGATTTAAGCGGGAGGCGTACCGGATTGCTTCCGACGAAGTTACAAAGCACACCGAAGTAATGGTCACATGGCAAAATGTGTCCAATCGGCTGAGATATTACAAGCGAGAGTATACTGCAGTGAAGGATATGCTGGCAGCGAGTGGCTTCGGTTGGGACTCTGAGAGGATGGTTGTGACAGCCCCTGATGAAGTCTGGGAGCAATATCTCAGGGTACGTTTTAAAGGTTTTGAATTTCATATCATCTATCTCTATGTAATATTTAACCAGTATTACACCTGTCTTATTCCTCTGGCAGTCTCACCCAAATGCCACTAGACTCCGCGGTAAACGAATCGACAGGATGGATGACCTTGCAATGATATGCGGAGCCGACTAAGCCACGGGCCGCTACGTACGAGGCAGTAGGAGTATGGCCGCGTCAGCATCTTCTTCTCGTCTGCAGCGAGACCTTAATGAAGCATAAAATTCTGTTGATGACGATATGGATGATATGATAAATCTATCAGAGGATTACGTCATAGACTCCACAAGGACTATTCCATTACCATCGGACAGTCCTATGATGAGACATCACAGGTCCCGTGGCACTCCCACTCGCACCCCTGATTCTGAGGGCACTCGCAGAGGGATAGTAATAAGGAAACGATCGCGCCTGCCTCGTCCATGTGATGTACTCGGGGCCTCATTGAATACCGTTGCTGAGTCAATGATGAAATTTGGGCTTAGTGAACATGTGAGTCGTACTAACAAAGTACTCGATGTGCTCGAGGAGGTGAAAGGCCTAACTAGCAAAGAATTTATCAAAGTTGGTGAGATCCTGACTAAGGACAAGGATTTGGCGTCGTTCTTTGTTAGTCTTCGACCCGAGCGCCGAGTGGAGTGGTTAAAGGAAAAATTTCGTGATCACTTCGGTGATGCCGGTGCTAGTTCTGTCGTGCATGTTTGTTTCCATATCTTGACTGTTTTTTTTTTCTTTTGTTCATTTTGGATTTTTGTGTGATGGAATGGTATGCCTAATGTATATCAATATGACTGCTACTTTAATAGCTAATATGTTATGGAAGCAATTCGATATATCTACTCATATGCTTGCATTATGCACATTAACTCAGAATGGATTAGTCAGTTCATATTATGCAGGAAGGGTACGTACATACGACTTCGATATTAAGTTAATGGATTCGTAAGGTTTATTTGAACTACCAATGTTCATTCTTTGATATATCAACTAAATAATCTATGCATGTCATTGCAGATGGGTAAAGAAAAGTTTTATGTTGTCCTTGTCGGACGACGCCCAGGGATCTATAACACTTGGGATGAAGCGCGTGCAGAAGTTGACGGATATAGTGGCGGCAGGCATCGTGCATTTCGGAACTGGAAGGAGGCCGTACCATGCTGGGACAATTTTTTTCGCAAAGCATGTGAGCCATCTAGACCACTGCCAGAGTCTCCGTGTTTACGGATTGTCGCTGCATCTGCTAAGATCGAGATCCAGCATGCTACGTCTGGGTTTACCCATCAGTCCACCCAGACGAGACAGGAGGTGGTGGATAGGGTGACATCAACCGATGATCTTGCTTGATCAGATAGCGAGAAAGTCGTTGCCATTTTCGTAGGGTTGCTGGTTTTTTTTTTCATTGCTTATTATAATTAAAATTTAAGTTCTCTAGTTGTAACTTTGATTATTTCTTTGACTCATGTTTATGGTTTTTGTGGACTACCACCATGTGATGGTTTATATTATAGGCTGCTTGTGGGGGGTTTTTGGAATTCCTTTGTGGTATTGATATCTCGTGACATATGTACTTTTAATTTTGAGATGGACAGTCCCTCAGGGGTTGCGTGAAATCGTTTTGAGTAGTGAGATACGCCTTACACACTCCGGCGTTTATACAGTGGGCCTCACCAAAATGATACAACTTCAGCTATTGCCTGTGGCTTTTATAGACAACGATTAATTTAAATATTTCAGATCCATTTTGTAGGGGAACGGATTGGCTACTCCCTCTGACACCAGCCATTGGCTGGTGGTCGGTGTGTCTGTGGGCCCAACCATGATGTATGTGTATCATCCTTGTCGTCCATCTATTTTTATATATCATTTTATGATATGCTAAAAAAATAAATTACATCTCAATCTCAAGTGGACCACACTATAGGAAACTGTGTTGAATGAATGTTGACCATTAAAAATCAACAGATTGGATGTCAAATAAACAGTACAGTGGGCCTTAAGGAGGATTTCAATTGTGAAAATCC
Organism: Magnolia changhungtana; assembly: GCA_030180095.1. Lineage (NCBI taxonomy): Eukaryota > Viridiplantae > Streptophyta > Magnoliopsida > Magnoliales > Magnoliaceae > Magnolia > Magnolia changhungtana. The sequence goes on along the minus strand of JASAUF010000630.1, from coordinate 6,715,418 downwards.
ATTCATTATTTGTCCCGTGGTGTGGCCTATCTAAGCTTTATATCCCTATGACTTTTTATATGAAGCCCTATAAGGCTCTGTAAAAATGGATGCACGGAATGGATGAAACACGTACATCATGGTGAGGCCCATGGAGCACCAAACACCAGCCAATTTCCTGCTGTCAGGGGAAGTAGCCAATCCGTTCCCATTTTGTAGAAAGGCAGAGATAAAACCCACAGCGTTGACGAGATGTCTGTACGGTCCATCTGATTGGTCTCTATACATATGTACGGCCTGGGTGAGACACTGGTTTGGACGGTACCCATTGAGCGGCTTCGATGAGACACGGACATCTTATTTACGTGGAATACCCAATCCCATCGAATGCACCCTTTCTGAAAATGAGAGTGACCGTCGGTTATTTTTTCTACACCGTACAAACACTCCAGCCGTTGGATTGCATGGGGCAATCCCATGCCCGGCCAAACGTCCACCGAATCTGTTCCTGCTGGATTTGCTGAACCGTCCAAACGTGCACCCGGTGCGCCCACTGGACCGGTCACTCCAATTGGACAGGTCTTGCGTTAAATAACATCAAAATCTGTGCACTCCAAACTACTGCCACCGACTCTACCTAATACGCCCGTCCAAACGACCCCTGGGATACTTTCAACGGATGGAATCACTCTTCCCACCGTTTTCTGTGTCAGGGTCATTGTAAATTTTTATCAGCACGTGTATACATCACATACAGGGCCATCAGAACTTCGTAACGTCACTTCAGTGGCCGACTGGCTACTTACCCTGTCGGTATCTAATCCGCGTCCACCGATGATCTCTGGGTCACCGGCCAACCGGCGTCCGTCCACTTAAGACGCGGATTAGCTACTGATACTGAAGTAATGTCACTAAGTTTAGTGGGCCCTATGATGATGTATGCTTTATATCCACTCTGTCCATCTCTTTGGAGAGATAATTTTAATGAAATATTAAAAGAACGAGTCCAATCCAAATCTCTGGTGGATCACACCACAGAAAAGAGTAGGAGAGTGACGTGCACCATTAAAAAATTCTAAGGCCCATAAAAGTTTTCGATCGAGCTGATACTTGTGTTTTACCTTCTTTCATATCCATTTTAACTTATGAATAGTTTGGATTTCAAATAAACATCATGGTGGGCCTTAGGAAGGTTTCAATGGTGGGAATCACTCTCCCCACTATTTTCCTTGGTGGGGTCTAATAAGGCTCTGGATCTGCCTCATTCTTTGTATCATACCCTAAAATGATATCTCCAAATGGATGGACGGTGTGGATACAACACATAAATCATAGTGGGGCCTACAGAACTTTGTGACGTCACTTCAATAGCAAGTCTCGCTACGCAACCTGTCAGTAGCTAATCCGCGTCACAAAAAGGGAGAAAATGACCAGTAGACAAAACCTTTTACCCAGCGGTTTCTATCAAAGAATACAAACTTTAGTTACCAATCTAGACTAGCACGTGCTGACAGCGACTTTGAGGACGAAACTACCCCTCCTTTTCGCTGCGAAGACGAGCGCTGACGGCTCCTCGAACTGAGAGTTGTACGAACGGCTTAAAAGAGATCAAAGTTACATGGCCCCACAGTTATATATTTATTATATCCACAACGTTCATCCATATTTCAAGATCATTTTGGAGCATTATCCAAAAAAAAAATCATATCCAAAGATCAACTGGACCACACCACAAAGAGCAGCGGGGAAATTGATGTTCACCGTTAAAAATTTTGTAGGGTCCACCATAACATTTATTTTACATCCAATCTATCCATAAGGTCACAAAGGCCAGGATGAAGAGGAAAAACAAGTTTCATAATGATCCAAAACTTCTGTGACCCCTAAAAGGGTTTCAATGGTAGACGTTCAATCATCCACAACCTTTAACAGTGTGGTCCACTTGATAGCTAGATCTGTCTTATTTTTCATCTCAAACCTTAATACGAGTTCGCCAGAAATATGGACGGTTTGGATATAACACATACCTCATAATAGGACCCACAAAAAGTGGTGGGATTACAACCGCAAAAAATAAAAAAAATAAATAAAACTGTCGATACATCGATGATTCGTCGATATATCGAAAATGGTCCAGAACTGTCCAATAAGTTTTCCTCAAAAATCCTACAATTGTCGATATATCCACAGTCCATCGATATGTTGAAAAAGGTATTTTACCTTTAGCTACGGATTATAACCGTAGCCATAACTGTACTCAGTGCCACTCTATGAAATTTTTTATTTTTATTTTTATTTTTATTTTTATTTTTTACATGGAGAAATTTATTCTACCTACAATTTTCTTTAATACATATTTATATAAATAGGTATATATAAGCATATAAAATTTTTTTCCCTCTTTTTTTTTTCATTTATTTCTTTAATCATTTAACAAGAATATCTTCTAAACCAAAATTAGTTACTTGACGTACCATATATGATTTTGGGGTAGGAGAAGCTACTTTTAGCCAACTAACCTTGCTATTTTCCAAGATTCCATCCGGTCGATGGTAAAAATCCATTTCATTCAATTCATGATCATTTCTAGGTTGTCACGCTGAATTCTGTTTCTTCGCCAATTTACCTTCCTCGCCAATTCTACGTTGAGCGAGGCAACGTAGGAATTGAGCGAGGGAAGCTAGAAATTGAGCGAGGGAAGCTAGAAATTGAGCGAGGCAACGTAGAAATTGAGCGAGGGAAGCTAGAAATTGAGCGAGGCAACGTAGGAATTGAGCGAGGGAAGCTAGAAATTGAGCGAGGGAAGCTAGAAATTGAGCGAAGCAACGTAGGAATTGAGCGAGGGAAGCTAGAAATTGAGCGAGGCATGCTAGAAATTGAGCGAGGCAACGTAGGAATTGAGCGAGGGAAGCTAGAAATTGAGCGAGGGAAGGTAAGAATTGAGTGAGGGAAGCTAGAAATTGAGCGAGTGAGGGAAGGTAGAAATTGAGCGAGGGAAGGTAGCAATTGAGCGAGAGAAACTAGAAATTGAGCGAGGCAACGTAAGAATTGAGCGAGGGAAGCTAAAAATTGAGCGAGGCAACGTAGGAATTGAGCGAGGGAAGCTAGAAATTGAGCGAAGCAACGTAGGAATTGAGCGAGGGAAGCTAGAAATTGAGCGAGGCATGCTAGAAATTGAGCGAGGCAACGTAGGAATTGAGCGAGGCTAGAAATTGAGCGAGGGAAGCTTTAGAAATGAGCGTAAGGCAATGTAGGAATTGAGCGAGGAAGCTAAAAATTGAGTGAGGGAAGCTAGAAATTGAGCGAGGCAACGTAGGGATTCAAATGTAGTAACCTAATCGAATTTGAGCGAGGAAGTTAGAAATTAGTGAGGAAGCTAGAATTTGAGCGAGGAACCTAGAAATTCAGAGACAACTAGGATTTGAGCAAGGGAATCTAGAAATTGAGCGAGGCAACCTAGGATTTGAGCGAGGCAACATAGGAATTGAGCGAGGGAACCTAGGAAATGAGCGAGGCAACGTAGAAATTCAGTGAAGAATCTTAGGAATTAAGCGAGGGAAGCTAGAAATTATGCGAGGGAACCTATAAATTCAGCGAGACAACCTAGGAATTGAGCGAGGGAAGCTAGAAATTGAGCGAGGCAAGGTAAAAATTCAGCGAGAAAACCAAGAATTTGAGCGAGGCAACCTAAGAATTGAGCGAGGGAAGTTAGAAATTTAGCAAGGGAAGCTAGAATTTGACGAGGGAACTTAGAAATTCAGCGAGGCAAAATAGGATTTGAGAGAGAAGCTACAAATTGTGCGAGGGAAATTAGAAATTGAGCGAGGCAACCTAGATTTGAGCGAGGAACGTAGAATCGAGCGAGGAACCTATGTTGCCTCGCTCAATTTCTAGCTCTCGCTCAATTCCTACGTTGCCTCGCTCGCTCACTTCTAGCTTCCTCGCTCACCACTACGCCGCCTCGCTCAATTTCTAGCTTCTCGCTCAATTCCTACGTTGCCTCGCTCACTTTCTAGCTTCCTCGCTCACTTTCTAGCTTCCTCAATCAATTCTACGTTGCCTCGCTCACTTTCTAAGCATGCCTCGCTCAATTCTAGCTTCTCTCATTGAATCCCTACGTTGCTTCGCTCAATTTCTAGCTTCCTCGCTCAATTCCTACGTTGCCTCGCTCAATTTCTAGCTTCCCTCGCTCAATTCCTACGTTGCCTCGCTCAATTTCTAGCTTCCTTCGTTCAATTCCTACGTTGCCTCGCTCAATTTCTAACTTCCCTCGCTCAATTTTTAGCTTCTCTCGCTGAATCCCTACGTTGCCTCGCTCAATTTCTAGCTTCCCTTGCTCAATTCCTACGTTGCCTCGCTCAATTTCTAGCTTCCCTCGCTCAATTTCTAGCTTCCCTCGCTCAATTCTTACGTTGCCTCGCACAATTTCTAGCTTCCCTCGCTCAATTCCTACGTTGCCTCGCTCAATTTCTAGCTTCCCTCGCTCAATTTCTAGCTTTCCTCACTCAACTTTTACGTTGCCTCGCTCAATTTCTAGCTTCCCTCACTCAATTTCTAGCTTCCCTCGCTCAATTCCTACGTTGCCTCGCTCAATTTCTAGCTTCCCTCGCTCAATTCCTACGTTGCCTTGCTCAATTTCTAGCTTCCCTCGCTCAATTTCTACGTTGCCTCGCTCAATTTCTAGCTTCCCTCGCTCAATTCCTACGTTGCCTCGCTCAATTTCTAACTTCCCTCGCTCAATTTCTAGCTTCTCTCGCTGAATCCCTACGTTGCCTCGCTCAATTTCTAGCTTCCCTTGCTCAATTCCTACGTTGCCTCCCTCAATTTCTAGCTTCCCTCGCTTAATTCCTACGTTGCCTCGCTCAATTTCTAACTTCCCTCGCTCAATTTCTAGCTTCCCTCGCTGAATCCCTACGTTGCCTCGCTCAATTTCTAGCTTCCCTCGCTCAATTCTTACGTTGCCTCGCTCAATTTCTAGCTTCCCTCGCTCAATTTCTAGCTTCCCTCTCTCAATTACTAGGTTGCCTAACTCAAATCGTAGGTTCCCTCGCTCATTTTCTGCGTTGCCTCGCTCAATTTCTAGCTTACCTCGCTCAATTTCTAGATTCCCTTGCTGAACTCCTACCTTGCCTATCTCAATTTCTAGGTTCCCTCGCTCAATTCCTACCTTGCCTCACTCAATTTTCAATTTGACTACTCAATTTCATATTTGTCCCGCTCAATTTCTAGTTTGACTGCGAAGAGACTGAAATTGACAGCGAAGTGAATGAAATGTATTTTCAACCATCGACCTGATGGAATCTTGGAAAATAACTAGGTTGGTTGGCTAAAGTAGCTTCTCTTAACCCAAAATCATATGTGGTACGTCAAGCAACTAATTTTGGTTTAGAAGATATTCTTGTTAAATAATTAAAAAAATAAATGAAAAAAAAGAGGGAAAATAATTTTATATGCTTATATATACCTATTTATATAAATATGTATTAAAGAAAATTGTAGGTAGAATAAATTTCTCCATGTAAAAAAAAAAATAAATAAATAAAAAATTTCATAGACTATCACAGACTACAGTTATGGCTACGGTTATAATTCGTAGCTAAAGGTAAAACACCTTTTTCGATATATTGACAGACAGTCGATATATTGAAAATTGTAAGATTTTTGAGGAAAACTCACTAGACAGTTCTGGACCATTTTCGATATATCGACTGGCTGTCGATATATCGACGGTTTTTTTTTTTTTTTTTTGTTGTAATCCCACCTCTTTTTGTGGGTCCTATTATGAGGTATGTGTTATATCCAAACCGTCCATCTATTTTTGGCAGCTCATATTCAGGCTTGAGACTAAAAATAAGATAGATCTAACTATCAAGTAGACCACACTGTAAAAGGCAATGGGGAATTGAACGTCTACTATTGAAACCCTTTTAGGGGTTATAGAAGTTTTGGATCATTATGAAATTTGTTTTTCTTCTTCATCCAGGTCTTTGTGACCTATGAATGAACTTAGACGGGAGGATTTCTCACGAACATCACAGTGGGCCCCAAAAAGTTTTTAATGGTCGACGCTCATTCAACACTAATTTCCTATAATGTGGTACACTTGAGATTTGCATATACCTCATTTTTGGTCGTATACCATAAAATGATATGGAAAAATATATGGACGGCATGGATGAATAGCATACATCATGGTGGGGCCCACAGACCACCGACCATCCGCCATTGGCTGGTGGCAGGGGGAGTACCCAATCCGTTTCCGTGAAAGGAGGGGTAGTTTCGTCCTCAACGTCGCTGTCCGCACGTGATAGTTTAGATTGGTAACTAAAGTTTGTATTCTTTCATAGAAACCGCTGGCTAAAAGGTTTTGTCTACAGTGGTCATTTTCTCCACTAAAAGGCGTTTACCCGTGTAACACCTAATCCGTTCCCTTGCCAGCAGCTACCATCAGCAACAACAGAAGGAGATCCCATCGCCGGCCTTTGCATTCCTCATTCCCTTCCCCTGCGATTCGTGCGACGACCGGACCGAAAATGGGGAGCCTGGCAGCGATTCTGAAACACCCGGAGGATTTTTACGCGCTCGTGAAGCTGAAGATCGCAGCCGTCCAAGCAGAGAAGCAGATCCCTTCCGATCCGCACTGGGCCTTCTGCTACACGATGCTTCACAAGGTCTCTAGAAGCTTCGCCCTCGTCATTCAGCAGCTCCGGCCCGAGCTCCGGAACGCCGTAAGCCGTCCATCTCTACATCTTGATTTTCTTTCATTTTCTCATATTCTCTCCAATTTCTCAAATCTCGCTTGAAATTTAAATTCTGGATATTATTTTTAATTATTTTATTTAGTTTTACTGTAAATTGCGTGTTTGGATTGCAAAAATGTTTGGATGTGTTTGTTTATTGCCATTTTAGATTGCGGTGGAATATGGAGATGTTTCATCCGCTGTACACGTGGAATGCATGTCCGTCGATCCGGGCCGTTCAAGTTGGGTGGACCAATGTGGATGGGGGAATTCGTGCTGATCGGATGACTCTTAACCGTCTGATCGGTGGGTATCGTATGGACGGTTTGAAATATTATGGTCAATGGTCCGGATTCAATTGGCGCCTGATGGTTAAGATCCTTGGATATGTTTGACAGTGGACCCAGCAGTTTTGCAGGCCCGGATCGCAGATGGTGACAGTTCATCACTGCACACATGGCATACACATATGTCAATCCGGGCCGTCCAAGTTGGGAGGATCATTGTGGTTGGGGCCGCGCCTGGAATTCGTGTTGATTGGATGACTATGACCATCTGATTGGTGGATATCAGATGTTTGGTCCAAAATATTATGATCAACGGTCGAAATTCAATTGGTGCCATAAGATTTTCTGGTAAGTGTGACTTTGGGGCTGTGATGCATCGGCTGGTGCGACGGTATGAAGGTCTGGATCGGCGATGCGTACACAGCATTTATGGAGGACAATCGCTGCTATTTTTTAAATTGGTGTTGAACCATCACTGTGTTATTGCCTTCCATGTTGGAGGTTATTTATTTGTTATATGGTGGACTGTGCGACTTCTGTGTGCTCACAGGAAAAAAAGGGCATCCGGCGCATCAATGCGCGGCAATCCAGATTGGTCACCTGGTTGGATCCACTGTGCATGGGTGGATTTGAATCTTATGGACAATGAACCTTTTTCCTGATGAATTAGGGCAAATGCAGATATAGTTTATTATTATTATTATGATGATGATGATGTTGATTATTATTGTTGTTGTTGTTGTTGTTGTTGTTTTTTCATCCTTTCATATCGTATATTGCCCAACATGTGGACATTTTGGGTCATGGCCCATCCATGGGTCCCACCAGATGAACATACAAATCAACTCAATGATGCACAGCAAATTCGCATTAAAGAGCATGGTGCAAGGAATAGATAATCTCTTTATCATTAATCATTTAAGAACTTCTATAACCAGCACAGAACACATGCTGCAAGATTTCCGGTGATCTGACTGTTCATAAGGTGGGTCCCACTTGGAGGGGAGCACATCTGGGAGTTGCACGGATTGGACAATCCTGCCTGTCTGACTGGTGGACTGACTATGCCCCTTTAGCATTAACTGTTACCAATAATTGATCAAACCATCCATTTATCGTTGATTGGTGGACCATGTCCCTTTACACCATCCATTGGCCCCCAATCAGATGGATAAGATCAACCCTGCAGTGAGATTTTCCTCTAATGGCGATGTAATGCTTTTCATTCTAGAACTGTTGACACTTTAAAAACTGATTGTTTTTGTTTTATATGTATTGATGTGTCTTTGTATAGCGTTAGGACGATGATATATCCCATGATAGTGTTTCACTGAGAAAACTAAGATATTACTATTGTAATCTAGCTGAAATGAGGATGTTGAGATGGATGAGTGGCAAGACGAGGAAAGACAGAAATTAGAAATGAATGCATTTGAGGGAACTTGGGAGTAACACCCATAGGTAACAAGGTGAGGGAAAGTAGACTTGGATGGTTTCGTCATGTGCAACGGAGACCAAGAACTGCTCCAGTTAGGAGTCTGTTCGTACTAGTAGAAGGCTCTAAAGGGCAAGGGGAATGCCTAAAAGGATGCAGGTGGAGGCAGTAAGAAAAGACTTGATGAACTATGGTCTAATTGAAGGTATGACCCTTGATAGAGTGAAATGGTGGAACATGATTCATGTAGCCTTTCCCCAATTAATTGGGATAAGGGCACAAGGCTCAGATGATGATTAAAATTTATTTGAACAAAAAGGACAATGTTTGATTCGAAGAGGATGAAACATCTAAAGCCAAATTGCAATTGATTTACCATAGGTACAAAGTCCATTTTCTATCATTTGCAATTTGCCAAACTCACCGCAAGTCCAGTGTTTGGCTAGAGAATTTTCCATGTATGTTTTTGCAGGCATACATAAAATGAAAAGATGGCATGTTGACTCCCTAGCGGCACCACAAAACACACATAAGTAGTCTATGATAATGACCCAATCGTAAGAATTTGAAGTTTATATCTCAATAACCTGTTCTCATTGGTGTCAACACTCAAATGGGAAATTTTCACATTGTTTATGGGATTTTGATGCTTTCCTAGCCAGGAAGGGTATATGTTCTCATGCTTGAGCAAAATGAGCTTCGAACTACTTTGAAATGCTATATTGCTGTTTGTTTGTTTGTTTATTTATTTAAATGGTGGTTTATATTTCCTTCTGGATTAGCATTATTTCATAGGTACCTAATACTAGTGATCTGCTATTTGACTGATTCTTCTTTTTCTTTTCCTTCTTTTATGTAGGTGTGTATTTTTTATCTGGTTCTCAGAGCCCTTGATACTGTTGGTCAGTTCCCATCCCTATGACCCTATGTTTTGTTGACTGCTCTTGTTTTGTTTATTAAGCTTCAACTTCCATTGCATCTTGATGAGAGTTTGTTTCTTAATTCTGCTAACATTCGTTGCACATTATTACGTCTCACACTATCATTCTTCCACATTCACGATGCTCATTTGGCATTACCTCTCACTTAGTGATGCACTAGAATGGATTAATAACTTTTTTTGCACGCATGTTCTACACATCAACTTTCTGTAGAACTTCCCTTTGTGGGCAGAACAAAGTAGTTGTTAATGCACAGGCATTTTCACATCGGGCTCGAGTGGGGTGGCCTGTGGGATGCAGGGGCACACTCGGGGTGGGCGGCCCGTGGAACCCATGGATTTGGGGCCCACGTGAGGCGGGTGGCTCGTGTGAGACGGAACCCATGGATTTGGGGTCCATGAGGGGGTGAAACCCGTGGATATGGGGCCCAAGAGGAGGGCCGAGGATCTTATCCATGGAATTGGGGCTTGGGCTATGAGATAAAGGGATTAATTTGCCTGCTCTATCGGTTTGAGCTTTTAGAGCAAGTGGTTAATTGTCCCGCATCAAATTGGTATTAGAGCGGAGCGTCTCGTGTGATTAATGCAGGGGCATTTTCACACCGGGCTTGAGTGGGGTCCCCTGTGGGATGCAGGGGTACACTCGGGGTGGGCGGCCCGTATAACCCATGGATTTGGGGCCCACGAGGAGGGTTCGGCCGATGATCTAACCCATGGATTTGGGGCCTGGGCTATGAGATAAATGGATTAATTCGTCATGCTCCATTAGTTCGAGCTTTTAGAGCAAGTGGTTAATTGTCCTGCATCAGTTCCAATGTTGTCAAATCGCATATGCGATCCCGTGCGATTGCATATGCGTGTGCGCATATGCGATCGCACAATCGCATATGCAGTTATATATATATATATATATATTTGCCGCATTTTTCCAAAAAAAAAAAATCAGAAAAATCAGAAAAAATTAAAAAAAATCAGAAAAATCATAATAAATTATTATATGTCATTGGGACATGAAATACATTTAATTTAAGTAAAAAAAAAAAAACAAATCAATTATATGCATATGAATTATGAAGTTATGAACAAATACAATGATACATTTACAAATTACAATATAGTTAACTTCTTAAATCTTAAGTTATTAACATTTAACATTTAACATTTTACATTTAAGTTTATTTAACTAACATTTTGTTGATAACTTGATATTGATAACTTGATATCAACTCAAGTTATCAAGTATCAACAATCAACAACATCAACATCAACATTCAACACACTTAGACTTATGAGACAAGCATTAAACAAAATTAAGAAGTTATGTATAATATATTTATTATTTTATTTATCTAATCAATAATCATTAATCATATACATTGATCTAGTATCCATTGTGAGACATCATCACCACTAGGTCTGCCACCACCACCACCACCATCATCATCAGTCGAGTCATTTCCTTCTTCTACATACACTTCTTCTTCTTCCGTTTCTTTATCATCTGTACGTACTAATACTTCATCAACATCCAATGGTGGATGATCTTCTTCAGTTTGATCATCATTATCACCTTCTCCTTCTTCAATCTCCTCAATCTCATCAACGGGTTGACAACTACCACTCGCCCCTGGCTCTCCCCCGTCCTTCGCTTTCGAGTGGTACTACTACCTTCACCAAGCGTCGATCCACATGCGGCATCTTCAACTTGTGCCCATATCAGGTCCTCTCCAGCAAATACCGGGGCCTCCGTCTCTACGAGCCATTCGTTATCTGCATCTAATTCATCTAAGCAGATAGGGTCAAAGAAACTGGACTTTTCTTTCCTACTTTGGAATCATTCTCGCAATTTTTGGTTGTATTGAACGAAAACCAAGTCGTTGAGCTTTTTTTGTTCAAGGCGATTCCTTTTCTTGGAATGAATCTGTAAGAAAGAAAGCGCATTTGACATTAGCTATTTAGGTAATTAATTTAGCTTAGGCCATAAAAAAATTGAAGTTTACAAAAAACACTTAGTAAACACTAAACAGTCTAAACTTACCGCCTCGAACGTGCTCCAATTACGCTCGCAACCACTGGCAGAACACGTGAGTCCAAGAATCTTCATAGCCAGCTTCTTTAGAGCTGGATCCTTCCTGTTCGGGTCCACTCCATAGGCATGACACACATCCGAGAAAAAAAGGTTTAAGTATAGGTTAGAGTCTTAGTCTCTTAGAGACACTTTGTAGAAAAAATTCTTGTAAGAGTTCAGTACACTACTAATATTCATTCATAGAAGTACTTACTAGGTAATTTCATTGTCCGATGTCTTATTACGATATCCCTTGAGAATATCCCTTCACTTTTTGTGTAGAATTCCACAAACTTGAGATCTTGTCCTGTTCTCCTCCATCTGCAATCATTATTTCCAAGACATCAATAAATCCAACCATATGCACAGTTAGTGCTTCTGCTGGATCAGCAGAAGCGAATAAACAGACTGGGTTAAGGATGTAAGCAGCCGAATATAATGGGGATGACATTTGGCTGCCCCATCTTCTATCTATAATTTTTAAAATTGGCCTGTAATCATGGTCTTTATAGTTAAAATGGTCCATGATCTTATTTTTCGCCCTCTCCATCGCATCATATATATAGCTCATTGCGGGCTTCTCATCCCCATCCACCAATCGCAACACAGTGACTAAGGGCTCGGATGATTTTAGCGCCTTTACCACTTGAGTCCAAAAACTTTGAGAAAGAATTGTTTGTTGAACCCGTTTCCCTTCAGCCTTTCTTGACCAAGGCCCACTAGAAAAATCGGCCGACACTACAAAGCTTTTAAGTTCTGATTTCTCTGCATGTAGCCTTTGTAGTGTTAAAAAGGCTGTAGCGAAATGGGTGACTGCTGGACGTAGCAAGTTACCCCCAATGTGTTTTCTCATTCGACTGAGAAGAAGGGCGTGTTTGTACATAAAGACCGTGATTCTTCTAGCCCTTGCAATCACATTTATAAATAATCTACCTATATCTTCTAACATGAGATCAATACAATAGGCCGCACAGGGGATCCAAAATAAACGTCGCCTCTTCTTCATAAGAAGACGACTGACCAACATACGAGGCTGCGTTATTTGTAATTACTTGTACAACGTAGTCTTCACCTATTTCTTCAACTACACTATCTAGTAAGTTAAACAAATATTCTCCTGTGTGTGAATGACCTAACGCATCCACCGACTTCAAGAACATTGTCCCAGCTAGACAATTTACCAAGAAGTTAATGAGAGACCGACCGGATCTATCGGTCCATCCATCGGCCATTAGTGTACAACCATATATTTTCCATGATTCCCTATATTCAGCTATGAAGGATTGTGTATATTCAACTTTAGTTCTAAGGCATGTCTCCCTCATTTCATGATATGAAGGAAGTTTAAGCCCAGGTCCAAATTGACTTATAGCCTCAATCATTACTTTGAAGCTTTTTGATTTAACGACGTTGAAAGCAACGCTGGTTTGATAAAACCACTTAGCAATATATTGAATTGTGGTTTTCCTATCTTTTTGTTTATACTGGTTTTCTAAAGTTGTTTGAGCCGGCCCTTTCTCTCTGCCCCTTTGGTCGACCACATCCTCGGGGTGTGGTCTACACCATCTATGTAAGGGTCCATGCCCTCAGGCTCTTTTCGATGGTTGTACTTGTGGTCTAGATCGGCCTGTCGAAGTAGGGGGAGTGGGACTAGCTTCATCGACACTTACTACATTTATATCTTCATATGCATCTTGTTTCATATATTTCTCTTGACGTATGGCACTATCGTATTTCTTTTTTGATTGTTTGTCCATATACTCCACGATCTCCTTTCGGATTTCTGGAGTAATCTTGTCACATGCTTTTGCATTGGACCCGAGTAAATGTGCAAGGTGTTGCTTGTGCCTTGCAATGCCACCGGAACTCACAAATCCACATAAATCATATACTATATGAGTCTTTTCGGTAGCACTACGGTAGTGCCCATACTTCCAACCCGGGTCATTTGACTTGGGCCTCAAAGAGGAAGATTGGGAAGAAGACATTATGATGGTGGATGGTGGTGTGTGTATCTATTAGCACTAAAAAGTAACTAGCTAGCTACTAACTAGAAACTAGAAAGTAAACTACAAATAAAAAGAAAACTAGAACTTAGGACTTAGGGAGAAAGAGAGAGAGAGAGAGAGAGAGAGAGAGAGAGAGAGAGAGAGAGAGAGAGAGAGAGAGAGTTACACACTTACACTTACACACACACACACTTACACTTGTAGTCTTGTAGAAACTAGAAAGGGAGAAGAAGAGGGAGAGAGAGAGTTGAGTTAGAGTTACACGCTTTCACTTGTAGAAAGGGAGAAGAAGAGGGAAAAGAAAATGAGAAAAAGAGAGAGTTGTTACTTATTACACTTGTAGAGAGAGAGAGAGAGAGAGAGAGAGAGAGAGAGAGAGAGAGAGAGTTACACACACACACTTACACACTTACACTTGTAGAAACTAGAAAGGGAGAAGAAGAGGGAGAGAGAGAGTTGAGTTACACACTTACACTTGAAGAAGAGGGAGAAGAAGAGGGAAAAGAAAATGAGAAAAAGAGAGAGTTGTTACACTTGTAGAAAGAGAAGGGGAGAGAGAGAGAGAGAGAGAGAGAGAGAGAGAGAGAGATTTACACAAATAAAATTAAAATAACAAATCTAAAAGAGGTTCGGGTTCCCAACTTCTAACTTTCAACTTCCAAAATTCCAAATTCTTGTCTAAGTTGTCTACTTGTCTTCTCTTCACCTTTGCCTCTTCACTTGAGTATTGTATTTGTTCTTGAATTCTTGTTGTAAGTTGTAACTTGTACTTGTAACTTGTTAGTTGTAACTTGTAAGATGTAACTTGTAAGTTGTAACTTCAAAGTTCAAACTTTTAAGTTGCTAACAACTAACAAAGTAACAAGTAACAAATGAATCAATTAACAAACAAAATAATAATAAAAAATTGATAGAAAGAAGTTGTTAGAAATTAGAATTTAGAATTAGAAATTTAGAAATTAGAATAGAAGTTAGAACTTAGAACTTAGAAAACTTAGTGGATGGAGATTGGAGAGTGAGGAGTCTCTTGAGTCTTGACTCTTGTCTTGAATCTTGATTCTTGAACAATGAATATGGATTGGATGGTATGGTCAATGATGTATCATGTATCTTGGTGGATTCTTGATTCTTGTATGGTTGTACTTGTACCCTTCCTTGATTCTTGATTCTTGAATGTTGAAAGAAAAGAAAAGAAATATGGAAAATTGGAAATGGAATTGGATGGAGAGGAGTGGATCATGTAACTTGTAAGTAAGACTCTTAGAATGTATGTAGGAATGAGAGAAATGGAGAATAGAGAGAGAGTTTGAGGTTTTTTTTTTTTTTTTTTTTTTTGCATTTAGGAATGCTTAGAATGCGTCTTTATAGAGAAAAAAATCTGGATTTAAATAATAAAAAAAGGTCAAAAAAAGGTCAGAAATCTGATCGGTGGCTAGTATGCGATCGCATACATCGCATATGTGATCGCATATGCTGGCACATGTGGCATATGTGATCGCATACTGGCCAAGATCGCATATGCCACTGCCGCATATGCGATCGGCCCACCATTATGCGCATATGCAATCGCACTTGGCAACATTGATCAGTTCTGCTATGGTGTAGTGTAGGGCCTGACAGCTTCATGTGACTCATGTTGATAATCACGCATCATTCTCTGCCATTTTTTGCAGCCAATTACCCAGCATGACCTTTCATGCTCGTGGGTGCTTCATGCTTATTGGTTTGCCTGGTAACTGTCCTCCATGACTCTAGATTGCTTGCTCACCCTTTGGGGCATACATGTAATTGTTGGGCTGGGTCCTGTGGGTCAATACTGGGTGGGAGCATGTTGGCATGTGAGTTGCGTTAATGGGAGACTTTGCCATAGCCATTTCCAAGAGCCCAGGTAAAAGAGGTTGTTGGCTTTTGGTGGGCAGCCAATTGTGAAACTTTTGCCAGTCTACCATTTAAAGGCCCAAATTGCTCAAAAGAATTATGCTTACATGAACATGGCGATGTTAACAGTGGAGTTATATGTTTGCTAATTCCTTTGGTTCCTTGTTGTTTGGATAAGTCATGACTTTTCAATTAACTTTGTGTATGCAATTTGATGCAATTAGCTAACCTTGCACAATGTATATAATTTAAGAAATGTTAACACATTCACTGTAACTATCTAGGGTTCTAAATTGCAAATATGAAACGAAAATGGATGCCGCTTAGGGAACCCCCTCACTGTAGTAGGCAAGAGAGACGAGCAAGAAACAGTTCAGTGCCTGCCCCTTTGTCTCGTTTGTTTTTCTGATGCCTGCCAGACGTGTAAAGGCTAACCTCATCACTCCCAAGTGGGTGCAAGCGCTGCCCCCTACTGCTGGCTAGGATTATGCCCTACCATGAAAATTGAGCTAGAAGATGAAAGGAGCCTTTCATATATTACATAATTCCGCCTCTTGGCTCCAACCCCTTTCAACTTTTCTCTATAGCCACCTTACCATCTCCCCAACAAAACCATGAAATTCCACTGACCAATCATGAAGGAATGCAAATTATGGAATTACAAGCTACAAAGGTGCATCCCTTAGATTTCAAATGATTTTCAGACGGCATGATCCTTTATTCCATGTCATGTTTTTGATTCTGATGTTTCTTAATTTCCCATTACTGTTATCCTGCTAAGAGAAACATATGCAAGATAAGATGCAGTTTCAAGCCCTGGTACTTGGAACTTTTGCCATGAGTTTTTCCAAGCTGAGATTGTGGATTCCATCCAAGCTTACCCAATGAGGAAAAGAAAGCAATTCTAAGATGGAACCAGATTAAAGGGACAGATGTCTTTTCGATGAGGTTTATGGAGCAAGCATGTAGAGGGACATCTTATGTTGCCTTTGTATGGGGAAAACTTTGAGTTCTTGGTAGCTATATTAGTGTTCAAATAACTAGATGTGTCAAAATTATGTGATGATATTGTACTGATTTAGGTTCTGACCAATTCTGAGTCCTCTGTCCTGCTATTATCTAGTATCTATACATGATGGTTTGGTATTGATTTTTTCTTCTTCTTTTTCCTTCTTTGAAGTGGTAAATATGAAAGTTTGTTTGGCTTGTCTCATCTTTGTATGTTGTGGGCCCAAGCAGATGATTTAGCTTTGGTCAAGGGCACATGAGCCATTATTATTGTTGTCACATATGTAAATTAGCTTCTTTATTGGTTTTGATTATACCATGTTCATGCCAAAGCTTCTTGATATGAGCTTCTCAACTAACACATTATCTGTTGTTGCTTAGAGGATGATACAAGTATATCTTCCGATATTAAAGTACCGATCCTGATATCCTTTCACCAGCACATATATGAACGTGACTGGCATTTCTCATGTAAGGCATTCTGAAATCTTAACTACCCAAGTAGCCCTTTTGCAATTACTTTCATTTGTTGTTTCCCTCAGTAGAGAGAACACCTTTCAACCAAATAATTTATGCTATAGCTGCTATTAACAATAGGGGAAGCAGCACGTGCAACGCATGTATAGGGAGAATGGGTGAGGGAGAAAAAGTAGGACAAATCAGAAAAGGGGGATAAAAGAAGGGAGAATTGTAGCAATGGTTCTGGCTACACGCAGAGCTCATGGTTTCAATAGTGGACGACCCATGTCCACCTTTTCCTGTGTTGTGGCCCAGTTGAGCTTTAGACCTGCCTTGTTTTTTGGGCTGATGTCCTAACATCAATGGGCTCAACATATGTATGGTATGGACTTCATACTCATGACAATGGGCCTACAGCATTCTGTGTGGGCTACACGTAAATAGGAGGATAAGTTCTAGCAGGTTATTGGCATCAAACAATTGGAAAGATGCTAATAAAATCTAAGCCATTGCCGGCTTTTTGTGGGTGAAATCCAAACCATACACTGGACAATAGCCACATTTTCCAGTTACCAAAATACATTTTACTTCATTTAAAATATTTCCCCATGCCCTCTGGATATTCAAAATTTTCTGCCCTACAAAACTAATTGCAGGGCCAAAAGCATCCAAAAGCTGCTCGCATTACAAATAGCATAGATTTTGCTCATTGGCTTTGATATACTAGTGTTGTTGTATTCTTGGAATGGAATCCTGGAATATATGTTATCATCATGATTTTTATTTTGAATTTTTTTCTTCATTCCTTTATTGTAGGCGGTAAAAAACATTACAAGGTTCTCATGGATCAGTTTCATCACGTTTCTACTGCTTTTTCAGAGCTTGGAAAAAGGTCATTTCTCATTTCGCTGTTCTTCTGAAGTAATTAACTAAAGGAATGATGGTATGGGGTATTGTTTGTCAATCCAAGTTGTATGCTTTACAGTTATTGTGGATGTCCATACTATTTTCTTGTTGTTCTGTTCATGCTTTCACTCAGATCCAATGTTGCACAGATGTGGACAGGGGTCTGAGTGCCTGAAATGGCTTAGATTTTATTAATGTATGTAATCTTTGTTTTTTGACTCGTTATGCAGTTATCAAGATGCAATTGAAGATATTACCAAAAGAATGGGTGCAGGAATGGCAAAATTTATATGCAAGGAGGTTTGTAATGCACTGCGGTTCGGTTTATTATATTGTCAAAGTCAATGTTCATTTGTTAAGTATTAGATTAACCTGTAATGCTTGCATTGGTATTTGATTGGTTTGATGCGCTGTCCCAGTTAAGTTGACTCAATTCTAACTTTAGTGAGGAGTTATTCTTTTACTTGGACATTCTCCTTTTCACAGAGAGATGAAGCATAGAGCGATAGTACAGTAAGGGAAAGTTTGTTTGCATGCCCATTTACATATGTAAATGGGATTTGTGTGTGTTTGTTTGCACCAATTTCCCTATGTAAACGTTTTCACACTTGCTCATTTCAATAGGTAAATGGCCCAAATATTTGCACACTTCCCACCACCAGGAAATATTTTACCCCCATTGGTTTTACCACTTCAATATGGACCGTCCACTTCCCAAACCTCTAATATGATGGTTATATCATTTGATTAGAGTAATTTAAGAGGGACAATATGGACAATCATGAATGCTTAGTCCTCTCTAGCATGCACAATGTGGAGTGTCCATTTCCCAAACCACTAATCCAATGGTTAAGATCATCCGGTTTGAGGATGGGAATCAAAGGTGTGCCCCACATGATGGATGGTCCACATCAATGATTAAATCTTTCCAGTATACTCAATATGGATCATTGATTTCCCAAACCACTAATCTGATGGTTATAATCATCCGATCAAAGTGATTTGCGAGGGATGGGCAATCAAAGGTGGGCCCACATGATGGATGGCCCACATCAATGCTTTGACCTCTCTAGCATATTCAATATGGATTTTCCATTTCCCAAACTACTAATCCGATGGTTAGGGTTATCTGGTCAAAGTGATTTGAGAGGGGTGGGCAATCAAGGTTGGGCCCCACATGATGGAGGGCCTACATCAATGATTCAATGCTTTACTTCTCTAGTATACTCAATATGGACCTTTCATTTCCCAAATCACTAATTTGATGGCTAAAAATTACGATCATCTGATCAAAGTGATTTGACACCCACGTTGATATGGTGGGACCCATGTAAATATGATGTCCTACATGTGTTGATGTGGTCGGACAGTGGGCCCATCATACAACCAATTCTCACGGGTTGGGCCTATTCACATTTTCACGCTCACATGAAGTGGGCAAAACAAATGTACTAAAGTGATATACATAGAAAAAATAGACAAAAAACACATTAGTAAACTGCTTGCATGGTAGAGACTTCTACTGTTGTAAATGCTTTCATAATAATATATTTTACTATACCATCAACATATGTAAATGCCGTGTAGACAAAAAGGCCCTAAGTGGCTGGTGCTGTATAATCTTTTAAGCCATAAAATGTCTACAGATTCAGAGAATTGATCCAAATGTAGAGGTTTTCTTTCTAAAGAAGAAAATAACATGATGATAACAATAACAATAGGCCATTTCTACATATAACCAGAATAAATATTGATGCAGGACAATTAACCACTTGCTCTAAAAGCTCGAACTAGAGAATTAATCCCTTTATCACATAGCCCATGTCCCAAATCCATGGGTCAGGTCCTCTGCCAAACCCTTCTCGTGGGCCCCAAATCCATGGGTTCCGCCTCACACGAGCCACTGCCTCACACGGCCCCCAAATCCATGGGTTACCCCGAGTGTGCCCTTGCATCCCACAGGCTACCCCACTCGAGCCCGGTGTGAAAATGCCCCTGCATTAATCGTCCTCGCTGAGGAGTCTCCAACACGAGACCCTCTCGCTCTGATAACAATTCGATGCGGGAGAATTAATTACTTGCTCTAAAAGCTCGAACTGATAGAGTATGACGAATTAATTTTTTTATCTCATAGCCTAAGCCCTAAATCCATGGGTTAGGTCCTTGGCCGAACCCTCCTCGTGGGTCCCAAATCCATGGGTTTCGCCTCACACGGGCCCTAAATCCATGGGTTTAGTGGTCCGCCCACCCTGAGCGTGCCCCTGCATCCCACAGGCCACCCCACTCGAGCTTGGTGTGAAAATGCCCCCGTATTAAATATACTCAATGTTGCTTCTCACACAAACTGCATACCATAATTCCTTAACATATTGGAAATAGATTTGTTGGAAAGAAGAGGAAAGGGAGTAAGGAAGAAGATGGGCTTCCGGTTAAAACTTTCAAATGGCTGCTATGCAACTATAATCATCTGCATGCTATTGAGGCTCAATATTTATTGTGGAAAGATTGAGAATTTTTCTTAGCCCAGACACATCCACACGCCAACACACATGCCAACCATGTTTGAGACATCTACTTGTACATCATGTTGGCCCCACTGTAGATGACTTGGCTGAAATTCTGGCTAGGACATAGATTTGGGAATAATTTCTAAACCGTTCATCCTTAAGATACATGTGGCTCACCAGATGAGTTGACTGGCCTGATTTTCATGCTAGGCTGTATACATGGTGGGGCCAGTTGATTTATGATTCACCCACAAATGCCAGGTTGGCATCTACAGCCGAATCTAGTGGCATGCGAGGGCTTAGCAGAGCTCATAATTGATTAACATGCCTCCTCCATGTAGGCTTGCTAAAAGTTGCTTGTGGATTTTGTGACTCTTTCTTATGTACGCTTAAGGTTATTGAGTTTTGACTTCTTTGACCCACAACATATACAATTTAGTAGAAGCAAAACGATGCTATTTTAAAATTTCAGATATAGGGAGTTATTTCCATGAAATTCTGCTTATTGCAATTGCACAGCCAGCCCCTGGCCTGGGTAAGAGGGTTGATGTCAAGTGAGCAGTCGGTCATCAAACTCTTGCCAAGTTACCATTGGAATGCTTGTGCTGAACCCAAATGCTTGGTAAGTCTATGAGGGATTATTCTATGGAGGAACTAGGAATGGGGCTGACATTGGGCCAGACAAAATCAATTTTTTGAATAGGCTTGGTGCGGTAAGCCCGGCCCAACCAGTTTGAAATCCAGGTTCGAGGTCCACCCATTGCCAGACTAACTAATGCAGGGGCATTTTCACACCGGGCTTAAGTGGGGTAGCCCGTGGGATGCGGGGACACACTCAGGGTGGGTGAACCATGTGATTTGGGGCCCATGGGGGAGGTCTCGTGTTCGAGACTCCTCACCGGGGGTGATTAATGCAGGGGCATTTGACACCGGGCTCGAGTGGGGTAGCCTGTGGGATGCGGGGATACACTCAGGGTGGGCGACCCATGTTATTTGGGGCCCACGAGGGGGGTTCGGCCGAGGTCCTAACCCATGAGATGTGGGGCTTGGGCTATGAGATAAAGGGATTAATTCGCCATACTCTAACAGTTCAAGCTTTTAGAGCAAGTGGCTAATTGTTCTGCATCACTAACCCAGGGGGAATAATATTACTACCTGATGCTATGAAATAAAAATGTGTGGGTTGCTTCCTTTTTACTATTGTTGGTGTTGCCACGTGGGTTAATTTTCATTTATAACATTCTTTGTTGACTAATAAATTCACAGGTCATGTGTCTGATACTTAAATGTAAATATGTTTGGGTAATTGTCACTTGAGAAGGATTCTTTAGTTGCTTCCTTTAGTTATTGTTTCTCCAGGCATGTGGGCAAATTTTTCCCTATACCTTTCCTTGTCTTGTATGTTTTACCTTTTGTGTAATAGTTCGCATTAGTACAAGCACCTTCTACGACAAAGTTGCATGTTTGTAGTAGGTACCTTGCTGAAATTCTCATTGAAGGTTATGCATCAACTGCACATTGAGCTTCTCCTTATTTTGTAGGTGGAAACAGTTGATGACTATGATGAGTATTGCCACTATGCGGCGGGACTTGTTGGATTAGGATTGTCAAAGCTTTTCCATGCCTCTGGGTTGGAAGAATTGGCTTCAGACTCTCTCTCCAACTCAATGGGTTTATTCCTTCAGGTGGTGTAGGGTTTTCTTAGCAATCTCTATCCTCTTATTTGCTTGGTTTAATCAAATTATCCAACAGTTCTAGTACTTTCATGCTATACTATTGTGCTATGATTACTGGATCCTTCAAAACAATCTAGTAACTGAGTGGATAAGGGTAAGGATAAGGAATTCCCCCTCCTGGAGTTTAAATCCAAATCTAGTAGGATTTTGAACTCTAAAGTAATCACTTAATTATAATATATTGTGGGTCGCACCAATTTGGCAACAAATTCAATGTGTAATATTTGTTTGGGAAGTACTTCAACATAATTATAGTTTTGAATACTCAAATCTTTTCAGTACTGGTGAATTTTGATTTTGAGGATCAGCCAGACCTCATCTTTGCTGTACTCAATAACATAGGTTGTGTGTTCAAATTGCAGAAAACAAATATTATTCGAGACTATCTGGAGGATATAAATGAGATTCCAAAGTCACGCATGTTCTGGCCTCGCCAAGTATGGAGTAAATACGCTAATAAACTTGAGGTGCATCTCCTTTTTATAATTTTCTACTCGAAACCTACTCTCTTTTGTTGAGGAATTATATTGTCCTCAACCTAAGGATGTGCACAATATCCTCAGTTATTTATTTATTTATTATTTATTATTATTATTTTTTGGGTGAGTTCAGCATTCCAGACTATTCTGATGATCTGGTCCCCATGATGGATGGACCATGCCTGGAAAATCTCCCAGCTTGGAAGTTCCTAGCTATCCAATCTTTAGCCTTTGTTCAAATCAATGTGGATTGTCTCTCTATTTCTTTTCTTAACTGTCTCTGTATAGGCCACCAAATTGATCAATTGGAATTATCCCATTGAGGAGAGTTTTTTTGGGCCATGATCCATCTACTATGTTGGCCCATTAGGTCAACAATCAGGATCAGACAGCTAACGGCCCCTTCGTAAAAATTGGGACCCGAGGATACCATACAAGTCCTCTTGCTGGGGATCAGTCTTTTTTGTTTTTGTTTAACCTTTATTGTGATATATCTCTGGTTTATTCAAAATTGACAATGTTACTGTCCTTCTTGTTCTTTAACTAGAGGTTTCCTTGCCCCACATGTTCCTCTATACATCCACTTTCACACACAGCACAGCTGCCAGCCTAGAAAGTTTGTGGAACATCAGCGTGTCCCCTGCCATGAAGATGACCATGCACAGTAATCAGGCCAGTATACCCATCTGGTAGACCACCTCTATACAAAAAAATGGATGGTTTAAATAAACAATGATCCTCAATCAACTTATATGTGTGGCCCACCTGATTAGTGGACTAGCCTGATTTTTGTGCATGTGTGGCCAGTCTAATGATTGGGGGCTACCTTATGCACTGCTCAAGTATTCCACTTCCACCCACTCGCCAAAATGGCACGTGTGCTATGTGCTAAGGTGTTTGTAGAGGTGGGGGTTGGCAAGCCTCCCTTGATTTTATATGATTTTCTATGGTTGTTGAGCGTTGGTTAGATTATGTGATTTGGTTTTAGCTGTTTACTTTACATAGTGGTTCATTTATTTCAACTGGTGGTCTTCTGATATATGTACTTCAGGACTTGAAATATGGGGAATGTTCCATCAAAGCAGTGCAATGCTTGAATGAACTCGTCACCAATGCATTGACACATGCGGAAGATTGCTTGAAGTACATATCTGCTTTGCGAGATCCTGTTGTCTTTCGATTTTGTGCCATTCCTCAGGTGCGGACATATACAAAGCTACTTAATGTATCAAGGTTGCTGATGTAGTATTGCTTAAATAGGTCTAAATCCTTGGCATTCTAGAACAAGGACTCTTGAGATCTCCAACTATATTGAGATTTGGATTTTATAAATTCCTTTTTCCAATACTGTGATCAAACATGACTGGCATCATATGAAAGGAATAGTTTGCAGCTTGGTGTTAGGTATGCAAAAACCAAATACCAATACATTTTAGTGGCTTTAGATGATGGTTTTGGTTTCGTTTTCTACTTTGATTTCCATCTTTTGTTGCAAAAAAGCTTACTCATCATTTTCTCTCAGACCTTGCGCAAGATAACTAGTTTATGCTTTAGAGCTTCTCTTGTAATTAATGAGAGAGGAATGATTCTCCTAATACATTCTGCAATGTGATATCTTGGTTTTTTAATGTAAAAACTTGTGGTGGCCCCATCCTTCGACAACATACCAGAAGTCCTCATCCTGGACACTAGTGCTAATTTATCTATAACAAGTGCAAAATGATAACGGCGCAAAATGATAACAGCTTAATGCCAACCCTGGGGTCTTCGTCAAGGTTTACATTATTGCCTTCCCCCCTTTGCACTTGTTATAGATAAACCAGGGGTAAATGTGAAGAGTAGGGGAGAGAAAAATGGAGAGAGAGAGAGAGTGAGGGAAGGGTGTAGCAACATGCATGTGGCCTACATGCAAAGATAGAGAAAAGGGTTTCTACTGTGGGCGACCCATGCCCACTTCTTCTGGTGCTGTGAGTTTGTGACCCACTCGAGCTTTAAATCTACCTAGCTTTTGGGCTGACATCCTAACATGAGCTGACATAATAGATGTATGGTGTGGATGTTACAGATTCATCACACCGGGCCCAATAGAGCCTTTGATGCACGGGTTCCCTAACATGACGTCTTTTAGCAGGTTGCATGCAAAGAAGATAGTGCAAGGGCATTTTCATACCACGCTTGAGTTGGGTGGCCTGTGTGAAGTGGGGGCACACTCGGGCTAGGTGGCCCATGTGAGACAGGACCCATGTGAAGTGGGGCCCACAAGGGGGGTTCAGCCGAGGGCCTAACCTAGGCTATGAGATAAAGGGATTGATTCACTACGCTTTATTAGTTCGACCTTTTAGAGCAAGTGGTTAGTTGTCATGCGTCAAAAGTGGTATTAGAGCGGAAGGTCTTGTGTTTGAGGCTTCTCACTGGGGGTGATTAATGTATGGGCATTTTCACATCGGGCTCGAGTGTGGTAGCCTATGTAAAGCGGGAGCACACTTGGGGTGGGCGGCCCGTGTGAGGTGAGACCCATGTGAAGTAGGGCTCACGAGGGTAGTTTGTCTGAGGGCCTGACCTGGGCTACGAGATAAAGGGCAGTTCGAGCTTTTAGAGCAAGTAGTTAGTTGTCCTGTGTCAGAAGAGAAGTGGGTGTGGGCTACTCCTAGGAAGGAGTTGAAAGGAGAAAATTACCCTAAGGTTGAAAGGCTACATGGATGAAGAAACCGAAGATTTCTTCACTCCCCACATCTAATGACATGCGTATAATTGGGCAAATGTTGCTAGTGTTGTATAGTATAGATTGAACTGCCAACGTCAGGATAAGGACCATTGGTGTATGATTTTTGTAGATGACATGGTATCGGTCAACTAGACTAGAGTGGGGCTCACCTGATGCATGGCCCAGATGTCCCACACAGATATGTGAGCTTGGGGCGTGTTTGGATTACGAATTATGATCGTATTGTATTGTAATTCGAAATCATTACAAATTGTTCCCAGAATTCCGTTGACTTCAGCTGCCAATTTCTGGCGTTTGGATACTAAGTGTGCTTCTCCTGTAGCTAGCTGGATTCCGAAACCATGCATTTGGTTATAGCTCAGTGTAACCGCTGACTTCAACCAAAAATATTTCGGTGCTATACTCGTATGCCTGGATGGCAGACAACACTACATATGGATACTACATTCCAAATCCTGAACTACCCAGCAATTACATAGTTAGCAGACTACACAAAGCAATCCAAGGATGCCATTGGTGTTTGTATAAATAGGTTGGATTAGTGGTCGGAATCTATCGCCAATGGGCCCAACACTGCATTCTTGTGCGATCCATGCCGTCCAAACTTTAAAAGTTGATTATTTGATGGCCCCCTGCAAAGGATAAGGGTAGAACCATGACCCAGTTGGACGATACCAAAGTGTTGTGTGTGAAAGCAATGGACATGCAACTTGCCATCTGTCATGGACTTCCCTACTGCAAAAATTAAGTCCGTCAAACCAAATCACACATACCTGGAGAAAGGTATATCATTAATATACGCTTGACCAAACCACACTGTGATCCACAGAAGGTTGTACATGGTGGGACTTAAATGATCACTCTATCCTTGGAGTGGTTGACCTGAAGCTTTGTTCTCAGGTATTTTCTTGATCCAACTGCAGGCAGTAACTCCATGTATATCTCATAAATGGGTGACAAGCTGACTTTAGAAGAGATGTTCCACGGATTAATAACAAAATGTACGTGCAGGTGGTAGATGCCCCACTGCTGACCAATCTTCAAAACAAAGCAAATGTCTGAACACATTAAGTACGTAGGCACCAACACAATCAAAAGAACATAACATACGTGGATATCATTAGTACAACCAGAACAATCACCAAACAGTGGACAACCTCTGCGTCCCATTCATACACAGGAGTACATTTCGCAGCTTCCTCTACAGAATCAACTCAAGCACTTCCCGAACATCCCTCTCTATCTCCTTCCAGTCTCATCACAGCACACACCCTTGTGCCATGCCTGATTCGCTGGTGCCATGGAGAAGGTTGTAAGAACCACTGAACACGTTCCAAGCTACATACGCCTTTGATACAACTTGTATGACCTGTTCCTACAGCCACTAAATCTCTTGACCTGTTCGTGGCAATCCTGGTTGTCATACATCATTAGAAATAGTGATTCATTTTATGATGAGAATGCAAGTATTGAAGATCCTGCACAGGTGGTCTGTTTAACACCATAACAAGTATGGTAGAATGATGTTGGAACATAAGTATTGAAGATCTTGCATGGGTCCCACTGTCTTCATTATGTGTGGTTTGTCATGGCAGTGGGGCCCATGCAGTGGTCAGATGACAAAAAATGAGGAGGTAGCAGACCCGGTAAGAGTCCCTCAGCCCAAATAGCCACTGCTACAGGTCCTTGGCCTCCTCAACATGGGGGCAGCGGAATAGCTGTTACCCGGGGAAAATGTTGGTGGATGATCACCTGACCTTCTGGGTCCACTTTGTGGTATGTGTTATGTGTGCACGCTGTCCATCATTTAACTAAGTTATCATTTTGGGAGCAGGGACCAAAAACATGAAGCACATAAAATTCACAAGTGGATCACACTGTCTGGGTTGATTGTCCCCCATTAGAAACAACATCAGGGGCCACGGATTATTTTGATGAAGCCTGCAATATGTTATTGCCCAACATCCAGGTCAGTTGGCAAGTAAACGTCAGTCGGCCATTGGAAGTTTTTAATGGTGGGCATTCAATCACCACTGCTACCTGTGGTATGATCCACATGAGATTTGGATTTGCATCATTTTTGGGCTTAAGCCCTAAAATGAGCTGGTAGAATGTATGGACAGTGTGGATTAAACACATACATCATCAACATGCCGACGGAGCTTTCCCAGTAGCACACATACTGGCTGCTCTCCTTAGGGACAAAGCACCAGGCGTTGGTGCTGTGTGCTATGCTATGCTATGCAATCTAAGTCCGGGACAGCATCCGCGCTTATGAAAAAGAGCAGTAGGAATATTACCCCTTCATTGACATCATCCGATCCATTCTGAGAATGTTAGGAAGACAAGAAGAAATGCGTAGCATGCATACTGTTAACCGACAGTTTTCTTACTTACGTTCATGCACATTCAGACACAACGGTTCATGGTCCTCCTCTCCCGACACTCTCCTCAGCTGTAGAAAAGTCGAGAGCACTGAAGAAGATGATGGGCGGCATCGTATGCAGTTCGATTACATCTTTCATACTGAAAGTATACTTTAACCATAGGTTTCGGCTGGGAGAGTACCGGCAGGCAGTGTTAAGGTGGATACTTGTGGGTTACTACACCGTTGCCAAGAGATGCTTTCCCAGGCATCAAAGTCGTAAGATATCTATTATTTTTTGAGTTCCAGGAAAGTGCAAAAAAATTCATAATGGAAGCCATTCTCCGATTGGTTATACATAGTTGAGAATGGGGTCCTAACGCCCTATAATCACCCTATGGGCTTGAGGGCAAACTCACAGCCGGAAAACCCATTCACCAAAGGATAGACACTGTCGACGGTGTAGTTTAGGCTGAGAGTCACACATGACCCTGGATACTGCATGCATAAGCGATTGGCGAGATGGAGGAAGAAGGCCTTTAGAGACTCCTGAGGCCCCACTGAAATGGAGTTCCGCATTGGAGTTGATGTGGGAAAGAGCCGATGAAGCTTCATCGAACAAGCACCAGAACATCGCGTATCGGCTACAAACGCCCCATCGACACTTCACATGTGGACGGAGGTCCTCCCACTGTGACAGTGGAATCATTGGGAAAATGAGGATGGCAAAGATGTCAAGGTGATTACAGAGAGGGATACATGAAAGGTGGGTTGAATGCAGCATTTGCATCTTTAAATAACTTCTTGTTGATGGAGTACCGTTTGTTTTGGTAGTCATGCATGTTCTGAACGCTTGGACGAGTCACATACTGATTACAAGAGATTTCAATGTAACATTTCTCTGATTCGCCTGTCAGAGAGATTTACCGTTGCAAGACCCGACTGTATTTTGGCGGTTGAAACAGAAATACATCCGTTGCCAGCTTGTATCCAGGCGACGTGAAAGAGTAATGATGACTCTTTTACAATCTATTATGATTGTAAAACACAATCCAAACACGCCCTTAGCGAAATGAACTCTTCATTTAATGTATATCATTATATGGAAGTTTCATGATTATGAATGCTTAGCCATGTTAATTAATGATATGGACATGTCCTTCTATGGGAGTTTGCATTTGAACTGATATCTGCTACTCTATCAGATTATGGCAATTGGAACATTAGCTTTATGCTATAACAACCTCGAAGTCTTCAGGGGAGTGGTGAAAATGAGACGCGGTAAGAGAACTATCCTATAACAACCTTTGAGATATTCGATAATCACTTTTATTCCTAGAACTGTGATTAATTTCACTAAAAATCAAGGACCATCACATACTGATGATTTCATGTCCTTTAGGGTGTGTTTGGATGTACTATGTTTGGATGTACTATTGAATTGAATAGTATGGTTGATAAAAGTGGGAATAACCAGGTAGTGATTTTCTCAGCATTCGTATAGAGGGTCCATGTTCCAAATTGAAATTATGTTATTTTCGAGTTGGGCTAGAAAGAAAGCCAACTGCTATTTGAGCACTATTTCCTCATGGGGCAAGCTTGAGTGGTACTGGTACCACCGTAAGCTTATAGTGGTACTGGGCAGATGGGGGTCCCACATGATGTATGAAGGGTATCCAACCTGTCTGTCAGATGCGTCATTTCATTTTACTCGGTGCCAAAAATAAGCCTGATCTAATACTCTAGTGCGACCCAACATGGAGAAATGTGAGAGGGCACGCCCACTCTTGATTTATATAGGCCCACCTGACTCCAGAACTGTATGATTTTCAACCTGACCCTTCATTAAGACCAGATGAAGGGTTTGAATGTCTGGATTTTATATAAGCTACACTGTGGGCCCTCCATGCAAATCAAGGGTGGATGTTTCCTCCCAACTTGTTCCGTGTGGTGTGGTCCCCCTGATTTATGGATCAGCCTGATTTTAGCGCCCTGTGTTTGACATGCGCTGATTCATATGATGGACGGGTTGGATTTTATGCATGCGTCACATGGGCCCCACACCTGCCCAGACTACCAAAAGCTTACAGTGGTACCGGTACCACCGGAGCATGCCCTTTCCTCATTGTGAATACTATGCAACAACCAGTAATTGCTGTCATCGCCTCATTAAATTAAATGATTGCAATTCATTTCAACTGTGCATCCAAGATGCAGCCCTAATGCAAGATAAATTTTATGCATTCTCATATCAAAATTCAAGATATGATTTTGGACTTGCATTAACTTCCTTTTTTGATGATTTCTTTCCAGGTCTTACTGCTAAGGTTATCGACCAAACAAGAACGATGGCTGATGTCTATGGCGCTTTCTTTGATTTTTCTTGCACGTTGAAGGCCAAGGTATACAATTTCTGTAGGTCCTGTTTGGATTGTGTGAAAAGAGAAGAAATGAAAAGTCTAATGATTATCCAATGATGGATTCCCATGGATTCCTTGAGCACCATCGAAACATGAATTTCCAAGGATTCCGTTTTTGGGGGGGTCTTGTTTGATAGCAAGTGGAATTCTTGTATTCCTCTCACAATGGTCACCTAGAATCTTGTTTGTACGAATTTGGCTATGTAAAAGGCTAATGATTGCTATTTCAACTCACTATTTCCTTTGTGCTCCAAACAACGCAAAAGGTCCAAACAGTGAAATGCCTTTCTCTTTGCGTTTCTTTTCAAACAATCCAAACAAACTTCATAATAGATGCTTCCCCCCCCCCACCCTCCAAAAAAAAAAAAAAAAGCTTTCCCAAAAAACTTCAATATTGATGGCATGATGTATAAGGTCATATCTAATTGGAAAAGAAATAGCTTATCATATGCATTCACCATAGTAAAAATTTTTGGTCTTCGCAATTTCTCGGCCTGGGAATTTCTTAGGATATTTTCAGATTTTGATGTTTTTCTCGCTGTGATAGTGGAGAAATCACATTGAAAATAAAATATTAAACAGTTAATTATAAAATATCAAACAGTTAAATAGCTTATCATATGTATTCACCATAGTGAAAATTTTTGGTCTTCGCAATTTCTCGGCCTGGGAATTTCTTAGGATATTTTCAGATTTTGATGTTTTTCTCGCTGTGATAGTGGAGAAATCACATTGAAAATAAAATATTAAACAGTTAATTATAAAATAATAAATAATTTTGAAAATTTCAACATATAGTTATAAAATGAATTATTTTAACTTTTAAATAATTTTTGCATTAAAATTGCGATAATTTCGCATCACGAAAAATTAAAACTAATGATTTTTTAAAATATTATAATGTTATTGTGATAACATCGTTTGATCAATTTTCCACAACAATATCACGAGATTTCGAAAATCTCATATATTTGTACTACATGCATGATGTGTTCGAGCCATCTTTATTTGTTTGACCCAAGTTGCCATTCTAAATTGTATTGTTGGTAGGCCTTATATAAAGCAAAACTGAATCCCTCAACACTTGTGTTGTTTGACTGGGTTTGACATCATGATGCATGTGTTCATGCATTTAATCTCAGCTTGGAAACCTATGATTAAAGTGTCGACTGCCAGATGATGGTAATTTCTCTCCAGTGTAGAATTTTGCGGTTAAAAAAAATAAAATCAATGATGCTACAAAATTTGACAATAATGGATGGAATCCAGAAAGTCATGTTGTCATTTCCTCAAAATGAAGGGTCTTCTAGCAATTACCTTACAACATTATTCTAAAGTTGGGTTTCGATTAGTGGGAACCCCAGAGGCGGCAAACTCAGACTTACCCGAGAGAGTAGCTGTTCAAAACTAGCTGGCAACAAGGTGTTCTTGGTTGTCTATGCCATTCTAAATTTAGTATATAAGAGTGTAGGTGGAGAAAATTAGGGTTAGGGTTCTCATCCCCCTCCCTCTTATTTAGAACCACACAAATGATATGGTAGTACGAAGGACGACTCAAAATGTATACACCACTTTAACACTCCCCCTCAAGTTGGAGCATGGATGCGAATTATGCCCGGTTTGATTACAATATCAGAGAGACAGGACCTTGTGACACCCTTTGTGAAAGATATTAGATAACTGATCTTTAGAAGCGAGATGAGAGATATAGATAGTGCCAATAGTCGACTTTTCACGAACAAAATAGCAATCAACCTTGATGTGTTTGGTGCACTCATGGAATACTGGATTCGAAGCAATATGACTGACTGCCTGATTGTCACAAAAGAGAGGTTCTGCTGATGTAATAGAAATGTCAAGATTAGTAAGAAAGGAGCGCAACCAAATCGCTTCACTGGTATCATTTCCCATGGCTTTATACTCTGCTTCTGCTGAAGAGTGAGCTACCTTAGACTGTTTCTTACTTTTCCCGGAGACAAGATTTCTGCTCACAGACATGCAGAATCTAGTTGTGGAATGACAATCAATGGAACAACCAGCCCAATTGCATTACAGTATGCCCAATCCGCATCACTTTTTTTTTTTTTTTTTTTTTTTGGGGGGGGGGGGGGGGGGACCACGTGGGTGAGAAAATTATGGTTCTCCTCACAATCTCCCTCTAATTTATAAACACATAAATGATGTGGTAATGCGACAAAATGAACACACCACTCTAACATAGTTGATTAGTGGTTTGCATTATCAAATCAAATTTCCGTTCCTCATTATTCATTTATAGTTTGTGTCGTTGACAATGTATATATAAACTACAAAGAAGCATCAGAGGGTGGTTGACCAAGCCAAATGCCAATTTCAGCCAACCCTACAGGTGGGACCCACCTCTTTGATATCCAGACAGTTTGCTTGATGCACCCCATCAACCATGCCCCAAAACCCCCTCCTTCGAACAATCTTTACTGTGGGATTGGCAGCCTGCAGATGGACAGTTCAGATTTTCAAATGCAGATTGCCCAAAATCTCCTCTGAACAAAAACCATCTATTTTAACCATGCTCAATGGGAAGCAAAAACCAAGTGGATGACTAAGATTTTTCAGGATGGGTCCCACAAATAATAGAGCCCACTGAACGGATTGTTTCGATGAAGAAAAAGTTGGCCTTATCATGTTGCCAGCCAAAAGAAAATGCCAGTTTGGTGGACCCAACATATTGTATACTCATCAAAAAATGCTACCACTTGAGAAAAACTGAGAATGCCTATGCAATGGCTGCTGCAGGTCGACAAGAACGATCCGAATGCCTCACAGACGCTAAGTCAGGTGGAAGCAATACAGAAGGCTTGCAGGGACTCTGGGCTCTTAAATAAAAAGTATGTCGCTGTTTCTAATTCTGCTTCATGTGATGAACATTCTTCCTTCCCCCACAGCCCCATCTTTCAAGGAAAAAAAAAAAGAACATTCCTTTTGTCTGAACCATGGTTTCCTTGTTTGACAGGAGATCTTACTTAGTCGAGAGCAAGCCAACATACAATTCAGCTCTGGTGTGTATTTTTATGTATTTCTTGTCTTATCTTTTTCTTTTTAGAGGTTGCTAAGCACACATCAGTGTGCAAGAAGGCTCACATAAACACCACAGATGTCCCAGCATGGCACAATAGGTCCAAGATCCAACCATCCATCAGAATGGCACCACTATATTGATGCCCTAGGCCAAGAATCAGGTTGATCCACTGGCCAGATAGGCCATATTTTCCAAAACAAATGTACAGCTCTCAAAAAATTTGGCTGAAGTTTTTCAACCCATCCTCCTGTGTCCAATATTTGGGCCCACATGCTGAGTTGACCAGATTTTTTGGGAAAACATGCATGTCATTGGACCAATGGTGGACGGATTGGATCTTGCACCTATGTGCCACACTGGCACATGTGGCATGTACATGAGCATGTGTGCTTAGCAGCTCTCTTTTTTAAATCTGTCTTCTGCTATAAATAAAGAATCTCATCTGATTCTCTTGTAATGTGTTGTGCAGATCATCATAATCTTTGTTCTGCTAGCAGTCTTGTTTGCATTTCTCTCCAGTAAATGATCGGCCTGCTCAGCTCATGGTAGGATTTTTGTTCAAAACGGAATTGCGAACAAGATGTGAGAAAGTATCCAATGCTAAACGCTAATATCTGAGTCAGTTAATTATGCAGCAATCAGTATCCCTACACTTGGCATACATGTACGAGAAATCTGGGCAGTTCATCTATTGTACCTTATCACAACAGTTTCATGATCCTAGCCATCGATTGGAAGATTTTTTCCTGTTGAATGTCGACTGTTCTCGAAATTTTCATAATGATCCTTCTGTAATCCTTGTGAGTCCTCCAGTCAATGGCTAGGATCACCTCACTGCTGTGATTTTGCAAGTACAGACTATCAACAAGGCCCGAGAGATGAAAGGTCTAGAGCTCTCAAACATGTACTGCATGGACATTGAATGCCTGATGACTACGATAAACATCTCGTAGCAAATGAGCCTCTCTAAGAGATATTATCTAATGATTGATCAAAAGAATGGGATTTTTGTGTCTGACCCAGGTGATAATCTGGGGGATCCCATCATGGTAATATCTTCCCAATAGAATGATCCTTGCCTTCTGATGGAAAGGAACTGTTACATCTAGTGGTCCACATTTATCACAGGCCCTGCTAGATCTTCGGGATCATGTGATGCAGGAGACTTTTGGGTCACATCCCATCCACCATGGTGCCCCCACAACATGAATGATTTGGATCACTGGGTCCCACATTAAAGTTTATGAGGCCGAGCAAATGCTCGATTTTACCTGGATATCTTTGCTCATAATAAAAGAGAATTTTGGGTTATGTTCCATACACCATGTGGCCCCCACAGTCCGAACAAGTTGGATTGCTGGGGCCCACATGCAGAGTTTATGGGGTGGCATAGATGCTTGATTGAATCTGGGTACATTTCCATTATAACCCAGACTCTTGTAATCTGTATAGCCGAACAACTGTTCCATGTTCATGGCATTTGAACAAACATTCCTCAATGAATGCAGGGCCATCTACAATCTGTTTGGAGAGACTGAACTTCTAGCCACAGAATTGCTTCGGAGATTTTACGTTTTGGCAAGGTTTGAAATTCTTCTACTTCACAACAACCATCTCTGAAAGTACTGCTGGCTGCATCTTGAATTCGTATTTTGCAGGTGGCAGGCTGTTTGTCAGCCGCTGCATGATCGTGTGGATTGAATTTCTAGTGTGTATTCATTGATGCTTTTCAATAATTCATTCATGTAGAAACATCTTTTGGAGGAGTTTAGTAGCTCCCTGGATAGTTTTGAGAATATTGTGTGCTTGTTTAACAGCTTTTTGCTCGGCCAACACAGCCATCCATCATGCCATTGGGTATATGGGCATGAGATCCAAGCCATCCATCAAGTGGGTCACATTGTTTAGCTCTGGAGCAAAAGTAAGGC
Organism: Magnolia changhungtana; assembly: GCA_030180095.1. Taxonomy (NCBI): domain Eukaryota; kingdom Viridiplantae; phylum Streptophyta; class Magnoliopsida; order Magnoliales; family Magnoliaceae; genus Magnolia; species Magnolia changhungtana. The sequence goes on along the minus strand of JASAUF010000630.1, from coordinate 6,680,491 downwards.
TGGTCTGATTAACAGATGGGCCATGATTTACTGAAGAAATGGAGAGCTAAATGATTTGGGCTTGGTTTTCAAGCCATCAGACTATTTCATTGCATTGTGGCACACCTGGTGAGCAGACCTGCCTCATCTCCAAGGCAGGGGATTAAATGGTGGGACCCACATGATTGACACATTAGATATCGTGCCTGTGTGGTGTGTGACATGAACTTGTAAGCTGTTGTTGCTTAGCCAAGCTCGTGGTGTGTGCTTGACACTGTTTACTGTATGATGCCAGCTCATCTACCATACATGTGGCATGATCAGTACCGTCCGGACCATGGGCCTCATTATAGATGGAGCATCCTAATGTGGAAGTAATATGGACAGGATGATTCTAACCACACGATGTCCATGAAATGGAAGGTTAAGAACGCAATGATTGATGGTCAAAATTCTACTTTTCGCTGTAAGATCCACATGTCACTGTGATTTGTCTTCTATGCTCTGCTGCTTATTGGCCATATAATTTTGATGGTCTGGATTGACATAGGTGTATGTTGCATGTAAGGTAGATGAGTCGCCTCCACTTGAGAAATGATGATAAAAATGCACATTGCAGTATGAACCCTTCGTCTGAGCAGTGGCAGAAATGGACTGGCCAACCCTGGGAGCCCAGCCGTGTACTTTCATGGCTGGGCCCCTAAACCTGGCCCGAGTCTAGTCCCAGTGTTCAGGCCAGGGCCAATGATGAGGGAGTGGATTAGGTGTGGCCCAGGCCTCACCCAAGACGGTATGGGTCTGACCGTGGGACCCACCTCGATGTATGTATTCTATAACCACGCCATCCATCCATGTTTTTTTTTCTAGATTATTTTAGGTCATGAGCCCAAAAATGAACCAGATCCAATTCTCAGGTGGACCGTAGCCCACCGTAATGTTTTATAATGTTTATTTGCCATCCAACATGTTGATAAGGTGACATAAACCTGTATTAAGGGAAAAACAAATATGAGCTTGATCCAAAATTTATTGGTTCATTAATGGTCAAATCACCATTGTTTCCTATGGTATGGTCCACCAGAGAATTGGATCTGCTTCATTTTTGGGCTTGAAAAATGGATGGATGGTGTGGATATAGAATAAATACATTTAGGTGGGCTCCACGGTAAGGGCCTCACTGTCTTGGATTTGCTCTCCAATGATGAATGCCCCTACCTGGCCCATTAGCCAATCCAATCATCAAGTGGGTCAGTCACGGTTATACAAAAGAAAGAATGATTTGAAAACATCTGTGAGTGGTCCAATTCAATGTTAATACAAACTTTAAAAGCACTTTTGGATTTTGGGTTATGTTTCTGTGATTTATATATGGTGGGATTCATTGCCAATTGAGGGAATACTGCAAAAAAATAATAATAATAAAAATAAAATAATAATAATAATTTTAAATTTAGACTATTTCAAACACTTACCATGTCACTCTTTTTCTTACATGCTGACTTGGCCCGGCCCAATAGGGACAAGGCCGAGGATTTTTTCGCAGGATTAGGGCCAGTGCTTAGGAGACCAGGGTCGGGCCAACCACGTCCTGGCCCTGGTCTGGCCCATTGCAACCCCCGCCTGGCCGGAGCTCTGCACAGGCTGGGGTTCTGAGGGCTCCACTGTGATATATATGGGTTTATCCACACTGTCCACCCATTTTGACACATTATTTTAGGGGATAATCCCAAAAATGAGGCAGATCCAAGGCTCAAGTGGACCATACCACGGTAAGCAGTGGTAATAATGATGCAAATGGTTGAAACCTTCTTAGGCCCACCGGGATGTTTATTTCCCACCCAACCTGTTCAAAAGGTCATATAGACCTGGATGAAGGGGAAACAAAAATATCAGCTTCATCCAAAACTTCTTTGGGTCCCAATAAATTTTTAATGGGGTGCATTCAATCCCTACTGTGTGGTCCACTTGAGCCTTAGATCTGCCTCATTTTTAGACTTATACCTGAAAATGATAAGGAAAAATGGATGGACGGTGTGGATAAACCCATACATCATGATGGCCCCTCAGAGCCCCAGCCTTTGTCGAGCTTTGGATACTCAGGTAGTACCCAATCCGCTTCCCCCGTGTGTTGTCGTCCACATCCAGAATGGTCTGATAACAGGAACCGTCCATGTTGCGGACTGTCATGTTGGCACGATTGTGACCATCACCATATATATGGATGAATTTAGAACAGTGAAAAGAAAATTTTCAATGGCTTACGTTCAACTCTAAAAGTCAAAAGGCTAAGATCATCATTGAACCCTGAGGTTAGGATTGTTATTCAACTCTAAATGTCAATCATCATTGAACCCTGAGGTTAGGATTGTTAGAACAATCTCAATCTCATCTTGGACGGTTAGAAATGAAAATATCCAATAGCCTTATTTCAACAAACAAATGTTGACAAATAGAGGTTATGATGGGTACTTATTTCTCATGCATCGCGGTGAACTCCACTAGTTTCAACACTAGGATCATGGGCTCAACTACCCGTGTGGTGTGTATCTGTACTTTTATTTTTATTTTTTATTACTGGATGTGAATTGTTTATGTCAGCTTAATTTAAAAGTATCATTTGTGTTTGTTAGATATAAGTTTTGAAATGAAAATGATAAAATTATCATTTAATTTATAAGAATCTTTACTTTTTAATGCGAGCATGTACTTGATGTGTGTAGATGACGCTTTGTTATTTAAGTACGACAGGGGTTATAGGGGATATTTACAAAAGGAAAAAAAAATAATTAAAACCAATAACTTGCATATTATTGCGATCATATAATTTAAACAAATTTTCACAAAGGTGTAGTAAAATTTCAAAATCTTACATATGTTTGTCACAATTAGGGGTGTACACGGGTCGGGCAGAGTCGAACTGGCCTCAGCCCGTCCAGGCCAGTTCAATAGCCACATAAGGCCCGAACCCAATCGGGCCTGGTCACCGGGCCAACATCTCCGGCCCGAACCGGGCCCGGGGCGAGTTCGAGCTGAGTTCGGGCCAGTTTCGAACCTGAGTTTGGGCCAGTTTCGAACCTTACAGCAAGTTCATGGGAAGGACTTTGGCAGGTAATTCGCGTCCCATTACAAGGCCCTCGATCAACGGTTTAGATAGTTGAACTATAGACTCCACAAAAAATCTAACTAGTCAGGACATTTACATACATTTGACAAAACATAAAATAAAACATTTAATGCAAATTAAATACAGTCATACACGAGTCAGGCCGGACCGGGTCGGGTCAGGCTGGGGCGAGTCGGATTACGGACCAAGTCGGGCCGAACTGGGAGGTATCCGAACTCGGCCTGAACTCACTTTCGGGCCTAGAAAATTGGCCCGTCCTGACCCGAACTCAGTTCCGGATAGAGCTGTACACGAGTCGAGTCGAGTCGAGTATCACCCTACTCGTACTCGGCTCTTAACGCCCGAGTGCTGCTCGTACTCGACTCTACTCGGCCAACGAGCAGGGACCCCCTGCTCGTACTCTACTCGCCCGAGTATGAGTAGTAAACGAGTAGAGTCGAGTCTGAGTTTTCGAGTCGAGTCCGAGTACGAGCACACGAGTTGAGTACCAAGTGCGAGTTTTCAAGGCGAGTTCGAGTCCGAGTCTAAATTTGAGCCCAATTCGAGTAGGGTTTTCGAGTAACGAAACAATAAAATATATAAATTGCACATAATTACATTACATTGTTACGTAATTACATTAACGTATTTACATAATTACATTACATTGTTCAAAATGACAATTTATAACTAATAACCTCTATAAGATGAGTGCCTTCCTGTTCCTGTATTGTCATCTGATCCATCGGAACTGCTATCTATTTTTTCATATACAAATTGATTCACTTCCTCTGAGTCAGAAGGCGAAGAGATTTTTCCTTCGTGCTCTTCTACACTTTCAAATAGATTTTTCAAACTTGCTTTATGTGAAGAATTGTATGTAGTACCCAATGCCCTATAAAATTCACTGAGACGAGTCAGAAATTTCAATTTGTTACTCTTTTTCTTCTTCTTGTTTGTCGTACTCGACGAGTAACTCGACCCTGCTTCAACATCGTGTTGCCTTTGACTCGAATATTGCTGAAATCTAGAAGCATCTTCCATACTGCGTTTTATGGCGATTTAGAATTATTTTTCCTCCAAAGCTTTTAATCTGGTTTCCTCCTCTGTATCTTTTGTGGATGTCATTTGTGTACCAGATCCAGAAGCAGAAGGTTTGGATGGAGTGGAAGGCTTTCTATTCGAATCTAACAGGGCTTGAAAAAGAATTTGGACATCCTTAGGCGCATTGGGGCATGGTTTTGCATCACCACCTCGACATGACAAGTGTAAGCGAAAGCGATTAGTCTTGTTTACAAACTTTGCGCTACACAAACTACACTTAATCTTTATTTTTCCAGACCATGGCGGTGATTCAACTAGGGAAGCATAGTCTCAAATGTTTGTCGATGGCTCAGATAACGACATTTCTACATTCAATTTTTAATAAAAAAATCAGAATATTGATAAATAAATTGAACTTGATATAGCAACAAAAGAAAGTAATATAAATGTATCAAAATTCAAAAATAAAAGCAAATGAACAGGCATATGTAAATAAATATCAATGATTGAAAGTCTTCTAAACCACATTCCAAAAGGACCAATACTTTTGTGTTTGCAGTTGCAGTGAAATAATATTACAGATCATTCAACATTCAGCAAAAAAAAATTAAAAAATCGAAAATAATTACTGATCTGTAGGTAGAGACTCGTCATGAATCTTAATCTCTTCTTCTTCATCATCATCATTCATATCTCCTCCCCATATTAGGCGCAATCAATCTTGCGTACAAATCAACGCTTCAACTGTGTTTGGCGAAAGTGAGCTTCGATACTTGATCACAACCCTGCTCCCTGTGCTGAATGCGGATTCTGATGCCACTGTTGAAATTGGTATTGATAATATGTCCCGTGCCATCACAGATAATGTAGGGTATTTTGATTCACTAACCCTCATCTTCCACCATTCCAACACATCAAATTCAGCTCGCACTACGATTGGCTCCTTGAGGTACATTTCTAACTCTGATTCCTTAGTATCAACTCCCATTGGTGCTTGTGCCAAATATGATATATATTCATTTAGCACATCTGGATTACCAGGTACAGAAATATCCGCATCTCTACTTTTTTCAACACCCGCTGCGGGTAAAGCATTAATATACGATTTATACAAATCTTCAAGGGCTTCACGAACCTTAGACGTCTCTGCTGCCACTCTTTTAGTAGAATAAAGCTTCATGAAAATAAAGCTAACCAATCCCATATTACAGCGGGGATCAAGAACAACTGCCAATGACATCAACAGATGACATTCGTCCCAGTATTTATCGAACTTCGTCTTCATACCAACTGTCATCTGCCGTATGAAATTTGGACCGGTACTGGCATTTTTCTGCAGAACATCCTTAATCTTCCAAAGAGACGGAAGAAACAGATTCGCGGCTGGATACTGATTCCCAGAAAAAATCTTCGTGCAATTGTAAAAAACTTGGAAAAATGTGTGAACTTGTTGTGCTTTGGCCCAATCATTTGTGTTCGGCAACCAAGAATACGTTCTGTCACACGTCTCGTATTCAGGAAATGCAAGCTATAATTCCATTACCGCATCTAACATTTCATAGGTCGAGTTCCAATGTGTACAGACATCCAACTTCAACGTTTTTTTAGATGGCACATTCAAACGTTGGATGATGTCATTCCATACACTCAGTCTCGATGGTGACCTCCTTATATATTTCATACTTTCTCTTATGTTCTTTATAGTGTCGTCGATTGCTTTCAGCCCTTCTTGTACAATCAAATTTATAATATGGGCACAACATCTAACCTGGAATATTTTTCCTTCAAAAAATAAATTTCCTATAGCCTTGAACTGGTTACGTAAGCATGAAATGACACTGTCATTTGCTAAAGCATTGTCTAAAGTTATTGCTGAAATTTTCTTCTCAATGCCCCACCTTCTGATACAATCAGATGCAATCTGAAATAAGTAAACCAGTATGTGGAGGAGGAAGGTGTTTGAAGTTCAAAATTCTCTTGCATAGTTTCCAATCCTTATCAACATAGTGAGCTGTTAATGAAATGTATCATTTTCTTTGATTGGACGTCATCCATAAATCAGAAGTCAAAGCTATTCTGGTCACTGAAGCTAAAACTTCTTTCAGTTTCATCTTCTCCTTTGCGTACATCTTCATGCTTTCTCTCTGCACTGTGACGCGGGAAACATTCTCGGCCCGAGGGTTAAGGAATTGACAGAAAGCTCTAAACCCTTTACTTTTAATCATTCTGAAAGGTTTTTCTTCCAAAATCACTAATCTAGCAAACCACTCATTCAGCTTCTCCTTGTCAAACTTATGAGTGAACACTACGCCTTGGGAGTCGTCCCCTTTTGACTTCGTAAATGACAGCATCTGTTGGCCGGGAGGAGGGAGTCTTGCTTTCTTAGGACACATCTTCAAATGTCTAATTAGATGTGTCGTAGATCCTTCTAGAATCTTGCTGAATAACCCTTTGCAGTTATTACACTTTATCTTCTGTACACCGTTAACTGTCACATTTTCGATATCATCCCATACTGCTGATCTCTTCTTCTTCCCTTTGCATGCGGTTGACGTGTCTGTGTCTCCCTCTACTATTAGAGGAGTTGTGGCCGATGCACCCATTCTAGGGGTATTTGGGCTTTCGTCTTGACTAGCCATCTATAAAATAAAGTTCTCGATATGTTATACAACTATACCTAGGGTCCTAGATGGCTAGACCGCTAGACGTGCATAATTACTTAACTGTCTAAATCAGTCACCCATTCAAAGTTAGATGGATTGTAATGCTTTATTTTCCAATTTAAATGCTACGCCAAAATTCCGGCAGCATCTCCCCTTATCTCTCCAGAATATATTAATCTTGTATTTGATTCCCATGTCAATCATCAACACAAAGCGTGAACATTTGACGACGGAAATAAATACATGAAATATATCCAGAGAGAAAAAGGAGAAACGAAACCAGAACAAGCATATGCATTTAAATTGGAATAAATGAAGACATTACAATCTATCTAACTCTGAACTGTCCAAAAAGAGACAATTTGAGCAATTTCTATGCATCCAAGAACACACTGAATCTATATCTGGCAACATAGAAATCCTCAAATGGGCAACTGATTATCCTATACTACAAGTCTACAACTAGAATAATACAAATAATTCATATCTATGCAAACAAAGGAGCATGCTGAAATTGACATTTATCATCTAGAAAACTAATAACAAAATGTCAAATAAAAAGCCAAAGGCATCTTAAAGTGGTGGCATTTAACACTAACAAAGTAACAAGTAAACTGTCATTTATAAAGTAAATTAAGAAACATGGAAAACATAACTATTTTAGGGTACGGTATCAAGGGAAAACAACTGGCATGGATTCCGGCGGGTTAGGACCATGGGGCTCCATGGTCACCTCAATTCAATGTATGTATTGTATATCCATCTATTTTTCCCTCTCATTTTAATGTGTGCCAAAAAAATGAAGCATATCCAAATCTAAGTAAACACGCCGAAACAATTATCATTTAACTCTTACCATTAAAAACTTCTTAGGATCCCTATAATGTTTATTTGCCATCAAACTTATTGATAAGGTCACATAGGCATGGATCAAGGAAAAATGCAAATATCATCTTGATCCAAAACTTTTGTGGCTCACAAAAAAGTTTTTTATGGCCATTCACCACTGTTCCTGTGAAGTGGTTCACATGAGACATGAGATTTGGATTTACTTTATTTTTATGCCTATGCCTTAAAATGAGCTAATAACCCATTCAAAGTTTTGAATGGTGGGCATTCAATCATCATTATTTTTTATAATATGGTTCACTCAAGGTTTAGATCTAGTTTATTTTTAGGCCCATTCTTAAAATAAATTAGTTCACAGCCTGACCCAACTGAGTATTATTCCACCTGACCAAATCTAATCCAGGCAGAATTTCAACGTGCTTGTTTGGCACGCCCACCCAATCCCGGGATTGCTCCTTCCAATCCCTTCCAATACAATCTAATCTCATCCAGTCTGCCCAGCCAAACAGGCCATAAAATTGGATGGCAAGTAAACAGTACAGTGGGCCCTAGAAAGTTTTTAATGGTGGGCGACTGGGCGTTCGCCCGGCCAAACAGGCCCTAAAATTGGATGGCAAGTAAACAGTACAGTGGGCCCTAGAAAGTTCAATCGTACCGACCGCGCGTTCAATCCCCCTCCAACGATCTTAATTCCACAACTATATTAGCAATAAAAAATAAAAAATCAACCCCAGGCCTTACCGAGCGAGCAGAAGAGGGACGGCCGCGGTGCGTGCGTGCGCAGTATGGCGATGACGGACGACGGGACGAGTGGCAGCGACGAGCTGAGGCACCGGACGAGTGGCAGGGACGAGCTCCGTCACCGGACAGGGGCACCGGAGAGGACGCAGGGACGAGCGGCAGGGTCTAGCACCGCCGGACAGGGGACAGGGGCGAGTGAGAGAGAGAGAGGGAAGAAGAGGGACTACTGGACAGTGCCTCGGGGGAGAGAGATAGAGAGAGAGAGAGAGAGAGAGAGAGAGAGAGAGAGAGAGATTTTTGAAATCTCGCTGGGAGGGAAGGGGTCGGGCGCTGCTTGAAAAGGACGGGTGGGGTGGGGTAGGGTTTGGGCGAGCGAGTGCTAGAATGGAAAATGACGGGTGTAGGGTAGGGTTTTTTTTTTTTTTTTTTTTTTTTTTTTTATATACACTTGTACGAGTCGAGTACCGATAGACTCGTACTCTACTCGTAATCTAAAGGAGCAGTGAAAACCCGCTCGTACACGGCTCTAACTTAGGCGAGTCGAGTACGAGTCGAGTCGAGCGAGTACTCGAGCCATAGTCTGCTCGTGTACAACTCTAGTTCCAGGTCAGGCCGAGTCGAGCTTTTTCGGGCCGGGTCGAGCGAGCTAATCGGGCTAGCCCAATTTGTGTACACCCCTAGTCACAATGCTCAAATGCTCCAATGTAGAACATGCATCCCAATTTATTTTAAGTGTGTTTGGTCAGATTAGCCAAATCTAACTAGATATATGTTGGAGTTATGCCTTGTAAGTGAACCTTTTCTATTGATAACATGGATGGTATTCGAAGATATCAATGATCTTGAATGTTGATCATGATGACCATGGGTTATGGATGGGTATGTAATTATTCGGTTTATCCAATCTGTCTATCCGTTGTTTCCTCTAATTTTAGAGGTTGACCCAAAAATTGAAGCATATCCAAAGCTCAAGTGGACCATACCACGGGAAGCAGTGAGAATAATGATTTTGACCGTTGAAACCTTTCTAGTGCCTAAAGTGATCTTTATTTGTCATCCAACATGTTCATAAGATCACAAAGATCTGGATGAAGTGAAAACAATAATATCAGATTGATCCAAAACTTCTGTAGCCCCCCAGAAAATTTCAACGGTAGACACTCAATGTATGGCGCATGCCCAACTAGCAAAACGCATGGACGGTGTGGATATACAACACATACATCTTGATGGCCCCCACGCCAGGGAAACACCCGCTAACGGGATGCGGATTACGTCCTAACCCTAGCCAACAACGGGCCATTTTGTGGGTGGGCCACCGTGATGTATCTGTTATTTACGCCATGCATCCCTTCTTTCATATCATTTTAAGGTGTGTGCACAAAAATGAGGCAAATTCAATGCCCAAGTGGACTACACCAAATAATAAATTTGGGTTGCATTAAATGTAAGAGTCATGTGTGGTGTGGTCTACTTGAGTATTGGATCCTGCTCATTTTTACACTCCTCAAAATGGTGTACCACACCAAATAATAAACTTGCATTAAATGTTGACTCTTGTGGTGTGGTACACCTGAGCGTTGGATTTGTCTGATTTTTCATCTTAAAACGGTGGACCACACCAAATAATAAGCTTAGAATGCATTAAATACAAGAGTAATCTGTGGTGTAATACACGTGAGTGTTGGATCTACCTTATTTTTGTGCTCATATCTTAAAATGATCTAAGAGAATGGATGAACAACATAGATAAATAGATACATTAAGGTGGGCCGGCCCACATAACTGACCGTTCGTGGCTAGAGACGGACCGGGTAGGACACAATCCACGTCCCCACTAACGTGTTACCCGTTTAACACCTAATCTGGTCCGTACAAAAAGTGAGGTCATCGCCTCTGGACCAATGACAGATGGGGCCCACCTGCAGTTCCTCCTTTCCCTTTTCCACGCCAACGTATTCGCTCTCCACGTGAATAGCACGTACAAGAAGACTCCTATGTTTGTTTGTACCATTTAAAAGATGGTGGTGAATACACGCGGAGTTGTTATACGGCAATCCACACCATCCAAATCACTGACACAGCTTTGGATGGGTCATACAGAGACGATATTATTAACCATCTGATTTTTTTTTTTTATAAATTTCCAATTTTGACCTCTCACTGTTTTACTTTTAACCATCCATTAGTCATTATCGATGGTTAGGATTTCTTCATCAATGTGTTTTAGAGATATATGTATATTCCACAATAGGACCACAATTTGGATGGCCTGGATGGATAGATGTAAGTGCTACATGTGAGGAATATGTGTTTCCAACATTTTTAAAATGGTACAAAACTAGCATAATAAGCCTTTTCCTAGCATAATTAGATGTGATGTAAGCTGAGCTGGTGGTGCTTTACCGTCAGACAACCTATAAATGGTAAGATGCTGTTTGCTTCCTGAGTAATCCGAAACGGCTAAAAATGGTAAGTTTCCTTCAGCTTTTTGACTGGAACCGTCCAGAGGAGAACTTCCAGACTGCAATGAATAATACACAGGCACCCACAGGTGGTACACGTGGCACACAGGTAATTCATACTGTCCTCTGTGGGCCCATTTTATAAAACATTGATTACAGTGAAATGATGCATTATCTGATCAATATATGATGGACGGTTAAGAAAAAAATCAACAGTTCGAATTCAATAAATTGCTTGATGTAAGCCACGTATTATTATATTGTGTAGACACCCTGGTCGCAGGAATTCAGTCGAACTTGGTCTCCCATTCTTAGAACACATCACAAATCAATATGGATCATAAGAAGAGCTTTCAAAGCCAACCAATAATTCAAATTTACGAAAGATATAAGTGGAAATTGAATTTTTGCTAGTCACCTTAATTTACTTGTATGCTAGATGGCATTTGGACCGATGAAAATGACTACAATACTTCAAAAAATATATAAAAAGTGAATAAGAGTCCAATTCCAGTTAATACCAAAAGTCTAATAACCAGTGTGGAATGACACCTATCACTTAAAGCTCTTTGAAAATTAAATTTTACTAAGGCAATAAGGCTATCAAAATTCAAGAGAAATGTTAAAGATAATCTCATTTCAATACTAAGGTTTAGGTATTGATTCCTAAGTAGGGTGTGTCGTTTGTACTAATGTGCTAAACTAATTAAAAATAAATAAATCGAGTGATGAGAGAATTGGAAGGAAAAAGGAAGAAGCCTATTGAAATTCAAGAGTAGAGTTAGAGCCGAGAACACCCAATTATTTTTTATTGAAAGAGTATTTGGTTTCCTTTTTTCCTTCTCACATCTGGCCTATGTTTACATTTCACTTCATACATTCAATTACATGCATCTTTATTATTGCTTTCTTCTGTTTTAATTTTTTTATAACACTTTGGTCAATTAACTTGACTTTGAATAAAGTATATCCACATGCTAGTCCTCGTATATAGATTTTATTAGAACTTGGTGAAGTCCCCCCCAAAAGGTTTAAAATCCAGTAGACTAAAAACCACACATTGTGCGAGTAAAAAATGTTCATTCGTTTTTTTGTCACCGAGGCCTTTTCTTAGAGTTCTATTGGTTTTTAATTTTTTCATGAAATGCAAAATAAATGAGCAATCATTATTATTTTCAGGTGTTTGTTTGAATAAGAATTAAGACTTGTAAGTCAAGAGTTAAAAAGACTTGTAAAGGTAGCAAATTAAATTGTAATCATTATATTTTAAAGTTATAAAACTATTATTTTTACTGTGAAATGTAGGTAAATCAAACAATGTAGCAAAATAATGATCGTAATATAATATCAGTGATGTCATCACACAATTTATAAGTAAATAATCATTCCCCATTTACGTTTATTTACCATTGTAATATTTGAAAACTAAACAAGCCCAACAATAGATCAGTCGCAGGAGTTAATCGAATACGGAAGTCTTATGATTTTCCAACTTTTAAGTGAATCTACAGTTTTTCCCTATCCGCTCTAAACTTCATTAGTAAGTGGCAACTCCAAATTGTATGCATTATTACCATACCTTGCACCGACGGAAAGTAGGAGGTGAGTCCCCACTCATGAGAGCGTTCACAAGTTTCTATTATTTTAAGTTGATGCTCTGTTTTCAATGAATTCTATGATTTGAATAGTTTTACATAGTATGTTGTATGGCATTTCGATTCACTTGCTCGAGGTCCGTGGTTGAGGTCCAAGTTAGGATTGGACTTGTTTGAGGTCCGTGTGATGGAGGTCGAGTCAAGAACGGACTTGACCAGTTTGAGTCGACTCAGATGAATCGCGGCTAGCCACTGGATCTGGGCTAATGTTTCAATTATCCAGACCGTTATATATGGGCTTCACCATGCATGGATGCCCAGTATGGGCAGGCCCTCATATTGGAGTACCTCAAAAGTAAACGGTCCACATTCAAAGGAAAATAATTAAATAATAAAAGTATTAGTAATTAAAGGTAAGTTTATTTTGGCAGGTTTGATTTGCATCAACAAAACTGGACCCAAATCCAATGGCTAAAAGTTGAGGTGCATTCTATAACAATATCTTGGCCTATTGTATTCTTTCCTTTTTTTTTTTTTTTTTTTTTTAAGTAGTGAAGTTGAGAATTGTGGGTCCCACCTCATGTTTGTATAACATCCAACCCGTCTATCGTATTCAACCCACTCTGGTGCTCACATGGACCACAAATCAGGCTAATTGAATATCAGATGGGCTACATGTGAATTTGAATATTTTTGAGTGGTGTGCATTTTTTTATGGTGTGACGTACTATTTGATTGGATCCATAAGATTTTTGGGTTGCCTGATGATCAGCATCGGATGAATACGTTGGACGGGTTGGATGTGATAAACCTGAATGGATTTGCTCAGGTGAAGGTACCCTGAGTTCTAACAGGCATTGACCTACACCTCGATGCATGTGTTATATATCAATGACGTTGTTTTGCTAACTCATTTTAAGGCATGAACCCACAAGAATTAGTGGTGATTGAATGCCCACTGTTAAAAACTTCTTAAGGCCCGCTATAGTATTTATTTGCCATCTAACTTAATGAAGGTCACGTAGAAGTTGAGGTGTACATGAACCAAGCTAGCTTGGTTAGCTTACTCGACTCAACTCAAAAAAGCTCGATTCGAAGTTGAGTTCGAGACAAGTTGAGCTGATTTGTTGAGCTCAAAAATGAGTTCAAGCTAGCCCATCTTGACTCGACTTGGATCGAACCCAGCTCGAATCGAACTCGGATCGAACCAATTTGGTGACTCGGTTACTTTTTTGATATTGATGTTGCTTACCAAGTGTTTGATAAAATGACTCAAAGAAGTGTGGCTGGTGACAAGGAATGTATGTATATGAAACCAACACCCTTTTTTTTCTTGATTTTTATGTTGCTTAGCAGGTGTTTGATAAAATACCTGTAAAACCATTGCTGCTGTCTCAAATACAATGAGATTTTGAAGGTGCAGTTCAAGTGTTTGTGAAAATGCTGCAATGGTGAACTTAGCTCAAACTGGCCCGAGTTGTTGACCGAATCGAGCCGAGTTGGCCAGTCAGGCTCAAGGACCAGCTGAGCCGAGCTGGCTAGTCAGGCTCGAGGACCGAGCCGAGCCGAGTTCAAGCCGAGGTCAGCTAATAGCCGAGCCGAGTCGAGTTGAGGCCAGCTCAACTCGGTTCGACTCGATGTACACCCCTACATAGAAGGTAAAACAAGAGAAAACACAAATATCAGCTGGATCCAAAACTTGTGACCCACACTTCATTTTTAGGTCTCTGTCCTAAAAAAGAGCTGGCAAAATGGATGTACCACATGGACTCTGCGTTATGGCCTAGCCGAACCCAGTGTTACCCTGACCTGACCGAATCCGCTCTCGTGATACACATATCAAGTGGGCCCCACAATTCTCAACTTAATGCTTTTTAGGGAAAATAAATAAATAAAAAAGAGTGCATTTTGGAAATTGCTTCCTTTTAAAGGACCTTTTAAGTAGTGCTCCGGACAGTATACAGGCAATTGTAAAATGATAATAAATATGGGTTGGAAGTTAAAACGTCCCTTTTTACCGCAGTTGCTAATCCTTCAGTCTTGTGTAAAACAGACCGTTCTACATCACATTTGCTGACCTCGCATATATTTACAAGATCTAATCCGTCCATCTGGTGGGTCTAACCATGTCAATGCGACTGCCCGAAAATCAAGCCCGTCCTGTTATGAATTGAGCTTCAATATTAGAAACAAATAGGTAGCTTTAAACAAATTAAGGTGATCTTTCAGCTATCCAATTATTTCATGACGATCGATTTAGACTCTATTAATTTTGGACCATGGCATCTACATGGTTTGACACACCTAGCAGACGGATCGGATGTTGTACCGAAGTGCCATGTCAGCATATGTGGTGGTCTTAGGTCATCCATCATATATGTGTTGGATTAGCCAATCTCGAGATCTCTTATGTCGAGTATTGTTTTATGCTTGTGTAATGCGGAGTCGGCAAACCACTTGTTTATCTATCACCTGGTAGACAACAACTGAAAACAATATATCTCCTCTTTCTCATTCTAATCAAGAGAGCATAAAAATCTCCGTCCCCAAATTTGACCGATCCTCTGTCCACTTAAAGGTTTGACTCTAAAATGGGCTTCTTTGATTTTTTATTTATTTATATACACACACCCACACTACATGGACACTTGATTCCATGATCTTAATGTTGAAACACAATCTCTTTAGGGGTTGTTTGGCACCGTGGATTGGAGGGGATTTGAGGGGGTTTCAAATCCCTTGGTTGTTTGGTAGCATAAAGTAACCGTGGGTTTCAAATCTTGAGGTTTCGAATCCTCTCTTTAAGCGGGTTTGTAATCCATGGTGAGAGCTTGGATTGCACCTAAAATCATTTCAATAGTTGAAGGTGTAACATGTGTGTCACTATATACTATCATTCTATTGGGCACGTGGCCCACTAATGATGATCAGTACCGTCCAAACATTGTCCATGTAAATCAACAATTAAAAATCGTTGGTTAGTCACTCAGACATGATCTTGTGCTTGTGGCCCATCCGGGACTTGGAGTTTCATCATTTTCGGGCAAATCATATATTTCAGCGGGCTTATCACAACCATTGTGTCAAAAATTACATATCTCACTAATTAGAGATATTAAAGTTGATTTAGTAATTAAATTCAAACCTCTGTAAATATACCATGCACAAGTTCTTTGGATTAAAGTTGATTCACACTCCAGGGTGCCAAATGTACTAGGAGGATTTCAAGTCCAGGGGGTTTCCAATCCTGGCGTTCCAAATCCATGCTCCCAAACATGCCCTTATTCATGAGCTATGTAGCTCTACCTTTTTTCAACTTCAATTGAACAATAGGAATGAGTGGTTAATGGGGATGGACTATAAATTAGTATGTGATTCTTTAGATCATTTCTTAAGATGTGGATTCAAGACATCGATAGCACTTTTCAAGTCTATGGGAGACTTGAGGTCTTGGTATCGATCCATAGCTCAACTGGTAGACTGAGTGGAGATACCTCGTTTCAACACTTGAGGTCTTGGTATCGATCCCAACGGGGGTGGCTAACATTGAGTGTGTGTACTGACATGGGTGTGTACTAACAAGCTACCCCCCCCCCCCCCCCCCCAACCCCCAAAAAAAAAAAGAAAAAAGAGGAGACTTTAAAAAAAAAAAAAAAAAAAATTATTATTTTAAAAAAATAAAAATACATATGGGTGTTGTTGGGAATTAACCATTGAGGGATTTTTCTTAGCTTGGCATGATGGAAGTGTTCGAAAAATAACAAAGTTCTATGGTGGTGATTTCTATTGACTGAGTGATAGATTATTTGGTGGGAAAGGAATAATAGATGCTTTCAGTTCAGCTGACAGGATCTTTTGGTGGGCAATGTCTGATATTGCTAGTGTGAACTTCTTCTCTACAAGCTTCCAACAAGTGTATCTCCACTTTTTGGGTGGGGATGTGATGCGGTTGTTGCACCGCCTTCCCCTACTAAGATAGAGATTGCATCCACCAATATCGTAACAACTCAAATGGGTAGTTGGCTTTACCTTTAATGCTCGTGAAATTGGTACATGTGGGGTCCAGTGTTGGGTTACCCATAATGGAAGGGGATTGCGTACTGGCTAACTCTCCACTGTGATTTATGCATTTTATCCGCACCGTCCATCTATTTTACCGGATAATTTTAGGAGTTGAGCTAAAAAATGAAGTATATCCAACGCTCAGGTGGACCACACCACACGAAACAGTGTGGATTGAACTTCTACCATTGAAAAATTCTTGGGGGCTATAGAAGTTTTCGATCAAGCTGATATTTTTGTTTTCTATTGATCCATGTCTGTGTGATCTTATGAACAGGTTGGATGACAAAAAAACATAGTTGTGGACCACACCACAGAAAATAGTGGTCATTGAATGCTCACCATTAATAAATACCTGAGGCCCACTGAACATCCCAAGAGATCAAGATTAATTTTTATTTTTTTAAAAAAACCTAAGGAAGGACTCACCAAAGGGAGCAAGTTTAACATTTTACATGACCATGAAGCCACCCTTCAGGAGATCATGTGTATCTCAGCTCCTTCCATTTCAACAGGGTATGTAATACCTTCTTCATCAAGTGGGTGCGTTTGGTTGTACCAATTAAATATCATGAAATTTGGTACAACCAAACGCACCCTAAAACAAAATGGTAAAAGGTCATTATCCTGAGACTAGATAATCCACCTTTCTAATTGGTGGAATGATGGGACCACCTAATGAAAAATGGTCCACAAACATATAACCAATGAGATGATGGACTATTTGGTCCGAGGGCAAAATGGGAATAAGAAGTAAAGGCCCACCAAACGCTTGAATGGTATAGGTCAATCTTAGACCGGGCAATGAGGAGAAAAACAAGCCTCCAAAAGATACCAGTCTAACCACGGCTTAAAGAAGCCAGTCATAGGCTTCTTAATTCCACGATTAGGAATGATAAGTCAGCTGATGCGCTCTGATTGGCCCACTTAATCAACGGCCTACCTAATAAAGGACAGATGTTTTAAGTTCAATGGCTTTATACACATGACATAATATGAGAACGAAAGAGGTTTAAAAATCAGTGGACTACTATTTGGCTGGTGACCTCAAAAACTTTGAGTCCTGATGTATGTTTTTTATCCATGCCGTCCATACATTTTTCGAGATCATTTTAATATATGAGCCCAAATTTGAAGCATATCCAAAGCTCAAGTAGACCACACCACAGAAAAAAGTGGGGATAATGATGTCCACTGTTGAAACCATCCTAGGGCCCACAGTAATGTTTATTTGTCATCCAACCTGTTGATAAGGTCACACAAATCTGGATGAAGGGAAAACATAAATATCAGCTTGATCCAAAACTACTGTGACCCACAAGAAGCACTCAATCCCTATTATTTCCTGTGGTGTGGTCCACTTGATTTTTGGATCTTCATTATTTTTGGGCTCATACTCTAAAATGAGCTGAAAAAATGGATGTATAGCATGGATACATGCATCATGGTGGGGCTCACAGAGCTTTGACACCAGCTAGCTGGATGGTGCTGGGTCACCAGCCAAACTGCGTTCCACTTATATGATATAAGGCTGCTGTGGGGCCACATCAACTATCCATCAAATCCACCATCCATTGTGTTCTCCCCTCATAATGCACAGAAAAAACCAAAAATCAGGCCAATTCGAAATTTAGGTGTGCTGCAAATAGAATCATACCTCACAGACTTCTAAATTCACATGGTGTGGCCCACCTAGGGTTTGGTACGGCCTAACGTTGGTGTGCCCCTTCATCTTAGTCCAGCACATCTGAAGGGATTAGATGGCATATACACAGCACGGTGCACCCCACAAACAGTGCGGTAGAGCATACTTTTCAACTATTTTTTTATGGTGTAGATGATATTTTGTCCCCAAAGCTTAATATGGAAGGATCTATCTATATGACATGGCCCCACAATAGCCGGTGCCATATAATATAAGTGCACCTATTTGGTTATTATCCTGATGCAGAGATGAACATGATGAGGTTGATCACTGTTTTCCTCAGGGATAATTACTTCGAATACACGAAGCTTCTTTGGACTCCTTAGAGAGACTTCTCGAATCCATGAAGAAAAAAGTAATTAGAAAATAAAAATAATATTCTAAAAAATTTGTAAATTGATTGATGATTGAATAAACAAGTTTACACCCCTTTAAATAGGGATACTAAGCCTTGGAAGAAGTTTTAGGATTAAACTACAACTAAAACTCCTAGAAATCGCGACTTACTATAAATGGTAAAGACGGTCGTGATTCTACTAGTGCACGTGGTTTTCGACCAAAAATAGTAAGTGTCCCATTTGGATTTACCAAGTCTTTTTCTTAATTATTCTAAGCACTTTTCATGTTGGGCACAACTACTAAAGCCCAAAGATTTATTAAAAAAACTAAAACTTATTATAAATAGTAAAAACGAAATTAAAATAGGAATTCAACAATCGATCTGATGGTATTTCACAAATTCAGAATGGGTAACCCAACATAGCAGGGTTGGGTGGCTAAATTAGCTCGTCCTACCCCAAAATCATATATAATACATTCGGTAGCTCATTACAGTTTTTGAAATACATCTGTTTTAAGTTCTGACGGTCTAGATTACCTCCGTCTCCAATCAGGCCTTTTCTAGTCCATCTTGATTATGAAACTATCTGCAACCGGCTCTACATCATATCTCCATTCCATAGGGTGGACCACACATACCACTTTTGCAGGATTCTACCTGCATCTATAAGGTCGAGAATGAAATAATTGTATTTACTCACTTTAAATTAATTATTATTTTTCCTTTTCTTTTGCGCATGGAGATTGAAAATCCTGTGTTTTACACCTGAGCGGCTGACTGATCATTTGGCCCGTCCATCTAGCTGTCCTTATATATAAATCAGAGTATCTCAGCCATCCAACCAGCAGTTGCCTTAGAAGCTACATTTATTGCAAGAAAGTGAAAAAAGTGATGGCCAAGATAAGCTGATGTTATTTTTCTGATCTATTATGGGGCCCACCAGATGGATGGTCCTAACTAATAAGCCACAGTTAGAAAGATTTTCCGTGAATGGATGGAAGAAAATCGAATTCTGTGGAGAAAATATATTCTGTGTCTTTGAATTTCGTATTAGATGGATGGATTGAATCAACCACATGGACTTTGAATTGCATGCATTTCAAAGATGGATTGGTGTTGTTTTTCACTCTGACCCAGTTGAGGATCCAGCCGTCCATTGGGGGAGGCATGCTGAAACGGTCCAATGATTTGAAATGTTCATATTCTACCATAAATAAGATTTTTTTTTTTCAAACTTCAGTGACATTCCTAACCTTTGATTTTTAGAGTTGAAAGAGAGCCATTGAAAAATTTCTTTTTCATGGTTCTAAATTCATCTTCAGATGGTGACAATCATCCATCCAGTGTAAGTTTCATCATGTGGCTGGTATATCGTAGACTCCACAATATGGACGGTTACGATCGTTAGACCACTCAGCGTGTGGGTCCCATTGGCAGCACAACGAGATAGATTTTTATTTTTTATTTTTTTTGAGCTTGAGACTTAAGTGTTATTACAGGATTGAATGTATGTCTGCGCTTTGGATAATCACGACCGTCCGTCTTCTTGGCTAATTTCAGTACGCTAACACTCAGAGGACAATTCATACCATTGGTTTGTGGAGTCGAATGCTGCCCATCGAAGATTTTCTTTCGGACGGTCGACATTTAGTCACGTGTATCAATGGTCAAAAACATCAGTTGAGTGGAAATTTCTTGCTCCAGCGAAGTTGGACGGTTCTGATTATTGGACCATCTCTACATGTGGGCCCAATGGATGACAAATGCTGAGAATCCTGAGTTGCATGGCAATTGGCAAACGAACTGAAAAATAAAAATATACATATATTGAAGTCTCTTCGTCTTCTTACTTGGCAAACCAACCAACATAACGTACAATAACTGCCAAGGTCAGTGGCCGGCAGGCCTGCATGCCATGCAGAAAAGAACAAAATGGCATATGTGAAAACTTTGATACTCTGGCAGAGTATGGTGGGTGATACTCAGGCATATAAAAATTTCGTACGAGGAATGCAAATAATTCAAATTAAAGTGTCCAAATACTCAGGCATATCAGCTTCTTGTTACGTCATACGTGAATGTGATTAAACGTCCAATGAAAATCTTTCAACGAAACAAGTGTCCAAAAATCAGTGGTTAGATTTTGTTCAACAAATCAGAGCCTCTAGTTATACTGGTACAGGGAAGATGTGAGGCCCAGGTGTCTTTTTAATGGAATTCAAGCCGTCCATAAGATCGGTCATCTCAGAAAATCCAAATAACCCAAAAATTAGATGGATGTAAGGCTTAGATGGCCCACACCACAACATATGGAGCATATTAAAAAGGAATGCCCATGGTTGATTAACATGGGGTGTCTACAATGTTGTGTGTATATATAATCAAGGCCGTTCAGATCCTTCATCTAATCTAGATAAAAGGTTACGATCAAGATTTAGGCTGTTTTGCAACTTAGGTGTGCTCCCGTCGACCCCCTCCTCCCAGCTCTTCCCTTTGCTGTAGAACTTAATTTTTGACCGGGTTAGGGTTTTAGGTGCAAGGGTTTTAGGATGGAGCACGACCGTCGCTTCTCATTGGTCCACGTGAATGGGGATGACTCTAACTAACATGATACATGGGATTTCTCTGTATGCTTAAATAGACTAAGTGCTACACAGCATGACTTTTAACACATGGAGCTTCTCTAACTCCAAAATCATTTATGTTTTAGATCCAAATTGTCTATCAAGTGGACCACACCAAAGAAATTAATGAGGATTGAATGACTACCATTTCCTGGGATCCACTGTTAGGTTTATTTGCTATCTAACCTCTTCATAGGGTCACACAAACCTGGAAAACACAAATATAACTTCATAAGAGCTTTTCTTGACTCCAAAAAGTTCGTAATAGTACACCCAATTCACACTGTTTCTGTAGTTTGGTCCACTTGGGCTTGGATACGCCTTGTCTTTTGTCTTATTCCTTGAAATGGTACGTATGAAAAAATGGATGGACAGTGTGGATCTGATATAGACGTCATAATGGGGCCCATAGAAGTTCCACATGTCATCACCTTTGGTTTTCTTCTCTCGATCGGATTGTGTTGCACCACGGGAGCGGATTAGGTAAAGACCCCGGCCTCACCCAAGATGGAGCGGCCCTTACCGTGGTGCATACCTTGACGTGTGGATTATGTAACCACCCAATCCATCTGTTTTTTCATATCATTTTAGGGCATTATCCAAAAAGTATGAAGCAAATCTAATTGTCAAGCGGACCATACCATAGGAAACAATGGTGATTAACCATTAATTGCCCCAAAAGTTTATATTTATATATATATATATATATATATATATATATATATATATATATATATATATATATATATATATTCCCTCTTCGTCTAGTTTTATGTGAACTTATCAACTAATTGGATGGAAAATAAAAACTACTAAAACATTAAGGCGAGCCTTAAGAAGTTTTTAATGGTAGGGTGTTCAAACACCATTGTTTCATAGAGTATGCTCCACCCAATCATTGGATCTTCTTAAATTTTGGTATCATGCTCTAAAATTATCATTAAAAATGGATGGATGGAATGGATACAGAATAAACAAATCAAAGTGAGCCCCATGGTAAGGGCTACACTGTCTTGGGTTAGATCGGGTCTCACATAATCCGTTCCTAGTGGGTAATTAATTAAATTAGCTGTTAATTATAATGTAATAAATGTGCTGACTTCAACATCTAAAACTATTATTTATTTAACCCTCTGGGTACTTTTTATCTTTTTGGATGACGAAAATGCCCTATGCTAACCATCTTCTCCTATGGCAATAGCTTTTCGTGGAGGTCGAGAGAGCCTCTTGAGAATGACAGTGTGAGCCCCACTAAATCAACGATTGGGGTCACTCCTTGACCGATCTTATCCATTGATCACTTTAATCGAACAGTCGTTAACCCATAGCAGGATCATTTTAAATTTTTAGAGCTATCTGTGGCCCATAATTGCATTAACGCTAAGTTAATTTCGAATTACTTTATCTAGTGTGGTCTATATGTGATGAGTTTTGCCCTCAAACTTGGGTAGTTGGCATGAAATTAAAATTTCTTTCATGTGAATGATTTAGATATGCTACAAGACGATCCGGTGAGCCCCACACAAAATGTGGGATGAGTTCAATAGGCGAGTCCCCTGCACGAGAAAGCCATTTAGCTTTTTTTTTTATTTTTTTATTTTTTTTTTGTTTTTTGTTTTCCTCTTTCTTCTTCATTTTTTTTTTCATGAGAGGAGACCATTTGGCAATTAGGACCATTGCCACCTGTGGGAGGACCCACTCCAGCAAGCCTCTAACATCATTCCCTCCATTCTGTAGTACTTCTGAGTATTTTTTTATTAAGATTTCCGACCACACCCATCGACGTAAAAGTTATGACGACTAAAGGTAGGTTTAAGTTGGGATAGTAGTGACTTTTGTATATTATTTTAGTTTGTATCAATGATAGAAGTTTGTGAAAGGGATGAGGATGTGGTGGTTTCCTTTATAATTATTTTTTGATTTTTTTTTTATCAGTATGAATAGTGGGAGTTTGTGAAATAGATTAATTCTAAAATGGAAGAATATTGTAATGAATGAACTTTGAAATGAAAAATGTTATAATGGATGAATGTGATGAATGTTGTCCAAAAGTGAGCCCAAAGTTACCGTGGATTGCCGATACTCATTGTGGATCACTAATACTCACTGTGGATCGTCCGTCCCATAAAAACGATTATAACTCGTTATATGTTCGATTTGAATGATCTTATACTCATTGGAAATGTCATTTGATAAACTTTTAAATGACTTTGGAACCATCTCATTTAGACATCATTTGATTGCCCAAAAGTAGGCTCAAAGTTACTATGGAGTGTCAATAATTACTATGGATCATTGATACTCACTATATATAGATCGTAGATCCCATTAAAATGGCCATAACTCCCTCATTACATGTCAAATTTAGGTGATCTTATACTTGTTGGAAAGATAATTTGATGAATTTTCAAATGACATTAAAATTACCTCATTTGGATGTCATTTAATTACCCAAAAATGATCATAAAGTTCATCTATTTGGATATCTCATTCGATGATAATGCCATGGTGAACTTTGGGCTTACTCCACGGAACGGAGTGGGAATTGTTGATGCAAAAATCTGGACGTCCTCCTTAGACCACTTGAAACTTGCACAACAAGATAAAGATGGAGACGCTGGTTGTAGCAAGGGACCCTCCGATGCCAAAGTCAAACCGACAAGCTAGGTGTAGTAGAACGTAGGTTTTTTGGGGTATAGAATTGTACGTACCTTTCACCATTAGGGATGCCCTTTATATAGTTGAGAGAAGGCAGTAGCGTAGAGGGTGATCTACCTATTTAATAGGTGTATATTGTAAACGGATTCGGATCCCTGACGTATCGCACTAATCTTTTGAGATCTTCGGC
The DNA here is from genome assembly GCA_030180095.1 of Magnolia changhungtana. Taxonomy (NCBI): domain Eukaryota; kingdom Viridiplantae; phylum Streptophyta; class Magnoliopsida; order Magnoliales; family Magnoliaceae; genus Magnolia; species Magnolia changhungtana. The sequence continues at coordinate 6,656,473 of JASAUF010000630.1, read as the reverse complement.
AGAGATCTCGGACATATTTGTGTTGCAATCGACTCCCTAAATTCTCGATTAGAATCTCGGATGAGTAAGTTTGGTAAGATCTGGATTGTCGGTCTTAGGTTGGAACTAGAAGTGCGCAGTGGGAAGTCGAGGAGGGATTCGGCCGACCTGGGTTCTTCTATCATGTCATTGCCGAGGAGGGGTTCGTCCAACCTGGGTTCTTCTGTCGAGTCATTGCCAACCTCCTTTTGGCACCGGGTAGATTAGCGGTCAACCCACCTACTTTGGGAGACTGTCGGAAGACTGAAGTCGATCTTCTTTCTTGCTTGGATTGGGGTTGAGGTTGAGCTCTTTGCCATATCAGTTGTTGACCAACCTCGTGGCATGTATGGATGTCCGACCGGATCACCTTAATTATCTTATTGGTCAGTCTGTTTTTACCCATAACAGGAACCATGAAAAGTCATCATTTATTATGTCATAAATAATATCTTCAGATGCAGTGAAGTTTCTTGAGGTGTGAAATTTACATGAGCCTCGCAATTATGTATTTCTTAGATCCACATAGTCGATCCATTTTTTCAGATCATTATAGGATACGAACAAAAAAACAATGCGAATTTAAAGCTAAAGTGGACCACACCATTGAAGACGGTAGAATTTGATGCTACCATTGAAAACTTCCTGGGGCCATAGAATGCACCGATCAAACTGATATTTGTATTTTAACTTCATCCAGGTATTGTGATCCTATGAACAAGTTAGATGGAAAATAAGCCTCACGGTTGGCCCTAAGAAAGTTTCAACGGTAGTTTGTTTAGTCCTCACTACTTTCTATGGTGTGATCCACTTGAGCTTTGGATGTATCTTATTTTTTAGATCATGCACTAGATTTATCTAAAAAAATTGATGGACAGTGTAGATCTAACACTAAAATTATGGCGGGACCTAAAAAATGTTCCACACGTTAAAAGTTATGTTGTGTAGTTAGCAATCTATTTGGAAGAGAGAAATCTTGTGTATCTTGTTAGCTGAAGTCTTCAGAAATGACATGAACCAATGAGAAGCGGATGGCACTCATAGACGTGTTGAATGGTGTGAATACATCATGTGGGCCAACATCTTCCTGGTACAAATGGTGGTACTGGTAAAACAAGAACATTTTTATCCACGTAACTGGGAAATATCAGAAAGTGTGATTTACATGGGTTTTCTCTACTTGATATTATACGTTCAATAACTTAATGTGATGAGCTCATTCATCCACGCGGTTCGTTTCCATGATATTTTGGACCTTTTAAGATATAGGTCGAGAATTTATGATGACAGATTAAAAAGATAGAGCAATATAATGTGTTCAAATGATGCCATGAGCTTTATATTATAAGTTCATAACTCACATTGGATTGGATCCAATACCCCAAATGTATAAAATCATGCAAGCCTTTGGAGATGATAATCAAGGCATCTTGGAGAATAAAGAAGAAAAAAAGAAAAGAAAAGAAAAGAAAAGAGATAGACTAAAAGATAAAAAACAACTTTATTTAAAAATAAGTGATAAATGACAGAGTTTTCTATATTAATCTAGCTAGCTTTTACATAGAAGAGAGTTTCTTATTTCCTAATTTATTGACACCATAACTCTAATAAAGAATTTCCTAATCACTTTCCTAATATAATCCAATTAAAGCCTTCTTAAGGCAATGATTCTCAATACTCCCCCTTATTTGTTACGTCCAACAGGCATATATTATTCCCAAATTACTTCTTTTGGAGAAATTGAACTTATTTACTTTTGTTGCTTTGATAAAAACATTCATCACTTGATTACTTGTAGATATGTGAATAAACTCCACCTCTTTAGTATAATCTTATCACAAATAAAGTGATAATGAACCACCACGTGCTTCATACGCACTGAATTCCATGCCAACATGTTTGAGCTAACACTATCATGTAAAATGAAGCTGAGATATTCAACTTTTTCTCTCAAGTCTTTTAGTAGTTGCATGTGTTAAGTTCGTACTTTTACATGTAGCTAGTATAACAACTCGATAGTCAACATTTGTGATAGAAAATGCAATGGTGTGTTACTTCTTTCTTCCTCGAGATACACTTTCTAAATTATGGCTGAAATAAAAAACCTAATGTACCTCGATTATAAATAGGATGTGTTGTGTATAAAGTGATTTAAATTTTTTTTTTTTTTTACATAAGTTGTGTATATATTCACTGGCATTATATATAAGATGGCTCCCTATTTTCTACTTAAAAAAGAAATTTTTAACTAATCATTTTTTAAAATTCAATTCAACTAATTAGAACTTAGCATTGATTCCTCAACATCTAGGTGCATGAGAAGTATTGTACTGCCATGTCATAACTGCCAAAGTGGGATACACAAACCAGATCAAAAACATTCTTTGGACAGTCAAGATGGCTTATAACACTTCTGTTTTTTTATAAAAGTTTTGATCCGTTGATTGGCCACATTCAAGAGGGGGACAAAAGCTTTTTTTTGTTTTTTTGTTTTTTTTGTTTTTTGTTTTTGGGGTTAGCTTGTTAGTACACACCCACTGTCAGTACACATTCCACTGTTAGCAACCCCCACTGAGAAATTGATATCAAGACCTCAGTGTTGAAACGAGGTATCTTCACTCAGTCTACAACTTGAGCCATGGATCAGGCCAGTGCAAGGAGGACAAAAGAATCTAGTTTGGTGGGAAAAGGTCCATTCACTACATGGTTCGGTCCACTTAATATTTTTCTTTTCTTTTTTCTACGTACATTAGAATAGCGGACAAGATATCGGTGGAATAAAAATACAAACGTGCCTCATGTATGTTACATAGTAAGCAAGGCATGATGATGCAGTGGGATGCAGTTTGGCTAGTGACCAAAGCTCTTTGGGCCCCACCATGATGTATGTGTTTTATCCACGCTATCCATTCATTTTTCTAGCTCATTTTAGTTCATGAGCCCAAAAATGAGGCGGATCCAAATATCAGGTGGAACACACTGTAGGAAATAGTATGGATTGAACATTAAAAGTTGAAAATTTTTTGAATGCCACATAAGTTTTAGATCAAACCAATAATTTTGTTTTCCCTTCATCTAGTCTATTTAACCTTTTCAACAAGTTGGATGGAAAATAAACATATTCGATATTTTTGTTTTCCTTTCATTCAAGTCTATTTGACATTATCAACAGGTTGGATGGAAAATAACACCCTGATTCATAGCTGAAGTGGTACACTGAGTGAAAGATATCCATCCCTAGTGAGGGTGGCTAACAGTGAAGTGTAAACTGACAGGCAGGCTGTACTAACAAACTAACAAAAAATATATAAAAAGAGGGTTGGATGGAAAATAAGCATTACAGTAGACCCTAGTTAGTTTTTAACGGTGGATGTTCAATAAATACTGTTTTTTGTGGTGTGGTCCACCTATGATTTGGATCTACCTCATTTTTTAGCTCATGCCCAGAAATAATATAGCAAATGGATGGATGGCGTGATAAAACAGATACATCATGGTGGCGTCCAGAGAGTTTTGACTTCAGCTAGCTTGCTGGTGTTCGAGTGACTAATTAATCAGACTGCGTCCGATGTGGTGCCTCTCTAGCCACCCGATCAGCCAATAACTTAAATAAAATGTTATTTTGCCGCCCATCTAAGTAGGCCCATCTCCTCGATTTAAACACCTACACGAGGAACAAAGAAAGAAACGAACGATGGCTTTGCTAGAATACATCATGACCCATTACAAAAGGACATGATTAGCAATCTAACTGTTAGATTTGGAATTTTATTTCAATGATCCAAACCGATTATGTGATAGGGCTCCTCTTAGATGGTGGATAGACGAAAAATAAAACCTTGTATTTTTTTTAGTATTTTAACAATTTCTTTGGACAGTCTCCAGAACCTTTGAATAATCAAACGGTTGAAAATATCTCTATCTAAGATATTTTCTTGGGTTCATCCATCCATGGTGAGGCCCAACCACATAAGAGTTTTGAGTCACTGAAAAGGACGCCTAGATCCAACGGTTAAAGTACTGATGCAGCCTATTGTAATGCGTGGGGATGTATTCTACCATACCTCTAATAAAACACATCGAGAAATGTTTCAAGGTAGGCTCCAGAGCCCACAACCTTTCTCACGTGACATGCACACGTCGAACTGGCAATGTCGTGGCTCGAAAGTCGCGGCGTGAAAGACTGGTTAAATACTGGCCTGTGAAAAGGACTAGAATCGCCTACTATACCTGTTTTACGCAGCTGCATACAATACCCAAGATCTGTGGGGTCACCATATTTTATATGTAAATCCACTCCGTATATCATGTCATAAATATTATTTAAACCATACATACAAAATATCATTCCGAAAAAAGAATATATTATGGGTCGTCTCAATCCTAACAATATAAAATTGCTCCTAAAAAATTATGGAGAAAATTGGCCCATCTGATAATTGGATCAGGCTAATTTTTGCATTTTCATCTTATCCTAGTGAATTACACCTCATTAACGGTTCTGATAGAAGATAAACACCATAGAAGCCCCACATAGAAACCTATGGTTGGTGTCATATCACCACTGTTCCATGAGTATGGCCCACCTGAGTTGCACAAGACTTGAATAGAAAAAATAAAAACCTGATGGATGGTGTGGATTTTACATATATATAATATGAAGGGTCCATAGGACTGAGTATTTTAGTCGGTGGGTACAACAGGTGTTGTAGATGATTCCTCGGTCCCGTTGGAAGGGGAGAGCTGTGGACGTGAGTGGTATAAGTCGTCGGCCGCACGATGTTGGATGGTTTGACGTCCGGATTCAAGCGCCGTTTCTGTGCGAGAACCGAACACGCTACGCGTTTTTTTCCGCGATCTTAGCAAGGATTTCGCTACGGTACGGTGGCCACGTACTACAGTATCGTATAATTGCTGGTTTGTACCCGGATTGCATTTTAAATTGTAAAATTTTAAAAATGCTAATTTATTGCTGTAATATATTCGGTACCTTGCTAAGGTTTTTCAATATCTCATTAATATTCTATTCCTTGCTGGTTTTTCAATATAATCATCACTGCCTCTTCGGAGATGTAAAGGAAGTTGGGCTGGCAGATTGATGTGCACAATCGGGAATGATTATATAACATCCACCATAGTGTTTAAAATTTTATCGGTTGTAATTAAGAAACGCAGCATAAATTTTGAATAATAAAAATGAAAAATAATAAGAAAATTATCTAGAGAGTTGAGATATGTTTAGAGGTGTACAGAGTTGAACCGAAGCGAGCTTGGCGCAACTCGACTCGGCTCGGTCCTCGAGCCTGACTGGCCAACTCGGCTCGGTTCGATCAGTAGCTGAGGCCAGTTCGAGCTAAGTTTGAGCCAAGATCGAGCCAAGTTCGCCTATGCAACATTTTCACAAACACATGGACTGCACCTTCAAATTCTCACTGAATGTAAAACACCAGTAACGGTTTGATGGGTATTTCATCAAACACCTTATAGGCAACATCAAAATTAAGAAAAAAAAAAGGATTTGTTTGATGAAACATACCTTCCTTGCCACCAGCCGACACTTCGTTAAGTTATTTTATCAAACACTTGCTGAGCAACATCAATATCAAAGTAACTGAGTCACCGAACTGGTTCGATCCGAGTTGGATTCGATGTGAGTCGAGTAAAGCTCGAGCTCAATTTGAAATTTTTTGAAGCTCAAAAAATCAACTTGACTTGGCTCGAACTCAATTTCGAACGGAGTCAAACGAGGTTTTCAAGTCAAGTCAAGCAAGTTAACCGAGCTAACTCAGTTCGTGTACAGCCCCAGATATTTTACAGTCAACTAGTTATGTTCCCAAAATTATTAGATTAAAGGAGTTTAAAATTATTAGAAAACTTTAGATAAATTAAATTTTGCTTTTATTAATTTACTTTAAATGTGTATAGTTTTGTCATGCATTAGAAAATTTTTAATAAAATTACAGCTTTATATTAAAATTCCTTACTAATCATTTGTATTGGAAAACAAGGGTATGCCATTGTAGCAACTTCGCATGTGCAAGAAGCACATCTGCTATCATAGCATGGCGAAGCGTAGTGCGGTACGATGTCTTTAATACTAGAAAATAAATTAAAACAAAAAATTCATAAATTAATGAAAATCATTTTCTTAATTTTTAAATACCCCACAATTTAAAAACTATTAAATGATGGATTTTGCGACAGTTATGGATCGTCGCAAAAATGTCTTAGTTTAACGACGGATTTAAACCGTCGCTAACGTTTGCATCTATTAAATGTGAATAATAAATGGGAAAATGTTTACTATGAAGCTCTTGTATTATCATTAGAACTGTTGGAGGAATCCTAGTTTGCGTTGCAAGTCCTGGACCTCTACAATGCAAACTGATAATAGCAACAGACCATATCCGTCGCAAATCTCTTTTAATGATAACCCAATTGATCTCCCTCTCTTGCTCTCAGTCTCTTTTCTTCAATATATGAATATTTTGAGTTTAAACACTCATATATGATTTCTTTAAAGATATTAGGATTATATGCCATTTTTACTTTATTTTTAAGATCGAAAGCTTTTTTTATAGATTAAGTTCTTTGTAAGAAGTGTTGATGTAGATCTGATTTTGTTTTTTGGGAATGAATGATTGAGATTTGACCTTGACTTGTTATTTAAGAATAGAACTTACCTTTTTGAATCTGTTTTCTCAAGTTTAAATCTCCCACAATTATTGATTCTGTATTAAGATGTTAAGCTCGATTTCTTAAGAAAAATGTCGTTATCCGAAAATTCTGTTGAACTTTTTCTAATTACTAATTCTTTTTCAATACCTAATTGATATCTTTTAGATGCTTAATAATTAGTTTGTGTTTTCAATTTATGCTTATGGAAATGTTTTTGTTCAAAGTTCAAGAGAATCAATTTTAGAGGAAGAGCTTTCTTTTTAGTGAATTTTCTGATTTGATTCCATGTCATTGAAAGGAAGAGAGCTTTCTTTTAGATGTTATACACGTGCACAAATGCGTGCAATTAATGTTCCTCTCTTATGCATCAGGAAGGTGTTGCCAACATATGTAATATTACATTTTGGTTGTGGGATTTTTGTTCGCTCATTAATTGCTGGCCACTAGGCTAGATGAAGGAGGGTTGCATCAAGTTGGTAGCTGGCCTCAATATTTATGCCATAATTTTCAGCATGACGAGTTGTTCATCGTTGGTTTTACTTATTTGGATAACCATTCTACTTCTTGAATATTGGAATACTCATAGGTTTGCTAATCCTACATGATTATGGATCAGGACATCCATATGCAGCCACACATTCTAAGAAGGCATATTTGTGTTAGATACACTATCCATCAAGTGGGCCCCAATCATGCTTGTACCTCATCCCAAGAATTAGTCTAAGAATTGATTTGGTTGACACATTAAGTGGGCCACGTGTTGCTCAATGTTACTAGCTTTTAAAACAGTGACTAGCGTGTTGGCATAATGTTCACCACTCAAGTTTGCAGCATAAGCTACGTATCATGGAGCATAAACTGCATGGTACTCAATAGATTTTTTAGTAAAGGTTGTGGTTGGTGATAGAGAAATATTAAATATTCATCAAACTTTTAAGCCAAACTAGTTTGCACATTGGATTTATTTTGAAGGCTTGTAGTATTTAAAAAAATTCTAATCCCCAATCATGTTTAAATTTTGAACTAAATGAAATCCAGTCACCTCCCATTTTATCCCATTTATAGAATTTGTCATGCTGTAGTGACATATTACAATGTCGGAACCTTTTGTGAACAAGTATCTTACAAGTTTGGATGTACATATATGTGAATGTGCTTTATGTCACTTCGCTTCCAAATTTGGTAATACTATACATTAATAGTGAGATTTGAAATATTTTTAGTTGGCACATTTGAGTTTTGTATTTTACATTCATGCAAGTTGGTGATAGTGAATGTCAAAATTCTTTTTCAATATTGTTGCATCTTCGCATCTTCATTTGCTTTTATCAGGTGTAAGAAATTTAAAATTTAACAAATATACCACTATTTTCTTGTTAAAGCAAAAAATAGTTGTGACAAGCTACTTCTATTTGAAAAGTAGTGATGGTAATGATCCATCTAAATCCGACTTCCTACCATGGTTATGGACCTATGGTCTGTCATTTATTTGCAACGGACAAAAATCGTTGTAATTTAGCAACGGGTTTAATCCATTTTTCCAACAGCAAAATGCGATGGTACAAAACTGTCACCAATCTCAATTTGTGATGGATAAAAACCGTCATTTTTTTTACTGTTTTAACACATCAAGAGAATACTAGTTGAATAAACCAGTGAAATGAAGTGCATCAATGAAGGGTCTTGACTCTTGCTCCGGTGGTAGACTCTCAAGAGTTTCAACACCTGGTCAAGGGTTTGAGTACCCATAGGTGGTGAAATCCCACTATGGCATGAGTGTGTAAGCGTGTTAATTTTTTTTTTTTTTTTTTTAAAGGTGCATCAATAAAAATATCCTGAATATTTAAACATATATTGCGTAATATAAACATGTTTGATTTGTCAGGAGACGATCATGTAGTTCTGAACTAACCCCTATACTGGTAATCCAAACACATCACATGCACAATTTTGGAGCAATTTGAATTTTTTTAAACTAGCACATTATGACCATGTGTTTTATTCTAGTTTCATGAGTGCTTTAAAAAATGTTTCAATTTTCATACAAGGTGGCCCCACTTCCATACTTATATAGGTGAATTCATCAAGGATATACCTATAGTTAGACATCACATTGTATCACAGTTATGAAATTCATCAAAGACAGTCCAACCTCCCTCGCTACAAGTCATGACACTGCTACATCATAGAAATAGAATTCTTAATTTCTATATAGTGCCGGTACCAAATCACTTAAAGTAACTTATTGTTACCCGTTGAATCTAGTTCTTGAGATCTCCAATTCTATAGGTTGAGTTCCTATTGCCGGTAATTTATCTAGATGGGACTCAACCCTATTACCCTCGATGTACTCATCACTCTCTGACTAGCGCTTTATTTGGTGGATCAACCGCATTATCTTTGAACCTTATACAGTCAATTGCAATTATCCCATCTAAGATTAATTGCTTGACCGAGTTATGTATCAGATATAGATGTCTAGACTTTTCATTATAAGTCATATTATTCACCTTGGGTATAATAGCTTGGCTTTCACAATGTAGCTGATGGAGAGGCTGCAATTCAGGCAAGTGAATCTAGGTTTTGAGTTGTGATTTCATTCCTTGGATACCTGCTGCACCCAACTCGACTCGGTGTCGACTCAACCCGACTCGATACTTGTGACCGGGTCGGACTTGGTCCGGATTAGTCCAGGACAGACCCTAACTCGGATCGTGTCAAGCATGCTAGACTCTTTATGGTTCCCTATTTTAGGAACCATATGAATAATGGAGAAACTCCATGAAAGGAACATTAATGATTCATATAAATCACTTAATGGGAAATTTCTCGAATAAATCCAACGAGATACTAATAATCCTGTTATACAGCCTCTGACCATCAAATGAAATGTGAATAACCCGTCCTCCTCTCTTTGAAACAAGGGGCGCTTCCGGTTCTGTCCGTGCTTCAAACAATTTTGTCTTCTCCATATTACCATATCTCTAGAGTCAATAATTTTATATGAGGAACTACTGAACTCAGGTACTGAGTTGATTCGAATTCAGGTCAATCCTATTTCAAAATCAAATTAAGTCAAATCAACCCTAGCTCATTCCGACTTGACTCGATGCTCACCTCTGGCCTCGGGTGAGGAGACATGATTTTTTATAACATAAATTCACTTGAGAGTTGTGAAATGAAACTCAATCTTTTACCAACTCAATAGTTACACCACCGGTAATGTACTCTTCCATGTGTACCGTGGAAGCTGCCTATATCATATCATTTCTAGGTGTGGATTGCCTTAGAGACCCCACCATAGGGCCAACCGTGATGTATGTGTTTTATCTAAGCCGTCCATCTAGTTTTTCATATCATGTTAATGCATGAGTTGAAAAATGAGGCAAATCTAAAGCTAAAGTGGACCACACTAGATGAAACAGTGTAGATTGAACACCAATAGTTGAAAACTTCTTAAGGTATAGAAGTTTTGGATCTGTTCTCCCTTCATCCAGGTCTATCTTAACTTATAAACAAGTTGTGATAGATAAACATGGTGATGAGCCTTAGGAAGGTTTTAACGGTGGGTGTCATCATCCTCGCTATTTTTCAGTGGTGTGATCTAATTGAGCTTTGATTATGCCTCATTTTGGGCTCTTGCTCTAAGGGCCCGTTTGGTCAGGCGGACTGGAAGGGATTGGATGGTATTGGAAGGGATTGGAAATTAAATCCTGGGATTGGCCAGGCATGCCAAACAGACTAGGTGATCTGATCTCAGATATAGCAATCCCATGGATCTTAAGACAATCCACTGACAACACCATCATTACCTTTAAATCCCATTCAATCCACCCTAATCCGTTCAAATTTTCCTGGGACGTGTTTGGTTGGACAGATTGGAAGGGATGGGAAGGTTTAATCCCGGGATTGGCCGGGCATGCCAAACGGACTCGATATAGCAATCCTGGGATATAGCAATCCCATGGATCTTAAGACAATCCACTGACAACACCATCATTACCTTGAAATCCATGCCATCCACCATAATACCAGTCAATCCCTTCCAATCCACCCAACCAAACCGGCCCTAAAATGACCTGGCAAAACGGATGGACGGTGTGGATAAAACAAATAAATCAAGGTGAGGTCACATCCATCACGGCTGACCCATGAAGTCGGGTCTAGAGCTGTACACGAGCAGACTATGGCTCGAGTACTCGCTCGACTCGACTCGGAATACTCGACTCATACTCGCTCGACTCGACTCGGAATACTCGACTCGTACTCGACTCGCCTGAGTTAGAGCCGAGTACGAGCGGGTTTTCACTGCTCGTTTACATTACGAGTAGAGTACGAGTCTATCGGTACTCGACTCGGTACTCGACTCGGTACTCGACTCGTACTCGACTCGTACATGTGTATTATATAAACGCCCGAAAAAAAAAACCCTACCCCCACCCGTCATTTTCCCGTCCAGCACTCACCTCGCTCAAACCCTACCCCACCCCACTCGTCGTTTTCAAGTAGCGCCTGACCCCTTCCCTCCCAGCGAGCATTCAAAATTTTCTCTCTCTCCCTCTCCCAGAGCCAGAGGCCAGAGCCCGTCCGGCCGTCCTTCTTCTTCCCTCTCTCTCTCTCACACTCGCCCCTGTCCGGCGGTGCTAGACCCTGCCGCTCGTCCCTGCGTCCTCTCCGGTGCCTCAGCTCGTCGCTGCCACTCGTCCGGTGCCTCAGCTCTTCACTGCCACTCGTCCGGTGCCTCAGCTCTTCGGCTGCCATCGCCACCTTGCACGCCTTGCCGCCGCCGGGTCGTCCCTCTTCTGCTTTCGCCCTGGTAAGGCACAGGGTGGATTTTTATTTTTGTTGCTAATATATAGTAGAAATTGCTAATATAATTGTGGGATTAAGATCGATGGAGGAGGATTGAACGCCCGGTCGATACGATTGAACTTTCTAGGGCCTGTTTGGCCGGGCGAACTGGATGGGATTAGATCCAATTTTAGGGCGTGTTTGGCCGGGCGAATGGATGGAATCAATTTTAGGGCTGTTTGGCTGCGAACCGGATGGGATCCAATTTTAGGGCTGTTTGGTGAATGACTGGATGGGATTATATCCAATTTTAAGGCTTTGTTTGGTAGGGCGAACGCCATCGCCCACCATTAAAAACTTTTGGGGCCCATTGACCACTTGTCTTGTTTACTTGCCTCCAATTTTAGGGCTGTTTGGCCGGCGAACGCCAAACCTTGATCGCCCACCACTTTTAGAACTGTTTGGTAGGCGTGTTTACTTAGATTTGGATATGCTTCATTTTTTTTTTGGCACACATTAAAATGAGAGGGCAAAATAGATGGATATACAATACATACATTGAATTGACTTAATTTACTTTATAAATGACAATTTACTTTTTACTTTGTTAGTGTTAAAATGGCACCACATTAAGATGTTTTTGGCTTTTCATATGACATATTGTTAATTGTTATTAGTTAGCTATATGATAAATGTCAATTTCAGCATGCTCCTTTGTTTGCATAGATATGAATTATTTGTATTGTTCTAGTTGTAGACTTGTAGTATATAGGATAATCAGTTGTCCATTTGAAGATTTCTATGTTGCCAGACATAGATTCAGTATGTTCTTGGATGCATAGAAATCATTCAAATTGTCCCTTTTTGGACAGTTCAGGGTTAGATAGATTGTAATGTCTTCATTTATTCCAATTTAAATGCATATGCCTGTTCTGGTTTCGTCTCTCCTTTTTCTCTCTGGATATATTTCATGTATTTATTTTTGCCGTCAAATGTCCACACTTTGTGTTGATGATTGACATGAGAATCAAATACAAGATTAATATATTCGGAGAGATAAGGGAGATCTTTTGAAATTTACAGTAGCATTTAAATTGAAAAATGAAGCATTACAATCCATCTAACTTTGAATGGGTGACTGATTTAGACAGTTAAGTAATTATTCCCGTCTAGCGGTCTAGCTGTCTAGCCATCTAGGACCCTAGCCCCTAGGTATAACCGTATAACATATCAAGAATTTTATTTTATAGATGGCTAGTCAAGACGAAAGCCCAAATACCCCTGGAATGGGTGCATCAGCCACATCTCCTCTAATAGTAGAGGGAGACACAGACACGTCAACCGCATGCAAAGGGAAGAAGAAGAGATCAGCAGTGTGGGATGATTTCGAAGATGTGACAGTTAACGGTGTACAGAAGATAAAGTGTAATAACTGCAAAGGGTTATTCAGCAAGATTCCAGGAGGATCTACGACACATCTAATTAGACATTTGAAGACGTGTCCTAAGAAAGCAAGACTTCCTCCTCCCGGCCAACAGACGTTGTCATTTACGAAGTCAGAAGGAGACGACTCCCAAGGCGTAGTGTCCACTCATAAGTTTGACAAGGAGAAGCTGAATGAGTGGTTTGCTGGATTAGTGATTTTGGAAGAAAAACCTTTCAGAATGATTGAAAGTAAAGGGTTTAGGGCTTTCTGTCAATTCCTTAACCCTCGGGTCGAGAATGTCTCCCGCGTCACAGTGCAGAGAGAAAGCATGAAGATGTACGTAAAGGAGAAGATGAAACTGAAAGAAGTTTTAGCTTCAGTGAACAGAATAGCTTTGACTTCTGATTTATGGACGGCGTCCAATCAAAGAAAAGGATACATTTCATTAACCGCTCACTATGTCGATAAGGATTGGAAACTATGCAAGAGAATTTTGAACTTCAAACACCTTCCTCCTCCACTACTGGTTTACTTATTTGATTGCATCTACAATTGTCTAGAAAATTTGGGGCATTGAGAAGAAAATTTCAAAATAACTTTAGACAATGCTTGACAAATGACATGTCATTTCATGCTTACGTAACAGATTCGGGGCTACAGAAATTTATTTTTTGAAGGAAAAATATTTCGGAGTTAGATGTTGTGCCCATATTATAAATTTGATTGTATAAGAAGGGTTTGAAAGCAATCGACGACACTATAGAGAACATAAGAGAAAGTGTGAAATATATAAGGGGTCGCCATCGAGGTTTGAGTGTATGGAATGACATCATCCAACGTTTGAATGTGCCATCTAAAAAACGTTGAAGTTGGATGTCTGTACACGTTGGAACTCGACCTATGAAATGTTAGATGCGGCAATAGAATTACAAATTTTGCATTTCCCGAATATGCGGCGCGTGATGACGTATTCTTGGTTGCCGAGCACGGATGATGATTGGGTCAAAGCACAACAAGTTCACACATTTCTCCAAGTTTTCTACGATTGCACGAAGATTTTTTCGGGAATCGATATCAACCGCGAATCTGTTTCTTCCGTCTCTTTGGAAGATTAAGGATGCTCTGCAGAAAAATGCCAATTCGGGTCCAGATTTCATATGTCAGATGACAGTTGGTATGAAGACGAAGTTCGATAAATACTGGCACGAATGTCATCTGTTGATGTCCTTGGCAGTTGTTCTTGATCCCCGTTGTAATATGGGATTGGTTAGCTTTATTTTCATGAAGCTTTATCCTATTGAAATAGCGGCAGCAGAAACGTCTAAGGTTCGTGAAGCCCTTGAAGATCTATATAAATCATATGTTAATACTTTACCTGCAGTGGGTGTTGAAGAAAGTAGAGATGCGGATATTTCTGTACCTGGTAATCCGGATGTGCTAAATGAATACATATCATATTTGGCACAAGCACGAATGGGAGTTGATACTAAGGAATCAGAGTTAGAAATGTACCTCAAGGAGTCAATCGTAGTGCGAGCTGAATTTGATGTGTTGAAATGGTGGAAGATGAGGGTTAATGAATCAAAATACCCTACATTATCTGTAATAGCACGGGACATATTATTAATACCAGTTTCAACAGTGGCATCAGAATCCGCATTCAGCACAGGGAGCAGGGTTGTGAGCAAGTATCGAAGCTCACTTTCGCCAAACACAGTTGAAGCGTTGATTTGTACGCAAGATTGGTTGCGCCCGATATGGGGAGGAGATATGAATGATGATGATGAAGAAGAAGAGATTGAGATTCGTGATGAGTCTCTACCTACAGATCAGTAAATATTTTCAATTTTTCAATTTTTTGGCTGAATGTTAAATGATCTGTAATATTATTTCACTGCAACTGCAAACACGAAAGTGTTGGTCCTTTTGGAATGTGGTTTGGAAGACTTTGAATCATTGATATTTATTTACATATGCCTGTTCATTTACTTTTATTTTTGAATTTTGATACATTTATATTGCTTTCTTTTGTTGCTATATCAAGTTCAATTTATTTATCAATATTCTGATTTTTTTATTAAAAATTGAATGTAGATATGTCGTCATCTGAGCCATCGACAAACATTTGGGACTATGCTACCCTAGTTGAATCACCGCCATGGTCTGGAAAAATAAAGATTAAGTGTGGTTTGTGTGGCGCAAAGTTTGTGCACAAGACTAATCGTTTTCGCCTACACTTGTCATGTCGAGGTGGTGATGCAAAACCATGCCCCAATGCCCCTAAGGATGTCCAAATTCTTTTTCAAGCCCTGTTAGATTCGAATAGAAAGCCTTCCACTCCATCCAAACCTTCTGCTTCTGGATCTGGTACACAAATGGCATCCACAAAAAATGCAGAGGAGGAAGCCAGATTAAAAGCTTTGGAGGAAGAACAATTCCAAATCGCCATAAAACGCAGTATGGAAGATGCTTCTAGACTTCAGCGATATTCGAGTCAAAGACAACACGATGTTGAAGCAGGGTCAAGTTACTCGTCGAGTACGACAAATAAGAAGAAGAAAAAGAGTAACAAATTGAAATTTCTGACTCGTCTCGGTGAATTTTATAGGGCATTGGGTACTACATACAATTCTTCACATAAAGCAAGTTTGAAAAATCTAGTTGAAAGTGTAGAAGAGCACGAAGGAAAAATCTCTTCACCTTCTGACTCAGAGGAAGTGAATCAATTTGTATATGAAAAAATAGATAGCAGTTCCGATGGATCAGATGACAATACAGGAATAGGAAGACACTCATCTTATAGAGGTTATTGGTTATAATTTATAAATTGTCATTTTGAACAATGTAATGTAATTATGTAAATACGTTAATGTAATTATGTAACAATGTAATGTAATTACTAATTATGTGCATTTTATATATTTTATTGTTTCGTTTAACTTTTCAATTGACAATCGAATTGAAATTCAAATTAATTTCAATTTATAACTTGAACTTGGCTCAAAGCTCGAACTCGTTACTCGAAAACCCAACTCGAATTGGGCTTAAATTCAGACTCGGACTCGAACTCGCCTCGAAAACTCGCACTCGGTACTCAACTCGTGTGCTCGTACTCGGACTCGACTCGAAAACTCGGCCTCGACTCGACTCGTTTACTACTCGTACTCGGCTCGTACTCGGGCGAGTAGAGTACGAGCAGGGGGTCATGCTACTCGGCCGAGTAGAGCCCGAGTACGAGCAGCGGTCGGTCGTTAAGAGTCGAGTACGAGTAGGGAAATACTCGACTCGACTCGACTCGTGTACAGCTCTAGTCGGGTCACCATCATGACCGGGACTCTAGGCAATCCGCGTCCCTCGTGCCAAATGCTCTCAGCAGAGTACCTTGTGGGGGAGCTGAATAAATGTTACCCGAGTAATACGTTAGTGGGTATTTCTCTGGCGGTGGGCCCATCTTGACATATGTTTTTTATATCCACTCCGTCCATAAGTTTTTCCATATCATTTTAGTAGTTGGTTCCAAAAATTAAGAAGATCTAAATCTCAAATGGACCACACAATATAGATTCAATTCCCACCACTACAAACTTCTTAGGGACAGAAAATCTCTGGATCAAGATGATATTTGTGTTTTCCCTTCATCCATATCTGTATGACCTTATCAATAGGTTGGATGTCAAATAAACATTACTGTAGTCCCTAAGAAACTTTTAATGGTAGGTGTCCATTGACTACTATTTCCTGTGGTATGCTCTACATGAGATTTTTATCTATTTCATTTTTAGCACCCTACCAAAAAATGAGCTAAAAAAACTGATGAACGACGTGGATATACAAAACATGCATCAAGCTGGGCCCCACGGTTAGGGAAATAGCCACTATCGTGCTAACCCAGTAAGACCTAATCCGCTCCCGTGGTCAGGTGGGCCATGCCAGTAACGAAATTCTAGAGTTAGTATTTCTACGGCGCACATACCCACACTGAATAATCAGGATGGCCCACTCTTCAAGTGGACCGTACGTGTAAGTGAATACACGACTGTTGAAGAAAGAGCAATAATCTATATATATATATATATATATATATATATTCTATATTCGACGAATATGTGTGGCCCAAATGATTAATAAACAGACACTACACTAAAATCGATGATCAGAAATGGCTGTGTTTTTGGTTTAGAAACGGTTCTATGCCATATGGCTCTGTTTTTGGTTTAGAAACGGTTCTATGCCGTACGTAACAAAGGTTTAAAAGGTTATTAAAATAAAAGGCTGATTTGGTTTCTAAAAGAGCACCGTCTCTCTTTCTCTCGCTATTTTCTGACACTTTAAATCTTTTTTTTTTTCCTTTTCCAAACCCCATGCAGGGATTTTCGCAATATTTGTGATCGAGGGCCACCGCCCAGGGCACGAACTCCTCACCGTTGTCAAAGGAAGTTATTTCTCCAGCTGTTAGATTAGGCTCTCATTGTGATTCTCTTTTTCACAGATTGGAAGAGTAGATCAGTGTCGTCGTTTGACGAAAGGGGGTTTTTTTAAACCCTAGCATTGAAGGAAGTGTGGAAGTCATGACTGGGAGCAGCATTAGAAGATGGATCTAGGGTTTGAACAAGCCACATTAAAGGATGACGGATTCAAAAGAGGTTTTCCCCTTAGATTTGGCCTAGATATGAGGGTTTTCGTTGTGATTGCCGTTTGAGGGTGGAATTTGAGGGTTTTCCCCTTAGATTTGGCCCGGATTTGGACGAATTCGATTTAAAAGAGCCGGCTTTTAGGGTTTCGGATGCGACTTAGAGTGGATCTAGTTGAAGTCGAAGCAGTCGGCGGAGGGTTTCCTCCGCAAATTGCATTTTGCGAGAAATCCATTTTTCGGCCTTTTTTTAAGGTGCTTGAAGTTAGATCTGATTGGCATTGAAGTGGTTTGCCGGTCTGCCAATGGAGGCAGAACAAGAGACAAAGGTTCTTATCAGTCTTCTCTCATCTAAGTCACTTAAATTTCTCTTCTTTTGCCTTAGCATACGCTCTTGGTTGCTGTAATTGATGATTTTGATGTGCATTCCTTTAGTCTGTGATTTCAGTTTCTTGGTTTTCTTTTCCTTCTTCAGCCGTACATTTAACTTTTTTAGATCGCTTTAGGGCATTAATCCAAAAGGAGGCAGATCAAAAGCTCAAGTT
Source organism: Magnolia changhungtana (assembly GCA_030180095.1). Taxonomy (NCBI): domain Eukaryota; kingdom Viridiplantae; phylum Streptophyta; class Magnoliopsida; order Magnoliales; family Magnoliaceae; genus Magnolia; species Magnolia changhungtana. The sequence goes on along the minus strand of JASAUF010000630.1, from coordinate 6,638,385 downwards.
GACCACACCACAGCAAATAGTGGGGATTGAATTCCTACAATTGAAAACGGGAAAGGGTTATCAATCTTATTGGATTTTGGATTGGAAGATCTACGGTCGGAGTTGACAAAGAGTTTCAGGGGAAAGTCTGTCGGAAGCTCCATTTCCATCAGAAAATCTCGCTTAGCCCGGATGTTTTTGCCATTATGTTGTTCAACCTACCGGATCTCATAATCAGTCTTTTTTCTGCTTGCATTTGTGGAATTGACAAAGAAAGCGCTCGAGAACCGGAATGAATGGTTGAGTTGTAGGAATCGAGATCAGAAAATATAGGTGTAAAGCTTAAAGGAAGAGAAAGGGGTTCGAGGAGATTTTCCAGAAACTCGAACGGAAGAGATCAGATTACTTTCTTGAATTTCTCTATTTTGAAGTTTTGTAGCTAAAAATCTTTGTTTTTTCCAGTCGAACTATAGGAGATTCAGGCAAAAAGAGGTCTTCAGAACTCTGTATTTCCAGTTATAAGCAGAGTTTGAAAAGAGCGTAATAATAGAATATTTCAGTAATTACTTTGTAGCCTGAATGAAGTGTTTAAAGGCTAAGATGGATATAATTACTTAGGCTTTGATGCTTAAGCCATTTGCTTATTGCCCAGCTATTCTAGCTCGCATGTCCTTGAATTATGGAAACATCCACCCAAGAATCCATTGCATGTAAGCCATTTACTTCTAACTTGGTAGGTTTATATTCCATTTGGGAAGAGCATACTAACAAATATTTCAATAATTATCTATTGCTGGAATGAGGTGTTTAGGAAAGTTAAGATAGTCATTTGCTTTGTAGCATTGCCCGACACAACTCTTGCCTTGGTTTTAATAAAATTGCATTGCCTTAAGAAAAAGAAGGATCCATGTTTTAGGTGCCAAAATAGAACTGCATGGTCTTTAACCTCAGGTGATTTGCAGAAGGTAACGGTCCAAATACCAATATTGGGCACTCAAATCTCCTATATACAAATTCCCAAAAATCACAAAATTCAAAACCATCAGCAGAATTGGGCCAGGCCCAAAAAGTAAAACTTGGGCCAAAGCATTTCCCAAGATGATCATGCCTAGCCAAAGACTAAGCCCAACCCAAGCCTAGCCCAACCACCCATTTTGTGCAAGATCCAATTTACTCATTGTGCCCAGTATCATCGTGACAGACAGGTGATATTTTTGAAAATTATTTTTGAAAATTTTTACTATGGTTGTTTTTACTATCTTTTGATTCTTAAATGAATATGGCTTAAATAAATTTGTTTCTTTTTTATTTTATTTTATTTTATTTTTTACAGCAGGATTTTTAGTTTAAAATCGTTCCAAAATAAGAAAAATTATTGTTTTGAAAGGTGAATGTTGGAACCAGAACGGTTTAAAACCGTTCCTAAAATTCCGTATCTAAATTTTGAAATGGTACTCGAAACGGTTCTAAACTATTCCTGATTTTTTGCGACGCCTCATTTAGGAACAGTTCTAAACTGTTCGTGAAGCATTTAGGAACGGTTTAAAACCGTTCCTAAAAGACGATTTTGGTCTTTTTTTTCCGGGGATTGTCCATGGGAAACGGATTGGCTACTCCCCTGCCATTATGAATTGTCTTTTATCCACACCATTCATCCATTTTTACGGATCATTTTAGGGCTTGATACCAAAATACGAGACATAAATCTTAGGTGGACCACACCACAATAAAACAATAGTGATTGGATATCCACCATTAAAATCATCCAAGGCCCACTGTATTGTTTATTTGATATCCAATATGTTGATTAGGTCATACAGACCTAGATGAAGGGAAAAAACAAAGATCAGCTTGATCCAAAACTTTAATGGCCCCCAAAATTTTTTTAATGGTGGACGTTCAATCAACACTTTTTCCTGTAATGTGGTCCACTTGAGATTGGGATATACCTAATTTTTGAGCTCATATCATAAAATTATCTATAAAAATAGATGGACGGCATGGATGAAACACATACATCATGGTGGGTCCCACATAGCACCGACCACCAGCCATTGGCTAGTGACAGGAGTAGCCAATCCGTTTCCGTGTCCATGATGGTCCCTCACATGATGAACGGCCCTGATTTCATACCTGCATGCATAGTTACCACGTTTAATGAGGCGCGTTCGATGGACGGTCGAAAGCATTAGACGAATAGACTTCTACTTATCGACAAATGGCCCATACACGAGGGGACCCCACCTCTTGAATCAAACCAATCAGTTCCACGTGCCATCAATCTGAGCCATTAAAATTTAAAAAAAAAAAAAAAAAAAAAACCACGTCGGCATTTTCAAAGTTGCCAACTGTCATGAGAAAGATCTTAGCTTTTCTTCTTGTGAGCGTGAAACGCGGAATGATGACATCCATCCGATCAAAGATGAAGTGTGGAACCGAAGTGGAACCTACGGCTGACAGCTTGTCGATCGGCAGCAGATATTTCGATGTGGGTTTTTCACACCGTAGTATTTCGACTTCATATAAATTGCAGGGAATGCTTAGGAAGTTCAAAAGAGCACGTCTTATGCGAGTCCTCTGGTATGGTAATAAACTCTTTTATTCAAACGTAGTCCGCGCGCTACAAACAACCGGTGGAGTCGCCTAGGGTCAGGGAAATAAGGTTAGAAGATAATCTTCTATCTCGTAAAGGCTCTTTATTATTTTATTTTTTTGGGCATGTTTCTATTATTGGAAATGACAAGATATGGTGACAGATTGTCACTTTTTTTTTTTTTTTAAATGGTGGTGACTCATCCAACGTACGTGTGACATTGTCGACGTTGATCTAGACAGCCCAAATCATGGGTCCCATTGTGGATGGATTATAGTCTGAATTTCACACAGATCTAACGATCCTAACCATCCATTTGATGGCTATTATATAAATGGTTAAAGACAAAAAGGTCAGCCATCCAAATTTAATGGACGAAATCGGATGGTTAAGGTTGTCCGATTATTTTGATTTCCTGGTTATACTGCATCTATCAGTGGTCCCATGATTTGTACGCTCTTGATTATCCATACGTGTGCGCCATGTCCACGTGTCAATTCAAACGGTGACAAGAAGACACCTCTCACTTGATGACTCCGACGTGAGTCCAACTCCCTACCTTCGGGTTAGAAATATAGGTTTATGTCTACGTCTTGGATGCTACAATACACAGAAACTTTCAAATGCAACTATGTACAACGATTTTCACATACAACCCTTTCTTTCTCGCCATTTTTTCACACATGTAAAGCATCCAAACCGTGCAAAAGGTAAGCATTGTCATAAGATCACCTGCAAAAAAAACCAGAATGGCCCACTCATCAGATGGACTACACCACCTAAGGTCATAAACAGCTAATGGTCTGTTTTGATCTTCGGTTATAGCCCAACCCTAATGAGTCGATTGGTCCAATTTTCATTGCAGATTAACCTCATAGTGGCCCACCTTTTCAACGGCTCGGATTTTACACCCAAGACAAACATGGAAAGAAACGTAACGTTGTATGTGAAAGTTCACATACAAGAATGTATGTGATCATGTGTACATTTCGATGTAAGTAATAAAAATGACATCATAGAAAGAATTGTTTAACCATAATGCATTTATTAATGAAGTTTTGGGAATTTTCTTCTAGCGTTTATTTTTTTGTTTCTTATAAGCTTTTGTGATTCTGTTTACTAATTTTGGAATGCTCGACTGCACCCAATATTTTTATAGATGTGGACAGTCCAACCATCCACGTAGGCCGTCCATTAGCTTCACCCCAGTAATTGTGAGTGCCTTGAAAATCTTACACACGTCAGGCAATCTTTCAGTCATAGCCCACATTATAATGGATGGTTTGGGTCATAATCTACAATAAAAGAAGTCTAATAATTAATATAAATAATATGTTAAATAAAATAAATAATTTACAAAATTCAAATTTATATTAATCTTAATTTCGGATTAATAAGCTCAATTTATTAAAATTTGAAGCATTAAGTTCTGATACAAGCAAATCAATGTAACCACATTTTCTTTTTTCATTTTCTTCTCTTCCTAGAATAAGGTGTGGGCCCTAGCTTTGTATTCTTTAGGCTGGTAACTTTTGGAAAGAAATGAGAGTCTTTTCCTTACTTTTTCAAAAAAAATAAAAAGAAGACCCATCTAAATCAGGACTCATGATTTATATGGCTTGCTTCGAGTTTACCACATTATCATTTTAGTAATTATGTATCAGTTGTCATACTTTGGGAAAACATGTAAATTGTATGTGGGCCGATGAAGATTTATTAAAACCCGTTTCTAATGTTTGAATTGATTATTTGACTTAGATCAATGTGGGGTGACACCACATCACCACGTTCAATCAAGTTGTGGTGTGGTGTCATTTCATTGGCCCGTCGAATATTTATTAGAGAGAAGTCTACCAATCGCTCAACTGTATTCGACAAGCCAATAAAATGGTGTCACTTCATTACACTGAACTTGATATTACCTTAGCTTGGCTGAATTGACTTCCACTTAGAAAGAAATAATGCTCTCTTTGGAAGAAATTTCCTAATATAACAGTTCTTCTTTAAGTGCACCTTTACACATAGCATGCATGCCGACCTGTTACTGCATGTGGGTCCCCCGTCAAGGTCAGCATATTTTAGAAAGTAGCGTAGTCCACTCATCACGTGTGTCACCAATGCATGACTTCAATAGGATTAAACTCTTATGATAGTTCACCACCATTTTAAAAGTATGAGTGGGTCACTCTCATATGTAGTGCTCGTATGCAGCTACCTGGACCGTCCAAATTTTAGGACCCAGCATATCTTAAAAACTACACTAACAAAGCAATCCTAATCGATCCAATTGATGGTTAACAAATGAACGGCTAAAAGTAAAATAGTGAGTGGCCTAGATTCCCAGTGCATGATCAGATGGTTATACTATCATCTGCACCATGTAATTTTTGGGTTACACTCCATTCACTTTGTTTGACGGTGTAGATTGCTGTGTAAGTACTATGCACAGGTGTAAGATGGAAGAGTCACAATTGCATTTAAAAATGACTGTGGCCTATCATCATAACCTAAGTCCGTCTAAATAAATGGCTAACTCCAAACATTCCACATGCAAATATTGCTTAGTTCGGGTTTTTTGTATACTACCATCTTTGTATTTTGGACCACCTTCTATACACTCCTTCTTGGATAAGTCGGTCTAATTAACCCTCAATCAGAGCGAGTCACGGCTTAACTTGAGACTTGGATGAGTCGACCCAAGTTGCATGTTCGACATATATTCATGTTTTTCGGCATGTAATTAAAGGTGCATGCAGAGGTGGGGTGGGGTTTAATCAGACCTAATTATTCATGCATCTTTAATAAAGGTGGGCATTTTTGGTACATGTTCTTATTGATATTCAGAATCTGCATGTGAGGCCACACTATTTAATTGTATGTTCTTAGTAAGATATCGTACTTCAGGGAAGTTAATTTAGGAGAAATTCTCTATTTTACTATAAACACTAAAACAAACAGGAATGGCCAAGATGCTTTGGAGCACTAATAGATATGATGCTTTATTTTACTATGAACACCAAACAACTATAGATGGCTGAAAAGAAATGGTCATGACGTGTTCGAGCACTAATCGAGATGATGCTCTGTTTTACTATAAGCACCAAACCACCATCGATGGTTAAAAAGGAATGGCCGTAAAAAGCAGGTCTCTCTCCTGCAACTTTTCCTAACATATATACCACTTCACCTTTTTTAATTAGCTAAATATATTTTACTTTTGTAACTCTTTCTTAGGTTTTAAGCATGCTAAAAATTAATATAATTTATCGCAAAATTCTTTAAATTTAGATTTTGAAGGTATGAAATTACAAAACTGCTCTTATTTAATTTTTTACTTTCAAAAGTAGCAAAGCTCAAGACTTGTGGGCCAACGCGGTATGGGTAAAACATGCAACTCGTGAAGCATATACACCACACTATGATAATAACATGAACATAACATCAAGTCAATCAGATCATCCAATGAGCTACACTTCAATTGGAATATTTTGAATTGGTATGTGTTAAAATAATGCGGGTGTGCATCTAATAATAATGTCGGTGTGCATTTGTTGGATGAGTTGAATGTGAGATAAATAATAATGTCGGTGGTAACCCACTTTCTACTATGTAAAAGCACCATTTGGTAAAATCTAAATCCGTGAGGAACTTTGCAGTAAAAATTCTACAATTAATAGGATATTATTGTTATTATTATTATTATTATTATTATTATTATTTTACACACGCACACACACCCCACACACTCACGATAGTGGAATTTCACCACCTATGGATATTTGAACCCTTGACTGGGCGTTGAAACTCCTGAGAGTCTACCACCCGAGCAAGAGTAAGGATCCTACATTTAATAGAATATAAGGAAAACGGATTGGCTACTCCCCCGGCCACCAGCCCGGTGCCCGGTGGTCAGTGCTCTGTGGGTCCCACCATGATGTATGTGTCTCATCCATTCGGTTCATCCATTTTACAGATCATTTTAGGGCTTGATCCCAAAAATGAGAGGGATTCAAATCTCAGGTACACCATAAGAAAACAATAATGATTGGATATCCACTATTAAAATCCTCCTAAGGCCCACTGTACTGTTTATTTGACATCCAATCTGTTGATTAGGTCATACAGGCCCAGATGAACGGAAAAAACAAAAATCAGCTTGATCCAAAACTTTTATGGCCCCCAAAAGGTTTTTAATGGTCAATGCTCACTCAACACTGTTTCCTATAATGTGGTCCATTTGAGATTGGGACATACCTCGTTCTTGTTCTTATATCATAAAATGATCTGGAATAATAGATGGACGGCATGGATGAAACACATACATCATAGTGGGGCCCATAGAGGGGGAGTAGCCAATCCATTCGCAGATATAAGTTACAGCATGACTCCTTTTAGTGAAAAATCTACAATTAATTGACATACTTGCATGTTATTTTTGACTGTCCAAATTACTTAACCAACTATGGATGGGTCGTACCCGAAAGATTGCTTCTTCGAATGTAATATTAAATAGAATTTTTCATTCAAATATGTACCATTAGTAATTTTACTTTTAACCATCCATTGATGTCCATTAATAATCACGATTGGTTCATTATTGTGATTTTAGAGATATTCTCCATCCATGGTGGACCCACAATTTGGATGTTCAGGATAGATTTAGGGCAGTGATGCCTGTTCGTAGGACAAGGCCTACTTACTATACTTTTAAGTTGTGCAAAACTAACATTGGAGTTCACCTCACGGTAAAGATGTGACTTGATTTTCTTATTTTTTCTGAATTTATATTTTTTTAAAAATATATATTTATACCACAAAACTCCTCTAGAGTTAACATTTTATCAAATAGTGCCTCACCTATTAAAAATTATGCCAAGGTGCTTTTCAAGGAAGGAAATAATACAAATGCTCTCATCCTGATTTTTCTTTAAAAATTATGAAAGCCGAGACTTGTAGGGCCCACATGGTGTTGTATGACATCCAAGCCATCCAACATATGCATCCCGCCTGGTGATCGCACAAACAAGAAAGCAAGCTAATCAAATAGTTAGATGGGCTACACTTGAATTTGGATTATTTGAGTAGTGTATATTATCTTTTATGGATTAGCCAACTTTTTGATAGGATCCCCAATATTTTTATTAGCCTGATAACTATGTTTGTGTGAACCTTTGAATGGGTTGGATGTGAGATGCATAACATGTGGGCAACAATTTCTGATTCTCCACTTTGTCAACGAGAAAAAAGAAAAATCGACGGTGGTAATGTGATTTCTCCTTTGAAAAAAACACTACTAGGAGTTTGGGTTTGTGGAGTGGTAGAAAAAGCCTAGAAATTACTGTAACAAAAAGCATGGCCCACCTCATGTATGCTTGTGGTCTACGCATGCTTCATGAAAATAATGTAAACTTAATGCGGCATTTAAGGACCGTGCAGTCCATCAAAGATGGGGATTGAGTTGTTGAACTAAAATATATACCTAATTAGGCTGCCATTGTTGTGGATTGATTGTCGCACTACCTTACACCCTTCAAAAAGCATCAAGATGGGATGAATAAGCTTTTGACGTGTAGGCTTGGAGACCTAGTCATGTTTATATAACTTAGAGGTTGATGAGTTTGAACGCCATCGAAACTCTTCTCTCTAAGGCTCCAACTAGAATACTGTGCATGTGACATAAATGGTTAGGATTACCTTTCAGTATTATCTTCAATGTATGTTTCGCCTAGAATAGCCCTTCAATTTGAATGATTGGAAGCAAAATGCTTCCCAAGTTATAGCTAATAGAAGCTAGGTGGGGCTCATTGTAATGTTTATGAGAAATTCACTATATTCATCCGCTTTTTGTTCAAATTAGGTTAGGAAATTATCCAAAACTCAAGTGGAGGATTGAATTGTTATGGACAGATGTCTTAAATCTGTCTGGTGGCTGTCGATGATATCGACAGGGTTTCGATGACATCGATGGCAGTCGTCGATAACATCGAAGGTTGCTCGATGTCATCGATAATTCACAGAATTTTTCACCCCTGGTTACTGGATAGTTTTGGTCCTATTTCGATATCATCGAAAGACCATCGCTGATATCAAAGCTGTCATCGAGAGACCTTCGATGACATCGAAGAGTTCCGCAGATGCGATTTCGAGAACGCAGATTCTACGGATTTTGTTTCCTATTCCGAGTCTGCTTCTTTCTAAACTTATATAAAGGGGTGTATGCGGGATTGGGAGGTATTCTAAGGCTTTCTAAAGGAGTTCTAAGGCTTCCTAAAAGGATTTTAAGATTTCTAAAGGGTGTAGCAAGGGTGAGATTCGAGGTTGTTTGAATCGGATAAGTCTTTTCTCTTTGTAATTTCTATTTTCATAGTGAAGATCTGTCGCTTTATGCCGTGGCTTTTTCCCGCAAGGGTTTTCCACGTTAAATCTATGTTCTCTTGTGTGCTTGGTGTCATTGGATTGCTGTCCTAGATCTAGATCTGTGTGATTTCGCAGGCCAAAATCTCAACAATTGGTATCAAAGCAATCGTCGGGGCACAGATCTGAATATGCAGGATTAGTAATGATGGCAAGCACCAGGTATGAGATTGAGAAGTACTTAGGGAAAAGTAATTTTGAGTTATGGAAGATCAAGATGATGAGTTCCTTAATCAAGCAAGGCGAAGATGGTGCTCTTGAGGAGCGAAAGTCTACTATGACTGATGATGAATGAAATACTCTTGATAAGAAGGCATTATCATTGATCTGTTTGTCTCACGGATGAGGTTCTCTACAACGTCATGAGGGAGAAAACTGCGGCTAAGTTATGGGCGAAGTTAGAGGATGTCTATGCTAAAAAATCCTCTGAAAATTGTCTGCACTTGAAGCAGCAGTGGTATAACTTCAAGATGGTAGAGAGTAGAGATCTGAAGGCTCACATCAGCAACTTTAATAAATTAGTTTGCAAATTGCTGGATATGAAGGAAGTGATGAAAGGTGAAAAACAAGCATGCATGTTGCTGAATTCTCTTCCGGCGTCGTATGAGTCATTCAAGGACACTATGTGCAACACGAATAAAACCCTGAGTGTCGACACCGTTATCTCAGCCTTTGAAGGGAAGGCTATGAGAAAGCTAAACAACGACATGGGGACATCTTCTGATGCATTGTTTACAATGGGTAAGAATTCTGAACAAGGTAAGGGTTCTTCAGGTTATAGATCAAAATCCAATGGCAAGGGCAAAGGAAAGGTAAAGTGCTGGAATTGTGGGAATGAAAGACATGTGAAGAAGGATTGTGGAAATCCTAAATCGAAGAGAGAAGATTCTGAGGCTTCATACAGGGAGGCCAATGCTGTCATGTCAGATGGATCGAGTGGATGTGATGGTGATGTTTTGTCTGTGTCTACTATCAGGCAGTCATACGATGATCGTAAGGATGAGTGAATGCTAGACACAGGGGCATCTTTTCACATGACTCCTCATCGGAGTTGGTTTGCCAGCTACAGGGAGTGCGATGGTGGACAGGTGTTTATGGGCAATGGCTTTGCCAGTAATGTTGTAGCTGTTGGTTCGGTGTGCATCAACATGTTTGATGGGGTGGAGCGTACCTTGACTGATGTCAAGTGCGTTCCTGATTTGAAGCAGAATCTAATATCTCTTGGTGTACTTAAGGCAAAAGGATGCAAGTACACAGGTATTGATAGTGCTTTTAAGGTATCTAAGGGGACACGGGTAATCATAAAAGCACAACGACTCGATAACTTGTACATGTTGATCGGGAGCAGTTCAAAAGGTGAAGCTGTAGTGGATGTAGCTGATTCCACGTCTACACGTGTGTGACATGTTGGGCATGGCCATATGAACCGGCAAGGCAGGAAGGCTGAGACGTGCGGACAGGGATACAAAGAAGGTGGAGCAGCCACCTGTGAGAAGAATCACACGGCATGATCACAGGATATCAGCGAGGTATATGAACGACTCCAATATTGCAGAGGATTCATCTTTTATTCAGATGCCTTTAGGTAAGCCTAGTGCTGAGAAGTATAAGGTGATTATGGGCGATATGATGGATTCGTTATACCAAACCGACATATGAGAGCTGGTGGAGCTTCCAGTGGGCCCGAAAGTGGTTGGATGCAGGTGGATCTTCAGGAGGATACAACATAGATACAGGGCGAGGTTGGTAGTGAAGGATTATGCTCAGAGAGAATGGATAGGCTTTTTAGATATATTCGCGCCGATGGTATAGCAGATGTCTATTAGATCCATAATTGGCGTTGGTTGGCCAATGTGATCTTGAGCTGGAAGGATAAATGTGGAGTCTGCACTTCTGCAAGAGAAAGTGAGGAACAGATTTACATGAAGCAACTAGAGCGGTTCGAAGTTAAAGGAGCTGAGAAAAGACTTTGCAGGAGGTCGTGGTTCGACCTGTAGCCTAGGCAGTGGTTTGATTCCTTCATGGTAAGTTAAGAATTGATGACATGTAAATCACCAAATTATGACATGTCTGAAATCAATGTACTAAAGACTCGATTAAGTGGGACATTCAGGATGAAGGATCGGGGAGTCACAAAGATGGTTCTCAACATTAAGACTGAAGGAGGAGTAAGCTTTGGTAATCACAGGAGGAATACCTTTTGTATAGGTATTGATCAAGGATGTGATGGGCCAGGTAAAGCTGGAGAGCGTTCCCTACGCACCTCTCCTCAAGTTTTCCTCAGGACATGTCCCATAACAGATGAGGAAAAGCAAGATATCTCATGAGCCTTATTCGAATGCGGTTAGCAGTGTATGCCATGGTCTGGATTAGACCAGTTATTTCACAGGCTATCAGTTTTGTGAGCAAGTACCCCGGCAAGCAATATTAGGTAATGGTGGGATAGTAAGAAGACTACGTCTTTTCTTTTAGGAAGATAGGAGCAAAGGTGTTTGGGCATGTGGATTTAAATCTGGCAGACATGATCAACAAAAATGTTCCTGTAGAGAAGTTCAAGTTTTGTGCAACTTCTCTGAGCTTGGTGACGACGTAAAAGGAAGACGGAGTGTGCAAGATAAGCTATGATGTGATGCAGAAATAAAAGAAGAGGATAAGAAGTTACACGAATGAAGATTGAAGACATGGTGGAGATTGTTATAGACAGATGTCTTAAATATATCTGGTGGCTGTCGATGATATCGACAAGGTTTCGATGACATCGATGGCAGTCGTCGATGACATTGAAGGTTGCTCGATGCCATGGATAATTGACAGAATTTTTCACCCCTGGTCGCTGGACAGTTTTGGTCCTGTTTCGATATCATCGAAGGACCATCGATGATATCGAAGTTGTCATCGAGAGACCTTCGATGACATCGAAGAGTTCCGCAGATGCGATTGCAGAAACGCAGATTCTGCGGATTTTGTTTCCTATTCCGAGTCTGCTTCGTTCTAAACTTATATAAAGGGGTGTATGCGGGATTGGAATGTATTTTAAGGCTTTCTAAAGGAGTTTCAAGGGTTCCTAAAAGAATTTTAGGGTTTCTAAAGGGTGTAGTAAGAGTGAGATTCGAGGTTGTTCGAATCAGGTAAGTTTTTTCTCTTCGTAATTTCTATTTTCATAGTGGAGATATGTCGTTTTGTGCCGTAGTTTTTTTCCCAAGGGTTTTCCATGTTAAATCTGTGTTCTCTTGTGTGTGCTTGGTGTCATTGGATTGCTATACTAGATCTAGATCTATATAATTCTGCAGGCCAAAATCCCAACATGAATGTCCACCATTTAAACATTAGTAGATATTTTTATCTTTTCAGTTCATCCCAACGGGAATAACCTTAGAGTACATGTAGGCGGACCTCAGAAAAGTTTCCACAGTAGGCATTTTCCTACCAACTTTCTTCTACGGTGTAGTCAATAGGAGTTTTGGATCTCCTTTATTTTTAGGTTCATGCCCCCCACATAAGCTTGAAAAATGTACTAACATTAGAATTTCTCACAAACTTCATGATGACCTCACCTAACTTCACTACAGTAACTTTATAGTACAAGGTGAAGCAAGCCAACGTCACACACAATTAAAAACACAAATATCAGTTTTTTCTAAAACTTCCGTAAGTTTTAGCCTTATACATTTAATTCCTATGTGGCCCACTTGAGATTTGAATATTTTTCAATTTTAGAATCATGCCTTAAAATGGACTGAGAAAGGGGTACAGGACGTTGATAAGACACATGGCTGTACGGAATCCGCGTCCCGAATAACTTTGACGCAGGACACCTACTGAAAAGACTTGTTTACAGGACACGGTTTCCGTATTGACGCTGTTAGTAGGGAAATGGATTGGCAACTCCCTGCCACTTGCCCGGTGGCCGGTGGTCGGTACTCTGTGGGCCCTACCATGATATATGTGTTTCATCTATGCCGTTCATCCATTTTTACAGATCATTTTAGGCTTGATCTGAAAGATGAGAGGGATATAAATCTCAGTCGGACCACACCACAGGAAAACAATAGTTATTGGACATCCACCATTCAAATCCTCCTAAGGCCCACTGTACTGTTTATTGGACATAGAATCTGTTGATTAGGTCATACAGACCTAGATGAAGGGAAAAACCAAAGATCAGCTTGATCCAAAACTTTTATGGGCCTCAAAAAGATTTTAATGATCCCACGTTCATTCAACATTGTTTCTTATAATGTGGTCCCCTTGATATTGGGATATATCGCATTTTTGGTTTTATACCATAAAATGATCTAGAAAAATAGATGGACGGCATGGATGAAAGGCATACATCATAGTGGAGCCCACAAAGCACCGATCACAGCCATTGGACAGTGGCGTTGGGAGTAGGCAATCAGCTTCCATTAGTAGTGACTCACTAATGGACGGTCCTTGTGGCCTGATGTATGCGTTTTATCCACGCCATGCATACATTTTTTTCCAGATCATTTTAGCACATGAGCCCATGAAATGAGGCAGGTCCAAATCTCAGGTGAACCACACTACAAAAAAGGCTATTGAATGACTGCCACTAAAAAACCCCCTATGCTACAAAAGTTTTGGATCAAATTGTATTTGGTTTTTTCTCTTTATCTTTGTGACCTGATCAATAGGTTAGATGGAAAATAAATATTACAGCAGGCCTTAGGAGGTTTGTAACGGTGAGCGTTCAATCAACACTATTTTCCTGTGATGTGGTACCCCTGATATACGCATCTGCCTCACTTTTAGGCTTGTAAATGAAAATAATCATTCAAAAAATGAAGCATATTCAATCATCCGGCGGACCATATCATAGGAAACAGTGATGATTGATCATTAATCAGCTACAAAAGTTTGGATCAAGCTTATCTTTATTTTTCTTTTTCCCTTCATCAAGCCTTATCAACGGATTGGATGGCAAATAAACACTATAGAAACATTAAGGTGTGCCCTAAGAATTTTTATTGATATGACATTCAATTACCATTGTTTCCTATGTTAGTGTCCACCTATTAATTGAATCTATTTCATTTTTTAGAATAATGCCCTAAACTGATCTAAAAAAATGAATGGACAACATGGATACAGAATACATACAGCAATATGGGCCCTACGATAAGGGTCTCACCATCCCAACCTCACGTAAGTGTGGCCGCCCTCACCCAAGACATGCGGCCCTTGCTTTGGTGCCCACCTTGTTGTATTTATCTTATATCCATGTGTCTATCCGTTTGGCTACATCATTTTATGATATGGATAAAAAATTATGTAGATCAAAATCACATGTGAATCATATCATATTAAACAGTGGTAACCATTAAAAACTCATTAGTGCCCACTTTAGTATTTATTTGCCATCCAACTTGTTGATAATGTAACAAAAACATAAATCAATGGAAGAAATAAATATCAGCCCATAACTTTTGAGGCCCATGAAAAGTTTTTATAGTTTATCACCACTGCTCTACGGTGTATCGAAGAGTTAGATCTGCTTCATTTTTTGGGCTAATGGCTTAAAATGATCCCAAAAAGAAAATGAACCGCATAAATTTAAAATACATACATCAAGATGGGTCCCATGGTTATTACAGTACCATCTTCTTCTTCTTCTTTAGCTTGTTAGTACACCCACTGTCAGTCCGCACTTCACCGATAGCCACCCCCACTAAGGAATGAATACCAAGACCTCAATGTTGAAACCAAGTATCTTTCACTCAGTCTACCGCTCGAGCTATGGATCAGGGTGTAGTGCAGCACCATCTTGGGTGATGCCAGGCTGCTCCTAATCCACTCCCTGGGCCATGACTCCAACGGGTGCCGATTGGGTACTAACCCCACCATGACCTAGAGATGGTCATGTCAGGTCCAGTGGGGCCCACTTGAGCCTAAAAGGTGTATATGTTTTATCTATGCCGTCCATCCATTTTGAAAGATCATTTCAAGGCATGATCCCAAAAAGAAAGCAGATTGAAGGCTCAAGTGAACCCCACCAAAGGAAGCAGTGGATATTGAATTCCTACCATTGAAAACTTCCTAGGGCCTACCATGATGTTTATTTGCCATCCAACCTGTTCATAAGGCTACTTAGACCTATATGCATACAGGGAAAACATTAATATCCCCTACTTTTGTGCCCCCAAGAAGTTTTCAACGGTTGGAATTAAATCCCAACTGCTTCCTACAGTGTGGCCCACTTGAGCCTTCAATCTATCTCCTTCATGGGTTCATGCCCTAAAATGATTTTTCAAAATGGATGGAAGAGTGGATATCACATATATATCATGGTGGCATCCACATAGCCACTGAAGCTCTAGTTAGGTCCTGGTGGGGTAGTTCCCAATCCGCGTCCTTGCCAAATGCAGTAGGTGAATGTCAAAAAGACCATCTTGACGTGCTACCATTCAACTGTAAGTAGTGGGCCTTTCTAAGGGAAAAATCACTGCCTTTGATTAGAAAATAAGCTACCCAAAAGAAAGATACTCGGCCGGACTACTTTGATACTGTGGCAGAGAGTGTGATGGCAGTACACATAGCATACAAATAACTCAAATGTACCGTTCAAATTGTGGGGCCCAATTTAGATGTGTTATCAACCAAAGGGATTAAACTGAATTGATAATCAAGCTAGCTAATCGGTGGACATTTAGTGAATGGTTGAAATGAAAAATAGCCGATTATCTGATTTAGAATATTAATATCCATTAATCAGAGGTTAGGAATATTGTTGGTGCATCTACAGTGGGTTCCACAATTCGGATGGTATATTTTCCGTCTACAATTTTTTAGTGCCGGTGTATCAACCACCAAACCCTACCCGAGTATCAAATGACTTCCTTTTGAAGATTTGCTGACTTTTGAGCCATTCTTACCAACCTCCTGAAACATGGACCCATGTTGTGATGTGTTGGGCCCTGTGGAGCTGAATCTTGATGTATGTATTTTATATCCATGCCATTATTCTATTTTCCAGCTCATTTTAGGACACTAACCCAAAAAATGAAGTAGATCCAAAGCTCAAATGGACTACACCACAAGAAACAAAGGTGATTGAAAACCCATCATTAAATTTTATTAAGGGCGACAAAAGTTTTGGATTGTGTTTCCTTTCATCCAAAACCCCATGACTTTATCAATAGGTTGGATGACAAATAAACATTGTAGTGGGCCCTATGAAGGTTTCAACATCTACTTAATTTTTTGGCTCATGCCCTAAAGTGAGCTGGAAAAACGGATGGACGGCATGTGTACAGCACACATACATTGCAGTGAACCCTACGGGACCCGGCATAACACTAGCTAATCCGCATCTCAACACAAACGCACGCCGTAGTGGGATTTCACCACCCGTGGGTATCACGCACGCTGTATAGTGGGATTTCACCACCTATGGGCATCGAAACCCAAGACCTCATGTTTAAACTCCTCAGAGTATACCACTGAGGTAAGGATTCGAACCCTAACTCAATTAATTGATATGTTAAGCATATGACCCCAACGACCCCAATTTAATCGGCATCCCTAAAACATTGCCAAGGTGGTCGTATTAGATTGGATAAACCAACCATGGCTACACTGTTGGGATGCCTTGCACAAACCTTAGGATCTAGCCTCCCGAAACAAACCAGAATTATGGATAATAAAGCAATGAAATAAATCAAAGCATCAATCACACATTACACAAGAGATTTTTACGTGGAAAACCCTCAAGGAGGTAAAAACCACGGGACCTCGTCCAGATCAACAATCCACTATGAAGTAAAATGTTACAATCTTCTTCACTCACGTAGGAGTGGATAAACAATAAGAAAAATAGAGAAAACGAAGAGATCTAACCGATTATGAGGACATAGAAGCGCTGAGATATAAATTGTAAAGTAGAAAAACCTCCACGAGCAGAACCTCCCTTCTATAAGCTTCCTCTCTCTCACCTTTGATAGCCCTTTTGTATTTTTCTCATCAACACAACATACGTAGAAAAATCCTAGGGACCCTTTTTTATAGTTTTAGGAAACTCCTTTCCGCATCCTAGTTGCGAAAGGACTTGCGCATCCCAGTTGCGAAAGGACAACGGGTCAAAAAAACCCATCAAATCTCTCCCTTTTTGACCCAGGAGGGATTCACCTTCTTTAAGCCAGCCAGGTTTCTACAAACCTCAAACTTGCCCTTAAGCAAGGCCTTGGTCATCATATTTGACCCATTATCGTCCGTGTGGACCTTCTCAAGCTGTAACACCTTCTGTTCCAAAGTATCCCTGATCCAGTGATACCGAATCACTATGTGCTTTGACTTGAAATGCTGACTTAGATTCTTGTCCAAGTGTATAGCACTCTGACTATCGCAATAGACCACATGCTCCTCCTGCTTCAGGCTAAGTTCCTGTAGGAACCTTTTCATCCAAAGCATCTCTTTACATGCCTCTGTGACTACAATGTACTCGGCTTCTGTAGTTGACAATACTACGACCTTTTGTAGCTTACTCTGCCAAGAAACCGCTCCCCCTGCAAATGTGAACATGAACCCTGATGTAGACTTCCTGGAGTCTATGTCACCTGCCATATCTGCATCTGTGTAGCCCTCTAACACAGGTTTACCATCACCATAGCATAGGCTCAACCTGGATAAGCCTCTTAGATACCGCAGTATCCATTTCACCGCTACCCAATGCTCTTTGCCAGGATTGGCAAGATACCGGCTGACAACACCAACCGCATATGCTATGTCTGGGCATGTACACACCATAGCATACATCAAACTTCCTACCACTGACACGTAGGGTATCTTCTGCATCTCTTCTACTTCTGCCTTCGTCTTGGGACACTGCCTGTCGCTCAATCTGAAGTGACCATCTAGTTGAGTATTGATCGGCTTCGCTGCATTCATATTGAACCGCTCTAGGACTTTCTCAATATACCGCTCTTGTGATAGCCAGAGCTTCCTGCTGCTTCTGTCAAAGGTTATCTCCATTCCTAGGATCTGTCTAGCCGGGCCCAAGTCTTTTATCGCAAAAGACTTTTCCAACTCCTGTTTTAGCCTGTCGATCTTCTTGATATTTTTTCCCATGATGAGCATGTGAAATCACCATCTGAGAACTTGCGCGTGAACACACAGTGGTACGACTCCGTTCTGTCATACCCATGTTTCAACATAAACGAGTCGAACTTCTTGTACCATTGCCGTGGAGCTTGTTTCAGCCCATACAAGCTCTTCCTCAGCCTACACACCATATGCTCCTTGCCTTTGACTTCGAACCCCTTTGGTTGGTGCATGTAGATCTCTTCTTCCAAGTCACCATGGAGAAATGCAGTTTTAACATCTAACTGCTCTATCTCCAGATCCATGCTAGCCGCCAACCCAAGCAACACCCGTATGGATGTCATCTTCACCACTGGTGAGAATATCTCTTCGAAGTCTATACCTTTCCTCTAACCAAACCCTTTCACTATAAGTCTGGCCTTGAACCTCGTCTGTGAATTCTTCTGCTCCATCTTCTTTTTGAACACCCACTTGTTGCTCAAAGCTTTTTTGCCCTTAGGCAATTTCATCATATCATAGGTGTGGTTCTTATGCAAGGATTTCATCTCCTCTTGCATAGTTTTCAACCACTCTCCCTTATGCTCGTCGGCTAGGGTCTCAGAATAATCTTCTGGCTTTCCCCCATCATTCAGCATAATGTACTCATGTGGCGAGTACCTCTTGGACGGCTGTCTGTCCCTAAATGACCTCCTCACTGTGGCTCAACAAGTGGATCAAGTGGGGGCTGCTCCCCTGGTCCATCTTCTGAAGGAACTCTCTCGTCATTTGCACCTTGCTGTACTCCCCCGTCATCAGGTACCACGGGAGGAATAATCGGATCCATATCCTCTAGCTCACCTGAACTAGGCTGATTCTTCTCTGGCTTACCAATGTCTTCTATACGCTGATCTTCAAAGAAAACCACATCTCTGCTCTTGACGAGCTTCCTCTCGGTCGGATCCCACAATTTATAACCGAATTTTTCATCACCGTACCCTAGAACACACACTGTCTGATCTTCGTATCGAGCTTGGACCTCTTATCCTTTGGTACGTGAACGGATGCCCTGCATACAAACACCCTGAGATGACTGTACGATGGATCATGTCCAGTCCACACCTTCTCAGGTACTTCTCCATTCAACGGGACTGATGGAGACCTGTTTATCAAATACACCGCTGTATGCATTGCTTCTCCCCAGAACATCTTAGGCAATTTCGCATGGGATAATATGCATCTGATTCTCTCAACAATGGTGTGATTCATTCGCTCAGCTACACCATTATGCTGGGGGGTCTTGGGAACCGTCTGTTCATGCCGTATACCCAGGGACTTGCAGTACTCGTGAAAGTCGCCAATGTATTCACCACCATTGTCAGTGCGGATGTACTTCAATGATTTACCTGTCTCTCTCTCGACCATAGCATGAAATAATTTAAACACACCAAAGACCTCGTCCTTGGATTTCAAAGCATAAACTCAAACCCTCCTAGATGCATTATCTATAAAAGTAACAAAATACAATGCCCCACCCAAGGTTTTTGTCCTTATAGGACCACAAACATCAGAATAAACCAAATCTAATGCATGCACTTTATTAACAAGAGAAGTAGTTTTAACAAATGAAACTCTATACTGTTTCCCTGATAAACAATCAAGACAGATTTTCAGAGGTATACCTGTCACGTCTGGAAGGAGCCGCTTCCTTGCTAGTAGCTGAAGCCCTTTTTCACTCATGTGGCCTAGACACATGTGCCACATGTCAATAGCTGAATCTTCCGCTGCGTTCAATCCACCCTTGCACATACTGACACTTGCCTTGTAAAGGGTGCAACACTTCTTTCCTCTAGCCATGATCAACGAACCCTTGATGAGCTTCCATTGCCCATCGAAAGAACCTAAGCTTTCATAGCTATCATCATCCAGCCTTCCCGTCGACATCAAGTTGAGGCGAAGGTCTGGGATATGCCTCACATCCCTGAGAACCAATGTGCAGCCCACATCGGTCTTCACACAAATATCACCAACTCCCATGATCTTTGATACGCCAGAATTTCTCATCTTCACAGTCTCATAGTCACCTGACTTGTAACTTGTGAAGAAGTCCCTGCGTGGAGTCGCATGAAAAGAAGCTCCCGAGTCAACCACCCAGTCGGTGTCCTGACTCGTAGCCGTGAGACATACATCGTGATCTGCTGAAAGAATAACTACCATGTCGCCATCTGAAGCGACCGCAGTGGAATCCGATTCATCTTCCTTCCATTTTCCTTTCTTGTCGTTTTTCTTACCACGACATTCATGCTTGTAGTGGCCCTTCTTGCCACAATTCTAGCATTCAACATCTTTTCTGTTACTCAACTTGCCTCTTGATTTATCTCGGGCCTTCCCGCTCTTCCTGTTCTTTTCCCTCCCCCGTTCCTGCGTCACAAGAGCCTCTTGCTGAGTAGACCCCTGAGACTTCCTCCTTGTCTCCTCATTAAAGAGACAACTGGTTACCTGTTCCATGGATATCTTTCCGTCTGGCGTGGAGTTACTTAGAGACACCACCAATGTCTCCCAACTGTCAGGCAATGAACTAAGCAATAGTAAAGCCTGCAATTCATCATCCAGGACCATCTTCATAGAGGTGAGTTGGTTCACTATATTGCTGACCTCATTCATGTGCTCGGCCACAGAACCACCATCCTTGAACTTGAGATTCACAAGTCGCCTTATCAGAAATATCTTATTACCGGCTGTCTTCCTCTCATACAACCCTTGTAATTTTAGCCATAGGCTTGCGGCTGAGGTTTCCGTAGACACATGGTGGAACACAGAATCATCCAACCATTGTCTAATAAACCCCACCGCCTTTCGGTCCGTCTTCTTCCAATCATCATCAGTCATATCCTTGGATTTTGCTGATATGCCTAAGATTGGAGAATATAGGTCCTTGCAATAAAGCAAGTCCTCCATCTTAGCCTTCCATATGGTCCAGTTAGAACCATTGAGGCTGATCATCCTTGAGCCACCTTCCATAATTCAAAACCGATCCTACCTGTTCAATGAACTTAGCTCTGATACCACTTTGTTGGGATGCCTTGCACAAACCTTAGGATCTAGCCTCCCGAAACAAACCAGAATTATGGATAATAAAGCAATGAAATAAATTAAAGCATCAATCACACACCACACAAGAGATTTTTACGTGGAAAACCCTTAAAGAGGTAAAAACCACGGGACCTCGTCCAGATCAACAATCCACTATGAAGTAGAACGTTACAATCTTCTTCACTCACGCAGGAGTGGATAAACAATTAGAGAAATAGAGAAAACGAAGAGATCTAACTGATTATGAGGACATAGAAGTGCTGAGATATAAATTGCAAAGTAGAAAAACCTCCACGAGCAGAACCTTCCTTATATAAGCTTCCTCTCTCTCTTTCTCCATCTCTCTCACCTTTGATAGCCCTCTTGTATTTTTCTCATCAACACAACATACGTAGAAAAATCCTAGGGACCCTTTTTTATAGTTTTAGGAAACTCCTTTCCGCATCCTAGTTGCGAAAGGACTTGCGCATCCTAGTTGCGAAAGGACAATGGGTCAAAAAAAACCCATCATACACATGTCCAAACTCAATGTGGATTAGGTGCTACACCCACTAGGACCTAGCTAGAGATGGACAGTTATGTGAAGGGCTCTGCAGGCCATTGTGATGTAGGTGTTTGCGATGTCCATCCATTTGGAAAGATCATTTTAAAGCCTGAGCCAAAAAGAAGGCAGATCAAAGGCTATAGTGAAAACCTCTTGTGAGATGCAAAAGTTTTGGATCAAGCTAATATTTATATTTTCCCGTGACCTAGGTCCATGTGACCTTATCAACAAGTTGGATTGCAAATAAACATCACGGTAGGCCCTAGGAAGGTTTCAGCAATGGGGTCATTGTCACCACTACTTTCTATAATGTGGTCCACTTGAGTCTTCCATCCGCCTCCCTTTTAAGCTCATGCCCTAAAATGATATTTCAAAATGAATGAATGACTTGGATAAAACCCATATATCTTAGTGGGCCCCACATAACCCTTTGCCTCCCTTTTAAGCTCATGCCCTAAAATGATATTTCAAAATGGTTGAATCCCTTGAATAAAACACATATATCATAGTGGCCCCACATAACTCTAACAAAACCATTTGTCTCTGGGTAGGTCCTGTTGGGGGTAGTACCCAATGTGGGTCTGATAGAGAATCACAAGAGTTTCAACACGAGGTCATATGTTAGGGTACCCATTGTTGTATAAAAAAGCTACTTAGCATGAGTATGTGTCTATTTAATAAATAAATAAAATTGCTTTTAAAATGCCAAAATTGCATACATATCACATTACTGCATAGCACAGTGTATTGTATTAGATTTTCAACTGTAAACCTAAGAAGCTGTTTAGATTAGGTGAAACAGTGGGAAATGAAAAAAGTTCCTAGAAACCTTATTGTCATTGGCTGTGCAGTCCCACGTAATGGGAAAAGGTTAGAAATCATATTTTATCTAGAAATCATATTTTCCACATGGAAAATTTTCCTTCGGCACCTTAGAAAAGGGTGTTTCCATTACCTTTCCTTTTTTTTTTTTGTCGCAAAAGCGTGTCAGAATTTCATGTAGTCAAATGTAAATAATTAATAATTATATACTATTGCATTTTTTTTAAATAGTCAATGTTGGTCAGTGGTCAGCTTGCTATGTGGCAAATTTTGTGGGCCCTACCATGATGTATATGTTTCATCTACTCCGTCCCTTCATTATGTCAGTTCCTTTTTGGGCATGAACCTAAAAATAGAACAGATCCAAAGCTCAAGTGGCTCACAATAGGAATAATGACCTTAGCTGTTGAATCCATTGTTATTTGTGTTGTGGTCCACTTAAGCTTTGGATCTAACTCATTTTTTGGTTTGTGCATTAGAATGATTTGAAAAAATGAATGAGCGGCATGGATATAACAAATACATCATAGTTGGGTCCATAATTTTTTTGCTTGGAAGGAGGTTGAAATTTGCAGAGCTGTGGCCCATAAATTGCCTCTTCCAAGCGACTCCATAAAAAACATTAAAAATAAAAATAAAAATAAAAAATAAAAAATAAAAAAAGAAAGAAAGAAAAGAAGCTATAAATGTGCTTTTACCACTAATTACTTATGTTTATTAACTATCAAACAGACCCTTAAAGCTGACAAAGGTCTGTATCAATCCCATAGAAGCAATCCAAATTGAATTGTCTAATCTATGTGTACCAAACCATATCAAAACATGAAATAAACATTTTACTTATGATTTGATTACCTAGCTACCAGGTTGTTGGACATTTATTGCACGGTTACCGATTAAAAGCATCCAACGGTCTTATCTTAGGATAGTTTAGCCAATCTAGTTTTTGGATTGTAACATGGCAACTGCAAATCCTACAATTTAGTCAGTTTAATTTGTGTTTTCATGTGCCAAGTGTACTATTTCTAAGTGATTGTGCATCAAGAGTCATACATTGCAAGAGTATCAAATAAATTCCCTTTCATAACACACTTTTCTTTTTGATAATGCAACTCCCTTTCCTTAAGGCATGTGTAGATAGGGATATTGTAAATTTTGCTAATTAAGCATGGGCCCACCATGTTTTGTATGGAAATCCACTCTGTCTATCAGGTGCCCTCCATAATTTTACACACCAGGGCAAAAATTCATCCTGACCCAAAAATTCAGTGGGCCACATTACAGACAACAATAGAGAGAGAAAAATGCCTTTCATGGATGTGTGGGGCCATTTCATTCAAACCTATCAAATAGTACCCCTCATAAGGATGAACGGCATTCCAAAACTTAAGAGGGCCTCACCACATGAGATTGGTGGTTTTATGTGTCATGTTAAATTGTTTAAGATGGTGTGACCTACCTTAATTTTAGATGAAGCAGAATTTTAAGTTGTACAATAAACCTTAGTGGCCACACTAGATGGACGGTGTGGATGAAATACTTGAGAAAACATTACTTCATCAATTTATTTGAAAACAAACCCAAGATGTGTTTCCTTTCTCATGCTTCCTTAGAAACAAGCTTTCTAAAAAAACAATAAATTTTTTCTTGTGCTTTACACAAATCCAAACAAGCCTTTAAAGAAAACATTTCCATTTTCAATAACTTACTAAAACTCAGATTAACCCATCTTAGCCCTAGCCAAGAGCCAACTTAGACCCAAACTACTTAAACCTGAACCCCACCCAAATCAAACACATTTTGGATATGAAGCTAACATGAACCCAATTGGATCCAGGCTGAAATCTATACCCATGGGTCTAGAACTATGCCCTGACCATAATGACAAACCTTGTTCTCGTAGGGCTTAAGATTTTCTCTAAATTTCTTTCATGACTTTATCTTTTTCATGTCACCACCACGTCTCCATACCTTTTAAACAGAACAGGAGGTAAACTATTGCCAATATAAACCATTCATTCATGCATACAATAAGTTTTAAAAAAAAAAACATTAATTAGATGATCCTAACCCTTTAAGAGGGGCGAATTTGTTAGAACTCTCTGTAGTTTACGAGCTGTCAATTGCATCGTTAGAATCATCACATTAAAGTACTATGTTAGAATCATAAGAAATACAAAGTGAGATCTATCTAGTAGATGTTTTAAGATAATGATTGGACATGTTTTATCTACTCAGGTCAATCTTAATTATCTATTTTTATTCTTTGATTGGAAGCTTAGGATCACTGATTGGCATGATTTTTGTACCATTGCTTTCTCTTAATTGTATGAACAGTTTGGATTGACAATAGGCATCCTCATCCGCCATTTAAAAGGTTTAAGGGTGTTGCTAACATTCCAAAAATTTGGGGACATTAGCGAAGATTATATATGTTAGGGGTGTGGCATATCCATGCATGTAGAGCAATGAAATAAAGAGAGAGGGAGAGAGAAGGATGTGATACATCTTTCATGAAACCTATTAATCAAATCTAACTCACTAGGATGAAGAGAAGATACAAAACCTGATAATGAAGAGAAGATACAAAGCCATACATTGTGAACTTTTTTATTTTTTTTTTTTTTTTTTAACACACGCTCACATTGTAGTGGAATTTCACCACGTATGGGTACTCGAACCCTTACTAGGTGTTGAAACTCTCAAGAGTCAACCACTTCTCCTAACTAAGGTCTTGGTATCGATTCCTTAGTGGGGGTGGCTAACAGTGCAGTGGGTGTAGTAACAAGCTAACAAAGAAAAAAATAAAAATAAATAAATAAATAAAAAGAAGAAGAAGAAGAAGAAGAGTAAGGACCCGCGCACATTGTGAACTTAGTGGATTGGGAGCAAATTTACATTATTCCTGTTGGTGTGGTCCATATTAGGATTTTACCATGCTAATATTTTGTATGCCCAGTTCAAATAATATTGGTTCTCACTTAATAGAAGTAAATTGTATGTGAATGACATGGTAGACCCCATAAAGCGTTGCATGATCTCCTCTTTATGTGGGCTACACATGTAAAGGACCAACACTAGAATAAGTGATGGAAGTGGATTAAATCTTAACTATTGAGTGATATTAGTGGGTGAAATCTTAACCATACACAATTAGGCCTGTCCATTTTTGAAATCCTAAAATACTCATAACTTTATTTAAAATGTCTTTTCATGTCCCTTAAAGATACAAAGCCATCCACCACTGAAAACTAATTGTGGAGGCACATTGGCCGCCTAGCATTCGCGTTATGATATGTGTGTGTGTGTGTGTATAATTTGCACACAACTAGCTGTGGATGGTATAGTTTGCTTGTGGGCTCCTCATGGTGTTTGTATAACATTTCGCCCATCTAGCAAGGTTATCCCACCATAAAAATGATATGCCTCAAAAAT
Source organism: Magnolia changhungtana (assembly GCA_030180095.1). NCBI lineage: Eukaryota > Viridiplantae > Streptophyta > Magnoliopsida > Magnoliales > Magnoliaceae > Magnolia > Magnolia changhungtana. The sequence goes on along the minus strand of JASAUF010000630.1, from coordinate 6,612,472 downwards.
CATGTTAAATCAATCATTAGATGTGCTATACTTGAATTTTACAGGTGTCCCATTTTAATTGTGGAACGACTTTGTTGGACAGTCGAGATGCCATACAATCACCATGGTGGGCCCCACATGGCAACTATTGGGCGTACAATGAATTGTGTGCGAGCATTTCTCTAACGTTCAACTAGTTGTATGCTAATTTTACATCCAACTAGTTGGTGTATGGGGCCATGATGATGTTTATATGACATTTCTCCTGTGACAAGGTTGTTCCAAAATTCAGGTAGATCCGTAGGTGGGACATACCATATAAAACAATGAAAAACCATCCACAAAACTCCACATTTGTGTGAGGTGCATCTATTAATGGTTAGATCAATTTGATTTGTGGGCATCACAATTTCATAATGGGGAAATCTTGTTGGACCAGCGACAAATGCCATGGTGGGCCCCACATGCCAACTAGTTGTTTGTGAGCATCTCTCCTTGCATGAAATCTGTTTTCGGGCATTCCATTTTCATGATGGTACAACCTCACCGACAACTAGATGCTTCATGACCTTCTAGTACTTAAAAATGCAGGTAAATTCCAGTTTTCAAGAGAGTTTGTTGAAGAACATTGGTGCATCATGGAGTTTCTCTACACAATTTAAGGTACCATCTCTCTTTCTATATATATAGTGGAGTTTGAGGAATGCTCACCAGCGGACCTTCTTCCGTGGGCACCATTGCACATGTGTCATAGGCACGAAATCTGAACGGTCCACATGATGCGGCACCCCTTGAAGACTCATAAGCCCAACTTTCAGCCAGATACAAAACTCTGGTGGGCAATGGTAAAAGGAAATAATTTCCCCCTTTATTTGCATTTCTCTTTTCTACAACTTAAAGTTTTGGATCATGCTGGAAATTGGACCGATAAAGTTTCCAAAGGTGTTGCAGCACATGGACCGTTCAGATTCCATTCCCATGACACGCGTGCAAAGATGCTCATGGGCAGGTGAGCATTCATATATATATATATATATATATATATATATATATATATATATATATATATATATATATATATATATATATACACACACGCGCGAAGTTCCTTTCAATTCCATGGATTCGGTGAGCCCTGAATGGTTAATGCATTGGTTAGGTCCACCTACGACACCGTTATGTGAATCTATTCCGTCTATCTGGTGAGAGTCGTCATTGTAACTGCACATACAATTAATAAGCGCAATCAAAATAACTTAAGAGGCCAGACCAATAGGAACAGTGTAAAACTGCTACTAAAACCTCTAAGGGCCCATTTGGCTAGGTGGATTGAAAGGGATTCAATGGTATTAGGGTGGATGGCATGGATTTCTAGGTAATGATGGTGTTGTCAGTGGATTGTCTTGAGATCTATGGGATTGCTATATCCTGTTTGTTTGGCACGCCTGGCCAATCCCGGGATTAAACCTTCCCATCCCTTCCAATCCCTCGAACCAAACACGGCAAATTTGAATGGATTAAGGTGGATTGGATGGGATTTAAAGTTAATGATGGTGTTGTCAGTGGATTGTCTTAAGACCCATGGGATTGAGATCAGATCACCGACTCTGTCCCGGGATTTAATTTCCAATCCCTTCCAATACCATCCAATCCATTCCAATCCGGCCGGCCAAACGGGCCCTAACTTCGCAGCGTGTGGCCCGTCTAATATTTGGATCATGTTGATTTTTATATTTTCACTTCGTCGTTACACTTAATTAACGGGTTTGATGAAAAATAAACTTCATCGAGCATAATAAAAAAAAACGTATGGTCCAATATAAATAACTTGTACCCCAAGAATTAATTAGACTTCCGTTGAATTTGATTGGACTATCTACCGACTTTAAAAAACAAGTTGAGCGCATGTCAGAAAAGTTATTACGTTGAATTCGTAGTTGGTCTTTGCATAACCATGATGCTTGTGAGAAATTCATCCCATCCATTTATTTTCTTAGATTATGTTAGAACATGTGCCTAAATATGAGGTAGACCCAAAACTCGAGTATATTCATGGAGCTACTTTTGTTTTCACCGGCAATATTTTTATAAATTGAACTTATTCTAATATGAATGACTTCATAGGCAATACAGATGACCATATGGACATGTCAATGGATATTAGGTAGGTTTTAATAGTAACCATTTTTCTATTCACTTTTTTTTTTTCTTCTTAATGTACTGCCCGTTTGAGTTTTGGATTACCTTTTTTTTAATTTTCCGGTATTCTAACATTATATGAAAAAATGAGTCAAGAAAGTAGATTACTCACCAGCATTACGTTGAAGCCACCTATTTTCTCCAATCCGCGTGATAGGTAAGGAACCGTTGTATAAACGCGGTTTCACTTGTCATCCGACCACCTATGTGGCCTTACCATGATGTATACATTTTATTTATATTATTGTTCCTTTTTTTAAAAAAAAATTATTTCAGGGCATGAACTCAAAAATAAGGTAGATCCAAATCAAAATTGGCCTACACCACAGGAAAACAGTGTTGATTGAACATCCATCATTAAAAGCTTGTACGGACTATTGTAATATTTATTGGCCATCAAACTGGTTAATAAGGTCATATGGACCTAGATGAAGGGAAATCATAAATATCAACTTAATCCAAAACTTCTGTGGCCTCAAAAAAGTTTTCAACACTAAGTTTTCAATCCCCACTGTTTCCAGTGGTGTGGTCCACTTAAGATTGGGATGAGCCTTATTTTTGGATAGACGATAAAATATATACATCAAGGTGGGGCCACAAAGCTTTGACATCAGGTAGCTTATTGGTGTTGGAGTCACTATCCAAACCGCGTCCCCATCTGACTCCGCGTGAGTTGAACTTTCAATAGATCCATGTCATTCATTAGTTGCATCTTTTCTTCCATTGAAAGTCAGAAATCACGAGGGCCGAAAGCTCTGGTAGGCTACACCGTATGATGGAACCTGCCTGATGATCGGCTTAGATTTTTCTCATGTGTATCAATACACCTTGGCAAGTGTACAGATGCCCAAGAGCATTTGAACCACAAATCGGAACGTGGACTGTGGAATCCCTGAACTCCCTTGGCTCAGTAGAGTTATTTATACTCCGGCTGCTTAAGGCGCTTGATATGTAGGCCCTCTAAAGTCGTACGTTAGGCATTGACTAAGTGAACTAAAACTGACTAAATCGTGGAACTCACCCTATGATTCGTAGGCAATTGTTTGTTGAAACAAGAGCATTGGATATTTTTCATTGTTAAACATCCATTAAATACCTAGCTACCAATCAACTGTCCATCTGATAGTGAGACAAATAATCTTTTCTTTTTTTCTTTTTTTTTGTTCATGATACATCGTCAAACGTCCGTTAAATGGTTACCAATTAGATGTCCACACATCTAATAGTGAGGCAATTACAAAAGCTTTTTATTTTTTTTTCATGATGCATTAATTCTAACTGTTGATTAAAGGCCTACCAATCAAATGTCCACTAATTTGATAATAAGATAATTAACTAAGTTTTGGTTTTTTTGCTCATGATACATGTAAACTCCTATGCATAATTTCTATGGTCCAATATAAATAACTTATATTCCAAGAAGTAATTAAACCTCCATTGAAATTGATTGAGCCATCTGCTGGCTGCTGCTTAAAAAAATGAAGTACAATAGAGAAGGCATGCTTGAAAAGTTATTAAGTTGAATTCCTAGTTGGTCTTTCTTTAAAACCTTTTGTGTAACCATGATGCCTGTGAGAAATTCATCCTGTCTATTTATTTTCTTAGATTATATTAGAACATGTGCCTAAACATTAGGTAGATCCAAAAGTCAAGTATATTATATACTCGTGATCTCTCAGAAACAATAATAATTAAATGTCCACCCTTAAAACATTCATGGAGCTACTAAAGTTTTCACCTGAAATATTTTTATAATTTGAACTTATTCTAATATAAATGACTTCATGAACAATACTGATGGCCATATGAATATGACAGTGGATATATATTAGGTAGGTCTTAATAGTAACATTTTTCTACTCACTTTTATTTTAATGTACAGCCCATTTGAGTTTTGCATAAAAAAAATTTGGTTTCCGATATTCTAACGAGATATGAAAAAGTGGTAAAGCAAATAGATACTCACCAGCGTTATGTTGAAGCCACCAGCTCTCCGATATTCTAACGAGATAGGCGCGTAGCCGTCATATGAACGCGGTTTCCTTGTCATTCCAGCACATGTGGCCCTACCATGATGTATATATTTTATTTATGTCATCCATTTAGTTTTTGCAATTTATTTTAGGACATGAACTCAAAAATAAGGTAGATCCAAATCACAATTGAACCACACTATATGAAAACATTGTTTATTGAACATCCATCATTAAAAGCTTCATAGGGACTATTATAATATTTATTTGCCATCAAACTGGTTAATAAGACCTAGATGATGAGAAATCATAAATATCAGCTTAATATAAAAATTTTGTAACATTAGGATAGTTTTCAACACTAAGAGTTCAATCCCCACTGTTTCCTAAGGTGTAGTCCACTTGTGAGTTGGATCTAACTTATTTTTGGGCTCATGACTTAAAATTAGCTGAAAAAAAAGGGACCGACGGCGTAGGTAAAATACATGCATCACGGTGGGGCCACAAAGCTTTGACATCAGCTAAACCGCGTCCCCCATCGTATCTACGCCACGTGAGTTGTACTTTCAATGGATACTAGTTGCCTCTTTTCTTCCATTGGAAGTCAGAAATCACGAGAGAATCACGTCAAGCTCAGGTAGGATACACCATAGGAACAATGGGTACAAACGCTCACCTATAGTGTTGTGTAGGGCCCACAGTGCTACTATATATTATCTAATCCTTTATCTACCTTACCTCATTCAGATGCAACAATTTTCCAAAATCCAAAACTCAAGGGGCCATGACAATTAAACTTAGTGGTTTAGATATAAATAGTTATAGGGTGGCCAACCTGAGCATTGAATCAACCTAATTTTTGGGATCAACGGTTAACAAGAGGTGTTCTACCTGATGGACGGGATGGATCTTATCCATGAAAATTATTTTCCCTTTGCATGCCTACTAGTAGTCACACGCAAGAGTATTCCAATTTATAAGTGCCTGCGGATCATCCATCACCCTCAGCAAGAGTATCAAAGTTTGCTTCTTTGCTTAAGCAGGAGTGTAGGACCCACCCTTTAAATGTGAGGCACGTCACCATTATGTATACGCAATAGACTATGATAAGTTACATTGGTCGGCCTACATTTGAGGCCTATGATAAGGCGGTTTTTACGGTTAGATTTCAATAGACTGGAATGTGGGGACGTGGATTGCGTGGTGACCCAAACACCACGTGGCTGGAATCTGAACGTACGATGGGATTTGACTGGACCACGTGAGTCAGAGGTTGCCACGCAAAGCTGACGCGGAGTTCCTGCTTTGTGAGTCAGAGATAGAGATTACCAAACAGGGAAACGGATTGGCTACTCCCCCTGCCACCAGCCCCGTGGCTGGTGTTCGATTCTCTGTGGGCCCCATCATGATGTATGTGTTTCATCCATTCCGTTCATCCATTTTTAAAAATCATTTTAGTGTTTTATCTAAAATATTAGAGGGATATAAATCTCAGGTGAACCACACAACAGGAAAACAATAGTGATTGGATATCCACCATTAAAATCCTTCTAAGGCCCAATGTACTGTTTATTTGACATCCAATCTGTTAATTAGGTCATACAGACCCAGATGAAGGAGAAAAACAAATATCAGCTTGATCCAAAACTTTTATAGCCCCCAAAAAGTTTATAATGGTCTACGTTCATTCAACACTGTTTCCTCCTAATGTGGTTCACTTGAGATTTAGATATATCTATTTTTTGCCTCATATCATAAAATTATCTATGAAAATATATGGACGTCATGGATGAAACACATACATCATGGTGGGGCCCACAGAGCACCGACCACAGCCATTGGCGGGTGGCAGGGGGGAGTAGCCAATCCGTTCCCACCAAACAGGCTTTGTGTGGACGGGGAATTCCTGGTAAAGCTTGCCCAGGAAGTTCCTGCGCCGGGATGCTAAGTGGGGCCCACCTGGATGTTTTTGAGAAATCCACTTCAAGTTCAATTTAGGACATGCGACCGAAAATACTGAGGATCCAAAACTAAAGTGGGCTACGTGAGAGGAAACGATGGGGAATCAATGATCACCGTTGAAACATTCATATGGCCACAAGATTTGTATCAGGCTATATTTTTGGTTTTTTCACTTCATTCAAAAGGAAATGACCTTACAAACGGTTTGGATAGTATATAAACATCCAAGTGGAGCCCAAGAAGGTTTCAACTGTAGGAATTTCTTTCCCCAATCTTTTCTCTTGTATGGCTCACTAAACTTTTAGATTTGCCTCATTTTCATTGAGATGTTCTAAAATGAGCTCTCAAAACGGATGGTGGGGGTGGATTTCTCAGAAACATCAAGCTGAACCCACCTAGCATGCCAGAGCAAGACTTTCACCTCAAAGGTTTTTCGCATGTTTGAAATTTATTAGGTAAGAGTAATCCTATAAATCGGTGATGCCGGGAAACACCGAGTTGTAGGGCCCACCAGCCAAGTTTTTGTGCAAGGGTACAAAATGAATCCAATCCAAATCTCAGGTGGACCACACGGCTGAAGGCAGTAGTGCTTAAATATTCACATTTGAAAATGTTTTCGATTAAGTTGGTAGTGTGTTTTCACTTCATCTAGGTTGTCCCATCTTATATCAGGTGGGAAATAAACATTATAGTGGACATTTAGTTGTCATTGTTTCCTATGGTGTGGTCCACTTAAGATTTATATCCGTTTCATTGTTGGCCTCCAACCCCTGGTTGATTTTTCGCTCAAATGCATGTAAATGGGTAATAATTATTTACTTAGGTAATCACCACATTTTCCCAATGCAGATGTGATAAATAACTTACTTTTTTAACACTTAAATTGAAAATTTTACAAAAATAAATGTGGGGCCCATTGTGATGTATGTGACTTATCCACACCGTTTACTTGCTATGCCAGCTGAATTTAGAGCATGATTAAAAAAATGAGGCAAATCCAAAGCTCAAGTGGACCACACCACAGGAAACAACGAGAATCAAACGCCTAGCATAAAAAGCTTCTTGGGGCCTTAAAATTTTAGAATCAAGCTGATATTTGTGTTTTCTCCTTATTCATGTCTTGTGACCCTATGAATAGGTTAAATGATGAAAAATCTTAATGTGGGTCAAATGAAGGAAACAACTTTCAACGGTGGATAAATTAAGGCCACTATTTCCTTTCATGTGGGTCATTTGAGTGTTGAATCTACCTCATTCTTTGGCTCATGCCCCAAAATGTTCTACTAAAATAGATAGACGGTGAAAATATATCGACAGGGTTCACATATTCAAGTCAACACTTTTGCATCAATTTTGAGGTAAAATTACTCTTCACATTTACAAATAAGTTGAAAAAGTTATAATTACTTATTTATTAGGATTTGCTTGTATCATGGAAAATCAAACCAGCGTAAAAATCACCAGACATACATTAAGATAGTCCCACAATCACTACATAACTTTCAAAGCGGCACTTGACGCAATCAAATATAGGTCCGAAGCCCACTCGCAATCCTTCCCGATACAAGTAGTAGTTGCGGGTAGAAATTTGTGCGTTTCTAGGGCGTATCACAGATTAAGTGTTTTATCCAAGTTGTTGATCCATTTTTACAGCTCATTTTTTAGCTTTATCCCCAAAATAAGAGATCCAAATCTCAGGTGAACTACACAACAGGAAACAATGGTGATTTAACACCCAACATTAAGGCTATTGTAATATTATTTGCTATTTAATTAGGTCTTATAGACATAGATGACGGGAAAACACAAATATTATCTTCATTCAAAACTTTTTTCGTTGGTGTGATTCACTTGAAATTTGGATTTGCCTATTTTTTGGGCTGGTGCGATGTGATCTGAAAAGAAAGATAAACAGCATGGATAAAACATGTAGTAGTCCCGCATGGCATTTTCAGCACCGAGTAGTACGAACGTCGGTGGTGGAGGGTCGCTGCCGAATCCGGTCCACTTCCGCAGCAAAAGTAGAGAGTGCAACATGATTTAGCCACGTTAGTTTTGTACGCGGATTGCTGTGACCCCCCCTGTTGCTGGAAGCTGTGTGGAGCCCACTGAGATTTCTAACATAAATCCACACGGTCCATAAGTTTTGCAATACCTCAATAGTACAGGATTATAAAAATCAGGAATATTTAAAACTCAGGTGGGCCACAAAATATGAAAGAGTGGGAATGGAAACATTCACCGTGGAAACCATGATGTTTATATACTATCCAAACCGTTCATAAGGTTATTACGCTCTGATAAACTGTAATCACAAATATTGTCCTGGTACAAAACTTATGTGGCCCCATAAAGTTTCCATTGGTGGGAGTCCAATCCCCAATATTTCGTGTGGTTTGGTCCACATGAGTTTTGGATCCGACTATTTTTAGATTTCTAATCTATTGTGATATTGTAAAACTGATGGACGGAGTAGATTTGTCACGAGCATCTCTATGGGCCCCACACAGCTTCAGGTAACAGGGGGCTCAGGCAATTGCCTCCGTGACTTTTAAAACAGAACCTGCATTTAGTTACATTTGGATATTTCAACTATCCATATCATTAATCTGGACCGTCCATTTGGCTCACCCACTCTTCATAGGTTTCCTTGAAAGAAAAAATAAATAAATAAATAAAAATCTTAATAATTAGATGATACAAACCATCCAGTCAGTAACAATGAAAAATTGCATGGTAGAAAGGTCCATTCAGGAATGTTGATGGCCATCCGATTGCTCTGATTCATGCAAAGGAATGAGATTGGACTGGATGTAATAATCACGTGTTCATGTTTAAACGTATCATGGATGAAAGTTTAACCTAGTTAATATCTAACCGTTGAATTGGTGGCCCTATTTCAATAAGCAAGTTTTCATGAATTAGTGGTCAGGATTGTTCAAATAATCTGATTTTGGGACTGATTTAGTGGCAGGGGGTTCCTCAATTTAGTCAGTTTAACTTGAGGCATGCATGGCATGTGTAAACTTGTTAAGTGCATGCGTATCAAGCATCCTAGTTTGTCAGAGCATCAAATAAGTTTCCATTCAAAAGGTAGCGTTATTATTTAAAGAAACTTTCGGTCCTGAATTGATGGAGGGCGCGACTTGGCTGGACCCCAGAACAAGCTACGTTGGTGGCCCCACCTCGATGTATGGATTGTATATCTATGCCTTTCATCCGTTTTTCCAACTCTTTTAATAGCACCATCCCAAAAACGAAGTAGATACAAATCTCAAGTGGACCACACCAAAGGAAATAGTGGTGAATGAGCATTAAAATCTTTTTGTGTGCTACAAAAGTGTTGGATAAGGATGATATGTGTGTATTCCCTTCATCTAGGTCTATTTGACTTTATCAATAGGTTGGATGTCAGATAACGTTAAAGTGGGCTCTAGAATGTTATTAACGGTGGGCATTCAATAACCAAAGTTTCCTGCAGTGTGGTCCACCTAACATTTTTTTCTACTTAATTTTAGGGCTGATGCCATAAAATGAGTTAGAAAAATGGATGAATAGCATAGATATACGATGAATACATATACATTGAGGTGGGCCTCGCAGTCATGGTACAACCCACACCTATTCAAACCATTGATTTAATATCCCTCGTCATGCATGAACCATTATACCAAGCTCATGAACTGAAAGATTCTAGCCATAATGTCGTTGGACTTTACTTTATTAAATATTTCTCGTCCATTTACTTCTTTTTTAATAATGTATTTGCATGCTGCATGACGTTTTTTTTTTTTTAATCATGTATTTGCATGCGGCCATATGCTAAATTGAAATCTTGAAGTTGACCGTTTGAGAAGTTTATTTTTTTATTTTTTGGTTTTTCTGACGACCATTATGCCATCGAATCTATGACATGGATAAACCAACCAAGCCATCGAATCTATTTTTATTTCAAAGAGAGAAGCCATTGTAACTAAGTTTCAAATTATCATTGGTATATATAATGCGAGAAGTTGTCCACATTTTTACCCATGAAATAAATCTTCCAAAGGTTTTGAATTTTGGGTCTTAGAAGAACTTGGGAAAAGATTTATAATAAAGCGAAGGTAATTAAGTTCACTTGAAAGTGTGACTGGTTGATAATATACCGTTCAATTTTTACCTTAAAGAAAAAGGAAAAAAAAAAAAACTTAGGTTTTATCTACTGAAAATCTCTCGCTCCCTCTGCATACATAGCCCATATCCTCTTTCTTTCTCAGCATACTCAGGCACTTGTAAACAAGATTATTTTATTATGAGATACATGCATATTTATTAGGCAGTTAGAAATAAAAGATATCCAATGTTCTTATTTTAACATATACAAGTTCCCACCTGGCCAGTTAAATTTGAGTTAATGTATTCTAGGTGTACCATTTTAAATTGCTAGCCAGAAGCATGGCCAGCTATTTGTCCAATAGGGTCATTACTTTAATTACCAATAACTACTTAATAAATTTAATTTTTTATAATTTAGATAGTAAATTAAGTATATATGCTCGTGTTAGATATCCATGTCGTCCATCTACTTTGCCGGTCCATTTTAGGGCCGGAGACCAAAAACGAAACAGATTCAAATATGAGGTGAACCACACCACATGAGACAATGGCAATTAAACTCCCACCATTAAGGACTTATTGGAGGGTGTAATCCACCTAAGAGTTGAATCTACTTCATTTTTTGGGCTCAGGCCCTAAAATAAGCATGGACATAAAATACATAAATCATAGTGGGCTCCATAGTTATATGTGGATAGACCTAAATTTAGTAAATAGGCATCCAACCTACCTTTGAATAATTGTCGTTAGGAGTGGGTGACTACCACATGCGTGTAGCTTAAAGAATGTGACTTGCCCCAGTAAACCGCATTTAGCGGCTCAGCTGGTCAAAAGATGCTTACATGTGATGTGGGTTGGCCAGTGACCCTGCTGGTTGGTGCTGTGGGCCCTACCATGATGTATGCTTTTCATCCAGGGCGTCCATCCATATCTCCTGATCATTTTATTGTATCAGCCTAAGAATAAGGTAGATGAAAAGCTCAAGTGGACCACATCACAGGAAACAGTGTTGATTGAACTCCCACCTTAAAAACTTTTTGAGGGCCACAAGGATCAAATTGATATATGTTTTTTCCCTTCATCAAGGTCTAAATGACCTGATCAATAGGTTGGATGTCTAATAAACATTACAGTAGGCCATAGGAGGTTTTTAATGGTAGACATTCAATCACAACTACTGCTTCCCTGTGGTGTGGTCCACATGAGATTTAAATCTGCCTTAATTTTTTGGGTCTAGCCATAAAATGATTTGAAAAAAATGATTGGACGGTGTGGATAAAACATGTGCATCTTGTCGTGTACGTCACCGATAAAACATATGCATCTTGGTGGGGCTATAAAGCACCGACTATTAGACTAGCTAGTGGCAACGTCAACGCCAAACGCGTCCCCCCGAGAGTAAACATGGCACGTGCAACGCACATGAAGTAGTCTGAAGGCCATCCGTGTAAGGTTTCACGTCAGGACCCATCATGTTCTATATGCAAGATCCACTCCGTCTATCAAGTTCTAGGTCATGTGAGTAAAAGTAGCCAGATCATGACTCAGGTGGGCAGCACCATAATTAACAATAGGATCCCAACCGTAGGTTTTGAGTGTGTGGCCATTTCGGTGTTTACCTCTTTTCAAACCTGTTCATCAGTGTAACTCACTTGGACAAAGGAAAGATAAGAAATTAACCTGATTCAAAGATCAGGTGGGGCACGCCCAATGAAAAGAGATTTTAAGACAAATTTTTATTATTAGAGTGCCTTTAATCTATTGATGCAGTGCAGTTTAATTGACCGAAGTTTAGTAGGGTCAGCCGAATCTTACTGTGATATTTGTGGTCGACCGTTGCTCCCCATGATGTTTTCAGTCGATCGAACAGAATGCTTAAGTTTTATAAAGTGAGTTTCGTTTATTAATCTTACTTGGAAGTATATAAGGAAACTTGTCAATACGTATAAGATATTATAAAGAGAGTCTCCAGGATTTCTAGGTTTTGAGAAGGGGAATTCATCCATATAAATAAGGGTTTCAAATCCGTAAGTTGTCCATCTCTTGTAACTTATGATTCACAGTAGATTCGTTGTCGCTTGGTGTCATGGTTTTTTCCCATAAGGGTTTATCACGTAAAATTTGTGTTTTTGGTGTTTGTTTGAATTTTGTTTCTCTGTCACATGTTTAATTCATTCTGAGGTTGTTATGTGTTTAATTTGCGGCGGCTACGCAAAACAAGTGATATCAAAGTGTAGGCTTTACGTTGGGAGTTTAAATTGAATTAGAAAATTGAGTTCGAATGGATCGAATGTGAAGTTCAAGATGAAAAGGTTTACAGGAAAAATAACTTCGAATTATGGATGTTGAAGATGAAAGCCCTCTTAGTTTTATAAGGGGTGTCGCGGGCTCTCTTTGGCAAAGCGAAATATCTTGAAACTATGAAGGAAGAGAATTGAGATGACCTAGATTAGATGGCAATTAACACAATTCATTTGTGTTTGGCCGATAATGTACTTTACAATGCTATTAATGAGACGACTACCGCAGGTTTATGTGCGAGGTTGAAGAGCATTTACATAACAAAGTCGCTCTCCAATTGCTTATTTATAAGGAAACAATTGTACACACTGAAGATTATGGAAAGGTCGAATCTTTCTGAACACATCAATGTCTTCAACAAACTAGTTTCCAAACTGACAAGCGTGGAGGTAAAGATCGATAAAAAAACAAAACCTTGATGTTGTTCACGTTCTTTCAAATCCTTACGAGAATTTGGTAAATGCTTCATGCCATAGTAGGGATACCTTAGACCTCGATATTGTTATCTCTACCTAGGGGTGTACACAAACCGGGCTAGCTCGGTTAGCTCGCTCGACTCGGCTTGACCCGGAACTAAGTTCGGGTCAGGATGGGCCAATTTTCGAAGCCCGAAAGTGAGTTCAGGCCGAATTCGAATACCTCTCAGTTCGGCCCAACTCAGTCCGAAATCCGACCCGCCCCGACCTGACCCATGTATGATTGTATTTAATTTGTATAAAATGTTTTATTTTATGCTTTGTCAAATGTATGTAAATATATGTAAATGTCTTAACTAGTTAGATTTTTTGTGGAGTCTATAATTCAACTATCTAAATCGTTGATCGAGGACCTTGTAATGGGACGCGGATTACCTGCCAAAGCCCTTCCCATGAACTTGCTGTGAGGTTCGAAACTGGCCCGAACTCAAGTTCGAAACTGGCCCAAACTCGGCCCGAACTCACTCCGGGCCCAGTTCGGGCTGGAGATGTTGGCCTGGTGACCAGGCCCGATCGAGTTCGGGCCTTGTGTAGCTGTTGAACGGGCCTACACGGGCTGAGGCCAGTTCGACTCGGCCCGACCCGTGTATACCCCTATCTCTACCCTTTAGTCGAAGCAATAGAGAATGAATAATGGTGGAGAAGGAACTTCTGTAGGGGAACTGGTTGAAGGGGGAGACTAGGGGTGCACACGGGTCAATTCAGTCCAGTTCTGGGGTGAAACCTGAACTGAACCATTCCTAACGGTTCTAGGAGAATCAGAACCAGAACCGAAATTGGACCTTTCAGATCAGTTCCACGGCTTTGGGCTTAAAAGAGGGAGAGAGATAAAACCAGGGAACGAGAGAGAGAGAGAGAGAGAGAGAGAGACGGTGCACGGTGTTGGGGGCCTTCCACAAAACCTTAGGATCTAGCCTCCCGAAACAAACCAGAATTATGGATAATAAAGCAATGAAGTAAATCAAAACATAAATCACACACCACATGAGATTTTTACATGGAAAACCCTCAAAGAGGTAAAAACCACAGGACCTTGTCCAGATCAATAATCCACTATGAAGTAGAATGTTACAACCTTCTTCACTCATACAGGAGTGGATGAACAATGAAAGAATAAAGAAAAACTGAGAGATCTCATCGATTACGAGGACGTAGGAGCGCTGAGATATAGATTGCACCGTAGATCACCTCCAAGAGCATAACCTCCCTTCTACAAGCTTCCTCTCTCTCTCTCTCACCTTTGATATCCCTAAACCCTTTAGGAAACCCCCTTGTATTTTTTTCATGTCACTAGAAAAACTCTAGAGACCTCCTATTTATAGTTTTAGGAAACTCCTTTCCGCATCCCAGTTGCGAAAGGACTTGCGAAACGAAAATTCGCACAAAATTGCGGAACAAATCTGCGTAACCTCGACTAGTTGAACCGAGTCCTCGACCGGTCGAGCGCCACCCACGACCGGTCGAGAACCTCCTTCTACTAGTCGAGCACCACGGAAAACCAAAACCTCAACTCGCTGGACTTTGAATCGAGCCCTACTCGACTAGTCGTGCACCAGCCCTCGACCAGTCGAGTAAAGCTCACGACCGGTCAAGCACGAGGAAAAAAATCTATCAAATCTCTCCATTTTTGACCCAGGAGGAGTTCACCTTTTTCAAGCCAGCCAGGTTTCTACAAACCTCAAACTTTCCCTTGAGCAAAGCCTTGGTCATCATGTCTGACCCGTTATCATCCGTGTGGACCTTCTCAAGCCGTAACACCTTCTGTTCCAAAGTATCCTTGATCCAGTGATACCGAATCTCTATGTGCTTCGACTTGGAATGTTGACTTGGATTCTTGCTCAAGTGTATAGCACTCTGACTATTGCAATAAACCACGTGCTCCTCTTGCTTTAGGCTAAGTTCTTGTAAGAACCTTTTCATCCAAAGCATCTCTTTACATACTTCTATGATTGCAATGTACTCGGCCTCTATCGTCGATAATGCTACAACTTTCTGTAGCTTGCTCTGCCAAGAAATCGCTCCCCTCTACAAACATGAACATGAACCCTGATGTAGACTTCTTGAAGTCTATGTCACCTGCCATATCTACATCCGTGTAGTCTTCTAACACAGGTTTACCATCACCATAGCATAGGCTTAACCTGGATGAACCTCTTAGATACCGCAGTATCTACTTAACCATTGCCCAATGTTCTTTGCCAGGATTGGCAAGATACCGCAGTATCTACTTAACTATTGCCCAATGTTCTTTGCCAGGATTGGCAAGATACCGGCTGACAACATCAACTGCATATGCTATGTCTGAGCATGTACACACCATAGCATACATCAAACTTCTTACAGCTGACGCGTATTGTATCTTTTGCATCTCTTCCACCTCTGCCTTCGTCTTGGGACACTGCCTGTCACTCAATCTGAAGTGATTATCCAGTGGAGTACTGACCGGTTTCACTGCATTCATATTGAACCACTCTAAGACTTTCTCAATATACCGCTCTTGTGACAGCCAAAACTTCATGCTGCTTCTGTCACGGGTTATCTCCATTCCTAGGATCTGTCTAGCCAGGTCTAAATCTTTCATCGCAAAAGACTTGCCCAACTCCTGTTTCAGCTTGTCGATCTTCTTGATGTCTTTTCCCATGATGAGCATGTTACAACGTATAACAGCAGAACTAAGAAATCATCATCTGAGAACTTGCGTGTGAACACACAGTGGTACGACTCCGTTCTGTCATAACCATGTTGTAACATGAACGAATCGAACTTCTTGTACCATTATCGTGGAGCTTGTTTTAACCCATATAAGGTCTTCCTCAGCCTACACACCATATGTTCTTTACCCTTGACTTCGAACCCCTCTGGTTGGTACATGTAGATCTCTTCTTCCAGGTCACCATAGAGAAAGGTAGTTTTAACATCTAACTGCTCTATCTCCAGATCTATTCTAGCCGCCAACCCAAGCAACACCCGTATGGATGTCATCTTCACCACTGGTGAGAATATCTCCTCGAAGTCTATACCTTTCCTCTGACCAAACCCTTTCACTACAAGTCTGGCCTTGAACCTTGTCTGTGAATTCTTCTGCTCAATCTTCTTTCTAAACACTTGTTGCTCAGAGCTTTCTCGCCCTAAGGCAGTTTCACCATGTCATAGGTGTGATTTATATGCAAGGATTTCATCTTCTCTTGCATAGCTTTCAACCACTCCCCCTTATGCTCGTCGGCTAAGGCCTCAGAATAATCTTTTGGCTCTCCCCTATCAGTCAGCATAATGTACTCATATGGCGAGTACCTCTTGGACAGTTATCTGTCCCTAGATGACCTCCTCACCTGTGGCTCAACAAGTAGATCAAGTGGGGGCTGCTCCCCTGTTTAATCTTCTTAAGGAACTTCCTCGTCCTCTGCACCTTGCTGTACTCCCCCGTCAACAGGCACCACGAGAGGAGTAACCGGATCCATATCATCTAGCTCACTTGAACTAGGCCGGTTCTTCTGTAGCTTACTAATGTCTTTTATATGATGATCTTCAAAGAAAACCATATCTCTGCTCCTGACGAGCTTTCTCTCGGTCGGATCTCACAATCTGTAACCAAACTTTTCATCACCGTACCCTAAGAACACACACTACCTGATCTTTATATCGAGCTTAAACCTCTCGTCCTTTGGTACATGAACGGATGCCCTGCATCCAAACACCCTGAGATGACTGTACGATAGATCCTGTCCAATCCACACCTTCTCAGGCACTTCTCCATTCAACAGGGCTGATGGAGACCTGTTTATCAAATACACCGCCATGTGCATTGCTTCTCCCCAGAACATCTTGGACAATTTCACATGGAATAACATGCATCTGATTCTTTCTACAATTGTGCGATTCATTCGCTCAGCCACACCATTATGCTAAAGGGTCTTGGGAACCATTTGTTCATGTCGTATACTTAGGGACTTGCAGTACTCATGAAAGTCATCAATGTATTCACCACCATTGTCAGTGAGAATGCACTTCAATGATCTATTTGCCTCTCTCTCTCTCTCTCTCGACCATAGCATGAAACAATTTAAACACACCAAAGACCTCGTTCTTAGATTTCAAAGCATAAACTCAAACCCTCCTAAATGCATCATTTATAAAAGTGACAAAATACAATGCCCCACCCAAGGTTTTTATCCTCATAAGACTACAAACATCAGAATAAACCAAATCTAATGCATGCACTTTATTAACATGAGAAGTAGTTTTAACGAATGAAACTCTATGTTGTTTTCCTGATAAACAATCAAGACAGGTTTTGAGAGGTGTACCTGTCACGTCTGGAAGGAGTCACTTCCTCACTAGTAGCTTAAATCCTTTTTCACTCATGTGGCCTAGATGTCTGTGCCACATGTCAATAGCTGAATCTTTCGCTGTGTTCAACCCACCCTTTCAACACTTTTTTTTCTCTGGCCACGATCAATGAACCCTTGATGAGCTTCCATCGCCCACCAATAAACCGGCTTTCATAGCCATCATCATCCAACCTTCCCATCGACATCAAGTTGAGGTGAAGGTCTAGGATATGCCTTACATCCCTGAGAACTAATGTACAACCCACATCAGTCTTCACACAAATATCACTGACTCCTACGGTCTTCGATACGCCAAAATTTTCCATCTTCACGGTCCCATAGTCACTTGACTTGTAGCTTGTGAAGAAGTTCCTGCGTGGAGTCGCATGAAAAGAAGCTCCCGAGTCTATCACCCAGTCAGTGTTCTGACTCGTAGCCGTGAGACATATAGCGTGATCTGCTGAAAGAATAACTACAACGTCGCCATTTGATGTAACTGCAGTGGAATCTGATTCATCTTCCTTCCATTTTCTTTTTTTGTCGTTCTTCTTACCACGACATTCATGCTTGTAGTTGCCCTTCTTACCATAATTTCAACAATCAACATCCTTTCTGTTACTCGACTTGCCTCTTGATTTATCTCGGGCCTTCCCGCCTTTCCTGTTCTTTCCTCTCCCCCGTTCCTGTGTCACAAGGGCCTCTTGCTGAGTAGACCCCTGAGACTTCCTCATTTTCTCTTCATTAAAGAGACAGCTAATTACTTGTTCCATGGATATCTTTCCGTCTAACGCGAAGTTACTTAGAGACACCACCAATGTCTCCCAACTGTTAGGTAATGAACTAAGCAAAAGTAAAGCCTGCAATTCATCATCCAGGACCATCTTCATAAAGGAGAGTTGGTTCACTATATTGTTGACCTCATTCATGTGCTCGAACACAGAATCACCATCATTGAACTTAAGATTCACAAGTCACCTTATCAGAAAAATTTTATTACCGGCTGTCTTCCTCTCATACTGCCCTTCTAATTTCAGCCATAGGCTAGCGGCTGAGGTTTCTATAAACACATGGTGGAACACGGAATCATCCACCCATTGTTTAATAAACCCCACCGCCTTCCGGTCCATCTTCTTCCAATCATCATCAGACATATCCTTGGATTTTGCTGATATGCCTAAAATTGGAGAATATAGGTCCTTGCAATAAAGCAAGTCCTCCATCTTAGCCTTCCATGTGGTCCAATTAGAACCATTGAGGCTGATCATCCTTGATGAGCCATCTTTCATAATTCAAAACCGATCCTACCCATTTAATGAACTTAGCTTTGATACCACTTTGTTGGGGGCCTTGCACAAAACCTTAGGATCTAGCCTCCCGAAACAAACCAAAATTATGGATAATAAAGCAATGAAGTAAATCAAAGCATAAATCACACACCACACGAGATTTTATGTGGAAAACCCTCAAAGAGGTAAAAACCACGGGACCTCGTCCAGATCAACAAACCACTATGAAGTAGAATGTTACAGCCTTCTTCAGTCACACAAGAGTGGATGAACAATGAAAGAATAAAGAAAAACAAAGAGATCTCACCGATTACGAGGGCGTAGGAGCGCTGAGATATAGATTGCACCGTAGATCACCTCCACGAGCATAACCTCCCTTCTACAAGCTTCCTCTCTCTCTTTCTTTCTCTCTCACCTCTGATATCCCTAAACCCTTTAGGAAACTCCCTTGTGTTTTTTTCATGTCACTAGAAAAACCCTAGGGACCTCCTATTTATAGTTTTAGGAAACCCATTTCCGCATCCCAGTTGCGAAAGGACTTGCGAAACGAAAATCCGCACAAATTCGCGGAACGAATCTGCGTAACCTCGACTGGTCGAACCGAGTCCTCAACCGATCGAGCGCCACCCACGACCGGTCAAGAACCTCCCTAACTTGTCAGTACCACGGAAAACCAAAACATCAACTCGCTGGACTTTGAGTCAAACCCTGCTCGACTGGTCGTGCACCAACCCTCGACCAGTCGAGCAAAGCTCACGACCAGTCGAGTACGGGGAAAAAACCCCATCACACGGAGGGTGGGCGGAAGGCGGTTGTCTGGTGGGTGTGAGAGAGAGAAAGAGAGAGGAATGGATGGTGATTTGGGGCAGCCGCGGCAGGGGCGGCGTGAAGAGTAAAGTGAAGGGAATGAATTTAGGATTTTATATATATATATATATATATATATATATATATATATATATATATATATATATATATATGGTTCGGTTCCTAGTTTTATTCCAGGTTTTGTTCCACAGTTCGGTTCATGGTTTGGTTCGGTTCTACATACCCCCAAACCGAGAACCGAATTGAACTAATCGGTTCTTTGATTTTTGGAATCAGAATCAGTGCACTCTAGAACTAGGGCAAACCATACGATTTAATTAGTTCCGGTCCGTTTTACCAGTTCTACAGGTTTCATGTGCACCCCTAGGGGAGACCATCTAAATGAGAAAATGGTAAGTCGCTATCAATGTCAAAGTCAAATGCTAAAGGGAAGTTGAAGTGCTTGAATTATTGTAAGATAAGACATGAAGAACGACCGTAGAAATCCCAAAACTCGGAAAAATGAGAATTCAAATAATTCACTAAAAGATGCCAATTCAACAGAATCTAGCAAGGAGATGAGTGGCTGTTGTGTATTGTATGTGACTCTGTGTCAAAGGCTGGACACTTGTATAATGAATGGATTTTGGATATAGGGTCATCATATCAGCTGGTATGTTCTCATCGGAGTTGGTTTGCCACATACACTGAGCACAATGGTGGCCTGGTTTTTATAGGCAACGATCATGCTTATAAGATGATTAGAATTGAATTATTTGTATAAGAATGTTCAATTGGGTATAGCGCACTCTCTGATAGATATGAGACGCGTTCTAGACCTGAAGAAGAATTTGATATCTCTAAGAGCTCTTCAACACTCGCGCAGCATACACGCCTAGGCAAGCCAGATAAGCGAGCATAGTGAAGGATCCGCAAGGCTCATGACATTCAACCTGGACTGTTTTTTCTAGTTTGCGTGTGTTTGAACTTTCATGCACAGCCATTTGCTTATCAGTTCTCACCAACTTGTCGCCTCTCCAAAATATCATATCCGTACAAAACGTTCACCGGGTGATCATCATTGTGGGACCCATCAGTACGAACATTTTAAAACCACTGGTTATCTATCGTTTCTAAAAGAAACCATTGCTTGGCTGACAGCTACAGTCTGTTTTGGGAAGCGAAATAATAAAAATGAGAGCGTTATTTCATTCCCAAAACGATACGGACGTGTATATAAAATCACACATGATGCTGTAAAGATAGGGGGCTCACTTTCGCTGATGTAGACGGAAAGAGTTAATGTAGATGAGATCCACACCGGCCATCAGGTGCGCCAACTTGTATTTGGTCCAAAGGCGAAAAATCAGCCGATTCAACGATCTGGTGGGATACACCATTGGAAATAGTCGAGATGGGAATTCCCGCCATTAAAATCGTCCATATCGAATTTCTTGTCCATCTTCGTGAGTGAGTTTTAGGCATGATTTTACACCGTTCTCTATGGTGTGGCCCATATAAGTATCTGTGTTTTCCCTTCATCCAGGTCTGTGTGAACATAATAATATGCTGGATAGCAAATAAACATTACAACATTACACTGGGCCTTAGTTTTTAATGGTGATTGTCATTCAATACTGTTTTCCTTTTATGTGGTCCACCTGACATTTTGATCTGTCTCATTTTTTGCACCATGTCCTAAAATGATCTTTTAAAATGGATGGACGGCGTGGATATAAAAAAATAATATCAAGGTGGGGCCCATGGTCAGGGCCTCACCCCTTTGAGAATGGGAGGCACTGTGTTGTGTGAGCCCTGAAGTGGCGAGATTTGATTGGGCTAACTTACGTGTAACGGACGTCAAGCAACGAAGACGTGGCCCAATCAAATTCTCGACACGTGAGTCCTGAGAGTGGATTAGGTGCAGCCCGAGCTACACCCAAGACTGTGCGTCTCTTAATGTGGGGCCATATTGATGCATGCATGTTATATCTATTCCGTCCATCAAATTTTTCATACAATTTTTGAGCAAGATCCCTAAAAATTAAGGAAATCCAAATTTACGTGGACCATTCTATATGAAACAGTGGTAATTAAACAATCCACCATTAAAAACTTCCCAGGTCTCAAAGTAATGTTCCTTAATATTTATTTACCATCCAACCTCTTAATAAGCTTACATAAAACTGCATAAATGCAAAAACCCAAATATCAGATTAATCCAAAACTTATATGACCCATAATAAGTTTTTAAATGTCAATAACCACTGTTTCCTATTGTATGGCCCATCTGAAACGTTAATCTTCATCATTTTTTAAGCCAATACAATGAAATAATCTCTAAAAACATATGGACGGTTTAGATATAAAATAAATGCATCTTGGACCCCACAGTAAGGGCCACAGCTAATCTGCCGCACTCCTGTCTCGGTGCTTCCCAACCTCAAAATCCGGCTCATTTTAATACTCGTTCTTTTCTTCTCCGTGCACGAAGCGCACTCTTTAAAAAAGACTTATCAAACTTACACCTGTAACTGATCTCGTGCACGCCATCTATACACTTTCCAAATGTTTCATTCTTTCTCTGCCGAGTATCCCGTTCTAAAAAGCTCTCATTGTCAGTTACATAACTACTACGGTACATCCAGTTGTAGGGCTATCTTCTTCACCTTGCTCTTGCTCTTGCTCTTGCACTTGGATTGCAATGATCCGAACTCATACAATCTTACTCACCGTTGATAGCTGATATCCAAAAAAAATCCAAACCGTATAGTCTTATTGGTAGCCCACCAAACAATTGTAAAAAGATACGGTCTACACTATTGAGAATTTAGTTGAAATAATGAAGGGATGAAACATTTTACCGTAGTAATCATTGTGGCATGCGCCTGAATCTAACGGTTGTGATCTGACGATAGATGGACCCTAGGAATTACCTGTTTTTGAAATTCATTTTGTTTATTCATGCACGATTGTTTTTGGAAAATATCGAAATAGGCTACGAAGTGCGAGGATATCCAGCTGGAGAAGATAGCCACTGGCCTGACTTGGGTAAGGAGCTCTAAAGGGTCTGATAGTGCTAACTTAACGCTGTTTGGGAATAAAATGCATCAGATCCACACCGTCCATCATAGTCGAAATCAGATTTTCAACGGCAGGAATTTCCCTAGCCACTTTTTCCTTTAGTGCAGCTCAATTGAATCTTGGATCCTGCTCATTTTTTGCCCATGCTCTAAAATGATGTCACAAAACGGATGTGCGGGATAGATTTCTAATGGGCTCCACCTAAGTGGATCCGGAACTCAAGAGGGCCACACGAGCGAAAATAGTAGAAATTTAGTGAGAACAGTTGAAACATTCCTAAAAGCTTTGTATCAGCTAATCTTTTTTTCTATTTTCACTTCATCCTGGTAATGACCTTATAAACGGTTTAGATGACATATAAACTTCAAGATAAAGCCCAGTGAAATTTCAACAGTAAATATTTCCTAAATTTTTCCTCTCTTGTGGCCGCTTGAGTTTTCGATACACCTTTTATATATATATATATATATATATATATATATATATATATATATATATATATATATATATATATGAGCCCGGTACTCTGCATCGTCGTAAAGCAGTTTTCCGTGAGGAATCGAGCCTAGCCCCACCGTGATGCCTTTCGAACATCAACACCGTCCACCAGATGCACCATTCCATTTTGGACGGCCCAAAATCAAGTCAATCCATGACTTTAGTGGGCCACACCACATACAGAAGTGTAGAGGGGCCGTGTACCATTAAAACATTCATAACCATTTTTGAGGGCCCACCGAGATGGTTTTTGCAAATCTAGCCCATCCATTATGTGTGCCCCACTTGAATGAGGGTTTAGACTAAGTTTCAGGTGCATGGAAAACTCAGGTGGGTCCCACCAGTGCTTTTATATGTTTTTGTCATGTATACTTAAATTTTAGATGGTGTGGCCCACCTGAGTCACGGATTGACCTGATTTTGGGCCTTCTAAACCCAAAATGGAATGGTGCATCTGGTGGACGGTGTTGATGTTCGAAAGGAATCACGGTGGGGCCCACCCATCTCGACCTCACGGACGACCGCATAGTACCTTTTCCCACACACATATATATATATATATATATATATATATATATATAGATCCCTAAAATGATCTCGCCACCAAACGTTTGAACGAGCTAGATTTTCCAAAAACATAGCGGTGGGCCTCACCCAGCCTCTAGAGGCTCTAGCAGGAAATCCCGTCCCGACTTCTACAGCCGGGTCAAAATAGCTAGATTTTAAAAAAATATAGCGATGGGCCTCTTCAGCATCACCTCCCTCGAAATGCTTTCATAGTAAATCCGCGTAACGACGATGTCTAACCTTTCTCATGAAATTCTTTTGTCGGCTGTAAGAAATTCGAGCCCGATCCAATAGTCAAGTGAGCTGAAAACGTGAGAATCGAACGTCCGCAGTTTAAATATTTTAAATATTCATAGGCCACAAAACTTTTTAATCATGCTAAGATCTGTGTTTTAATTTCATCTAAGTAGTAATGATTTATGAACAGTGTGGATGGCATATAAACATCACTGTCCGAAAGTTTCAACGTTTCAACAGTAGGAATTTCTCTAGCCACCTTTTCCTTTATTGCGGTCCCCTTGAGCATTGGATTCGGCTACCTTTTCATTTAATGCCCTAAAAATAACTTACAAAATGGATAGACGGGGTGGATTTCTTACAAACATAACAGTTGGCCCGACCTGGGTTCGACTGCACCAGATGTACGAGTGGATGTAATCCACACAGGAAGTCTTTCCCCACAAGTAATCGTAAGTAACACCCGTACGGAAGTCAAGGACTATAATTTTAATTTAAAGTTCAGCACTAGTCAAGGACATCCCCAGCCTGCCCAATAAACGTATCCCCGACAAAAGAAAAAAATGAAATCTATCCAGTCAATAGGTGATTCACGACATAGATAAAGCATAGATAATTACAATAGCAAACATTCACCAGACGAATGGATCCAGCTGATTTTGATTCGTCTGATCATTATGCTGCTGCTGGACGAGCAGGATTTCAAATATGTGCCCACCACACTCACAGGCCATCACTTCAAAGGCACGTTTGGCTCTTTTTTTTTTTCGTCAAGTCATCCTTTAACAAAGTCATAGATTGCTGTGGAATTCTGCGGTAAAGAGATCCGTTCCTCCACAGCTAAGCTTGTTGGAGAAGCTTGTTCTACAAGAGACCGATTGCGTAATGGGTAACTTTTGAGTAGTGAGTAAACTTTCTGGGGGCCGCTGTAATGTATGTGTCTTATCGATGCCATTCATCGGTTTTACCAGGTTATTTTAGCGGATGAGATGAAAATTGAAGCTATTTAAAGCTCAGGTGGACCACAACACAGAAGATTGTTTGAACTGAATGACTGCTGTTGAAAAGTTCTCAAGGGGTACATAAGTTTTGGATCAAGTTTACATTTGTGTTTTACCCTGTTTCTTGTGGTGTGGTCCACTTGAGCTTTGAATATTCTTCAATTTTGGGTTCATGCCCTAAAATGAGCTCCAAAAATGGATGGACAGCATGGATAAGCCACATATATCACGGGTGAGCCGACTAATTCTATTCAGTAGGCCATAGTGTACTTAGTATGTAATCCACTCATGTTGTATAATGTTCTCTGTGGGCTAATTTCGTTGTATAATGTTCTCTGTGGGTCCCACATATATCGAGTAAACTTTGTAGGGCCCAATGTGACTTATTTTAGGGGCCAATGTCATTTATGTATTTTATCCGCTTTGTCTATCCATTTTATCAAATAATTTTAAACTTTGAGCAAAAATATGAATCATATCTAAAATTAAGTAGACCACACCACAAGAAATAATATGAATTGAAGGTCCACCATGTTAGGGGGCCTTGCACAAAACCTTAGGATCTAGCCCTCCAGAACAAACGAGAATTATGGATAATAAAGCAATGAAAACAATCAATGTATCAACCACACACCACACAAGAGATTTTTACGTGGAAAACCCTCAAAGAGGTAAAAACCACGGGACCTCGTCCATATCAACAATCCACTATGAAGTAGAACGTTACAACATTCTTCACTCACGCAAGAGTGGATAAACAGTAAGAGAATAAAAGAAAACAAAGAGATCTAACCGATTACGAGGACGTAGAAGTGCTGAGATATCAAGTGCACAGTAGATCACCTCTACGTGCAGAACCTCCCTTCCACAAGCTTCTTCACTCTCTTTCTCTCACACCTTTGATAGTCCTAAACCCTTTAGCAAATCCCTTGTAAAGCTTTAGGAAACTCTCTTGTCGTACCTAGAAAGCCATAGGTACCTCCTATTTAAAGTTTTATGAAACTCATTTCCGCATCCCAGTTGCGAATGGACTTGTAACACAAAATTCGCGCAAAATTGCAGAACGAATCTACGTAACTACGATTGGTCGTGACGAACCTACGACCAGTCGAGAGCCACCCACAATCGGTCAAGCACCTTCCATGACTGGTCGAGCACCTCCAAACCGGTCGAGCACCCCGGAGAAAAATAGCCTAAAGTCACTGGAGTTTGAGTCGTGCCACGACTCGACTTTTGCCACTGGTTGAGACCAGCCCTCGACGATGGGTCAAAAAAATCCATCAAATCTCCCCCTTTTTAACCCATGAGGGATCCACCTTCTTCAAGCCAGCCAGGTTTCTACAAACCTCAGACTTGGCCTTAAGCAAAGCCTTGGTCATCATGTCTGACCCGTTATCATCCGTGTAGACCTTCTCAAGCTGTAACACTTTCTGTTCCAAAGTATCCCTGATCCAGTGATACTGAATCTCTATGTACTTTGACTTAGATTCTTGCTCAAGTGTATAGCACTATAACTATCGCAATAGACCACGTGCTCCTCCTGCTTCAAGCTAAGTTCTTGTAAGAACCTCTTCATCCAAAGCATCTCTTTGCATGCCTCTATGACTGCAATGTACTCGGCCTCTATCGTCGACAATGTTACGACCTTCTGTAACTTGCTTTGCCAAGAAATCGCTCCCTCTGCAAACGTAAACAAGAACCCCGATGTAGACTTCCTGGAGTCTATGTCACCTGTCATATCTGCATCTGTGTAGTCCTCTAACACAAGTTTACCATAACTATAGCATAGGCTTAACCTGGATGAGCCTCTTAGATACTGCAATATCTACTTAATCGCTGCCCAATGTTCTTTGTCAGGATTGACAAGATACCAGCTGACAACACCAACCGCATATGCTATGTCTGGGCATGTACATACTATAGCATACATCAAACTCCCTACCGCTGATGCGTAAGGTATCTTCTGTATCTCCTCTACCTCTGCCTTCATCTTGGGACACTATCTGTCGCTCAATCTAAAGTGACCATCTAGTGAAGTACTGACTGGCTTCGCTGCATTCATATTGAACTGTTGTAGGACTTTCTCAATATACCGCTCTTGTGACAGCCACAGCTTTCTGCTGCTTCTATTACGGGTTATCTCCATTCCTAGGATCTGTTTAACCAGGCCCAAGTCTTTCATCGCAAAAGACTTGCCCAACTCTTTTTTCAGCTTGTCGATCTTCTTGATGTCTTTTCCCATGATGAGCATGTCATCAAATTATAATAGCAGAACTAAGAAATCACCAATTAAGAACTTGCGCGTGAACACACAGTGGTCCGACTCCATTTTGTCATACCCATATTGTAACATGAACGAATTTAACTTCTTGTACCATTGTCATGGAGCTTGTTTTAGCCCATACAAGTTCTTCCTCAACCTATACACCATATGCTCCTTGCCCTTGACTTCGAACCCCTCTGGTTGGTGCATGTAGATCTCTTCTTCCAGGTCACCATTTAGAAATGCAGTTTGACATCTAACTGCTCTATCTCTAAGTCCATGCTAACCGCTAACCCAAGCAACACCCGTATGGATGTCATCTTCACCACTGGTGAGAATATCTCCTCGAAGTCTATGCATTTTCTCTGACCAAACCCTTTCACCACAAGTCTGGCCTTGAACCTCGTCTGTGAATTCTTCTTCTCGATCTTCTTTCTGAACACTCACTTGTTGCTCAGAGTTTTCTTGCCCTTAGGCAGTTTCACCATATTATAGGTGTAATTCTTATGTAAGGATTTTATATCCTCTTGCATAGCTTTCAACTACTCCCCCTTATGCTCGTCGGCTAGGGCCTCAGAATAATCTTCTGGCTCTCCTCCATCAATCAGCATAATGTACTTATGTGGCGAGTACCTCTTGGACGGTTGTTTGTCCCTAGATGACTTCCTCACCTGTGGCTCAACAGGTGGATCAAGTGGGGGCTGCTCCCCTAGTCCATCTTCTAAAGGAACTCCCTCGTCCTCTGCACCTTGTTGTACTCCCCCATCATCAAGCACCATGGGAGGAATAACCGAATCCATGTCCTCTAGCTCACCTAAACTAGGTTGGTTCTTCTCTAGCTTACTAATGTCTTCTATATACTGATCTTCAAAGAAAACCACATCTCTGCTCCCGGCAAGCTTCTTCTCGGTCGGATCCCATAGTCTGTAAATGAACTTTTCATCATCGTACCTTAAGAACACACACTGTCTGATCTTCATATCGAGCTTGGACCTCTCGTCATTTGGTACGTGAATGGATGCCCTGCATCCAAACACCCTGAGATGACTGTACGATGGATCATGTCCAGTCCACACCTTTTTAGACACTTCTCCACTCAACGGGGCTAATGGAGACCTGTTTATCAAATACCCTGCCATGTACATTGCTTCTCCCCATAATGTCTTGGGCAATTTCGCATGGGATAACATGTATCTGATTCTCTCTATAATGGTGCGATTCATTCGCTCAGCTACACTATTATGCTGGGGTGTCTTGGGAACCGTTTGTTCATGCCGTATACCCAAGGACTTGCAGTACTCATGAAAGTCGCTAATGTACTCACCACCATTGTCAGTGCGAATGCACTTCAATGGTCTACCTGTCTCTCTCTCGACCATAGCATGAAACAATTTAAACACACCAAAGACCTCGTCCTTGGATTTCAAAGCATAAACTCAAACCCTCCTAGATGCATCATCTAAAAAAGTAACAAAATACAATGCCCCACCCAAGGTTTTTGTCCTCATAAGACCACAAATATCAGAATAAACCAAATCTAATGCATGCACTTTGTTAACATGAGAAACATATTTAATAAATGAAACTCTATGTTGTTTCCCTGATAAACAATCAAGATAGGTTTTGAGAGGTGTACCTGTCACGTCTGGAAGAAGTCACTTCTTTGCTAGTACCTGAAGCCTTTTTTCACTCATGTGACCTAGACGCCTGTGCCACATGTCAATGGTTGAATCTTCCACTGCGTTCAACTCACCCTTGCATATACTGACACTTGCATTATAAAAGATGCAACACTTCTTTCCTCTGGCCATGATCAATGAACCCTTAATGAGCTTCCATCGCCCACGAATAAGCCGACTTTCATAGCCATCATCATCCAACCTTCCCGTCGACATCAAGTTGAGGCGAACGTCTGAGGTATGCCTCACATCCCTGAGAACCAATGTGCAGCCCACATCGGTCTTCACATAAATATCACTGACTCCCACGATTTTTTATACGCTAAAATTTCTCATCTTCACAGTCTCATAGTCACCTGACTTGTAGCTTGTGAAGAAGTCTCTGCGTGGAGTTGCATGAAAAGAAGCCCCCGAGTCTATCACTCAGTCGGTGTCCTGACTCATAACCATGAGACATACATCATGATCTGCGGAAAGAATAACTACAATGTCGCCATCTGAGGCGACCGCAGTGGAATCTGATTCATCTTCCTTCACTTTTCCTTTCTTGACGTTCTTCTTACCACAACATTCATGCTTATAGTAGCCTTTCTTTCCACAATTCCAACAATCAACATCCTTTCTGTTACTCGACTTGCCTCTTGATTTATATCGGGCCTTCTCGCCCTTCTTGTTCTTTCCTCTCCCCCATTCCTGTGTCACAAAAGCCTCTTGCTAAGTAGACCCCTGAGACTTCCTCTTTGTCTCTTCATTGAAGAGACAACTAGTTACCTATTCTATGGATATCATTTCGTCTAGCGTGGAGTTACTTAGAGACACCACCAATGTCTCCCAACTGTCAGGCAATAAACTAAGCAAAAGCAAATCCTGCAATTCATTATCCAGGACCATCTTCATAGAGGAGAGTTGGTTCACTATATTATTGACCTCATTCACGTGCTTGGCCACAGAACCACCATCCTTGAACTTGAGATTCACAAGTCGTCTTATCAGAAAAATCTTATTACCAACTGTATTCCTCTCATACAGCCCTTGTAATTTCAGTCATAGGTTAGCGGCTGAGGTTTCCGTAGACACATGGTGGAACACAGAATTATTCAACCATTGTCTAATAAACCCCACCGCCTTCCGGTTCATCTTCTTCCAATCATTATCAAACATATCCTTGGATTTTACTGATATGCCTAAAATTGGAGAATATAGGTCCTTGCAATAAAGCAAGTCCTCCATCTTAGCCTTCCATATGATCCAGTTAGAACCATTGAGGCTGATCATCCTTGATGAGACACATTCCATAATTCAAAACTGATCCTACCCGTTTAATGAACTTAGCTTTGATACCACTTTGTTAGGGGGCCTTGCACAAAACCTTAAGATATAGCCCTCCAGAACAAACCAGAATTATGGATAATAAAGCAATGAAAACAATCAATGCATCAATCACACACTACACAAGAGATTTTTATGTGGAAAACCCTCAAAGAGGTAAAAACCACGGGACCTCGTCCAGACCAACAATCCACTTTGAAGTAGAACATCACAACCTTCTTCACTCACGCAGGAGTGGATAAACAGTAATAGAATAAAAGAAAATGGAGATATCTAACCGATTATGAGGATGTATAAGCGCTGAGATATCAAGTGCATAGTAGATCACCTCTACGAGCAGAACCTCCCTTTCACAAGCTTCCTCTCTCTCTTTTTCTCTTTCTCTCACACCTTTGATAACCCTAAACCCTTTAGCAAATCCCTTGTAAAGCTTTAGGAAACCCTCTTGTCGTACCTAGAAAGCTCTAGGTACCTCCTATTTAAAGTTTTAGGAAACTCTTTTCCGCATCCTAGTTGTGAAAGGACTCGCGACACGAAATCTGTGCAAAATCGCGAAACGAATCTACGACCGGTCGTGACGAACCTACGACCAATAAAGAGCCACCCACGACCGGTCGAGCATCCCGGAGAAAAATAGCCCAAAGTCGCTGGACTTTAAGTCGTGCCACAGCTCGACTCTTACGACTGGTCGAGACCAACCCACGACCAGTCGAGCAAGGCTCTTGACCGGTTGACGACAGGTCAAAAAAACCCATCACACCATTGAAAAATATTTGAGGTCCATATAAGCTTTGAATCAAGCTAAAACATGAGTTTTCCCTTCATTCATGTCTATGTGATCTCATATACAAGTTGGATTAAAAAAAAAACATAAGTGGAGATTATGGTAAGGTTTCAATAGTAAAAATCATTACTCTCATCATTTGCTATGGTGTGGTACACTTGATTTTTGACATGCTTTAATTTTGGACTCAACCCCTGAAATGAGATCGAAAAATGGATGGATAGCAAGGATAAACCACGTACATTCATAGTAGGCCAGAAAGAGCTTACTCAATAGGATACAAGCGTACTAAGTAAAACAATTCAAATTCACTTGAGATGGAAAACACCACATTAACAGAACATGAAGGCGCCTTTTAGAGATGAAATTATAAAAATATCAAATTTTAACTTTTTACTCAAAAATTAGAGAAAGTTAGAATTATGAGCTTTGGGTGACATATGTATGACATCATATATAAAAGTTATAAAAACACCCTCATTTTATTTTATTTTATTTTTCAAGAAAAAGTACACGGTCAATACATGTGGCATCCAGGTGGTAAGTGTACAGCATATAACTCATCCAATGCATGCACCCGATCATGGTAATAAATTTTTTTTATAAAAAAAAACACGACGGATCAAATTATTAAATGCGCTACACCTAAATTTGAATATTTTGAAGTGTGTATATTATTTTTCATAGTTTGGCCCACCTTGCAATTAGATTGGCTGTTGCAGCGATATTTGGTGCTCTATGGGCCCCACCATAATGTGTTTTTATCCACACCATCCATCCATTTTTCCATATCATTTAGGGTTTGAACTTATAACTGAGGCATATATAAATCTTAGGTGGACCACACCATAGGAAAACAATAGTGATTAAATAGTGATTAAATGTCTACCATTAAAAATCTCTTAGGGCCTATTGTAATGTTTACTTGACATATAACTAATTGGTTACATCATAAAACCGGGATGAAGGAATTAAAAAAATAAATATCATTGATCTAAAACTTTTGTGGCTTTTACAAAGTTTTTAATGGTGGGCGTTCAATCAATACTGTTTCCTATAACATTATCTACCTGGATTATGGATCTATCTCATTTTTGAGCTCATATCATAAAAATAAAATAGCTGGTGGCAGGGTCACTAGCTAATCAAAGTCCCTTATAATCATTTTGCCATTTACTTATTAGTTAGGTTAGATGTCGAACAAATATCACCACGTAGGCTCCACAGTACTCGATGATCCACTTTGTAAACGAACCGGCCCATTATAAGTTCCTCAAGGCATTAATTAGTGAAATCTCAGTCCCTAGGAATTTTTAGTTTTTCCCTTATCGGCTATATAAACCGTCCGTATATAAGCCCCACCAGGGTGAACGGACACCTAACAAACAAGCAATTCCAACAACTGAAGTGAGACACACCACGTGATTTGAAGGTTTTAGGTAGGATTTCACATGGGGTGGTCCACCTAAGTTTTAGTTGAGCCTAATTTTCAGAAAGCAGATTGCATGAGCCCTTGGGCATAGAAATATACCTACGCCAGGGCTGTATGGGTCACGGAGATGTCTCTAACAAAGCCACTCTGTACGTCCATCTATTTTTAAAGACTATAATAAGATAAAAATATTAAAATCATGCATATCCAAAACTCAAGTGGGCACAAGAAACGGTGGAGATTGAATGCATGGTGGTGATAGAAGTTTTGTATCAGGATGATTTTATTCTTTCAGTTTATCTGAGTGGTAATAACCATATGAACGGTTTCGATGGTATAAAAACATTATGGTCAGCTCTAGGAAGTTTTTAACAGTGTATGTTTTTGTTCCAACTGCTTCATTTGTGGTGGTCCACCTGATTTTTGGATCTGCCTTATTTTTAGAATCCTATATAATACTGATCTTTAAAAACAGATGGACGGAGTGGATTTTCAGGGACATTGATCTCTGTGGGATCCACACAGCCCCAGGCACAGCCCCAGGCACAAGTACATGTATGTGCCTTTTGTCACATGCGATCCACTCTCTAATTTTTGGGCTTCTAGAAGAAAATAAAGGTCTCACGGATGAACGGAAGAGATTTAATTCACGTGTCACACGATGGACCCCACGCGCATAATGTTATATAATAAGATTATTCTCCTATCGGTCGAAAAACTGTCCTCAAACAGAAAATGGTTTGTAGCTTTAGCCCATGGCCTGTTTCCTGCCAGAATAGGGAATGCGCGTATTCACCCACTAAATTTACACGTGGCAAACTGCATGCTGCTGACAAAACAGCTCAGGAAGTGGTTACGATCGAATGGTTAGGATCTTCTTGTAACTGCAAATTTTGGGATATTCTCCATCGATCGTGTGGGACCCATTTGATGGCCGAGAGTGGGTTTACACATGACGCGTGTACATTGCGTGTCCATGCAAACCACTTCGCACGTACAAGAGAGTCACGTAATTCCCGTTTCGGTGCAATGGTTATTTTTAAAGCGGGACGTGGGTTGCGTTAAGCGTACTGAGTAAACTCTGTGGGGTCCACCTTGATGTCTGTGACTTATCCACGCCGTACATCCGTATCTGCAGATTATTTTTGAGCATGATTTCAAAATTGGATCATATCCAAAACTCAAGTGAACCACACCGTTGGAGATAATAGGAATAATGATGCCCACATTGAAACCTTTTTAAGGTCATATTGATGTTTATTTGTATCACTAGTAGAGCTGTAAACGAGTCGAGCTGGACATAACTGCACTCGGCTCGGCCACTAGCGGACCCCAACTTGAACTTGGCTCAGCTCGGTTTTGGGCTTGACCCAGCAGTAGGTCGGGCCAATTCGAGTTAAGAGAGAGTCTCTGCGGCATTTTCTCAAACATACGAAATGTACCTTTAATTTCTCATGGAATGTAAAGCAACAACATCGGTTCAAAAGTATTTCATCAAACACTCAATATCTAATATAAAAAAATCAAGATACTAATGTATTTGTTTCATATTCGTACCTTCCTCACTACCAACTGATCCCTTGTTGAATCATTTCATCGAACACATGGTGAGCAACATCAATAGCAAAATAGCTGAGTTGCCAAACTTGTTTGATCTGAGTTTGATTCGATCCAATTCAAGTCGAGCTTGTGCAAGCTCGAACACGGCTTGAAACTTTTTCGAGCTCAAAAAAACAACTTGACTAGATCAAGTCAAGCGAGCTAACCGAGTTAATTTGACTCGTAAGCAGCTCTAATTTATAGTTCAAACGGCTCAGAAGGCCATATAGACATCGGTGAAAGGAAAACACAAAATTATCTTAACCCAAAACTTTTATGCCCTTTAAAAGCTTTTATAAGTGAATATTTAAGTCACACTGTTTCCTATGGTGTGGTCCACTTAGCTTTGGATGTGCATCAAAATAATTTTGAGCTCATGCATTAAAATGAGCCAGTAAAATGGATGGACAAGATAGTTATCCGCTTCTCTCTTTGCCCAGGCCCGAGCTTTGATAGCCGTGAAGTTCCTGCGCGTATAAACTAGATGGGGCCCGCTGTTATGATTGTCGGAAATTCACAAGAGCACTTGAACCCTTGACCTTGCTTTTAAACTCTCGTGAATCTGCCACTAAGCCATTAGTACAAATCCCATTGGAAACCAACTTAGCGGTGAGAAGTTACTACGAAAGTCTTGGAAGGCAACCATATCCCCCACGTGGATATCGTACATCAGTCACGCGGTTTGGGTGTATCCAGGAAGCCACCCTAGTGAGTGGATCCGTGACTTTAGGCCCACCATCTTTCATATATATATATATATATATATATATATAGAAAAAGGTTCCATGCGGTCGAACTCACAGGAACTTTTCATGAGGTTGAGTTGTGTGGGCCCACGTGATGTGCGTCGAACATCTACCCCATAAGCAATAAAAACTGGTTCTTCAGAAGTTTTTAACCGTCAGTGTTCAGTCACCACTAGTCTACCACTTGAGATTTGGATTTGTTTTGTTTTTACGTTCAGGCCCTAAAATAAGTTAGGAAAATAGAAGAATGATGTGGATATAAAACACATATATTACAGTGGCATCAGATGATCCACTGAGCTCAATGGTTCCAATCCCATCCACCGAACTTGCCTCTTATCTTTACATGTGCCATTATATGTAGGGGTGCACATCTAATCGGTAGAACCGTGGAACCGGACAGGAACCGATCCAACGGTCCGGTTTGGTTCAATTCTAGATAGTACCAGGTTTCGCTATGGTTCAGCTTCCGTTTAGAGTATGTAGAACCGAACCGAACCGATGATCCAAACTATAGCCCAAAACCATGGATCCAAACTTTAATAGTATTATTAAGAGAATTAATAGACACTATTTATGTGAAATCAGGGTGCCACTACAGTGTACAACTCCTTTTGAAAAAAAAATGACCGATAAATTTTTTTTTTTTTTTAAGGGTGCCACTAAAGTATGTCTGCCCATACATTTAAAATATATTTTTTGAATGTTTATTTTAGCCATTATACATTGTCTGCCGTTGTCATGTACCTTATAGTATTTGCAAGGATTTTCTTTTTTGCTTGCCATTTGCTGTCTCATCATTTAGTTGCTCAACCTTTAGCTATTGTTTGAGACAGAGCCATTCTGTTATGCAATTATATTCTTGCAACTTTTTTGTTGCATGCATTGCTTGATATGAAAACAGATTGTAAACAGGGTCCAAGCTTAATGAATCTATCTTGTAAGCTATTTGTTGAGCTTTGAAAAGATAGGTGAATCAGCAGTACTTAATGCTTAAATGTTGCATTTCATTGCAGTAGCAATACATGATTGTATGGTTCCAAGACCTAAATAGTATTGTTAAGAGATTAAGAATATAATCTCCCAAAAATTAGTTCGATACATTTTGAAAATTGTTTGAGGTTTAGATCTCAGTGCAATTGGACTGGATTTTAAAAAGCCAAGAACCGTGAAACCGATCCAAAATCGAATTGGTTTTCATGGTATGGTTCTGGTTCGGTTTTAAGGTGCTAACAGTCCGGTTCCAATTCCGAAAATCTCAGAACCGTTAGGAACGATTCGATTCCGATTTCACCCCAGAACCGGACCGAACTGACCCATGTGCACTCCTAATTATATGTCCGTAAGAATACTTATCTCTATGCTCCAAAATTAAACCCGATCTCTAAGTTGAGTGGGCCCAATGAAATATGTTGTCTATGGTGTTTTCTATATACTGCCCAAACAATTCATCAAGTAACAACCATCAGGATTTGTGGACACACCAGAACTGAGGCTTTCCACAGCGCAGGTGGGCCACACTGCCTGCATACATAGCCTCTAGGGTCAAATGAACATTGATATCCATGATCTGTCTCACGTGAATTCCGGATTGGAATAATTATTGTGATGTACGGTGAATATGAGGCCACGAATCATGTGCACGGTTTGGATTTAGAATTTATATCAGGGGTGGGTACAGTAATTTCAGCTGCATTTGAACGCACGTCAACAAAAAGTCCTATTCAATGATTCGATCCCGCCAATCTGTCACATGCGCGTGAAATCTCATCCTTGCAAAAGGTGGGTACCACGTCCAAGACAAGTAAAAAATCGGGACTGGATTGCCTGTGACCGAGGACAGATTGATATATCTGTGCTCGGGGTTGTGTGGGGCCACAGATATGTTTTTGACAAATCCACTCCGTCCATCTGTTTTAAAAGACCACAATAAGACTGGAGCCTAAAAATAGGCAGATTCAGAACTCAGGTGGGCCATACTACAAGAAACAGTTGGAATTGAAGGTCCAGCGTAAAATAAGTCTTGTATCAGAATCATAGTTTTGCTAACAGTTTATCTGACTGATGGTAATAACCGTATGAACGGTTTGGATGACATATAAACATCATGGCCAGCTAAAGGAAGGTTTCAACGGTGGACGTTTCCGTTCCTACCGTCTCATATGGAATGGGCTACTTAAGTTTTGCATTTGTCCTATTGACGTCCTTTTAAATAAATGGATGGAATGGATTTATCACAAGCATCGCACTGAGATGTCTCTATGCCCTGTGCCCAAAGACACAGGCAATCCGCCACATAAAATATCAAGCCCATCCACCCTATACATCAGGCATGCCATCAGCTGTCTTTGACATTACCCAGCCTGATGCGTTGATCTGCGCGATTTTTGCACCCGTTGATCATCATATAGTGGGCCATCTTTTCCATGTCTCCTATATACTATTCACACTGCACATGAAAAGTAAATCATATCTGCTTGCCACAGGCAGTAAAATCCTACTTGCTCCAATCTAATTGGACCAGATCATCACGCATGCATTTAAATGTTGTAGGGCCAACAATGTCAATGATGATGTGGACCAATGACTATGCCCAAAAGTAAGATTTTCCTGTCCGTGGCAAGAAGAGGATCCATGTGAAAATGTTCACGTGTTCTCAAAGTTACAGCACCATGACCTTTAGAAGTTACGGCCAACTGATGAACAGACATCCTATTTCTGTCCTAGGACAGCTTCAAGGTGGGCCCACGTGATGATCCCACGTCACACGTGCGGCAGCGTGCAGGATTTAAATCCCACGCGCGGGCTTAATATTTTTTAATATTCAATCCCCACCGCGTGGCTAGCTCCAATACATCCTCCCTATGCGTTGCAACATTGTACGTACAGACTCTTGTCTCTGAATCCTGATCATCTTCTACTGATCCAAAGCGTCCATATGAAAACTCTTCACTTTGTACGGTGAAAGATTACAATCTCAATTGAATTTTTTCAAACGTTAATAAATATTTTTGCCTGCTTTAAAAATATACGGTCCACAACCATTGTTGAATGAATGGCTTAAAATATTCAATCTGAGAAATTTTTTTTCTGAGCATTTCTCGTTTAATAGAGCCCCATCAACGAGCGGGCGAAACTCAAGGCTAGAGTTTGAACGTATCTTATTCTAACGCGGGATATGGGCGTATCAATCAAAACATCTTCCGCACTGTTTTAAATATGGCATTCTAGAGTGGATTTTTCCGCGAAGCTTCGTAAGTTGTTTTCGTCGTCTAACTCTGGAATTTTCCTGCTACCTTCGCAGAGAGAGAGAGAGAAAGGAGGAGAGATCTCCGGTTTATCTGGTCCGTTCGTCTCATCCATACATCACGTCCGTTCATCTCTCCGGTCGGTTGAAATTCCGGCTCTGCATTTAATCACCCGCAAAACCGCTCAAAAAACCACCCAGGTAAGCGGGGCATATTACTAAAAAGCCCTTTCTCTATTTTCCCATTTTCTCATTTCAGAGAGAGAGAGAGAGAGTGAGAGAGAGAGAGAGAGAGAGAGAGAGAGTTTGTTTCTACAGCGATTTTGTAATACCCGCTTCTGATTGGACTAGTGCCGTGGGCCCATCGGGACTACCGGCTGGTGTCATCTCTCCTGCGTGACAGCATGAGCTCTTCATCTCCATCAATGGGCAAGGACCCTGGCTCGTCGCCCTATCACAGGTTCCGTGGCGATTTGGAGTGCGGCGCATCCAGCGGCAACTGTAGCGATGACGACGAGGACACATTCGACACCCCG
The DNA here is from genome assembly GCA_030180095.1 of Magnolia changhungtana. Taxonomy (NCBI): domain Eukaryota; kingdom Viridiplantae; phylum Streptophyta; class Magnoliopsida; order Magnoliales; family Magnoliaceae; genus Magnolia; species Magnolia changhungtana. The sequence goes on along the minus strand of JASAUF010000630.1, from coordinate 6,574,061 downwards.
CCGAAGAAAGCCCCACTGGAGCGTCTCAAGAAATGGAGGGTACGTTTGGATTCTTGCTATTCCCTCTCAATTTCTCGATTCGTTTTCAGTTTCTGTATCTCTGTTTGGATTCGATTGCATTGCGTTTTGGTTTGCGGCTATTGTCGATTATTGAGAATGTGGGGGTATTTACTTGTTTAGGTTGCGTTTGGATGCTAAATTGCAATCAGATTGTGATTTCCTACTTTGGCAGTCAGAGTGTAGGTATTATACATTGGTTAGGCATGGATTTGGTTCTTAGTTTGTGCTAGCGACGCACATGGTTGGTCCAGTGATTGTAACCGTTGATGCGGTGGGCCGTGTCATTGTGGATGGGCCATGCAGTTTAATCAAAGAGGAGATGACATCAACTGATGATGCCTTCTATACACTTCAGATTGCAGTTACGATCATTTTTGTCCAACATGCTTCGGCTGTGATTTTGTACCACAAACTCTGGTTTTCAGTTTTTACAAGTTGATGCTGTGATTCAATCACTGAAGCAGTTGATGCTGTGAGACCTGCTTTGGAGGGCTTGTGCACAAAAAAATCTACCAGATGGGAAAAATCCTAACCCTTCCAATGGTGGTCAGCAGTGTTTGTAGTGTCAGTATCATTACATGTATCATCTGAGAGAGAGAGAGAGAGAGAGAGAGAGAGAGAGAGAGAGAGAGAGAGAGAGAGAGATTGTTTCCATAGCGATTTTGTAATACAAGCTTCTAATTGGAATAGCGCCATGGGCCCATTGGGACTAATGGCCGGTGTCATCTCTCCTGCGAACAGTATGAGCTCTTCACCTCCATCAACAGCCAAGGACGATGGCTCGTCGTCACCGTACCATAGGTACCACGACGACATAGAGTGGTGGATCCTGCGGCACCTGCAACGATGATGACGAGGACACATTTGACATCCTGCCAGAGCGCCTCAAGAAATGGAGGGTATGTTCTGAAATCAGTATTGATAGTTACATTTCAAGGGGTAGCGACAATTACATCTACTCTAACAATTACATTTGTAGTTATATGTGTAGTGGTGGAAGTATAAGTGGGAGTTCTGATATAAGGACTAGCGGTAATGGCAGTCATATAAGAGGAAAATCGAATGATTTCGATGTAAGTGACAAATTACAGAAACTAGTCTTTTTTTGAAGGCTTCAACATGGTAACTAAAATGATCTTTCTTTGGTTGTCCTTGAAAAAGAGGGACCCCAAGACACTGGGATTGTTGCTCTCCCTCTCAATCTCTCGAATTGTTTTTTTAATTTTTGCATGTGTGTTTTGTTTCGATTGCATTGTGTTTTGGTTTGTGGTTATTGTCGCCCATTGAGAATGCTAGGGGTGGTTACGAGTTTATGGCGCCTTTGGAATCGAATTGCAATTGGATCATGATTTCCTCCATCAACAATCATATTGTAGGTATTATACAGTGGTCAGTCATAGGTTTGTTTCTTAGTTAGTGCAAGTGGTGCCTTTCTAGCCGCGGGGCTGGTTTTGTCGTATTTTCTAATTTTTATTTTCCATCTCTTTCTTTTTTCTTTTTTCTTTTGGTTTCCTTTTGTTTTGTTTGTTTATGTTTTTTGGCTTTGCCTAATAAATTGCTTCATCTTTTGAAAAATAAGTGGTGCATGTGGTTGGTCTGGTGATTGTAATTGTTGATGTGGTGAGCCGCCTCATTGTGGATTGTCCATGCAGTTTAATCAAAGAGGAGATGACATAAACTAATGATGCCTTCTACATACTCCAGATTGCAGATACAATCCTTTTTGTCCAACTTGACATGGTACGATGCTTTGACTGTGAGTTTGTATCACATGCTCTGTCTCATGCCTCGAAATTTGGAACCCGAGTATAGTGACCCAAATCCTAAGTTCCAGTGTGTGAATTAAATTCGAGCATACATTCTTGCAATTCCATTCCACACATCACATATTTAGCTAAACTTAAATACTTCATTAAACTATAACATAATTTAAACTTAAATTTAAAATTCAAATTTCAAACTAACTAATCTACATCTATTAATTTCCTACTAAAATAAAATTTCACTAATGTCTCAATACATCAACTTGCAATGAAATAAAAATAAAACTTAAACTACGGATGTCTCCTTAGTAAAAATATACGTCCAAGTACTTGGCTTCCTTTGCAAACTCTTCTTCTTAAAAACCTGCATGTTGTTGGATTGGGTAAACTAGAAGCCTAGTGAGATCATATTCGTCCCAATTGAATTTTATAGGAGGTATAGATAATTCGCTGAACAGGGTAATAATATGATAGAGTTATCTTGATATTTTCACTAGGGTACAATGCATGACTATATAATTCCAACGCTATGAATGCATAATTATTTTACTTTGATTAATTAAGCAGAGTGACTTTTCACGACTCACATGGCACCGACATTAAGAATCTTTGCAATCCCAACATGATCACTTAATCGATCTAGTGAGATGTGTACTTATATTCAAGATTTCACTGTTACTGATATTAGGATTGCAATCCCGGCATGCTCACCTAACTGGTTTGGTGTTGTGGCAATCCCAACATGCACGCAAATGGGTTATACTAACATGTTCACTGACAAGGGCACCTAGATCTTGCACGACACTGAGACTAGAAACCTTTTGCAATCTCGACATGCTTACTTAAGGTCTGGTGAAGCGACAATCTCGACATGCACGTAGATGAACAATCCTAACACGCTCATCGATTCATCACCCAAAAGGAAAATAAAACCAATTTCAAGTTTCATTATAGCACATTCATGTGTTCCATTCATATCATGTGTTCCATTCATCCCTCAAGCAATCATAATGCAAGTCAATAACATGGTTTCAAGCACGTGATGCATGTAATGCACGTAGGGTTCATGAATAAACAATTCATCAAGTAAGCTATGATAAGATCCAATCGAAGATGTAATGTACATTCTTATATTAAACAAGGGCAGAAACTAAATTATTCGCTAAGGAACATCGTGAAATCAAAGGGTTTTCCCAACACTTGGAGGTTGGTTACAAAGGTTGAGGAAACGAGTAAGGAAAGGAATAGAGCCATTCCCAAGGAGGAAACATCAGTTAGGAACGTAAAGATGGAGTCTACGATATATTACACTCTATTTGAATATAGTTCTATACACGGGTAGCTCTACTAGGTGGGATGAAGTCTACAATTTGGGAAAAATAAGGAAAACTAAGCAAATTGGAAGGGATTTCCTATGAAAGGAGATTGAATTCAAAAGAGACGAATCACTCACCTTTGTTCACGTCGTTTTCAACCCGAACTAGTTCTAAATTAAGTTCGACTTGGCTTGACTCAGTGCGAACTCGGTGTGAACTCAACGCGATTCGATGTTGAACTCAGTGCTCTGCTCCTACAATTGGACTCTTAGATTACACTAGGGGTTTTTTAACATTGCTGGATTGAACCTAACTCGTATTAAGCTCACGTGGCTCGACTCAGCAAGCCAACTCAGTGAGTCAACTCAATCGAGTTGATTCTTCTACTTTCTCTTTCTTTTCTTCCTCTTTCTTCTTCTTTCCTTCTCTTTCCCTCTCTTTCTTTCTCTTTCTCAGTCCTGACCAACCATGAACGCCGGACCCAGTGCAACTCGATGAGTCAACGAGTTGCATTCGACACACACACACACACACACACACACACTCTCTCTCTCTCTCTCATGTTGTGCCTATCCTTTTGGCAAGGGGGCGTTTTATAGGATGTATAGAGGCATCTAGAGTCTTTGGAAGGTTTCGAACATGACTCGACGTTGACTGACTGGATTCTTGGTTGAAATATTGTAATCTTTTCGTAATCTAATGGCCCAAATAGTGAACATTTTAGATTTAAAATCGGCTATATGCATGAATGTGCAATTATAGTTCGTTGTCGGGGAAGATGAATGGCTGTCAATGGCGGAATTGCGCTCGTGGGATAATCTTTCAAACCGCTTCTAGTGGACGGTTTGGATTGATTAAAAATCACTCCATTCCCAATGGCTTTCCTGGCGATTTGAACTCATGTGGTAGGGCAGTCTTGCTTTTGGCGTTTGACTGAGATCTACTGCTTAGTTCCTCTTGATGTGGCATGGAGGTGGTTCAGGAAAGGCTGGGTAAAAACTTTGGCATGTATGCTTACTAGTGGGAATTTGGTTCTTATAGAAAGGAATAATTGTTGTTTTAGGAATCGGGCGGGGCGAGTTTTGGAGGTATTTAGTTTGGCGAAAATGCATGTGATAGAGTGGGTGGTTGCATAAAAAATGATTGCCCATTTTGTTTCAAAATTTACAAATATCATGCTGTCTTATGAATTTTGACAAAAATAGCCCTAGTCTAAATAAAATCAACTAAAATCACTCATAATGGTATCCAAACATAACATAAAAAAACTAAATCCTATAAGTTGATAAATTCTAAGAAAAACTAGTGGACGATCCACTATCAATGGTCCGATCATGTGATCCAACGGCCCGATTGTCACGTCCCTCCAATCCAACGGTTTGGATCACTCCATAAAGCAACATATGTGCAGGTTCTTCTAGATGCTCGCACATGCACATAGGGTCTTCAACACGATCAAGGATACTTGCCTAGCCACAAGGAAATCGATGCGACCCGCCTCCTCTGATACATACACAAAGGTGTACATGACGACGTGATGTCCTCATCACCAAGCTCACGGCCAGCCCATCAATAAAGAGGCCCGGTCTTCCTAATTAGGCAACTAGCTATGCAAAATCAATCAGTTAGACATGCAATAAAATCTTATTAGATATATCTTATCCTTTAAGCATCTCTCTTATTTACTATTCCATTTTTGCACGAGTCATTAATTGTCAATGATATTAAAAATCTTCCCTATTGGTATGTCTCAAAGTTTATTTAAGGGCCCATATGAGTAGTATCAAGGCACTTTAAAAATGAATGAAAATTCAGGTTATTGTTTGTACTTTATTTGCTATTTTTGTTCGTTGTTTGGAGGTGCCTACATTTGGGCGAATCCTTCGCAGCAGCCGGTTGTGCCAGTTTAGTCTCAGAGTGGATCCCAATGGCTGGGTTGAAGTCTTGGATCAACTACAATCTTGATCTTTTGTTTCCAGGTTCTTTAATAATAAAATTCTGCATCCAATGCACATAATAAAATTCTTCATCTTTTCCTTTATTTTCATCATTGCATCCATTCCTCCTACCCCCATTCACTTTTTTCTTTTCTTTTACAAAACCAAAAAGTCCAATTGACTAGGAGAGATTGTTGAAATTTTGGCAAGCATCTACACCATAATCCAATCTCTATTTTAGTCCAAATCTAGCCCCTTTATTACAACCCATTAAAAACCCCAAAATTAGCCATGTTACAGCCCCATTAAAAGCTCCAAAACGTCAACCTAATTCCAGCCAATTACAAGCCCTAAAAATCTGCCTATTCCAGCACATGAAAATCCTAAAAACATAGCCCCATTCAACCAATTAAAAGCTTAAAAAACAGCCCTATTCCAGCCCATGAAAAGCCCCAAAAAATCAGCCATATTCCAGTCCCAATTCAGCCTTATTTCTATCCATTAAAGCCTAAAATCTCAGCCTATTAACAATCTTTTGTTTTAATTAGAAACCGCCTTATATTTTGACCATTACTTTGCTAACGTGACCCCCATATACAATGTCTACACGTTGTGGTCATATCTATCGAGGAAGGTTTACCGATCAACAACGGGACAATTGCATCACCGAGCTATTCACAATGGTAGCCAACTTGGAAACTGTGTTGACCAACTATGTGGATAACAACATGTGGAGCAACTCGATTGCATCGGAGATCCTGATGATGACCCAAATCCACAATAAGGGTTCCAACTAGAACCTTTGTTGAATCAAAATGGTATGGATCCTCAAGAATCTGTTTATGGCTTCATGCAACCACTCTTTATAGAGAGAGCTCATGACACCTCGATCGAGACACTCAGGAAAGACAATATCTCCAAGAAAGTACGAGTTGAAGTTCTAGATTTCACGGGTCATCTTGATGCAAAGGTTTTTATCGATTGGATTGCAATACTTGAAGATTATTTTGCATGGTACGACATGGATGATGTTCATTGAATGGCCTTTGTCAAGGTCAAGTTGAAAGGCTCGATAATAATGTGGTGGCGAAGCATTGATGACAACAATCTCATCATGGGTCATCCTACTATCGCCAGGTGGGTTGACATGAGAGAGAAGTTGGAAAGTATTTGCCTTTAGATTTTCTGGATACTCTTTTCTAGGAGCTCCTTGCATTTAAACATGTAACTTTATTGGTGGATGAGTACATTTAGAAGTTCAATGAGCTTCTTGTCTGTTGTAAGCTTGTAGAGACATATTGCGTAACTAGGGCTGAAAGTCGGGCGGGTTGGGTCAGGTTGATGCTCAACCCTAACCCAACCCAAGGTTCCTATACCTCAACCCTAACCCAACCCAACCCAATCTCGGGTTGGGAATTCTCAACCCAAGCCCAACCCAAGCGGGCTCGGTCGGGTTGATCGGGTTGGTCGGGTGTATACATGCTAATATTTTCGTTATTACATTAGTTTATTATATTTCAATATAGGATTTATTTTTTGTATCTATAATTTTATTAATCATATATGTGATTATTCATTATAAAGAACTTCATTTTTTTTCTTTAAAAAACAAGCTAAAATATAAGACAACTCCTCCTTTAAAAGTCATGTAGCATAGCATGAAGTCTATTTGGGAGAGAGAAATCTGGCATATCTTGTTAGCTTGAGTCCTTGGAAATGACGTGAACAAATGAGACTCGACATCACTAGTGTGCCTTCGACACAAACGATCCACACTCAATTATAATTTGTAAGTAACTTATATATTGATCGGGTTCGAGTTGGGTCAGGCAACCCGAGACCTCAACCCGAGCCCAACCCAAGTTTTATCGGGTTGGTGTTTGTATAGCCTAAGCTTAAGATCGGACCCGAAATATCCTGCCCGAGCCCAACCCAAAATCGGGTCGGTCACGGGTCAGTCGGGTTGAACCCGCCTAACTTTCAGCCCTATGCGTAATTGCTAGCTGCTATCAGAGAAGGTTACACCAAGAGATACCAGCCCGAGATTGTTATGTATGATCTTGAGTTGGTCGACAATGTTCATGGGAAGGCTTGAAGAGTTGAGCAACAGTTGTGACAACACTCTTCGACGCTTTGGCTCTCTAGCTGGGGAACCCTCTGTGTGAAAAGGTTCGGATCCACATCTTAATCGGACTCCGGCTGATGGCTACTGGCTACCTCTATAACCTTTTTAGCCGCGCCCATAGATGTAGACTCCACTTGTAAGGCAACCACAACCTATGCAACTTCCTTCACCACAGTTCATACCAAAGGTAATACATTGCACGGAGATAACACCAGAGGACAAGGCCCTTTTCCTAATCCTCCCCTCAGGCTAGAACGGTGGGGTGTTGATTGTTATCGTTGTGGATAGATATTATATTTTTCTAATGAGTGTCTACAAACTAGGAATCTCCATTACTAGAGATAATGAAGACCTCCACTACCCAAATGACTCTGAGTATTACAATGTGTACATCAAGATGGAACAACCCTATCCAGATCCAACATCACATCCAAAGGACCCCTTTGCTGAAACTGCGATCGAAGCTAAGGTTGAAGGCCCTACTCTTGTCATACGCTGCCCTTTTACCACCATTGAGGAAGAGGAAGATTGGCGACGGACCACTGTTTTCTGTATGTGGGTAAAGTGTTAGGGTAGGTTATGTAACATGATTATTGTTGGCAATAGTTAAGGTGTACCGTTCATGATAGAACTGTGGGCGAACGGCCCCCACATGTTATCGATACTGATTACCATGACCCATATCGATCGATACGGGCCTATAACTATCATTTTTTGGTAAAAAAAAAAAAATCCATTAAATCCAAAAAATTCTAAATATTCCAAATATGCATTCATTCATTATTTTGAACATGTTTATGGCGGTGTAACGGTCCACTCTTTGGTGAGAAAGTTGTATTGGGTTGTCTGATAAATTTATGAACCTGACAACTTGGAATTGCTGCAAAACTTATAGATTTAACTTTATAACTATTTAATATCAATTATAGATATATTAAAATGAATGTAATATCAAAATATCTCACATGTGTAAGTGTTTGCAATTATATTTCATAATTTATTATATATTAACATACCTGAGGAGTGTTGAGGACTTGCATAAATTACAATATTCATTCTATTTTAAAGTCCTCAACATATCATAGACTTCTCCTATCCCGTGATTCTTGTCTTGTCATCCTCAAGTCAATATATATTTTTTGAAAAACCAGTAGTGTTTGATATATTCTCATGCAACTTGATTAAGGATTACTTGATTGTTTGTTAGGGGAGTTATTTTAGGTACAAGTTCGATAGTGTCAAGTGTGTGCTTGCTTGGTGAATGTGTGGGTAATTAACTAATGGGTATATAACAATTCTTACCTTAATAAAAATATATACTTTCAGTTACCATAATAATATTCACGAGTCACCACCAAAATGAAAATCTGCTTTGTCGTGGTTGCTCGATCTCCACCTCCACGTCATTGTCATCATCATGCTACGATTGTGGAATAGGTATTGCATATCCATAATATCCAGTGCCAGAGGGAAAGACTAGGTCAACGAAACTGGAGGATGAATGATCCTGACTAGGCAACGACTTCGACTTAAAGTAAGGATATCCATCAGTGCATGTACTCAGGCTGTTAAGAATCTTGAGATTGAGAATGTCTGTGATGAGTAATTTGGATTTAGATTTGGATATCTATAATCATATGGACATGGATCAGGATGACTACTCTAATAGGAATATGACGGAATAAGCTCCATATAACTATAAACCCATTGGCCATAAGAATATCTATCATAATGCCCGGGACCATGGGCCTGCTGATGTTTCGGACCTCCCAGTGCACAACTAGACCTAGCCTCCTCCTGCTAACTGTATTGTGACTCAGTACACTGATAAGTCCTACCTTGTGTACCCTATCAATGTTCATCGGCCTCGCGATCTGTAGATGACTGTATGGTGTGCTAAGTAACACCAGAAGTGGGACCAGCATTAGGGGTGTTATCACCAACACTATCATGATCATCCGACTCGGTTTCACTTCTACTATTGCTCGTGCTCTTTCGTTGAACTTGAGCTGGACTTTGCATGAAAGCTACCCCTCTTTCTGGGTCCAACACAACTGCACGTCTTTCTTGCTGTGCCGTGTGTATTATTTTGTCATCAACTTCCAATTCTTCTCTATCCTCTTCAATATGTTTTTCCCTTACTTCCAACCAAGGTAGAAGCGGGTCGTCCTCATCATAAATATTGTCCAAGTTTAATGGACAATAATCTGTGTCATCGACGCCTGTAATGCTCCTATGATGTCGTTGCATTCTTAGCCTCATGTTGTAGTGCATGAAGACAAGTCTATTTAACGTCCTAGTCTACAATCTATTCCTATTCTTTGAATGAATGAGTGCAAAATAACCCCGGTTCCTTTCGCAGCTATAAGTTTCCACCTTAAAACTTTTACTGCATTTTTTTTGAGAGCCTTCGTACTTTCTCCGAAATTCATCCACCATTCGGCCAATTGCAATCTAGATACTGCATGTTGTGCAACATTATCTCCAAAGCCACCCTAACAATTTTCTAATGTATCTAATTCATTCAATGTCTTTATTTGCATATCTAAGTCAGGCTCTAATAATATCTTTATCACAAATTTTAGGCCGACACGAACTTCATTATCTGCAACAAATGATTGGGCATATCTGTACCTAGGATTTAGGTAGTAACCTGCTGTATGAAGATCGTGATGGAGTTGTTTTGTCCATCCCTTTTCGATCATCTGCCAATAAGACTCCCGACTTGTACAATCATGTTGAATTGTCAACTTCGCCTTATCCATGGCATCGTAGAGGAAGCCCGTGGTAGATGCTTATTGGCTCCATCACCTTTGGGATCATTTGGACCTTCCAATGTTTTTTAATTCCTTATGGTGTTCACAACATCAATCGGTGTCCCTTATGTCTTCTTCTCATGTTTTGTGTGGAGCCAATCCCGAGAAGTGAACATCTGACTCAACTCTCCCCTATACTAGTATAAACTCTCCATGGCTATAATGTTTATTACAAATCTAGTTGCCGCAGGCTTCAACAACTCTGGTCCCTTCATGAACTTCCTCATTATTGTGACTACTTGATTATAGTTGTAAATAAATGTCGTTACATGTCTTGCCCTGTCGATCATTTCCCTAACATTCTTCTTTTTCTTTCGAATATCCTCCAATATAAGATCAATACAATGGGCATCACATGGTGACCAAAATATATGTGGTCTCTTGCACCACATTCTCCTCACTAATCTCGTCCGCCACTTTATTCATTAGGGAAAAATATAATTAGCATTTTTTTGACTTATGGTACACTGTTCCCAAGTGGTAGTACACCATGAAGTTGATCATGCTTCGTCTGGTTGGGCCAGTCCAACTATTGCATATAATCGTGCATCCTTTGGCCTGCCATATGGATTTTGGAATCATAACGGCTGTTACGGCCCATAATGACCGTCTCTCCCCTTAACGGTAAAAAAATGGCTACATTTTTTTATTTTATTTTTTTGTCTTTTTAAGTTGCGCTTTTTCTCATTTTTGTGTACTTTTCTCTTCTAAATTCTTCTGTAAACTACTTTACTGCAAATTCCAACCACTATTAACTTGAATTTGGGGATCAAAACAAGTTATTTCAAGGATTTTGTTGAATCGAAGTACCGTGGGCTATTTTCCCAATTTTCCCAAAAATCTTCAAAAATAGGTATATATATATATATATATATATGTTGTTATGGTTGAATATGATGCATTATTCAAATTAGAACATGGGAATGTGCATTTTATAGATTGTGTCAGATTGTGATATCAAGTTTATGAGTTATTTCTAGAAAACTCTTTGAGCATCAACGGAAACCAAGCTTCAATCTCTAGTGCTTACCTCCCTTAGACTGATGGTCAAACGGAAGTGGTCAACCATAGTTTGTGCAAGTTATTATGGTGTCTTGTCTACGATAATATAGCTACATGGGACCTAATCGCACCCATGACTAAATTTGCCTATAATAACTTAATTAACAAGTCCACATGAATGTCACCTTTTGAAGTAGTAATTGCCATACGATCGTGTCTTCTAGTTGATTTAGTTCCTCTACCCATAGAGTTGAGACCAAGTGTAGAAGCTAATGATTTCATTCGTCATATGTAGTAGGTGAATGACGAAGTTCAATATAATATCGTTGTAAGTAATGAAAGTTATAAGCAATATGATATAAGACATTTTGTTGAATTTGCGGAATCAAAATGGTTACGGTCTATATTTGTCCTAAACGGTTGCCCTCCGGTATCTCAAAAAAGCTTCATCCTCGCAATGTAAGACTGTTCAAATTCATAAAAAAGATTATTGCGATTGCTTACCAAATTCCTATAGATAGAAGAGAACCACATGGCCTAACTTGCAATTGCTGCCAATTTATACACAACATTTGTGCTCGACTTTGACACTATAGGTTGCTTCTTGCTTTTCTAAGGAAGATGATTTTCACCTAGAAAGATGCAAAATCTTGTAGTTGATCTATTTTAGATCTCCCACCAGATTTACCTATCAGTCATACATTCAATGTGAAAGATTTTTCTAGTTATCGTGGGCACCATACTGATGATGGTATCAAAGAACAGGCTATCACACACTAATAGCTGGTTTGCCACTTACAGATACGTTCATTGATGTCTTCAATGACTATCGTATCTACGCGCCAAGGTGGTTCCAGAAGTTTCTCGTCCATTGGAAACGACAACTTCTTTTCGATGCTACACAGATTTACAAATATAGACTTCCAGAGCCTGAATCCTGATTTCTATGAGCAATATTAAGCCATTAAGTCACTAGAGCCGAGCTCTTTCATCCAGTGAGAATTGATGCGAGTTGATCTTGGCCCCATGGGCCAAGCCTAGGCCCATTAGGCGTAAGACCAAGCCCACAACTGGTCCATCAATAAGGAGGCCCAATCCTCCTAATTAGGCAACTGGCTATGCAAAATCAATCAGCTAGCCGTGCAATAAAATCTCATTAGATATCTCTCATCCATTAAGCATCTTTCTTATTTACTTTTCCCTTTTTGCGTAAATCATTAATTGTCAATGACATTTAGAATCTTCTTTATTTGTATGTCTCAAAGCTTATTTAAGCGCTTGGTATGAGTAATATCAAGGCACCTTGAAAATGAATGAAAATTCTAATTACTAGTTCTTATGTATTTGCGAATCTTAAGCTTAGTTTGGAGGTGCTTATGTTTGGGCGGATCCTTCCCATTAACTGGCTATGCCAGTTTTGCAATAGGAAATGGCGAAAGGGTGCTCTTTTGGTATGATGTTTGGCTAAGCGACAATTCTCTTTGTGCCTAGTTCCTTAGATTGGTACGGGTATCTTTGGATGCCATCTTATGTGGCTGAATATTTCTTGGTTATGGACGAGAATACCTTGTGGTCTCCTACTTGTAGAAGAAACTTCTCCGAAGAGGAGTTGGAGGAATTCTCAAGGGCAGCAGAAAAGCTTCAGAAGGTCTGCTTAGTACCGGGGATGAAAGATTCCTTGATGTGGAGTTTAGAGAAGTTAGTTAGGTGTTCAGTATTGATAATCTTCAGAAGAAGGCGATGTGCATCTCCAATATGCGCTTCCTCTGCTTTAACAATGCAAAATTAGTGAACCACTTATTTATTCATTGCCCGTTTGCTCAATACATTTGGGTTGGCTTTTTAGAGGTGTTCAAGATTGGGTGGGTGATGTCGCGTAGTGTTAAGGGCCTCTTTCTAACATGGCGCAGAGGTGGTTTCAATTGAGATGGATAGAAGCTTTGGAGGTTGTCTTTATTGGCTATCCCTTAGTCTATATGGGGTGAGAGCCGCTTAAGGGACAAGAGTGCTTTGGTTTTTCTATCTTTAGGGAGGACTTTGTTCAATGTTAAAGGGTGGGCGTCTAATCTGAATATTTTGGCAGATTGCTTTTCTTAAGTGGGCTAGGGTCCTTTTGTATCTTTAGCGCCTTTTTTGCTCCTTTTGTGAATAAAAATTATTTGCCTTAAAAAAATAAAGTTGGAAGCATTTTTTAGCCTGATGTTGGCAACTCATCTGTACACAATATAGGATAATCATCTATTCTTATATAATCATATATGATCATATGTATATAGTGTACTGTTATATGATATATTGAGTGTAGAGCTTTTCTCTAGTTAAAATACATAATGCAATGATTAATTGGGGCTCCCTTTCAGAAGTTTTGTCTAATTAAAATACATAATGCAATGATCTTCTGGTGTAGGACAGCCTAATCTAACCCTAAATGAATGTGATATTTGAAAGTGGTAGATTTATGCAAAAAAATAAAATAAAAAATGAAGGTGGTATTTGAAAGGGGGCATATTTATGCAAGCATTGACAATAAAATTCAGCATTATACATCATAAAATATTAAGCAATGATCATGGCCATCCATCACAAACATGTTGTATTGAACCTTAAAATCTGAATTTAGTTGGATCCGGCGAAAGATAGGACTTTCGTCTTGCAATAGGTCCATCTAACAATCCAAGTGGATTATCTAATATAGGAAATATGAATTTTCTAGATTGGGAAATCGGAAAAATTCAGAAAAATTGATGGTTCTTCAAATCTAAGGTCTTGGGTGATGGGATCTGAAGAAGATTAAATGTGGGGGTGAAAATCTTCCAAATCTAATGATTTGGATTGAAAAGAAAAAAGGATCGATTTTTAGATCTAGAGAATTTAGAAGAAAGGGAAGAAAATAGGTTTAAAGAAGAGAATACCTTGAGAAAAGAAAGGAGGGATAATGAGAAGATAAATCACTTCCCTGGGCCTCACGTCCTCTTCTAATCATTGGAAGTCAAAGACGGAATCATCCGGTCTTGAAGAAGCAAAAGTTCTTTCTTTTCATAAATATAATATAACATCCCTTAGGTTTACGACAAAATGCCCTTATAAATTTGTAATTACATAAAATGACTAAAATACCGCTATTAAAAAAGTTCAAAAAAAAGAGAAATTCGCACAAAAAAAATGTGTGTGCATTGTCTCGAAACTCAAATAAATAAAATATTCATAAGATAAACTCAAATCCAAGATGCCTGATGGGCCCTAATGATATGGCAATAACGGTGGGCAGTGACGATCCAATGGTTTGATCACACCATCATCGCAATCCAATGGTCCAAATATCTCATTCAAGCAACTTATACACGTCACGAACACGTGTAAGGTCTTCAACCTCTAGAGACCCGACTTGTACCCGTCATCTAATCACATTGACACAGGTAACGCACGCCTCCTGCGTTGATATACTTTGAATGGTTTGATGTCTGCATCATCTTCCCTCCCTTTTAGGTTGTAACTTTTGTGTTTTTTGTTGTTGTATTCTTTTCTCGTTAGCTTTTGCTAGCAAGTCTTCAAAAAAAAAAATATATATATATATATTACTAAAGAAACGTAGTTGAGTTGCATAGAGTCTTTTAGTAGGTGTTAATATTATTCAATTATAATATACAATTCATCGTCATCATCATAGCCTTGCCCGAGTTAATTGGGCTGCTTAATGAATCATGTTTCACCAATCATATTTGAAACAAGAAATCTCATGATTTGTCAATCATACTCTCCAACTTCATTCTCATGTTCTCCATCATATGGTTAGTTATCGAAGTAATATTTTGGTAATGTTTATTCATCCATGACTTGTTAATCAAAGAAAAAAGTTTATTCATACACGACTTCTTCTCTCATTTATTACAGTGTATATTTTAGCAAATCACGGGCATCATTACTTTGAGATAACTCCACGTTCTTTTTTAATTGAATTTACTCTTTAGATTCTTATTTGATTCCAGAATAACCTAATTTGTTTAGTTGTCTATATTTACCCTTTGTGATTTGTGTGTTGATATATCCTATTGTCTTATTTGGAAAAATGTGGTTGTTCTCAAGAATGTGTCACCATCATCTTTATAATCATCAAATGCTTATTACACACGGGTTCTGTCTATACAGCAAGCAACACTTGTGTTAAATGCGTCTCGTCGGTTCCGGTACACTTTGGACTTGAAAAAAGAACAAGAAAAGGAGCAAACAAGAAGGAAGATTAGGGCACATGCCCAAGTTATACGAGTAATGCCTTTTTCGTATGCAAATAAATATGGCCTTTACATGGTACATATAATTTCCTTTGCATTTTGATCTCATAGTTTTATTGTATCAGGCAGCATTTCTTTTCAAGGAGGCTGGAGAAAAGCCTGTCCCTGGTACTTCTTCAAATACTTGTGCTAACATCGATTTGTGATAAGAACATATGAGGATAATGTTTTTCTATAGATCACAATTTATTTAATTTTGAGCTCAGTATTGTTTGCCTAGAATTGATAAAGAATTTATTCTAGCATGTAACTAATTGTTTTGGTGTTTATGATTATGATCTTAACCATATATTTAAATATCAATATTGTATTGGTTGATACGGGCGTATCGTATCCGTATCGACACGAGATGATACGCGATACAGGCTGTATCAGCCTGACACGAAAGAACGAAGCCGTATAAGCTTGTATTTGCATTGATATGACATACCTGTATCAATTTTATTGATATGGGCTTAAAACCCAACAGCCGGCCCTCTTTCAATTTTCTTCCTTTCCTCTCTTACCTTACAAAATTTTCACTTCAGAGATCGTTTGAAGACCATTTTCAAGCAAATCTACACTACATTTGAAAACTAAAACTTTGTTTTTTGGAATTGAATCTATTGATTGAAGCATAGATACCTGATTTGGGGAAAATCCAAAAGAAGATAAAAACACCTGTTTTTTCATTTATTATTGTGGAAAGCGAATCGAAAATATAGTATAAACCCAAATTGAAAGAACCATGCTTGATTTCTTCTCGATTTTGGGATTTTTGAATCTTCTTAATTTTTTCCTTTTTATTTTTTATTTTTAAAGGGCTAGGAATAATTTTTATTAGAATAAAACGAATGGCCACAAACTAGCCAAACAATACAAAAACCAACTATTAATTTTGGAAGATAGAGCTAGCTACATTGACGTCAAAACCGAGAATATAAGTGGCCCATTTTAACATGTCTCTTTTGATCATCCAAAAAGGTTGCTCTTGCGACCTGAGCTTTTATCAAAACAGCGAGTGTTGTGCTTGCCCCATATATTCCAAAAGCACGCCATAATACACAACCTCCATATGGGTGACCTATCCTTCACCATTTGCACTTCGTGCCAAGCCCATAACATTTGTGGCACTGTCTAAGGCATCGACCATTGAACTTCAAACAAACCAAGAATTTGATTCCAAATCTGAACGGAGAAGGGCCAGTGAAGCAGCAAGTGATCTATAGATTTGACATTGCTCATACATTGGAGGGAAATGTTCGGAAGGCACATACCTCTCTTCTGCAAATGATCTAATGCCAACCACACAAAAGAGGAAATCTTGGGGGAGCTCTGTAGAACCAAAACACAAAGGGCATCGATCTTTTGGCCTCGATGCTAGAAGGTCTTATCTTGTTGAGGAAGGGTTTTTTTGAGAAGGACCCAAAAGGAGAATGCGGCCATACCAAGGAGTCAACCTCTCCCAGAGATGGGACAAAGTGCTGAAGATGTAGCAGTAGCCTTGCATATTCCCTAGCCTTTGTGTCCGATAGACCCCTCCTACACGGAGGACACCATGTACCCTTTCCACCTTCAAAAGAAAAACATCTATCAATCGTAATGTTCTTTGTCATTGATGAAAACACCAAAGATGGGGATACCTTTGGAAAGGTATTCTCCAAATGAAAAAAGAGAGTATCAAAGGTGTTAGTTATGAGTTAGGCAAGGGAGATAGAATTCGCTTATGGAAAGATACTTGGATGGGAGAGATTTCTCTTAAAGATAGATTCCCAAGTATGTTTCGTCTGGCTTCGAATCAAGACATTTTTGTTGCTGACTGTTACTCGGTTTTGGCTGGTAAGACTGACCGGAATCTGCAATGTAGAAGGAATCTTGAAGAATGGGAGATCGATGAATATGTGAATCTGCTTGGCTGGATTTACAAATCAAGCCCAAATCAGTCGAATGCCGACAAGATCATATGGAGATTGGAAAAATCTCTTATCTTCACAGTTAAATCGTTGTACTATCTGCTTATCTCCAACCAAAGTTCAGCAGTTGATCATATGTCTCATCAAGTCTGGAACTATTCGGCCGCTCCGAAGGCTTTGGTCTTTGGATGGCTGGTTGGGAAAAGAAAAATCCTGATGGTCGACAATTTGAGAAAAAGAGGGATGGTTTTAACAAATATTTGCCTATATTGTATGGGGGAAGAGGAATCGGTCGATCATCTTCTCATTCATTGCCCTTTTATAGCAAATATATGGGCAGATTTTCTTGCATGTTTTAGAATCAGTTGGTGTCTTTTGGGTTCGGCAGACGTTCTTTTGAAAGCTTGGCACAGGATCAAAATAGGAAAGAGAAAGACTTGGTTATGGTGTATGGCTATCCTTGCTATTTGATGGTCCGTCTGGGAAGAAAGAAATGGTAGGTGCTTTAGGAATGTCTCCAATCCCGCTGATGTGGTTGCTTCCAGAGCAAAACGTTTGATAATTGAATGGGCTACTCAAGTAGATGTTTTGAAGGATTTTGATTTTCTTTTCCTTGGAGTGTAGTTGTTTCTGCTTTCTCAGCAGTTTCTCGCTCCTGCTTTTGTTTCCTTCTCTTTTATTAATATAAAATCGTTACCTTTCAAAAAAAAAGAAGAAAAAAAAGATGGGGATACCTTCAACAGACCTTTGAACTAGGTATCTTCCCAGAATCAAACGCGGGCACCACTCCCTAGGCTGAAAGATGAAGAAGATATAACCGAGGGAGGAACTGAGATGATGGCCTTCCATATGCTCGATGTACGGTAATGTGACGACTTCATGGATTCCCAACCCCTCTCCTCCAAACCGTACTTTTGAGCAATAATAGACCGCCATAGCTTGTTATCTTTAACACCGAATCTCGCAATCCCTCTCCCCCTTCGTTTCACTAGGTGAAATTTGTGTTTATCCTTGGCCCCTTGCCACATAGAGTCCCTGCGCAACTTTTTGAGCTTATCTAGAGCTAATTTGGGGCATTTATAAACAGACATAAAATGCAAAGTTAGATTCAATAGAGCTACTTTCATCAACATAATACGCCCGACTAAAGATAGATTTATTTCTTTCCACCTAGATAATTTCCATTCAAATCTTTGGATCACTTTGGACCACAGGTGTTTCGGGGGCTTCCCTAAGCATAACAGAAGGTCAAGATAAGTTGAGGGGTGGGGACCAGCTTCGCAATTTTATTTATTTATTTATTTATTTATTTTTTTGCATAATTGGGTAATTTTCTTTAGGTAACCTGATTCCAAGCATCTCACTCTTGCCTGAATTTACCCTAAGCCCTGACACCTCTTCGAAGCATTCCAATATTTTCTTTAAATTATTTGGACGAATTATCATCACAAAAAAGTAGCGTGCCATTCTCAAACTGCAAGTGGGATATGGAGGGACCAGTACGAAAGCCCAAGATTAGGCTCACCTGTTCCCCTTTACATAACATGCTGCTAAGAGCTTCTGCCACAACAATGAATTAAAAAAAAATGATAATGGGTCGCCTTGCCTCAGCCCTCTGGATGCCTTGAAATAGCCTATAGGTGATCCATTCACTAACACTAAGAAGGATACAGATGATACGCATTCCATGATCCAGAAGATCCATTTATTGCCGCATTCAATCCTTCTCAACATGTATTCCACAAAACCCCAATCTACATGGTCATATGCTGTCTCAATATCCAGCTTGCAAACCCCTCCCTTCTTCTTTTCCTTGTGCCTAGAATCGATACATTCGTTAGCAAGAATAGATGTGTCCAGTATTTGCCCATCAACAACAAAACGCCCTGATTTCTCGATATCACTGTCAATAAAACTGACCTGAATCTGGTTGCCAGCACCTTAGCCAATATTTTATAGGGGTTGCCAATGAGACTTGTGGGTCTATTAATTAGATAATGATTATGCACCCTCTTTTTGGGTATAAGAACTATGACAGTGGCTCCTTAGGGGTCTAGGTAAATGTCCCTTGTTGTAAAATTCATGTAGAAAATCCATCGTATCCTTCATAACCGTGTCCCAAAATATTTGGAAGAAATGGATCGGGAATCCGTTGGGCCTGGGACCTTGTCGCCTAACTATGTATCGATCACTTCCATGACTTCTTCCGAAAAAGTCTTTTTTAGGAAATCCTTGTCTGATTCCAAAATGCTTCAAAATTGTAGATTGTCTAAAACTAGCCTCGACCTATCTTTGTTGGATAGTAGGTCAGAGTAAAAATCTACTATGGAAAAATTGATTTGATCCTTGTCTTCTAGCCTGATCTCTCCTACTGATATGTTGCTGATGAGATTATTTCTAGCCTGAGCATTGGCTATGTCGTGAAAGAAAGATGTGTTTCTGTCACCTTCCTTCAGCCAAATAGCTCTAGATCTTTGCCACCGCATGATTTCTTCCTGCTTCAAAAGTTTGGAGTATTCCGTTGCAAGATGTAGTTGCCTGTTTTGATCTTCTACAGTTAGCAATTCCGCCTTCTCTCTAATTTGTAAATCCTGCAGCTCACTGAAAATGCTGGTGACCTTCTCTGAATTGCCAAAAATCTCCTTCCATTGTGACAGTTTTGATCTGAGGAGTTTGATCTTCTGGGTCAACCTATTGGTAGTCGAGCCATGAAGAACAAATGATTGCCACCAACCCTTGACCATGTCTGCAAAATTATTAGCTTCTATCCACGTTAGCTTGAACCGGAATGGTTTAAGGCCCTAACGAATTGGCCGATGATCGGATGTTGTTTTGGGTAGAGCCTGTGAAGGTGCCATAGGAAACTTGGTAGCCCACTCTAGCGAGATCATAAACCTGTTGTGGCAGCCTCTCTCTGCCATTAGGCCATGTGTATTTTGCTCCACCTATGGGAATGTCAATCTATTCATTCTGTCACGTCCATTCCTCAAAACCTTTGATGCTTATGGTGACCCGACTTGATGGAGACTTCTCGTGAGCGAATTTGATAATATTAAAATCTCCCTCGACACACCAGGGTAGGTTGTACAAGGATTTGACTTGGTTTAATTCAACCCAGAAGAAGAGATCCCTGCGATTTGGAATGCATGACCCACATATTGCAGTGAAAACCCTCCTGAATTGGGATGCTCTATCCCTGAGAATGACCGAAACTAAGAAAAAGCCCTTATGATGGCCTTCTGAGACCCATACATCTTAGTTCCAAACTACTAAGACTCCATCTGCTGTGCCTTCTGCATCTAATGCTGACCAACCTATCTTCTTGATACCCCATATGTCCTGAAGGATGTGGTCATTGAAAATCTCTAACTTAGTCTCTTGCAGAGTTAAGATTTGAATCTTATATTTCCTGGAATTTTCTTTTACTTAGATTGGCTTGTTGATGCTCCCCAACCCCCTGATGTTCCAGCTTAATATTTTCATTGGCAACCATTTCTCGACCCCTTGCCCTTATGATCATCGTTATTGATGCTAACGATGACATAATTAATCAAACTACTGAGGCTTTGTAATTCCCTCCAACCTTTTGGAAATTTAGGCCTGGGCTTTTGTCTGCACGTGTCCCTCATCTTTGGCTTGCCTCGTTCCTTGACGAATTTCACGAACGCTCAAACATCATCGTCTTCAGCGCCGAACGTCATACCAATGGATTTACCAACACACCATAGCATATCCTTAAACCATTCCATTTTTGACAAAGAGCTCGATCCCTGCATGATAGGATAATCATCAACGAAAAAGGACGGGGAATCGATCGCTTGTGGCGGGAATTCCATTCCTGCCTGCAGCGGAGTGACATCCAGAGCATCGACAAAGAATTCTGAACCGGTTGCTTCTTCTGGAATGATGGATGATTCCCCATTTTCATATACAACCTGCTAAGGTTTGTTCTTCCAATCAGTGTTTCAAATAGCGCCCATAGCGTACGCTACGTAGCGTACCATAGCCATAGCGCTACGTAGCATCCCAAATAGCGTAAATCCTCTGTAGCGTACGCTATAGGGGTCATAACGTCCGTAGCGTAAGCTACAATGTATTTTTTTACTATTTTAGTTTTGTATTATTTTTTCACGTTTTCTTTGTTTCTAATGTTGAGAAATGTGGCACTTGTATTGTACTTGATACTTTTAACCTATGGGATTTTTATTTCTTTTCGTAATTGTGACTTGTGGTTTTAATTAGACATTATTATTTAAAGTGGTTTGCTTAGAAAGTTGTTGATGTGATAATTATTTGATTTGGCTTATATATGTGGATTGACTTTTAATAAATGATAACTAATAACTTTTTTGAACATGCTTATAATTGATAAAATGAATCATCTTTTAGGCATTTTTATATTTTTTCCTTTTCTTTTTCACTATTTATTATATTTATCCTATTTTAAAATTAAAAATATAGAAGTATCGTGTAGCTTACGCTACACACTACGTATTTACACTACACGTTATAGAGGGCTGAGCGCTACGCATCACGCTACCGCTATTTAAAACACTGCTTCTAATAACATAGCAGAGGGCAGACAATAACAATCGTTTACACCTGAAGCTGTTCCTTTGATGCCATATATATATATATATATATATATATATATATATATATATATATATATATATATATATATAGTCCTGGTAGAATGGTAGAATGGGTAAGTGATTTATTGCCATTATATGATTTGTTTAGAATGTTTATGTTGCAAGGTTATGAGTACGTTGGGGAATTGATGTTTACACCAACACTGTTGATAGATTGACTGTCTGGTTCTTTTGATAATTCATTAACTACAACTCATACTTTCGTATTACTAGAAGTCAAAAGGATGTATCATCAGAAAGAGTGGGTGCAAATAATGCTTCTGCTTCATAGTTGTCCTGTATATCTTCCTTATTAGAGTTACAATAGTTAAGGTACCTTTTTTTTTTTTTGTGGGTATCTCCATATATGATGAATCAGATCCGTGTGATGTGACTGGTGTGGTTCTTGAAGCGTTGAGTGGAAATATTGGACCGTGAAAGCTCTTGAATTGCTTGGGTTCCAAACCCATTGGTCCTGGCCAGGGTATAAACTTCCTTCATTATGAAGCAACTCTGTTATCCTCACATATTCGTCGATGTCCTTATCCAGAAGATCTGTTCTAAATGTAGGATTCAACACCAGTTTTCCCCCATCATTGAAGTGTATTGTGCATGAGAGAGTTTCTCTCCCTCGCTACCCAATATAGAAGAGGGTAGAAGAGGGAAGGCTAGGCTTAAAGGCCTGTCACTGCACCATCTATCCTCCCAAAATCTAATACATGATCCATGTCCGGTAGCAAAATATATTTCCTCATGGTACAAGTTTGCCACTTTAAGAAATGCCTTCCAAATAATGGTCACCATATAAGAAGATGATGCAACCATGAACCACCTCCTGTTCTCCCTGCTATCACCTTGTTCCACAAGCTGTCCTTTTCCTCTCCGAAATCTCATAGCCACGTTTACTGAGAAGAACTCAATTGAAGAGTTTCAGAGATCTAATGCCAAGAACCCCCTTATCTTTTGGTTTGCGTACGTCCTTCTTGTTAACTAGATGAAATTTCTTCTTCCCTTCCAATCCTTTCCATAAGAGTGCCCTTTGGATAGTTTCCAGCCCCTCAACGATGCTGGGAGGACTATTAAGACACTGTTCCAGTACAAATATATTATGTTTTACCTCTAATATGAAGTTTGATCCAATTGTGGTATTCGTTTTATCTTGATGGCTGTATAAGAGAATGTTTAGGTTATTATCCTCATAAGATGTCTTAATGGCTTTAAAAGTGTAAATTGAAAGCATGATTTGATACAAGGTTACATCTTTAGCTTTGTTTCTCTCTCTCTCTCTCTCTCTCTCTCTCTCTCTCTCTCTCTCTCTCTCTCTCTCTCTCTCTCTCTCTCTCTCTCTCTCTCTCTCTCTCTCTCTCTCTCTCTCTCTCTCTCTCTCTCTCTCTCTCTCTCTCTCTCTCTCTCTCTCTCTCTCTCTCTCTCTCTCTCTCTCTCTCTCTCTCTCTCTCTCTCTCTCTCTGACGGATAATGAGAATTTTCTTAAAAAGCCCACCGACAAGCGAAACGGGGAAAAAAAACAAATGAAGAGCCACAAATTACATCCTGTAAAGCAAAGGGAGATTGCAATCAGCTAGATCTTTTAGGAGAGCAGCCCCACTCAATCATTAACACTTTAACCTTGCCCACCACCAAATCCTCCGAACTGGAATTGTTTTGGAAGGAACGACTGTTTCTCTCCCCCCAAATAACCCACCAAAGAGCTGGTAGGATAAGATGCCACATTATCCTTTCTTTCTTCCCAGCGGCTCCTCCATGCCAAGCCCAAAGAAGCCTCCTCAGAGTAAACAACATAACCCAATTAGAATTGAAAATAGCTAGGAAATGCGTCCAAACTTTATAAGTGAAGGGGCAATGGATAAACAGATCATCGACTGTATCCACCACTTGCATACACAAGGAGTATATATTTGGGATAATCATTGACCTCTTTCAAAGGTTGTCGACAGTTAGGACCTTGTTCTTTCCCACTAACCCGGTGAAGGTAGCAGCCTTAGGAGAGGCACCATGAAACCAATTGGAAAGTGCGATCCTGCTTGCCTATTGACTCAGTTGTCCGAAGCATTCCATAAAAAGATTTGGCGGGAAACGGATCCCGAGTTGTGAATGCGCCACACCATCAAGTCAGTTCCCATGTATGGGGAGGGGGCCAACTTCAACCGATCTAGCAACCTGACGAACTCCTCAATCTCATTGTCCAAAAGGTCCCTCCTACTAGGAGGCACCTAGATAGAGTTGGATCCACAAGAATAGAAGCACTTTGCTACTTTGATATCTCTGGAAGGCTCCAAACGAGCCAACCCTAGAAAGACTAGTTCAACGGGAGGTCACCACACCAGATGTCTTCCTGAATCTTACTTTGGTGCGGTCTCCGATTGAGAGATGCCTCTTCCCAAAAGGAGATGCCTTTTCTGAACAACAAATGTTTTGTTTCTGTCACTTTGGTTTAACCCATTATATTCATCTTTGCCTTTTCCATGCTATTTCTAGGTGGTTCTGGAGGATTGCCTGTAGCCCCCACTAGTGGTTATGGGATTGGACAAGAGCAACTTACTACAATGACTAGGGATCAAGACATTTCTTCTCTACAAGATCATGGAGGGGCAAGTCCATGTCACATCTTAAGCTTCACATTGATTCTCTTACTATTATTCTGTCATTGCATCAAGTAATGTATCATGTATTCATATTACTTCTACAGGTTAAAGGGATAGCTGTTTTGTTGAAAACGAATGTTGAGAAAGGAATTGGTGGAGAAGATGACGAAATAGCTCATCGGAGGAGTGTGTTTGGAGAGAACAGTTATCCTCGGAAAAAAGGACGAAGTTTTTGGGTATTTTTTTGGCCAATACTGAACTTTTGGTGGTATTTTATGTTCATTACTGCCTTTGTGGTTATCTTATTGATATTCATGTGCTTATGTTGTATAGATTTTCCTTTGGGAAGCCTGGCAAGACCTAACCCTTATCATCTTGATGATAGCAGCTGCTGCATCATTGGCATTGGGCATAAAGACAGAGGTGATTTTTAGTAATCTTTCTTTATGCGTGTGCACACTGTGAATGTTCTTATTGTTTTGACAAACATCCTCACAAGAAAGAGTCCTGACTTATTATTGTTGTTCGTCAAGTACTTTTGTCCATGTTCTTCAACGGAACTTATATAGTAGATTCATAGTGACTAATTTTTTTTCTTCAGTAGAATAGTTTTTGTTATAAATATTCTTCAAAATGCTGCTTGGGTCTGTAGTTCTTGATTGCAACTGTGGTTTTGAATCTTTGATTTCCAAATTGTGTTAGGGCATCAATGAGGGATGGTATGATGGGGGGAGCATTGCTCTTGCTGTTATTCTCGTTATAGTTGTCACAGGTATGGAACTTTTAGAATAACGATCACCCTGTTATCTGTTTCATGTACGCAGTTCTTTCCCTTTCTGTTCATGTTTTAGAGGCACTTTACTTTCCAAACAGGAAAATTTGTCAGATATTGTTGACAAATAGTTGACAAATAGTGTGACACAATCTTATTTATACTGGCCTTCAAGTTTTCTAACCAGTTAATCTTAAAAAAGAAAGAAAGAGAGACAGAAAAAGAGTCTTTTAACTGGATCTAATTGTGCACCAATTGAAGTCTTTGCATTTATCCGCAAGATAAAGATTAGAGGGAAGCCTCCAGCAGGAACCGTTGGTTCGTGGAGCAAAGATGGTAGTAGTTGATTAAGGTCAATTCCTGTCTCTGATAAGGCCAAGTTTAGACAATTTGGAATTTGATCATATCAACGAGGCAGATGCTTGAATGCTGGAATCTCCAATTGCTGAAGAGGAAGTTCGAGAGGCATTGGAGCAGCTGGGGGCAGGTAAGGCTCCAGGGCCAGAGAGATATCCTATTGCCTTCTTTCTTTTCTTTTGGGCGCAGGTTAAATAAGATTTGATGCAGTTTATCAAGGAATTTTACGATAGTGGCAGATTGGCGAAGGATATGGAAGCTTCCTTTATTGCTCTTATTCTGAAGAAGAATGAAGCAAAGGAGTTATCTAACTTCAGGCCTCTTGGTCTTCTAGGCTCAGCCTGTAAGATTCTTGCCAATGTACCGGTGTTGAGGCTCAGAAGAGTGCTCAACTCGATCATTTCCTTTTACCAAGGAGATTTCATTAGGGGAAGACAGCTTCTGGATGGTGCTCTAGTGGCTTACGAGTGCCTAGATCAAAGGCATAAATACTGAAAAGGAGTAATATGCAAGTTAGACTTGGAAGAAGCTTACGATAATGTTTTGGGATTTCTTGTAATATATGCTTTGAAGAATGGCGTTTGAGGTTCATTGGAGAAAGTGGACGCAAAAATGTGGGGAATCTGCTATATACTTTGTTTTGGTAAATGGGTCCTTGAATGGTTTCTTCATGGGATCTAGGGGAAGACAGCTTCTGGATGGTGCTCTAGTGGCTTACGAGTGCCTAGATCAAAGGCATAAATACCGAAAAGGAGTAATATGCAAGTTAGACTTGGAAGAAGCTTACGATAATGTTGATTGGGATTTCTTGTAATATATGCTTTGAAGAATGGCGTTTGAGGTTCATTGGAGAAAGTGGACGCAAAAATGTGGGGAATCTGCTAAATACTTTGTTTTGGTAAATGGGTCCTTGAAAGGTTTCTTCGTGGGATCTAGGGGGATCCAGCAAGGCGACCCCCAATCTCCCTTCCTTTTTGTGATTGTACTGGATGCATTAAGCAAACTTCTCTCAGAGGCTTGAGAAGAGGGTCTTATTGAATGATTCTTGGTGGGTGGAAGTAGGCAGATTGTCACATTTGCAATATGCAAATGACACAATTATTTTTTGCGAAGCTTAGAGAGAGCAGCTGATTCATCATCAGTGCATCCTGAGGTGTTTTGAGGCAGCGTTGGGTTTAAAGATTAATTTATCCAAGAGTGAATTGTTTGTATTCAACTGGAAGATGGACAAGTATTGAGCTGGCAGCCATTCTGGGGTGCAAACCAGGGTCTCTCCCATCCTCTTACCTAGGATTGCCCTTATGTGTTGGTTCCTCGTCAAAAAGTTTGTGATCCTGTAATTTCAAGAATGGAAAGAAGGATAGTAGGCTGGAAAGGGTGATATCTGTCACTGGGAGGCTGTATCATATTTATCAAATTGACGTTGTCAATGTCAGCTATACTGACCTATTATTTGTCTATGTTTTGTTGCCCATCAAGTGTTTTAGCTAGAATAAAAAAAAAACTAATGTGAGTTCCTATGTCAAGGATTGAATTCAAAGCACAAGTTTCATCTCTTAGATTCGAAGGTGTGCAAACCTACTTCTCAAGGTAGAGCTGGCATTAGATCAGTGAAAGTGATGAATCCTTATTGGGAAAATGGATGTGGATATTTAATTTGGAAAAGACGTCCCTGTGGAGAAGTGTAGTAGTAGGTAAATAAGGTATTCATGCAGATGGCAGGTGTACGTCATTAGGCAGCCGATACGGACAATCTCAGCTTTGGAGTCTGTAGTGCTCCAAGGGCTTTCCGTTATGGTGGGTAAAGGAATCTCAATTAATTTTTGGAACGATCAATGGTGTGGCGGCATATTTTACGAGATCGATTTTGTCGGCCATTCTCGATAGCATCCAATAGGGAAGCAAAAATAAGAAACTATTTGGAGATGGTCTGAAATCATGTGGAATGGTCCCCAGTTTTCAGACGAAATCTCTCTTACAGTTGGGGGAGTTAATTAACGAGCTGAATGGTGATCCCTGGAGGGAAGATAGATTGAATTGCTGTATAAGCTTCTGAAGGGTGATCATGGGCCTGGTGCTCCCACGGGCTAGCTCTGGAAATCTAAAACTCTCCTGAGAGCTTTTGCATTTGCTTGGCTAGTGGGTTGGGATCGCATTCTGACAATAGATCCCTTACGGTGTAGAAACTTCATCTGGTGAATGGGTGTCTAACGTGCCTCAACAATGAGGAAATGTGAATAATCTTTCTATTCACTGTTCCTATGTAGTCACGGTTTGGGAATGGTGCTTCCAACAATTCCAGGTGGTGTGGTTGATGCCTCCTAAAATCTCTCAG
Organism: Magnolia changhungtana; assembly: GCA_030180095.1. Taxonomy (NCBI): domain Eukaryota; kingdom Viridiplantae; phylum Streptophyta; class Magnoliopsida; order Magnoliales; family Magnoliaceae; genus Magnolia; species Magnolia changhungtana. The sequence goes on along the minus strand of JASAUF010000630.1, from coordinate 6,546,160 downwards.
TTAGTGGAAGTTTGGAGATTCTATTGCTCTTGGCTGAAGAGGTCGTCCATTTGGATTCTTGACTTTCTTGCCATTTTGTGGGCAAGTTGGAGGGTGAGGAACAATCATACCTTTAACAGTGTTGGTGTTCCATTTTCATCTATCATTGCTAGAGTAAAACGTCTCGTTTGCTTATGGGTGGTAGCTATGGGCTTAACGGTTCCTCCCAGTCAGGGTTTGGTCTCTTGTTCTTGGTTGCATTTTGTATCTAATGCCCTAGTCTTGTAATGGCTTTTAGGCCCTTCCTTTTACTTTAATAAATATCATATTTACCAAGTATTAGTGTTTGGGAAGCGAGTTAGCTATCTACTTGATCTATTCATGTTTCGAAGATGCAGCCATGGCTCACAATTTCTTCACTTGAACTCGCTTTGAGCAATTTCACCTTCCAATCAAGCATAGTTTTGCTTCTCGTGATTTGGCCCATCTTTTTACCAGTAATGAAATTTTTTTTTATTAAAAAGGCAAGACTTGTGGGTCAATACAAAGGAAGTGCAATACAAGAGAGGATTGATCAAATTAGGGGAGCATTCCCATTGGCAGAAGTGGAGGTGGAACCTGATGTTTCTGCCCAAGAGCAAGAGAGTAAATGACAGCGGAAACCGTCACACAGATACCATTGAATGTGCCATTGTTCATTCTGTCCAAAATGTCCATAGGATGTCTAGGATACACAAATCCCAAAATATTTTGCTTTTCTTGCGGGACCAACAAATTCTCCAAAGTTAGAACAGCTGGTGAATGGTGTTGGGCATAGACTATGCCACATTGAACTGTCTAAGAATCCAAATCCAAACAGCGTGTATGAGCTGACAGTGGATAAGGTGGTGGACAGTTTCAGCATCCCATGAACACAAACAGCACCCATTCACAATAATTACCCTCCAACCACCATGGTACTAACAAATGGTTATGTAATGGTGACGGTGGGAGCTGTTATGTGATATGGGTTTGTAATGCCCTTTCTGAAAAAAAAGGCCTGTAACAGGTGTTATCCACTGAGTTTGTGATACATGGCTGTAATGCCCTTTCCGTTAGATGATGATGAATTTGAGGAGTTTGTTAACTTGCAAAAGCTTTCAGTGCAGATTGGTCCAGTCTTGAGCGAGCTGAAGTCTTTCTCCTAGAGAGAAGAAAATCCGGAAAATTATCAGTTTCATCTTTCTTCAGAATGTATGTTTGTTGTGTATGCAGAATGAGGAATCAGCAAACCATTTGTTTATCCATCGTGAGTTCGCAAGAGTAATCTGGGAAGCCTTCTTCAAATTATTCGGAATACCCAATGTTAAAAGAAGGGTGTTATGGGCCCATAATGGGCCAATCTGGGCCCAGGTCCATAACAGTCTGACACAAGGGCCAATAGATTTTCTTCTTTTCAAAAATTTTTGACTGTTACAGGGCCATAACAGCCAGCTGTAGCAGCCATAAGGCTGGCTATTACAGCCACCTTTACCATTATTGAATACCTTGCTGACGGCGTAATTAATCCACCATGATTAAATATGATAAAAGGTAAAATCATGCAGTGTCACAAGTATTTCTTATCAGCAAAGGGAAGTCTTGTTTTCACTATTTGGCCCAGTGAAATATGGATGAAAGTAAAATGAGGTAGTGATAAATATGTGGCATGCCTGGCAGCTTACTTGGATGATGGTCAAGTAATTGGGACTCATGTTTACCTGGCTAGCCTCAATTGGGTTTATGTTGTGGAGTTGGAAGTCACATCGATGTGTTCAACAGGCAACACATGCTTTATTTCTTGGTTCTAAACATCACTGGTATGGGTAATGAAACAAGAGAATGTTTAACCATAAGTCTATATTTCCGTGGGGATGTTTAAGAAGATGAAGTAGAGGATTGTATTTTGGGCCTTGTGATTTCCTTTTTTAGGGCCGTTCGCAGGATGATCTCCTCTGTGATTTGGGTTGTTCTTTAGTAGTTGATTTTTATCGGGTTGTTGGATGGCCTCTCTGCCTCTGCTCCCTCTTTCTTGTATTTTGCTTTTGTTTAAGTTAAGGTTTTAGATGATATGATTTTGCTTCATGATAGGCTTCCATGCACAGCAACACAATACTTATGGTCATATTCTGTTAAGAAGAGAATGAAATATGGATGTTGATATAGTAATGGTCATGTTATATGTTTCTCTTTTTCTTCTGTCTTTTAGCTGTCAGTGATTACAGACAGTCGCTTCAGTTTCAAAATTTAAATGAGGAGAAGCGAAATATACTGTTGGAGGTGCGTGGTACTGCAACGTGAGAATATTTATCTTGAAATATCTTTCCCTTTTTGTTCATTTTATCTCTCTAAATATAAGTTCTGCGTGTGTGCAGGTTATTAGAGGTGGTCGAAGAATTGAAATTTCAATATTTGATATTGTTGTTGGTGATGTTGTACCTCTGAAGATTGGTGATCAAGTTAGTGCTCATTAAATATGGTTGGGTTAATTTAATTGAACACATTCATTTTCTGTTAACATTTAGTGCTGCATTGAAATTTTCATCTAGGTCCCGGCAGACGGCATTTTTATTAGTGGCCACTCACTCTCTATTGATGAATCTAGTATGACCGGGGAGAGCAAGATTGTAAGCTGTTATCACTTTTTTTTCTTCTATAATTTTAGTAATAACACAAATGTTGATTCTTAACCTTCTTGATTTATTGTAGGTCCACAAGGATCAAAAGGCACCATTTTTGATGTCTGGATGCAAGGTGGCTGATGGTTATGGCAATATGTTGGTAAGCATTGCTTAAAAACTTAGGTAGCTATCATTAAATATGCTGGCCTAAATGTGCACAAACTTTGATGGTCATAATTGCCTGCACATGTAGGTATGTGTATCTATACATTCATGATTGCATCCATATAAATGGGTCCCAATCCAATACAGTCGACACTACTGTAACTTATGGTTGTGTCGAGTGTCAACCTCTGTGCGACCCACCTTGGTGTGATGCAATATCCAAGCCGCCTACCTCAGATGTCCTCCCTTTTAAAGCCCGGAGCCCAAAATTCAGCCAGATTGGTAACTCAGGTGGGCCAAACAGGAGGATGCAGTCGATTGGGGTGCTTTTATATCACATTAATCTTATTCAATAAATTTGTGTTATGAAAAAAAAAAAAAACGCATGCTTGCTTGAGGTTGCCGGTGATGACTTGTTGACGTCATACCTCAGGTAACTGGTGTCGGAATAAATACTGAATGGGGATTACTGATGGCCAGCATCTCAGAGGATACTGGTGAAGAAACTCCATTGCAGGTTTGTTTTCTGACGCTGCTACTATTGATAATAGTTCCTTTTATTAATATGCTATTTATGGATGTCTTAAATAGGTACGTCTAAATGGTGTTGCAACTTTCATCGGCATAGTCGGGCTTGCTGTAGCTTTTTTTGTGCTTGCTGTTCTGTTGATTAGGTAAGCAAGAGCTCAGTAGTTGTATTTTTGTCAGCATATAATTCCAATTAATTATATTTAACAAACTGTGGTGTCATGAAAATTTGCTCAGATACTTTACTGGACATACCAACTCAGATGGAACTGTCCGACAATTTAAAGCAGGGAAGACAAGTTTGGGTACTGCTGCTGATGAGGCTATAAAAATCTTGACTATTGCGGTCTGCAATCCTTGCTTATATATGTTATTTCAGTTTCTTTCTTGTGAAAAATGGCTGAATGACCATTGAGTTGTTATTTAGGTCACTATTGTGGTAGTTGCAGTGCCTGAAGGGCTCCCTCTAGCAGTGACCTTGACGTAAGTATGTGTTATTATTTTCTCATTTGAATAATCACACCATGCCCTCAAAGGTTCTTTCTTGTTTCCAAATGTTGACCTCTTTTCTTTGACTTTGACAGACTTGCATACTCAATGCGGAAGATGATGGCAGACAAGGCCCTGGCACGTATCTTTTCTCGATTTATAAGTTCAACATTGCTAAGGAGAGTATGTTCTTATGGGTCTAACTGTGGCTGAGTACAGGTGAGGAGGCTTTCTGCTTGTGAAACTATGGGCTCAGCTACTACAATATGCAGCGATAAGACAGGAACTCTGACCTTGAATAAGGTTGGTTCTTCAGTTTGTTGTTTAGTTTTTTTTTACGGCTTAAAGCTTAAAGCTTAGTATTTGTGGTTGTACCTTTAAGATGGCAAAATGTTCTAGTTTCTATGTTCTTTTTAGATAAACTTTATAGGGGTTGGAGTTAATTTCTGATTTTTGTTTCTACTGTTAATGTTGTGGATTCATTGCAAGTTCTACATTTCCCCTTTTAATACTTAAGCTTGTTCTTTTGTTGTTACAGATGACTGTTGTTGAGGCATATATTAGTGGAAAAAGAATAGATCCAGTGGATAATGCACGACTTTTATCTTCTGATGTGTCTTCTCTATTAATTGAAGGCATTGCACAGAATACTACAGGCAGTGTCTTTATGCCTGAGGTGAATTTGCTATCAATCTGTGTGGTTTTTTATGTTCATATGTTCCTTTTTCTTCATGCGTTTACATTCAATTGCTGGTTACTTATACCATATAGTGGAGATGAAATGGTAGCTGTTCTGGATCAGTTTGTAGGATGATATAAACATTATGCTAACTCATTTCGTGGTCATTAGCTTTCTTTTTGTTTTTCTTTCTTTTTTTCTCTCTCATTTTTTGTCGACAAAAAGGAACTTCCATTGAAATGAGATCAAAATACAAATTTAAGGGATCTAGGATGCCCTATGTTAAACTTTACCTTTGCTGACTCATATGTTGTGGCTTGCTGTTAAAACTGGATAATCATGAACTATGCAACCGACTGATGCAGACAGGATACTCTTGTGTTCTTGAATTATTTCTAGTTCGGTCGATGCAAATATTTTCTTTCAATTCTTAGAGCCTGTTTCGATGCAGACGGTTCTTATCAAATTAGTTTGTTTGACTTAAATTTGTTTCAAGTGGGAGATGGCATGAACAATAATATGAAAACCATACCCTTTTATATTTTTCCGCTCAGGGCGGAATGTTTTGGATCAACCAAAGGTCTTGGCTGTTTGAGGAAATAAAATAATAATAAACATTTGAACTTGGGATTCACCCCCCTTCCAAACAGGCCCTTAACCATAATGTCTGGAATATGTAACTATTTGCTTTTATCTTTTGAAGCAATATCCCCTGCCAAAATAAATTATATATATATATATATATATATATGTGTGTGTGTGTTTCTTTACCATCAACAGGATGGTGGAGCTGAAGAGGTGACAGGTTCACCAACTGAAAAGGCTATCCTTTCTTTTGGGGTGAAGGTACATTAGGATGTTCATATTTGTTACAGTTTTCCGTCGTTACCCATCAAGTACTGATTTGTATAATTGGCATCCATGTTATAGCTGGGGATGAAGTTTGATGATGCAAGATCTCGGGCTTCAGTTCTTCAAGTCTTCCCATTCAACTCTGAGAAAAAGCGCGGTGGTGTTGCATTATTACTGGTATTGTTTTACTCGCATGCTATGAGTTCAATAAGATTTACATTTACCAATCATAGAAATATGTTGAACCGCCTTATTACTTGCATTCTCTCTTGTTGTTGAGATTTCTCCTCAACTAGGCAACTGCTCCAAGGTGTTCCGTATCCATTATGATACGCCCGTAAAGGCTGATACGTATAGTTAACGGCCATGGCCGATACACGATACGTGGGTGAAATGGATCAATTGGTTTCTTGGGACCGTATCGACCGTTACGGTAGCCGTTAAGGACATTACGGCACATAACAACCATTACCCCTATAACAGTTGAAAAACGGCCACTTCTTTTCTATTTAAATCAAAATTTCTCCTCATTTTTCACTTTTCTCATTCCAAAAAACTCACCTAGATCATTTCACAATAGATTTCGACCAGTCTTACTATAGTTTTTAAGATTAAAACCATAGATTGAAGTGATTTGAGCACATAGAAGCTTTGAGGGCCATTAAATAAAAAATAAAAAATTGAAGAAGTATTATTTATCCTTTTTTTCTAATTTCTAGTTCTAGTGCTTGATTGTGATGTGCAAACATTAGAAACATATAATCATGTTCACAAATTCATTAGACAGCCTGATACAACACTCTCACCAATGAGTGGAGCGTTACACTACCGTAAACATATTCAAAACAAAAAATGAATATATATTTGGAATACTAACATTATTTTGGTTTTTCTAGATATTTTTTCAGAATTTTTTGGGCAAAAGAAAATTTTCAACCATTACAGGGGTCATAACGGTCGTTACGCGCCCCGTATTGGCCGTTACGGCTGATACCTATATCAGTAATGGTCGTGACCATTATGGCCACCGTTACCGATACGGAATACCTTGACCTACTCTATCATCATCATCATCATCATCATCTAAGCCTTATCCACTTAATTGTGGTTGGTACATGATGCATCTGTCTTCCCACAGCCATTGTTTGGATTCATGAAGTGTTATCTAAGCCTATTACATGGCATAAGTTTAATAGTGTATTACATAGGTTGATTACAATCAATTAGTTAATCCGCTTGATGTTTTGCAACCCCCCTTATCCACTTATCCATGAATCATACTGCCATTGTTTGGATTCATGGGAAAGTTATGGCATTAGCAATGAGAGCACAAAACTCCCACAGGCGCAATATCATAGACTATTACATAGGTTGATTACAATCAAGTGTTATCTAATAGCCTATTACATAGGTTGTTTACTATCAAGTGCTATCTAATAGTGTATTACATAGGTTGATTACAATCAATTAGTTAATCCGCTTGCTCTATAAAATGATTAAAATGTTTTGCATGTGTTCATCATCATCCAAGCCTTATCCACTTAATTGTGGTCGGTACATGAATCCTGTACTGCCATTGTTTGGATTCATGATGAAAGTTATGCATAAGTTTGACGCTGGCTACCAACCTGATGCAACCCCCCTCTATCCGGGCTGGGGACTGGCAATGAGAGCACAAAACTCCCACAGGCGCGATATCATAGACCATTACATAGGTTGGTTACTATCAAGTGTTATCTAATAGCTTATTACATAGGTTGATTACTATCAAGTGCTATCTAATAGTGTATTACATAGGTTGATTACAATCAATTAGTTAATCCACTTGCTCTATGAAATGATTAAAATGTTTTGCATGTGGTCCCTCAGATGCTAAATGTGCTGGATCACAGAATGCATCTACTAGCTGATTGCAGTAGTGAACCACTGCAAAATTTTCGTCCTATCACATCATCATCATCTATGCAATATCCCACTAATTGGGGTCAGCTGCATGAATCCTGTTTTGTCATGACTATTGTGGACTTCTGTCCTAGCACATAAACATTCTAAATCGCTGTCCAGTTGCAAGCTTAATGGTGTTGCTGAATTGGATGCATATGCAGATACATCTTATTGTGTACCGTGTACTGGCTTGTTGAGTGCATGCTTTTTTGAAATTCACACTCACCAAATTTGCATGTGCACAACAAACGACTTATTTAAAGATGACACTGGTATCTAATGTGTTTCCACATGTTAGATGGGAGCAGTCTATCTGGCACATTCATTTTGAATTCATTCATACTTCATGCAAATTTTCTGCCATCCACCATTCTTTCTCATGTTATTGTAATTCTAGATGTCTCTGCTTAATAATTGCAGGCAGATTCTGTAGTTCATGTACACTGGAAAGGGGCTGCTGAAATAGTCTTAGCGTCTTGTACAAGCTGGCTTGCCCCTAATGGGTCAGTGCAACCATTGGATCAAGATAAGGTGAGATCTTTCAGTTCTTTAACTGCATTCCAAGTAAAATAATTGCAATTAGTTATTGAATCATATTGCATTGCGCAGGAAGATGAATTTAAGGAGGCTATTGAAGACATGGCAGCACGTAGCTTGCGCTGTGTTGCATTCGCATACAGATTATATGACCCGGATAATGTTCCAAAGGATGAAGAGGAACGGGAACATTGGAAGTTGCCTGAGGATGAGCTAATTTTTCTTGCCATTGTCGGTATCAAGGTATGGCATCCTCATATTATTGTAGATGGTTATTGAAGTTATCTCAATTATTCATGTTCACATACATGCTCATTCAGGAATGTTCTTCATTGTGTGTTAATCTTGATCACATGACCCTAAGGAGGAAATGTTTGGTACTTCTATCAACTGCAACTTCTTTAATTAAAAAAAGCATCCATAAAGAAAAGAAAGGAACAGTACAGTAAATTTCGGTTACCAATACGATAGAATTTTGTCAAGGGGAACCCACAACTCATGGAAATCTATTAGCTCATCATTTTATCAAGTATTCCTCTTTCGAGTTCTCCTTCCTGCACATGATTAAAAGAAACAAGCAACTCCTTGTGAACATGAAGGGCCTCTTTATATGCAGCCACCGACTGCAGCCTATTTTACATGCAATCTGTTTATTTGCCCACATCAACCAACATATCCATTTCGTTCATCCTTCATTTCACTTTACGTTCTCATTTTTCATGTAGTTTCCTATTGATTTCTTCTCTAAATGAATGCATTATGGTGTAGGATCCATGTCGGCGAGGTGTCAAGGATGCTGTACGGCTTTGCACAAATGCTGGTGTTAAGGTAGTCTTTCACAGCCTTTATTGTTTACCTGTTGTTTTTTTTTTTTTTTTTTTTTTTTTTTTTTTAAATCAACATCAAGGATATGTCATTAATTGCCCATTTGGTATTGTGGATCTCCGGTTTCCGGGAACTTATGATCTTGCAATTCTTGAAGATTCATTGTTTGGCGCTGTTCAAGTTTTGGGAACTCCATGTTCCAAGCAAGAAAAGTTCCAAATAAGCAACTTCAATTCCTCTTGCATGGGAGTTACAAACTTCCAGGAACTTTGTGGGTGCCTTCCTCGTATAATTCTAATACATGAGATAAATGGATGAGATCCACCACTCATTAGGTGCGTCAACCATGACGAGTCCATAGCTAAAATTACATGTCACATTATCCCAGTTGTCCAACAGAAGGCAGGACATTCATGATGGATGATCTAGATCAGTGATCGGACCATTTAATAGTAAAATCAATAGGGGTTATCCTTTCCACTAATCCTTGCTTGGATGGTTAGGTCATCTGCCGAAGTATTTTCTCCGTGAGATGGGCAATCAAAAGTGGAAACCACAACATGGATGGTCTTGATCAATGATCAGATCTTCTCTAGTATAATTATTACGGATAGTCCATTTCCTTATCCATCGACTAGTTGTTTAGAATCATCCGACAATGCGTTTTTGTTTTGGTCAATAAGAGGTTGGACCGCATTGTGGATGGACTAGATCATTGATCTTACCTGTCTATTATATTCAACAAGGACTGTCAATTTCCTTAACCAATGAATGGATTTTAGGATCATCCAATGGAAGTAGGGCTGTCAACAGGCCGGGTCTAGGGTTGGCCTTGGTCCAGATTTTGAATTGTTATGGGCCAGGCCTTCAGGGTTTCCGATTTTTATCAAAAATGCCCCCTCTGAATTTCAAAAAATTATCCAAACAGATGCCTCTGATTACGGCTATGGAGGTATTCTCCTACAAAAAACTCCAAAAGATCAAGAACAACTTGTTCGTTTTACGTCTGGTACTTGGAATCCTACCAAGCAAAACTATTCTACTATCAAAAAAGAAGTTTTGTCTATGGTTTCTTGTATCTAAAAATTTCAAAGTGATATTTTGAATCAAAAATTCCTTTTATGTGTAGATTGCCAAGCGGCCCAAGAAGTTTTAAAGAAAGATGTAAAAAATCTAGCTTCTAAACAAATTTTTGCACGTTGGCAAGTTATATTATCCATTTTTTATTTTGATATCGAATTTATTCCTGGGATTTTTTTATCTCGCGAATTCTTACAGGGAAAATCCAAAAGAGTGTCAAACCATGCCACCAAAAGACTCCCAAAATCAAAAGGCCAAAAACAAATGAAAAGAAAAGATGGAGATCGAAATCTCTAATACCTTCTTTCCACTTCTCCAAACTCCTGAAAAGAAACAGCGAAATCCTCCAAATCAGCCAAAATTGCCATATCAGCCAACCCAACCAAATATGGAAGACTACCAGCCAAAAGAAAAGCATAGGGTCTTAACCCTCGATCCCGAACTCTCCAAATTGCCAGAAGACCTTATTCCAAAAATTTCTCTCCCAAAATCATTGCCATCCAAAACATCCAACCCTTTCCAGAAAATTCTATGAAGCCATTCTGGTCCAAACTCATAGTGCGATATTTGAACACCGCACTAACAAAAACCAGACAGAATATTCCTTTTCCAAAATGAAAATTGTGAACATCATTTGCCAAAATGAATGGGGAAAATCCCTTTCTCAATTCCAAAATGTCTAAAGTCCAAATGACCAATCCCATCCTTTTTCATACTGGGATTACATGGTAGCATGGAAATATGCTCTCCTATTTCAAAATTCAGACAAACCACGTAATCCCAGTATGAATGGCCTTTAAACATCTGAGAAATCTTTGGAGTTATTTTTTGTCAGTAATTTTGTCAGGAAATTTATCTATAAAATCGATGACTCTTTGTGGATTGGCTTTATTGTATTTTGGCAAATTTTGAACCCTAGAAATTGAATTTCAGTTTGAAAGAGCTTGATTTTTCTTGAAGAAAGAACAAGACCATTTCTTTCAATGACGGATTTGAATATTTCTAGATGTTTCCAATGCTGATTCAAATTTTGAGAATAGACGAGGATATCATCTATATAAGAGAGAATGAATTCTTTATAAGGATGAAAGTTATCATTCATAATTTTTTGGAATTCAGAGGGAGCATTTTTTAGACCGAAAGGCATTACAGTCCATTCGAAATGTCCGAAGGGAACTGTGAAAGTTGTTTTATATCGATCTTTTGGATGAATCTGAATTTGGCAGAATCCAGATTTTAGGTCAAATTTAGAAAATAAATTGGCTTTGTGCAATCTATTTAATAAATCCTTTTTATTTGGAATTGGATATTGGATAGTTTTCAAAACATGATTAAGAGGCTTGTAATTTATGACAAGCCTTGGAACGCCTCGTTCGAGCTCAGCATTGTTGACATAGAAAGCTGCACAACTCCATTGAGATTTTAAAGGGTGTATGAGTCCCTTTTGGAGAAGAGATTTGATTTCTTCATCGCAGAGTTGAAGAAGTCAAGAGTCCATTTGAGATGGACGAGCTTTGGTAGGAATTTGGCTCTCATTAAAGTCTGCTACGTATGGTAGAGAGACTAAACGAGTTTTTCTATACCAAAAAGCATTTGGGACTTCAGAGCAAAGGGTCTCTAGAATATTTTGGAACTTCTTTAATTGGTATTGAAAACTTGGTTGTTGGAGATGAGAAATTTCATTTCTCAGGAAGCTAATTTGAGTTTATTTGTAAGAAACACAATTAACAACTTCAGTCAACTTATTCTTCGAATTTATTAAACCACCTCAAACTGGTTTAACTTATATATATATATATATATATATATATATATATATATATATATATATATATATATGGGAAAAGGTTCTATGCGGTCGAGCTGTGCAGGCCCCACCATGATGTATGTCAAACATCAACACTGTGCATTTGATGGGTCCCCTTTAAATTATGGGATATCCCAAAAATCAGCTGTATATGGAACTCAGGTTGGCCATGCCATCTAAAATCATGTGAAGACATGCCTAAAACATATAAAAGCACTTGGTGGGGCCCACATGAAATTTGGATGCGTTTGAAAGTTGGTTTGATCTCTCATTCAAGTGGGACACATATAGTGGATGGGCTGGATTTGTGAACCACACCTCGGTGGGCCTAACAAATGATTATGAATGTTTTAATGGGAGGGTAACCCCTCTCAACTTTTGTACGTGGCGTGGCCCACAAAAGTCATCGATTGACTCAATTTTTAAGCCTGAGGCCCACCATGGAATGGTGCATATGACTGATGGGGTAGATGTTCGACACGCATCACGGTGGTCCCATCAGCTCGATTGCATAGAACCATTTCCCTATATATATATATATATATATATATATATATATATTAAGTTTCACTTTTTTAAAATTGTGTAAAATTCACATCATAAAAAAGCCTTAAAATGTAAAGTTAAAACCAAACCTTTATATGTTTACTTTCACTTAAAATGGTGGTGATCCTTTGTTAAAGTTGGTGTGAAACTCACACATTAAAAAACATTTAAAACTAAAAATAAAAAGGCTTTCAAAAGAGTGTTTTCGAAAACCCCTATTTGTGTAGATGACATCTGTATTGTACTTAATACTCATAACCTATGGGATTTCTATTTCTTTTCATACTTGTGAGTTGTACTTGTGGTTTCAATTAGACATTATTAATTAAAGTGGTTTGCTTAGAAAGTTGTTGATGCTATAATTATTTGATTTGTTTCATAACTTTATATATGTAGATTAGCTTTTGATAAATGATAATTAGTAACTTGTTTGAATATGCTTATACTTGAAAAAAATAAAAGAATGAATCATTTGTTAGGCATTTTTATAGTTTTGTTTTTTCTTACTATTTATCATATTTTTCCAAATTTTAAATTAAAAAATAGAAATATCATGTAGCTTAGCTACACGCTACGGAAGGTTGAATGCTACGCAACACGTAACCTGTATTTAAAACACCGGGTGGGAACCATATGATGAGTGGTCTAGATCAGTGGTTGGAATTTTTTAGTATAATACGAATTGTCAATTTTTGTACCCATTCAGTGGATGGTTAGGATCATCTAGTCAAAGTGATTTTTGCTGGAAATGTGCAATTGAAGGTGGGTCCCACATTATGGATGGCCCAAATCAATGATATAGACCTTTTTTAGTTAACCAATATGGACCATCCATTTCCTTGCCATTGAATGGTTTGCTACTACTTAGAACTTTGAATCATCTTATCAAAGCAATCGTTGAGAAGGATGGGAAATCACAGGTGGGCTCACATGGATGGTCTAGATTAATGATCGAATCTTTTCTAGTATAAAGAATATCGGCCATCCATTTTTTTCCATCGTGTGGATGGTCTGGATCATCCGATCAAAGTGATTTATGAGAGGTGAGATATCAAAGGTGGGACCATCCATGTGATGAATAGTCTAGAACAATGTTTGGGCCATTTTTTGTATCATCAATATGGACTGTCCAATTCCTAACAAATGATGGATCTGATCAAAGTGGGAACCACATGGTGGATTGTCTACGTCAATGATTTGAACTTTTTGTTGTACGTCTGATTGGATGGTTTGACCATCCAATCAAAGTGATTTATAAGAAGCATGTGCAATGAAAGGTGGGGCCAACATGTTGGATGGTCAGGATCATTGATTGAACCTTTCCTAGTATAAACAATATGGATATTCTATTTTTCTAGTCACAGAATACATGGCTGGGATTTTTTGATAGATGATGGGCAATCAATAGTGCCTCACACGATCAAAGATCAGAGCTGCTTCTTTTTCTTTTTCTTGTATAATCAATTCACCATTTTCCAACCAACATGACTAGAGAGCCTAATTTTTTAAGCAGATCTAATCCTTGGATTCACGCATGTGCAACATATTAGCATGTGTGGATTCCAGGCATTCTGGTCGATGTCATCCAAACAAGAAAACTTTGATTTCAGAATCTATGACTTCCTGGAAGTTGTAGATCTAGGATTTCAACAAATTCCAGGATCTTAGGATTCTCTTATTCAAAGTGGCCGAAAGGTATGAAATCAAAACAAATTACAAGGATAATCCATTAAGGCAACGGATACACAATGCCACTCTATAGGAGGAACAGGACTTGCCGTTGGAAGGATATCGTGATGGAGCTAGTCTCTCTAGTGACATGACTACACGATATAGTAAGACAGGCGGATTGGTTTTTTAATCCCATTGAATGCAAACCAATGCTTTCAAGGAACAATGGATCGTCACAAGGCTTTCACATTATGCTAATCAGTAATCACCTTCAATAATATGATGCCCCATAAATATTTGCAGTGGAGATACAATAATCATAAGAAGCCCCGTAAATATTTGTAGCAGAGATAACAAGGTGATTCATCCATTTAAAAAAAGAAAAAGAAAAAAAGAGGAGAGCAGAGGTGGAGAAGCATTATTTCACTACAATCTGAAAGTTAAGCTGGCTGGATGATCCGATCCAATCCAATCATAAGTTAGTCTTACTTTTTGCAGCCATTTGTTTTCCAGGCCATGGACTGATGTTTAGGATTCTCTTATAAAAATGATTCTTCAGAATCATAAGCTATCCATGATGGTCTCCAACAAATAGATGACGTTGATTAGTCCTGTTTTACTTAAATGATCTTGATGGTTCATTTTGTAGGGTAATAGTTAGATGGTTAGAATCGTTTGATGAGTGACTTAAATGGTAGCCCATGGAATGTTGTTTGATGTTGTGTTGGATTCTCTGAGTGGCCAGATGCAACTAGGAACACTATAACATATATCACTCTGAGAGCATTGGATAATTTCTCTTTTAGTACTCTAGTGCCCCTCAGCTATACAAGTATGACTCTTGTTTTTTTAAAAATCACTAAAACCACAAGTTTCTTTTCCTTTTCTTTCTCATATTACATTAAAAATCTCTATTTTTATTTGTCTCATTTACTCCAACACATCATATTTATTCTTCTTAAGTTTAGTTGTTTGTTTATGAACCTGTAGGTACGAATGGTGACTGGAGATAATCTTCAGACAGCAAAGGCAATAGCATTGGAGTGTGGGATACTCAAGTCAGAAGCTGAAGCTATACATCCAATTCTCATCGAGGGAAGAGTATTCCGCTCTTTGTCCGATTTCGATAGAGAAGAAGTTGCTGAGAAAATCTCTGTATGGACTCACTTCTTATACAGTTCTCACACATGCATATGCTTCCATTATGTAATGTGTACAATTTTGGCATTGAAGCCCAGAATTTTCAAGATCAGTAACTTCTCTTTAGTGAATTCCTTTCTTTCTTTTCTTTGGACAAGATCATGCAACATGGCAGGTTGTGAGGAGAAACACACACTCACACACGGATAGAGAGTTCTAGCACCTATATATTGTGTGTTATGAGTGTGTGGGCCCTGCATGTGGATGCAGTCATATAGAATCTCGAACAACCAAAGCCAAAACAATGCTATAAACAACAATAACAAGGAGAATGAACAACTGTAAGAAGAAATTCCAATGAATGTCCAAACCTGATCACATACGGAAGGGGATCTTGTGGAAATTAAGGCAAAAATACCTGAAAATCTGTCCAAATAGAAAATTGAGCAAACCCTATCTCCAAAGTAATACAAAAATCTTCTTCAACAGAAAAATAAAATAAAATAAAATAATCCTGCAAATTCTAGCCAAGGCAAAACAAAAATCTGCTTCAACAAAAAAATCCTACAAACCCTAACCAAGGCAACACAAAAATCTACTTTAATATGAAAAAATCCAGCAAATTCTGGCCTAGACAATTCAAAAATCTGTCTCAATAGAAAAAAAATCTCGCAAACCCTAGTCAAAACAACCCAAAATATGCTTGAACAGAAAAATTCGTGCCCTAAAATCTTCCAAATCTAGAATTGTAGCAATCAGCAACACCATGGGTTATGAATCATGCGCAAGACCCCTTCAAAAAATCAAATCATATAGTAGGCTAGACCATGCCGATTTTCAAACCAAATCTCCAGAAGGAAAAGAAATCAAAGAAGAGAGAAGAGAAGAGCATATAATGCAGGGGAATTTTCACACAGGGCTTGAGTGGGGTGGCCTATGGGATGCGAGGGTACACTCGGGGTGGGCAGCTGGTGGAACCCATATGATTTGGGGCCCATTTGAGGTGGAACCCATGTGATTTGGGGCCCACGAGGAAGATCCGGCCAAGGACCTAACCCATGGATTTGGGCCCTAGGATATGAGATAAAGGGATTAATTCGTTATGCTTTATCAATTCGAGCTTTTAGAGCAAGTGGTTAATTGTCTTGCATCAGCATACTTGAGTTGAACGTCCAACCTCTTATTTATAATAGATAGCCTTATACAATTACAAATATGCCCTTAATATTGAAGGGGCAATAAAGAGATAGGGAAAGAGCAAAAGTGGAAAAAAAAAAAAAAACTATAGTCTAAATAACTAAAGACTAAAAGCTCAAATAGAAAACAATATGAGAGAG
Source organism: Magnolia changhungtana (assembly GCA_030180095.1). Taxonomy (NCBI): domain Eukaryota; kingdom Viridiplantae; phylum Streptophyta; class Magnoliopsida; order Magnoliales; family Magnoliaceae; genus Magnolia; species Magnolia changhungtana. The sequence continues at coordinate 6,529,942 of JASAUF010000630.1, read as the reverse complement.
AAGAAAAGCATACTTGGGTTGGACGTCTAACCCTCTTATTTATAATATATAACCTTGTATAATTACAAATGCCCTTAATATTTAGGAGACACTAAAGAGATAGGGAAAGAGCAAAGGAAGAAATAGGGAAAAAAAACAAATAAAGCTTAAATAACTAAAGACTAAAAGCTCACAACATAAAGGCATAGAAGAGACATTTAGGATCACATGCATGGCCCCCACTCACTAAGAACTAGGCCTATAGGCTCATAACACCAACACTTCCCCTCAAGCTGAGGCATAAATATCATTCATGCCTAGCTTGTCAAGTGTACGTCGTCCATCTTCCACAATAAGAGCCTTAATAAAAATTTCGTCCAATTGTTCGGAAGTCAAAACAAACAAAGTGGAAATGATATCTGTAACATCTTTCTCATGAATAAAATGATAATCAACTTTAACATGTTATTGGATTAGAAGTTGTGAACCGTCTGCTTGTTGTAGATAACATATTTGTCATAGCATGATACTCTACCTCAGAACTAGACTTAGTAACAATTGTTTGCTTTTTAGTCTTCCACGCAACTAAATTTTTGCAAAAAAAAAAAAAAAAAAAAAACAATAGCTTGTTGTAGATCGCTGATCATCTGGAGAACTAGCCCCATCCACATCAAAGTATCCTTCAATATCAATTTTATTATGACAGCTAAATATGAGGCCACATTTAGGAGACGATTTGATTAGTATAAGATGCGACGAACTGCTTCAAGGTGGCTAGAATGGGTACATGCATGGACTAACCAACCAACCAAACTCACAGTATGAAACAAATCTGAAGGAGTAACTGTCACATATATCAATCCCTCAACCAAGCACTAACACATGTAAGGATCGTCAAGAAGTTCATCATCTGCCCTAATCAAGGTATCCCGTATCGGTATCGGTTGGTGTAATGGTGCCCTCCGATACGGATACGGGGGTGTAACGGCGATACGGGGGCGTAACGATGTAAAAAAAAAATTTTTGCCAAAAAAATATGGATTAAATCCGAAATATTCTAAGCATTCTAAATATGCATTCATTTATAAATTGGTACATGTTTATGGTGGTGTAACGGTCCACTCTTTGGTGAGAAGTTGTATTAGACTGTCTGATGAATTTATGAACCAGATAACCTGAATTTGACTACAAAATTCATATATTTAATTTTCTAAATATCTAATTTATATACTTAACAATTTGATATCATTCCTCCCAATAGTTCTTTCAAAAAATGAAATTAAATTCAGGTAGATCGCGTTGCCAATTTGGGGCTAACTTGGAGGACCAATACATGCCCCAAATCAGCCTCAAATTCATGCAATTTATTGGCATTATCCCACTTGTGAATTGGTGGACATTTATTGGATAGTGAATCATGAAAAAAAAATCAAAATCAAAATCAAAAGGCCCTATTTTAAAAAATAAACGTCCACAAATTAACAATTAAAACTATCCAAACAATTTGATTTTGGCATTTTGAGTTAGCAATTATAGTCCATAATTTAATTGGTAAATTTTAAGTTAATACATGTCTCGTGTACAATTTTTTAAGGGCCCGAATTAGGTAGGACTCGGATTGTGAAGTGTAGCACACGAGTGTCAAAGTTTTTTGGACCCCACTCATGATGAATATGTTATATCCACACCGTCCATCCATTTTGCCAAATAATTTTAGGGCATGAGCCCAAAAATTAGGCAGATCCAAAGCTCAGGTGGACCGCACCATAAGAAACAACAATAATTAAATGACTATCATTAAAAATTTATTGGGGCTACAAAAGTTTTAGATCAAGCTGACATGTGTGTTTTCCCTTCATCCACGTCCGTTTGACCCTATTAACAGGTTGGAAAATAAACATTACAGTGGACCCTAAGAAATTTTTAATGGTGAGCATTCTATAACTATTGTTTCCTATGTTTTGGTCCACCTGAGATTTGGATCTTACTAATTTTTTGAATCATAACCTAAAATGATGTGGCAAAATGGATGGACGGCATGGATTAAATACATACATCATGGTGGGGCCCATGCGGCACACGTACATTTTATTAACTTGTGCGACGTGCTGCGTAATTCTTACGCCACGTCGTAACTCGTACGTAGTCCATTTATTTGACACAATCAAGTCCTGTGGGTCTGATCATGAGGTATGTGTTATATCTAAACCGTCCATTCATTTGATGAGCTCGTCTTAAGGCTTGACACAAAAAATAATACAGATCTAATTGTCAAGTAGACCACACTGCAAAAAGCAGTGGGGGATTGAACGTCTACCATTGAAACCCTTTTTGGGATCACAGAACTTTTGGATCAATATGAAATTTGTTTTTCCTCTTCATTCAGGTTTTTTTGACCTTTTAAATAGATTGGATGGAAAATATACGTTATGGTGGGCTTACAAATTTTTTAACGGTGAAAATCATCATCTCCGCTGCTATTTTTGGTGTGGTCCAGACGATCTTTGGATACGATTCATTTTTTGGCTAATGCTCTAAAATGATATTTAAAAATAGATGAATGGTGTAGATATAATAAATACATCACTGTGGAGCCCATGTAACTTTGATCTCCTTTGAACCGTTCGTACAACTCGGAGCTCGAGGACTGTCAGCGCTCGTCTTAGCATGACACATACCTACAACAGTTATCTTACACACACCAATCAATTAAACTTCGATTTCAAAAGAAAAAAACGGAGAGAGGAAACCGAAAAGAAAAGAGGGAGAGAGAGAGAGAGAGAGAGAGAGAGAGAGAGAGAGAGAGAGAGAGGAGCCGGGCCACAACCGCAACAAGGCGAGAAGAAGGAGAAGAAGAAGAAGAGAGAAAAAATAGGTATGTTTTTTTTTTCCCCCTATTTTCTATGCCCGTAACAGCCATTACGAGACCGTAACGGCCGTTATGGCCCGTAATGTGCGTAACGGCCCCGTAACAGCCATTACGGTCACAGAATGAGGGGGGGGTTCGACCCCGTATCGCGTAACGGTGTCGACCGTTACCGTTACGTATTGGCTGATACGGCTGTATCGTAATAGATACGGGACGCCTTGGCCCTAATCTTCTTATTGACTTCCAATGGAGAATCAATAGGATTGACACCAAGATTACCAGCTGAAGTCAACAAATTAAGAGCATATTTATGGTAAGATAAAACTATGCCCCTTTGTTTAGCAAGAGACCATTTCCAAGAAAATATTTTAGCGGTCTCAAATCCTTAATATCAAACACCTTGCTCAGATATAATTTCAACTCTGAAATGCCATTAGGATAAACACTTATATATATATATATATATATATATATATATATATATATACTATATATATATATATATATATATATATATATATATATATATATATATATATATATTACTCACAATAGTCCCATTCACATGTCTCTTAACGGAACACAAAATTATCATAATGAATACAAGAAAATCCAATACGAATCAAAGCTCCACTATACTTATCAAACTAGGCTCAAGGAGCTTACTTTAAATCATATATCGCTTTCTTCAGATGGCATACCTTCATCTCCTCCCCTTTCCTAGTAAATCGAAGAGAATTAAGCGTATATCTCCTCAGTCTAATCACCATTCAAAAAGGCATTTTAACATCCAATTCATGCAATGACCAATGTAGATTGGCAGAAAGGGAAATAATCACTTGAACAAAGTTCATCTTAGCAATATGAGCAAAGATCTTAGAATAATCCTTATCAAAACTTTTCATAAAGCCTTTAGCTACAAGGCGGGTTCTAGGTTGAGCTATATTTCCATCAAGATTATACATGAGTGCGTATACCCAATGATAAGCCATTGGATTCTTCCCAGCTGGTTACTCAACTATGTCACATGTATGATTGTTTTCAAGAGCTACCATCAACTCCTCCATAGCTTGTCGCCATAGAGGAGAAAGAAGAGCCTCATTAAGATTTTTAGGAATGAAGGAAGAATACTTAAGAGAATAAACAAATGACCTCTGTTAAGGAGACAAAATGATAGGAAATAAAGCATTGAATGGGATGAAAGGTGCACTATTTTTTTTGCTTTTCTAATAGCAACATATCCAAGAAAGGGTCGTCTAAACATGAATCAACATAAAAAGGAAAAGAATACATGTAGTCAAAGGAGCATGCTTCGTGGTGTTCCGATAAAAAAATGGGATTAGGAACATTTCTTCATTCATATCCTTCAAGTTGGATTTAGTGGAATCAATGGCAACCTTATCTCTAGCTTTATCAGGTTTGGAAGGAACAAACATTATTTCATTAGACTCGAGGACAAGGACAGGCAGAACAATAGAATGGTGCTCTCCCTTTCCACTTGATAAATATGGAGCGTCTTCAACAAATTTAACATCCATTGAAATATAATGCTTTTAAGTAACTGGATCAAAACATTTATACCTCTTTTGTGAAGACAAATATCCTAAGAAAATGCCTTTAACAACTCAATTTGATAGTTTATTTCTAAAAAGATCAATATTATAGACATAACACACACAGAGAGCAAAAGACCCGCAATGAAATTTAGGAGATTGGATAGAAGGTTGAAAAATATTGGATTGATGACTCTCCACCAAGAACCTTAGTAGGAAGACGATTAATCAAATACCAGGCCGTAAGAACAACTTCTGAGAAAAAAGATTTGGGAATAGACATACCATGTGGAGAGCACAAGTGACTTCTAAAAGATGTTTATTTTTTCTTTCAGCAATTCCATTTATTGCAGGGTATATGCACACATGGTTTGAGAACAAATACCATGCTCCCGAAGATAAGATAATGTAGCATGTGAAAGCTACTTTTTTGATTTATATGTACAAAGAGTTCCACTGTTCATATTAAATTGATTTTTGGCCTAACTACAAAACACTTTGAAAATAGAACTAACCTCATCTTTAGCTTTCATGAAATAAATCCATGTAATACAACATTTGGGCTCGAGTGGGGTAGCCCATGGGATGTGGGGACACACTCGTGGTGGGCGGCCCATGTGATTTAGGGCCCACGAAGGGGGTTCGGCTAAGGTCTTAAAACCCATGAGATGTGGGGCCTGGGCTATGAGATAAAGGGATTCATTCGCCATACTCTAACAGCTAGAACGGCAATAGGTATCGAGTGGGAGGTCTCGGGTTCGAGACTCCTCACCGGGGTGATTTTCACATTGGGCTCAATGGGGCACACTTGGGGTGGTGCGGCCCACGGAGGAGGTCTCGTGTTTCACCAGGGGTGATTAATGCGCATTTCACACCGGGCTCGAGTGGGGTAGCCCATGGGATGTGGGGACACACTCGTGGTGGGCGGCCCATGTGATTTAGGGCCCACGAAGGGGGTTCGGCCAAGGTCTTAAAACCCATGAGATGTGGGGCCTGGCTATGAGATAAAGGGATTCATTCGCCATACTCTAACAGATTCGAGCTTTTAGAGCAAGTGGTTAATTGTCCTGCATCAAACATGTATCATTAATAAACGAGACAATATAAATCCATTAGAAACAATAGGAATTGAACCCTATATATATGAATGAACTAGGGGCCTGTTTGGGAGCGTGGATTTGGAACCCCCTGGATTTGAAATCCTCCCATTGTGTTTGGCAGCCTGGATTGGGAATCAACATTAATCCAAAAGTAGCTATGCATGGTATATTTACAGAGGTTTGAATTTAATTACTAAATCAACTTTAATATCTCTAATTAGTGACATATATAATATTTGACACAATGGTTGTAATAAACCCGCTGAAATAGATGCTTTGCCCGAAAATGATGAAACTCCAAGTCTCGGATGGGCCCCAAGCACAAGATCATGTCCATGTGACTAACCAACGATTTTAACCATTGGTTTACACGGACAACGTTTGGATGGTGTTGATCATCATGTTATAGTGATGCAATTGATAATCTAATTGTTTTGGGATATCATTAGTGGGTCATGTGCCCAATAGAATAATAGTATGGTGACACATGTTATTATACATGCAACTCTTGAATGGATTTTAGATGTAATCCAAGCTCTCACTGTGGATTTCAAACCTCCTATTTGAGGGGATGTGAAACCCATAGTTACTTTATGGTGCCAAACAACCAGGGGATTTGAAATCCGCTTAAATCCCCCCAATTCCTTGGTGCCAAATGACCCCTAAAGAAAAAAATTCTACTGAACAATTTCTCCACCGGAGGATAAATCCATTAGACAATATTTAAGGTTTTGACATCATTAGTCTCGATGGCTGCAGATTATAAAGACCATAAGACAAAACTCGAGTGATGACCAAACCTACAATGCCAGATATAAAAATCTTCGTAACACTAAGATAACATGCAGATCCCACGTGCTCATAACACTAGCATATAAGTAGGTTCACAAATAGGCCAGGCCAGACCCACTAGTTTAATACCTACTGAAATGGTGTCAAATAAGTTTGGCCGTGTGAGGCCAACCTATTGGACCTTTGAGAGTCTTAAATGCAGGAGTGGAAAACTCAGTCGGGTATCAACGATGGGCCTCTAGGCTCAGCTCAAGACTGGGGCCACAGCATGTTGGCCACAGGCTGGGCCTGTGTCGACTCCAGCCTAGCTGTGACCATAATTTTAATATGCTTCGCCATGTCCCACTTATGGCAATCTATTTACCATTTGTTTTTAATTTTATATTTTTCCTGTTTCAAGGAAAATGTCTCCAAAGTGGGTCAAGGTAGCCGCTGTAACTAGGCAGTTTTTATATCCAGGTGATGGGAAGGTCTTCTCCTAATGACAAGCTTCTACTTGTAAAAGCATTACGCAAGCGAGGCCACGTAGTTGCCGTAACTGGAGATGGCACTAATGATGCTCCTGCCTTGCACGAGGTTTAATCTTTCTAACTTCTTTCTTATTTTCCATTTTTCGAATATATATGCAATTGTCTGAAGCAGGCGACTTCAAGGAACACTTCTAATTCTATTATTTTTTTATTATTCTAGGCAGATATAGGTCTTGCAATGGGTATTCAAGGAACTGAGGTCGCAAAAGAAAGCTCAGACATCATTATCTTGGATGATAATTTTTCTTCAGTTGTAAAGGTTTGTCTACAGATTATAAACATGTTGGTATATAGTTTACCTTTTTATTTATATGCAGATGAGGACATTTTATTTTATTGCCTTTAGGTTGTCCGATGGGGGCGTTCTGTATATGCAAATATTCAGAAATTCATCCAGTTTCAGCTCACGGTCAACGTTGCAGCCCTTGTCATTAATGTTGTTGCTGCAGTTTCCGCTGGAAGTGTTCCTTTAAATGCAGTGCAGGTCCAACATCGTTTTTCTTTAAGGCATTGATATTTACACCAACCCAGTTTGATAAATACACGTTTGTTTACTTTTAATATAACAACAGTATGACTTTATACCATTTGTATAAACCAAAACAAGAAAATAAATGGTTGTATCTATTGAAATGGCAAACAGTGGATCCCTTCATCCTTGTTTGTTGGATTTATTTTTAAAATTTTTAATGTTGCTCTCTATTTTGTTTTGTTTACACAGCTTCTCTGGGTTAACCTCATCATGGATACTCTTGGAGCACTTGCATTGGCTACCGAGCCACCGACAGATCACCTTATGCTTAGGCCTCCAGTCGGTAGAAGGTTAGAACAATTGATTAAAGTAGAATAGATTTGTAGACAAACTGGTCCTTCGAAATTATTGTTTTCCACTCGCTGAAGTTGGCTCTGGCAGTTCAAGGTACATCCCACTATTCATAAGAATCAATTTGATGTAGTTGTCTCTACATCCAAGTTGTCTGGTTTTGATTTCATTGCCATTTCTCTGAAAACGATCTAAGAATTGGCTCATGCTGTGGGGCAATTCCACTGACTTGACTTAAGCCATGGGCTTAGTATAAACTGTACTGCTCTAAAGCTTGTTAGATATGTTCATACAAATGTGAATGATGTTTGCCTTTTGTACTCGTCTCTGTTCTTTCTTATATATATATATATATATATATATATATATATATATATATATATATATATATATATACTTTTGTTTTGAAAAAAAAAAAGAAGAAAAAAGAAGTCAAGGAAATGAACATGGACAATTGAACATGTCTTGCCATCCAAATTCTCTTCCTTGCAGTCCCATGATTTTCTTTTGCCTGATTCAGATAATATTTATTAATTCTAAATTTCTGGTGGGATTGTAATTCACAGAAGCCTTTGCTCTTTATATTTTGTTGAAAAACAGTTTGTTATCTGTTTTCTCAGGGAACCACTCATTACAAATATCATGTGGAGGAATTTACTTGTCCAGGCAAGTATCTATTTTCTCTTATACCTTATGGAAACCTCAGAGAACTAAATGATTGTAATTATATTCTATTGGAGATTGATTGACTGTGTTTGAGGGGTTGCAGGCTCTATATCAAGTGGTGGTCCTCCTTGTTCTCAACTTTGCAGGCAGGAGCATTCTGCATCTGAAGGGCGATGACCTAGTCCAGGCTAACAAAGTGAAAAATACAGTCATTTTCAATGCATTTGTCCTGTGCCAGGTAAGTCTTGATATTGCAGCATAGGAGAAGGTGTGAGCTTCAACAATTATTTTTATACTACTATTTTTATTTTATAATGTTAGTTTTATTATTTACCCATCCTTGAGTCTTATTATTATACTAAAACTATGTCCTGTTGCTCCTCGTTTTATTGACTTTGCATTTTTCAGGCCACTGGTTGGATGGCTACCATAGTCTGATGCTGTTGCTTTTTGGACTTTGGCCCATCCGCATGGTGGTCTGTCAGATGAACAGTCCTGATCGCCAACAGTCCTGATCACCATAGAGGTGGCCTGTGCATTTTAGAGATATGTAGTGCAGCTCATGTAGATCTCCACGAAGGACGTTTTGTATGTTCGTGTTAGAATTTTGCTTAGCAATCTTTCTACTAGTGATGCTCCCATCCCCCCGTCCCTTGATAGGGTAATTCTTTATATATATATATATATATATATATATATATATATATATATAGTGAAAAGGTACTATGCGCTCAACCTCACGAGTCCGTCCCATGAGGTCGAGCTGTGTGGGCCCCACCGTGATGCATTTCGAACATCTACCCCATCAGTCAGATGCACCATTCCATCATGGGTCTAGGTCTCAAAAATCAAGTCAATCCGTGACTTGTGTGGGTCACACCACACAGAAGTGTAGAGGGGCCATGCACCATTAAAGCATTCATAACCATTTTTGAGGGCCCACCGAGATGTGTTTTGCAAATCCAGCCCATCCATTATGTGTGTCCCACTTGAATGAGGGTTCCAAAGTTTCAGCTTTTGCTTTTATATGTTTTAACGGTGTCTTCACATAATTTTAGATGGTATGGCCCACCTGAGTTCCGTATACGGCTGATTTTTGAGATATCCCATAATTTAAAGGGGACCCATCAAATGCAGTGTTGATGGTCGACACGCATCACGGTGGGGCCCATACAGCTCGGACCTCACAGGAGCTTATTGTAAGCTTGAGCCCATTGTACCTTTTCCCATATATATATATATATATATATATATATATATATATATATATATATATATATATATATATAGGAAAACGGAAACAATAGCCATTACAGGAAGTGACCCTCTCAGCACGCCCCCTGGCATGCCAAGGATTCAAGGAATGAAAATAAAAGACCAATCTCCTAGAGCCAACAAAGCGTTAGATTGGACCACCAAAATCCTCCTAACAGCCAAATAACGAACCCTAAAAATCTGGGCTTGCAAGAGCCCAATTAATGATCATATACGATATGCCCCTTTTCAGAGCTATACCATAACAATTTTTTAAAAGATCTTATATTGCTTTCCTTTCCATAGCCGCCCGGCTGGATCCCAAAAAACACAAGAATTCTTGAGACCCTCAAAAGGCCCACGAACCTGTTCTAGCCGCAAATCACCAAAATCTCTCTAGCAAAGAAAGCTTAAATTTTAGCCATTTTGCAGTGAATGAACAAGTGATCGATCGACTTAATCTGATATGCAGATTTTCAATGAGTTCAATGCTCGAAAGCCAGACGAAATGAATGTCTTTGATGGTGTCACTAAAAATCGCCTCTTTATGGGGATCATTGGATTCACTCTTTTACTTCAGGTATATTTTTATTTTTATTACTTTATTAAGGTTGTATATGTGTCAGCCTTGTGATATCTTTCATTTATTGCATGCAATTACGAGGCCGTTCTGTGGTGTAGGTTTTGATCATCCTGTTTCTTGGGAAGTTTACTAAGACCACCAAGCTGAGCTGGAAGCTGTGGCTTGTTTGCATTGCTATCGGTTTCATAAGGTCTGTTATGGGACATCCCTGTAAATTGTACTGGAGGTTTTTCAGAAATTCCAAAATTCTTAATTTGGTATCTAAATCCCTGTTTTGGTACACCTTAAGAACATTATTCACCATCCTTAGAATTACCCCTTCTTTATTTATTTAACATGTATTTTCCACCCTTTTTCTCCAGTTGGCCTCTAGCCATTGTTGGGAAACTCATACCAGTTCCCAAAACTCCCGTCAGTGAATACTTCAGTCCATTGATCAAGTGTTTTCGTAGTTGTTTCAAGTGCCGAAGTCACCAGCGTGAAACTGATGATGGTAAGAGCCATTCATCTTCATAGCCGTTCATGTTAAAAGTTATTTCTTAAGAAATGCCCATGCCCCCCGCATGGATGCATGCAAGATCCAGACTGTCCATCTAGTGACCCCACCATGTGTGTGTTGTAGTCCAAAGCTCAGGTGGTGGTCTGATAACCCACAGCCTCCTTTGGGTTACAACAGATGCAAAGTAGGACCACATGATGACTGACATGGATCTTGTGCACATAGACAAAAGGAGATGCAGATTTCGGATGCTGTTAGCAAGCCTTACGCAATCGAACCATGAGATTGGAAAGTTATTCTGGCTTGCATCTTTTCAGGTCAGGAAATTGGGATACAGGAAGATGCCAGGCAGTGAGACCGTCACCGGCACAGTCGCATGCTATTGTAGGTTAAAAATGCAAATTCTTCTCCATACAAGCTGGGCGCATCTAAGACCTTTAAACACCAACTCATTTAACAGTTTTTTGGACCTGTATAATTTTTGTTTTCAGGTACTTGTTCATGAAAGAAATTACTTTTATATCCTAATAACATGGCAAATCATATTGCAAATACCGATGAATTTCTCAATATCAATCTGCATGCATTTGGAACTTTTGACGTGTTGGAATTGGATCACACTGGTCATATTGTCGTGGCCCATGATAGAATATAGATGCCTGGATTGTGTGATTGAAGGACCTATTTGGAATTTTAGCTACTGAATGGAAAGTATGAATGGGTTAGCATGGGCTTGTATTAGTATGTTAATTACGGCTGCTTTGAATGTCCACAGAACAGAGAGACATTAGAAGGGCCCCTTCACGGAAGGATGATCTTCCATTTCCAACGTAGATATGGATTTTTTATTTTTGTTTTTCACGCGTGGTTGGGATTTTGCAGGAAGTTATATTTCCACATGCAGGGTGGATTCTTAATAATCTTTTGAGTGCATCTGGAAGTTATGAAGTCAGATGTACAAATTGTACTGCATTTGGTAGGCTGGGAGCGGATTAGGTGGAGACCCAGACTCACCCAGGAGGTGGCCCTTGTGTTTGTTTTTTATTTTCCTTCATCCAGGCTTATGTGACCTTATCAACAGATTGGATGGCAAGTAAACAACACAAACATTAAGGTACACCTGGGTCCTTACTCATGCTCGGGTGGTAGACTCTCAGGAGTTTCAACTCCCGGTCAAGGGTTGAGTACCCACAGGTGGTGAAATTCCACCAGCGTGAGTGTGTGGGGTGTGTGTGCGTGTGTAAATAAAAATATTAAGGTACACGTATTTAGTTTGCCAAGGTACGATCCACCTTAAATTTGAATCTTCATTTTTGGGATCATGCCCTGAAATGATCTGAAAAAACGGAAGGACTGTGAATATACTAGACGTACGTCAAGGTAGGGCCCCCGGTAAGGGCCACTCCATCTTGTGTGAGGCCAGGGTCTAGACCCCTAATCCGCGTCCCGGTGGGGCATGATCCACTGGCTTACATGAATACAACATCAGGAATGTACTGGTGGGCGGTGGAAATGAGCAACCCCGTCATGAATGCAGGCTGGCTCATTTGCAAGGTGTGGTATATTGCATTGGTTTTACTGATCAATTTAATCTGTCCATTTCTTGTTTGGATGCGGATTTTGAAAGTTCCTGTGCTCAAAACCTAGGTGGGGCCCACTGTGATGTTTGTAAGAAATCCACCTGTCCATCCGTTTTTAGAGAGCAGTATCCTAGACTCAAGCGGGCTGCACTGAAGGAAGGTGGGTAGGGAAATTCCTACTGTTGAAACCTCCCTGGTCTGACAGTGATGTTTACATGCCGTCCATACTGGGATGAACTGAAAATACAAATATTAGCCTGATTGAAAACTTATGTGACCCCGCGAATATTTCAACTGTGGCCATTCAATCCTCACGTTTTCGGAACACTTGAGTATTAGATCCGGCTCATTTTTTACCCCATGTCCTAAAATGATCTCACAAAACAGATGGACAGGGTGAATTCCTCACAAACATCACAGTGGGCCCCACCTATGTTTCGAGCGCAGGAACTTCCTGCAAAAGCCTTTTGCAGGAAATCCGCCTCTCTGTGAAATAGACCTGATTTCAGTCTTCGACTCTGCCTCTGCAGTAATGGGCCTCATAACTCACAAAAGGCAATGCCCAGCCAACAAGCCTACAATTAGAGCCCAAATGGGCGAGAACACGAGCATTCCTGCAAGGGGAATAGATGCACTGGCAGAGAACGGTGCTTGATACGCTACATATTTAGAAATTGTGATGTCCTCCATGGGCGCTGATTTGGGAACTACCTCCACCAGGACATAGCTAGAGACGGATGGTTCTGGCTGGGGCTCTGTGGGGCCCACCACGATGTATGTGCTTTATCCATGCCATTCATCAACATTTTGACCGATCATTTTAGGGGATGAGCCCAAAAAGGAGGCAGTTTGTAGGGCTTGAGTGGACCACAACACGGGAAGCAGTGTTGACAATTGATGCCCACTGTTGAAGCCTTAATGTTTATTTGCCATCCAATCTGTTGATAAGGTCACACAGACCTGGATGTGGGGAAAAGACAGATATCAGCTTCATCCAAAACCTGTGGCCCCAAATAAGTTTTCAAAGTTGGGCATTTAATCCCCACTGTTTCCTGTGGTGCGGTCCACTCACGCCTTCGATCTGCTGCCTTTTTAGGCTCATGCCCTAAAATGATCAGTCAAAATGGACAGTATGGGTGTAACGTATACATCCAGGTGTGCCCCCCATAGAACACCTACCGGAATCTTCCATCTCTAGCTAAGATCTGGTGGGGGTAGTACCCAATCCGCGACCGTCCTCAAGTGGCACGAATACCACCGCAAGCTACCTGGCAGAAGTGGGTCCATGTGATGCATGCATAAAATCTAACCTGCCCATCACATGCCTCTGCAGCTGTTAACCCCAGAGGGCCATAAGGTTGGACCGATCCATGAATTGGAAGGACAACACCATAGGGAACAGGCTGGGATGGAACGTCCACCCTTGATTTGCAAGGAGGGCCCATCTTGATGAGTACATTCAGACCCTTCATCGGGTGTCTGAATGAGGGGTCAAGACGAAAATCAGACTTCTCAAATTCAGGTGGGATCCTACATAAGATAAATCAAGGATGTCCCATTTCATATTGTTCTGAGTTGTGGTTCAGTTGAATGTTGAATCAGATTGATTTCTGGCACCTGGGGGTGATATGAAGCCACAACTGATGGACGAATTGGATGGTCTTCACACATTGCGTGGACCCCACATCTGCCTGGTATGACCATAGGTACCATTCAAGCACGCTCCTCTGGCATGGATGCAATTTCTAAGTGCTTGTTTATCATCCATCCATCTCGCTGCCAGAGCATCAAAGTCTCTCTTCCTGTAAGCATCAAGGACACTGGTACGACTTTATTGTGTGCAAGTAGAAACCATGGCACCTGTTGTTGGTCAGGATGGGTGTTGGAACTGTAGATACTGTTTCAAAATGGCCAGCATGTATGCGAGATCCAAGTCGTCCCTCCGGTAGGTCCCATGGTGTAGATGCCCATTGCCCAAGGTGGTGGCAAAGTGATCATGCATGCAATAGTTCATAAAACAAACAGAGCCGTAGTACCTTGCCCAATCTTTTCTAAGCAGTTCATTTGTTTCCTAAACTTTTGCCTACATGATCTGTGGGCCAGCTTATTTTGGTGGCCAGGGTTGGATTTCACAACGGTGAGCACCCAACATTCATACATATGGTCCAATGACATGCATCATGCAAAATGCAAACAGCGCCCGCATTCATACATGTCATCTGATGACATGCATCATGCAAAATGCAAACGGGGCTGTTTCCATTGGAAAGTATCATAAATTTATTAACTCTCAAAACATGGATGTAATTCCCACCGGAATTGACAGTGACCGTTTGGTTTTTCCGACGGTGAAGAGAATCAGAGAGCAATAAGGTTCTCATGCAGCAAGCAATGGAAATGACGCATGGCTTTTTCAACGGTGGGAGCATACCTGCCACTGCAATATGCTGGCGATTCGAGGCCCTTTTGGACTCCTTCGCACAGCACGATATCCTCCATCTGGAGTTTAATAGCTTGCATCAGATTTCGGAATGTTCTATAGCACTTCACAGTGTCAAAAAAAAATAAAAAAAATCATCCATGTATAAGATAAAGGACTGTTGTTTGTACCTGCACTCTTTCACTCTCTTCCATACTTCTTGCTATGAACTCTTTATCATCCTGCAGAAGTGGAATAGCAGCATTGATGAATAGCTTCGGGTTCATTTGGGTGGGTCATTAAAGGGGCATTTGAATGCGAGCAAAGCTGTCTAGCACAAGTTGTATATGTGGTTTGTCAAACCCATTTATGCACAGGAATAGAGGAAAATAAGGAGAATATCTCCCTAAGATTCGACAATTATCAAGGGTAACATGTCATTGTAGAAAGGGTGGGGATAAGTCCCTAGTTCAGTGCACATAGGAATAGAATGGTCCGTGCACATGTAACATGTGTCGAATGTCTCAAATGTTCAGACTTCTAGGTTAGTTTTTTCATCCCACATTTGCCACCATTAATCTTCTACATGTACCATGTGTCAATGTTCACATGTGAATGTGATATAAATGCTACATGTACCACCATCCACCTCCGGCTTTCTGCATGTGCTACAGTCCATTTTCACTCCTATTCTAGGGTGTTTGACAAATAAGGAACAAAACAGCTAGTCCACGACAACATATCCTAAAAAGATTTTTGGACATGACTTTACTTGCATCCAAACATCCCCTAAATTTAAGTTGTGTGCTAATTTCTTCAAAACTAGATTGTAGAACCGAGACATTTGCAGTTTGGAGCCATGTTAAGAGGTTTTCTCCATTATGCCAATTTAAAAGCGCAGAATGGTCATTTCTGCCATTCTCCAAACAAGGGCCTTAATCAATGAAGTACAGACGAACTATGACAGACTGCAAATTTTTTAACTGTGAATTCAGGAGCTTAGGAACTATTAACAACCTAGGAATGTAATAATTTGGCATATTACAGGGAATTTACCTTTAGAGAAGCTTCCAGAAAGTAATCGAATATCACTTGACATTTACTTGGGCCCAGCGGAAGAACTAAATTAGTATCCATCCAACGACCATACCTATCAACACCCGTTAATCTCAATACTTCAGAACTAATTATTGCAGCATTTCCAATGGTCTGGTGCCACAGTAATCTCTTACTTGGGAAGATCCTAACACTTCAACCAGTTGCCTGCTAGTACACAGTGGAGAAAAAGATATAACTGCAGTCTAGAAAAGGAGGCCAGATATTGATGTCCGGGATCATCCAATCTGGAAGCTTTCAGTGCATACTCCATCCATGACAGGTGGCAGAAGGTCAACATTCTGGATTTCCCAAAGATGGGTCCTACTCATATACCTGATGCACAAGGTCCCTAGGGAGTTGATACTCTGGCAAAGTATGACGCTTGATATGCAGGCACTCAGATTTGTACTCAGGCAAACTAAACCGACTAAATTGTGAAAATCACTCTCGAAGTGAGTCTCAAAAGAAGATTGGTTGAACAAATCTATCCTCCGATTCATGAACACTTGTTTGTTGAAATAAGACCATTGGATATTTTTCATTTTTAACCATCCAAAAAACGTTCACCAATCTGGTAATCAGATAATCAAATTATATTAACTTTTGTTTCATGCTGCATCCAAAGTGGAGCCCATAATTTTTGTTGGTTTAATTTGAATGAATTCGATTCCAATTTTCCAATTTCTAAGTAATTTCTAAGTGCCTGCGTATCATCTATCACACTGCCAGAGTATCAATTTTTTTTTCTCTTTCACATTAATTCAACAATAAACACATGGGAAGATCGAGGAAGTACCTATTGATCATAAAGTTTGGGTAAATGAAAGCATATAAAGCTTCCGAACCAAGTCTATCAAAATCATCTCCCCTTTCTACCGAAGCACTGTCGCATCTTTGTATGCTAACCTTCTCGAAAATCTATTGAAGCAATGGAAATCTGTCAGATATTACAAATCCAAGTGTCATAATAACCAATAGGGTATTCATATATCCATAAGACACAATCCACCAAAGACGAGCTTTGCATTTGATGTACCTTCAACTTTTACACTAAGCAAGATGAATGGAATAGGATTGTATCATGAGCTTTAATACCAGAAAAGAACACTGAGCATTGAGCATACTATTGTAGAGTAGGACTCAAGTTTGAGACCAGATGCAAGACCTCCATGTGCATATGGCACATGATATCCACCATCCAAGTAGTTGTCGCAAAAGACCTGCACAATGAGCGGGCAGAAATTGCAAGCAGTATTTCAGAATTCATTTTCATACTAAGAACAGTCCATATAAGACAAACTATAGGGTGCTGATGCACAAGGACCTGTAGAGTGCCCTGATGCACTGAGTCCGTACAAGTAGAGACGTAGAGTTGATTGTTTGATGGCCCAGATGATTTATCATATTGGTTCCACTGTCAACAAAGGATGATCCAAAAATCTTCTAGATGGGAAGATCCTAGTCATCCAATCTTTAGCCCTTTTTTTTTTTTTCGTGAAGAGCTAAGATCTTCCAATCCCCAGTCCATGGTAACCATAGGCCTCCTACTTGTAAACGGCCCGCTATTACAACATTATACGGTATCTGATGCATCAAGACCCTATAACTCCTGTAAAATAGAAGGAAACGGTTGATATACATATTCCGATTTAAAGGAACCTAGACATGCAGTTGAAGCAAAGTTCTCATCCTAAAGGATCAAACCTTCCAGTTACATTCAATGGTATATTCACGCCTACAAACATGCCTTAGTGAGGTATCAATCCCACCACTACTCAGAATCTCTGAAGAGCTCCCGAGCCATTCATTCTCCACTATCTTGCTGTCTAGTTTATGTTGCAGTGGAATATCTTTGTCAATACTGATCAGTATGAATGGGCCCCAAATAGCTACATTCAGCGGTATAAGCCCATATTCCTGTTTTTATGACAGATAAGCATTGAAATTATCCATCTAGAAAAAAGTCACAGAGAACCAAGAATGAAATGGTTATCAAGATAGCTTTACTGCCTACATTTATGTCAAAGTTCCGTATTTCTGCAATTCGAGTAGCCTTCAAGAGTACTCCATCTAACCCATAGGTCCACCCCTACAAAACTAAGATATTAGACGTATGGTATGGATATGACTCACTAAAGCATATACATGAAATTGGACAAACATCAAAAAGCTAAAATCATTTCTGTTAACTGCATTTTCCTGAACATATCCTTTTAAGTAGAAGACAAATTAAATGAAGTGCTTGCTAGTTACGAGTTATAGAGCCAGCCTAGAAAGAAACAAATACATGCAGTACTAAGCCAAATGGTGAAACTTAGGCCCTGTTTGGCTGCCACTTAAAAATGAGTTCCATCTCATTTAGTTAAACGTAATTATGTATTAGAGATCATACTTTCTAATACATGATTACACTTTTAAGTGGCAACCAAACAGGCCCTTAGGCTGCATTTGGATTGTGAATCAAATTGAATTGCAATAAGTTGATTCAACTAAAGTGGAAAAATGGGCCTAACCTCACTCCATTGATAAAGAGGGACCATCCCCCAAATTTAAATTGCAATAATTTGTGGTCCAACTTGAAACATGCAGAATTGCAATTTAGGTTTTGGTCGTCATCGTGGATTAAAATGGGTTAAGTCCCTACTTCAGTCATTTCTTCTACTGAAGTGGATTGTGGCAATTACCATCTAAACACAACCTTAGCCGATTAAGCTCACCAATGTCAAAGGAAGAAAAGCAAACATGAGATACCACAAAAACATGGCTGGAACAATAATTTGAATAAACGAATGAGAAAGGGACACGACAAGAGAAAGCAGACCGGAAGCTGAGAAGACAAGCAAGCACCACCTACCACAGTACACATTTGATAATTGGGGAAACCAGTGATACAATGGAAGTACAAATGAAATGCATGAGCAATGAAAACTCTTGAAACTATGACTCTTTCACTACTTTGTCTAAGCAGCCTGATAAAGAAGAAAAATCGAAGGGAGTCAATATATAAATAGGCATGGTTGTAAATGACAATGAGAAAAACTACAATACTCCTGCAGAGTGTAATGGATGATGACAGGCATTTAAATATTTACTTACAAATTGCATACATGGCACACATGCAAGTCAAATTGACCTGTCCAAATTAGGAGTCCCAGTTTACTTTTATCATGAACCTAAAATTATGCTTATTTGACTATTTGACTATCAATTGGTGGACATTTATTGCACAGTTAAAAATGAAAAAATTAATAATAAGAAGAAAATCTGACGGTCATATTTCAATAAACAAGCGTCCACGAATCAATGGTTAGGATTGTTCAACCAATCTGATTTTAGGCTGTGACTTAGGCGACTGTGGGTTCCACAGTTTAGTCAGTTTAATTTGAACTAATGCATGCTACGTGTAAAATTTTTGAGTGTCTGTGTATCAAGCGTCATACACTGCCTGAGTATCACATAACTCCCCATGACAATGGCTTGTGAGAACAGATGTAAGGGAGAGAAGCACTATATGGAAGTATTGTGGGATCAAGTACCCCATGTATACTCTCTCCTTTGGCCATTGGAAGTTTGAAACTGCACAAGGTCCCAGGTTGGGTTCCTATGGATCAGGTGATACATTATAGCAACAAAAATATTGAAGATTACATTTAAACTTCATAATAGAGAATTTAAATAAACGCTCACTGCACCTATTCCACTCAACAATCCTTTAATGAGAATCCACCTATAGGAGGACTTGTGAGTATAGGTTCTCTTTAATTTATTCAATCTATCTGTAAATTCATATAGTTTCACCAGACGAAACAGTTCTATAATGTGATTGTGATTGCAGAAATGTTAGTGCTGGAAAATCATTCATTAGCCTATTGATAATAGATACGTACACAGACGCACAAACATGGGGGTGAATCGTGGTTGCTAATTTTTCATGATGTTCATGTCAGTAGGATAGGCTCATCTCACCTTGTCATATGATTATGGACAACATGTAAAATCCTAATCTCATAATGTGGTTTTATCAATATAATCTACAGTGAAGCAATGTAGAAACTTACATGATAAGGACATACAAAACAAGATTTCTTCCCACTTCCAGATGCAAGAAGAGAGCCATGATGGCGACAAACATTGTGAAAAGCACGAAGGTTTCCATCAGAATCTCGACAGACCACAAATTGCATACTTCCCAATCTGTATTTCCACCAATTAGTTACTTTAAAATAAGACAAAATAGTGCATAAAATGGAGGAAGATTTCACTTTTCTAACCAATAAGCCAATTCAAAGCTTAAGAAAAGAAAAGAAAAAAAAAAAAAAAAAAAGGCATATTTGCATCCACCTCTGTCAATTTTCCACTAACATAGAATGACTTGCAGCCTGGTTCTGATGTGGATATAAATTGGCAATAGAGCATGGTTTTAGCAAGAACGTAAAACATGATGTTCTTAAGCTATGGCCAGTGAGGATTACCATCATCATTGTAGAAATCTCAGAGACTACATTTTGAAGAATGTTGCTATATCTACTCCATACATTTGAAGAGAATATATAGAGAAGGTGGACGTGTGTAGAGATCCGTGAGAAATCTTGACAAATATACATATATCCATTCACGTATCTATCTATAGTATGTACAGTTGCACATAGATATCCTATACTCTTAACACACCCTCTCAAACTCAAGCTACTGGTGCTTTAAGGAATAGCTCAAGTTTGAAAGGCATGGATAACATTTATTCACAAGCAAAAGAAATGTTCTCTCCGATGACAAAATCCTAGTGACAAGCAACATGAGGGGAGTGAGCAGGGTTGCAACTATTATTTCCAAGAATAGGTTGCAACACAAGACAACTGAATATGGTGTATTGCCCTCTCGATGACCTTTTTTTTTCTCATTTTAAAAAAAAATAATAATAATAAAAAATGGGTATGTCGTATATCAGCACTGAAAACATGACTTTCATTTCCTCATCACAGGCATTGGCACTTCCAGGTGATTTAGTGGCACTTCTGGTGGTTGGGATTTCGACCATTGTTGTTTCAGTGGATACAAAAACTTCCGGTAGTTGTGGTTTCAACCATTGCTCTTCCAGTGGTTCTAGAACATTCCAGCATAATAACAAGTCCAGGAAAAAGTCCCGGCACAACAGAAAACAAATTAAGCCTCATAAAAAGGCCTGGATAACTTCAGATGGTGACAAGGTGAACTTGCAGATCACCAAACATAAAAAAAAGATGAATGTTGATAAAGGAATGTCCCTTCTTCCTCTTTGCAATGAATCGTGAGATGATGGTGGCTGGCTGCCAACTAATGGTGCAGGAAGACATCAGCGGGGGATGGAGAAGAGTGGAGGTGTTGAAATGGTGAAGGTGATGCTGCCAACTGATCTGGTTTACACCAGATCTGATTGGATGGCAGCAGTGATTTCAGTCAGAGAACATGGTGCAGGCTGCTGCAGAGATGGTTTTGCTGGAGAACCGAAAAATGTCACCGAAGAGGATGACAAACGGTAGATTGGTGCAAAGCTAGCCCGGCCTAATTTGATAGCTGTTGTGCTGGGACTTCAAATGGAAATGGCACCGAGTGTATTTTGTGCAAATGGCAGGTATGCAAGCAGTGACAAGTGCAAGACAGGTTTTGACATTGGGAGATGGATTTTATCAGAGATGGATTCAGATGGTTGTTGGTGCAGATGGGAGAGTGGAGTTCAGACCCGGAATTTTGTGTTTTGATGCTAGCAGCAGTGGTGATTGGGATCTGATGGATCTCGCTGGTTTCAATGGATGTCAGATTATCAGATCTCATGCAGAAGGTTGGTTGCGTCGTATTGTAGTTACATCGTCAGGTCAGGAAGATCAGTTGCAATCGAGCCAATTTCTGGCTAAATCCCTGGATTTGTATGGTTAGTCTGATTGATAGATTTGGCTATAGGACCATATATGACTTCCGCATGGATGTGAACCTCAAGGTTAGTGCTTTCATTAGAGACAATTCCTGGCACCTCCCCTCTCCCACTTCTGGAGACCTAGCCGACATATTTACTGAAATTCGAGAGACGCACCTCTACAGGTGCAAGATCAATTTTTGTTCCTCAAAGTAGGTCCACCTTTGCTTCTGCCGTTGAGATATGCCATGAGAATGTTCCTCATGCTGCATGGGCTGATTTGGTCTGGTTCAAGTGCTCTATCCCAAAGCATTCTTTTATAGCTTGGATGGCATTTCTTGGGAGGAACCATTGATGTACACTAACAGTTTTCTGGTATAAAATGAGAAAGTTCAAACCAAACTGAAAAGTGGAAATCAATGTTTGTATTTTCGTCTCTTTCTAGCCTAAAAAGTCTCTGACGTTGTTAGACTCTATGGGTTGTATTATCATCTTATTGCCAAGCGTTGCATCTAATATGTAGCAAGGTTTGACGTTTGGGACCCAATACGTATTGCCCAATACATACCGGTAGTGTCCATGAACGATACTGTATCAGTCCGTATCGGCCCGATATTGGATATGACCCCATTTTGATCATGAAAGATTCAATACACAATAACTGATTTGCAAACCATGGTACGGAGTACCAACAATGTTGTAGCATACAGACAAGTGCTCTATGCAATGGATGATTAACTAGTGTGATTCTTGCACTTGCTGTCCTTGACCTTCCATAATCAAGACATCAGGGGTATATCTTCAACTTCGCCATTGTCCCATAACATTTACCAGTCAGTTGCCATGAGTAATAATTCATGAAAAATAGACTGGCACTCAGATTTAATAAAGGAAAAAAGGTTTTTTTTTTTTTTAAATCTACTCACTACATGATATAGCACACATCATTGTTTAACTAGAACAAAGATGTGTTTATTTTCTTTACTAGTGATTGCACCAACATCATGAGTCTTTTTGTCGTAGAAAAGACCCAAAAAAGTTCAAATCATCATCATCATCTAAGCCTTATCCCAACTAATTGGGGTAGACTACATGAATCCCGTTCTGCCATTCCACTCTAATTGTGAGGATTCATGATAAAATTTGGTGCAAAATTTTCACACCAGCTGCCAACCTGACATAACCCTCCTCCTTTACAGGGGCTTGGGACCGGCAATGACAGCACAAAACTCCCACATGCATCATTACCCAAAAAAGTCCAATTACAACGTTAATCATTCACCAAGTCAACTTAGACTTGGACTCTCATTGGGTTCAAGGCAAGAGTCGAGTTGTTGAACCTAGCAACAGGGAAGGACTATAGGAAGTTTGTTATTTGTAGGACTCGAGCTTTGACAATAACAACCTAGAAACTACACACATCAGCAGGCACATGTCATAAATAACATCTTCAAATACAGATAACAGTACAAAATAATGAACACAATTGGAGAGAGATTTCCCAACAGCGAACTGGTCTTTTGACACATTTAGCAAAGATTGTTAGCCAACTCATTAGCCTCAGGTAAAACAGGTGATATACATACCCTACTTTTAAATATACATAATAATAATAATAATAAACCTAGTCAAAATCAAGCATACCAGTGTTTTTTGGCAGAACATACACATTAACTATGCTTGGATGATCCAAAACCTTTAGGGCCTGTTTCGTCCGTGGGATAATATGGTATGGAATTGCATTAGACTGGATTAACGCCATTATTGCACAATGATTGCATGTCTGGAAATACCATGGTATTTTCGCCATCCAATCCCCATGTTTGGGATAAAAATATTGCTATGGGAAAAACACAAGATTAAGCAAAATCCTGTTTGGTGGACCATGGAATTGTAATCAACAAATCAAATTCACAACAGATGTCAGTGATGCAGGACATGAAATTTAAATATGACATGCAAGATTTCAGGCTTAGATCCTACCAATTCAGAAACAATCACACAAATTCCACATCCCACATGAAAATCCAAACATTCAATTAAGGGGAATCTATGCGGGTCCAGGCCTACACAGGCTAGGGCTGGACCAATAAAAATTATAAGCCAAACGATACTCAAAGATGAGAAATAATCATCCACACATGCATAGTAATCTGTCTCTAATCCAAAGGATTCACCAATTTCAAATCAAGGAACCCTAGGGTAAGAAAATGGGCTTATAACTTAGAGAAAACATAATCTAGGGCTAGGTTTCATGAAAAACGGCTATGAGAGGATAAAAGAGGATAAAAACCTGAGCCAAAAGACGATCCCGCGTGTGGACAACAACAACGGCTCAAACGAACGTGCGTGTGATCCCGGCCGCACGTGCGTGGGGCCCACTATTCAGAAAAATGCCACCTTGGCCCTGGTCGGCCAGGGATGGACTCCAAAACCCCCAAATCTTAGCTCGATCCGATGTACGGTTTGTGTGTGGTATTTCGCCAAAGTTTCAGCCCTCCCGTAGGGCTAGATCCTGAAATTCTGATGTGAGGAAGAGAATTGCTGCAATAGATGATTGATTCGAAGTGTAGATGATGGGGTGAGATGAGAAGAAGGGATGGTAGAAGATGGGTAGTAGAGATGGCGATGGATGGAGGCGAATCGGGATAGATGTGGCTTCGCACCACGGTAGTTAACCCTTTGATGAAGGGAGGACTTCGCACCCAATTAGGCTTCACAACTCAGAGAGTAGGAAAACACAGAATTTTTATTAATCTTCAATCTTCGAAAAGAACTACAAGGGGTGCCTATTTATAGGGAAAACTCTATACGTCAAAACTCACGCCATGTGCGCAACCTATTACTTGACGATGAAGTAAACTAAAATAAAAACCAATCAAAGAAATCTAAAGCGTTCACGATGTTCTAAATAACATAAATAAGCAAAACCTAAATTATGAAATCAATCCGACTAGTGGGCCATGATCATGAGATCCCATGATAGGCTTTTCTTGGCTATCGGGCCCACTCTCTTGAACCAAACTTCGTCTTCTAGGTAGGAGACCCTCCCTGGACATCGTCATCGAGCCAGATCGATGGTGGGGCCCTCCTACTCTGTGCGTACGTGCATAGGTGGGGCGGCGCGCGTGCGCGTGTGCGCGAGATGTCCTCATCAATTCTCCTCAGCTGTGAAGATTTCGCCACTGGCGAAATAAAACTCCTGAACCGCTCCAGGACATCAAGATCAAGTCTCTGAAGCTCCTCCGCAAGATGAGCCACGTCTTTGTCCCCGAAGTCCGGCGTAACTTCCACTTTACCAGGTACTCTGAAACCTGACGTTCGATGTTGAAACTATCTGATGGTCCAGGATATCCTTTATTTCCTCTCTAGGTGTGTGAAGGTTAGGTATGGGAGGTAGAGGCTGGGAAGAAAGGTCGGGAAGACTAGGTATAGGAGGTAGAAGCTGAGAAAATGGATTGGGAATGATAGGTATGGGAGGTAGAGGCTGGGAAAATGGGCCGGGACGGGTAGGTATGGGATGTAGAGGCTGAAAAAATGGGTTGAAAATGGCAGGTATGGGAGGTAGAGGCTGGGAAAATGGGCCGGGACGGGTAGGTATGGGAGGTGGAGGCTGGGAAAATGGGTCAGGAGGGGGCCATGGATCAAAGGAAAGGTCTGCTGAATCACGATGGTTAGGCGAAAGGCTGGACAATGTATCAATGGCCCCTTGAAATGCAACTAGATCTTCCACATTGAATGTGGAACTAATTCCCATGGAGGGTGGAAGATCTACCTCATACGCATTGAGACCGTTTCGCTTTATAATTTTGAAGGGCCCAGCGCTATGCGCGTGTAACTTACTGACCCGAAGGGTGCACCGCTCGGGCAACGATGCGGACCATCACAAAGTCCTCAATATTGAACTCTTTGAAACGTCTATGTTGGCCTGCAGAAAATTTGTATTGCTCATTACTAGTAGTGATTTTTCGCCTAATTTCTTGATGCAATGAATGTATGTGATGCGCAAAAGACTCTGCAGACTCTGATGACCTATGGGATAATGACATGGGGATAAGATCAATAGGCTTCCTAGGCTTGTAACCAGTAACAACTTCAAAAGGAATTAGACCTGTGGACCTATTGACAGAACTATTATATGCAAACTTGGCTATGGGTAGTACGGCCTCCCACGTCCTGATATGCTCTATATCCCTCCTTGGGGAAAACTCATCATCAGGAAAAACATCATGAAGCTCATCAACTACCGGAATAGCCTCAGTAAATAACTCTACACGAGCCTCTGGTGCACTCTCTATAGCCACGAGGCCGCACAAGTTGTGCCCCTCAAAATAATGGTCTTGATGTCCATCATGGGGTGGGGGTACAGGTGCACGCCCATGACTGATTCCTTGGCCACCTCCATTCACTGGTCTATCCTCCTGGCCACCTGCCTGAGATTGGCCATCTTCCCTAATGCTGGGATTTGTTCCGGCGGAGGCTTTTAGTTGGGTAATGCGCGCATCGGATTGACCACAGCGTTGGTCAAAATATTGTTCATAGCGCTCACCCAAATACTCAATTTGCTGGGATAACTTGTTCAATGACTCTAGCAGTTGCTCCATGTTTAGTGTAAGGTGCAAGCCAAAATTTAGCAATATAGTTGTCAAAATTTAAGATTTTTTTTTTTTTTTTTAAGAAACAACCTAGTTTCTAAAAACGAAAAAGGAAAGTTTCTGAAAATAAATTAGGAAAGTTTCAAAAAAAAAAGCAACCTAGTTTCTAAAAATGAAAAAAAGAAACTTACTAAAAAGCAACCTAGTTTCTAAAAAAAGAAAAAGGTAAGTTTCTAAAAATTGAAAGTAAGCTAGTTTCTAAAAAAAAAGAAAAAAAAAGAAAAGGAAAGTGAATTAGTTTCTAAAAAAGAAAAAGGAAAGGAAATTAGTTTCTAAAAACAGATTAAGAAAGTTTATAAAAAATTAGTTTCTAAAAACAGAAAAGGAAAGTTTCTAAACCTAGAAATAGAAAGCTAAGCTAATTTCTAAAATAATTCAAATAAGGGGATAACAGAAAATTTCAAAAACTTATGTCATGGTTTATGGACTTCTAAACAACCATATATGATGAGAATTGATGCGTAATGAACATAAACAACCAAACCCTAAAACATGTAATGAATTCCCCCATAAGAACCCTAGGCTTTGATACCAAATTTGATGCAGGACATGAAATTTAAATATGACATGCAAGATTTCAGGCTTAGATCCTACCAATTCAGAAACAATCACACAAATTCCACATCCCACATGAAAATCCAAACATTCAATTAAGGGGAATCTATGCGGGTCCAGGCCTACACAAGCTAGGGCTGGACCAATAAAAATTATAAGCCAAACGATACTCAAAGATGAGAAATAATCATCCACACATGCATAGTAATCCGTCTCTAATCCAAAGAATTTACCAATTTCAAATCAAGGAACCCTAGGGTAAGAAAATGAGCATATAACTTAGGAAAAACATAATCTAGGGCTAGGTTTCATGAAAAACGGCTATGAGAGGATAAAAGAGGATAAAAACCTGAGCCAAAAGACGATCCCGCGTATGGACAACAACAATGGCCCAAACGGACGTGCGTGTTATCCCGGCCGCACGTGTGTGGGGCCCACTATTCAGAAAAATGCCACCTTGGCCCTGGTCGGCCAGGGATGGACTCCAAAACTCCCAAATCTTAGCTCAATCCGATGTGCGGTTTGTGTGTGGTATTTTGCCAAAGTTTCAGCCCTCCCGTAGGGCCAGATCCTGAAATTCTGATGTGGGGAAGAGAATTGCTGCAATAAATGATTGATTCGAAGTGTAGATGATGGGGTGAGATGAGAAGAAGGGATGGTAGAAGATGGGTAGTAGAGATGGCGATGGATGGAGGCGAATCGGAATAGATGTGGCTTCGCACCACGGTAGTTAACCCTTCGATGAAGGGAGGGCTTCGCACCCAATTAGGCTTCACAACTCAGAGAGTAGGAAAACACAGAATTTTTATTAATCTTCAATCTTCGAAAAGAACTACAAGGGGTGCCTATTTATAGGGAAAACTCTATACCTCAAAACTCACGCCATGTGCGCAACCTATTACTTGGCGATGAAGTAAACTAAAATAAAAACCAATCAAAGAAATCTAAAGCGTTCACGATGTTCTAAATAACATAAATAAGCAAAACCTAAAATATGAAATCAATCCGACTAGTGGGCCATGATCATGAGATCCCATGCTAGGCTTTTCTTAGCTATCGAGCCCACTCTCTTGAACCAAACTTCGTCTTCTAGGTAGGAAACCCTCCCTGGACGTCGTCATCGAGCCAGATCGATGGTGGGGCCCTCCTACTCTGTGCGTACGTGCGTAGGTGGGGCGGCGTGCGTGCGCGTGTGCGCGAGATGTCCCCATCAGTCAGCAACTTGTATATTTATATAACTAGAATGTCTTGTGTAAAGGGCGTATATGGATTGGACGGCATGGATAAAACACATGCATCATCAATGTGGGGCCCACATGTGTAGTGGATTTCAAAATCCACTAGAAATCCCGCATGGGACCAAATGCAATTCCATCCTATGTAATCCCAACCCTTGTCGTCCTCCCCAAACACTGGATGAAATTTGCACGGGACCAAATGCAATTCCATCTAAGCCCACATACCAAACAGGCCCTTAATGGCATACAAAGGGTCATTGCTAGACAAAAGTTAGCAACATGTCATGTTTGATGAGAAAAGGCTCATTTATTATATGGCTAGGATAGTTTGATCAAGACAATTTTTGGTTAGTGACCAATCAAAGGCCGAACCTGATGGATGGTACTGATCACCTACACATATGATACACAATGCTGAGACATGGTAATTTTGTGCCTTGATGGGAATTGGGTCTCTTCCCATACGAGCACACAAATTAATGAATGTAACCACAGATACACTGTTAAACCCTGAATATAGAAGTACCTGCCAGTGAAGAAGTCATGAGGATTCTGAATTTGTTCAACAAACCCTGAAAATCAATCAAAGGAAGACATTGAAGATGGCGAAATCAGTAAATTGATAGCATTACTTGTCAAATCATAGCATCATTAGCAAGTTAAAAGAATTATTCATAATTAAATGGTGAAGCAACATTGTATGATCCATCCAATATTATCTACTGATAGTCATTCAGAACTACTTCGTTGAATTTCAGTTGCGATTAGCAACTTTCTTCAGAAAGTTACTAATTTCAGGAAATGATCCAGTGTTGGACACCAACAGCAAATCTGGACTATTGGTGAATTACATCACCATGATTGTAATAAGAAATGGACCCATTTACTTTTGGCTTTATACCATGCAGCAAAGTTTCACCATCGGTGTTTGACACTGGCCCATTCCCTTCAATTCATACATTTTATCATTAGTCCTCACACAGCTTAAAAGACTCTCTCGACTTGTCAGCAAGAGGAACTATATTGTACTGCAATGGCATTTGAGCCGACTTGGACACCACAGAACCTGATCTAATTTGATACCGTGAGTCAGAATTGAGGCGACTTGGCCAAGTCACAACTAGACTCAGGACCCAACAAGTCGGTCCAAGTCGCCAAATCTTAATACCATGATGTGTATGGTTGATCAAGACCGTCAAAATCATTAGCCTGGCAAAGTGGCAATAGATGGGGCAGGTCCTGATAATTAATATTTATTGAATGACCCTTCACCTAATCGATGGACATCGATGGACATGAAAAGAAAATTGCAGAAATTTAACCACTAGGATTGTCCTGCCAGCATGATTTTTAGGTTTTGTCCCATTCATGATGCAGACAGAAATGGACAGTCAGGATTTAGTCCAACCCATGCCCATATAAACTTGATGTGTGAACAAGTATCATCCAACATAAATTGACAGAATACATGGATACAACTCCTTTCATCTAGAAAGGAGCATTGATATCCTATTCTAGGAACATTCAGATAGTTAGGAATGGCTTTAAAATATCAACATTTAAATCTACAATGAGGAAGCGTCCGATACTTAGGCAGTGTGTGATGAACTACCCATGCATATCGTTACTGCATGCATAATCTTAATCCAAACCGTCCATATTGCAGGCCCCATCCTAAATGGGGCATAGCCCCAAAATTAGATGAATTGGACGACTCCTAAACCTCTGATTAATGGACACTTTTTCATTGACCATGGACCTTCAACTATATTCATTTCAACCATCCATTAGATGGCAACAAACGGGATAATTCGGATCATCCTTTCAGCGTGAACTCTGAATTACGTGCCATCTACAGCGGCCCCCATGGAGAGCTTAGTTCTGGTGCATGTATTCCATGTGGGCAGCACCCCCCAAGCATGAGTATGGACCATGAAACTCTCCTGAGTATCTAGTAAACCCCTACTTTCTAAACACCATCACAAACATCCTATGGGAAATGATCCACACGAACTTTCCCATGTATTCTTCCTTTTTGCTACTTTGGTATCAGAATAGCAAAAAAGTGTACTGTTGGAATAGAACCAAGCAAAGAAGAAAGGGTGTGTATATCAAAAGAAAGGATGCAGATATCATGTCCCAATAAAACCAGAACTTGAGTGTGTGTGCGAGAGAGAACCTTTTCTGCTGATTTTGGTATTAGAATAGCAAAAGAGCTGTACTATTCAAATACAAAAAGGAACAAGGAAAGGGTGTATATTTCAAAAGAAAGGGGCACCAATTTCTGCGACCCTAAGTTCTGTGGGGCCCACCATGATGACTGTTATATCATCTCTGTTCATCAGTTTTGCTAGCCCACATCAGGACATGAGCCCAAAAAACAGAGAAGATGCAAACCGAAGAGG
Organism: Magnolia changhungtana; assembly: GCA_030180095.1. Classification (NCBI taxonomy): domain Eukaryota; kingdom Viridiplantae; phylum Streptophyta; class Magnoliopsida; order Magnoliales; family Magnoliaceae; genus Magnolia; species Magnolia changhungtana. Next base: position 6,499,457 of record JASAUF010000630.1, on the reverse strand, counting down.
GCCACACTACAAGAAACAGTGGGGATGAAATGCCAACCATTCAAAACTTCGTTGGCGCCGCATAAGTTGTGCTTTCCTTTCATTCCAGCTGAAACCGCCTTATGAACGGTTTGGATGCCATATAAACATCACGGCGGGCCCAGGAAGGTTCAAAGGTGGGCGTTTCATCCGCAGCGTGGCCAATTTGAAATTCGGATCTTCTTCATTTTGGGACTGATGTCCTTACAAGAGCTGCAAAACTGACGAACGGACATGATGCCAGAGGCCCCCACAGAGCTTGGATTCCAAATCGCTATAAAAAAAATAATAAAAATTGAGGAACACGGATTCATATGACACGCCAGTAGGTGCTCTGTGGGCCCCACCATCATGTATGTGTTTTATGAAGAGTTGAACACGACAAGTAAATGTAATTATATTTATTACAAATACTTGTACACAACAAGCGTATGCTTTACAACACTAACAAACTATCACTCTTAAATGACAACTATCACACACAAGAAAAAACTCTTTTGAACTCTTATTACTTGGACACCTTGCCTTCACTCTTTGTTGTTGATGTATATGTATTGTGTTATAATGAGGCTCTTCCCATATTTATAGAGAGCTATGGAAGATTCTAGAATCAATATAACTCTAAAGAGTTCTAGAAGCTTCCAAATATCCTATAAGGTTCTATTATATTCCGGAACATTCTAAGAGAATCCGGAAGGTCCTAACATAGTCCGGAACATTCCGGAAGAGTCAAGAAAACTCTATTGAACTCTAGAAGTTTCCAAAAGGTTCTAGAAAATTCTAAAATTTTCCGAAAATGTCTGGAAGTTTCCGGAAGACTCCATAATATTCAAGAGAGGTGGTGATGACATTTAACATTTTATCCACGCCGTCCATCCATTTGTACAGATCATTTTAGGGCATGAACCCAAAAATGAGGCAGACCCCAAATCTCAAGTGGACCACACCACAGGAAACGGTGGTGATTGAACGCCCACCCTTAAAAGCTTCTTGGGGACCACAAAAGTTTTGGATCAAGCTGATATTTGTATTTTCCCTTCATCCAGGTATGTGTTATCTAATCAAGATGGCAAATAAACATTACAGTAGGCCCTATGAAGTTTTTAACGGTGGGCGTTCAATCATCAACGTTTTCCTGTGGTGTGGTCCACCTGAGATTTGGATCTGCCTCATTTTTGGGCTCGTGCCCTAAAACAAGCTCAAAAAATGATCGGACGGCGTGGATAAAACACATACATCATGGTTGGACACACAGAGCACCGTCTAGTAGCGCCGTGGCTACTGGCAGTGTCAGTATGCAATCCGCGCCCGAATTTGTGCGCGCGCGCGTGTGTGTGTGTGTGTGTGTGTGTGAGAGAGAGAGAGAGAGAGAGAGAGAGAGTACCAACAGCCTGCCATCCTCGGCCGAAGACGCGATCGAATTCGAGGGAGAGGATCGAGGGATCGTTGTACCACGAGCTAGGTGGGGTTTGGGCTTCTTCGATCGGGATCCTAGGGTTGAAATCTTCCGCCAATCGGCTTGCCGGAATCCCAGAAGAAGATGAAGATGGAGAGGAAAAAGAGAAAATTCTGGACGGATTGCAGGAGCTGAAGATCCGGATTCGGGAATAAGAGAGAGATGGAGATTTCTTAGGGTTTTGTGAGGGTTTTGGTTTTTGGTAATTGAGGAGAGAGATTGAGGGTTTTCGTAAGAGCGTCGTCATGACCATCGCCGATCTTCTCCTTGTCCCCGTTCTCGCCGCCCTCCGACCATATAAGTAGTTCGATTTGCTCCGTCGTGACATATGTTCCTATGTGTGTCGCCATCTGCTGGGGCCCACATGCTGAGGTGGTCCAATGATGTAAGCCGTTCCCATTCTCTTTCCTACTAAAATTTTTAAAAAAACCTCAGCTGTAATCCCAACCTTTTATTTTTAGAGCCGACTTAAGAGCCACTGAAGTTCATCTTTTTCGTCCTTCTAAATTCATATGTCAAAACCCTAATCTCAGATTAACTCAGTTACAGTGGACCTAAAGCATAAATACCAAAACGTGGTAAGATCCGATCATCTCAACCACTCATATTGTGGGACCCAGTGGTGGGAGACACGCGGATGATCCTGAGTCGCGACAGGTACAACGAAGTATTTAACTACGATGAGTTAAATGAAACAAGGCCTAAGTCCAACCAATTGGACCACGGGTCATTTTTCAACCAGAGATCTAACTTATTAATTTCATGAGAAATCCACCCCATTCAATAGTTTTTTCCAGCCATGAGAAACACTTCATGAAAATAACTCATATCCACTCATCAAATGGACCACACTTATATTTTTATTTATCAATGGTTATGCACTATTTTCTACAGTGTAGTTTTTTTAATGAGTGGATAGAACTTATTTTTTTTGTTAATCATTCTTATGTTGAGTTCAACCTATTAGGAGGATTGGATGTCACAAATACTTAAAATTTTGAGATCTATCGAGTGGGTGGACTGTAAACTACGGTTCAACCAGTTGGACTTGAGAACTTCCCGTTACTTGATGAGGAACAGCATCTTTTCCTAGAGTTCGGTTGGTTTCTCAATTTCGACTACTGCGGCCGTTTGGTTCGTTTCTGTCATGTTTAATTACAACATATTTTTGGAGCGCATTTTTAAATATTTTAAATTAAAATAGCGAAGAGACAAATATAAGGACATTTTTTCAGGTGAACGTGGGCCGTCATCATATTCAACTTATCAACCTTCTTATCTACAGCCATACATGAAATAGTAATATGATATATATAGATTATTTTTTTATACTTAGTGCATGCACGGTGGAAAATAAAAACCAACCAACTACATTCCCTGAGAGCGTGTTTGTCTCATCCAATTCCCCGAGATTACATGGGATGGAATTACCTTAACGCTATCATTGTTGGATGTCAGGGGGTGTTTTGCGCATGGAGTTAGATAGTATTAAGTGGGATGGAATTGTTTTTTGCCATAAATGCACTTGTATGTGGATTGTCTCTTAGGGCGTGTTTGGACAGGCAGATTCGATGGTATTAAGATAGATTCAGCGGGATTGAATTGCCAATCCACCGTGGTCTATACGTCAGGCTGTTTGGGCGGCGAGGTATTGTGCTGGATTGGGAAGATCTATGGATTTCACCAGATCAGATGATAGATTTCCAAATCCCACGTTGGATGTTGATGTCGATCCCTTCTCGGATCAAACAACTCCTCCTCCTTATATCCACTGGCAGAGTATCTCTATCTATACTCATGCATGTAGCCTTTACATGTTTGGGACATATACACATCAATCTAGACCATCCAAATAGTTGGCCCCACTACAGATTAGATATCCATACAAAATCAGATCGATTGAATAAACAGAATATCTGATTACTCTATTCGAATTTTGGATCATAAACCGAACATCACACCGATCCTACCGCTGTAGTCATTTGATGTTAAGTTTTTTTTATTGTTCTTCTTTTTTCTAATTTCATTAGTCGGTTTTTTCGGCTTCGATGATGCAAGTTGCGAAATTCATTTAAATTTTGAGGTTTCTGAGATGGGTTTTTTTTTTTCCAGCTGTTTGTTGGGATTTTTTTTTTCCTGTTTTAGATGATGGGTTTTCTTTTTTCTTACTTTTCTTGATTGGATTCTCGATTTCATTGTAGTAGGCCATGAAATTCGCCCTGAAATTAAGGCTTCTGAGGTGAGATTTGTCTGTGAGTCTGATCTGAGCCGAGAAGAAGGTGGTAGATGTGTCCGGCCAAACGGAAACGAACTTTGCATCCCCCGAGCCGTCCGCCCGTCCAAACATGCCACTGGCTGGCCGCTGGATATAGCAATCTAGTGGAATTGCATGTAATCCACTGACGCACTCATTTATGATCTTGAAAGCCGTGTAATTCACCCTAATACAACCCAATCCCATCCCATCTGCTCGGCCAAATAGGCCCTTAATGTCATGGGAGTGAGGCAGTGAGCTATTCATTTTGGTGTTTGGATCATGTAGGATGTAGGGCTTAAATACATGTTTTAATTTATGTAGCGTTTGGTTGTACATGAAAAACAACTACTAATATCGAATATCGTGTTTGAAAACTACACTGAGAAGTACGGTGGGGCGCACCTTGATGTTTGTGAGTAATTCATCCCATCTATCCATTTTGTGAGATCATTTTAGGACATGCTACCAAAAGTTAAGTAGATCCAAAACTCAAGTGGGCCATACGAGAGGAAAGAGTAGGGAAAGAATTTCATACCGTTAAAACCTTCTTGAGCTCCACCTTGATGTTTATATATTATCCCAACCATTTATAAGTTCATCTCTGTCGGGATAAACTGACAACATAGAATACTTTATTGTGATACAAAACTTTTGTGGCCATTGAATGTTTCAATGGTGGTCACTCAATCCCCACTGTTTTCTCTTGTGTGGCCCACTTGAGTTTTAAATCTACCTCATTTTTTGTCGCTTATCCTAAAATGATCTTGTAAAACAGATGGATGGGGTGGATTTCTCACAAATATCAACGTGGACCCCACCTCCCTTCCTAACGAAAGAACGTCCTAGGCCATGCTTGTAGTAGGAAATCCCATAGATTTCGCAAATCCTGGTTGAATTGCAAAAAGCCCTCCCTCTCCATGCACAGGATCCAATGTTGGAAACCTACGATAAACCAAACAGGGATGATTTTTCAAACCAAGGGATTTAAAATTTCATCCCACGTAATACCATATAATTCCATGTGCCAAACACCCCTTAGGGGATGTATAAGAATCACTGAAAACATGCATCTCAACCATTTTTGTTTGAAGAGGTGAAGTTCTTAAAAAGTTCCACGAGAGCCCATGCCATGTGATATTTGGATGGCCCAAGCGAATCACAATTTGATGGGAGTTGGGACTGTTCACGTTTGGCATGGTTGTGAGTTTTAGTAGAACCAAATGGGGATATGTAGCGGACTGTTTAGAAGGGTTGGATAATCTAGGATAGAGGAGTACACTGCTACAATGTGTTTTTCCATTCACATGCACTGCAGCCAACGTCTTCTCAGGCTACGAACATGGATCCACGTGCTTGGTCCACCGTTCGGAACAATTATCTCAACCCATCATTGTTCTAAACGTCTCAACTATTGTAGCAAGATTGGCCATGAAATTTTCAGCCTAATCCACTACTAGCGAGTATCTTCCTACATGATCCGATATTCTGTAACCACTTATTTATTTAATACAATAGTGCACCCAAACCCCACGTACGAGAGATGATCATTACTCACACTTCATTACAGACTGTATTCATATCCAGTCTTCAGCAAACCAAATAGATAAATTGACCACTTCATGTTCGGACTTCATTAGTCAAAACACTTGCAGTCGCAAAATTACTTCGATATGTAACATTTGAACTGTTTGGTATTTATGCACTACAGTGAATATGAGAAGATAAATATGAATATTGTGGTATTATTTGATTGCGGATCACTCATCCAACTAGCTGCATATCCTGTGATTGGCTCAAACACACGAAAACTTCACTTCCTCACGCCTGCTTCACATGCGTGCCACAAGAAATTGATTATTCATCCATGTGGCTTACACATACATGGTATACAATGCAACAACTTTCCACAATATACACAATTCCATTTTTAGAAGTGGGCCCACCAATAGATAATTCGGAAAATTGGTCGGTTTTATGCCATTATCGTGTAGAAATATGTAAAATTATTCAAAAAAGGGAAATCTTAATGTTTAGATTTGTGGCCCAGTGTTAGATGGTCCAAATTCAACTAAAAAGAAGCTCTAATATTATGAATGGGATCTCTTAGTTTAGGATTATTTTTAAGGAGTTCTCCATTTATGATGGGTTTTTTTGACCCGTTGTCCTTTCGCAACTGGGATGCGCAAAGTCCTTTTGCAACTAAGATGCGCAAGTCCTTTCGCAACTAGGATGCGGAAAGGAGTTTCCTAAAATTATAAAAAATGGTCCCTAGGATTTTTCTACGTATGTTGTGTTGATGAGAAAAACACAAGAGGGCTATCAAAGGTGAGAGAGAGAGGGAGAAAGAGAGAGAGGAAGCTTGTAGAAGGGAGGTTATGCTCGTGGAGGTGATCTACGGTGCAGTCTATATCTCAGCGCTCCTACGTCCTCGTAATCGATGAGATCTCTCTGGTTTTCTTTACTCTTTCATTATTCATCCACTCCTACGTGAGTGAAGAAGGTCAGTAAACGTTCTACTTCATAATGGATTGTTGATCTGGACGAGGTCCCGTGGTTTTTACCTCTTTGAGGGTTTTCCACGTAAAATTCTCTTGTGTGGTGTGTGATTGATGCATTGATTATTTTCATTGATTTATTATCCATAATTCTGGTTTGTTCTGAAGGGCTAGATCCTAAGGTTTTGTGCAAGGCCCTCAACAATTTATGACCGAACACAATGGCTCAATGGCATGAATTACAACAACATGGCCCCATTTGCCATAATTACAAAATGTATGCTCGTGATCATCATTACATCCCATCAAGTAGGGGCTTTATGGGCCCATTGTGATGTGTGGGTTTTATCCATGCCATCCATTCAATTTTTCCGAATCATTTTTGGATATAAGCTAAAAAAAATGAGGTAGATTTAAGGCTCAAGTGGACCACATAGTGGGGCTTGAAGGCCTACCATTAAAACCTTTTGGAGCCCATAAAGTTTTCCCTTAATCTAGATCTATTTAACCTTACGAACAGGTTAAATGGCAAATAAACATCACAATGACCCATAAGAAGAGTAAACAGTGGGTGATATTATCACTGTTGCTTCCCATGGTGTGGTCCACTTAAACCTTGGATCTGTGCCCTTTTTGGGGACATCCCCAAAAATGATATGGAAAGATGGATGGATGACACGGATAAAACTCATACATTATGATGGCCCCCACAGAGCCTCTGCCTAGATCGAGTCTGTCTAAGTAGAGCAGGACAAAATTGGATGCCCACTTGGACAAAGTACGTCCAGGGGTAACACACAATCCGCTTCAAGTTAACTCACCACGTGTTTGCAACATTGTGTCCATTTTGTTGGATGCTCGATTTGATTTTAATTATGCGGGCGTGCCAAAATTGATACAACAATTTGATCCAAACCGATCAACTTTGACCTTAAGCGCCAAAATAAGTAGATACATCCAATATAAATGTATATGACTAGATTTTGAGAAAATCGATTACTTACTGGGCCACTTGTAGAATTTAATAGCAATCGAACAATAGTTAGATGGTGGGGTTCTTCTTCCAAAGATGGGTTACTCTGTGACTTCCATAAGAAATAACTTTTAGAATACCAATACAAATCAAACAAAAGCAAAAAACTCACAATCGATCACTAAGAGCAATTGTGAGAATGCGTCTCTTGAAGGAATTGTTTAGCTATTGAAAGAACAAATCCATCGTATGAGCGTAGACTTGAATAACAACTAAAGATCATAGCTAAGAATTACCGCTACTTGATTACTGTTATTCTTAGGATAAGTTGAGATAAAGTAAATTGATAAATTTGTTTGTTTGGTTTGGTTGGTATAAGACTCATTTCTCTATGACATTCCTTAGTTATTTATAGATTTTTGTTGTAGCTTAATCTTTTAGGTCCTCCTTTCATTATTGCAACGGTTACAGCAGTAAAAAAGTATCTATCTAGATCTTTCTCTTGTTAGGTTTTCCTTTTGTGATTGTTCCTTTTCTGAATGTCTTTCGACCGCTTGCTTCACTTTTGTCAGCCAATATTTTATTTTGGTTGCCCTCGGTTGTCTTTTATATCTTAAATAACTTGACCACGTTTTTTTTATATCGACTACTGATGGGGTTTTTTCCCCGTCTTTGACCGGTCCAAGCCCCTCTCGACCGGTCGTGGGAGGTGCTCGACCGGTCGTAGGTTCGAGCCCTGGCACGACTCAAAGTCCACTTCGTCTTGTTTTTTAACTTGTAGCTAGGATCGGTCGTAGGAGAGCTACGACCACTGGGCCGTAGGAGAGCCAGACTAGTCGTAGGTTACGCAGATTGTTCCGCGATTTTGCTTGCGCTAAACCGCATTTGAGTCCTTTTCAAGCCGGGATGCGGAAAGGAGTTTCCAAACTATAAAAGGGGTTGCCCAGGGTTTTTCTAGGTATCACAAAATAACAAGAGGGTTTCCTAAAGCTTTGCAAGGATTTGCTAAAGGGTTTAGGGCTATCAAAGGTATAGAAGGGAGGTTCTCGCTGTGAGGTTCTCTACTTTCAATCTACATCTCGCCGCTTCTATGTCCTCGTATCGGTTAGATCTCTCCGTTTCTCTATTTCTCTTATTGTTCATCCACTCTTTCTACTTCATAGTGGATTGTTGATCTACGAGGTCCCGTGGTTTTTACCTCTTGGAGGGTTTTCCACGTAAAAATCTCTTGTGTGGTGTGTGATTGATGCTTTGATTTATTTCATTGCTTTATCCATAATTCTGGTTTGTTTCGGGAGGCTAGATCCTAAGGTTTATGCAAGGCATCCTAACAACTACAACACTCCTTCAACCATCCACTAATGTGTAAAACTAAACTTACACCAATTGTACGCCAGCAACAAGCGCTCCAAACTTACACCAGTTGTACGCCCGCAACAAGCGCTCCAAATGTATATCGACCACAACACTCCTTTTCTGAATGTCTTTCGACCGCATGCTTCACTTTTGTCAGTCAATATTTTATTTTGGTTGCCCTCGGTTGTCTTTTATATCTTAAATAGCTTGACCACGTTTTTTGTATATCGACCACAACACTCCTTCAACCATCCACTAACGTGTAAAACTAAACTTACACCAGTTGTACGCCCGCAACAAGCGCTCCAAATGTTTAAAGATCTTTTTATCAACTTCCTAGTCCTTATACAATGCCACATGTCACCCTCCTATTGGCTTTACCAGAATTGCCATAAATAGGGTACAACACATTCATCATGTGGGCCTCACCAGTTATGTCACCCAGTCGGAAGCTGAAACGCAAGACTAATGTACGTAAAATGTAGACTGACGTTCGATTCATTTTAATTGCCTTTTCTTTTTTCTTTTTACAAGTTTCATGTCATAATCGAATCTAACATGACGTGAGAACCAAACCTCACCCAAAACGGTGCGACCCTTATCATGGCTCCCACCTTGATGTACGTATTTTGTATCTACACCATCCATCCATTTTTCTAGAAAATTTTAAACTATTATCCCAAAAATGAAGCAAATCCAATTATAAGGTGGATCATACCATAGGAAACCATGGTGATTAAATGCCCTACCATTAAAAACTTCTTAAGGTGCACCTTAGTGTTTTCATGGTGTTTATTTGCCATTATATCGTTTAATAACGTCACATAAGTCTAGATGAAGGGAAAAAACAAATATCAGCTTGATCCAAAAAATTTATGGTCCGTTAATAGTCAATCATCACTGTTTTTTATGGTATGGTCAACCTGATAATTGGATTTGCTTCATTTTTGGGATGATGCCCTAAAATGATATGAAAAAATAGACGGACAATGCGAATATATAATACATACATTAAGGTGGGCCCCATGATAAGTATGGCACCATCTTGGGTGAGTTCAGAGTCTCACCTAATCCGCTCCCATGACGAGACATGGCAAAATTATGGAAGATATGCTAGTACACAATATTTAAATATTACTAAAGGCATATTTGGACGGTGAAGTACATTAACATTATGAAAATGCAATAATTACACATTATAGTATCTATCTTATGAAAAGGCAAGTAATTTGACTTATAGTTCATGGGTTTGGATAGGTAAAATAAAATTGTAATAATGACATCTTACTTAACTAAGAGGAAATGTCAAATCAATATAAAAAAATATACTACTTCAAGCATTTGGATAGAGATTTCTACTATAATAAATGATAAAATTATAATGATTATAAATTCCTTAGCCTGTTTCTTATAAATCTACACATGGTGGATTGAGTACTTAAACAAATGTTATAAAGAATTTAATTATAACACTTCTACATTAAAATGCTGATGTAATTTACAATCAAAACATATACAAAACTTTCAAATCATGGCGCCTAGTTTAGATTTATTGTGCATCAGAAACCAACCTTATCATTTGAAAGCAACATTGGGGCATTAGTTACTCATGTCTCCACTCCCATAAAGTTCTTGGCGTTGGGTCGCTACTCATGCCCGCATGGTAGACTCATAAGAGTTTCAACACGAGGTCATAGGTTTGAATACTTATTGTCATGAAAATGCAAGTGGAGTGTGAATGTTCATATGAAAAAAGCGTTTAACAATGCAAAAAATTTACTTAATCAGAGAATGATGTTTATATGCTATCCAAACTATTCATAAGGTAATAGGCACGAATATCATCTTCATCCAAATCTTTTTGTAGGTTGTGGCCCAAAAAAGTTTTCAATGGTAGATGTTAAATTTCCATGATTTTGTATGGTGTGGTCCACCTGAGCTTTGATTATGCTTTAGTTTTTTAATTCATGTGGTAACACGAGCTTGATAAATTGATGGACGGGATAGATTTGTAATGGGAATATGTGTGGGCTCCATATAGCTTTCGACCTTAGGAACTTCCTGTGGGTTGGCATATCTTTAAGCACAAATAGCTTACGACCACATGTATAAATCTTGACTGCCCACTTATTGAGCGTCAAACGCTGCCTGAGTATTCGTTGGATTTTTAATTTTTATGAAAATAATACGTGAAAATAAGTAATTATAACCTACTTTGCCTATTTGAAAACAGTCAAAAATTACATATGGAAAATCATATCATAAAAACCATGTTATTACCAACTTAAATATATAAGCCCCGTCACAGTGTACGAGACTTATCCATACCATCCATCCCTTTTAACATCACATTTCAAGGCATGAGTCAAAAAAATGAGGCAAATCAAAAGCTCAAGTGAACCACATCTTAGGAAACAATGATTATAAAGACGTCAAGTGTTGAAAATTATTTTCTCAGTGGGGCCCACATTGATGTTTATTTGTCATCCAACTTGTTCATAAGGTCACACAATCATGAATAAAAGAAAACAAAAACATCGGCTTGATCTAAAACTTTTAAGGCCCTCAAGAAGCTTTCATTGGTAGGAGTTCAATTCCCATTGTTTGATGTGGTGTGGTTGACTTAATCTTTGTATCTCCCTCATTTTTCAACTTTCGCCCTAAAATGAGTTGGCTGAAGGGATGGACGGTGTTGATAAGACACGCATCATGGTGAGCCCCACAAATTTAATGTTTTTCTCATGAATGAAGGAGTACATGATTGGCCCACCATGAGTTGTCGGCCGGGGCTGACATTTATTAACAAACATCATGACGTGATGGCATCCTAAGTAGAGCTGGGCATCGAGTCAAGTCGGACCAAGTTAGGGCTGACTCGACTTGATCCGGTTTTGAAATAGGCCTGACCCGAACTTGATCTGACTCGAGCTCGAGTCCAACATGCCTGACTCAATCCGAGTTCGGTTTGGCTTGGACTGATCCAAACCGAGTCCAATCCAGTCAGAAGTACTGAGTCGGGTCAAGTTGGCACCGAGTTGGATTGAGAGATGACAGAGGGAGTGGAGAGGAGAGTAGACAGAGAGGAGAGGGTGATGGTGGTAGGTGGTTGCTCGGCTTGGAAGAGGAGGAGTAGGAGGAGGGAGGAAGGGAATGGAGAGGAGAGAGAGGAGGAGGAGGAGGAGGAGGAGGGTGATGGTGGTTGTTGGGCTTGGAAGAGGAGGAGGATGAGGGAGGGATGGAGAGAGAGAGAGTTTGGGATCAGGTCGGGGTAGGGTGCGATAGGTAGGGTTAGAGGGTTGGGTCGAGTCGGGTTTTGGATCGGGTCGAGCCTAATCGGATCGAGTTTCGGGTGGAGTCAGTTGAATTACTGGGTAACTCGAACTCGATTCAGTTTGAGTTCGGATTGGGCAAAGCCGACTCGATTCGGACCGACTCACCCATTCGGTTCGGGTCGAGTCGGATTTGAACGAGTCGGATGAGTCGAGTTGGCCGGATCGAGTCGGATCATGCCCACATCTACTCCAGAGAAGCGGATTATGTGTTAACTAGGTAACACATTAGTGGGCGTTACCCTGATTGTGGGGCCCACCTTGATGAATGTGTTATATATCCATGTTGTCCATATGTTTTTTCAACACATTTTAGTATATCCAAAACTTAAGTATATCAAAATCTAAGATGGACCACATTACAAGGAAACAATTTTGATTAAATGCTAGTAGTAAAAACTTCATGGGGCCCACTAGGGCCCAAAGTAATGTTTATTTGCAATCTAACCCGTTGATAAGGTCAAACTGCCCTGGATGAAGGGAAATACAAAGATCAGCTTGATCCAAAAATTTTATGGCCCTTGATCAGTTTTTAATGGCCAATCACTGCAGTTTCATTGGTGTAGTCCACCTAATATTTGGATCTGCTTAAGTTTTGCGATTAACCCCTAAAATGATATGGAAGGACGGATGGACAGCCTGGATATACAACACATTCATCAAGGTGGGCTCCATACACTGGGATTACTGCCAGCGCGGCGTAGACCGTAACACCCATTAACGTGTTACCCGGCAACACCTAATCCATTCCCAGCAACCTCACGCCCAGCTGGCATATACGGGGGAAGGAATATCTGGGGATGGTGGCGGACTGGGTACTACCCCCGCCATCTGCACATAGTTATAGATGGACGGTCATGTCAGGGGATCTGTGGGGACACCGTGATGATATTTTTTTTTAATCCATGCTGTCCATCTACTTTGACAGATCATCTGAGAGCATGGGACCAAAAAGGAGGTAGATCTAAGGATTAAGTGGACCACACCTCATGAAGCAATAGGGATTGAATTTTTACGGTTGAAAATTTTCTAGACCCACCTTGATATTTATTTGCCATCCAACGTGTTCATAAGGTCACGTAGACTTGAATGAAACGGAAAACATAAATATCAGTTCGATCCAAAACTTCTGTGGTCCGAGGAAGTTTTCAACGGTAGGATCCGGACTGTTGACTTGATCAACACTAAGATGGACGGTGGACGCTCAAGAAACCATCATTTCAGAAGATCCTAGCCATCGAATATCTAGCATTTTGAAGACTGTTCAAGATCCTAGCTATAATGTTCCCACCAGATCGACGGTTTGGATCAGCTAACCATAAGCCCCACTTGAATGGATTCACTAAATGATCAAACAACTCATACAATTGTTAGGACTCTCGCCAATGGCCCACCCTTTACGTTGATGCCTACCATATTGACCGTCCCGATCATCCGAACGAGCGAGCATGTAAGCCCAAATGGTGCACATGCGGGCGTCGTACTCACACGTGTCAATTGAGACGACCTTGTCCGGTATGCCGGACAACCGTATCTTGCGGCCCAGGACAAGGGATGACTTTTACAACCTGTACGCTCGCGTCCGCTTCGTCCGACCCTTCTGCTCGTATGGAGACTATGGCAGCAGATTAGGTGCTACCTGGGTAACACCGCAGTGGGTGTTTTCCTCACCGTTGGGCCCACTTTGATATATTTTTTGTATATCCACACCGTCCATCCGTTTTTATATATCATTTTAGGGCACATTTATTAAACTAAGAAGATCCAAATCTCAATTGGACCATACCACAATAAACAGTAACCACTGAACGCCCACCATTAAAACTTCCTAGGGCCCACAGTTATTTTTATTTTCAATCCAACCTGTTGAAAAGGTCACAAAGACCTGGATTATGGGAAAAAAAATATCATTTTGATCCAAACCTTTTGTGGCTTCCAGGAAGTTTTTAATGGTGGACATTCAATCCGTATTATATAGTTCAGTTGAGATGATCTGCTTCTTTTTTAGAATCATGCAATAAAATGAGCTAAAAAAACTTATGGACGGTGTGGATATATAACATATACATCAAGGTGGGCCCCACGGTCAGGGAAACACCGACTAAGGGTTACCCCCCGACTAACACCTAAATCCTAATCCGCTCCCCGGAAATGGTACGGTAGAACCGGAAGAACTTGAATGCTCTATAGCCATCTCTCCGCGGCAAAAGTGGAAAAAATGATGCATGAATCTGAGCCGTCCATCTATTAGGTTATGTTAACCATCGTATCTCTTCAGTTTCACACAGAATACTGGACTCCGTGCTGTGTGGGTAACATCCCCTCCGTCCGTCAGGTGTGCCCCCCAATGTTAGTTTCTGAGTAAAAATGTCAGAAGATGTATAGGTTAACCGGGCCACACCACGGTTCTACGTGTGGGGCCACTTACCATGGTTCTACGTGTGGGGCCCACCATATTGTAAAAATCCCATCCAACCCGTTCATGATGTTCTAATTACTAGGATGAAGGGACCCAAAACTCAGGATGCCAACATCCCATGAAATGAGACGCTTTAGGTGTAATTTTAAGTTGTTCCACTAGCTGTGGTCCATATAAGTTTCCTACCTAGCTGAGTTTAGATATTGTACGGTAAAAATAAGGGGCCTCACCGGATGGACGGAATGGATCCCATAATTTTTATGCGTTGGGCTAAAACTTCTCGGATGTTGGACCCAAGAGGTGTTGCAGAGGATTGTAAACCCATGACCCACATGACACGTGTACACGTGTCACAGGATACGCTATATCAGTAGGTCCATACCTTCTCAAGGCTATAAATATTGGGAGAGAAGTCTCCATTCCAATCCACAGACATCCGTCTCTCTCTCTCTCTCTCTCTCTCTCTCTCTCTCTGTAATGGCGAAGAGTATATCGACGATTGAAATACGGAAAGTAGAGAAGATGGATTTAAGTGGGATGTGTTTGGACTCTCTTCCAAACCCCACGATCGATTTAACAATGATTGGCAAGCTGGACCTCTCCGGTAACAATCTCCAGGTATCTTTCTTGCATATAAATGTTGGACCAGCAGCATTTTCGACTTTTGTGGTGACACGGCTATCCAGACCATCCAAATTATTGGGTACATTGTGGATGGACCACGTGTCGAAAATCGCACTGATCGAACCATCGTAACCATCCAATTGATATCCTCAATTGGACGGCTCTCTCTCTCTCTCTCTCTCTCTCTCTCTCTCTCTCTCTCTGGTCCATGCACATTGGGTCGGTGATTTGGACGGTTGGATCACCGTTTCTAAACTTGGGATCAACCTTACATGCGAGTCTGGCTCATGCATGCACGTCGATGTATGGAAAATGAGGATGCCAAGTATACATGTTTTACACGTGAGTACAATGAACAAACGTGTGAGATCAGAGCCGTTCATCAGGCAATCCCCACTGCATAGATGTTGTGTGTCAAAAATCGAGCGGAAATGATCATTAGGTGGACCACACATGCACAAAATAAACGAATGATTATGAAAAATTGACCAAAGTTCGTATTACACTTCGGGCTGACCTGATGATCATATTGACCTAGTCTTTTGGACATGGCTCCACGGTGGGAATCATCTGATGAATACACGTGAGAGAGAGAGAGAGAGAGAGAGAGAGAGAGAGAGAGATCTTGGTTTGCATTGGTTAATCAAAGGTTAGGATTGTGCAATCTTGGAACGTGCCCCATTTGCAGTGGAACAAATTCGCACGTGTAAGATTATCTTTCTCGCACTTTATTCTGATTTTGGAATGGAGGTTTGCTTGAAAACGTTGGGACACGATGGCCAATGATCCAAGCCGTTCACAAGAATCTCTTAGGTTGGATTTTCAACCCTTTCATCATTTGACCCTTTTCCTTTGAATCCCTTTTGGAGCGCATCATATAAACTGTGATCCAACGGCTAGAGTCCCGATCGTATAGTACAGTGGTGCATGTGGGTGCAAACCTCTCATTGTATTCTACAACCAAATCTGATGTGGGCCATCAATTTTGTCAACGGTCCACTTCTTTGAGTTTGTACACGTGTGGCCCGTCTAATCATCTGCTTTGTGAAGATCGACAACCGTC
The DNA here is from genome assembly GCA_030180095.1 of Magnolia changhungtana. NCBI lineage: Eukaryota > Viridiplantae > Streptophyta > Magnoliopsida > Magnoliales > Magnoliaceae > Magnolia > Magnolia changhungtana. Next base: position 6,483,467 of record JASAUF010000630.1, on the reverse strand, counting down.
CATATTCACCATCTACTAAAGGATTGACAAATTTTTTTTTTTTTTTTCTACTCACTATAAAAATTGCAGAGTATTCCAGAATATTTAACGGCCAAGATGGTAAGTTTAATGATCTTAGACGTGCATTCGAACCAGCTAAAATCTCTTCCAAATTCCATTGGGTGTATGTCCAAGCTCAAGGTTTTGAATGTCTCCGGCAACCTACTCGTCTCATTGCCTAAAACTATAGGGAAATGCAGGTCAGTGGTCCACTGATATATGTAGTCTGGACAAAGTAACCGAACGGCTACGGTGCGGTGATCGTATACGTGGCATACATCTACCCAACCGTTTAAGTGGTCTGGCCAAACATCTGGCCGTCCACTTTCACTAGGCAGGGCAGGTGTGTGCTTCGGATGGACTCCATTCATTGTTTCTTTACATGTGTGGCCCACTGCTGAATTGAATTGATCTTGCAGCGCCAGGCCATCCATATGGTGCAGCGCACCTGATCAAATGCTACATCTCACGTGTGCTGTATCCTGGACGGTCGTAAGCTGGCCCGGATACCTCTCCAACACCAGTTGTACACAGCGGGTACAACACCCGAGCTCTGAGGGGCTGACTGCATTGTGTGTGAGACATCCACTCCGTCCATGAGATGCATTGTCTGATGAGAGGCCCTAGGGAACTAAATCAGCCCGTTCCCCATATGTCAGGTGGGCCACACTACTGAAGATGGGGAGAGAATGCAATCCATGGGGCCCTCCATGGTGTGTACATTCCATCCAATCCATGCATCAAGTCCACCTCACCAGGATGAAGGTGAACTCCAAAAATTAGGCTGACCCAAAACTCAGATGGGCCACTCCACATTAACTCAAGAGGTTTTATGCATGACTAGCCATTGTTCCCCGAGGTGCGGCCCATATGAATTTTGGATTGGGGTGATTTTTGAGCTCTATGATGAGCAGGAGGGGGCACATCAGATGGACTGAGTGGATGTCGTACATACAGTATTACACTGGGTCCCACAGGCGTCGTGGAGGACTCCGGTCCCATGCAAGAGCATTGCTTACCGTTTTAGAGGCCACTTCATGAATGTGCCAACCAAGATTTTTGTGGGCCCATCAAGAACGGCCCAGATTTTTAGCTCCTTGATGCACGTCGAAAAAATCATATAACAGGGCACTACAAGAGATAAACGCCAACTTCAACAAGCTGACCAAGCTGCCGGACAATATGGGCCCGGAGCTGGTTAACCTCCAGAAGCTCTCAGTTAACTCCAACAAGCTCTCTTTCCTCCCCATCTCCATCACCAGAATCACATCCCTGCGCATTTTAGACGCCCGGCTCAACTGCCTCCGGTCCCTCCCTGGCGACATCGATAACCTGATCAACCTTGAGGTTCTCAATATCAGCCAGAACTTCCAGTACCTGCGTGCTCTCCCTCACTCCGTCGGCGGCCTCATATCCCTCATTGAGCTCGATGCCAGCTACAACAAGATCACCATGCTCCCCCACTCGATCAGCTGCCTCAGGAAGCTCCGCAAGCTGTCCGTAGAGGGGAACCCGCTGGTGTCCCCACCGATGGAGGTTGTCGAGCATGGTGTGCAGGCGGTGAAGGAGTACCTGAGGAACCGCATGAACGGGACTGTCAGCAGCCCAACCAAGCGGGGCTCTTGGCTTGGCAAGCTGGTCAGGCATAGGACGTTCAATGGGCGGGAAGTCAAGGAGCGGAACGGGTTTCTGGTGTCAGATTACCGGGCCATCAACAGCCTCGCTTCGCCGAGGTACATGCAGATGTCCTCACCCCGCCTGCTCTTATCGCAAGGGAGCCATTGTGTGAGGTGAGTCTTGGTTTTGGTCACTTTGTAGCATGGTTTGAAGACTCAGGGGACTCCGTCCTAGTCAACTCGAACTCCTCGAATCACCTAGGTGATTCAACCCAAACTTGGGTGAGTCCTCAGTCGAGTCAAGATCAAACAAGTCAGTCCGAGTCACCGAGTCTTTTAACCATACTTTAGAGAATGGTTCTTGGGTCTGCTCCCACACTGATAGTTCTGCCAGGGGAGGTTTGGTAAGGAACTTAAGCAAGAGAGCTCCAGCTCAGGTCATGCCCCTAGAGGGGATGTTTCCACCAGCTCGATTACTGAGACCGAAGACAGTTCTCATTCTTTTTAAAGGAAAAAAAATAAATAAATTAATTAATACTCTGGCAGAGGGTGATGGATGTTATACAGGCACTAGCAAATTACTTCAAAACTGCTAATGATGTATACAAGAAAACCAAGTTAAACTGTCCAAATCACAGATCCCTATTTAGATGTATCACGAATCAACATTTATGTTTAGTTGATTATCTAACTATCGATTTGGTGTAAAAACTTACTGGACCAAGAAAATGAAAGAAGAAGAAGAAGAAGAAGAAGAAGAAACCAACAGTCGTGTTTCAACAAGCAATTGCCATGAATCAGTGGGATTGTTCCAACAATCTACTTCTGGGACTTAACTTCGGCATGGCTAGTTCTGAAATTTAGTAAAATTTACTCCATTTAGTGCCTCGTATAATTTCTGCGTGCCTGCATATCAAGCTTCATGCTCTGCCAGAGTATCAAATAACTCCCCTTCTTCAAATTGACCTCGAAATTGTGGTAGGGCTGTGGGTCAACCTGAACGAGATCGACTCAACCTGAGTCCGAGTCGGGTCGTCAAGGTCCTCCGGTCGGGTTTGGGTTTGAAAGCACCAACGTGATTTCAAATTGGGTTGCATTCAGATTGAGCAAATTCAGGTCGGGTCAAGTGGGTTGGGAATACTCACCCATTTGGGTCAGATTAGGCTGGGTCCAGTATATAAAATTCAGATTTGGCACTGTGGGTTGGAATTCGAATCAGGTCAGTTTGGCAGACAGCAGAATTTTTGGCTCTACTACTTGGCCTAGCCATCAAGCTGGGAATGACCAACCCGGAAATTGGAGATTCCAACCTCGCCATTTATTTTCTCTGCAGGTGGAGATGAACTGGAAACTGATATTTATTTTCTATGCAACCAGGTGGAGCTGAACTGGAAACTGATCCACAACTGATGGGCCTGCTTTGGAGATTTTTTGTTGAAGATGGCAACCAAGTTACCAAGACAGGAGGAAATGCCCTTCCAACTCTAATGTAAAACAATCTTTTGCTGGATGTTTCTGTTAATAAGCCAGGTGTATTCATCAACTTGGATTCTAATCCCAACCTCTGAAATCAGAGTCGTTTATCCGGCAAGCTTAAGACCACATCGAGAAATAATACATCCTAATACCAATCAGAAAATGGTTAACAAACAGCTTTCTACAAAAGGTTCAACGGCCACTCATTTGTGCATCTGCTCTACCCTACCATGGATTGGTCATATCTTTAAAATCATAACAATCAGATGATCCTAACCATCAACTGGAGAATTTTGGCCCAGCGAGTGTTGACCACTGGCTTGCCTTGTTCTCAAGTGCCCATTGCTTCCAAGTGCTGGCTACAATCATGGAGCCGGAGTGATTCTTGGGTGCACCCTATCCACGGTCGGAATCTTGGGACTCGCCAAATCTTCCGTATCTTAGGAGTTAGGACTAAGATGTACCGTTTACTAGACATAGTAGACCGGTAGTCAGTAGTCAAATTCTAGTATTTGTAAATTTGTCGTTTGGTTGACAGACTTGAAAGGAAAGATAAACCCTGAAAGAAAAGAAAAGAAAGAAAATTCCTTAATGACTGGATGGTAGCTAGACAGTAATCAAAAAATGATTAGACGGCAGTTGGAGATCATAGGGGCCATCAATGAGTGGTCAACACCTGGATTGCACCATAACACCTTGCTCGAAATTGCTAATCCCTACTACTGGAAATTTGAGGGTGGTAGGTGGATTCATCAATCTGTAGATCGGTCATTCGTCATGGGCCCCAAACATTGTATTCCAAGCAAATTGCTAACCGGGGAAATCCAAAATCGATGAATGCAAGATCCAAATTGCCCATGCCCATGAAGGAGAATCACCTTCAATTATTTAAATCACAAAAAACAAATCTCCTAGTAATATCTCGTCGCTATCAGCTGCAATTAATTTTTCTGCACTTAATTCTCAGTCATTTCTTGCCCATTGTCCTTACTTCCACCCTAAAGGATAGATCTATGGAAACCAAAAAGTTCATGTCTACTGAAAGCTGTGGAGAAGGAAAAGATTTCCTTTTCTTTAGGCCCAAATGTGGAAAAGGAAATGGCCTTTATAGAGGAATCTGAGAAAATGAGAGGAAAGGGAAATTGATTTCCTCAATCCTCCTACCTTTCACAAATGAGGAAACCGTCACATCTACAGATATCGATTTCATTTCCATGTATACTTTTTCCCCACCAATCCAAACAGCCCCAACTTCACTTAGAAACCCCACGAAAAATATACTCCAAAGTATCTAAGGACAGGTGAATTCATCTTTGATTCAAGGAGCTTTCTCCTACTATTCCTAATATATACAATTCTAACCCTAAACGCTGAACCTTCAACGCTCTTCTTTCTTGAAGAAACACACCCCTTAGAGAGCCTACTTAAAATTTGAACCATCTATTTCGCTTTTAAGATTCATTGGACCTTTCCGAAGTCTGTGCACGATCTTCTCCAAGCCTGGCATGGAGTTAGATGCGGGAAGCAAAATTCTAAGCTATGGCGCATGTCTATTCTTGCGGTTTGGTGGGCCATTTGGGAAGAAAGAAATGATAGATACTTCAATGATTCCTCCAAATCAGCCGAGGCTACTTTTCTGAGGGCAACTCATCTCTTAATTGAATGGGCTTCTTCTTTAGATACTATGCAGGATTGTAATTTTCTCTTTTTAGGAGCCTAACTGGCTGGCCATCTCAGCTGCCCAGTCTCCCCTCTTTTGTTCTCCTCTTTTCCTTTAATACTATTTAGTTATCTTTCAAAAAAAGAAAAAAAAAAAAAAAAAAAAATCCCCATTGGCATAGCTCGCACCAAACTTCCAATATAGTGACTGACATAACCTTTCGGACATTCTTCACTTAAAGATGAGTTTTGGACTCTCCTCATTCTTCTCAACATGAACCTCACTACAATGCCAATTCAAAATTTCTTCTCGCAAAAATCCAAGTCCAGTGAGAGGGTGCCTCACTAGAAAGGAATGAGAGATGTTTTAACAATGTGTCGTCCTTGGGATCTGTTGTTGGGGGTAGGGCCAAAAGGCTTATAGTTGAATGGGCAGCTAATGTAAATGGCCTGAAAGCTGTTGATCTTTGTTTTTTAGGAGGTTAGAGTCTTTCTGCTATCTCAGCAGTTAGTTTCTTTCCTTCTTTTGCCTGTTTCTCTTCCTTTTTTCTTGCTTTTTATAAATTTCTTTCGTTGCCTCTAAATAAAAAATAAAAATCGAGTCCAGTGAGAGGGTGCCTCTACATACTTCTCAAACCATGTCTAGCATCATCCACATGATTTTGTATCCACATTTCACAACCTAACTTTTTTGTACTGTATAGGGAATCTCTTGTATGAAAACTGGGAGATTCTAAATTTTCTACAAGCCATCAGCTACTTCTAGAGGACATTCACATAACATGACAAGAAGGAATGGCTACCATAGTTATAATAATAATAATAATAATAACTCAAAAGCTCCACTGCACTTGATGTCTAGCCAGGTTGTGTTGACTCAAAGACTTGGAAGAGTCTTTACTTGACTTGACTAGATATTTAATAATTAATTAATTAATCTGTATATTTTTTAAATAGTTATATATGGTAAAGTGTAAAATAATGGGAGAAGATGCATATGTATGGCAGCTGGCTCCTCGTGCAAGATGCTCCTTCATAAAAGGTCACAAGTTCAAAACCTGCCTTTTACATTATTTTTTTAAAAAAGTCTCAAGCAAGTGACTTGCTTGAGTTGACTCGATAAGTCACAGCGAGTCTGTGCCGAGTCATGCCTGCAACCAAGTTTCATGGTGACTTGGATCAAAATCTAGTCAAGACGGATTGACTCATTCAAGGTTTAAGTCGAGACACCAAGTTTTATAACTACGATGGCCGCACCTCTACTAAGTGTTTATAGTGATTGCATGTTGTCATTTATCTACTTTGCTCAATTGCACAGGAGAAAACTTCAAGAAAGATGAAAACTAGCAAAGCAAATCCTCCACCTTATATATACTATACTGTCTAAGAACACTTTCAATGCCCACAAAAATGAACCCATTGTTATGAAATCCTTGTCCCAACTGCTGGGACACAAGCTTGCACGTTGAGGGGAGATATTTTGTTTGACAAGATGTCCAGACTCTATGAAAATTTTGGGTTTTGTACCCAAATGCAACATTGCCTGCAAAGGGCATTGTAGTCTCTGCCTGGGCCTGACAACACCAAAATTCATCAGCATGAATCTGGCATCAAATGGCTCCCATCCACCGGGCAAGTCACAATTGTGGACCACTAATGCAAGGGCATTTTCACACCGGGCTAGAGTGGGTGGACTGTGGGACACAGGGGCACACTCGGGGTAGGCAGCCCATGGAACCCATGGATTAATTTGCCATGATCTATCAGTTCGAGCGTTTAGAGCAAGTGGTTAATTGTCATGCATCAACCACCATGAACCATAATTCTAAAACTTGCGGGCTCGGCAAAGTCAATTTTACTTGGTTAGATTTCGAGCTGAGCTAGAGAATCCACAATCTCATTCTCCCTATCTATGAATGTGGTAAAAGAGGACCTCCGTCAGCTGTCAAAAATCATGAATCTCCTCCAATTCATCTGCAAGCCTCTGGAAGATTAGGCCATAACAGCTCAACCATCTTATTGAACACAGTGAATAACTTTCAGCAACCAAAGGATAGGAAGAGCATTGTGAAACATATAAGCTTTTAACTTCCGTCTCCCAAGGCATGATGCACCAAGACAACATCAGGACAAGCACCCAACAGGAAAATCCACTGAGAATATACCCAGACTTCCCTGCCAGCATATTCTCTTATTATAAGCTGCCGTCTCAACATAAACCTCCTCCAATCTAGTTAACAAACTAACTATCATCACCTCAATTCATTGCTGGGTATTGAACAATGCACAATATTACTCTTAAAACAGTTGCTAAACTTCACCTCTCTATCAACATAGTCAAGCGAATCGAGAGAAACTATCAGCTGCGGGATCCTAAGGAACTGAACCACACCGAATGTCATCTTGGAACCAATTCCCAGGACCCCACACCTCCAACCTCCCCAAATGGAACTTGTGCCACAAACCTGTCGCTTTCTAAAGAAAAGCTCCATTGAATCTTAACTATCATGGTACCAAGAGCCACGGGATCCAAACAAAGTAAATTGGGATACAAGCTAGAATAATTTTTATGAGCAAAGTCTTCTTCTAGAGGGCATGAATTGGTTATTCCAGAGGCAATCCATCAATTGAATCTTTCAACCATCGAACACCCAAAAGGTCTAACGGGTTCAACCTCAAGAAAAACTATCAGCTGCGGGATCCTAAGGAACTGAACCACACCGAATGTCATCTTGGAACCAATTCCCAGGACCCCACACCTCTAACCTCCCCAAATGGAACTTGTGCCACAAACCTGTCCCTTTCTAAAGAAAAGCTCCGTTGAATCTTAACTATCATGGTGCCAAGAGCCACGGGATTCAAACAGAGTAAATTGGGATACAAGCTAGAATAATTTTTATGAGCATAAGTCTTCTTCTAGAGGGCATAAATTGGTTATTCCAGAGGCAATCCATCAATTGAATCTTTCAACCATCAAACACCCAAAAGGTCTAATGGGTTCACTGATACGCATGGGCATTGCAAGACCACTTCACCCTCTAGAAACTGCCTTGAAACATCTTAAACAAACTTTAAGCAACCAACATGAACCAAAGTTGGATCATCAGAGAAATAAAGATATAAGATCTGGAGCTTCACCCTTACTGCAGTAAAACTCTTTGTCAATCCATGTGTTAGATATGGGCATTGTCACATTTCATTTTTGGAATAGTCATCTTGCAACTGCATGGCTCACTGCCTGTCGGAAACAAAGCCATGCATATCAATTTCCGGGGCAGACTATTGCCTTCTTTCTTTATCAAGGTTTTCTTGCCCTTTTTTTCCTTTACACAAGCTTTTTTCAATGGTAACACAACTTTTATTGAATAGAGAAAGGGCAAAAATGACAAAACAACACCCTAGAAATTACAAAAAAGCTAGACCAAAGAGAATCAAAAGAAGCAACAGAACAACTAGCAAAGGCCTAACGATGCCCAAGCAATCACATCTCGCTTTGACTTCCTGAACACCTTGTCAGGGTTCTATGGTGACTGCAAAAGCATCAATCATTCTGCACCAAACAAATCACCCACAAACAAGAAAGAAGAGAAATCTTCATAAAAACCTTTCTCTACAGCCAACTCCTCCCCCATGACAAGCTAAGAAAAGAGGCGCACTTGAGGCCGGCATCACCCAACACCAACAGCTCTGGGAAATATCACATAACTGTTCCCACAACAGCTCTGTGAAATATCACATAACCGTTCCCAAACTACTCTTTCAAAAATACAACGCATGAACAAATGGCCCAATCAATGTCTCTGCATTTCAAAGGCTGAAAATGCAGACACTAGAAATTATCATTTTCCTTTTTTGCAAGTTATCCACTGTAAACACCCTATTCCTACCCACCAACCAGGCAACCAAGCAAAGGCAATGACATTGGGACACTTGTATGACCAAATGAAATCAGTCAGTTACCTAGAGTCCCTCATGCAACGGGAGCAAATGACAACATAAAAGGAACACACAAAGAACTTACTGGACTTCTCCAAGCTCCATACCCAGGAATCCTGCTCAGTTGATGAAGGAATGCATAATATACTCCAATTCCTTATCAATCAGATTTCTACGGCGTGGGGCTTGGACCACTTGATCTCACAAGTCCCAGAAATGCTAAGAGACAGATCTTCTGCTTCGAAGTAGTTCAAGCCAATCTAGGAAATTTTAAGCCAAGCGGCCTATCTGAGCGCCATACATTTTCCCAAAAGGCCAGAACCGAATGCGAGAACCATCATCCACTAAATACACAATCCTTTCCTGAAGCTATCAATAATTCTATAGATTGCCTTACATGCCCCCAAGGCCCTGTATAGAGAGGAGCTCTTTGTGAACCAACTTCCCTTGGCAATGCCATATTTACAAGCGAACACCTGTTATCATAAGCCCTCATCTTCCACTCCACATATCCACAGTCATTTACCTAAAAAGCGCTAACTTTAGCACCCCTAGTTGGCTCCTTACTTCACTAATCAGTTTACATACCTCATTTCATAGCAAAAGATGGAACTTGTTCTTACCTTTGACTCCTTTCCAGAGAAAATCTCGCCAAATACTTCGCAATCTACTAAGAACACTTCCGGGCATTGAAATAAGGACATAATATAGAGGCATGTTGGACATAGCTGCTATTACAAAAAAGTGATTCTTTCTCTTAACAAGACAGCTGCTTTTCTGGCTGGAATACTTTCTTCCAAATCTCTCTACTACCTTGTCCCATAAATGCTTTGTAGTCTTGCCAATGCATAGATGGAGACCCTAGTGGTAAGAATGGTGGCTTCCTACTTGGCACCTACCACCTTTACTAGGCTTTCAACTTCCTCAGGAGATTGCCTAATTCCGAAATCTCACTTTCGTGAATGTTGATCTTGCAAACTAAAACTACTTCAAAGCAAGGAATGGCATTATGAATGCCATCGACCTAATAAGCCTTGACATTACAGAACAATAGCTTGTCATTAGCAGACTAAAGATGGGAGATCTGACTGACATTTCTTCCACCTTAATTCCATTAACTAATCCCCACTGAAACCTTTTTTTCCATCATTCTACTTCGAGCCTTTGCCACGGCTACAAAATAACAAAAATAACGAATTGCCCTGACGAAGACCTTTCGAAACCACAAAGAAGCCTTTTTTTTTTTTTTTTTAAAAGTAATGATGATATATAATGGAGAAAAGAAGCATACAACGCAGGACTGCTGAGATAGCAGAACCGAACAACCTAGAAACCTAAGAAAGCAAGATTATAATCTTTTAAGCCCAATACATTCGTCCCCCATTCAAAAATCAACTTTTTAGCAAAGGATCCCACTGATTTAGCTGTAGACTGAGAGTCGTTGAAACATCTTTCATTCCTTTCCTTCCAAACCGCCCACCAAATGGCGATAATCGCCATTCTCCAAATACGGGTTTTAACTTTACCCAATTTAAGACCATGCCAAGCTGCTAGCAAAGCCAATGCAGAGTTTGGGAGGCAGCCGACGATATTGAATGTAGACAAGAAATCCCACCAAATCTGAGTGATAAGGGGGCAGTGAACCAACAGATGGTCGACAGTCTCCTCACTTCGCATACAACAGAGACAGATGTTTACAAGCTGCATCCCTCTCTTCCTGAGATTATCGATCGTAAGGATCCGGTTCATAGCTGTCAACCATCCAAAGCAGATGTATTTTGGGGGAGCAGCATATTTCCATATAAAAGGGAAAACCTGCATCGAAGAGGTAGAATTGGGGGCAAGAACAGAGTAGAACGATTTAACCGAAAATGTGCAGAACTTATCTCGTTTCCAGATCATATTATCTAGGGAAGACTGATCCAGAGTCACAGTAGATAGGCAATGAAGCAGATCCACATATTCCTCCACCTCCCGATCATGCAGGTTTCTGACACAATTAATTTCCCAAACCCCGCCGATTGCTGTTTGGGAGAAGAAGCTTGCTATCATACTCTCTTTATTAGCTGCGATTCGATAAATACCAAGAAATCTATCTCTCAGAGTGTAATCTCCCATCCACTGATCTTCCCAGAATCTAATTCTCGTTCCATTTCCCGGTTCGAAGCCTATATTCCTAATCACAGACGTTTTGTGACGGAGGATGCCTTTCCAAACATAAGAGGCCCTATACGAAGAATTGTCCTTAGTCTACCAGTCACCAGGAGACGATCCATATTTGCCTTTGACGATGATGCTCCACAGCACCTCTGATTCCTTACCCAACCTCCAGGACCACTTGCCCAATAGAGCCGAATTCATTATCTTAAGATTTTTTATATTAGCACCCCCATTCCGAAAATGACTACACACTTCCTTCCAATCCATAAGATGATTTTTCTTATGATTCTCCTTACCACACCAGAGGAAGTTACATTTGAGATGATCAATGCGTTTCAAGACTGAGGTCGGGCATCTGTAGAGGGACATTAAGTAAACTGGAAGGTTAGACAGCGCAACTTTAATGAGGGTGATCCTGCCTCCGATCAAAAGATATCGGCATTGCCATGTAGCAAGTTTCTTTTGAATTTTGTCCACAATTTTTTCCCACATCGCTAACGGAAGAGGCCCTACAGCAAGGGAGAGACCAACGAAAGACGTAGGAAAAGAAGCCGCAGAACATCCAAGAATATCAGCAAAAACAGAGAGATTCTGATCCAAGACATTCACCCCATAAACTTTGGATTTGGCCATGTTGATTTTCAAACCCGACACTGCCTCAAAGCATCTTAATGTCGTGTGGAGGTTATCGATAGATTCAGCATCGGCTTCAATCATGAGGAGAGTATCATCAGCGAATTGGATGTGGGAGACAGGAATGGCCACACCTGATATCGATATACCTCTAAACATACCTACACTCTGCCCTCTAAGGATCATTTGTGACAAAGCCTCGCCAGCAGGAGGAAAAGGAGAGGGAATAGGGGATCGCCTTGGCATAATCCTCTCGAACCAGGAAAGAAGCCTTTGGGAGCACCATGTAAAATGATAGAAAAATGAGCCGACTCCACACACGATCTGATCCATCTTCTCCATCTATCTCCAAAACCCATACGAAGCAGCATGTATTGCAGAAATTCCCAGTCGGCGTGGTCATAGGCCTTCTCAATATCCAGTTTACAGAATATGGAGTTCCTTCTAGATATGTGATAAGAGTAAAGGCATTCATTGGCGATCAACGCACCGTCAATAATTTGTCCCCCTTTTATGAAAGCGTTCTGATATTTGGATATAAGCCTCCCCATGACTGTCGAAAGTCTAGAAGACAGGACTTAAGCCAGGATTTTATAAGGGGCTCCAATGAGACTAATAGGCCTGAAATCGGAGTGAAGAGGCACCAACAACTTTGGGGATCAAAGTAATAAAGGAGGCTCCTAGGCTTTTTGACAACTTCCCCCTCTCATGAAACTCGAGGAGAAAGTCCATAATATCTAATCTAACCATGTCCCAGAACACTTGGAAGCATAACATTATGAATCCATCGGGACCTGGGGATTTATCTCCCGACAAAGCGTATATAGCAGCTTTAGTTTCTTCTTCTAAAAAAGGAGCCTCCAACAGAATAGCCTCCGATCTTTGAATGGCTGAGAAGGCAATCCCGTTGAGGCGAGGTCTGGCCCACCCTTCAAAAGAGAGAATGGTCCTAAAATGGTTGATCGCACAATCAGCAATCTCGTCTTTATCTTCAATTTGTCTTCCTTCGGCTGTGATGTTTCGGATGGCTTTGACTCGAGCTCTCGTAATGGCAATATTGTGAAAATATTTAGTATTCCTATCACCCTTTGCTAGCCACTTCACTCTCAATTTAACCTTCCAAGAGATTTCATCTTCCAAAGCTCTAGATGATAAAGACTGGATAATCTGAATCCGTCTTGCCAAAATTTCTAACGGAATCTCCTCACCATCATTGGACACATCGATCTGCTGCAATTCTGCCAGTAGGGTCTCTGTTTCCTTCTCTCTTTTCCTGAGTTCTTTCTCCTTCCAATCTTTTATTTTGTCTTTGAGGAGTCTGAGCTTGCACATCAGTCTATGACCAGCAAAACCATCCACCTGGAACGAGCCCCACCATTCCACTACTAATTCCTGAAAACCTTCAATTTTAAGCCAAGCAGGATTAAATTTAAACGGCTTGGGACCCCAGTTTACTTCCTCCATAGAGAGCATGATCGGGCAGTGATCTGATGTTGTTCTAGGAAGGGCAATCTGGCATACCGAAGGGAACGCCTCCAACCACTCAAATGATAAAGAAATCTATCTAGTCTCGATTGAATGGGCGATCTGCGACAGTTAGACCAAGTGACGGAAGCACCAAACAGTGGTAGATCTACCAGCTCCTGCACTTGAATCCAGTCAGAGAAAGCTTCCATAGCAGAGGACGTTCTCCTTGGGCGAGAATGTTCCTCAGGAAAACGAATAACATTGAAGTCTCCCACAATACAGCAAGGACTTGGAAATGACTGTTTAGACGTAGTCAGTTCATTCCAAAAGGAGGACCTAAGAGAATCGTCATTAGGACCATATACAGCAACAATATTACAGGAAAAACTAGACAACTTATCTTGAAGAATGACTGATATGGAGAAGACCCCGGTAAAAGAGGGACTGCAAGACCCAATTGGAGGATTTCCAAGCGATGATGATTCCTCCCAAAGAGCCCACAACATCCAGGGTAACACGACGAATATCTTTTTCTCTCCAAACCGACGCCAACAAACTATCAGAGAAATGGGGAACTTTAGTTTTCTGAAGACAAACTATGTCCAGATTCTTTCTTCTGATGGATTCCTTAATCAGCCCTCGCTTTTGTTTGGAGCCAATCCCCCTTGCGTTCCAAGAGAAAATGTTCATTGGAGAACAGTGCTGCCTCGGACTCCCTTTCGACCTTGTCGAGCCGTTGATGTAGACGCTAGTTCTGGACTTGGTTGGAGACTTAGCAGCTGTTTGTTGCTGGAGGACCGCACGACTACTTTGGATGGAGTTCTGGGAGGAGGAAGGGGACTACTTTGATTTTCGATGAATTGAAAAAGGCCAGTATAGTCTTCAGTTCTATTCCCAAATGATAATCCGAGGGATTTGCTCACGTGTCCAACCGCATCTCTAATCTATTTCTTGTTTTGAATTTCATCGAAAATTTCCTCTCTACTCTTCCCTTCAAAATTAATCGTAGAGATGTGTTTCTGCTAGGGATGGGGAAGCGAAGAGCTGTTATCCTGCTGTTGTTGATGGAAATTGGGGCACACCTGCAAAGGTTCGGCAACTAACACTTCACTGGAAGAGTTCTCCTTAAATAAAGTGAGAGGGCCCATATTAGTCCAATCTCTAGCCTGGATAGGAGAGTCAGGGCAGACTCTAGGATAGCAGGCTTTCGGAAGCAGCACCCGTAGATGAGACGTCTCCCCAGTTCTCAGGGGAGTGAAACTGAAGAGGAGGGCCGGGGAGACTGGGGAGGGCGGGAATATTTAGAGTATTAGGGTATCGGGAGGGGAAATGAGTTGGGGAGGGGTTAGTGGGAACTGACTTGGTAATGTTAAGCGGGCCCCATTTTCCTGGCGAGAGGTGGATACAGGCTGAAACTGGACCCGCTTCAAAGGACCCGAATTCTATAAGCGATGTTAGCCTTGGGTGGGACTCGCGATCAGGCAAGTGGACGGTTCGGATGGAATCTGCATCAATATCAGAAGGCACGTGGCGTGATATAGTGGGCACGCCTTCCTCATTAATGCAAGAGGGAGATAGTTGGAGAAAGGCAACTCAATCCATCTCCACCTCACTCCGCCCCCTAGCCTAGCTAACATATAGACAATAAAACTTCCAATTAATGTTATTGCAAGCTTTCTCTAGATCAAGCTTACATATGACACCAATTTTGCCTTCCCTGTATGGTTGTATCTGGAAATAATACATTCGTGAGTAATCACAAGCTAGTTACCCCCTTTTAAAGATTGTGAAACAATGCTCCTTGTCCAATCAAACATAGTCATCATACCAAGTATCATCAAAAGGTTGTCCCCCTTGTCCTCTTAGTTCATTGATTCATTGCTTCCTATCATTGCCATAAGGTGACAATATTCAGTGTTATATAAGTTTGTTATCAAGCATTCAATACTGTATATGTGGTACATATGTACAAGATTCAGATGTTTCATTTATTAGGTCCCTGAACAGATGGGCACACCCAAAAAGTGCACCAGTGCAGTTGAGTTACCCTTTTTTTTTTTTAAGAGCTAGTAAAAAAATGCAGTCGAGTGAGCTTAACCACTGGCTGGAAGGTTCTTGAAGATTACGAATGGACAGTTACATAAAAGTCCAACCAATGATCAATGTTAAAGGCAAAAATCCTCCAATAAATGGCTAAGATAACCTGAAAGGTGCACACTTTTGGTATACGGCCTATCCACAAGAGTGTACAATTGATGACACCCAAATCCATAGCTCAACTAGCAGACTGAGTGGAGATACCTCGTTTCAACACTTGAGGTCTTGGTATCGATCCCTAGTGGGGGTGGCTAACATGGAGTGTGCATACTGACATGGGTGTGTACTAACAAGCTAACCCAAACAAGAGAGAGAGAGAGAGAGAGAGAGAGAGAGAGAGAGAGAGAGAGAGAGTGTGTACAATTGATGAACATCCAAACCATGTGTACGGAGAATTGAATGC
Source organism: Magnolia changhungtana (assembly GCA_030180095.1). NCBI lineage: Eukaryota > Viridiplantae > Streptophyta > Magnoliopsida > Magnoliales > Magnoliaceae > Magnolia > Magnolia changhungtana. The sequence goes on along the minus strand of JASAUF010000630.1, from coordinate 6,467,981 downwards.
TTGATAACTAAGAAAAAAAACATTTCCGGAAAGGAGACACCCACTAATAACACCCTGTTTGGAGGGTGCATGTATTGTAATCAAGCAACAAACTACACCCAGAGTGTTCAGGTATTGAGTTATGCATCACATATTTGACAGCACTGAAAAGGCCAATACTTGGCATATTTTCACATGCATGATTCCTCCTTATCAGATATGAGGCCAACCACAGCATAAACCATCAAATTGCAATCAGTCTTCTCATTCGAGATTCCAATTCACAACATTTCATCATTGCTGTAACTTATGTTGCATGTAAAGAAGAAAGGATAAGAACATCTTCAAAGCACCTAATCAAGAACCCTAAGATCAAAATCCACATCTGACTATCAAAATCATCCAACGATACAAAAACCCTCAAAATAAATCCTAAAACCTGAGAACCTGGTGAGTAATTCACTTAACAGAAACTTACATTGAGTGGATGATTGCGACCATCACCACCACTAGATGAATTTAGAACAACGAAAGGAAACTTTTCAATGGCTCTCATTCAACTCTATTAGTAATGGTCATGGGACAATAGCTGACTATGAGACACATAATTATGGGACAACTGCATATTTATATAGCACCGACGATACCGCCGGTTCCAATCATCGGACCATCTGATCATATGGGCCCCAGCAGATGGCGACGTGTGCTGGAACCCCAGCCACGACAGAGGCAAATTGAATTCTTTCATCAATGCAAAAACTTAAATTGCATATAAAGAAAAAGAAAAGGATCAGAGCATCTTACAAGTACTGAATTAAGAACCCTAAGATCGAAATCCAAATCCGACGATCGAAAGCAACCATCGCTCGAAATAAAATCTTAAAACCTAAAGCCGGGGCGGGGAATTCACCTAAGGTAAGCGGGGATCTTGATGCGGATGAATAGCATGCTCATGACGTAGGCGATGACGATGGAGGAGATGCCGGCAGAGGCGTAGGAAACACGGACACTGTGGGCGCGGTTGCGGTCGAGGGCAAGGTCCATGAGTATGATGCCAACGCCGCCGAGGACGAACATGAAGCCGGAGGAGAGACCCTCGATGATGTACTGGCCGTTGACGCGGCCGGGGAGGAAGACGACGGGGCGGACGGCGCCGGTGGCTCGATCCTGCGTGCTACCAATGCCGGGGGGCTCGACGATCACGTCGTAGACGAAGCCGGAGACGACGAGGAAGTAGGTAAGGAGAAGGAGACAGAAGACGGTCATCGGCGAGGGGAGACTGATGGAGGGGAGTTTCAGGCGGAGGCGGGGAGGGCGGAGGATGGAGAAGGGAAGGACGGATACGATGTGGAAGATCGGGTCCATGGAAGTGGGCCCTTGCTGATCGGACGGTTGGGAGATGGTGGATGATGAATGGTCGGATTTGGGAGGCATTTTCCCTAAACTCTTTCTCTGCTTTGTAAGTTCTGAGTTCTGAAGATGGTCTGGGGATCTTCTCTCTTGAGCTCGCTTGGCATCTGTCGCGACTAAGGGTGACCATTGTCAGTCGCCGTCTACTGGGGCCCACATGCTCAGTGATCCAGTGATCGGAACCGTCTATGTTGTGGATTCGGGCCACCGTAGGAAGATTTGGGATGGATGGATGATTGCGACCATCACTATCTATAGATGTATTTAATTAGTTTTCGGGAAGAAATTTTTCAGCGACTTGCGTTTAGCTCTAAATATCAATTATTGCAATCATCACTGAAGCGTGATCAATAACTTAATTTATTTTAGAAAAGGAAATGTAGACGGTTGAAATCATCGGATCAGATCCGCATGTTGTCCCGATGTGCGGCGACAAATGCTTGATACTGAATTGCGACAGACGTAAGTAGAATCTCCGTGGACCTTAGACTCCGGTGATAGTTCATACCCATTTCGAAACGGTGGTGATTCATCCTCCAATCCAGACGGCCCATAAATTTAATTTTAAGTGGGAAAGACATTTACCCATCTCATCATCTATACTTTTATTTTTCTTTATTCAAAACTTTACTTATATATCGTATTCTTCCATCAAATCCTCTCTTTAGCACATTGACTAGTATAATCTATAGTATTCATGGGTGCTTTAAGACTTAATTATATAAATGTTTTAAGAATCAAATCAATTCGGCATTTCAATGAATCATACTGATCATATTTCTACTAAAATTCTCCCTTAATCTAGTGAAATTTAATTAATACCGGAAGAGTAATTATCTATACAAATTACAACTTGGCACGAAAAATTATATAAAATAATTTGAAATGTGTGATTAAATCCCCATAATTCATTAGATTCTTAAGATTGAAATAAATTAAAATCCGAAATCCCAGATTGATCGGACCATTAGATAAACTGTATCAATCTTAAGAAACGGTAAATAATGAATTATATTTTATTCATTATGTGGGATGTAAAATTAAAAATAATTCTTATTTATGTGATTTTTGGAAATCCTAATTCAAATCAAACCATTGGTTTACGGAATCATATCTACCGCCTCAAGGTGAGTGATCACGATGTGTTTCTCATCCATCAAGTTAAAGTAAATTGATTGTTTGATATGTTGTATACTTATCCTGATCTAATTGTCATGTATTCTTAATTGATTCGAATGAACGTGTGATTTTTGTATTAATATAATAATAATGATATGATTTAATTTATGTATTAGTATAATCAATTGTTTTAATTAATGTATTAATACAACTTATACGTTGAATTATTAACTGAATATAAATTAAATGATATACTAATATTACTAGATAGTATGAGATTATGTTGATTTAAATGTGATAATCGAAGTGATATGTGCAATACATGATTCACGATTACTTGATATACTTGTGCATTTATCAATTGCATGCACAACCTGTGCTGAATTCATGGAGGACCTCCTTAGATGGTATACCAGGCACAATCGTCACTAGAAACCCATCATACTAGTAGAAGCTTATTCAAGAAGTAGATATGAGACTTACCTATGCCTATCAAATGGTAGAAGCCTGCCAAAGGACAGATGCGGGTTAACGGGTTTCCAACTCAAGCAACCGGACTGTAACATCTTTAATTTTTGCTATTTTGGATCACAAAAAAATATTATATATATATAGGAAAAGGTACTATGCGCTCGAGCGTAAAGCAGTCGTCCGTGAGGTCGAGCTGTGTGGGCCCTACCATGATGCCTTTCGAACATCAACACCGTCCATCAGATGCACCATTCCATAGTGGGCCTGGACGGCCCAAAATCAGCCATATACGGAACTCAGGTGGGCCATACCATCTAAAACCATAAGTATACACGCCAAAAACATATAAAAGCACTGGTGGGACCCACCTGAGTTTTCAATGAACCTGAAACTTGGTCTGAACCCTCATTCAAGTGGGACACACATAATGGATGGGCTAGATTTGCAAACCACATCTCGGTGGGCCCTCAAAAATGGTTATGAATGTTTTAATGGTGCAAAGCCCCTTTGCACTTCTGTATGTGGTGTGGCCCATTAAAGTCACGGATTGACTTGATTTTGGGCCGTCTAGGCCCACCATGGAACGGTGCATCTGGTGGACGGTGTTGATGTTCTAAAGGCATCACGGTGGGGCCCACATAGCTCGACCTCAAGGACGACCGCTTTACGCTCGAGCGCATAGTACCTTTTGCCCTTATATATATATATATATATATATATATATATATATATATATATATATATATATATATATATATAGCCCACGTCGTTACTTATTAACCGTTAACACTAAAGTGAATTTATACGTAGGTGATACCAGTAAAGAATCGCACGAATTCGATTAACCAACTGTATGAAGCCAACTAATCCACTTGATCACTTAAACCTCAAGTCTAGTCTTGTGAATTGTTCATCTATGGCCCAAATCTAACAGACTCGTTATTGACTAATCAAGACAACTGTAACTAAATTAAAGATCTACCCAAAGCCGAGCCAGCTATGGCCCAGATCTTAACTAATGGACCAAGTCAACCTATTTACTCGTTTATCTTAAGAACCAACGGTTTAAAGTGATCATGACCGAATTACCATTTTCGCTAATTTCGAATAGGCTACGTTGTGAACTTAGTTAATCCAAACCCTAACAACTGCACCTAAGAAATCTCCCCACCAATTCATTCGAAAAATGCCCCAATTATTCGAACAAGATCCAGACCGCTTGTTAGTGGCTCACTAGTTCCAAAATTATGGAATAATGTCCGTCTCACTAGGTTCGATGTCTATCGCGGGTGGCGAACCAAGATAGTGCCCAGAACTGCTCAACTCGAGCTAGAAGCCAAGTGCTTGAAACACACGAATCTCCTAGGTTGAAATTTGAAAACTTAAGTGAAATAGAAGTTGTGGCTTTCTGACCATTAGACCGCAACCAAACTCAGCCTATAAGTCAAGGATATTTCACTGCTCATATTCGTATAATTGTGAGCTCAATCAATCATCAGTGACCGTTGATTGCAAATCAGGCTCCCACGGCTAATCCGGTCATTCGTTTGCCGCCAAATTCGAACTAACCACTCATCTAACAATGGGGCACCTGCCCAATGACACAAATGGGTCAGGGGGCCAGTGGAATAGCCCCATGGACCAAAAATCAACCCACTATGGGTTATGTATGTTAGAATAAGAGTTCATAGGGCCAATTAGACAAATTCTCAAACTATAAAAGCTCTAAAATCTCTCTCCCACACTCCTATACGAATTTCCTGCAAGTGGGGAGAGAGAGGAGAAAGTAGAGACGGAGTAGAGAGGGAGAGAGCTCCGAGGAGCTGAAATTTGGGGAATTTCCCTCTCCTACTACAGTCCCACGCCGGAACTCACAACCCCACCACCGTAGAAGTGGACCACCAGCGGTCAGAAGGTATCTATCCATCCATTTCCCAAGTTTTTAGCGCATCAAGCTACTTGCATGTATCCTAACATGCAAATCCAATTGGCATAGGGCTCCAACACATAAATTCGCGGGAATAACACCTTGGGAGAGGCTCCGCAAGCTGACAAACCATTCTTAGGTGTGGACCATTATCTTTAGGTGGCCATTTATCAAATCCAGTCTAGAATTAATGATTTTCTATGAGAATTTTGCTATGCATGTTGTTTTTCAAGGGAAATAATAGTAGACATTCATTTTATTATGATTAAACTTGCTTAGAAGAGAAGTATTTAGCTCTAAGCCATCTAATGTTTACCTTGTTTGACTTCCTTTCCATTATGAGAAATTTAAATACAACCCATCCTCAAACCTGAGGAAATTTAGGGAAAATGTGTTACATGCCTCCCATGCATATGAATTGAGATAATTGACTGCATTATTACCTGCATGCATATCCAAATTTTCTGTAATTATGAATAGTATATGGTCCTCTTACAATATTATGTGAATTGTAACTCTTGCATGCTTGCTTAGAACTCCCTTGTAACTTGACCTTTAGTGTTATCAAGCATATGAATTTATACTATGCATGCTTAAATTTTCGACAACTAGAAGTAGATCGTATTATTCCTTTATTATATCTAGAAATACGATCCCCCTTATTGGGTTGACCAGCAAACACCGAAGCTTGTAGCGGCAGCCCCATCGGTAGGGCTGTCCAACGGCCAATCTGACTCATTTAGTTCGAGTACAGATAGCCGGTAGTAGTCGGACTACATGAGACACTCGTTCCCCAATGTCATGTGTTCTGTAACTCGCCTGAACAGGGCAAATTGGCTCACTAGTTGACCAACCATGTATGTTAACCATGTATGCTCATGCCTGTTTGAACCTGGGGCACCCTACATTCACGTAACGTCCACCGAGAACCATTATGATGCGACCCATAAGTCTCGAGCGTCGGGCATGGTGGAATGAGACACTATGCTTAAGTTGTCAGCCTACGCTGGGACAATGAGCCTCCCTTGTAGTGACCGTGAGCAAATCCTATCTTATAACATTTTCTTTGTATGTGGTATTTGGGAGTGATGAACCCAAATCAGGTTAAGGATCATGAGCGCAAGGCCACCGCGAGCGCCTGAGCCTCGTGATCTAGATAAGGGCATTGACCCCGTTAGGGTGCCTCTGTTTTCCCAAATTGCTGGATGAATTGATGTAATTAAACACTCGGTTGACATGTTCACAATCTCATCGCATTAGTTAGGGTGGCGACTGGGCAGTCGAGGTCGCATGGAGGGAGTGTTGGGCATTATGAACGTAAGATGGTGTCGCTCGAGGGAGTGTTGGATGATGAGGGCATGTATCATATTATGATAACATGTATATGCATTAATAAGAGTAGCTAGAAATGTTGTGTTTGATGCTTTTTATTAATTGTGTCTATGGAATTGATAACATGTGTAACTTATTGCTAATGGAACCCACTGAGTTGATTACTCACTCCCACTCTAGGACGGTGTTTTAAAGCACCAAACAGAACCTATCTTAGATGCAGGTGTCACAGAACTCGATGTGTTGGATGGGGCAAGCGTGGACGAGGAAAATGAGCTCTCATATTTTCAGATTTTCGGCAGATCCCCGTTGACCGCCTTAGGATTTGCGATGGGGCCCCAGGGTAGGGATTTGTACCTTTTTTTGGATTATATGTTTTGTGGGACACGCTCCCTTACATTTATTTACATTATCTCTTTTGCGAGACATATATCCCATGTTAGTTGCACTTGAGCTTATTACATTGGTCTTGATATATGCCGCATGGTTCACTAAACTTCTCCATTGCTTATGAAACAAACAAGTTATGCGTATTTTGAAATCCCCATAAGGCATAAGTGATACTCGGAAATTCAAGAACCGAGTATCACTCGGTCCTCGAAATTCAGGGCGTTACATGGACGGATTCCTACTTGATACATCCATGCATTGCATATTCTCTCTAAAATTACATTGTGTCTGATTATTTGCACTTTATTATATTTTGATTTGAAGAACCATGTCGGGAATTCTCACTAGACCTAGCTAGATTATCCCTTATTGATGTAAAACCGTATAAATGTGATTGAGGGTGAGCTAATGGCTTCAGAACACGAGTACGTGGTCGAGCTGAAAAAGGACTTAAGGGACACGTGACCCTACTTGACAGAAAAAGAAGTTGCTGCCTTAGATTGATCATAAATATCAATTTAATTATATTTGATGTTCTTAGATTGTTAATTATTTCTTTAAACTTGTTGAACAAAATTTATTTCATTTCGCAAGACCTCGAATGGGAGAGTCCTTAACTATGTTTAAAACTGATTATTGAAATATGTAGTCGATTTCTTATTTATGAGATGTTGCTAAGTATGAATGGAACTTAAATCTATGGTGGAACTACTAACTAGGCTAATTTTTGTATGTATATCTAATAGTTTAAGTGCACTTATTATACAAGTCATGATGTGGATCTTGGGGCCGAAGTATATACCAAGTACTCGAAATTTGGGTCGTGATAGTCCAAATTATGGATAAAATATATCTCTAAAAAATATGGGATTAAATAAACCTAACAATTTAATAAGTGGATCTAAAAGTTAAGTAGCGACCCTACTTTCCTCTGCCCCCACCTATAGGAGCTACTTGGAGGTTGAAATTATGTTGGGCCCGCCACCGTAGGAAAATTTTCAAGTAAAACCTAAGTAAAAAAAATGAAGTAGATCTAAAACTTAAGTAGGGTAAGTAAAAGAAAAAAAAAAAAAAAACAAGGCAGATCTAAAACTCAAGTGGACTAAAGACATGAAATAAGATGGAAAACAGCATTGATACTTTCCTAAAGTCTAACAACATGTTCATATGTCATCCAAACAGTTCATAAGGTTGCTTTGAGTGATGAAATTAAAAAAACACGAATATTATGCCGATTCAAACTTGGGTGGCCACATGAAGGTCTCAATGGTGAGCAATCAATCCTTGTTGTATGAGTGGCTTATTTGTTTTTATTACTTTAATGATGATTGAGTCGATGCAGCAGGACTTGAATTGCCTATGGTAAGGTAGGTACCTATAACCCATGACATAACCTAACAAAAAAGTGTATGCCTCAACTATGGAGTCTATAGTTAAAAAACAGAAGCATTATTTCACTTGTAACAATTTTTGCCTTTCTCAATGTTGGCCTTTTTCACTACTGGTTCCACTTCTCATGTCATCATTTTTCTCTTTGGATAATATCAAGGTTATAGGTAATTCAGGAACATACTATGGGGAAGCCTTTTTAGGCTCCATTGCAATGCTTATTTGCTATTTGTTGTGTTCATAAGGTTACATGGGGTATTTTTTTATTTTTTATTTTCACACACACACCCTAAACATGTCTACGCACACTCCCACCACAATGGGTGCTCAAACCCATGACCCCATGTTGAAACTCTTATGAGTCTGCCGCTGAGCCATAAGGTCACGAGCAGGTCACATGTTGGGTTAAGGAAAGATACAAATATTAGCTTGATTTAAAAGTTCTGTCCCTCTAGAAGTTTTCAACATAGACATTCAATCCTCATGTTTTCCTATTCCAATTGAGCTTCATATATGCTTTAATTTAATCGCATGCCTGAAATGAGCTGGCAAAATGAATGGACATCATGGATAAAACGCATACATCATGATAAGCCTCATATGAGTCCTGTCACTGCAGGACCTACTTCCATGATGAGGACATTGTAATGGAGCCCACATAGCTTCTACCCCCATAGGCTTAGGCAATTAGTATGTAATATCAGCTGGGATTCAATAATGATCCATCTAGCACCGTGCTGATGCTAGAAAAGCTCTCAAGGCCTCATCATGATGTATGTGTTTTATCCATGTTGTCTACTTGGTTGCTGGCTCATGTTAGGGCACGAGAAAGAAAAAAAAAAGAGAGAGAAACAGATTTAAATCTCAAGTGGACCACACCACAAGGAATGGTGGTGATTTAACACTCGCCATTAAAAACTTCCTATGGGCCGATGTAATATTTATAATATTTATCTGCCATCCAACTTATTAATTAGGTTGGAATAAAGTAAAAAACACAAATACAAGCTTGATCCAAAACTTTTGTGCCCCCTAGAAGTTTTTAATGGTGAACATTCAATTGCCACTATTTCCTATGGTATAGTCCATAATAGATTTGGATCTACCTTTTTTTGGGCTCATACTCTAAAATAAGGTGGCAAAATGGATGAACGGCCTAGATGAGATACATTCATCATAGTAGAGATCACAAAGGCTTTTCCAACACTGATGAATTAAACTCATTTTGTGCTTATGCTCTAAAATAATGGCTGCTACAAAATTCCAATGCAAAATTAGATGGTCATGTTTCTCATCCCTAATCGGGGCAGTATTTGGACAACCTGAATTGCTTTATTGCTATGGCTAAGGCACTTGCATGTGGAAAAGTCAGATGTGGAATGACTATTATCACTACCTATACTAGCCTCATTAGGATTTGGTTAGACAATAGGTTGCTATTCGAGATGAGTCCCATCAAGTAAATACTCTGCCTAACAACTTTCAAACATGCCTTGGGTGACTTTCATTTCATGCAAACATGTGTTCTATTATGCAAATACTTGTTTCATTTGTGGATTAAGCAATACATGCATCTCCAAGTGAACTTTTGATTCCTCTAAATGTCTATTTCTTTATGCATGTGTGACCCAGTTGATCAGCAAGTGGATTAGCCCTTGATCTAGCTTAGTTATAGTTGCATGTTTAGTGTTGACTTTGTAACCTTCCATATTTCTAGCTTGGTTACATTAGCCCTTAAGCAATGTTGGATGTAATATAGAGATATAATTAAAAATTTGAATATCACAAACAAGAAATAATAGAAATAATTTGGAGAGTTAAAGTTTGTTACATTTGTTGTTTTTGTCCTCGTAAGAAAGATCCTCAATGCATTGGATCTCAATAACTTTGCTCTCAGAGCACAACAACTCTTCTCTAAGAGTGAACAACTTGGATTAGATATACACTTGATTCCAGCCACATGAACCCAAGTCTTCTCATACTAATTTGTCCCAAAAAAATTTGTTGAGAGAAAGCCTAATAGAAAATTAAAGAGAAGAAGAGAGATTTTTTTTTTGTCCGTCTAATGGAATGGGAAAACAAATTGTCTTATAAAGAGAATAATTAGAGCTGTTCGGCTTGATGTGCACGTCACTTATTTCTTGTTATATTAGTACATGGTGCCTCTCTTGCCTTTATGCACGTGTTTATGACGTCACACCTATGTAGAGAAAAATAAAATAGACCAAATCAAAGACTCATCGCTCCACACCGTGACCATGACCATCCACGTGTGTACAAGATTGCACTCATAACATACTCCTAGTTTCCAATACAAATAACATATTAAGGATTCTAATATATTTCATATTATCTTTTGAACATGGAACTAAAAACCAATATCAAAACCAAAAGTGAATAACCAATACTATAAGACAAAATAAAGAAAATAAAAAGAGGCTTTTTTCATTTTCAAATTCTTAATTTTCTAACAAACGGTCTCATAAGTGAGCCAGCTTATTTCTTTTGGCGGCTGGCATCACAATTCCAATATGTTTTGTCTATGTTTTTTCCAAACAAGTGGAGAGGATTTGGGGATAGAGCTGCTTGTTTGGGTGTACCAAAACCGTAGATGATATGGCTAAAAATCTAGATGTATGCAGTCATTGGTTGAGCTTGTATGGCCCACCATGTGTTCAAGTGTGGCCCACCTTTGATAACATTGTCCTGGTTTTGACTTTAAGGGCCCATTTGGATACCACCAAATAAGTTACTTTTTCTGCCTACGATGGTAGATAAGTAACTTATGGAAGATAAGTTAGTTTAGTGTATGATCAATTATAAGTATCTTTTTTTTTTTTGTTTTTTTACATTAAGTTATTTATACACTTCAGCTTAATAAGTAAAAACCAAGATAGGTTAAAGGCTTGTTTGGATACCATTAAATAAGTTACTTTTTTTTTTTCTTTTTTTTTTTTTTAAATTTTATTTTTATAATTACAATAGTAGATAAGAAACTTATTTGAGATAAGTTAGTTTGGTTTACAATCAATTATAAGTAACTTTTTTTTATTATTCAACATTATGGGGCATTTGGATCATAAGTTACTTATACCATAAGTAGCTTATTTTGGTTTCTACTTAATCATAAGATAAGTAAGTTCGGTAAACAACATACTTATCATCTAAAAAATAAAAAAACATATTTAGTTTTCAACATCACAAGTAATTATTCATAAAATTTGTTTAATCCCCCTCACATTCACCATCTATCATGTGGGGCCAACTTTTGATCTGGATCGTTCATTATGTGTGCCTTACCTTTGATGTGGGTTATCCATCATGCAGGGCCTACCTTAGTTGTGGCCCATTTATTATTAGGGGTCGACCTTTAATGTGCACAGTTCATTAGGTAGGGCCCACCTTTCATGTTAGTCATCCATCATGTGGGGCCCACCATCAATGTTATTGTCTATCATATGGGGCCCATCTTCAATATCCATTACCCATCATGTGGAGCCCACCTTTGATGTGAACTGTCCATTATGTGGGCCCACCTCTGAGTGGGCTATCCATCATGCGGGACCTCCCTTGGATATGGGCCACTCATCATTAGGCCGACCTTTGATGTGGACTATCCATCATGTAGGTCCACCTTGATTCAGATCATCCATCATGTGAGGCCCACCATTATTGATTGCCCATCATGTAGAGCCCACCTTAAATGTGGGTCACCCATCATGTGGGCCCCACTTTCAATGTGGGTTTCTCATCATGAAGGGCTGTAACGCCCCGGAAATCAGCATATGAGTGCATAGACTCTGATCCTGAGTTTCCAGGTGTTAACCAAATGAAAACGCACGTGTGACTTCGTTCATATTCATATTCATTTCACACATGAGCAATCAAAGTAACATAATTCAAATTAGCGGATCTAAAATGAGATAGATAACAATAGTTAATAAATATAGGGTTAAGAGTAAAAAACGCAATTCCAATAGTGGTGATTGACCAAAATGGGGATTATACAAGCCACAATATACATACCCAATACAATTAAAGTGTAAAATTTTCAGTTTTCGCCCAATCCTCCAAAACATAATGGCGGTAGCACAAACCGATCTAAGGGGCCTTTTGGCACTGTGGATTGGAGGGGATTGGAGGGGGTTTCCAATCCCCTGGTTGTTTGGCAGCATAAAGTAACTGGGGGTTTCAAATCCAGGGGGTTTCTAATCCCCTCTTTGAGGGGGTTTGCAATCCACGGTGAGAGCTTGGATTACACCTAAAATCATTTCAATAGTTGCAGGTGTAACATGTGTGTCACTATACGCTATCATTCTATTGGGGACATGGCCCACTAATGATGATCAGCACCATCCAAACATTGTCCATGTAAATCAGCACCGTCCAAACATTGTCCAGCATCGTCCAAACATTGTCCATGTAAATGAATGATTGAAAATTGTTGGTTAGTCACTTAGACACAATCTTGTGCTTGTGGCCCATCCAAGACTTGGAATTTCATCGTTTTCGAGCAAAATATATATTTCTGCGGGCTTATCATAACCATTGTATCAAAAATTACATATCTCACTAATTAAAGATATTAAAGTTGATGTAGTAATTAAATACAAATCCCTGTAAATATGCTACGGATAGTTACTTTTTGATTAAAGTTGATTCACACTCCATGGTGCCAAACACACTGGGAGGATTGCAAATCCAGGGGGTTCCGAATCCAGGGGGTTACAAATCCACACTTCCAAACAGATCCTAAGCCTACACGATTGAGGTCTCATTAGTACTTGTAACAATAATATTGTCTGGTTGGTGTTTTAAAACACCGTCCCGGATGAAAGTGAGTAGATAACTTAGTGATTCTATTAGTTTTAAGTTACACATGTTATTAATTTAATCAACGAAGTTAATGATAAAATCAGAAATCAAACAGTTCTTAAATACTCTTATTAAATGCATGAATGAGATTATGAAATGATGCATACAAATCATAATTCAATACTCCCTCACGAGCAACTTCAACACCTATTTTACAAATGCCAATATTCTATTATCACGTGACTTCAACATCAAATCACAACATCTTATCTAATGAATGCATATGTTAGATTATTAACTTCCATTCATCTAACATGGGTAGACACTTATTGGATGGTTAAAATGAAAAGTATCTAACATCACTACTTCAACAAACAAGTGTTCACGAATCGGAGAATCGGATAGAAGAAACAATCTAATTTTGAGAGTGACTTACCGACGGTGGGATCCACATAGCTCGTTTAATTCGAGTTAATTTTGCCACGTATGCAATTTCTGAATTCTACGTATCAAGCCTACACTCGGCCAGAGTATCAAATGATTCCCCAGTTTCCGTCTATCCCTGACTGTATCGCTACTGTGATGTGCATGTTCTATATCTACGCAGTCCATCCGTTTTGACAGCTCATTTTAGGACATGATCCAAAAAACGAAGCAGATCTACGTCTCATGTGGACCACACCACTGGAAACGGCGGAGATCGAATGATTACCCTTAAAAACTTCTTGGGGTCCACAGCAATATTTATTTTCCATCCAAACTATTGATAAAGTCACACAGACCTGGATGAAAGGACCACACAGATACCAGCTTCATCCAAAACTTTTGTGGTCTCCGTGAAGTTTTTAACGGTGGACCTTCAATCGCCACTGTTTTCTTTGGTGCGGTCCACGTAAGATTTAGATCTGCTGTATTCGGGGCTCATGCACTAAAATAAGCTGGATAAACGGATGAACGGCGTGGATGTAAGACACATACGTGACGGTGGCCCCCACCGTCAGGATCCACCGACCTCACCGAAGCCACGTCCGCCAATTTCGCATCCAACGCGAGTTTCCCGTAATACCTGACTCCTGTAACGGGTAGAGTTGCTCTAACCAAAAGTTCTTTGGGGCACACCCGGATGTTTTCGTGAAATCCTCTCCGTACATCAGTTGTGCCAGATCATATTCGTACGACCGCTAAAAAAGTATGAGATCCAAGGCATAAGTAGGCCACACCATAAGAAACAGTAGGATTGGAAGCACCTACCATTGAAACTTTCCTGGGGCTGATCTTAGATGTTTATATACCATCCAAACCCATTCATAAGGTGGGTCCCAGTAAGATGAAGGGCCTGATCCAAGAGTTATGTGGGCCAGAAGAAGGTTTCAACGGTTACCGCTCAATCTCCACCGTTTCTTTTGGTGTGGCCCAATTGTATGCTGGATATGGATTATTTTTTTCGTATCATATTAATATGACCTGGAAAAACTGATGGACGGATTGGAAATCACACGGCCATCTTGGTAGGCCCCACGAACATTTGGATTGTAGAAATACCGCGTCAATCGCGCGGTCCCATCGCTCCAACTGGAAGTTCCGATCCAGGAGCGGTTCCCTCTGTCTCAAACCTATTCAAATATCTTTCGGATTCAAACGCTAGAAATCTCTGCAATGCACGTAAATCGCTCCAATTCGTCAGAATCATCAGATCTTGATCCCCTTTTGTATCGATTTCCGACTTCAAGCCTCATCCAACGGAAGGAATCGTCTTCAACAGATCTCCAAATAAGCAACTGAATCGATCCGATACGTCCAAACACCTCCACCATTCTCAGAATTCCCAATCAGGTCAAAATAAATCGCATTTCTCTTCGTAAAATTCGTATCTCAATCGCGCTAGGCTCAGAAAACCACAACTAAACTGTCTCCATTTCGATTGGAATTCTTGCAGTTTTCGATCGGCCGAGATGGAGAAATCATGCAGTCTTCTGATATACTTCGACAAGGGCACGCCCGCCCTGGCTAACGAGATCAAGGAATCGCTTGAAAGCAACAGCGTTGATGCGAAGATCGACGCCATGAAGAAATCCATCATGCTGCTATTGAACGGTGAGAATCTCCCCCAGCTCTTCATCACCATCGTCCGTTACGTCCTCCCGTCCGAAGATCACACGGTCCAGAAACTCCTGCTCTTGTATTTAGAGATCATTGAGAAAACCGATTCCAAGGGTCGTGTCCTCCCTGAGATGATCTTGATCTGCCAGAACCTACGGAACAATCTACAGCACCCGAATGAGTACATCCGCGGCGTCACCCTTCGGTTCTTGTGCCGGCTAAACCAGACCGAGCTCATTGAGCCATTGATCCCATCCGTCCTTTCGAACCTGGAGCATCGGCATTCTTACATCCGGCGCAACGCGATCCTGGCTGTGATGTCGATATATAAGTTCCCGCATGGCGAACAGTTGCTGGTCGATGCTCCGGAGATGATTGAGAAAACGCTTGTGTCGGAGCAGGATCCGTCTGCGAAGCGGAACGCGTTCTTGATGCTGTTCAATTGTGCGCAGGAGCGGGCCGTGAACTATCTGCTGTCGAATGTGGATAGCATTGCAGAGTGGAATGATTTGCTGCAGATGGTAGTGCTGGAGCTGATACGGAAGGTCTGCCGCTCGAACAGAGGAGAGAAGGGGAAGTATATAAAGATCATTATCTCAATTCTAGAGGCCCCATCGATGGCCGTTAGTTATGAATGTGCTGGGACCCTCGTATCGCTCTCATCAGCTCCATCGGCGATACGGGCTGCGGCGGACAAGTACTGCAAACTCCTTGTCTCGCAGAGCGACAACAACGTGAAGCTGATTGTGCTTGATAGGCTCAATGAGCTGAAGTCATCTTATCGGGATGTCATGGTTGATATGATCATGGATGTGCTACGGGCCCTGTCGAGCTCGGTTCTTGATGTCCGTCGAAAAACGATAGACATTGCACTTGAATTGATAACCCCCAGGAACGTCGATGAGGTCGTTCTTACACTGAAGAAGGAGGTTGTGAAGACGCAGAGTGTGGAGCTTGAGAAGAATGGGGAGTACAGGCAAATGCTTGTCCAGGCAATACACGCCTGCGCGATCAAATACCCTGAGGTTGCAAGCACAGTGGTCCACCTGCTGATGGACTTCTTGGGGGACAGCAATGTTGCTTCTGCAACGGATGTGGTCCGGTTTGTGCGTGAGATCATAGAGATGAACTTGAACCTTCGTGTCTCAATAATTACCAGGCTTTTGGACATGTTCTACCAGATTCGGGCGATGCGGGTCTGTTCATGTGCTCTTTGGATTATAGGAGAGTACTGCCTCTCGCTCTCTGAAGTTGAAAGCGGGATTGCGACGATCAAGCAATGCCTTGGGGAACTCCCATTCTACAGGGCTGCTGAAGAAGGAGATGTTGTTGATTCTTTGAAACAGGCCCTGCAGGCTAATTCTATTGCTGTCTCATCTCGGAGGCCAGCTGTGCTTGCAGATGGGACCTATGCTACCCAGAGTGCCGCATTGGAAACGGCCATCCCTGCCCCAACTCTTTTATATGGATCCTCGCCTTCTCCCGGGAATTTGAGATCTTTGATTCTTTCAGGTGATTTTTTCCTTGGTGCAGTCGTTGCTTGCACATTGACAAAGCTTGTTTTAAGATTGGCAGAGGTTCAAACATCCAAAGTAGAAGTGAACAAGGCGAAAACTGAGGCATTACTGATCATGGTTTCGATGCTACAATTAGGGACATCTTCATTTCTTCTGCACCCAATTGATAATGATTCCTATGACAGGATTGTCCTTTGCATTAGATTGCTCTGCAATACCGGCGATCGAGGTAGGAAGATATGGTTGCAATCGTGCCATCAGAGTTTCATACATATGCTGGCAGATAAGCAGTTCCATGAAACAGAGGAGTTAAAAGCAAAGGCCCAGATATCTCATACGCAGCCGGATGACCTTATTGACTTTTACCATTTGAAGAGTAGGAAGGTTAGCCACATTCTCTCTTTTTAAGTGATTTCAGCAAGTAGCCTCATGAGCATGAAATCTTTTAGTTTTCGTTAGTCTTTTTCTATCAAGAAAGTTGGGGTTATCATGTTGATAGAAAGATGAGTCTTGTCATTAGGCTCATCGCCTAGAATTGGATTCTTTATGTGAAAGGGACCAAACAAACATACAATTGACCAGACTTCTCAGTTTCTGGTTGTTGTTGGGTTTTCAAATAGCTTGGAGGAATGGAACTTCTAATCTTGTGATTAAATAGGAATTCAGGCTTAATTATGATATTAGCTTTCTTAGTGGAATTCATTGTAGCTGACTGTTATTGTGTTATGGCATTCTGAGGTTATTTACTTTTCCTTTCTGATAATGACCATCATGAAAATTTTGATTTTGGAATGTTTGAGGCATGGGAGACCATGTTGTACTTCATTTATTCTTGTTTTAGAAGGTGTGCTTCATGCTTAGTGGCTAGAAACTTCATCCATGTTGCTCACCCTTTCAGGTGTATATTTTAAAAGGATGGGAATCGATAATAGGTGGAACCGCATTGGCATATGACTGGAGCCATTGGGAGTCTCTGCCATTGCTGGTTACAAACTTCCAAGAGCCCAGAAAGGTTGATGTCCAGCGGGCAGATGATCATAGAACATTTCCTCACTCTGCCATTTAAAAGCCAACCCCAAATTGTTGGGAGAAAGGCCAAGACGATGATGATGCTTTCAGGACTAGCATTCAAATGCACCTGTTAAAAACCGGATATTGAAGTTTTTCTGCCTTTATTTACAGGCTTAAACTTGATATTATTTTCATTTAAAGCTTTTTAGAGGCTTTGCTTGTGGATTTTCTTTCTAAGAGTCTTTTCTTTACAGATCATCAGCTAGCACTTCACCTCTCCTCTCAATTCATAATGAGCTTGAACAAAATAACTATATGTAAACCCAGGCATGATCACTTTTCAAGTTGCCTTTTCTGTTTTTCCTGTTTGAATTGAAATGACCAATTTCACTTTGAATGGGCGCAATTCTTAAGCATTTGGTTTTATGATGTTAAAAAGGACAATTCTACAGATTAATTGACTCTTCAGGTGTTGCTTATTCTGCGATTAGTTTATTTGTGTGGTCATATGCTTACAGATGATATTGGAGCCATCGGATAAGTTTTCATTTTCCCCCCTTTGATTGCTTTGATTCGTTAGGGTATGAGCCAGCTTGAATTGGAAGATGAGGTTCAAGATGATTTGAAACGCGCAACTGGTGAATTCACCAAGAATGGAAAAGATGAGAATAAGCTGAATCGCATTCTTCAACTCACAGGATTCAGTGATCCTGTCTATGCTGAAGCATATGTCACCGTTCATCATTACGACATTATCCTCGATGTTATAGTCATCAACCGAACTAGGGAGACACTACAGAATCTATGCTTGGAGTTGGCAACCATGGGAGATCTTAAACTTGTAGAACGCCCGCAGAACTATACACTAGCTCCAGAATCGAGCAAGCAGATACGTGCGAATATTAAGGTTTCTTCAACCGAAACAGGAGTTATATTTGGTAATATTGTTTACGAGACTTCAAATGTTCTGCAACGGACTGTTGTCGTCCTCAGCGACATCCACATTGACATCATGGACTACATCTCTCCAGCAACCTGTGCTGATGCGGCATTTAGAAATATGTGGGCTGAGTTTGAGTGGGAAAACAAGGTACTCCTATTCCCCCCATTGCTTGAATTGTTTTCTCTAAATTAGTCATGGAGTTAAAATTTCTTTTGATATGACTCATCATTTATGGAGAATTATTCTGAGAACATGGGTAATCTTGTCAAATTAGATTGATTGCATCAAATGATGTTGTATAACCATTAATCATCAAAATGTGACTTGGGAAACAATTAAGAGTAGCTGCCATATATTGTGGTTAGCTTTCTGGTGGCATTTGGAAAGTTTCTTCTTTCTTTATTGAAATATTAAAAGATACAATTCTTTTTATGTGGGATTGCATATAGGCCCAGGCAGACCAAAACTAGTACATCAGCGAGACCCTAGCCCAGGATGTACTCTTGGGATGCCTTACCAACTCACTACTGAGCGGAAGACTGATACCTTTCAAGTTTAGAACAATAGAAAGACTACCTTGAGATGTGGATCTAATGATGACTGGATATCCATAGTCATGTTTAAACCTTCCTGGTTCTGAACCTGTGACCCATTCCCTAGCCTGATTTATAAATTTTCTTCATTAACAAATAACTAGATTAAAAACATTTCCAAGGGAGTGTTTGGTTGCGCCAAGTATCTTGAAATTTCATGATACATCGCAACCAAATCATGAAATTTCATGATATTTGGTGCAACAAAATGCACCCTAAGCAAAAACGCCAGATGTATGGTTTTGCTTAACAGCATTGGCTTGTAGTTGTAATACTTTTTCTGTTCTCCCCTTGGAAATGGGCTGATTATATAACTTGTCTGGATGTCATGCACCTCCTCAGATAAAGATGGGCTGATTATGTAACTTGTCTGGATGTCATGCACCTCCTCAGATAAAGATGCTCTCTCTCTCTCTCACACACACACACACACACACACACACACACACACACACACACACACACATTCAACCCCAAAACCTCACTGTTGAGCTTGCATTCGCTGTACATGGTGTTATTTCTGTATTCTTTATTTAACGATCTGCTTTTACACCTAGCATTCACCACCTCCCCTGTATGTCTGAATTTGATTTTGCCATACAACCTACTGATCTGCTCCACATGTTTTGATAGCTACTGTTAGTGTGTCAAGCCAGCCATCTGATGACTGGGTGAAAGACCATCATCTTTTTCTCAACCACTGATCCCATTTACTCCACATGGTGCAACAATCAGATCAGTCCACTCCAGTTCCACCTCAAAGTGAAAAGAAGTTATGTTTTTTATTTTTTGGTTGAAATTATTAGAGACCCGTTCAGTTTCATTTTGATCCAATTTTGTTAGTGAAAAGGGAAATCCTTAACCCAATCAATTTCCCCCTTCTCAGCTCATATGAATTCTGTCCATCACCAAACTGGAAGGTTACTTGAACTTTACATGCCTTGTATCATGTTCCAACCATGTCAGCCTCCCTGTTTGGACCACCTTTGAGCGAGTCCTGTTCTTATGGCAGAGCCAGTTACTCCTCAGACCCACCAAAGCACCTGTCTTCTCGTGGTAGGTAAGCTTGGACTTGAAAAGCAGCATACAATTAAGCTGGCTTGGACTGGAACCATTATTCAAATCAGGAACGGACTCGAATCCCTGAAGCTACTATGCATGTTGATGCTGTAACACGTTCTCATCACCGGCACATGATCTGAACTCTCCCGGCTCATCAGCACTTCCTGTCTCACCATCTAACAACCAGCACTCAGTTTTACCATCCAACCAAAGGCTTCAACCTCAAGTTAACGGTGGACACTATGCCATTGCCTGTTTCTTGTGGGTATGTCCATAGATATAACAGGATGACTTTCCTGCAACCAAGGGTTACAGGAATCCCCCATCACCCTAAGCTGTGGGGCCTACTATGATGTCTGTGTTACATCCACTCTGTCCATCGGTTGCGCCAGCCCATGCTATGAAGTTATGTGAAAAATTAGCAGACTCAAAACTCAAGTGCGCTACATCACAAGAAACAGTAGGTTTGAACCCTGACCAGTGAAACATTCTTTGGGGCCATCGAAAGTTTTGGATCAGGCTGATGTTTGGGTTTTCTCTTCATCCTGGTAGGAATCACCTTATGAGTGGGTTGGATGGCATAGAAGCATCATGGTGGGGCCCTAGAAAGGTTTGAACGGTGGGCTTCTCCATCCCCACTATTTTGTGGTGTGGTTCACTTTGAGTTTTGAATCTGCCTCATATTTATTCTCAAGTCCTAAAATGAGCTGGCAAAAGTAATGGACTCAGTGCATATAACACAAACATCATGGTTGGCCCCACAGAGCTTAGGGTTACAGGCAAGCTGAGGCCCATATAATATGCATGGCACTCCAATCTGAACTCTTTCAGTCTCATCGAGCAATTCAAAGTCTCACACGGGTAAAGGGTTGAATGCTGCACAACTGCATTTTCTCATGAACATGCCACGGTTTCTCAGCATGCCTCACAGCCAGCATGCTGATCTTCTAACCGAACTAAATACCATAGGTTCTCAGCTTGCCCGATGTACTGTTGGTGTGATGGAGCAAGTAAATCTCCCATTATTTTGAAAATGGTGTGATAAGTACCTGCTAAAGTCATTAATAGGTTGAGCTCCCAACTGTGAGGAAGCACATAAATCTCTCGTTAATTTGAAAATGGTATGATAGATACCTGCTAAAGTCATTGATAGGTTGAACTCTGAACTAAATCATAGAAACAAAATCAGCATAATGTTTTTGTTGGTTTTCTTTCATGAAGGGGCTACTCCGATTTTTCTTACTTAAATTGAATGAAAAAAATCCCATAAAATCATGAGGGACACTGAATGAAGTCCATGCAACACGCCCAATGGTGAGTTTGTCTCATTTTCATCTCCAGTACTCTGAAATTTTCCACTTGTTTTCCGAATCTTTATATCCTGGCACCATCTTAGCTCGCTGTGGCACTTTTCCACTCATCACCAATTTAGCCGCAGATGCCTTTTTCTTGTGCTGGAATCATGTATTGGCCTTCTATATATATACTACTGCCTTGTGTTTCAGGTGGCTGTGAACACCGTACTTCAAGATGAGAAGGAATTTTTGAACCACATCATCAAGTCGACAAACATGAAGTGCCTCACTCCAGTGTAAGCTTTTAATCTCTCCTGAGTCTTTGACTGTATCTAGGAGAAATGCTATTTTGATGCATCATCCGTTTGTCTTTCTTTCTTTTCTTTCTTTCTTCATCTTTTTTTTTTTTTCCCCTCCTTTTTGAATGGTCCATCCATCTATCGATTTTTAAAAAATAAAATTGGTCATTGATAATAGAATGCACTTATGATGCACTGCTGCTCTGGTGGGCCACCACCTGGTTGGGCAATTTAAACTGAAAATCATGTTGGCTGGACATTTCTTACTGTGTGATTATTAGGGGGTTTACCCATTGAATGCTGATCCTCATTCACATTTTAACTTAATACTCAGTTTTTTCAGGCCACTGATCTGATTGTGATTAGCTTGCCTTTTGGATTAAGTTGTCCATGTGGTTGTTCGCACCATATTAATGGTTCCTCATCAGTGTGCCATAATGCATATGTTACTACAGATATGTTTTTGTCATGCTCCTTGATATTAGCTGGTTGATGCTTCACCATACGCTCTGTCTCAGGTCTGCGCTGGATGGAGACTGCGGGTTTCTGGCTGCTAATCTGTATGCGAAGAGTGTGTTTGGAGAAGATGCTTTGGTCAATCTGAGCATTGAGAAGCAAGTGGATGGGAAGCTTAGTGGATACATTCGGATAAGGAGCAAGACCCAAGGGATTGCCCTCAGTTTAGGAGACAAGATCACTCTCAAGCAGAAGGGAGGCAGTTGATCCTCTCTCTCTCTCTCTCTCTCTCTCTCTCTCTCTCTCTCTCTCTCTCTCGTTTGCTTATTCTTTTCATTTTCAATGTGCAATGATCCAGTTTGAATTCTTCTTACCCTACTGTTGTGCAGATTCCTCTGTAGGGTGCAGGTGGCCCCCCCTATGGCCACTACAAACTGTTTGATAGGAGGGCTACCGTTGATTGATTGTGCATGACCCCCAAGTCACCATGATCAACATGGACGGTGAGAGTAAACATGGTCTAGACGTTTATTCTTCAGGCCCTTAATCAGATGCTTTTGATCACTGAGGTGATAGTAGGGTGTTGTAACCCTCGTGCCCACCTGGGTCCCCACCGAGGAATCTGTTCCGCAACAGGAACAAGAAGAATTCGATCTGGATCATTGCTCTGTTTTCTATGAGCATTTTTCAAACCTTGGTTTAAAAACATGAAAACTCGACTCGATTCGGCAAAAACTCAGGTGGGTTTCTCAAAAACTAGTCCTATTTTTCTGAGTTTTCAAGCATTATTAATATTTAAAGGTATAAATAATGTAGAGTTGTGCCAAATCGAGTTTTGTCAATTTTTTATTCTTCTTAGTTTCATCGAGTTTTGGTGAGTTTTTTCAAGTTGAGTTGGGGTTTTCTCGGGTTATGACCGAGTCAGGTGAAGTCGAGTGGACCGGAGCAAACCGCAGCTGTGCGAGCATTTCCATTTTTGGGCCATGCATGCAATGCATCTATGGAGTAACTTTTTTGTTTAATTCTTTCATTGGATAGTAACATGCTATAGAAGATTCAATTCAGATATTGGTGGGTTGAGATGCTTAATAACAGCCTTATCCATTTTCTTTTTCCATTGGATGTGCATTAGCTGCCATTTAATCTTCTAAAATCATCATTTTGTTGGTTTCTCCTTTGGCATCATCCCCGCATGTGCCATATGGGGCTCTGGGTGTAGGTGCTTCCATTCCATGGGTTCATGCCCGTGTGCATGTACTGTGGCCTAGCCGTCAGGTGGGCCTTATATATGAAGAGAATGGAAGGATTGAAGGAAATGACCCATGCCTTGCCTTTACAAGGCCTGTCTTGTCTTGTCTTATCTTATAGTCCCCATAACCATGTATTGATGTGTACATGGCCTTACTCGGGTTCATGGCCGTGTGTAGGTCCTTACTCGGGTTCATGGTCGTGTATGTGCAGTGGCCAAGCCCACAGGTGGGCCTCGCGTATGAAGAACATGGCAGGGTGGAAGGAAATGCCCTATACGAGAATTGAAGAAAAGATACCTTTCAATCCCCTTTTCTTTTATGCCTTAGCCAGAACAAGGCCTGTCTTATCTAAAAGTGCCCTTACTATGTATTGACGTGTACAGGTTTCTCACGAAATGACCCTAGGGATGCCAAGTGTGGCCCACCTGATGAACGGCTTGAATCTCACACAAATTTGAACATTGGCGCGTTTTGTAGCACTGACTAATCGTGCATCACTGCGTTTGATAGGGCAAAATCCAATCGGCTGGCTTCGGTAGTGACTCCGGCACCAACGTGGGTGCTGGAAAAGCTGTGGGCCACACCATGTTGTAAAAGTTTTATCCATGCCATCCATCCATTTTGCTAGCTCATTTTAGGGTAGGCAGATCCAAATTGAGGTGGACCATAACATAGGAAACAGTGGTAATCGAACACCCTTCACTGAAAACTTCTTTTTTGAATCAAGCTGATATTTGTGTTTTTCTTTCATCCTGGTCTGCATGACCTAATCAACAGGTTGGATGGCAAATAAACATTACAATGGGCCCTAGGACGTTTTTAATGGCAGCCGTTCAATCACCACCGTCTTTTTTTTTTTTTTTTTTAATGCGCTCATGACCTAAAATGAGCTGGCAAAATGGACGTGGATAAAACAGATACATCATGGTGGGGCCCACAGCTTTTCCAGCACCATCGTGGTTACTTTAGGGGTCACTACCAAATATGAGCCTTGATTTCCTGGCAGGTGCCAATCATGTGGTGAGGCTCTGTTTTACACGGCTCAGCTGAAATCCCTGGGCGTGTGAAGCTCACGTACGATCAGCTATAAGTACTTGGAGGCCAGATTGGGGCAGGCATGAATGGTGAACTTAGGTCCTTATTCTTATTAAGGGGACTTGATAGTTTGGAAATCCAGGCCATTCATCTGATGGCAGGTCCCAAAACTTCGTTAATCATACATCAAAAAAAAATGTTGCCCGGGGGATGCTGTTTTGATCTAAAAGGGTATGTGGGGACATATATCACATGAACTGCAAAAATCTTAGTCTTAAAACCCATGTCTTCATGATTTTCAGGCCTCCCTACATTTCAACACCGAACTATGATGATGCATATGGGTGGCATGGATGGGAATTCATCACTTACAGAGCTTCAGCTTCTTGAAGAATGAGGAAACTACAGACTTGGGATATGGTTTCGTCGCAAGACATGTTGGGATGTTCTCTGGTTGTTCGATCCACAGCTTATGGACGATACCACCCGCTCCAAGCTTTTCTGACAAGTTTCGGATTTGGGGTTCGCCCTTAACCTCGAGGGTGACCTGTGGAACCGGAAGAATTATCATAAGTTGCAACAGTTTCTTCTCTTCATTCAAGAACACAGCTTGTCAAACAATTAAAGAAGTTACAACAGTTTTTTGAAATTTTAAGGTCAGCTTCTCTATGACGATTGCAGAATAACATTGAGTGTGGGGCCACATTCATGGTCATGCGACCATGAATGTGGGGCACCCCAAAAATCAGACTAATCAACCATCATGTGGGCCACTACATGAATTTGGAGGCTGTTGGGTAGTTATCAATTATTTTCTATAGTGCAGTGTTGGTCTTACGTGTTTTCGGAAATCTCATCATCATGGTGGGGCTAACTTGATGCACTGGTTGGATTGCATAAAAACAACATGGCGGGCCACATCATAGAAGGAAAAAAGAGAGGTCAAGCAGCCAAAAACCTCTGACTCATGTGATGGCCCACATGATGGTTGTATCAGCCAGATTTTTGAGGCATCCCATTTTCCTGGTGGGGTGACCTAATGTGCGGTTGGATGCCAGAGTTTTAGAATAGCTTATTATTCAAATGATGTAGAGGATCTGGCCTCTTTAATTTTAACCAAAACATTCTTAGTATGAGTAACTGGGCAGTAATTCAGATGGATTTGCAATCAACAATGTACGGAAGTAAATTTCAATCGCGTTTGGAAGAAGCTTAAGCCTGTCAGCAGTTGAATCCATAGTGGGACACAGATAATGGTGATTGAGGCCATGATGCCACATCAAAGCTTCAAGGGAGGGGCATGATACCAATTGATTGAAGTCAGTTTCAGTTAGTAAGAAGGGCTATTAGCCACCCACCAGCCAAAAGGCCATCAATGGTAGCGTTTAGCCAGTTATTCTAGAAGATGCAAAAGAGGATTATATCATCTCAATAGAGAGAGGGGAAAGATCCATACAAATATTTCTTTCCACCCTCTTAAAATGATCATGAATCCACTCTCATCCTTTTGGCACTGGAGCAATTCCCCAATGTTGCTATAGTCAGCCTAACTCCCACTTGCGCCACTTAAGTGCTAGACACCTACAACCACCAAGGATTCAGGAGAATTCAAGAGAACATTAGAGAGTGGAATGGGAAAGCTTGTATTGCACTAAAGGGGAGAAGATTATGACTTGAGGAGTGAATCCCAAATGAGGGGACTCCCATGTGTACCGGCCAAGGAGTTCTCTACAGACCCTACATCAATGGCTTAGATTGTGTCACTTGGCACTCACCCAATGGCCAAAAACACCATGGAATCTTCTAGAATTCTACACACTCCCAGCCATAGAACTTACTAGAGAACTCTGGAACCTTCCAAGGATCTGTACACAACGGTACAAGACTTTAGTTTCCTCTAGAATTTTCTACACTTCTACTGTGTACAAGTGGGCCTTGAAATCGGAGGCATCAAGCCCAGATTTTGAACTTGTCAGGCCGGGCCTATTCAAAATATTATTTTGCCTCGCCCTGGCCCGGTCCATTGCCAGCCCTAGGTACAAGCCTCTAATATGCACGAGTAAAAAATGGCCAAGTCATGAGCTAAATGCAAAACACTAGTAATTGCTTAAATGCAATCATGGAAGAATGTCCACCAATGCCAAGGTCCCCTGATTTCCTGAGCTATCTCTTCAAAGTTCCAACTCTAGATTCCCTCCGCAAGGTGTTCAAACACACTAGCAGTGCGCTAAATCTATATAACACACTCCTCAGTCAATCAACATGAAGGTCACTTACTGAAGCAATTTAAGAGGCAACTGAAAGTGAGCACTCACATCAATAAAAACACATTTAAGCACCATCTAGCATGGTACGCAGACTTGCACATGCCCATCCCACATGCCAACATGGCATACATGCACCAAATCCAAATTGTGGCCACCACCGCTGATGCAGCAGGGGCAAGAAAAGCACATACATCAATCGATCCCCAACCTACCCAATCAATGAACACTTGCAAAACTGAATGTGGATAATTGATGATTTTCCTTTCTAATCGTCAATTTGATGAACACTAGATACACAACGTGCATCTGGTCTGGGTGATTTCAAGGCTAATGTCCAATCCCATGGGGCCAACAATTTCAAAGCTTTGGATTATGTGTGCATGCGCATTATGTGCCATGCTCTTCTAAGTGAATAGGGTGTGCTCCTGTTTCTCTAATTGTGGAAACAACACATTCTTTGTACTGTAACAGTGTGTGTTCCTTGTTTTTTCATACATGGATTGTCTCCTATTGGAAAAGGATTCTTGAATTTGTAAATGGAAGCAATCCGCAGAGTGTTGTCTGTAACCCACGGGCACCCCCCATCATTATGGGTGTGTTTGGAGGCACCATCGAATTGGATTGTGATTATTAGTCTAACAGAGTGGAAATAACCAAATTGTGATTTCCTTGTAAGCATTTATATTGAGGGCCCAAACTCCAAGCTGCAATCACATTGCTTTCAAGGTGGACATGAAAGAATGTAACTATGATTTGAGGTACTTCCTCATTAATTAATGAACCCCACAAAACTAAATTGTTGTTGTTTTTTTTTTTTAATTTTTAAAATTTTTTTAAAAAATTTCTTCCTGATGCAAACCCGAAAAGGAAAGCAAATAAATCAATGAGAAAAGAAAGAGATTGCGGGAAAAGACCCAACAATCCTCTAGCCGAATGCTAGAAATCACAAATGTAAGACTGTGAGCAAGCTCCACAATCCTCTAGTCTTGAACTAGACACCGTAGAGAAAATAAGAGAATTTCATAAAGAGAATATTAATCACCTTGTCTTGTTTCATAGGCCATAGGGCCTATTTATAATCAAACTTTACAATATGTAATCTATTAGGAAAACACCAAAATAACAAAACATTATAATTAAGAAAATGTCTAAAAATAAGAAGATACTTAGATAAGAAAATATTTAAAATTATTCTTTGCCTAAAATAAAGATACGAAAGGAGGAAATTTACTAATGTTGAGATTTAAAAGAAAAGGAAAGTGGCGATGGGCTAAAAGAAGTAAGGTGGTCCTTTTCTTATACACATGTGTTGAGGGTGCACGTGTGGGATGTGGGACGATTGCATCACTTTCGCTCGCAATTCAAATTGTGCAGCCAAACACTGTCTGTCAACGATCTATCCATAGTACATGTAAGATACATGTATGTTAATCCAGACCATCCAAATCATCAAACGGAGCATATCCCAAAAGTCACACTAATTGGACAATCAGAAACATCTGATTTCCGATTGTAGAATTTGGACATAACCCAAAAGGCACATTAATTAGACAATCTTAACCATCTAATTGATGGGGATTTCTCCTCATGGCTCGACCGGTCGAGAGCTTCACTCGACCGGTTGAGGGTGCTAGTCGACCAGTCGAGGACTGGCTCGACTCAAACTCCAACGAGTTTGGTTTGAATTTTTCCGAGGTGCTCGACCAGTCGAGGGAGGTGCTCGACCGGTCGAGGACCCGGCTCGATCAGTCGAAGTTACGCAGATTTGAGTCCGAATTTTGTGCGGACTGCGAAAATTTGAGGCAGTTTCGCAAGAGGTGCGAAAGGGAGTTGCTTAAACTATAAATAGGGGTACCTAGGGCTTTTCTAAGTAATGCAAGGGAGTTTCCTAAAGCTTTGCAAGGGTTTGCGAAAGGGTTTAGGGCTATCAAAGGTGTGTGTGTGTGTGTGTGTGTGAGAGAGAGAGAGAGAGAGAGAGAGAGAGAGAGAGAGAGAGAGAGAGCTTATGGAAGGGAGGTTCTGCTCGTAGAGGTGATCTACTGTGCACTCGACATCTCAGCGCTTCTAAGTCCTCGTGATCCGTGAGATCTCTCCGTTTTTCTTAGTCTCTTATTGTTTATCCACTCTTGTGTGAGTGAAGAAGGTTTGATCAAGCAGGGTGTGCTTCTGATCGGTTGTAACGTTCTACTTCATAGTGGATTGTTGCTCTGGACTAAGTCCCATGGTTTTTACATCTTTGAGGGTTTTCCACGTAAAAATCTCTTGTGTTTTGTGGTTTGTGCTTTGATTTATTTCATTGCTTTATTATCTCATAATTCGGTGTTTTTGGGAGGCTAGATCCTAAGGTTTTGTGCAAAGGACCCCAACACTAATTCCGGTGGACCACCTTCCTTCCAATCGTCCATTTGATGAACACCAACAGATGGCGAGTATCATCCAATCAATACGACCAGCTATGCTCAACGTACATTGGGGACCACAACATGGTATACTGTGGATCTTGGCTACAACTCCACCACAGCGTATCGAACTCACGCCATAGTCTATCCTCTTACAGGCATTTCAACAAAAACCTCGTCGACATAACGCCGTTCAGAAGCATAATTCAAAACTCGAAACTTCAAAATCCAAAACCAAAAAAGGGGCAGAAAGAGAAATGAGAGAGATATTGCCTTGTGCATGGAATCGAGATTTCAAAATCCAAAACCCTAAAGGGGGAACAAAGAGAAATGAGAGAGATTTTGCCTTGTGCATGGAATCGAGATTGCAATCGCTGCAGTAATCAACGGTGTGAGGGTCGTCCTTGCTCGACCAGATGGCCGCAACGGACGCGTGGCAGCCTTGCGTGACGACGCTGCCAAGGGGCCACGAATCGATCAGATCTCGGCGTAGGACGACGTACTGGACAAGGACGTCCTCTGGACTCGGTTCTCCTCCTGAGGCGTCATTTCCGTCATCAGAAGGAAGAGCAGCCGCCGTTGCTGCGGCCTCGCTCGAGACAACGCTCATGTGCTTGAAGAAATGCCGCTGAGAAACGCTCACCCTGGAAGAAGAGAAGGGGAGGGAAGAAATGGGGGGAGCAGAGAAGATGCGGGAGGGGAGTAGCAATGACAGTACCATCCTTCCAACGGATGTGATCATCCACATATGCACATAGCAAACGGATGGTTATGAAAAATTGACGGATGGGTCAATGTTTTATGCTGATGTGTGCCCCACCTGATGATCATGTCAGCCTGATTTTCGAAACATGGCATCTAATAGGTATGGATCGACAGATGAGCGGCTCTGATATCGCGCATGCATGCCTCGTGCACACGTGTGAGCGTGGGCATTTAACCACTGCAATCGAGAGATTGGTGGACCACAGTGCTGAGATTGTGCTGGAAGGTTGATCATATGGGTCGAACCTACTGAATGGATTTCAAATCCAAACCGTAGAGATCATGGTACACTGTGTAGGTGAGGCAAAACAGCATTATACGGACCAGATGATCTTAACCGTCTGATCAATGGAATGTTGCGGTTTCTATCCTGTTCATCCCGAGGTGTTTGGAAGCAGATTGGGTGGTGACCCTGTCTTTGGCACTGTGGGGCCCACCTTGATGTATTTTTTTTTTTACATCGACGCCGTCCAACCATTTTGACATCTCATTTTAGGCATGTGACAAAAAATAAGCAGATCAAAAGCTCAAGTGTACCACATCACAGGAAAAACTGATGGTTGGACGCTCACAATTAAAAATTCTTGTGGGCCACAAAAAAATTTAGATCAAGTTGGTATTTGTGTTTTCCCTTCATCCAAGTCTGTGTGACCTTATCAACAGGTTGGATGGAAAATAAACATCACGGTGGGCCCTAGGAAGGTTTCAACGGTGGGTGTCATTATCCCTACTATTTCCTGTGGTGTGGTCCACTTGAGCTTCGGATCTGATTATTTTTTTATCCCTTAATTAAATAGAGCTGGAAAAACTAATGGACGGAGTGGATATAAAATACATGCATCACAGTGGGCCTTACAGCTCCCACCACCACCCAATGCTTAGGCTGTCAGAAAAAAATCGTGGCCCTATCACACATAGATCTGATCCGTACATGAGTTGGGCCATAGTATGTAAATTTTCAGGCCACAAAAATCAGGAGGTCGACTGATCATTTGATCCACACCGTACAAAACAAATGGAGGGCTAAAGCAAGTTCTTCGCAGCCTTCTATATATTTTGTACACTGGAACCTACCTATAAATGAAGCAGAGCGACCTTTTTAGCCAGTTCATCTACAATTGCATTCCACCTGATGCACCCACCAGATCTTTCACATGAGGCCATTCTACGATAATGAAGGGCTGTGATTTGTTTTGAGCTAGCATTTTGAATTTGATGAAAGGGTTACACACTTGCAGTGGTTTCTAGGTATGCATACTGTAGAGGTGTACACGAGTTGAGCCGAGCTTTGCCCAGCTTGTGTTCGACTCGAACAACTTGAGTCTTAGCTTGTGCTTGGCTCGGCTCGGCCTTTAAGCTTGGAACAGTAGCTCGTGCTCGGCTCGGCCAACAGCTCGGTCCAGTTTGAGCTGAGTTCGAGCTAAGTTTTCAAGTCGAGTGGTTGCTGGTCGGATGGATTCGTCCGACCAAACTAGATGTTCGTTCGACTATACCCGAGCCACCCAACCAGTGGTCGCTGGTCGGATGAGTTCCGCTACTCAGACGGACGCTACTCGCCGGAAAAAATGGAAAGAGGGGAGGAGAAGACTCACTTTGGGAGAGGAGGTCGTCCGGACAAACGCTGGAAAGAGAAATTTTGCCCGGCGGTGGAGAACGGCGAAATTATTTGGCGAACGGACGGTCAATATGGGCGAAAGGGAATGAGAAATGGGTTAAGGTCGGGCGATTTGAGCACTGGACGCTCGCTGGGTTAGGGTTGGACGAAATGGATTAGAGTCGGGTGAATAAGGATTTTTTTTTTTTTTTTAAAGTATTTATATATGTACTTAAAACTCGATCCGAGTCAGATTCGAGTTGAGTCGAGCTTAATACCAAATCGAGCCGAGTCAAACTTAGTTCAGCTCAGACTCGACTTGAAATGTTCTGAGCTCCTAAAAAATATCTTGGTTCGAAAATAGTTTCGATCCGAGTCGAGTTGAGCTGTTTTGAGTCAAGTCGAGCAAATTATTAGGCTAACTCTGCTCGTGTACAGCTCTAACATGGGTGGCGGGAAAATTTTAATTATATAGGGTACGTCATGTACGGATGCAAGACGGGCCGTTCATTTCAAAGCTCGATAAAAAGGCCCAAACTGACAAAATTAACCTTGAATAACGGTCAACGGTATATCTGCATGGTTTCCAAATTCCAAGAGGTCCTATGGCTATACGGGAAGAGTGGCCATCTGATCGATGTGACACGTGTCTGTGAAATCCAGGTTGTTAATCAGGTGGGGCCACTGAGTTTTGTGTTGTGGCTAAAGATCTGGCTCGTCTGTTCATTAGGTGGGCCGTGCGTGTATGTTGAAATTAGACCCTCCGGTTAGTTCATTTTGACCGTCCATATATATTTCTCTTACACGGAAAACGCTCACCTGCGAACCAGTTCGTGCGTAGTACGTACGAACTTTTTTGAGAACCCAACATACGTGATGAATCTTGCAAATCTGAACGGTCTACATGAAGCAGAACCTCATGAAACCTCATAGTAGGAATTTTTACTTTGATCCGAGACTTTGATAGACCATGAATAATGTAAACAGATTCTTTCTTTGATTTTAATTTCTCTTTGCTACGGACGGTATGTATAAAAGTTTTAGATAAAAGTAAAACTTGGTCCTGGGGGGTTTCACTAGGTGCTGCTTCACATGAACGGTTCAGATTTTGGATCCACATCACGTATAATGAGTTCTCAAAAAAGTTTTAACCACCTATGTACGAACTAGTTCGCAGGTGAGCGCGTCTCTCTCTTACACCGTCTTGCGCAGCTGAGGAATTAATAAACCTACACCCAGATCCATAGCTCAACTGGCAGACTGAGTGGAGATACCTCGTTTCAACACTTGAGGTCTTGGTATCGATCCCTAGTGGAGGTGGCTAACATGGAGTGTGTGTACTAACAAGCTAACCTTTTAAAAAAATAAAAATAATAATAAAAATAAAAAAATCAACCTGATCTTTGGGCCATGTCTTCTGCATGGCGGAGCCCACCATATGGGAAAAATACATTTGGACCCAAATGGATCTTTTCTCACTGATCATTTGTATTTTATAGGGTGAGTAATTGTCTAAAGAGTGCATTTTTTTATATTGTGGCCCACTCAAATCCTGATCAATCAAATGAACGGTTGGATCTACTCCATGAATGCCACGTGCGTAGCAATGACACTTTCATTCCTTGAGAGTCCCGGTAGCCGGTGGGCTTTTCTAACGGATGGTGGAAAAAAGAAGAAGCATGCAAATAACCGAAGCAGACTGTCGTACTGAGTAAGTACATAGGAAACTCTGCCGTAATTCATATATTTTATCCACACAGTTCTAGGCCCATTCTTGAAGACCACCCAAATCTGATTGATTTTAGAGTTGGATCCAGGTCACAAGGAAAGAACATTTGCATGGTTGAGCCCATCCAATGAAACCATGCAGTGCTGTAGCTAATGTGTTAAGTACTCAACGAGTATGTTCTCAAGAATGAAACTCAAAGGAATTGACGGGAGCTTACACAAACAGTAGAGCATGTGGGAGTATGTTCTCAAGAATGAAACCCAAAGGAATTGACAGGAGCTTACACAAACCGTAGAGCATGTGGTTTAATTCGATGCAAAACGAAGAATCTTACCAGGACTTAACATGTTGTGAATCCTTTTGAAAGAGAGGGGTGCCTTCGGGAATGCAGACACACGGTGCATGACTGTCATCAGCTCATCCTGTAAGGTGTTGGATCAAGTCCCGCAATGAGTGCAACTCTCGTGTTTAGTTGCCACCATTGAGTTTGAAACTCCGAACAGATTATTGGTGATAAGCTGAAGGAAATAAGCCGGAGGAAGGTGAGGATGACGTCAAGTCATCATGCCCCTTATGCCCTGGGCGACACACGTGCTACAATGGCCGGGACAAAGGGTCGCGATCCCGCGAGGGTGAGCTAACTCCAAAAACCCGTCCTCAGTTCGGATTGCAGGCTGCAACTCGCCTGCATGAAGCCGGAATCGCTAGTAATCGCCGGTCAGCCATACGGCGGTGAATTCGTTCCCGGGCCTTGTACACACCGCCCGTCACACTATGGGAGCTGGCCATGCCCGAAGTCGTTACAAGTGTGCATTTTAACACATGCTTGGTGTGTAAGTTGCTCTTTTACATGCTTGTGGCTCTGGAAAACCTTATTCCATTGTTAGAATAACAAATATATATATTTAAAATACACATAATATTCTATTAAAGCCAAATGACAGACCTAAACTAGACTTGACCGGACTGTACCCGTTTACAAGTTGATGGACCTGACTAAGCCCAAGTTTAACTGGGTCACAAAAAGCTAGACCCAAACCCAACCAATTTTTTAACAGGTGTAAAAAGTTGGACCTGGACCCATTAAAATCATCGGTCAGGTCTAATGAGTACATGTGGGTCTGGTACCCATTGACAACCGCCCCTCTTGATAATGCCCTCACCTTTGCCGTGCAGCTGGTAAAAAGGATCAATCCACTTAGTAGGTGGGCCACAAACTTACTATGTTAGAAATCGATCTTTGGATACACCAAAAATAAAAATCAAAAAATTATTTCACTAGGCTGAATCACATGTAAAATACGTTGTCCTTAAAGCGTGATTCGCCCCCTTATCAACTGCTGATGGGTTACAAGCGAATTGCTTTCAGGATAAGACAAGCCTTATCTGGATCCAGCGTGCAACAATCACGATAAGTCCACTATGGAACAGTTTTAACGCAGCAGATCTCTTCTGGCAGACTCAGACGGTAGAGATGTTCAAAGCATTTTATAATGGAGATATGGATTGTATCTGATTTGATGGGAGAGATGGTGTGTTGAGATGATGAAATCGGATTAGAATGGTCCAGATTATATAGGCATCAAGTATAACATCGTTGTTGTGTGGTATTCAATGGTCTAGAATGTTTGAAAACACTTCTGGCCGTTGTCAATTAATCCCAGATATTTCTGGTCGTCAGATCAGAAGATTTGACCGTTGGATCATCCTGGCCCGTCCGTTTTTGAACCGTTCTAGCTTTTAAGGTGGCTATCTGTTTATAGAAACGGTTGGACGTTTCAGATTTAAGATTCGACCATTCTCAGTCACCTATGAAACTCGGGCTCATTTCAGATTATCAGATCTACCGCCCTAAGGCTTCGACCAGACTTATCGCACCACGATCGCACCGAGGTGGCACTGTCTCGCGTAAAGTCGTAAGGGAGTGCCCGTGCCGGAGCTCGAGCGAGAGCGAGAGCGTGCGCGCGCGTGCGTGTGTTCCAGTACCGAGTATCACCTCCTCCAAAAACTCCAAGTAAGAATACTCTTCACAACATTTCATATAAACCACACAATCTTTTTTTACATTTTTGATGTAAGACAAAGCACACACACTATACTTTCTAATTCAAAAAAATTTCAAAAGGCGTTTTGGCGGGAAATTTCTGAAAATTTGAAAATTTTTGAATTTTCTTTTTATTTTGAAAAACCATTGATTTTCAACATACTATTCTTTAAGTGGTGGTCAATTAATTCAACAGTACTGCAACTTGCCTAATTAGTGAACCATCCTAATTTTTGCACCATGTGATTTTTATCTTGTGGTCCACGCTTTCGATGCTGAGGATGCTCAACCCAAATTAGGCATAGGCCTTAGTCGGGTTGAGCCTAGTGGGACCGAAAATGTGGACAAGGTAAGGGAGATAAAAAGAGAGATTATTCAATATGACATTGCATGAGAACTTAGGTATAAACGCAAAGGCTGTCTCTAGCCATCTTGTTAGTTTTACTAGAACATCTGAGCCATGCAAAAGGTGGGCCGCGCAATAAAAATTACCTCAAAAATAGGATAAAAAATAATCCATTTTGTGGGCCACATCTATACATTGATTGGGCTGCATTTGGCTTACATATGCCTAACGGCCCATTAACTATCATAAACCAAACCTTGGGTGAGATTAGCCAATAGGGTAATTGGAACCCGAGCTGTGAATAAATGGGTGTGGATTTATATATGAATCCTTTTAATCTCTAAACCGGATCTGAAATTCGAACACACGATATTTAAATCTGATACCATGTTAAATTACCTGTTGCTCTGTTGCTATGTTGGAGAACAGTATATCAATATATACATCAAAGGACTTTAACAACGCAGCCTTACATTTTAGGCTAGAAGAGCGTGGCCGTAAAAATGTTGTGAAGCTCACCTATGTTCAATCTAAATATCCAACTGCTAGAGCATCCAAACCATTGATCACGTGGGGCCTATTTAATAGAAATCCTACATGGCCCACATGAATACAAAGCGCACATGCTCCATATCGACACGTGTGTCTGCATGTGCATGGCAGAGCTTCACACCCGTGTGGAATTAGCAAACCCCATGCATCAAACGTGAAAAAGAAAACCCCACATACAAACCCTACAAATGAAGCAATCGCATACCCTTAGTAAAGCAAATCTATGAAATGGTATAAGATCCTAGCCATCTTTTGTACACTACACACAACTTGCCATACAACTAATGAAATGAACCCATACATCAGTTGTACCATACATACCTTAGCAATACAACCAACACCTTTTAAGCCAACTTCCCATTCCCTATTTAAACAAACCCTCCACACCCACCAACACACAAATAAACCCAAGACAGTCTAAGGTGGTTAACTGGTCTTATCCGACGCACCCACCATCCACACATCAATGACCCCATCACCTCTTATCCTATGCACCCTCTCCAAATTATCATTGTCCTTAACCTCCTCAGCCTGATAAGTGCAGCCCACCCTACTGATGTTGATAAGGAGACGATCCAACGTCCACAACGGCACCCGTAGAGTAGTTCCAGCCTGACAAGTGCAGCCCACCCTCTCCAAATTACCATTACCACAACAACACATGCACTGGGCCTGATTTCACCCACTGCACCCAGATCGTGTGGCGCACAACGAAGCTCATGGTGTGTGTGAAGATCAACGGAGATAGATTCATCACAATGGGGACAGGCATTACTAGAGTGGGCCACCTTTCACGGTGGGATCTAACATGGCCCGTGAGTGTTCAACGCCCAGGAAGTCAGTAACACTCTTGTGGTGCCGGTTAAGGAATAGGGACCCACGGCGCATCATAGTCGGATCACTATTCAATTGATTGTTTGGTTTATATAATATTTTATGTATTATTGCATTGATTGATTTTATTCAAGAAGAATAATTTCTTGTATATCTTATTCAGTCCAATCAAGTTCTGGATCGTTCTTCAGGTGTGGCCCACCATGAATATGTCCTGGAACAAAAATGGGGCTGACTCACTTACCTGGTGGGCCACAATTGCGTGAGAAACATGGATGCTTTTTGTAACTAGACTGACGGTCCATATTTAACTTACGTTCATAATTCATCTGATGATATTAACTGCCTGTTTTCTCATTTGGGGCATCTTTATTTTGTGTGCCCCACGTGATGAATGGTCCAGATCTCACATGTGTCCAACGTTCACATGTGCGCGTGAAGCCCTTCATCTGGTACGTGGGAAGCACGTGCGCCTTTCTCTTTGACTACACCGAAGATTGAAGCTGGGCATCGAGCCGAGTCGGATTGAGAGATGATGGAGGGAGAGAGAGGAGGAGGAGGAGGAGGAGGGTGATGGTGGTGGGTGGTTGTTGGGCTTGGAAGATGAGGAGGATGAGGGAGGGAGTGGAGAGGAGAGATAGGAGAGGGAGGGAGGGAGAGAGAGAGTTCGGGATCAGGTCAAGGTAGGGTCCGACGGGTAGGGTTAGAGAATCGGGTCGAGTCGAGTCTAACCGGATCGAGTTTCGGGTCGAGTCGGGTTGAGTTACTAGGTAACTCAAACTCGACTCGATTTAAGTTCGGATTGGACGAAGCCTACTCGGTTCGGACCGACTCACCTATTTGGTTCAGGTCGAGTCGGACGAGTCAAGTTAGCCGAATCGAGTCGTCTAGTGCCCACCTCTACCAAAGATTGCCAATGCATATCACAATGCTCATCATGATCTGACCATGGCTAGATGGTTAAGTGTGGCCTGTTGAATTAGGTATGGCCCACTTGTTAACTTGGTTGCAGGTTTCCCGCGAAAGGCTCTGGCAGAAAGTTCCTACGCTGGGATGCTAGGTGGGGCCACCATTAGAGTTGGGCATCGTGTCAAGTCGGACCGGATTGGGTCTAACTCGACTTGGTTCGGAATTTCCATGGCTTGACCCGAACTCGATCCAATCCAGGATTAAGTCCGGGTCATCTGACTCGATCCGATTGGTGCACTGCTGGCTTGATCCGATTTGAGTTCGACTCGGTCAGAGAAATCGAGTCGGATTGAATTGGGTACGGTTCAGATTGGTCTTGATGTTTTTAAAAAAAAAAAAAAAAAAATTCGAACCTGCGCAATCTCCTCGAACCCTTCTAGAAAGAACCAATCTCAAACTGCAGACTTGTGCAATTCTCCTGCTAATAAAACATTCCCTAGGAGCTGCAGACCAAACCGAGCCACATCGAGATACAAATGGTGAGATTTGAAAGTGGCCGCAACAACATCGATGCTATCCTATTCAACGAACGAGGTTCGGTTCAAGATCTCTCAAGCACAGAGGTTCCGTAGGATTTTAAGAGGGAGAGATATTGGATGCAGGGAGTGAGAGAGGAGAGAGGGGAGGGGCCGAGTTGGATTGAGATGAGTGCGACGCTTGTTTGGGTAGAGAAAGAGAAGAAAAATATTAGAGATTTAAGGTTCAGATGAGAATAATTGCTACCGAGCAGGTAAAAAAAAAACTACTTATATAGACCCGACCGAATTGGATTGGATCTAATCGGATCGGATCGGTTTGGATTGACCGCTGATCCGAACTCAATCCGATGTAAAGTTGGATCTGATTGGGCCAACTCGATCCGACCCAATCCTGGCCTTCGGTTTGGAACGGGTCGGATCCATCGAATTGATCCGATTTTCTGCCCAGGTCTAGCCACTGTGATGTTTGTGAGAGCTTATTTTAATACATGCGGCTGAAATTGAGGCTGACCAAAACTCATTCTAGGAGAAAAAATGGTTATTTTCAAGAAAAAAAAATCGGGAGTAGTGGTTGGTGCTCAAAAAAGCTCAGTGGTGTATCATGATGTAAGGGCCTATTTGATTTTCAGGGGCGGGCAAAATACCTGTGAAATTGGTAACTATTACCATTTCGCCTGTTTGAATTTCCTTTGAAAAATCATGACAGTTTTCACATCGAAAACCGGTTTAAAAGAATTATTCTATATTTATGGACCCCAATATAATGTATATGATAAATCCATTTCGTCCATACCTTTTAACACAATATTCTAAGCCATGAGCCGAAATGTGAGCTAGATTGAATTCTCAAATGGCCCACACCATTTGAAAATATGAGCCGAAATATGAGCTCGACAAAGAAACAATGAACTTGAGAGGTTTTTAACCGTAAGTGTTTGATTTCCTTTTCATTGTTATGTGGTTCACTTGAGCTTTTGATATGCCTTGTTTTTTTGGCTCATACCATAAATTCATGGGGCATAATAAATTAACGGTTTAGATAAGCTATATGAATCACGGTGAGACCCACAAATATAATATGACATTATTGAGTTTTGTGTCAAAAGTGCATCTCATCACGTCAAACATTGGAAAATGAGAAGTAAACAGGGAGGAAGTAATTATTATATATTTTCATGGATATTTAACCGGCCACTGAAAATCAAACAGGCCCTAAGTGTTTTATCCACACGATCCATCCATATTTTTTTCAAATCATTCTATGACATGATTAAGAAATAAGGCAGATTCGAATTTCAAGTGGACCACAGTGTAAGAAACAATGGCTACTGATAGCTTTCTGTTAAAAACTTCTTGAGGGCTACAAAAGTTTTGGATTAAGCTGATAGTTGTGTTTTCCTTCCTTTGTAATATTACAACCAGGTTTGGATGGCAAATAAACATTAAAGTCGGTCCTAGGAAATTTGTAACGGTGGGTGTTCAATCATCACTGTTTCATGTGGTGTGGTCCACCCGATACTTGTATCTGCCTCATTTTTGAGCTCATGTCATAAAATGAGATGAAAAAATGGACGGACGGAGTGGATAAGATACATACATCATTCCGGGCCCACAGAGCTTTTTGAAGGCACTGGAAGGCCACTACCGAAGCCGAGTCCATACAGATTCTTTTCCAGATGTGACGAATAGCTTACAACGAAATGGCGACAGTTCCTCCTGATTTATATAGGGAAATTCGGGACTGGATTTCACCTTTTATCCAGCAGGTTTTATAGGGAACTTGGACCTGCTCGTACGGACAGCGAATTTGAAGACGAAAATACCCCTTCTTTCGCGGAAACGGATTGGGCACTCCCCTTGCCACCGGTCAACGGCGGATGGTCGTTGGTCTGTGGGCCCCACCGTGATGTATGCTTTTCATCCATGCCATCCATATATTTTTTCACATCATTTTATAGTATGAGACCAAAAATGAGGTATATCCAAATCTCAAGTGTACCACATTACAGGAAATCATGTTGAATGAGCGTCGACCATTAAAAACTTTTTGGCAGCATAAAATATATGGACCAAAAATGAGCGTCGACCATTAAAAACTTTTTGGGGGCATAAAACTTTTTGGGAGCCATTGTGATGTTTGTGAGAAATCCTCCCCGTCTAAGTTCATACATAGGGTCACAAAGACCTAGCTAAAGAGGAAAAACAAATTTCATAATGATTCAAAACTGCCATGACCCCTAAAAGGGTTTCAATGGTAGACGTTCAATTCCCCGTTGCCTTTTACAGTGTGGTCTACTTGATAGTTATATCTATCTTATTTTTCATCTCAAGCCTTAATATAAGCTTGCCAAATAGATGGACGGTTTAGATATAACACAGACCTCATGATGGGACCCACAAAAGACTTGATAGTTATATCTATCTTATTTTTCGTCTCAAGCCTTAATAGAAGGTTGCCAAATAGATGGACCGTTTGGATACAACACAGACCTCATGATGGGACCCACAAAAGAAATGTGATTTTGAAAAGCTGGGTTACCCTATTGCTACGGATTATAACCGTAGCCATATCCGTATGCCATGCTTTTTCAATATGTCCTTCGATATATATATATATATATATATATATATATATATATATATATATATATATATATATATATATATATATATATATAAGGTATTTCGATATGTACTTTGATATATCGAAAGTCTTTCGATATTATCGAAAAAGGTCCAGAATTATAAAGCGATAAAAAATCTTGCAATTTTCAATACATATTGAAGAGTAGAAAGTGATTTTACCTATAGCTACGGATTATAACCATAGCCATAACTAGTCTATGTAAATTTTAAAATTTTTATTTTTTTACATGGAGAACATTATTCTACTTACAATTTTCTCTAATATATATTTTATATAAATATGTATATATAAGCATATAATTTTATTTTTTTTTCTCTCTCTCTCTTTTTTTTTTTTCGTTTATTTCTTTATTCATTTAACAAGAATATCTTCTAAACCAAAATTAGTTACTTGATGTACCCATGTGATTTTGGGGTAGGAGAAGCTACTTTAGCCAACCAACGTGGTTATTTTTCAAGATTCCATCAGGTCGATGGTCGAAAATCAACGGGGCAAACTAGAAATTGAACGGGGCAAACACGAAATCAAGCGGGGGCGGGGCAAACACGAAATTGAGCGGGGCAAACATGAAATTGAGCGGAGCAAACTAGAAATTGAGCGGGGCAAACATGAAATTAAGCGGGGCAAATAAGAAATTGAGCGGGGCAAACATGAGATCTGTGTTAGGGACCGAATGCATTTTATATAGGGGAGTGGCTATGGGAGAGAGTTCTGTGGGTCTTATCACGGGGTATGTGTTATATCCAGATCGTACATCCATTTAGGGAGCTTGTCTTAAGGCTTGAGATGAAAAATAAGACAGATCTAACTATCAAGTGGACCACACTGCAAAAGCCAGTAGAGGATTGAACGTCTACCATTAAAACCTTTTTTGGGGTCACAGAAGTTTTGGATCAATATGAAATTTGTTTTAACTCTTCATTTAGGTGTTTGTGACCTTATGAAAAGATTGGATGTAAAATAAACATTACGGTAGGCCCTACAAATTGTTTAACGGTGAAAATCATTATTGCTGCTACTATTTATGGTGTGGTCCAGATGATCTTTGGATATGATTCAGTTTTTGGATAATGCTCTAAAATAATCTAGATATAATAAATACATCATTGTGTGGCCATGTAACTTTGATCTCCTTTGAACTGTTCATACAACTTGGAGATCAAGGAGCGTCAGTGCTCCTCTTCCAATGACACATACCTACAGCAATTGTACACCAATCAATCAGCTTCCTTCTCCAGTACAACACGCAATCATTTGAGACGCTGACATGTTAAGAAAGCCTAACGGTGGATTAGGTACTGTCCTGCCAGTTCTGAGCTCCAGACAGACTAGTGCTCCTAGGCCTAACATGTTTATTTGCCATCTAACTGGTTCATAAAGTCTCTTAAACATTAATGAAGGAAAAACATAAATATATTTTGTTTCCCACCGTTTGCCCCGCTTAATTTCATGTTTGCCTTGCTAAATTTTATGTTTGCCCCGCTCAATTTCTCGTTGGCCCCTCTCAATTTCATGTTTGCCCCGTTGAATTTCTAGTTTGATCCACAAAATTTCATGTTTGTCCCGCTGAATTTCTAGTTTGCCCCGTTGAATTTTTTGTTTGTCCCGCTCAATTTCATGTTTGCCCCACTGAAATTCATGTTTGCCCCGCTGAATTTCTAGTTTGCCCTGTTGAATTTCTTGTTTTCCCTGCTGAATTTCTCGTTGGCCTCACTTAATTTCATGCTTGCCCCGCTGAATTTCTAGTTTGCCCCGCTTAATTTCATTTTTGCCGCACTGAATTTCCAATTTAACCGTGAAGTGATTGAAATTGACCACGAAGTGAATGAAATAGATTTTTGACCATCGACCCGATGGAATCTTGGAAAATAACTAGGTTTGTTAGCTAAATTAGCTTCTCCATGTAAATTAGCTAAATTACCCCAAAATCATGTGGTATGTTAAGTAAATCATTTTAGTTTAGGATATATGCTTGTTGAATAAATAGACAAAGAAATAAATTAAAAGAGAGAAAAAATTTTATATGCTTATATATACATATTTATATAAATACGTACTAGAGAAAAATGTAGGTAGAATAGAGTTCTCCATGTAAAAACGAATTTTAAAAAAAATGCACGAACCGGAACGGATACAGTTTTGGCTACGGTTATAATCCGTAGCTATAATGAAAACTGCAGGATTTTTGAGGTAAACTCACTGGACAGTTATGGATATTTTTCAATACATATTGAAAAGCAAAGGCTACGGCTATGGCTACGGATATACTTCGTAGCTATAGGTTCCTGTTTTTTAATTTTTTTTTGCTGTTGTAATCCCCACCGCCTTTCGTGTGTCCCATCATGAGGTCCGTATTATATCCAAACCATCCATCTATTTGGCGAGCTCATATTAAGCTTAATATATAAAATAAGACAGATCTAACAATCAAGTGTACCACACTGTAAAAGGCAATGGGAAATTGAACGCCTACCATTGAAACCCTTTTAGGGGCTACAGAAGTTTTGGATCATTATGAATTTTTTTTCCCTCTTCATCCACGTCTTTGTGACCTTATGAATAAATTGGATGGGAAGTAAATGTTATGGAGGACCCTACAAAATTTTTAACGGTGAAAATCAATTTTCCCACTGCTCTTTGTGGTGTGGTCCAGTTGATCTTTGGATAAGATTCTTTTTTTGGATAATGCTCCGAAATGATCTCAAAATATGGATGAACGTTGTGGATATATTAAATACATATCTGTGGGCCATGTAACTTTGATCTCTTCTGAGCCGCTCGTACAACCCTCGGTTGGAGTGTCAGCGCTCGTCCTCGCAAAGGGAGGGAGGGGTAATTTCGTCCTAAAATTCGCTGTCCGTACGAGAAGGTCTAAATTCCCAAATTAAGTTTGTATTGTTTCATAAAAACAGCTGGATAAAAGGTGGGGTCCACAGTCCCAATATATATATATATATATATATATATATATATATATATATATATATATATATATATA
Organism: Magnolia changhungtana; assembly: GCA_030180095.1. Lineage (NCBI taxonomy): Eukaryota > Viridiplantae > Streptophyta > Magnoliopsida > Magnoliales > Magnoliaceae > Magnolia > Magnolia changhungtana. Next base: position 6,423,965 of record JASAUF010000630.1, on the reverse strand, counting down.
TATATATTATATACTCCTATATATTGTTTTTGTCTTTGCAGGAACATCATTGAGGTTGGTTCACCTACAACATTGTTGTGGTACCCACCGTATTGTGTGCACGAAATCAACTCCGTCCAATACGTGCGCCCCCTTTCCTTCTCCTCGATCCAGAATTCTGGGTCATCCAAAACACAGGTAAGCCACAAAAAGCAAAAAATTCTCTCAGTTTAAAGGTTTCTGACCCTTTGATCATGGCCCATAAATAAACCGCTAAAAAAATACAACAGTTGGTCTATAAAAAAAAAGGCCCAAAACCATGATGGACGGGATCTTTTGATATATAATTTTTTTTGGGTCATTCCCAATTGAGTAGATCTCATAATATCAACGGTCTGGATCAGCGCACCATAAGCCCCATCTGTACAAAGTGGGGACTTGGGAGTTAGGACACCATTCGACTCAAGAAGCATCATGTCCCTACAATTCTTCTTCTGCCACACCATGTGATGATCTGGACCGTTAAGCTAGAGTAGCCCACCGTAGATGGTCCATGTTCAAATCAGCTTCTAGCGAGGTCCAATAATAATCTAGAAACATCTACTGGATAAATCTCACTTTATCCTTCTTTCCTATTCTCAAGTAACATTTTGATTTCATCATTCTAATTAATCACGTGATTTATGGCTCGGAAACCGCTAATGGTTCCACCAAATTAACCCTAATCAAAGGGCTAGAATGATTGGATCGGCATTATTCTTGCATCATGGCTTGCTTCTAATTCTATAAATAAATGAACGATTAGATAGACCGGCAATAAGTTATCTTACTTGGCATTTTAAAGGGACATTGCATTAAAGATTTTAATGTGGGTACATTAGCTAACAGTTTTATTTTATTATTCTAACCACATGATTTATGACTTGTTAACAATTAAGGGTTAAGATCAGTTAAGCAGCGTGATTTTTTATAAATGAATGAATGAATGATTTAGATGAAGACTACATTTAAAAAGTCTTTACTACCTAGGTTTCAAGTGCAGGATCTTCATGCAAAAGTCTTTCGCCGAAAATTCATGTCGTTCTAGCGTGCTGACTTCGGAAGTGGATTAGCTATGGATAGATGTTTGATGGGTTTTTTTGACCCGTTGTCCTTTCATGGGCCCACCATGGTGCATATTTTGTATCCACACCATCCATCAATTTGGAGAGATTATTTTAGGTCATGACCCAAGTCCTTTCACATACAAAGCTTTAATGGGACCATAGAAAACAGTGAGTTTCCTAAAAACTATAAAAAGGTTCCTGGATTTTTCTAAGCTGATATTTATGTTGATTCATGTTTGTGTTAATACAAGAGGGCTATCAAAGGTGAGAGAGAGGTGAGAAAGAGAGAACGAAGCTTATAGTTTTAGGGAGGTTCCACTACAACTTTGGGAGGTTTTTATTCTACTTTGCCCTAAAATTATATCTCAAATGGATTCTATGTCCTCATAATCGGTTAGATCTCATAACTTTTGATGTTAGTTCAATCCTTATTGTTCATCCACTCATTAGCTATTGAGTGAAGAAGGTATGCAATCGCATCTACTTCCCCCATAACTGTGAATGGATTGTTGATCTCATGATATAGGTCCCCGTGGTTTTTACCTCTTTGAGGGTTTTCCACGTAAAAATCTCTTGTGTGTGTGTGATTGATGCATTGATTATTTTCATTGCTTTGTTATCCATAATTATTTTGTTCCAACGTAGAGGGCTAGATCCTGGTTTTGTACAAGGCCCCCAACAAAGTGGTATCGAGAGCTTTCATTGAACGGGTAGGATCGGTTTTGGTGAGAATTATGGAAGGTGGCTCACTTGAGATGATCACCTCAATTTTGATTCTAATTGGACCATTATTTTAAGGCTAAGATGGAGGACTTGCTTTATCACAACACCTTGGTATTCTCCAATCTCGCATATCGACAAAATCTAAGGATATGACTGATGATGATTGGAAGAAGATGGACCGAAGCTGGGGTTTATTAGACAATGGTTGGATGATTCTCAGTGTTTCACCATGTGTCTACTGAAACCTGACCGCTAAGCCTATGGTTGAAATTACAAGGGACCAGTATGAGAGGAAGACAAAATGAGCAGAACCTAAGATATTTTTTCGATAAGGTGGCTTGTAAATCTCAAGTTCAAGGATGGTGGTTCACGTGGCCTCCAGCACATGAATAAGGTCAATATAGTGAACCAACTCACCTCTATGAAGATGGTCCTGGATGATGAATTGCGTGTTTTACTATCTTAGTTCATATGATCCATGTTTCCCGAGACCGCGATGGGGAGACATTGGTGGTGTCTCTAAGTAATGATCCGCTACTCTTCGGAAAGATATCCATGGAACAAACTAGTTGTCTCTTCAATGAGGAGACAAGGAGGTAAGTCTCGTCCGTGTCTACTTTCAAAGAAGAGGCTCTCTGTGGACGCAGAACGAGGGGAGAGGAAAGAACACGAGCTAGAAGGGCGAGCCCGAAGGCCCGGATAAATCAAGAGGCAAGTCGAGTAATCTCAGAAAAATATGTGAATCTCCGGAATTGTGGCAAGAATGGCCACTACAAGCATAAGAGCGCCTTCATGTCGTTTGTCTTAAGAAAAACGACAAGAAAGGAAAAGGGAAGGAAGATGAATCGATTCCACCTGCGAGTCGCTTCAGATGGCGACATGGTAGTTATTCTTTCTACAAATCATGACGTATGTCTCACGACTACGAGTCAGGGCACCGACTGGGTGATAGACTCGGGAGCTTCTTTTCATGCGACTCCACGCAAGGACTTCTTCACAAGCTACAAGTCAGGTGACTATGGGACTGTGAAGATGGGAAATTTTTACTTTGATCCAAAACTCGTGGGCAAAAATCGTGGGAGTCATCCCTTGATATTTGTGTGAAGACCGATGTGGGCCGCACATTGGTTCTCGAGGAAGTGAGGCATATCTCACATAGACCTTCGCCTCAACTTGATGTCGACGGAAGGTGTGATGATGATGGCTATGAACTTCTTTGCCTAAACGGTTAATACAGATAAATGTGGCTCACTCAATTCAACTCATCAAGGGTTCGTTGATCGTGGGAAGGGAAAGAAGTGTTGCACCCTATACAAGGCAAGTGTCGACCCACCAATGTCGGTGGGACCCATGACTGTGGCCTTATGTAATATCTCGCCATGTACCCATGTGTCTTAAATCTAAGATTCAGCTTATTGGCATGATCCGAAAAATGAAGCATGCCCAGTCTTAGGATTAAATCCCCACCATTAAAAACTTCGTGGCTTCCCTACTAGTGAGGAAGCAACTCCTTCCAACGCTGTTGATAAGGTACACCTCTCAAAACCTGAGACCACACAAAATTGTTTATCGTTTTTGTGGAAACAAGATAGAGTTTCATTTATTAAACTATTGCTTCTCATGTTAATAAAGTGATGCATTAGATTTGGTTTATTCAATATGTTTGTGTGTCTTATGAGGACAAAACAGTCAGGGTGGGGCATTGTATTTTGTTACTTTTATAGATGATGATATCTGTAGGGTTTGGGTTTATAGCTTTAGAAATCCAAGGACTGAGGTCTTTGGATGTGTTTAAATTGTTTCATGCTACGGTCGAGAGAGAGACAGTAGATCATTGAAGTGCATCCGAACCGATAGATGGTGGTGAATACATTGGCGATGTGGCTAGGGGTGTTTCATGAGTCACCGCAAGTCCTCAGGGTATACGGCATGAACAGACGGGTCCTCCTCAAGACCCCCCGGGCCAAGAATGGTGTAGCCGAGTGAATGAATCGCACCATTGTTGAGAGAATCGGATACATGTTATCCCATGCGAAATTGCCCAAGACGTTCGGGAGAAGCAAACACCTTCTAAGCAGCATAAAAATCGGCGGTGTATTTGATAAATAGTCTCCATCGCCCCGTTGAATGGAGAAGTACATCAAGAAGGTGTGAGCAACATGGACATGATCCATCATACAATCCGATCTCAGTGGTGTTTGATGCAAGGCATCCGTTCACGTACTCAAAGGATGAAAGGTCCTTGCTCGATATGAAGATCAACTTCAAACGAAATGTGATTCTTAGGGTACGAGCGATGAAAAGTTCGGTTATAAATTGTGGGATCCGACCGAGAGGAAGCTCGTCCATCAGCAGAGATGTGGTTTTCTTTTGAAGATCGGTTTATAGAAGACATTGGTAAGCCACAGTAAGAAAGATATATATGAACCAGTTGTTTCTTTCGTGTGAGCTAGAGGACATGGATCCGGTTACTCCTCCCGTGGTGCTTGATGACGGGGGAGTACAGAAAGGTGCAGAGGACGAGAGAGTTCCTTCAGAAGATGGCCAAAAATAAAGATCTAATTCTCTCAGCTGGACTAGACCATAGGAAACAGTGGCCATTGATCATTAATGAGCCAAAAATTTTTTGGATCAAGCTTTGTTGCTGTTGTTTTCGGCTGAATGTGTATGCGGGTGTGCCAGAATTGAGATCGCGGCTTCAATTCAAACCGAACAACAATAACCACAAGCACCAAGATAAGCATACACGTAGCGTATGACCGATATCTAAGGAGATCGGTCGCCTATTCAACTACTCGCTCAATGTGTAAAATTGGATCAAACGATATTCAGATGGTGGGATTCGTCCACTGATGATGAGTTACACCATTGTCTTCCATACGAAATGACTTTTTGATACAGATAAATAGAAAAGAGAAAGGGATTCTTACAATCGGTCGTAAAGAACAGACGCAAAACAGTTTTACGATTGACGAATTGAATCCAACATATGAGCACATACTCAAATTATGGTTAAAAGTTACAGGCTACTTGATTAACGCTGCATATTACACTATGAAATATAAACAGTAGGCTAGAAGTTAAAAGATTACACTAAGGAATGCAAATTGTTTGATAGGACGAGTAAATGATTACAAATTAACTGGTAATTGAAAGATAGATTTGGATTTGTACGGGTTGATATGAGATGATTTTTCTTCTTACATATCTTTTGTTTTTTGGTTAGCTTGTTAGTACACCCACTGTCAGTTCACACTTCACTGTTAGCCATCCCCATTAGGGATCGATACCAAGACCTCAGTGTTGAAACGAGATATCTTTCACTCAGTCTACCACTTGAGCTATGGATGAGGGTGTTCTTGCATCTCTACTATTTATAGCATTGATCTTAAATCTTTCTTACATTTTAATGGTTACTATAGTCATTTAGCATTACCTAAATTCCCTTGCTTCTCCTCTTGTCATATGTCATGTAATCATTTGCTCAGGATTACTTCTCCATTTGTCAGTTAAGTAATTTTTAACACCATTTGAAACGCTCCAATTACGTATATTGAGAAATCTTCTCCATACATATTTGAAGATCTTCAAATGCTCTATGAGAATCCTTACATATCATTTCTAGCTCTCCTTGATTGGTTCTCACAGGAAACAACAATAATGGGCTGAATAAGTTGAATTTTTTTTCTTTTTTCTTTCATCCAGGTTTTCATGACCTTACCAACGGTTGGATGGCAAATAAACATTTCGGAAACATCATGGTGGGCCATAGGAAGTTTTTACTAGTAGACCATTTAATCACCACTGTTTTCTAGAGTATATTTCACCAGAGATTCAGATCTTCTTCATGTTTAGCCTCATGCCCTAAAATGATCTAGAAAAACGGATGAACGGTGTGGATATAGAATAAATACACCAAAGTGGGCCCCACGGTGAGGGATGCACCAAATCCGATCCCCCAAAATCAGGTTCATCTGATTATAGGGAGGCCACACATATCCACGTAAAGTGGGCCATTTACCATAACTGTTCGTTTGTTTGGTATAAATGGGCCACACATTAACGGTCCACAGATAGGCCCACCTGATGAGCGGCTCTCTCTTACACACGTGTACCTCCACGTGTGAAGCAAGTTTCTCACAAAAGTGCATCGCTTTTAGTGTCCCTCAGTGACCTCATCCAGAATAATACACCCGTGCTCCCTACGCATACCGAAATCCGTACGCCCGCTTTTGCTAAAGGGCTGGCCAGCCCAAAAGGATGTGGGCGTACTACGTACTCCATCTCATGGAGCTTTTCTTTTTTGCCTTTTATTATCTTGCGCTACAGGCTTGGACTCCCAATGTCTTATGTGAGTTTAATACCAGTTTATAGATGTGGGTCACTCATCCTTCTTATACGTAGCACAGATATGCGTGTATCTGGACCATCCATGTAGTGGATCCCATTGTGTCTGGACTATTCAACTGAAATCAAACTGATGGAGAAATTCTATCCATCCAATTAATAGCAATCAAATGGATGGTTAAAAGTAAAAGAGCATATGGTACAGATTAGATGGGGTGAGTATTATCTTCTCAGTGTAATTTTAAGGTTATTCTCCATCCACGATTCTTTTGCATTTTCAACGGATTGGATTGCTGTAAAACTATACCACTTGTACAATTAAAGGGTAACCGCCAGTTTTTAAGTGATGTAAAACTAACATAGTAATTTGGCACTTTCTCTGGGCATCACTAACTGGAAAGGGATTTGCTACTCCCCCTGCAACTAGCCAATGTACAGTGGTCGGTGCTCCGTGGGCCCCACCATGATATATTGTTTCATCCATTCTGTCCACCCATTGTTACGGATCATTTTATGAAATGAGACAAAAAATGAAGTTGATACAAATCTCAAGTGGACCACACAGTATTGATTGAACGATCACCATTAAAAATTCTTGGGGGCCACAAAAGTTTTGGATCAAGCTGATATATATATATATATATATATATATATATATATATATATATATATATATATATATATATTCCCTTCATCCAAGTCTGTATTACCTAATCAACAGGTTAGATGTCAAATAGTCATTACATAATCAACAGGTAATCAACAGGTTAGATGTCAAATAGTCATTACAGTGGGCACTAGGAAGTTTTTAATGGTGGACATTCAATCACTACTGTTTTCCATGGTGTGGTCTACCTGAAATTTAGATAAACCTAATTTTTGGTATCAAGCCCTAAAATTATCTTTCAAAATAGATGGACGGCGTGGATAAAACACATATATCATAGTGGGTTCACATACCACCGACCACTAGCCACCTGGCTGGTGGCGGCGTTGCTACTTACTAGCTAAACCGCGTCCTAACAAATTGTCACGCGTGGGCACCCGAAAATGTGCTCACCTGATCTTTGTTCCATGGATGGTGTTTGCTTGTTTGTGTGCAGTGGAACGGGTACTGAGTAAACTCAGTGGGGCCCACCATTGATGTATGTGTCTTATCCATGCCGTTCATCCATTTTTCCAGATTATTTCATAGCATGAGCTCAGAATTGAAGCTTATACAAAGTTCGAGTGGACCACACAACAGGAAACAGTGGCAATAATGACATCCACCGTTGAAAATATACTAGGGCCCACAGTAATTTTTATTTGTCATCTAACCCGTTCATAAGGTCACACAGACATGGATGAATGGAAAATACAAACATCTAAAATTTCTGTATCCCTTTGAGAAGTTTTCAACGGTAGGTGCTCAATTCCCACTGTATCCCGTGGTGTGGTCCACTTGACCATTGGATATGGTTCAATTCTAAGCTGATACCTTAAAAATGAGTTGATAAAACGTATGGACAGCATGGATGAGACACATATATCATGGTGGACCCCACAGCTTACTCCGAGGCAATCTGCTTCCTTGTTAGTGACACGACAAGATGGGCCCCACCATTGATGGCGTGTGTTATTTGTGGCTAGCAAATGGACTCCCCAGTGCATGGGGTGGACCTAATGATCAGGACCATTGATCTGGCGGGTACCCATCACTTCTACACAGTAACTTGGTTTTTAGCTGTTAAAGCGGGCCCATGGTTGATTTTTTGGGACCATGCCTATTGGGTCCACCATGGATGGAGGGGAGAAATTTTGGCCACGGTCGATACACGGAGAGGATCGACAGACCAATGGTCTGGATAGCTCGAACATGGGTCCTATGTGGCCCTAGTGTAGACCCGAGTAATGTATATCCTCGAGCCGAGGATCCTATAATTGCCATGCATGGTCTGGTCCAGATGAACCAAACGGATATTATATGAGCAGCGCGGGTACATCATCAAAAGTGTCCCGCGGGACACGAAAATCTGATCAAAAGATTCACGGTGGGTACTTGCTAGAGTGGTTCGTCTGTGGTCCCTACCCAACTGTCGGGCGATGTATGCATGACTCTCTCTAACGAAAAGCTAACGGGTTCCCTCTTGGTGACTCGCCCTCGGTGACTCGCTCTATCTATTCACGACTTCCTTCCTACTGTGCGGTGATCCGTACCGTTCATTTATAATGTCTGAACTTTGATGACCCACCTAGGAAAAATCTTACTGGTAAGCGTTCTATATTTTCAAAAATGAAAAGCAGTTTATAACTTACATTCCAATGTATCTTGAAAATCACCAGCGAGTGAGATTTTTCCGCGTAATATACGCTAATTTATATTGGTGGGACCTTTTAGATGAACGGCTTGGATCATGATGCGATGGGGACAGAAGAGAAGAAGAGTAGGCGAGCCTCTGGCCTGGCTCAAAAAGCTCCTCTCTCTCTCTCTCTCTCTCCAATCTCCATAAAGACCCCACATGGTTGGAGTCTTCTCCCATCACTGGTCACGGAACACAAGCCTCTCTCTCTCTCTCTCTCTCTCTCTCCATTTGAGTGAGTGTTTGCAGAGAAGCAGAGAGAATTCTCTGCAATTCTTCTCAGTAGAGATGCTTTGTAGCAGGCACCTGCTCAGCTTCTTTCTTAGGAAAGATTTGAAGAAGCTACTCAAGCGTAAGGACAGTGATGCTGGTGAAAGAGGTCTCTCTCTCTCTCTCTCTCTCTCTCTCTCTCTCTCTCTTCATTGCCTTATATGGGTTTTTGGGTTTTGATTTGATTTTCATTTTGAATGCTGTTTGAGGTAGAATTATCTTGTTTTTGATGAATTTCAGAGATGGGTCTTTTTTCTTTCTTTAAAAAATACCTTTTTTTTTTTTTTTGTTTGTTTGTTTGAATTTGTGAGGTTGGTTTCTGATAGCTTTGGTTGTAGGTTTTTGGAGAAATTAGATTGGGTGCACATTAGATTTGGATTTTCCTTTGATTTTGTGTGTGTGTGTGTGTGTATTTTGGAACTTTTTTCGAGTCGAATGTGATTTTATTTTGTTATTCCACGGGCGATTACATTATATATATATATATATATATATATATATATATATATATATATATATATATATATATATATATATATAGTTACTACGTGTACAACACATGTAAAAACTCTCTCTCTTCTCTCTTACATTTTCGATGACGGAGATTTTCTTTTAGTTTTTCTCTTTCTTCTCTCTTCACTCTCTTCGTTTGTCTTTTTCTTCCTTTTTCATATATGGCAACACCCTCCTTTCCGTAGCTTTTTGCTTGTCTGACTATCTACAGCAACTAGTAATTCATACTTTTCTTATGGAAGGGGAAGTCTCTTACCTGATCATCCATACAAATGGCCCCATTATCAGAATTTGGGAAGTTGATACTTGCTATTTGGAAGAAATGATGCTTGGAGAATATGATTAAATGGGCCACTGTTAGAATGCAGAAATCCATTTATGGATTGAAAATAAAACGGAAAGAAATCAGATTTTTAAAGAACATGGATGCACATCTAAGGTTATCTATGTCCATTCCTTTCTCACTTGCTTTTTGATTGACTATTAAATCCACTACCTTGGTTTGTTGTGATTCATTGCTGTTTATGTGGCAGAACACTCAATGAATCCAGATCATTCATTTGGTGGGTCCTACTGTTAATGGGCTGCAGTAGTGAAGGAAATGAATGCTAATTAGAGAATCCTGTCTGATCTGTATTTTTCAAATAATGGTGAATTGGAAGAAGAAAAATCTATATATTAGACAGCTAGAATCTCTCAATCAGCATGCCGTTTCTCCAGTAAAAGTAGGGCCCATCAGATGTATGGTCATGATCAGGTGAGTATATAGTTTTAAGTGAAAGGAACACTCTATCAGATGGTTGCTGGGACTTCTTTTTCTTTCCTTTTTTCCTTTGCTTTAGTTGGTGGAAATGTTAGGAACTTTTAGATAGAAGCCTCTTCTCCAAAATGCCTGAGCAGCTTTATTATACTGAAAATGGATGAATTATCATTCCATTCAAATGAAGAGAAGATTGAAAAAAATTGCAATTTTTGGAAATGGATAAAATGCCTGTCTGTCGAGTTTCAAACCTCCAAACTAGACTCAGACAGATTCGGTGAATGTCGAAGTCGAAGCAACTCTACAAAACGTGGGTGGACCTCAGATTGAGTGATTTGAGTATAAAAGCCCATTTTCTATACTGATTTTTGTTTTTCTAGAGTTCAAGTACCTGTTTTGACATTTTGAGTACCCGATCCGAATGTCCAAGTATATGATTGATTTTCTTTTTTGGGTGTTTAGAAAACCTGGTTTCCTGATTGGATTGAATCAACTCAATGAGTTTCAATTACTTGAATTGTCGCAAGGAAATGTTGGAAGACTCACAGTACTTGTGTTTGCTTTCTTCCTTTTTAATCAGGAAGAACGCTAGAAGAGGTGCGAGCAAGTCTTTTCAATGAGCTGCGCACATCGGACGGTGCAAAGCGTCTTCAACAACGGATATGCGGCCCAACAGTGGCTCTTTCCTTCAATTTCTTGGTTTCTGTTGGCATCATCATGATGAACAAATTGGTGGGTTCGACTCTTTCTGAATTCAATTTGATTATGTTTCCCTTCTGGAGAGAAAGATGATCAAAGACTTCCCAATGAAGGTCCTTGTGGATTGGATCATTCGCATAGAATCTTTTCTCATCTGATTTGACAAATTCAGTAAATTTGGATGCTTTTATAAAAAGGTGTTTGGTAGATTGTAATGGGCATGTATTGTTGTTTTAGGTGCTTGGCAAGGTCGGATTCAATTACCCCATCTTTCTCACATTCATACACTACAGCTTGAGCTGGTTCCTCATGGGCCTTTTGGATGTGTTTTCGCTTCTCCCCCCATCTCCTCCCCCCAAAACAACCTCCATCTCTTCTCTGTTAGCTCTTGGGATGGTCATGTCTCTCTCTAATGGCCTTGCCAATGTCAGCTTGAAGTATAACAGGTAAATACAAATTGGCTTTTCTCGTTTGATGCTGCATGGTCTGTGGTGACTAACACTGATTTCACTTGCGATCCGTGGGGACATGTCGCCCATGTGTGTATCACCAGGACCTCTCATTGGAAGGGCCCCACATGATCCACCCAACAATTACACCTGCAGGAAATATCCATTCAATCAAAAGACACAACTCCATTTTAGCATACATTGAGGCTGTTTGGACACACCTTCTGAAGGAGTGTTTAAGGCCTAAATGCCAACTTGGGTTTTTGTCGAGCCGATCAGAAAAGCATGCTTGAGACCCGTTTTTCAGAAACTTCCTTTTGATGAAGTGCGTCCAAACAGGTCCTTGATATTGGGACTAAAAGTCTAAAGCACTTCTTCCTTTTCTTTGTTTTTCTTTCTTTTTTTTCTCCAGTGTGGGTTTTTATCAGATGGCTAAGATTGCCGTAACTCCAACGATTGTTCTTGCGGAATTCACGTTCTTTAGGAAGAGGGTCTCTTTCACGAAGGTAACTGCCCGGTAGTGTGAGAGATACAAGTGATTTGGATCGAACTTGGGTTTCATTTCATCAGCATTGATGAGACCTTGTCATCCAATCTTTGCAGGCATTAGCTCTTACTGTAGTATCGATTGGTGTTGCCGTTGCGACTGTTACCGATCTCCAATTCCACCTTTTCGGTGCCTGTATAGCACTGGCATGGATAATACCGAGTGCGGTGAATAAGATCCTTTGGTCCAATCTACAACAACAGGATAATTGGACCGCCTTACCGTATGTCTTTCGACACTACTTTTTTCTTTGATGAATGTGTTTGAATTGTTACTCAATGTTTGATTATGAATCAGGTTAATGTGGAAAACTACGCCGATCACACTATTCTTTCTACTCGTTTTGATGCCTTGGCTCGACCCACCTGGAGCTCTGTCCTTCAATTGGAACTTTTCGAATACATCAGCTATTTTCATGTCGGCCGCCCTCGGCTTCCTACTTCAATGGTCTGGTGCTTTGGCACTCGGGTAAGATTCCTTGTTTATGGATGTTTAAAGAGAAATGCTAAGGCTACTTTGGAGGGTAGAAATTTTAATCTAGTCTCACCATATGCGCGGGCATGCACGCAAAATCCAGGCCTTTCATCAGGTCGGCCCCACCGTGTATGTGCCACTACCCGAAATTAGGCTAGTCTGGTCATTAGGTAGGCCAAATGTATACGAAGAAATGTATAATTGGGGAGAAAATGACCAGCACAGATCTGATATACAAATGCAGTCTGCCTGATGACCAGACCGGCATGATTTTCAGGCCATGGCCCACACAGGGTGGGACCCACGTGATGATCGGGCTTGAAATGATCGAAACTGTTGTTACCTTTGCAAATTGAGTCTTTGACCTCTGAAGAGATTTTCTCTTGATCATTGCAGGGCGACCTCTGCAACGACCCACGTCGTTCTCGGGCAGTTCAAAACATGCGTCATTCTCCTTGGAGGATTCCTTCTCTTCAATTCCAATCCCGGCATTTCCAGTATCTGCGGGGCGGCGACAGCTCTTGCCGGAATGTCCATATACACCTACCTCAATTTGAAGGATTCCCATCCTCAGGCGAATAAGATCACATCCCCCCGTCAATCGTCTCACTCATCCATGATATCCAAATCAAACAAGGAAAATGGCGAGACCCAGAATGGGAATTCTAGTGGAGAATCCGTCTAAATGTCGATCTCTGAGCTCTACCACTGTGGAAGAATACCGGGTTTTATACAGAAAACAAAGCAAGAGTTGCAAAATTTCAAAACAGGCACTAACATATAAATCTTTTTCTTTAAAAGAAAGAAAAAAAAAAAAAAAAACGTTTTTAGAGAGATTGAAATGGTGTTAATACAGTGTGATTGTATTGGATTATGATATATAAGCAAAAGCCTACTTTACATTCAGTTCATAGCTTCTTGTTTGTTATTTCCTTCCATTTTATAACTTCCAATGTATCTGATGAACCAACGGTATTCATTCTTGTATTTTGATATTCAGATATGACAATCTGACCGTTGGTTCCGTGGGCCAAGGGCCTTTCTGATGCTAACGTAGTGGGCCTGATCACTTATGTGAGATTCATGCCGCCCCATCAAGTGGCCCCATTTAATCAGGCAATCCATTCATGGGATAGGATAGGCCATGTGTTCGTAAAATGGATGGCTGAAAATAGATGGCCAGAACTCCACTTTCAAAATTACGCATGGCCCAGCCGATGAGTGGACTAGGCTTTATTGAGTCAGGGCTTATAAGCGATGGGCCCACCTGATGGATGGCTTCTACCTAAGAAGCAGCTATGCGGTGCACACGCTTTGAATGGAGGGCTGAGATCTATGCTCTAGTGGCCATCACATGGAGATTAAGAGGTATTTATGTTTGCTTGGAGAGGCAGACTTGAATGAAATGAATGGGGCATGCCAAGCCTAACAATCTTGCCATCACAGCCACTAAATAGCATTATACCAAAATGGGAAAATATATCATTACAGCTTCCACTTTCTAAATATGCAAATCATTAATGAAACTTCCTTTTTTAGGCTTTTAGAGTCTTGATTAGCCAAGGGTGGCTTTGGACTGAGCTTGGGCTCAGGTCTGTTCTTTCCTAAACCAGTTATCCTTTACTAAATCTCAATTTCTTTAGTTATGAGCCGCCAGCTTGATCAACGGATGGATCTGGAACATCCAACTTTGGAGTTAGGTATTTGATGAATTTCAACGGGTTGGATCCAGCCAGGGCAGGGCCCAATCAATTTTTTGGAAATTGAGGCATGGGCCCACTGATCTAGTCCCATGGCAGGATCAACCTTTCGATGATCCACAAAGTGGGACCCATGTGACCCAACAAGTAACAGGATGATCCAAACCAAGTGGGGCCCATGGTTTGTCAATCAGACCAAATGGACGATATACGCATGCCCACGTCCGAGCTTGCATAGACCTCACTGCAATTTCTAGCCACCCTCAGCTACTGCCGGCCAGACAGCAGTTAAAGACGGACTAAAAAGGCAAGAGCCAAATGGGTCCGGACTGGACCTGTGATCTAATAAATCAGCCAGGTCAACCGACCATGCCTGACACAGATGCAAGCTTATGAGCCTACAACTCAGGCCCTAATGCAACCCGCATGTCTTGTGGGTCAGCACAAACAAGCCTAAAGTAAGTAGGTCGGGCTTTGGGCCAGGCCATGCAGGAAACATACATTCTGCTGATGTGAGTACCGTCCATTTGGAACCTTGATTCTGTAATCCAAACCGTGGACCTGATGGGCTCCATCTTGGATGGAGGATGATGCCTCAAACACAATTAAGATTGGAAGATGTGATACTTCTCTTGTTGGACAATTTTCAAATGAATGTGAACCATTGCATCGCTTCCTCAGTAACCATCTAGTGAAAGCCTCAGTAACCATCTAGTGAAAGCCACAATCAAAAAAATAAAATAAAAATTGAGTATGGAATTCTTATGCAAGTACGCAACCACAGAGAGGCCCATCAGAACGAGGGTTTAGATCATCCAATCATGGCTGTCCCCATTCTAAGGAAGCCTGAGCCACCATTAAACACTTAGCAAAATGTACGGCTGCTGATTAACAGAACCCAACGAATCCTCATACAACAATTGCCAGACAAAAGAAAAAGGAATTAAAAACGAACAAAAGATTTTTTACCCCCGAATTCCTCAAGAAATCTGATTTTACCAACCGATGCCTTGACTAATTGACAAGCTCATAAAGCCCTCTTCGGAAAGGGAATGACCAAATGCCCTCCCTCATCTAGTGTAGTTCCCACGTTGTGTGCATGACATCCAACCTGTCGCAGAGTTGGACCTCACCGTGATATGATCAGGTGAAGATAGGGCCAACCCAATCATCTGGTGGGGCCAGATCATACATTTATAGGTTTTGGGTGGTTTAGATTCTTTCTAATTGGATCAGCCTGTGAGCTTGGTTCATCACATCATGGTGGGTAACCAAATTGACAGGTGGGTCACACCATATATTTGTAGCATTTTGGGTAGTCTACATTGTTTTTATAATGATTGGATCATCATTGTGGTGGGCCGTTTGCAGACGGCAGTTTTGATTGACAAGATGAGGGAGGGCATAAACACGAAGCTAGATTTTTGGAGTGGTGCTTCAGAATCTAAAGAATTTAAAATAGCTGAGAACTAAAACAGAGTACATGGAGTGCAATTTTAGCAATAATAGGAGTGGGAATGAGAAATCAGCAAAGATTACCGACCAAAAATTTCTAAAATGACCACTTTTGATCTATCTTGGATTGACAGTGGGGAGATTGAGAAAGATGTTACCTATAGAACTCAAGCAGGATGAAAGAAATGAAAAACACCTCTGGAGTTCTATTCGATTATCATGTACCACTTGAACTGCAAGAGAAATTTTATAGGATGTCTATAAGATCAGCCATGCTTTATGGGATAGAATGCCGGGCGGCCAATGAACAACATGTTCATAGGATACGTGTATAGCTAAAATGAGAAGGTTGAGATGGATGAGTGGCAACAGAAGGAAAGACGCATTAGAAATGAATGCATTCAAGGGAATTTTCGAGTAGCACCAATAGGTAACAAGACCAGGGAAACTAGATTTAGATGGTCTGGTTTATGTGCAATGGAGACAAACCGAGAGTTCGTACAAGTTGAAGGCTCTAAAAGGGTGAGGGGAAGGTATAGAAGGATGGGAGGTAGTAAGAAAAGATTTGATGAACTATGGTCTAATTGAAGTTATGACCCTTGAGTGGAATGGCATACAAGGATTTATGTAGCGGACCCCAATTAGTTGGTATATAAGGCTTAGATGATGATGACGACAACATCATCATGGTGGGTTGCAACTGTTGAATGGGTTGGATGTCACAAGCACACCACATAGACCCCACAATGCTCGACTCGACCAATTTTGATTGTTAAGTTGAGAAGCACTGTTTTGGTAAAATCAGAATTCTTGATGAATTTTGAGAGAAAATCCCCAAAAAATAAAAAATACAAAGCAAGCTCCAATCCATATAGTGTTGCAATCTCACAAGAGAAACTTATTTTCCTGCTATTTTCAAAAAGCCCAATCCTGCAATGAAAATCACAGCTCTCTGAGCTCCATGAATGAAGGAAAGCACAGGGACCAACCTTCTATTTTGACAACTGATGCCACCACTGTTATTCTCCATTTCCTCTCTAAATCAAATCCCCATTGATATGTAAGAGATTAATCGCCACTAACCACAATGATTACTTGAATTGATTCGCCCCCTCATGGAACAATGATGTTCATGAACTTCCTCTTCGCAAATGCCAACCACCATTTGTTAGGAGTGCCGTTGGGTCTGTAAGCACAGCTCAACAATCTCCCACTCGTCTCTTCCCGTATCTGCTTCAGATAATTCCTAAATAGCTCTGCAATTTCCACAGCACAGCGATTTTTGGTCTTGTTCAGGATAATAGAAAAGAGAGTGCAAGGAAGAAAGTGGGGTATGTTTACTTGCCTGATCATGGCCTTTCATGTGGCACTCATGTAGGGCTATTCATACCATCCAAATCATCTGACACACTGTGAAAGGAGCACATTTCTGAACTCACACTTTTCAAGCAGTCCTAACCATCCAATAGATGGATATCAAAAGTCTGGTCAAAAGTAAAATAGAAAGCGGTGCAAATTCCAATGGCAAAAATATCAGATGGTTACATCTTCTCAGTGTAGCTTTCCAGATATGCTCCATCCACAATTGGTTAGGAATTTGGATGGTCTTGAATCTTGATTGCACTACCACTATGCCACGCACACAATTGAAGAGTCATCATAATTTTAGTATAGCCGTTGATCACTTTGTTTCTCACTGAAAACATACAAATATGTACAAAGAAACAATTGTTGAAGAGGAAATATTGAACAAAATACAGGTTCGTAGTGCATCAGAATGCAGTGTCCATATTTGTCCATTTTGGACAAGCTGGACCTGTGGTTGATGATTAGAGCCACTAATCTGATGGGACCTGTGGCAGATGTGGAGGCCCAGAAAACTTACAGATCAGAAGATCCTTGCTATCCAATCCTTTTTTGTCCTTTTCTCCACAGCATTGTGGCATTTTTTTTCTCAACCATCTACTCATGGTCACAATCAAACGGTTAGGATATTCCAAGCTGGGAGATTTTTATGCATTCCCCCCATCCACAGTGGGACCCATCAGATCAACGGACTGAGGGCCTTAGCTGCACGTACTGGCATATTAGGACTCATGACCTGACGGGTCCTTGCTCTTGCTCCGGTGGTAGAATCTTAGGAGTTTCAACTCCAGGTAAAGGGTTCGAGTATCCATACGTGGTGAAATCCCACTACAGCGTGAGTGTGTGGTGGTGTGTGTGCGTGTGTTTAAATTTTTTTTTTTTTTTTTTAAAGGACTCATGACCTGATTCATTGGGACCCATCCTGCAGGTGACCAGAAATCCATCAGCTATAGTGACACAAGATCCATCATTGGAGTAGGGTTTGAGACCATAAGAAAGTTGAAAAGGATAGGTTCAAAAGAAATTCTCTTTTTCAAAGAGCAAGTGGAGAGATTTAACTCAAAGAAAAATCAAAGCTCATTTTTACGAAATTTACAGTAATTATAAGCTAGATACTTTCATGAGTGACAGCCCAAACAGCCAGTACAGTATATGGGTGCAACTTGGGCAAGCCTGACTTCAAGATGACCCAACCGACCTGACCCAAACCCAACCGAAAGTCCTCTATATTCGACCCAACCTGACTGAAATACATGTGACTATTCCCAAACAGACCTAAGCCAACTCGAAGTTGCTCAACCCAAACCCAACCTGAATTCAAATTGGGACGGTGTTTTCCAACCTGAACCCAACCCATGGACCTTGACAACCTGACCCTAACTCGGGTTGGGTCAACTGGGTTTGGGTTTGATCTGACCCCAAGTTGCAGCTCCAGTACATTACATGTGATTGATATGTACATAAACTAATGTTTTTTTTTTTTTTTTTTTTTTTTTTTCTATTTTGAGCCAGCCAGCCAAGAATGCAGAACATCTGACTAGCGCATCAGGTGCGCCTGATTTCCAGCTAATTGTCCACATTCAGTGTAAATGTTTGGTCCACCAGATTTCCAGACAGTTCATCTAAACAGAGTGCCCACCTGATACATTGCTCCTATTGTCCAAGTGCCTCCATGCAGAGGTTCATGTGGACTCACGAGAACTTGCGATATATATAATGGCGAAGGAAAACCGATTCAAGTGCTGAAGAAAAGTGGGGTGTGACGTTTTCATTTCTTTCTTATTTCAAGGAAGACTTTCTAGTAACATATGAAAATGCTGAAGAAAAACAAACTGACAAAAGAAGGGAAATGCAAGACGAAGCTTACCTGCTTCTTGATGAGACTGAGGAAGCGCAAAAAGGCCCCCAAAGGGGAAACCTGCCTCTCCAGGCACAGGAACCTTTTCTAGGCCCAAGTTGATGATGGCTTTGGTCCCTTCAGCCAATGTTCTGCAACCCTCCAGCCTTTTCAAAGCCACATTGATGTAAAGTGTCAAATATATAAGGATCTTGTCAGCTGAGCATTTGATATCAAAGTTTCTGAAAAAGACATTGGCGCGGAAGAATGTGATTGCTTCATCGACGATGTCAGTTCTATCTGCAAAACCGTTTACGTCAGAGAAAAACAGGGATGGAGATATGAAAGTTGTTCCACGAAGAAAGGAGGGAGCTGAGGAGAAAGTAGAAACAACCTTGATCTGAGATTGGAGCGGGACCCTTGATATGGCTTTTTAGGGGAAGGAGAGGGCACCCACAAGCTTTAGCCACACCTTCTTCGTTAACAAAACTCGAGTGGTACACCTGCCAACAACGGAAATTTTTTATTTTTTATTCAGGGCAGAAATAATTACAATCTATTGGACAATCTGAAGAATGGAATGTATCAGCACGACTAGCATGATCCCGAGCTTATGGATACTTAGTTGCGACATAGGTAATTTCTGATGCAATCAATTTAACTGAGTTCTGCTTATATGATGGAATTTAACTGCATTTTAGGTTCTTGTTGAGAGGAATTTTGTATGACCCTTGACCCAATGACATGTATGTAATCTTCGGGTTTTAAGTTGTACAAGTGGGGCAATGGTTCAGTGACCCAAGACTATTAATATCGTATACCAGGATAGACCACAGCCATAATATTCTATCCAATTGGACAACCCCAACCCTTCAAACCGGATTGCAAACGGGGCAATCCAAACTTGAAAGTAATGTAATGCAATTTGGAGCCCAGACCCTAAATCTGAATGCTATGAAAGGATATTAAATTTTGGGTTTTCCAATTTTCTAAAAATAATAGCTGAAATTCAGTTTAATAAAACACCCAAATGCACTGTAAAGGTTATTCCAAGATGCCGATTAATTCAATCACCAGATTCTGTTTTGTTGCAATGGAAGAAAGCCAAATTTCATCCACGGATTGCACAAATGTTGGACCTAATGTCGAGGCCCAAGTTTCTTCCACTTCATTACACTGATAGATGCAATTCATATGTAGGAACCATGTCAAGAAACAAAGAAACTTCAAAGGAACTAAAAGTGTAAAAAAGAACTTCAAATTGCAATCATTTCCCATTCACCGAATAAGAACAAAAGCTAATTCAGTGCCTAAACCACGTGGGGGAAGACTATGGAATGCACTTCCCACTATTAAAAAAAAAAATGGTTGCAGCTTATCTCACATATCTCATGCATGTAGATCAATCCAAACTATCCAAATTGAAGTGCCTGTTGGGGACAGAGCATTAGCCCAAAAACTGCGATAATTGAACAATCCTAGCAATCCAATTTTATTGCTTGAACTTGGGCCCTGTACAGTTCAGTGTCGAATGGTCCATTTCGCACCCGCCAACTATATGGTTACGATCATCAAATCAATGCGATTTTCAGGCTATGCTCATTCCATGACTGAGTGGTAAAGGGCCAGACAATGGAATTTATTCCCCACTATTTACAAAATGGTGGCAACTCATCTACTATACACATGGAAATAAATCCACACAGTCCAAATTAGAGCTTCCATTGTGGATGGAACATAGCCCGAAATTGCGCTGATTACATAATCCTAATAAACTGATTTCGCTGCTTGAATTTGGACCCCGACCATTCCTTTTTGAACCGTCTATTGGCGGCCACCAATTGCACGGTTACAATCATCAGGCCAGTGCGACATTCGGGCTACGTTCCATCCACAACGTGGCCCACGATTTTGACAGTCTCGATTGGCTTAATTGGCCCAATTTACTAGTCAAGATCTAGGAAAAAAGGCAAATCAGAACCCTAAATGGAAGAAAAACGAATGAAATTTCTTCTGATACATACACATGTGCAAGCCAAATCAAGAAAAATGAAATTCGCAATTCCCGAATTCAACAAAAATAAAATGCAAATACAAAATTCTCAAACCA
The DNA here is from genome assembly GCA_030180095.1 of Magnolia changhungtana. Lineage (NCBI taxonomy): Eukaryota > Viridiplantae > Streptophyta > Magnoliopsida > Magnoliales > Magnoliaceae > Magnolia > Magnolia changhungtana. Next base: position 6,403,289 of record JASAUF010000630.1, on the reverse strand, counting down.
ACTGAAAAAGGGATCGAAATTAGAGATTTCAACGGAGAAAATCGATTTTCAGCAACAAGTGAATTTTCCCATACCATTTCTATTGCTTCCTTCTTCCCTATAATCTCGCGCACGGACGATCAGAACAGAAGATCTCGAACGTTCGATGATCAGACTCCAGCAGAGATGATCGCCATGGAATTCAGTCGAGATCGAATTCTAGGGTTGAGAGAGAAGGAGAGGAGAGAAAGAGAGGGAGGAGAGCAGACGGTGGAGTCCGAATATGGTAGAGTACCAGTCTCCTATGTGAGTTTTGCACCATTTAAAAGAAAAGGAGGGAGGTGAGTCTGGAAATGTATTCATAGCATAGTTGTATGGCAATCCAGACCGTCCAAATCTCTGAACCAACTTCTACGCAAAAGGGGACCCACAGTTTGGATGATCTGGATCTCTGTATATCAATTCCACGTGTGAGGAGGATAAGTCACCACCATTTTCAAAATGGTGCTGGACCGACTCCTGCGTCAATTGCATGGTAGAATTGTCGCTCCACCGTACATTTGGCCGGATGACTTATCATCGGGACCGTCCATCTAGCTTGTCTTATTATGGAAGGTAAATTTTACACGGTGGGATGATCCCATCCATCTAAACATCGGCATAAAAAGCAACGGTATGAATAAAAGTGTTTAACGGTTGACAGTCAATTCTGAAGAATAGAGAAAACTGATGGATTCGGTAATTTGAAAGGTTTCGTTTTTGTAAACGGTCCATCTATGATTGGCCCCATTAGATGGACGGTTCGGATTGATACATAGTCCTGCCACGTGTCCCTTGGAGAGATACATCTTCCATATTCCGGTTCTACCGACCGCTAACGGATCATCTTCCGGGAAATGAAATGATATGATAGTCGATAGAGACGGCTAAACTGTAACATGTAGAGAACCTTACCCCACCGTACGCGTGGCAGTGATTAGAACGGATCTATATCGTTCATCTAGTGAAAACTGGATTGAATGCAGTGCGGCTAAAAATTACACCAAAATGGGCTCATCATACACGTCCAATTGGTGGTCATCAAATTAACGGTGGAAATGAAAGATTTTTAATGGCGAAAATCGTCATTAAAATCTAACGAAGATGATATTGTTTATAATTTTCCGATCATGTGGATTTTAAGCCAGGTGGCATGGTTTGAAGAGACCACCAGGTGGACGGTCCGGATCTACCAACTCGATTGCCGCGTTTTTAAGTGTACTTTACCAACTCAGACAATAGTGCGTGGAGGGAGAAATTACCACTGTAGACCCTACCTTTTATCCACCGTCTTCTATGAAGAATCCAAAACTTACCTTCCCAACTTAGACCTTGTGCGTACGGACAGAGCATTTGAGGACGAAAATACCACTGCTTACGATTCCTATGGCTACGGTTATAATCCGTAGCAGAGGTCTTCATAACGAAAGATGACTTTAAAATGCATGGGTATTTTCGTACTCAAATGCTCTGTCCGTACTTGCAAGGTCTAAGTTGGGAAGGTAAGTTTTGGATCTTCATAAAAGATACTGGATAAAAGGTGGGGTCTACAGTGGTCATTTTCTCGAGACCGGGGATGTTCATCAGGTAGGACCCACATGGCGGCGGATGCGATTTGGCTGGTGACCCAACACCAGCCAGCTAGCTGATGTCAAAGCTATGTAGGCCCCACCATGATGTATCTGTTATTCAAGCCGTCCATCCATTTTTCCAAATCACTTTAGATATGAGCCCAAAATTGACCCAGATCCAAAGCTCATGTAGACCACACCACAGGAAATAGTGGGGATTGAACGGTTACCATTGAAAACTTCCTGAGCCCACCGCAATGTTTATTTTCCATAACCTGTTCATAAAGTCATATAACCCTCGATGAAGGGGCAAGCACAAAAATCAGCTTAATCCAAAACTTCCGTCGCCCCCAAGAAATTTTCAACGGTAGGCATTCAATTCCCACTGTTTCTTGTGGTGTGGTTCACTCGAGCTTTGAATCTACCCCGTTTTTGTTCTCATGCCTTAAAATGAGCTGAAACAATGGATGGACGGCGTGGATAAAATACATACATCATGGTGGAGCCCACAGAGGTTTGACATGAGCTAGCTGGCTGATGCTGGGGTCACCGGACAAACCGCGTCCCCGTTTGTCAGCTGGGCCATCCCCTCCCAAAAGTGGCCCACTCATAAAACAATAAGCAGCCCATTGCCCATGCCGGATTGGCCCATTGAACACATGCACGAAACAAGTCAATCTAGACCATCCAAAAATATCAGCGCCACCGTGGATGAAGAGTATCCTAATAGTTACCGATGGGATGATCAATGGCTGATGTTAAACCTTGGTGACCGCAGCACCAGCCAGCTAGCTGATGTCAAACCTCTGTGGGCCCCACCATGATGCATGTGTTTTATCCACGCCGTCATACATTTTTCCAGATCATTTTAAGGCATTGATCAATGGTCAATCACTCAACATCAGCCATTGAATTTGTACCACTGATCCGTACCGTTAGAATCATTCAATTGAACGGTTAGGATCGTCCACAAATGTAAAATCTGGCAATCGGAGCGTTCACGTTGTTGCATGGTTGGAAACGCTGAAGGTCACATTATTCTCGTGGCGTATACGTTATTGGGGTCAGATATTCTAACCTAGTTTTAACATAATTAAAGTATAAGAAACGTAAGGTCAATATTCAAGCAACCAATCACTGGGCCCAGGTCTCAGGGGAGATTGAATTTCAACCGTCGATTACCTAAGCTCGAGAGGTCTCCCTTTTCTTTTTGGTGGTTACCACCTCCACCAACAACATCCAACCTGATGAATATCTCAGGTGGGCCTTAAAGATGGGGAGGAATGAATGTTCCAAAGCCCTCATAGACTGACTGTACCGCTGTCCAGCTGTAAAGGTTGACCCATCACACTTTCACGCTTGATTAGGTAGGTATGGCACGTGCAACCCATGTGGAGAGAGGAGATGGGAGAGATATAGGGATAGAAATCACGGGAAATGCGCTCGTGTGTACTCAGGTGCAGAGTACATGTGGAAAGATGAAGAGAAAAGCCCTCAAGTGATTTTGATGGTTGTGATCTGTCTTCACCTTTTTTTAAAAAATCAGCTTTGGCTAGTGTACTTATAACGAGCTGGGTCAACAGATGAACGGTGTGGATTGCAAGTAGGCATCACGACAGTGGGCCCATACAGCCTTTGTCACCGAAGCTTTCAATTCAGGCAGTATACGGGCGAACAGGATAGAGAAAGGAGGGGTGCAGCTGATCACGTGAAGGAACGTGGAGGATTGTTTAAATTACTGAAAAAATCTTTCTTTTCGTAAAAGCTTGTACGGAAATGGAGTGCTGCTTAAATTACTGAAATGGGCTTTCATCTGGTATAGCACTTCCATAGTTTTCGCGGTCGAAACTTGTAACTGATACTTTAATATATTAATATAATTTTTTTCTTTTAAAATTTTAAAAGAACACAAGGGGTCGTTTGGATTAGAGGGGATTGGAGGGATCTGACGGGGGTTTCAAATCCCCTGGTTGTTTGGCAGCGTTTGCAATCGACAGTCAGCGAGCATGGATTACACTTAAAATCAATTAAATAGTTGCATGTGTAACATGTGTACTATTATTCTATCGGGCACAGGACTCACTAATGATGATCAGCACCGTCCAAACATCGTCCATGTAAATCAGCACCGTCTAAACATTGTCCATGTTAATCAACGGTTAAAAAATCGTTGGTTAGTCACTCAGACATGATCTTGTGCTTGCCGCCCATCCGAGACTTGGAATTTCATCATTTTCAGGCAGATCATATATTTCAGCGGGCTTATCACAACTATTGTGTCAAAAATTACATATCTCACTAATTAGAGATATTAAAGTTGATTTAGTAATTAAATTAAAACCCCTTTTATTATACCATACATAGGTACGGGAGGATTGCAAATCCAGAGAGTTTCAAATCGCAGGGGTTCCGAATCCATGGGGTTCTTAATCCACACCTCCCAAACAGGCCCATCATTTAAAACTATATATATCTTCTGTTTTGCAAAATCTTCCAAGTGGTAGATATTACACCAATATCTATCACTTTGGCCAATGAGGTGAGGGCCGTTCGTTCTCTAACTCACAATAAATAAAGTGTAAATGGGAAATTATTATTTACCCCTGTAATTTTATTAGGTAGCCACCATCTGACAGACAGTGACTTGCTATGGACAGTAAGTCTTTGAAGCCGGGAAAGGAGGATATTTTAGTGGGGCCCACTGTTATCATGTATTTGATCCATACCGCTCAGTTGTTGCTCACTCTCATTTTATTGCATGAGCCAAAAAATAGGCAAATTTAAAGGTCAGGTGTTTAAAGGTCAGGTGGCCCAAACTCAAAAAAAACAGGGGAAATTGAAAGCTTACCATTCATTTCTTTTACGTGGCCATTAGAAGTTTTGGATCCAGCTTATTTATGTGTTTTCCCTTCGTTCATGTCTGTGTGACGTCATGAAGAGGTTGGATGGCAGGTACACATCCCTATGAGCAATAGGCTCAATTCCTTCTTTTTCTTGTCGTGTGGACTACTTAGCCGCTTATCTGCCTCATTTTTTGGCACGTGCTCTAAAATGAGCATGTAAATCAAATGGATGGTGTGGATCTTGTACCATGGTTTTTGAGGCAAAATTACAGCCTTATTTCCTGTTTTTTTTAAGCAGCTTTAAAAAGTAATAATTACTCATTTAAAGAAACAAACTGGCCAAGTATAAATGGTTTGCCTTGTAAGGGTGTGTGAGTTTGGCAAACAAGAAACCATGGAGTTAGTAGGATTGAGTTTGAATAAGTGGGGCCCACAAATTAGTGATTGAGTTAGTAGGATCAAAGAAAAGCCCACCAGAGATGCTGAGACTCAGGGGAGAAGATGCTACTATATCTCTCTTTTACGGTAGATCTTAAAGAAAAAAAATGATGAATTCTCTACTTTAAGGTCTGTTTGGGTGAACTCTTGAAAAAGGTGTTTGATACTTAAGATGTTGTTTCAAGCTCCAGTTTGCTTTGTGTATTTGGATACACTACGACAAACTCTCGATTAATCCTCTACTCATCAAAATAAGTACTGAAAAATCTAGTTGAATTGGTTTTCGGCAAGTCAACCGATAAAGTTGATAAAGTTGAGGAAACGTCCTTCGCCAGAAGTTGCCTCTAAACGGGCCCTTTCCAGAAGTGTCGGGAATAGTACCGGAGTTTCGTAAGTAGGAATATCCTAACATGCATATAGCAGCCATGGATTGACACTACTAACATGCGTAACAATGTTTTAGAACCTCGATCGGACCCAGACTCATTATCGTGGGTAGTTTAGTCCGGCGGTCCAATTTGTTGCTTGACCCAATTCAACCCGAAAATAAATTCCTAAGGAAAAAAAAAAAAAAACATATAGAAGTAACAGTGTGTCAATCTGCTGGTAAGAGTGATGATTGGTTTTCGCCTTTGAAAGCTTGAGTTACAAGGGATGCAGTTACATTTTATTTGGTAAAACGGTTGACCCACGACATCAGACCACCTGATCGGGTCCGGGTTTTAAAACATTGAATGAGAAATATTCACACTCTCAAATTATACTGAGGTGCAGAAATTCTATAGATATATGGAAATCTATTTGTCCATCGTCAGATCTAACCCATCCAAAGTAATCTTCTGAAGGGGGAATGTCGTAAGTGGACCCAACGGCAGAGAAACCTCTTATCAACTAAACCGTTGAAGTGAACTGGCGTTAACAACCTCAAATCCTCTGTAATTTTCCTCAGTCAAGATTTGTGTCCCATGGTGTGGGGGCCACATCATCCCTGTCGTTTGTTTGTTTGTTCCAATAACATCAACGATAGACAAGAATACCTCCATCCAATCTGGCATACGTTAGTAGTGCCCCGGAAGAAAAGGTCGCAACCAAAATGCTTAGAAGATAAGAAGACATAAGGAAAGCAAGGAGAACTTTTTTTATTCTCCAGCTATTGTTCAAATTTCAAAATGGGAATGATAACGTACACTAGCATCCGAACTGTGTTGGGCCCACCCATGATGAGATGTTTGTGGAATGCAAACCGTGAATCTGGAGCACCAGATCATGTCCACCGTACATACTGAGAATCAACCCAATCCAAAACTCACGTGGGGCACGCCACAAGGAACAATGTACACTCACACAAAACCTATATATTCCCATGGTGTGGCCCACTTTAGTTTGGGATAAACTGAATTTTGGTATCCCATCATGCTTGGTGGGGGGCAGTGGATGATTGTGTTGGATGGCATGCAGAAAACGGTGAATCCACATTCCATCTGGAAGTTCCTATGGTGAGCGTCGCTTGTGTAATGTAGCAGGAAGGAATTTGGAATCTGGGCAACATGGGAGGGACTATCTAACCGACGGGTGGACTCATATCACAGTGGGCCCCACAAAGCTTGAATAGAAGGTAATTACCATACATGTGGCAATTACCTCACAGCCATTTTGGAGTTGAATATGAACAAGGGAGCGCAGGATCCACCTAGCTGGGTGGATCCCTGACTGTGGAGCCCACCGTGATGCATGTGACTTACATCCATGCCATGCATCCATTTTGACAGCTCATTTAAGGACATAATCCCAAAAATGAAGAGGATCTAAATTTCATGTGGAACACCCCACAGGAAATGGTAGTGATTGACCATTAAAAACTTCTTGTGGGCCACAAAAGTTTTGGATCAAGGTGATATTAGTGTGGCCCTTTCATCCAGGTCTTTGTAACCTTATCAACAGGTTGGATGGAAAATAGCCATTTCGGTGAGACCCCCTAAGAAGCTTTTAATGGTGGGAATTCAATCACCACTGTTTCCTGTGGTGTTGTGGACCTAAGATTTGGTTCTCCATTTTTGGGATCATGCCCTAAAATGAACTGTTAAAACGGATGTACAGCTCAGATGTAAGGAAAATACATCACAGTGGGCCCCACAGTCAAGGATCCACCCACCTGCCGCACCCTGAACAAGGCAGCAACAGCATAATGACCTTACAGAGGCATAGAAAAAGGAAGACATTTCACAGACGCATATATTGTTCAATTTGTGTCATTTTTTGCATGACCCACAAAACGTATGTCACAGATAACAGACATGATGGATTGATTTGGGACCGTCCAACTATTGAGATGAGAGTAGGAGCACCACATCCTACGGTGCATTGAAAGTAATACCTAAACAACCGCATCTTTGGAGCTCAGCAAAGGCCTGTGATATAGAATAATAGCCTGCATAAGTTATAGATTCAGGACAGTTTATTTATTTATTTTTAGAGGTAAGACATAATTTTCAAGAACATACACAAATAGACCCCTTGATAGAAAAACTCATGAAGACAAGAGGTTAAAGGCATGCTTTTTAAGGCTTGAATGAGTCTATGAGTCTGATGCAACTCATCTGAGTTTACTCAGATCTGGTCGGTCCTAATACGGTTTGATACGAGTCCCCCCCTCCAGTCACTTCCAACCCAAGTGGGTCGGACAGATTTAGCCCCAACTCAAGCAAGTTGGGGCTCAACTCAGGGGAGGATGAGTTGGGTCAAGTCCCAAAGTCTTTTTGACAAAGGTCAGAGATGACGACATGCACGCATCGCCAATGCAATGCATGAATTTCCTGGGTCTGCCAATAGAGTCTCAAGATAGCTTAAGCCTTACAAGAACTACATGTAGCTGCTATTGAAGCTTAAGATAAAACCAAATTGAATTTAAATGCAGTAACTTCTTTCTTTTAGACAATGGAGACAATAAATCCGCCTCTAGAGGCTGGTAAGCAGTGCCATCAACATTCAAAAGAAAATAAATACTGTGTGAAAGTGCCCAAGCCAGAAATCAAAATTACCGTAGCTCAATTGTATAGGCATGTCTGGAAGTTACAATGGCCACGGGTCCAAATGGCCATTCTGCTCATTTCTTCCATATGAAAAGCCGAGCTTGCCATCTTCGGCTGGTTTGATGGACTTCTTGCACTCAATTTGGAACTTCCACTAACCGAGTGCCGCCTGGGGTTGACTATTCAAACATAAACATGGCACAGTTCTACAGCAATCCAGACCAACCAAACCCCCTGACCAAACTGTGAACCAATATGACAATATTGACCATCTAATTTCACCTTTAAATTTGGACACCTCACCATTTACTTTTAACCATCCATTTGGTAGCCATAAATTGATGGTTAGAATTTGTTGATTGGAGTGACTCTAGCTATATGCTACATTCACAATCAGACACGATTTGGATGGTCTAGATAGCAGCATGTCAACGCTGGCTGAGAGGGGATGAGTCGCCACCACATTTTAAATGGTGCAAAACTAATGTAAGAATCTAGCCTTCCCTATAGTTCTTTCCCCAATGTGGGGCTCCATTAATAGAAGTGACATACTCCATACAATGTAGGTTGGTGTGGTCGTTTTTCAAACAGTGCCTGAACTTCGCAAGTGAAATAGCATGCAGAGGAATGTCGCGGCCAGTCATAGAGAAGAATAAAAATGAAAAGAGAGTGTTAACGGGAAATAAGTTACTGAGAATGGGAATCGATGAGAGTATTGTAAGGCCAAAGTGGGGTGCCACAATGGTGGATTTTGGCAATGGCTGTTCACTTGGCAATCAGCCAAACACACCACACACATGAAAAAGCAGTGGAACTAGTGAGATAGCAATGGAATCCACAGTCACAAGCTCATGAAATCCATCATGAGGGTGTCCACTGTCCAGTAGTGTTTATGAAATTTCACTAATGAAAGAGAGAGGATCAAAGGATAGATCTCCTACATTATTCACCAATACAGAAGGCTTGGTTAAACAACAAATCCAAAGTTCGGAAACACGTGTGACATGTGGCAATAAAATCTCAGTTAATTGGATTTTTCACCAAAAAAAAAAAGTATCAAAGCTACAGTGGAAATCATATAGCCAAAGCCAGTACATGTGGATCATGAATGTTCAAATTACATGGCATGCAAATAAAAGAATACATTGGAAGATTTTGCTACCATCTAATTCAAAGTGGGGTGAAGAGGAATTGAAAAGAGATAGGCTTCTTGTGCCAAAAAGGATTTTTTTTATTTTTTTTATTTAAAAAAAAAAAAAAAAGAAAAAAAGACAGAGACTATTCCATCCAAAAATTTCAGTAAAAAACCACATCTAAGGATTATCCTGTGAAAAGATTCCAGCAAATCAAAACTGCACAAATATTTCATTTTTTTCTTGCCATCCATTAATTAAAAAACATGACAGCCATCCAATAGTATCTAAACCAGCTTTCTAAAACTTGTAGCATCTTAAGAATTAGGAAATGCGAAAAGATCTTTACCCGTCAATACACGAGACTGTCACAGACATCCAACGACCTATCCACATTTTTTGCCCACTTTTGAAAAACTGGCAGGAATAGAAACTTAAATTTACATGGAACTCCTACCAACCACCAAATGGACAATGGAGTATCTTGGTACAGAATCCCATATATACCAAAGGGAACATGTGAGTCATGCTTTGGAAATTTATAACACATAGCAAAAACCAAAGCACCAGTTGCACATGAAACAATGGACTTTACATATACCTAAAAAGCACATTAAAAAGATGTAAGACTGCCCACCAACCTAAGAATCTAGAATGAATGAGTAGAAGTAATTAAGAGATGAAGAGACAACAGTTAAGATATGGTATCAAATGAGGGAATACAGATTCTACCAGAGAAGAGTCCGGAGGATCCCATTCCAACAGATGTTTATGTTTGTTGCACCACCAGATTCGCTTCTCTTTGAGAAACTATAAGTTCTGAAGGACCCACCCGGCCGCAACGAAGGTAATGTGCAGAGTAATCATCTAGCATTACACATTGACCGTCACATTCCAAAGTTCCAATTGTGAGAAAAAGCCGCCCGTTTCTTGGGATATCCATCCATATATACACACAAGCAATGCAACGCACTCAGCCATTGAACAGCCTGGACCAAATGTTCCAGCTTGATTTCATTCTAACAACTTCAAATTGATGCGTGTGCAGAGAAAATCCCTGAAGTGTATGTTTCCTTCCCTTTTCAGTCAACTGGGAAGGTTTTGTATTGGTATGTATACATCACATAACAGTTGGGGCGGAGCAAATTTGATTAGCCACAACATTGTTGAGTTTCCCATTGGAGTGCCTCGTCTTAGTGCTCCCGTGTTTCACCAATTTCTGCTGAAACAGAGAGCTGAGCATGTTCTCCAGAGCCTGCACGGTATACTTTGCATATTTGCTTGCACTCGCATCCTGCTCCACCAGGGGACCATAGTTCTGCATATAGCTCCGGTAAACTGGAACGATCGCCTGCACCACCATCTGGCATGTCTTCTCCCTCAAATCTTTCTCCGACACAACCCAATTTGATTGCTTCTTGTACATTTCATCGAATGCCTCATTGAACGCTTTCAGCCTCTTCTTGACCAAATCGCGGGCAGTCGCTCTCCCACCCGAGAACAGAATCAGGCCTTCCCTACTCAGCAGGGCTGGGAGCTTCGCCCAGCTCTCTCTCAAGTAGATTGCAGCATAATATTCCTTGTACTGTTCATGCTCTCTCAACCATGCGTCTCCCAAGAGTTCCCCAAGCTTCGTTCCTTTCAAATGCTTGTAGAAATGCCAGTGGTTGTTCATCATGAAGAGGTTTGACAGGGTGGTGTCCTCATACATCTTGAACCATGACTCCAAATTGAGCTCAAGGGCTTTAATTATGTTCAATACTGCCTCAGTAAGGAGCCGTTCTTGGAACTTCTCTTTTTTCCAGCTCCGATGGATGACCAGAACCTGCGTTAGGATTGGCCGATAATCATCTCCCAGCAACCTATTACAGTAGTTCGTGATGAAGCTCACCAGCCCGGGAACACTGCCGTTGGGCGGTGGCCGTGTCTGCCTCTGTAGCTCAACTTGAACCAAAAGCTCCCAAAATATCTCACAAGCACCTTCAATTACAGCCTTGATGAGATCTCGTGTCAAGGTCTGGATCTCAGCACAGGCTTTCCCTCCAAACAGGCGATTGAAATCCAATCTCAGCTTATTCAAAGAAGCGAAAATATCCAACAACTTCAAAAGCTTAATTGGGTCTTTCTTACTCTCTGTGACCGTCTTCCCAAACTGTAGAAAAGCGAGGATCCCAGCCTGAGCCACAGTCTTCGAGAAGCATTCCATCCACACATCGGGCCCCATCTTCTCAAACACATCATTGCAAAGCCTGTACTCGGCTTCATAGAGATGCTTCACGGCGAATTCCAAGTGCTTCCCCCAATCCGATATGTACCCTTCAATGCTCTGCACATCATTGAACTCAGATATCGAGATCTCAAGGTAATCAAGATTCAACGGTTGTAAACTCGCCTTCACATTCGCACTACGGACATCGACATAGATCGACATGCACCGCTCGAGGCGGCCATTGGCAGTCAGCCTATCGAGAATCGGCTGCAGCTTCTGAATGACGGTGACAGGCAGTGGTGACGGGGCAATGCAGGGCTGCTGCTCGGACGAAGCTGCGGACGACATTGGCAGTGGAACGCTGTTCTCTGTCAGCAGCCGACGGAACTCATTCTCTAATTTAACAAAAGCGGCATCCAGGAGCCCACCATCTAAGCGTGCCCGCTCATCGTCGGACTGCAATTCCTTAAGACTCTTCAGAGATTTCTTCAAATTCGAAATATACCGATCGTCAGCCACAGCATTATCTTCCAAGTACTCGACAATGTCTTCCAGCCACTGGATCGCGAGCTGGCAGTTATCAGCGAGAAACCTCAGCGCCTCCTCGAGCCGCTTGAGGACCGAAAGGTAACCCCCCAGATCGGACCGCGGATCGGACAGCAACGATTTTTCCAAGCCATGGACCGCGTCGAATACTTTCAGAACGGCTGCAGCAGGCCCGACAGCACGGTCGATGTGGCCACCGACGGCTGCCAGAGCCTCCTTCTGGGCCCGGATCGGACGGACAGCAGCTTCCAGCGATGGCAGCCGTTGGTGGATCTCGTCCAACCGGGGCCCAGCCTTGTCCAACGCAAATCCCAGCGCTTTCGATTTCTCTAAGCTGAGTTTCAGCGATTTGCGAGCGGCGACGAGCGTTTCGAGATTCGCCATTCTCGCAGCTGATGTAAGAAAAATAAAACCCTAACCCTAGAAATCTCCAGCAGAGGGAAATAAACCCTCACCCTAGAAAAGAGAAAAACCACAGAAATGGATTCGAACAGACTCTAAGCTCTTAAAGTACTGAAAACATATAAAAATGAAAAAACGAAATTTCGAGATTCCGATTTTCATTGTTTCCATTACTAGAATAAGAAAAAATGTTTTTTTTTTCTTTTTATCCTGGAGTGTGAAAGAAAGTTATTTGCATTGTTTTCTATCCAAACTCCACCAAATCAAAGAACAAAAATATAAAAAAATGAAAATCGAAGTATTACCAACAAAGCAGATGAGAATATTCAAGAAAAATCCAACTACCAGACTGACTGATATTTCACAGAGAGAAAGAGAGAGAGAGAGAGATTGGGCGGAACTTACTTTGAAAATGTTGGGGGGTTTTTGGATCTAAGATAAGGAGAGGAATGGGATCGGATTATGAACTTTTTAGGCCTTTTTTGAGGGCGTTTCTATCAAACTTTTGGGGTATAAAACCCTAAAAATGAAATACTGAAAACCGCTTTACAACTCGATTTCAAAGCACACGAGTCGTGCAAAGTGCATGCCAGTCATGCTCTCTCTCTCTCTCTCTCTGCGCTGTATCAAAGCATGGGAGAAATAAAATGGCTACTCGCCAGACTACCCATCTGAATCTATCCTTCCATATATGGAATTTGAGAAATTATTTATTGAATCTATACCGTTCATCATAATTTAAGTGCTTTATTTGACGTTAAAAACCAAATAAAAACTGGTCACTTGAGTCATGGAAATGGACGGTTAATATAATTTATCAAGTATTAATTTTATTACTGAGCATTCAGGATGTAATTTTTTAAAATAATTTATAAGAAGTGGATATGAACGGGTCTGATCTTGTGAAACGTGTCCCACTGGGGCATCTGGTGAGAGTAGGTTTTGTTCGTATTTCTGGAGTATTAATACCAGTCCTCGTCCTACCGGTCCGTGTAAGGAAAGGGAGTAGCCCGGAGTACGGTAACGGGATAGACAACATCCGCATCTGGCCAGGAGTCCCAAACGTTGTCGACTCATTTACCTACACGTGGCAACATGCATGTTAATCTGGACCGTCCAGATCTTTCATCTCGATGTTGATTTGATGATCGGCTGAAAATCACCTTGATCCACATCCTTGATTGGCGGATTTGCAACCATCAAAGGTAAAGGTGAGAAATCAAAACTTAACATATGAAATCAGACCGTTAATATCGAAAATTGGCACGCAGTTTGGACGGCTTAGATTTGAAAGCGAGTGAGACACGTATCAGGCGTTTCAGTTGCTTGAGCTTAAAGTCTGGGGTCGTAGGCCAAATGAAACGTGGCCCAGCGCGCAAGGAAAGCGAAAGAAATGTGGAGTCATTTGATACTCTGCCAAACCTTGACACTTGATACGCAGGCACCGATAGATTGTACGTTTGCGTAAATTAACACTATCTAGACCGTCTAAATAGTGGAACGGACGATCTTTAAATGACCATCTTAAAATAAGATTATTTGGATGGTCCTAATCTCTGATTCTCGGAGACTTATTTCATGAAAATCTTTCCTTTTTAACCGTCCAATAAATGCCCACTAATTCAATATTCGGATAATGAAAGAAAATTAATTTATGGTTCGTGATACATCTAAATTGGGACCCATAATTTCGACAGTGTAATTCAAATAATCTAAATGCAACTAATACAATTTCAAAGCAGTTTCCAAGTGCCTGCGTATCATCCATCACACTGCCAGAGTATCAAATCTTTTTTACAAAAGAAAACCCATACATTTCGGTTTATACACCATTCCCCAAGTTTTCTTTTTATTTTGGGGCGTGTGCCTTGCTGCTATCTTTTATTTAAAACTCCAGCAACCCATCTAACCGTACGTGCAGATTACGTGTAGTCCCTAGTAATCTAGACCACACAAGTAGTGGGCTCCACTGAGGATGGTTAGTACTCTAAATCACACTCATTGGCCCATCTTTTTACGGGTCTGATTTCACGTATTAAATTTAAACCGCCAAATATCCATATGGTGGTTAGAATTGGACGGTTAGGATCATCTAATCAATGTAGGCCCTGGATGAGGACCTAGCCTAAATATCATACTGGGCAATGGATCTCAACCATCCATTTCTAAACTTTGTTATATCATTGATATGTACCAATAAAATGGAGTTTATTTTTAGGCTATTACTTAAAAAAGGGTTGCACAAATCGGACGGTATGGATTGATTTACGTATATGCCACTTGTAAATTGTAATGCTTCCTTTGTGAGAGAGTATGGCCCACCATCTCACAATAGTTTCCTGTAATCCCCACTTTTGCTTTGCGGTTTCGGTGGTTTTTGGCTTTTGTGACATTTTACAAAGCAAATAATAAAAGGAGGTTTTGAATCTGGATGCGGATACCATGTTCCTATTGCGATACAAAACGAACGGTACCAATGATAGGATACAGCGTCTGTATCTTTATTCATACATCCGTTGTTTTCACGATTATGTGTCAAACGTATATAATATCCTATCCGTTAAAAGTATGTTACACACCATTATGATCTCGTGGAGTGAATATTGGGTTTATTTAAAATTTTATGGGCCACACTAGTTTAATATGTCAAAGTTTTATCCATACACTTATATAGATATTGTGTCTGTTGTCACATGTTTATCAGTCATATTTTTATAAAAAGGTAATAAGCATGATGTGGTTAAGATCTTATACGGATAGGATTTGATATATAGGTAATAAGCATGCAGGAAAAGGATGGTTGTATATTTTCCTAGATACAGCCGCTGTATCAGATCTTTTTTTAAATGAGGGGAAATGGGGAATTTAGGAGGTCGGTTCGGCGGTTCCTCTACACCTGTGGTAGACGAGAATTTCGTGAAACTAGACACTTGTGGAGCTACATCGTAACGTTTAAATGAAATCGAAACCGTCCGAAATGCTCAGTCCACCGTGAGTATAGGGATCCCTACAAATTAGGCCACTTCAATCATGAAATGGGCCACAACGGAAATTAAATGCTTTTGGGTGGTTTTAACTTTTTTTCTCTGATGCGGCCCACCCGATGATTGGATCGATCTGACTGTTAGATATTCACATTGTCATGTTAGTTAGAACCTACTACAGAGACCACCGTTGACCCTTCACGCACCCTCGATTATTCACGCACGCTAGGCCCGGGTCCACCGAGGTGAGTGGGATCCTGTCTGTGGGGCCCACTTTTATTTGTGTAGATTACATCCACGCTATCCATCTGTTTTGAAATCTCATTTTAGGGTTTCATTCCAAAAATGAAGTAGATTCGAATCTTAGGTGGATCACACCACAGAAAACAGTGGTGATTGAATCCCCACCATTAAAAACTGCTTGGGTGCTATCAAAATGTTTATTTTCTATCCAACCTTTTGATAAGGTCACAAAGACCTGGACCACACAAATATAAGCTTGATCCAAAACTTTCGAGGCCCACATGCAAGTTTTTAATGATCAATCACCACTATTTACTATTGCATGGTCCAACTAAGACTTCAATCTGCTTTATTTTTTGCAACATGTCCCAAAATGAGCCGTCAAAGCGGATGGACGGCCTAGATGTAAGGAATATCATCAAGGTGGCCCCGCAGTCAGAGATCCCACCCACCTCGGATCCACCGAGGCAAATGGGACGGAAAACCCATAGTTTGGTAGATTTCTCTTCACACGATACGTGGCAGGGTGGAAGTCCACCGATACACTCAAAATAGCAGGAATGGCTTAGATTTAATAATTAAAATCACCAGACAATCCTGTCCATTGCTTTTTTATGCAGAGCTGATACGGTGGAGACAGATGAAGGGAATTGGGGTAGAGCCATCTCTTCGCAGCAGTAAGTGCTGAGGGCCTGCATCAACTGGGTCCGTCCATCTGCTAGGTCCAATCATGATGGATGATTTTCCAAAAACGAAAAAGGAAAAAATCAAACCTATTAGACACATCCCATCCATCGGTTCCCTTTCAAAATCGCTCATTTCTGTTCTTTTTTTTTTTACTACCGTCCATTTTATAGCCATTGATCAAACGGATAGGATCATCCGAGAGATCCGTGTATGCTCAGCCATTTCCCATCCACAGTACGGTACCCAAAATGGACGGTTCCGATGGGTACATCATCTTACCATAATCAACCGTTGAGAGATGCTGGACCGCATCATCCAACCGAAAGTGGGATAGCGTATTAAACGAAAACGGTCACACCAGCCTCGTCGTCGCCGCCGCCATGCGTCACGCGTGCAAGAAAACCTGACGGACGCGAATCAGCTACTGGCAGGTTGAGTAGCGAGACTCGCTACGAAAGTGACGTCGCCGAGTTCTGTGGGCCCCACCATGATTATGTATGTGTTGTATCCACACCGTCCATCCATTTGTAGAGATCAGTTTAGGGCATGATCCAAAGAATAATCCAGATCCAAAGCTGGAATGGACCCCACCACAGAAAAAAGTGGGGAGAGTGACGTCCACCGTTGAAACCTTCCTAAGGTCCATCATGATTTTATTTGAGATCCCACGTGTTCATGTGTTAACTGAGACATGAAAAGAAGGGAAAACACAAATATCAGCCGTTGGAAGTTTTTAACGGTGGGCGTCACTCTCGAAGCTCTTTTCTATGGTGGGGTCCAATCGAGCTTTGGATCTGACTCGTTCTTTGGTTCATGCCCCGATATGATATGTACAAATGAATGGACGGTGTGGATACAAAACATAAATCATGTTGGGCCCACAGAACTTGGCGACGTCACTTTAGAAGCGAGTCTCGCTATCAACCCGTCCGTAGCTAATTCGTGTAGAAACCGGACGCGAGTTAGCATGCAAAACCTGTTTAAGTGGTGCCTAAAACCCATGTTGGGGACCACCATGTTTTATGTGTGAAATCCAGTCCGTCCAAAACGTAATACCCCTCATTTTCTTTGAAAAGGACGCTGATTAGTTGGTGAAGATCACCTGTCTCGTAGTGAAATTATATGGTAGGATTTGATTGGTAGGGCATAAGCCACCAGAGCTTTTTTCTTATGATTTATATTTATAGCATTTTGGCTGACCTTTGAATTATTATCTTTTTATAGCATTTTGGTTGACTTTTTGTTCCCAGCGCTTCGGTCAACTAATCCTTTCCAACGGCACATTTTAAGGCGTGCTCTGACTATTGAAGTAATTTAAATCTTTCATTGAACCAGGCCATTTGAAAAAAAAAAAAAAACATTTAAGAACTGATTGGAGGCCATCGCAATGTGTATTAATCATTGAGGCAGTTCATTATGTTGCTTGCACGATTCAATTAAATACAAGGTTATGTGTTAGAAAGGGCATGTATTCAATTAATCGTTACGATTAGGAATGTGTGGGTATGCTGGAGTTGTATTAGACTCAAGTTTGATTAAATGCTGGTACCCCTGTGCTGAGATAGGTCATATAATATCGAATTTAAGGTTTCGATGGCTGTCTCAACCACTAACGGTTACAATGATCAGGCAATTTTAAAAAGGAAAGGATTAGTTATTCTAAATGGATTCTTTTTGCTTTGAATTTAAATTTTTTTCTTTCATAATAATAGTAATCCTTATATTTCTCAGGAAAATGAAGATAAATAGATTTAAAGATAAAAAATTAAAAATATCAATTTTATTAATATATATGAAAAGTTTAATATAATTGATAGAGAATAAATTAAGTAGAGAAATAAACAAAAGATATACATGATCCTTGTTTGATAAACAATTGAGGCGGATTGGTTAGCTGGATGTGATCTTTCAGGTAAGACTTGGTTGATTTGGATTCAGTGACAGAATGTTGATATTCATACTACTCTTAAGCATACTTTAGCGATGGCAGTGGACAATAGCGACTTATGCTAACCTAAACATCAAACATTCAATAGTGTGGGTGGACAAAAGTGAATGGACTAAAAACTAAGATAAAAGATGAAAGGACAACCTTGTGTTGTGATTGATTAGGTTTAGGGTGGGCTAGAACTCTTCGTTGCATTCTCCTTTTATGACTTTGGGAGGTGGCAAAACCTTTAGTGGATTTCCTTGCTAATTTATAATTCTTGACAATCACAACGCTCAATTATTATCTAATCATCCCAATCTGATTAAAGAGATCTTTACAAACCAAAAACAGTTTTCAAATTTCTTACCAACGTGACTGCATAGATTTGTGGATCTTATGGGATTAGTCTTGCTAGACTTGGATTGATCCCAAACCCATTGGTTCTTCCCTTTCGAAAGGATTGTGTGAGACGACCTTATGTAGCATATCCATATTTGTAATAAGAACCTTATCTCAGTAGGTCTTTTACATACTCGTCAAACATACTAGCTTAGTTATACATGCCACATGAATTAGGGACATGTGTCATTCGTTGCATCGTTTTTTCTGCAAACATGCATATAGTTCTGCACCATTTTACTTTGGGTAGTAGGATTATAAGACAAAATATCCTCGAGCATGAATAAAATTTCATCATTATCAATCATGATTTCGACATATGGTGGCATCTCATGGTCTACATAGTTGTACCAAAAATTGGCGTAAGCAAAGGTCACAAAGACCAAGATAAAAGGACCACAAAACTAGGGGTGCACACAGGTCGATTCAGTCCGGTTCTGGGGTGAAACCGGAGTCGAGCCGTTCCTAACGGTTCTACGATATTCGGAACTGGAACCGAACCGTTAGCACCCTAGAACCAAACTGAAACCGAACCGTTAAAACTGGTTCGGTTCCGAATTGGTTCTACAATTCTAGGCTTTTTATAATCCAGCCCAGTTGCATCTTTTATTTTATAATTTAGCCCATGTCCATTCTTGTTGTGATCCATTTGATGAATGGTTTAGATATTGTATAAGATATGCAAAAATACATTTATGAAAACAATCAAATGGTGCATTGTAAACCATAAATCATGAGTCAAATATGGAAACAATCAAAGGGTTCTTGGTTCGGTTTCAAGTTCGGTTCCATGGTTCAGTTCCGTGGTTCGGATCCACGGTTCGGTTCTATGGATCGGTTCACGGTTCGGTTCGGTTCTACATACCCCCAAACCGATAACCGATAACTGAACTGATGTAATCGGTTCTTTGATTTTTGGAATTGGAATCGGAATCGGCACACTCTAGAACCGGACCAAACTGGACTGTTTGGTCAGTTTCGGTCTGGTTCCACTGTTCTACCAGTTCGATGTGCACCCCTACACAAAACTATAAGCTTTATTTAAAACTTTTGTGACCAACAAAAATGTCAATCACTACTATTTTTGTGGTGTGGTCTACTTGAGATTTGGAGTTACTTTATTTTGAGATCATGCAATATAATAAGCTGTCAAAACAGACAGGTAACATGGATTTAAGGCACAAACATTACACTGTGCCCCACAATCAGGGATCTACGGACCCCTACCCACTCAAGTCATCTCTTGAAACCGTACAGCCTCATCAATCAAGTCTCGCCGTATCATTTCATCAGGGAGTTAGCTCCTCTCTACCCAATCGGGGTTGTGGCTAGCCTGGTCGGGGATCATGCAGGGTTTTCTATATTCTCTTCATACGGTGAGTTGCATACACGCCGTGGTGGCTCCACATGCAAATTAATGGCATCCCATCCCCACTTCTATATGTTGTGTGGCTCACCTAAGTGGTGGATCATGATAATTATTTACCCTAGGGTCTAGCATAGATGAGTTCACCTGATGGACGGAGTAGATTTCAAATATACAACATGGTGGGCCCAAAGATCCTGGGGTTTTATTTTTGTCGTAAGGGATTCAGATCCTAGAAATCTGACCCGTTCTGAAGATGGGCTACAACCTGTAGACTGCCTTCTATGAGAAATCAGGCCGATCCACTCATTAGAGGATCCACACCTGTACGTGAAATCGTGGCTCATTCAATATGGGCCGCTCATTAGGGCCTTCCTCGTGGCCCATTCAACGGTTGGATCAGCATGATCTTTTCTACGGTTGAGTTTCAAGATGTGTCCCCCTTTCGTACATATCTGATGTTCCTTGTGAAGTGGTCCAGCTCCCTCTCACAGGAGAGGTTCACTCATTGAATTTTGACCCTTGGTGAGATGTTAGTGAATGATTAGATGGGGATGTGGTTGTTTTCTCTCATGATAGCTTATGAAAAGGTTCATGGCCCACCATGGGATGAAAGGAATTTCATGATGGGTGGTGTAGAAAAGTCGTTTTTTACGCTGACAAGATGTAGCCACGGATAAAACCATGCATCGTGCACATAACTAATCCAGGTGATGATGCACATAACTAATCCAGGTGATGATGCGTGGAACTCACACTTCGCTATCATCACGGGGATTTATTTGATACTTTGGCAGGGTATGCCTCTTGATACTCAGACACTTAAAAATAGACAGCCATTGGCTAGTAACCCCTCCAATAGAGATTCCTTTGTGCCATTCAAGGATTTGATTGAACAACAGGCCTGTATAAAAGACAGAGGCCACGTGCTATGTTGTGTGTGGCCCCCACACCACGGATATTATTTAGTGGGACGCGGATTGGCTACTCCCCCTGCCACCAGCCCCTTGGCTGGTGGTTGGTGCTCTGTGGGCTCCATCATGATGTATGTGTTTCATCCATTTTTACAGATCATTTTATGACTTAGATACCAAAAATCAGGGGGGATATAAATCTCAGGTGGACCACACCACATGAAAATAATAGTGATTGGATGTCTACCATTAAAATCCTCCTAAAGTACACTGCACTGTTTATTTGATATCCAACATGTTGATTAGGTCATACAGGCCAGATGAATGGAAAAAACAAAAATCATCTTGATCCAAAACTTTTATGGTCCCCCAAAATGTTTTTAATGGTCAACGCTCATTCAAAACTGTTTTCTGTAATGTGGTCCACCTGAGATGGGGATATACCTCATTTTTGGTCTCATACCCTAAAATGATACTTAAAAATAGATGGACAGCATAGATGAAACACATACATCATGGTGGGACCCACAGAGCACCGACCACCAGCCATCAGGGGAGTAGCCAATCCGTTTCCTATCTAGTGACGAGCAGTCCTGTAAGGCCCACTGTGACATATGAGCTTTATCCATGCCATCCATCCTGTCCCCAGCTCATTTTAAGACACGAGATATCTAAAAGCTCATGTAGACCAAGCCACAGAAAAAACTGGGGATTGAATTCCTACCATTGAAAACTTCTTGGGAGTAGAAGTTGATATTTGTGTTTTCCCTTAATTCAAGTCAGTGTGACATCATGAGCAAGTTGCATGCCAATAAACATTATAGTGGGACCTAGGAAGGTTTTAATGATAGATGCCATTTTCCCAATGATTTCCCATGAGTAGTCCACTTAAGCTTTTAGTTTTGGGATCATGCTCTAAATTGAGCTTTTAGTTTTGGGATCATGCTCTAAAATGAGCTTGCGAAATAGATGGACAGCACGGATAAAACACATACATCACAGTGGGCCCACCAGAGTCTGGTCAATGGGGATATCTATGGTGTAGTCACCGTGCATGAAGTAACTTCTGTTTGTAAGTTGTTCGGTTAGGTGCTAAGGGGGTCATATCTCTAACATTGTCTTGCCATCCAATCAAATCTTATTGGCGTAGGGGCAGAGGAGCTCTATCTAAGCAAGTGCACCATCCAATCCACTTGCCATTTTTCATTCCTTAGAAAAATGTACAAGTGGCGTATCCTAACTTGAGTTAAACAGGCTAAACTCAATTGTTTGAACAACCCAAATCCCTTATTCATGTCCCTTGTTTGTGCAAAGGCCTCATTTGATATTTTTCATTTTTAACAATCCTTTAAGGGCCCATTTGTTTACACTATCAAATAAATAACTTTTTTAACTTTATAAGTTAAAAAAGTTACTTTTCTTAAATAAGTTATTTTGGTTATTAAACTTAAATAATTAGCTTTTTAGAAAATATAACTTATTATATCAGCCATTTTTTAAATGATTTTCAACTTCCAAAAATAACTTATTTCTTTCATTTTAATTGGTAGCTGAGCAACTTAGAGAATTCTTTAAAGGAATATGCTTCATGTGACTGTGAATCCCTTCTAAGTTCATGAGATTGGAAAATCATTCCATAAATGGATAAATGATCTAGTGGGCCCCACTTGATGATGGCTTATATCGAGGTGGCCCCACATTATGGACGATGCACATTAAAGGTTCGCTTCTGATGATGAATGACCCACATTCAAGGCAAGCCCAGCATGATGGGCAACCCACATTGATTGTGGGGCCCACATAATGGGTAACCCACATCAAAGGTGAGCTTAACACATGATGGACAATTAATAATGATGGGGCTCATATGATGGATGATCCATATCAAGGTGGGCCCCACATGATGGACAATCCACATCAAAGGTCGGCCTAATGATGAGTGGCCCATATCCAAGGTGAGTAACACATGATGGACGGTCCACATCAAAGATGGGTCCACATGATGGACAGTCCACATGATGGGCACTGGATACTGAATATGTGCCCCACATGATGGACAATAACATTGATGGCAGCCCCACATGATGGATGACTAACATCAAAGGTGGGCCCAACTTAATGAATTGTGCACATGAAAGGTCAGTCCCTAATGCCGAATGACCTACAACCAAGGTGGTCCAATGCATGATGGACAACCCACGTCAAAGGTGGGGCCACGCAATAAATGATCCACATCAAATGTGGGGCCACACATGTTGGACAATGAATTTGTGAGGAGCCAAACAAACTTTCGGGATAATTACTCAAGATGTTGGAAACATATACTTTTCTACTTTTGATAATAAGTATACCATTTACCAAAAATACTTTTTTTTTTTTGGGTTAGCTTGTTAGTACACACCCATGTCAGTACACACACTCCATATTAGCCACCCCTGCTCGGGATCGATTTACCAAAAATACTTATCTATCGATTAAGTAGCTTATCTAAAGTAACTTATCTGGTACAAATGCCCTGTAAATGTCGACCAATCTGACAGTGAAAACAGTGAAAATGACAAGTATTTTGGTGATGATATATCTTAACTGGCACCCATAATTTGGACAGTTTAACTTGACTAAGTTGCAGCTAGGGTATCATTTTTTTTCTCTTCATAATACCAGCACGGGAATTATTTGATACTCTGGCAGTGTGTGCCACTTGATACACAGCCACCTAGAAGTTGTGCACATGGCATGTATAAACTCAAATGAGACCAGCTAGATGGTGGAACTCCTGACCCTAATTTAAAAAGTAAAAAATGAAGTTGATTAAACAGTCCTAGCTTCTGAATTTCTAACAATCCTCTAGTTAGGTGATAAAATAATCTTGATTTTCAGTCCATGATACACCTGAAGCTGGACCCATAATTGTAACGGTCTGGTCTGATTTGAATTGCTTCTATACAAGGCATGAATTTCCATAGTAATTTCTACTTGCCTGTATATCATCAATGATACGTGGTCCCGTGCAGTTGCGAAGTATACAATGTGTTTTCAGCATTGCTTAGTTAGATAATCCGTACCACATATCTTTTCATTCACTGCCAGGTATCTGTATTAGATCAATACAACTGTATTATTCACGGACCAAATTTATGAATTTTGGATGATATTTTAAACCCACCACCCTGCTTTGTCCTTCTGGTTTTTTTTTCCCCCGAGAAAAAGATGGAAAAGAAAGGAACTAAGGAGAATAAATAATGGCTTTATGACACCTTCTCCTCGACGTCTCTTTAAAATAAGCTTAATTTACAAGCATTGAGTGTATGAACATCCAACCTATCCAACTAAATAATCTTTAAAATAAGCTTAATTTACGAGCATTGAGTGTATGAACATCCAACCTATCCAACTAAATAATCTTACCATGTAAGTTGGATTCCCAAAATTCAAGGTGATCCAACCATCATGCGGACCACCATAAAAGTTTTTGGATGGTTGTCCATTGTTTCTTAAAGTGGCGCTCACTTTGTATATTTATACAAGCATCACTAAACTGGTGGGAATGTAAGAATCTTATAAGATGGGTCTTATTGATCAAACAGTCTAGATTTACCTAAAGGTTGGATAATATGATCGGGTGCACCAGCGGGCCCCACTAAATTGTGATGTGTCCAGAAATTCGTGAAAGGGGTGGTGTGCTACAAGTATAATACGTCACATAGTATCGTAAAGGAACTGAGATTGCCAATTCGTGTGCAATCTTTTAGGGAGAGGACTTTTTATGGGTTTCAAACTCCTCTACCCTCCCTATTATAAAACAGAGCTGGGTCCCCAATCCAATGATGGGGTTTTTTCCCATGCTCGACCTGTCGTGAGCTTTGCTTGATCGGTCTAGGGCTGGTGCACGATCAGTCGAGCAAGGCTCGACTCAAAGTCCAGCGAGTTGAGGTTTTGGATTTCCGAGGTACTCGACTGGTCATGGGATGTGCTCGACCAGTCGAAGGTGCCGCTCGACCGGTCGAGGGATCCACTCGACCAGTCGTGGTTACGCAGATTCGTTCTACGATTTTGTGCGGATTATGGATTTTGAGTCCTTTCGCAACAAGGATACAGAAAGGAGTTTCCTGAACTATAAATAGGAGGTACCTAGGACTTTTTAGGTATGACAAGAGGGTTTTCTAAAGCTTTACAAGGGATTTGCTAAAGGGTTTAGGGCTATCAAAGGTGTAAGAGAAAGAGAGAAAGAGTAAGCTTATGGAAGGGAGGTTCTGCTCGTAAAGGTAATCTATTGTGCACTTGATATCTCAGCACTTCTACGTCCTCATAATCGGTTAGTTCTCTCCGTTTTTCTTTTCTTCTCTCATTGTTTATCCACTCCTGTGTGAGTGAAGACGGTTGTAACGTTCTACTTCATAGTGGATTGTTGATCTGGACGAGGTCATGTGGTTTTTACTTCTTTGAGAGTTTTCCATGTAAAATCTCTTGTGTGGTGTGTGGTTTATGCTTTGATTTATTTCATTGCTTTATTATTCCATAATTCTGGTTTGTTTTGGGAGGTTAGATCCCAAGGTTTTGTGCAAGGCCCCCAACAAAGTGGTATCAGAACTAAGTTCATTGAACAGGTAGGATCGGTTTTTTGAATTATAGGAGTGGCTCATCAAGGATGATCAGCCTCAATGGTTCTAACTGGACCATATGGAAGGCTAAGATGGAGGACTTGGTTTATTGCAAGGACCTATATTCTCCAATTTTAAGCATATCAGCAAAATCCAAGGATATGTCTGATGATGATTGGAAGAAGATGGACTGAAAGGCGGTGGGGTTTATTAGACAATGGTTTGATGATTCTGTGTTCCACCATATGTCTACAGAGACCTCAGCCGCTAGCCTATGGCTGAAATTAGAAGGGTTGTATGAGAGGAAGACAGCCAGTAATAAAAATTTTCTGATAAAACGACTTGTGAATCTCAAGTTCAAAGATGGTGGTTCTGTAGCTGAGCACATGAATGAAGTCAGCAATATAGTGAACCAACTCTCCGCTATGAAGATGGTCTTGGATGATGAATTGCAAGCTTTACTATTGCTTAGTTCATTGCCTGACAGTTGGGAGACATTGATGGTATCCTTAAGTAACTCCGTGTCAGAAGGAAATGTATCCATGGAACAGGTAACCAGTTGTCTCTTCAATGAAGAGACAATGAGGAAGTTTCAGGGGTCTTCTCAGCAAGAGGCCCTTGTGACACAGGAACGAGAGAGAGAAAAGAACAGGAAGGGCGGGAAGGCCCGAGATAAATCAAAAGGCAAGTCAAGTACTAGGAAAGATGTTGAATGCTGGAATTGTGGCAAAAAGGGCCACTATAAGCATGAATGTCGTATGAATGTCGTAAGGCTAAGAACAACAAGAAAGAAAAAGGAAAGGAGAAGGTAGATGAATCAGATTCTACTGCAGTTACTTTAGATGGCGACGTTGTAGTTATTCTCTCTGCAGATCACGATGTATGTCTCACGGCTACAAGTCAAGACACCGACTGGGTGATAGACTCGGGAGCTTCTTTTCATGCAACTCCACGCAGGGACTTCTTCACAAGCTAAAAGTCAGGTAAATATGGGACCGTGAAGATGGAAAATTCCGGCGTATCGAAGATCGTAGGGGTCGGTGATATTTGTATGAAGAGCAATGTGGGCTGCACATTGGTTCTCAGGGATGTGAGGCATATCCCAGACCTTCGTGTCAACTTGATGTCGACAGGAAGGTTGGATGATAATGGCTATGAAAGCCAGTTTGCTGGTGGGCACTGGAAGCTCATCAAGGGTTCGTTGATCGCGGCCAGAAGAAAGAAGTGTTGCACCCTTTACAAGGCAAGTGTCAGTGTGTGCAAGGGTGGGTTGAACGTAGCGGAAGATCCAGCTATTGACATGTGGCACAGTCGTCTAGGCCACATGAGTGAAAAAGGGCTTTAGCTACTAGCGAGGAAGCGGCTCCTTCTAGACGTGACAGGTACACCTCTCAAAACCTGTCTTGATTGTTTATCAGGGAAACAGCATAGAGTTTCATTTATTAAATCTGCTTCTCATGTTAATAAAGTGCATGCATTAGATTTGGTTTATTTTGATGTTTGTGGTCCTATGAGGACAAAAACCTTAGGTGGGGCATTGTATTTTGTCACTTTTATAGATGATGCATCTAAGAGGGTTTGGGTTTATGCTTTGAAATCCAAGGATGAGGTCTTTGGTATATTTAAATTGTTTCATGCTATGGTCGAGAGAGAGAGACAGGTAGATCATTGAAGTGCATCCGCACTGACAATGGTGGTGAATACATTGGCGACTTTCATGAGTATTGTAAGTCCCTAGGTATACGGCATGAACAGACGGTACCCCCCAGCATAATGGTGTAGCTGAGCGAATGAATCGCACCAATGTTAAGAAAATTAGATGCATGCTATCTTATGCGAAATTGCCCAAGATGTTCTGAGGAGAAGCAATGCACATGGCGGTGTATTTGATAAACAGGTCTCCATCAGCCCCGTTGAATGGAGAAGTACCTGAAAAGGTGTGGACTGGACAGGATCCATCGTACAGTCATCTCAAGGTGTTTGGATGCAGGGCATCCGTTCACGTACCAAAGGACGAGAGGTCCAAGCTCGATATGAAGATCAGACAGTGTGTGTTCTTAGGGTACGGTGATGAAAAGTTCGGTTACAGATTGTGGGATCCGATCGAGAAGAAGCTCGTCAGGAGCAGAGATGTGGTTTTCTTTGAAGATCAGTGTATAAAAGACATTGGTAAGCTAGAGAAAAATTAGCCTAGTTTAGGTGAGCTAGAGGACATGAATCCTATTATTCCTCCCGTGGTACCCGATGACGGGGGAGTACAGCAAGGTGTAGAGGACGATGAAATTCCTTCAGAAGATGGACTAGGGGAGCAGCTCCCACTTGATCCACCTCTTGAGCCATAGGTGAGGAGGTCATCTAGGGACAGGCAGCCGTCCAAGAGGTACTCGCCACATGAGTACATTATGCTGACTGATGGGGGGAGCTAAAAGATTATTCTGAGGCCCTAGCCGACGAGCATAAGAGGGAGTGGTTGAAAGCTATGCAAGAGGAGATGGAATCTTTGCATAAGAACCACACCTACGATATGATAAAATTAAATAAAGGGCAAGAAAGCTTTGAGCAACAAGTGGGTATTTAGAAAGAAGGTTGAACAGAAAAATTCACAGATGAGGTTCAAGGCCAGACTTGTGGTGAAAGGTTTTGGTCAGAGAAAATGTATAGACTTCAAAGAGATATTCTCACTAGTGGTGAAGATGACATCCATACTGGTGTTGCATGGGTTGGCAGCTAGCATGAATCTGGAGATACAGCAGTTAGATGTTAAAACTCCCTTTCTCTATGGTGACCTAGAAGAAAAGATCTACATGTATCAACCAGAGGGTTCGAAATCAAGGGCGAAGAGCATATGGTGTGTAGGCTAAGGAAAAGCTTGTATGGACTGAAACAAGCTCCATGACAATAGTACAAGAAGTTCAACTTGTTTATGTTGAAGCATGGGTATGACAGAACGGAGTCGGACAACTGTGTGTTCACGCGCAAGTTCTCAGATGGTGATTTCTTAGTTCTGCTGTTATACGTTGATGGCATGCTCATCATGAGAAAAGACATCAAGAAAATCGACAGGCTGAAACAGGAGTTGGGCAAGTCTTTTGCGATGAAAGACTTGGGCTCGGCTAAACAAATCCTAGGAATGGAAATAACTCGTGACAGAAGCAGTAAGAAACTTTGGCTGTCACAAGAACGGTATATTGAGAAAGTCCTAGAGCGGTTCAATATGAATGCAATGTGGGCTTCTGGCCAAGATCCACCGGATGGTCACTACAGATTGAGCGACAGACAATGTCTCAAGACGAAGGCAGAGGTGGAAGAGATACAGAAGATACCCTACGCGTTAGCTGTAAAAAGTTTGATGTATGTTATGGTGTGTACACGCCCAGACATCGTATATGTTATTGGTGTTGTCCGACAGTATCTTGTCAATCCTAGCAAAGAGCATTGGGTAACGGTGAAATGGATACCGCAGTATCTAAGAGGCTCATCCAGGTTGAGCCTATGCTATGGTGACGGAAAACCTGTGTTAGAGGGTTACACAAAGGCAGATATGGCAGGTGACATAGAATCCATAAAGTTTATATCGAGGTTCATGTTTACGTTTGTAGGGTGAGCGGTTTCTTAGCAGAGCAAGCTATAGAAGGTCGTAGCATTGTCGACGATAGAAGCCGAGTACATTGTAGTCACAAAGGTATATAAAGAGATGTTTTGGATGAAGAGATTCTTACAGGAACTTAGCCTGAAGCAGGAGGAGCACGTGGTCTATTGCGATTGTCAGAGTGCTATACACTTGAGCAAGAATCCAAGTCAGCATTCCAAGTCCAAGCATATAGAGTTCACTATCACTGGATCAGGGATACTTTGGAACAGAAGGTGTTACAGCTTGAGAAGGTCCACACGGACGATAATGGGTCAGACATGATGACCAAGGCTTTGCTTAAGGGCAAGTTCGAGGTTTGTAGAAACCAGGCTGGCTTGAAGAAGGTAAATCCCTCTTGGGTAAAAAAGAGGAAGATTTGATGAAATTTTTTCCCCGTGCTCGACCAGTCGTGAGCTTTGCTCGACCGGTCGAGGGCTGGTGCACGACCAGTTGAGCAGGGCTCGACTCAAAGTCCAACGAGTTGAGGTTTTAGATTTTCAAGGTACTCGACCGGTCGAGCACATCCCACGACCGGTCGAAGGTGTCGCTCCACCGGTCGAAGGTGTCGCTCGACTGGTCGAGGGATCCACTCGACCAGTCGTGGTTACGTAGATTCGTTCTGCGATTTTGTGCGGATTGCGGATTTTGAGTCCTTTCACAATAAGGATACAAAAGAGAGTTTCCTAAACTATAAATAGGAAGTACCTAGAGCTTTCTAAGTATGACAAGAGGGTTTCCTAAAGCTTTACAAGGGATTTGCTAAAGGATTTAGGGCTATCAAAGGTGTGAGAGAAAGAGAGAAAGAGAGATAAGAAGCTTGTGGAAGGGAGGTTCTGCTCGTAGAGGTGATCTATTGTGCACTTGATATCTCAGCGCTTCTACGTCCTTGTAATCGGTTAGATATCTCCATTTTTCTTTTATTAATTCTCTCATTGTTTATCCACTCCTGTGTGAGTCAAGACGGTTGTAACGTTCTACTTCATAGTGGATTGTTGATCTAGACGAGGTCCCGTGATTTTTACCTCTTTGAGGGTTTTCCACGTAAAATATCTTATGTGGTGTGTGGTTTATGCTTTGATTTATTTCATTGCTTTATTATTCCATAATTCTAGTTTGTTTCGGGAGGCTAGATCCTAAGGTTTTGTGCAAGGCCCCCAACATCCTACACCGCGACATAAGCTCAATCCCATTGTGTCTTCTCCGAAGAAGTGTAAGGAAAGGAAGATCCCGACATTCGAATGGAAGACATCGGCATTCCAATTTCAAAGCGATGGCGATGCAAATAGGTAAGTCGTCTCCCTCTTCTGATCTCCATATCCAATGCACAACAGGTCTTATGGATATTCTGCATCCAGATCCAACAGAGATGTCCCATAAAATCATACTTATACAATCATTAGGTAGGTTACTGTAGAAAGTAATGGACAACCATCCAAAAATATCTAAATTCATGCAGTAGCTCTCATGATAGTTGGATCATCTTAATTTTTGGGGCTGTCATGGTAGGCAAACTTGATCAAGAAGTTTGATACCATGAACACACTATAGTGGCCCACCACACTCCACTTATTCCATGAGAACTAGTGAATGAAGAAAATGCCCTCCTCTATCGGACTTCTTTTCCTCATAGTCGAACTCAAGATGACTAACATGCTTGCCCATTGGGGGCCACCTCTGAGATGGCCTAATGATTAGAATTGTTCATTTCATTAAATATATATATGAAACTCTATAATTACTTAGGAAGATAGAATTATCAACATGTAAGAACTGTAAGGTGTTGCCTGGAGAGAGTTTGACTGCACCACATAGGTTAATGGTTATGGATGTTTACATTACGAAGTAGAAGGAAGGATTAGGTGGAGGAATTTAAACGTAAAGAAGACGATGTTATTTAAAAATAAAATAGAAGTAAATGTTAAGTGAAATGATGTAGCTAAGTACATTTAAAAAAAAAAAAAAAAAAAAAAAAAAAAAAAAAAAAAAGTGGCAAATTAAAGATGGTTTAGGAGTATATGGAGGAAAAAACCAATTATACAAGGAAGGTTGGTGGTGGAATAACAATGTACATAAAGCTATTAACAACAAATGTGTATGTTTCAAAGCCTGACAAGGAAATAGAAATAATAAAAATCTTGAATAATATAATAATGCTAAAAAGATTGATTAAAATGTAGTAAGGTTAAACTTAAGGCTTATGATGATTTTTATAATAGATTGGAGATGAAAATATAAGAAAATGTCTATAAACTTGCATAAATGAGATAAAGGGTTAAAACCTATATTGTGTTGGATGCATTATGAGTAGTGAGTAGGGAGTATAGTCAAGGACTAGAAGAGCAATGAAATGAGGGAAATCTATTTTCAGAATTTGTTAAATAACAATTATTTTAGAAGCTAGAGATCACAAGAATTATAATCTCAAATGAGGTTCATGGGTACGTTCATAGAATTAGGATATCTGAAGTCAAAAGGTATTGAGAAAGATGAAAACATGAAAGACCCTTGTACTAAATGGTGTACTAGTAGAAGTTTGGAAGTCTATGGGAGAAATTTTGATAAAGTTGTTCAATAAAAATGTAAGAATGGAGGAAATACCAGACAAATGGAGAAAAAATACGATTATAATGGTTTATAAGAATAAAAGAGACATATAAAGCTGCACCAGCTATTGTCGGATTAAATCTATAGGACATATTATGAAACTTTAAGAAAGAGTAATTGAGTAAAAAATAAGGCTTGAAAAGAATGTATAAAAATATTAATTTGGTTTCATGTTAGGGAACCTATTTTCCAACTTTGACAATTCATAGGAATGATCTTCACATAATCTTTATTGTCTTGGAGAAAGTTTATGATTGGATCTCTTGAGAGTTAAGCTACTGAGAGTTTCAAAAGGATATATTGACATAATTAAAAATATGTATGACAGAACAGTAATAAATATGACCATTAATAAAGAGACAAGTGAGTTCCCAGTTAGTGTAGGCATGCACCGGGGTCTATACCTTTTTGCATTAGTTATAAAAGAGATAAAAGCTTTTAAAGAAACAGATCACATGGTGTATGTTATTTAGGATATGGAGTGTAATTTTAGTAACGATAGAAGTAGGAATGAGGAATTAGTTAAGATTGCTAACTAAGAAGTTTTCTAAAACTCTTTTCCCTATTCTGACTTTTATTTTTTTAAAGTAGTTGGATTAGGCAAGTGGCTTGTCTCAACTGACTACAAGTTGCAATGATTCCCTAATATTTGAACTTTACATTTGGTTGAGTCAAGTCGACTTGTTGATTTTTTATTGCTAAGTTAGCAAGATTTAGAAATACTTAAGGAGTTTAGTGATGAGTGGTTTGATATGACCGTGAGGAATCAAGATTACCTACCTACGACCCCATGGCTCAATGGTAGACTCACAAAGTTTCAATATGAGGTCATGGGTTCGGGCACCCATTGTAATGTGAGTGCGCCGGTGCTTGTGGGGTGTGTGAGTGTATGTGATTTTGTTTTTTTTTTTTTTTTTTTTAAAGTATAGAAATCTGACACTTGGAAAAGAGATCCAGTCCATCCATTATGTGGGTCTAACCGTGTAGATGTTTTGGTACATTAATTAGGCTTGTCAATGATACCAGTGAGCCATGATAGTAACAAAGGTGAATAGCTTGAAAAGATTTCCCTTAGTTTTTTTTAGTAATTAAGGACTGGTTTGGATGGTAAGTTACTTTTGATAAGCTACTTATGGCTCAAGTAGCTTACAGTGGTTTTAGTTAATTGGCGGAAAAGAAAAAGCATGTTTGGTGAGTATGTTTTTAAAACACCTCATGGAAGTCTTAAGGTTACCTTGATGAAACAGCCATGTCAAGTAATGCCGCCACTGTCAAGCCCACCTTGATGTATGTGTTATTTATCCATTTCATTCATCCATTTCGGCATATCATTTTAGGGTATTGACCAAAAAATGAACAACATCCAAATCTCAGATAAACCACACCACCAAAAACAATGGTGATTGAATGCCCACCATTAAAGCTTCCCAAGGTCTACCTTCGTAAGTTGTGAGATATGAGCTTTCCATAAAGTTGGAAAAAAAAAATGCTTAGATCTTCTACCTAGCAGAAACAGACAATTTTACTTATTAAGTGGGCCACAACGTACATGAATAATTAACAATTAAAAATCCTTTTCTCTTTGATATTATATGACCCACCTGAGGTGTGAAATGGCCTGATTTCTCTGTCAAAAGATCTGAAGCTAGTGCATCTCACCTAATGGCTGAAAGTCAGGTGGGTTGGGTTGGGCTGGGTTGGTGCTCAACTCTAACCCAACCCAAGGTTCCTATGCATTGACCTTAACCCGACTCAACCCAACCCAACCTCAGGTTGGGAATTCTCAACCCAAGCGCAACCTAAGTGGGCTTAGCCAGGTTGGCCGGATAGATATATGCTAATATTTTCATTATTACATTAGTCTATTATATTTTCAATATAATGTCTTATTTTTTATACTTATAATTTTATCAATTATATATGTAGTTATTTATTGTAAAGAAGTTCATTTTTTCCAAACAAATAAGCTAAAAATATAGGACAAATACTCCTTTAAAAGTTGTATTTTGTATCAAGCAATCTATTTGGGAGAGAGAAATTGGAAATTACGTGAACCAATGAAACACAACGGCACTGAAATTTCTTGTGCCTTCAACACTGGGGATCCGCACTCAATTATAATTAATTTATAAGGAACTTATATATTAATCGGGTTTGAGTTCAGGTTGGGTTGGGTAACCCGAGACCTCAAACCGAACCCAACCCAAGTTTTATCAGGTTGGTGGTTGTATGGCCCAAGCCCAAGACCAAATCCGATACATCCTGCCCAAGCCCAGCCCAATACCGTTGGTCATCACGGGTCGGTCGGATTGAACCCACCCAACTTTCAACCCTAATCTCACTTGGTGGAACTCTCAGATCTCACACATCTCACATATTAATACATGCCCAGGTTTGTTAATGTGCACGGCGGCCACGTGCGTGAGCCTCGAGCCTCACATGCAATAGACATGGATCGAACTGCCCAAACAGCAGAACATGCAATAAATGCTCCTGAACCGTGTTCTCAGAATAGTTCTATGACAATCTACATCGCCCGAATCTAGGATTCAAGTGTAAATCGAAATTCAGATTTTAGGTTATATAGTTCATAGGATCGTTGTTTAGAAATTCTTAATTATAAAAAAAAAAAAAAAAGTAAAGTAAAAACATATATCTTATAGCTACCTTTACCTTAATCAAATGCATTAAGAAATAGTGGATTTGCAATGCCAATCCTTCAAACTAGGTCTGTCTTATATCTATTACAGATGAAGAAGAATGAGAGTCAATAGTTCCATTAGAATGAAATATGGAATCTCTCTCTCTCTCTCTCATGTATTCTCTCACCCTATGATAGGATCTTTTTATTGGGAGAATTTTGAATATCGGATAAATCAATTACGATATTCTACTATATACCCAATTCCTAATACGATACAAGTACATCTCTACACTGAGCTGGGGTGGCCGATAAGGCGGGGTCCACCGTAAGACCTATGAGATGTGGGGTAGCCCACAAAGAGATCTTGGACTGTTTACCTAGGATGGCCTAAATAAATAGATATTTTGGTGTTTCTCCAACCGCTCTGAAGTTTTTGGTGTGTTGACCATTACTCAATGCATCAAGTAATATCAAAGAAGGAAATTAGTGTACATCATCACGGTGCAGTGGCCCATGAGTTGGAGTCCTCAACAGCTCTGGAGCTTTTAGTGCGTTGTTTGGTATTCCCAGCATTATCTAATCCTTTTATTATTAGTGTTATGATTGTCAACTATTAATTAAATATAGATGTAAATCAAGTAGTAGTCCACATAATTATTAAAGGTAATAATAAAAATAATAGTTGAAACAAAAGTTCAACAATTCAATGAATAGCTGATCCCAATGTAATCTACAAGTAGTGGATCCCTTGTAAGCCACACATGTGGACTATAGTTTAACACGTCTCGAATCAACCGTTCAAACCTTTGCCACGTGGCTTACATGTTGAACGAACAATCCTGAGTTTCTAGCCGGGGCAAATGTACAATCTGGGCCACGTGATCAATGGCAAAGATCTTACCCGTTAAGCCGATATCAACACGTGTGGCCTCGAGTAGGGCTTGCCAAGGGAAATGAATAAATGAGAGCCGCCTGCTCTGCCGTCGTGTTGTGGGCAGGACAGAGTAGCGTCGAGATTTGGAAATTTCGTGCCTTTGCCTTTAAGCTATTGGGTTGCCAACGTGGCACTCATGCGAGATCTTGGACGTTCATAGGGTCGAAGCGGATGGGAACGGATTGGCTACTCCCCTGACACCAGCCAATGGCTGGTGGTCGGTGCTCTGTGGGCCCCACTATGATTTTCATCGAGGGCTGGTCCCCCTGACACCAGCCAATGGCTGGTGGTCGGATTGGCTGGTGTAGATACGTGTCGTGCGAAGACAGCACCGACGCTCCATAATGATGTATTTATTATATCCACACCGTTCATCCAATTTTCGAGACCATTTTAGATCATTAGACAAAAAATGAATCATATCCAAAGTTCAAATGGAGCACACCAAAAATATCATCGAGGATAATGATTTTCACCGTTAAAAAGCTCATAGGGCCTATCATAACGTTTATTTTCCGTCCAATCTATTAATAAGGTAAAAAATTCATGGATGAAGAGGAAAAATAATAATTCATATATCCAAACTTCTGTGCTGCACTTGATATTTATATCTGCCTTATTTTTCGGCTCAAACCTTAATACGAGCTAGCAAAATGGATGGACGGGTTGGATATAACACTCACCTCATGGTGGGACCACAGAACTTGCTGACGTCAATACACAGCTATATAGCCGGTGTGTGGTACACCAGCCAATCCCCTTCCAGGTAGGGTGGTCGCCCCTAATAATACGGTGGTTCTATAAATGAGGTGGGCCAGACATGCACGTAGAAATGGACGGCTAGATTTGCATGGATTAGTCGATGGCTGATGTCTATGATAGGAGATGCACCGGGGAACGTGCCGATGTTTGTCCACTCTAGCACCTCTCGCAATGTAAACTGAGCACGTGCGTGAGATGCAAGCCGTTTATTACCAGTCAGGTCTAGGTGTTCTGTCTCAAAAAGGTAAGATGATTCAATCGTCAGGTGGGCCACACTGTAGAAATGAAATAGACGGTTCAGAAAGGTTCATCAGATAAACACATTCAACGTACAAATGAAGGTGAGCCTCACCAAACGACTAGACGCATTTGGGGCTCGCCTACTTAATTGGATGTATCTCACACACGTGTGTGAGGTTACACGCAAGAGAGATCTTTGCCGTTGATCATGTGGGCCTAACATGTGAAATCTTTACCTTTCATCATATGAAACTTCCGTTCTAAATAGGCACGGCCCAACACAGTTCAAGTCAAACGGTTGACCACATGTTACGGCCCACCTAGCAAATAACATTCAAAGTTTCATGTGCATACGAAATCAAATCCGTCCAATAGGTTTAGGCAGACATGAGGATTGCAGCATGTAAAAATCACCCACATCCACTCATTGGGCATACCACACTTGCATTATGCTATTTATCATTTGCTAGATCTTGTTTTCTAGTAATCAGGTATGGCCCACCTGATGAGTACAAGGGGCTGATTTTTACACAAGGTAATCCTCATAGTGGGACCAACTTATATATATATATATATATATATATATATATATATATATATATATATATATATATATATATATATATATATATATATGGAAAAGGTACTATGCGCTCGAGCGTAAAGCAATCGTCCGTGAGGTCGAGCTGGGTGGGCCCCACCGTGATGCCTTTCGAACATCAACACCGTCCACTAGATGCACCATTCCATAGCGGACCTGGACGGCCCAAAATCAGGTTAATCCGTGACTCAGTGGACCACACCATCTAAAACCATAAGTATACATGCAAAAAACATATAAAAGCACTGGTGGGACCCACATGAGTTTTCCATGCACCTGAAACTTGGTCTGAACCCTCATTCAAGTGGGACACACATAATGGATGGGCTGGATTTGCAAAAAAATCTCGGTGGGCCCTCAAAAATGGTTATGAATATTATAATGGTGCACAGTCCTTTTGCACTTCTGTATGTGGTGTGGCCCACTAAAGTCACGGATTGACTTGATTTTGGGCCATCCAAGCCCACCATGGAATGGTACATCTGGTGGAAGGTGTTGATGTTCGAAAGGCATCACGGTGGGGCCCACCCAACTCGACCTCACGGACGACCGCTTTACGCTAGAGCGCATAGTACCTTTTCCATATATATATATATATATATATATATATATATATATATATATATATATATATATATATATATATATATATAGATATGGAAAAGGTACTATGCGCTCTAGCTGACAATAAGCTCCCGTGAGATCGAGCTGTGTAGGCCCCACCGTGATGCGTTTCGACCATCAACACCGTGCATTTGATAGGTCCCCTTTAAATTATGGGATGTCCCAAAAATCAGCCGTATACGGAACTCAGGTGGGTCATACCATCTAAAATATGTGAAGACATCGTTAAAACATATAAAAGCACTTGGTGGGGCCCACCTAAGTTTTGAATGTGCCTGAAACTTGGTCTGAACCCTCATTCAAGTGGGACACACATAATGGATGGGCTGGATTTTCAAACCACATCTCGGTGGGCCCTCAAAAATGGTTATGAATGTTTTAATGGTGCACGACTCCTCTCCACTTCTGTATGGTGTGGCCCACATAAGTCACGAATTGACTTGATTTTTTGAGACCTAGGCCCACGATGGAATGGTGCATCTGATTGATGAGGTAGATGTTTGAAACACATCACGATAGGGTCCACACAGCTCGACCTCATGTGGCATTAAAATCAGCTCAAGCGCATTGTACCGTTTCCCATATATATATATATATATATATATATATATATATATATATATATATATATATATATATATATATATATATATAAGGAAAAGGTACAATGTGCTCAAGCTGAAATCAGGTCAAATCATCATTTTAAATTATTTATCTTAAAGATCTCACTTTATATTGCTTATGAATTCAAAGGAAGACTTTGGGTTAATGATTCTAACCATGTGACTTATAGCTAGAGCTGGGCATCGGACCGAGTCGACTCGGATTTGGCCCAACCCGACCAGGTCCGGATTTTATATGTCCCAACCCGAACTCGGACAGAACCTGTACCGAGTCTGAGTCAGATGACTTGGACAGACCCGAATATGTGCTGGTCTGAACCGATCCGAGTCCGAACAGACCCGAATGTAACATCCAAAAGAAGGAGAAGCGGAGAGAAATTTTTGAATTTAAACCAATCGTTATATTAATATCTTGATTAATTATTATTACTAAACCAACACATTTGAATTCTAAAAACAGGAAATTTCAGAAACCCAACCTACCAAATCTCTGAAATCCCCACAAAAAAACTCCAGAAATCTAAGAAAATGCAGGCATTGATTTGATGAAACTAGTTAATAAAAGAAAATCAGGCATTATTTGGTAAAATCCAAAAATAAGAAAAAATAGATATTGAGATTGAGATCTTACAGCAACGGTGATTCCACGGAAGACGTCGAGCGAGACGAGACGGCATTTCGAAGCATCTCTGCCAGCAGCAATAGCGATGCCTTTCTGGCTTTCCACCGCAATGAATTTGCCTGTAGATCCACATGTAAACAGCTCAGTCAAATAAGCTGCAGAAGACGAGATTCAGGGAAGACAAAGATCTAAACCAGTAGGTAAGAAAGAGAATCTACCCGATTCTCGTTCGGGCGGGAGAAATTTGGGGACGAGCGTCGAGCACGTTCTCGTTCGGGCGGGCGGACAGCAGCGAAGAGGAGAGGAAGAAGAAGAGGAGAGAGGAAGAAGAAGAGGAGAGGAAATTTGGGGACGAGCATCGAGCACGTTCTCATTCGGGCGGGAGAAATTTGGGGAAAAAATCGAGCTAGGGTAAAAATTTGGGGGAAAAACGAGCTAGGGTAAATCGTTAGGGGTGAAAAATGGGTATTTATAATATACCCGACGTCAAAACCGGGTCGGATCTGTTCGGATACGGTGCTATCCGTACCCGATTCGAAATACTTTCGGATCTGGGCCATCAGAATCGATCAGGCCCGATCAGACCGTCGGTTCTGTTCGGAACGGTACCGAGTCGGGTCTGATCGGGTCGGATCCACCGGATCGGGCCTAAGTTGCCCACCTCTACTTATAGCTTATAGATAGGGCTGTGCATGAGTCAAGCTAACTCGAAAAGCTCGCTTGACTCGACTCAATTCAACTTAGATTGACTCGGCTTGAAAGGCTGACTCAAGGCGAGTCAAGCTTGTTTACTAAAGCTCAAGTTGAGTTCAAGCCAAGTTCGACTATGGTATATTTCAACTCGACTCGACTCAGCTCAAGTAATATATTTTAATAATATATATTATATTAATATTAAATATATATAATATATATTTAAGTTAAAACTTGAAAGTTTTTACTGAAAAATCCTACCCAACATATCTCATCCCACTTCCCTCTTTTTCTTTCCCTTACCCCACCGAGGTAAACTCGGCTCGACTCGAGATAAACTCGACTCGACTCGAACCACTAGCTCAACTCGAACTCGACTCGAAAGCTTTGGCAAACAAGCCAGGCTTCAATGTTGAGCTTGAGGGCAAGCTCGAGCTTGAATTTGAGTATAGCATGGACGAGTCGAGCCAAGCTTGGCCCACCTGGACTCGACTTGGCTTGATGTACAGCCCTACTTATAAAAAATAGACCGTTGTAACAAATTGGCCCCATTCATGGTGTTGAGATCATCCCGCCTACATGATTCTTGTACCATGGCTTGCTCCCTTTAAGTACTATTAAATGAACTGTCCGGATTTTTTATTGGGCATCCCACGTGTCTTTCGAATGTGATAACTTACACACGTGCTAGGAGATCGGTAATTCAAGGTAGGCCGAATTAAAAAAAGGGTGGACTTCACCACTTGCCTTGCTAAACACGTGTTGAATCTCCCATTTTCTAAACTTGTGTGAATCACCGGTCTGCAGTTCTGAATCAGCTTTCTTTTATTTAATTCGGCACCTCCTGATTACGTGCAGATTGATTAGTCCAGTTTTCAACAGATAATCTGGATCGTCCATGTGGAAAACAACTGGTGCAGTAATCGGACGCGGATTGCCCAATACAACGGAGCTACGTGGTGTGAGGATTCTTTGGGGCCCACCGTGATGTATTTTTTATGCCGTCCATCCGTTTTAAGGCGTGAGGCCAAAATTGAAATATATCCTAAGCTCAAGTGGACCACATCACAAGAAATAGTGGGGATCGTAACGTCCACCGTTGAAACATTTTGATGTTTGTTTGTCATACAACCTACCCATAAGGTCACACAGACGGAAACGGATTGGCTACTGACCTGCCACTAGCCAGTGGCCAGTGGTCGGTGCTATGTGGCCGCCACCATAATGTATGTGTTTCATCCATGCCGTCCAACCATTCTTCCGAATCATTTTATGGTACGAGCCTAAAAATGAGGTTGATCCAAATCTCAAGTGGACCGTTAAAAACTTCTTAATGGCCACAAAAGTTTTGAATCAAGCTGATAAATATTTTTTCCGTTCATCCAAGTCTGTAGTATCTAATCAACGGGTTAGATGTCAAATAACCATTACGGTGGACCCTATAAGGTTTTTAATGGTGGACATTCAATCACTATTGTTTTCCTATGGTGTGGTCCACCTGAGATTTAGATGTACTTCGTTTTTGGATTCAAGCACTACAATTATCTTTCAAAATGGATGGACGGCGTGGATAAAACACATACATCACGGTGGACCCCCACAGTCCGTACACCACGGAGAACCCACGCAATCTCCGTCCACATTAGGCAAACCTGCTCTACTTGTGGGCCACACCTGTGTGTTGAGTCATACCATCGGTTGTCCCCTAATTTCAACGGCGTGTCCAACATGATGTGCTGGGGATCCTCATGGTTTGTGGCCTACCGTTTGAATGGTTTGGATCTTCCTGCACCACAGGCATGTGGCTTGTCGATTTCACAAATGCTTTGTTCAACAGAAAGTGATGTTTGGACTCGCCAAACAAACTGTGATGTACGGAGTAACTATGTCCGTTGGTGCCTTAAGCTGGGGATGAGGTGCAACCCGGCCTAACCCGACACGTTGTCGCACCGACCATGGGGCCTACGTTCATGTATTTGTAATTATATCCCCGCTGTCGATCTCTTTTTCCATATCATTTTAAGGGCACGGGACAAAAAATGAAGCATATCTAAATCTCAGGTGAACCATGCTACAGGAAACAATGGTGTGATTGACCATTCAAAACTTCTTTTGGGCCACAAGTTTTAGATGAAGCTGATGTTTCTTTTTTACCCTATCAACAGGTTCTTAGAAAATAAACATTACCGTATGCTTGAAGTTTTTAACGGTGGTTGTTCAATCACAACTATTTTTGTGTAGTCCATTTTAGATTGGCATATGCTTCATTCGTGGGATCATGCCCAAAAATGATCAAGCAAAACAGATGTACAGCATGGATGTACTACACACATCAAGGTGGGCCCAGTGTTGGGTGAGGCTCCCAAGCTTACGGTGGCAGTGGCGATCGGCAGAAGTGGGACCAATCAGTGGGATTGCGTCCTAACCCCCGCCCGTCTCCAGAGCTGGGAACGGGCACCAGCTTTGAGTGGCCACCGTGATGTATGGGTAGTATCCACACCGTCCACCCATTTTTTTGGTATTATTTCAGGGTATAAACCCAAAAAGAAGCAGATCCAAGGCTCAAGTGGACTACACAACGGGGATTAAACTCTTGCCATTGAAAACTTATCGGGGGCTACAGAAGTTTTGGATGGAGCTGGTATTTGTGTTTTCTCTTCATCCACGTCTACGTAACTTCATGAATAGGTTGGATGGCAAATAAACATTGGGCCCTAAGAAAGTTTCAAAGGTGAGAATTATTATCACTGCTGCTTCTTGTGGTGTGGTCGACTTGAGCCTGGGATATGCTTCATTTTTGGGCTTATATCCTAAAATAATATTAAAAAAAAATAATAATAGATGGACGGTGCGGATAAGACCCATACATCACGGTGGCCACTCAAAGCTGCTGCCCATTCCCAGCCGGAGACGTGCGGGGGTAGGAAGCAATCCGCGTCCCAACCCACGTTCTCACCTTTGCCCAAAACTCAAGTGGATTCAGTTGGGCTACAGTTGAGAACGGACGCCTACCCTACCCTTGATTTGGGTAAATGGGCCCATCCAGATAGCAAAGAGGCCATGGACCAGTTGTTTCTAATAGAGAACATGCCCCCATTCGTTTCCTGCAATCCCAACCATTGATCCGACAGGATATGCAACTCATCAAGGCCAAGTCGAAAAAATTCAAGATTGGAAGATCTTAAATTTTTTTAAAAATCAGTGGCCCATAACACAACCACTGGAAA
This sequence comes from Magnolia changhungtana, assembly GCA_030180095.1. NCBI lineage: Eukaryota > Viridiplantae > Streptophyta > Magnoliopsida > Magnoliales > Magnoliaceae > Magnolia > Magnolia changhungtana. Next base: position 6,360,771 of record JASAUF010000630.1, on the reverse strand, counting down.
AAAGAACCCACGAGAAGACAACAGTTAAACAATCAATGGGACGTAATATTCCAATCCGAGACTTTGTTTGTACAACCCTCATCCACCAAAATGCCCATCATATCAACCGTTTGGATCATCGAAACATGACCCAATATCAAAAGCCATCATGCCTACCGATCCATCACAATAGCAGTCGGTACCATCAAACGGATGGATAGGATTGATTGCTATTTCTGAGATAATCATCATCCACAATTTTGGACGGTCTTAAATTAAAAAATCATACCTATATCATCTTCTAGAAGTCCAACCGTCGTGCGGCTCACGTTTTCTTACAGTCAGACACGCACCACCTATTAAAGAACCTATTAAATATAGACTCCTTACAAGTCAAAGAAACAAAATAAAAGCAAACTGCAGAGCAGCTGCATCGTCCAGAGAGTGGGCCCCACCCACGCCATTTTCTTTGACCGCTTGCTACTCGAAACAGTTCATCGCGGGGCCCACCATCCAAAAGACTCCACCCGCCTTTTGACCTGCGCGCCCACGTCACGACAAGACATCCCAGAGAGAGAGAGAGAAGAACCGGATTCCAAACAAAGAATCAAATCCACTTAAATCATATATTTTATAACGTAGGTGGGAGGGTTTCGGTTCACACGCTCCGCTCGTTTAAATTTACAGTAATGCCCCTCGAATCTATTGATTTTTACAGCTGGCCGTCCCGGGGATCGAAGCCTAGAGCTGCTGCTTCCGGAGGGGCAGCTTGGGAATGGCGGTGCTCGCCTTCGTACGTGACGATCAGCATCGTTGGATCTTCCGGGTCCCTCTCCACGTGCTTCCTCGCAGGGCAGCCACGTACGCTGCTGCACTTGTAATAGCCCCTGAAATCAATAAAAGCCCCAAATATTAGTGGAATTCACGAAAATGCCATTAGTACGTTTCTACCAAAACGGCCCTTGCCGATGGATCTCCGACACGAGATTCATCGTGTAATTTCGGCCAGTGTAAGGGGTATTTCTGTCATGTACCTTGGATAAGGCGATCCTTTGATTGGTTTCTGGCCGTATTTCCTCCACGAATGCTCGTCGGGAGGTATATCTGCAATTTTCGAACTTATCGCGGGGACTCTTATCACCTTCTTGACTCGAGATTTTCTGCATCCGCATAATTAAAAAATAGATATTAAAAAAAGATAAGGAAAAAAAAAAAAAAGGAAAAGGATGTTGGCTATCTTGCGCAGGGAATGCTCTAAAAACATGGTCCGTGTACTTCCACCGTCCGAGAATCCGATTCCCAACCATCTGGTTGCTCATAGCGGGCGCAACCAGCGCAAGTTAGCCTCACCGCGTAGGATCTGCTAACTTCCGCGGCGCGAAGAATAGGTAGGGATCGATTTCCCAATGGGATTGGAATATGATGCCATGCGAGGATCGGATTCTTATAATGAGTGCGTGGATGCTAACTTGCGCAGAATGCTTAGAATCGTAAGTCAAAAGCGTACCTTCTTTTGGGGCAATGGCAGCGGCTGGAACCAGCGGATTTGCCGGAAACGTCGTCGGAGTGGCCGTGGCACTTCTTCCTGTAAGAAGACGAGAGGGGCGGTTTTCCGGCGGAGACGGCCGGAACGGCGGCCAGCGTGAGAGACGATCCCTGCTTGCCGTTGGAAACGCTGCCGTCTGCGGTGATCGACGACATGAACGAGGAGTTGGTGGATGACATCGGCGGCGAGATGCTGAAGTGCTCCTTAGCCGGCAGCGGGTAGCGATTCATCGCCATCTCCATGATAGGGTTAGGGTTAGGGCTTGACTTCGAGAAATCAAGTGTTAGGGTTTGCGCCGGAGGCGCTTCTGGTATTGGGGCCAGACTCGCTCCAGTCTGACTCGGTCCGCGTCGGAATCGAGCGTGACCGGTCCGATTCAGGATCGAGATCACCTTCTTGAACTTGGAGACCGTGGAATCGGTGATTTCTCGGCAGTCAAACTGGTTTTGGGGCTGGTTCTGGTGGGACATCAGAAAGATCAGACGCTCCATGTTCCTCAGACCCGCAGACGCTGCCTCTTGGATCGCGATCTGGTCGTCCATTTTCGCAAGTCCCATCAGATCAACGGCCATTGAAGGAGAAGAACGGAGGGGCGAGGATGATCTGATCAGACGAACATTAAAGTCAGGGAACGCCAGCTCCGAGTTGAAAGAGAAGAGATTGGGGGAGAAGAGGGAGATAATACAAGGGTTTATATGGTGTGGGGCAACCGGAATAGCCGGTTGACTAAGAGAATTCGAGTCAAACGCGACTTTAGATCGACGGCTGCGATTGGTTTTGGGTTTTCTTGATGCGAAAAGAGATCTGCGACTTCTTTTCCTTGTAATGGGACCACCGTTGCTTTATCAAAGTGAGGATGAGTTTTGAAATTACCATGAAAGAACAAATAAGAAATAACATGGGAAGAAGAGTTATTATTTGATACTCTGACTGCTCACGACGCTTGATACGCAGGCATAAGAGATTTACACGTGGCCACTGAAATAAACCAAATAAACTGGGGAAGGCATTGACGGTAATTTGGGGTTCTAAAATCAGATTTTTGGGAGGACCATGACCTGATTCGTGGACACTTGTTTGTTGAAAATAGGACCATGCAATATTATTTATTTTTGACCGTTCATTTTTAGAGTCCACAATCTGATGGTCAGAAAATCAAACGAGGGGAATTATCTGCTCATGGCACATATAGATTCCAGTTATATTGGTAAATTTATTTGACAGTATGCCAGGTATGGAATTTCTATATAACTTTTGAGTGCTTGTGTATCATCCATCACTACTCGGCAGAGTATCAAACATTTTCCCTTCAAAACAAGCCGACATTGCACAAAAAAATAATAAAATAAAATTTAACGCTTGAATGGTGGAGACTTTTATAAGGTATAAATGCTGCTGAATCGTATCATTGACCGTTGGTGGGAAATCTAATTGAAAATGATACCTGTTTATCAAAGAAAGTATATCGTAGGGTGAAGAACTTACTGGATGATTAGAGTATTCTTTATAAAATTTTAACTGATATAATGACTAGATGGTTAATAGTTGAGAGAAATACAATAGCACAATAAACAGGTGATTAAGCGGTCGGTAGCTATTTAGGAAGTTGATCAAGCACCTAATAGTTTAAAAGAGTTTATCCGAGCGGCTGAGTGAAATGTGATCAAGTCAGCAAGAAATCTTATAGTGGTTATTAAAACAGATTGTAAATTTAAAAGAAATCATCCGAAAGACCAAGTAGTAATGAAACAGTTATAGCAATTGGAAGAACGTGAGAAGCATTCGAAAAGCCATGTTAAGGATATAAATAGCAAAAGAATTTGATATGAAAATTTGTCTTATACAAACCCAATTAAATCCTATATATCTTTCAATTAGTCGTCATTTAATCAATTACATTTCTTAATGTAATCCATTACTTTTAGCATGTTGTTTACGTTTCGTAGTGTAATCCACAATGTTAATTAAGTAGTGATAATTTCAATTGTAATTTGGGTCTACACTCATACATCGGATTTAGTTCTCCATCTATAAAAGTGTTTTGTAGCGGCTCTTCATAATTGATTGTAAGGTTTTCTTTTTTATTTTTCTTTTATTAGTATTGAAAATGCCTTTTATACGGGGAGGTAAATGTGTAACCCATCATTAGATGACGGACCCTACGATCACTTTATCCAATTTATATGCTAAGCAAGTAACTTAATAATCGACTAATCTCATTCGATCTCAATCATATATGCATATAATGACACTTGGGGTCATTGTTGTTTGGTTTGAATTTAGCCGTAAATTAAATTCTTGCACGCCCATACTTATCATGCGACTAGAATTGTAAACCAAACCATGACAAGTGACATGGTTATGAAAATCTTAACCATCCAAATGGCTATTAACCCTAGCTAATGAACAGACCAGATACTCTCCTAATTAATGTGCTACATCGGCGAGTGGATTACATGTGATCCTGCATAAAGATATTCTTGTGTTGAGGGTTGTGTGGGGCCCATAGAGATGTATGTGACAAATCCACTCCATTCATCTGTTTTAAAAGACTATAACAGAAAATTTGGCAGATCTAAAACTCATGAGAGCCATAACACTGAAAAAAGTGGGGATTGAACACATGGGGGTGATAGAAGTTTTGTATTAGGATGATATTCATGCATATAAGCTATCTAAGTGGTAATAACCCAATGACCGATTTGGATGGCATACAGACATCATGGTTAAGCTCCAGAGATGTGGAAGTTTTCCTTTCCACTATTTCGTTAGTGTAGACCATATGAATTTGGATATGCTATCATATTGTAGTCTTTCATAGCAGATCAGGGGCGGCTCTAAGGGGTAGGCAGGTGAGGCAATCTCCTAAGGCCCCCTAGTTACGAAGGCCCCATATTATAGGAACAGGCCTTTAATACTCTGGCAGCGTTTGATAATCTATACACATGCACTGAGAAATTGCAACCTTTGAATATTTTTAAATTAAATTAAACAGATATAAAAGTGGGTCCCAGCTTAGATTGTTCATGAAAAACAAAAACAAAAACACACAATAGCTGGATCTCCTAACTGGTTGATTCTTGTACACTAAACAAATTATTTGAATTCAACATACAAATTTCCACTAATTGGAAGATAGAATAGTTAAATCAATGGATTTTTTGTAATTTAAACTCTCTAGAATGGATCACCTAATTTGGACGGTTTGGATAGAGTCAAAATATGCTATATTAACAATCTAAGAGTGTCTATTTATTAACTATAACACTACTAGGGTACTATACAACTCTAAATTCATTATTCTCATAATAGATGCATATTGCGGATTGCGTGCAGACCACTTTAGGGATTCCTGCAGCCCTGAGCTCTGAAGGGTCCACATTATTATGTGTTATATCTATTCCGTTGATCCATTTTTTCATCCCATTTTAGAATATTAGAAAAAACATGAAGCAGAACCAAAGCCCAAATGGACCACAACACAGAAAAAAAGTGGATATTGAATGCTCACCATTAAAAACTTTTCGGCAGGCGGCAGAAATTTTGGATAAGCTGATATTTATGTTTTCCTTTCATCCATCTAGGATTCACCTTATGAAGGGTTTAGCAATTTTATCTATCGAAACTGATTTATTGGGTAAATTTTTTTTTTTTTTTTTTATTTACACACACCCCCACATACGCACACACTCACTCCCTGCATGTTTGGGAATTTCACCCCCTATGGACCCTCAAACCCTGGAACGGGAGTTGAAACTCCTGGGAGTCTACCACCCGTCCAAGAGTAAGGATCCATTTATTGGGTAAACTTGAATACAAAAGTTTAATTAGTAATTTTGCATCTAAAATGACAAAAAGCAAATTTATGATTTAATTTTGAATATATTAATTTTTTTTATTTTTCAAATTAAAAAGCCTCATTTTTATGACTTGCCTAAGGCCCCCAAAAATGTTGAGCCGCCCCCGTAACAGATTTATAGTTAGTGTAGCGTATCTGAATTTTGGATATGTTATCCAAATGTAGTCTTTCAAAACAGATGTACCGAGTGGATTTGTTAGTTTTAGATTCCCATCGTATTGTAGTCTTTCAAATCAGATGGACGGAGTGGATTTGTCACGTACATCTCTCATTCTCGAGAGATTCGCAAGTCAAAGGTTAGTGGGAAACCTGCATACAACTGATAAATACGCTCGCAAGCTTATGTTTAAATACGGACCTCAGAAATTGTGGGCCCTACTTAGGATGGCCCATGGGCAAAACCGGCACGTGTTTGGTTTTCCAAACGCATGTTGACCGTCAACTACTTAATTCCATGGGATATGTGAAGATGTGGCTTTTGGACGGCTATCCGTGGTTAGGCCACTTGATCAACGGCGCCTAGTCATGCATAGCCTCTCATGACTGCGGTTAGTACGCAAGCACTTATTAGGTAACGTGTACGAGATAGAATCCAACAATCAATATTACAATACCTGATTCCTTGGCCCATGAATCATCTGGTCCACTGCTTAGGTGGGCCACATCTTACAAACCAAATGTATAGCTGATCAAAACATGGCCAGAGTTTCTATCCCAACCACCTGTTTCTATCATCATGGCCCACCTCTTTACGAGACAGAATATCTGCATGATCAGGCCCACAGCAACAACCACTCCAATGCTCCCACTATCTCTTGCGTGCATTGACTTTTGATCACCTCAGCTAAATATTAGTGCGGATTATGCGGAACCTTCCTTTTTCAGGAGTTATTTGATACTCGGCTGCGCATGGAGTTTGATACACTCGCACTCAAGAATTATTCACGTGGCATGTACTGATTCAAATAAAACCAAATAGATTGTGAACCCACTATCCTCTGTAAAGTCATAAATAAGATTATATTAGTTGAATAATCATAACCTCTGATCCGTTTTCACTTGTCGAAACAAGACCGTTGGATTTTTATTTTTTTATTTCATTTTTAACTGTCTAATAATCCATTAGCCAGATGATCAAATCAGCTTCATTTTTCGTCCATGATAAATCAATACTGATTACTATAATTTTGACAGTTTAATTTAACTCATTTTATGCCTTGTGAGCGATTTTTTTAATTAAATCTAAATGCATATGTTTCATCCATTATACTCCACCAAAGTATCGAAGTATTTCTCTCACACATTTTCGTAACCTTGCCTTAAAGGTATGTCATACATTGATGATTATGGAGAAACGTCGGTTTTATAAAATAACGAAATGTTTGAAGTTTTGCGTGGTCCACCCCACGGGAAACAGAGGTGATTGAATATCCACCGTTAAAATTTTGTTGTGGGTCACAAAAGTTTTGGATCAAGCTGATATTTATGTGGTCCCTTCATCCCAGCCTTTGTTACTATATCAACAGGTTTGATGGCAAATAAACATTCCGGTCTCCCCAAAGAAAATTTTAATGGTAGCTATTCAATCACCACTGTTTCCTATAGTGTAGTCCATCGTATCTTCTTCATTTTTAGATTCGTGCCCTAAAATGAGCTTTCAAAACAGATGGACGGTGTAGATGTAACTCACATATTACAAGGTGGGCCCCACAGCCAGGGATCCACCGACACGCGCCCCATACACGGAGGACCAGATCCAGATAGGCGCTTGGGCTGTCGGATTGGATTGAAAATTACACTTTTGCATCTTACGCGGAGGACCAGATAGGATTTCGAAGGATGCTTGATATGATTTGACTGCGTATGATCCACCACACGCTGTCAGAGCATCGTAGTTTTTCTCATCCGCCAATCCCAACCGTTGAAGAGTTGATATCATTTACTGAAAAATGGTACCCAAGACGCACACTCTAAGTCATACCGCGTGCGACTAGAGATTCCCGTGACCCTTTTTTTCGTTTCCCCGATAGCTACAGTGGAAAAGTAATGCAGACTCCAAGTGGGGCCCACCTGATTTTTATTTTGATTTTTCCATTGAAAACTGTTGACTGACTTAACTCGCTCCAGGAAACGTGTATAAGTGGTGGTTGACTAGTGCTTTATTTTTTCTTGAGGTGATATGATTGAGCCGTCTCTACAAAGCTGTCCACGTGGCAGATTAAACGGTGGATTATGACTGTATTAGTCGTGGAATTTTGCATGGATGGATGATCTTGAAATTTCGTCTCTACACCTTTTGATAAACAATAGATCCGTTGGCATTCAAGTGGACGGTTAAATGTGAAAGTTAACGGTTGGAACGAAAGCGATGGCCAGGATTGTCCTATTAATGCGTTGTTGAACCATGGATCATCTAAACTAGAGTCCAGCAAGTGGACGGTCCTGATCTAGCGGATACCCGGCTGATGGTGGCTCTATCGGACGCGTATTGCGTCCTACCCCTGCCCGTCTCTAGCTGGGAACGGACAGGAGCTTTGAGTGGCCACCGTGATGTATGGGTCTTATCTACACCGTCCATTCATATTTTCGTATCATTTTAGGATATAAGCAAAAAAAATGAGGCAGATCTATTGCTCAGGTGGACTACACAATGGGGCTTAAGCTCTTACCGTTGAAACCTTTTTGGGTCACAAAGTTTTGGATGGAGCTGATATTTGTGTTTTTTCTAAACCGGTGGGCCCTAGAAAAGTTTCAACGGTGAGAATCATTATAACCGCTGCTTCCTATGGTGTGGTCCACTTGAGACTTGGAACTGCCTCATTTTTAGGGTTATAAGCTAAAATGATAGGAAAAAATGAATGGACGGTGCGGATAAGATCCATACATCACGGTGGCTACCAAAAGCTCCTGCCGGTTCCCAGCTGGAGCCGGGCGGGCGTAGGACGCAATCCGCGTCCGGCTCTATCACATGGTTTCCGAATGCAAGACACGAGTCCAGGAATCCAAAGGGACACGAGGATTAGCTGTCGCCCATTAGAGAGCCGGAAAATGAGGCCAGCGATAACTTCGTGGGAGAGGATTAGGTGCGGCCTCGGCCTAACCATTACCATGGGCCCGCTTGATTTATATATTCTATATCCACGCCGTTCATCCGTTTTGCTAGATCATTTCAGAGCATGTGCCCAAAAATAAAACAGATCTGAATCTGAGATAGACTATACCATTGGACACAGTGGTAATTGACGATTAAAATCTTATTATTGGCCACGATGGCCCTAAGAAGACTTTAATGGCAAAGCATTCAATCAGCACCGTTTCCTGTGGTACGATCCACTACTTAATTTTTTGGCTCGTATCCTAAAATGACCGGAAAACACGGTGTGGGCCCAACCTAAGGCCCGTACCGTACTGGCATCTAAATCCGCCGCTCCCTGATTTCGTGGGGTGATTTTTCTGGAACTCGGCCTGCGTATACTCGGCAGTGACATATCGAGTACCGACGTGGTGTTCGTGGAAAAGCTCTGTAAGTCACCACAATGTATGTATCTTAAACAAACCGTTCAATCATTTTTGTCATCTCATTTTTATGCATGAGCTCAAAAATAAGTTAAATCCAAATTCCAAGTGAACCACACCACAGGATATAGTGGTGATTAGACGCCCACTATTATAAATCTCTTACAACCCTGGGCCTGTTTGGGCGGTGGGATTAGAAAGTATTAGGGGATGTAATTCAAGAATACATAATTATTACCCGTGTCAGGGATTGTCCCCTCTCATCATGGGATTAATGCAATGCTTTGTTGGTAATACAGTGGTACATTAAATGGATATACCCATCATCAATTGAAATTACTGAAAATAACACACGTGTTATATCTAAATTCTTCATTTATTTTGTTACCTCATTTTAGGGCATGTGCCTAAAAATGAGGTAAATCCAAAACTTATGTGGCCTCAAAGAAGTTTTCAACGGTAAGTATTCAATACCTAATGCTTTCTATGGTGGGGCTTACTTGAGCTTTAGATTTACCTGATTTTTTGGCCCGTGCTTTAAAATAATCTCGATAAATGGGTGGACAGTGTGGATATAGCCCACAAATTATGGTGGGACCTAACATTAACTGAAATTGACAAGGAACCCAATGCAATTCCATTTAATGTACTTTCGAACTTTTCCATTCTTCCCAAACATGGACTGGAATTGGCATCCAACCTCTTGAAGAAAATCAGCGAGTATTTGCCATCCAACATCTTAATTGAGTTACACCTCTTGAGGAAAAACAGCGAGATAGCTACTTGACGGTGCTATGTGAGCCCTACATTGATGTAAGTATTTTATCTAACATGCCAATCTGATTAAGTCACAAAGACCTTAGTAAAAGGAAAATACACTTAGATCCATATCTCAACTGGCAGGCTGAGTGGTGATGCCTCGTTTCAACACTTGACGTCTTGGTATCGATTCCCATTAGGGGGTGGCTAACTTGGACTGTGTGTATTGTCATGGGCGTGTACTAACAAGCTAACCTTATAACCTTCGTGGCTCCCAAAATTTTTTTATAGTGGACGTTCAATCACCACCGTTTCTACTAGTGGGTCTATCTAAGATTTTGATCCACCTCATTTTTAACCCATGCCCTAGAATGAGCTGGCAAAATGGATGAACGGCATGGATAAAACACATGCAGAGTGGTGGGGCGCACATAACACTATCCATTATCTAGTCGTCACCGGCAGTGTCTGCCCCAAAGACCTTGCTACTGGAGGGTCCCCGTGGAATCGGGGTCCAACCCTATCAAATCATATTGGCCGAAAAGTCTAACCTTCGATCTTGGGACGCTCTCTTCGGAAATAAGGCCAGCCATTGTAATTTTGGATACGTGTCCAAACGTACACCATCCGATAGTCAAGATAACTATGGCAAATCTAACCCTAGGCTATTAATTTAGATACTTTAATTCCAGTTACTTATATTCCAAGTATACAATTTCCAGACAAGTTGCCAGCGTATCATCTGTCGTACTCGGCCACGTTTTCTAGGTCCGGCCTTACACAATTCGGTGCAGCCCTGACCGTGGGGACCACATTTATGCATGTATTGTATATCCATGCCGTCCAACCGTTTTGACAGCTTATTTTAGTGCATGAAACTAAAAATAAAGTAGATACAAATCTCAGGTGGACCAAACCACAGAAAACTGTTTTGATTGACCATTAGAGACTTCTTATGAGCCACAAAAGTTTTAATCAAGCTGGTATCTGTTTTTCCCTTCATCCGGATCTGTGTGACCTTATCAACATGTTGGATCGCAAATAAACATTACGATGGGCATTAACTTGGGCCTTTGAAGCTTTTAATGACTCGTGTTCAATCACCACTCTTTCCTATGGTGTGGTCCACCTTAGATATGGGTCTACTTCATTTTTGGGCTCATGCTCTAATTTGATCTGGAAAAACGAATGGACGGAGTAAATATACAATACATACATCAAGGTGGGTCCCACATTCAGGGCCGTACTGTGTTGTGTATGGCCGGGGCCGCACCTAATCGAGTTCCCAGTTTTTCTCTTCCGTGACTGTTAGCTGCCTATCACCTATCACACTCGGCCCCTGTTTTTCTCTTTCGTGACTTTTGTTATCGTGAAAACACATGTCAACCGAGGACAAATCCTCGGTTGACTGGACTAATGCCCGTTTCATGCACCGCGCTTTTCGAGAATTGCAGGAGGGATTCGCGCATGAAACGCTTTAATAATGGAATGGCCCCATGAGCTTTAATCGGTTACACGTGTAAGAGATCCCAACCATGTATCAGATGGATCTGAATTATATATACAATACGGTGGGCCCCATGAGCTTCGTTTGTGTGTTTTGAGCTAGGTAAATCTGGTTGTATAAGTGTGGGGCATCGGATGACTGTCAAATAGGTTAGGATGGTCCACTTACTAGGTGGGCCATACTTTTATTAGACTCATTAGGGACTTTCTTAATACTGGAATAGCCCACCTAATGGTTAAACTGTCCCTGATCTTTCATGCTTGTGCGCGAATCACCTTTCAATCTTTACTCACGCGAATTTGAGTTCCTTGTTATGTATCACATCATCTTTCATACGGGTTGGCGTTGGAATGAGTCCGGTCCCGCAAGGGGACGCGGATTTCCTGCGAAAGAAAGTTCCTGCGATGGGAGCCACGTGGGGCCAGTGTGATGTTTGTGAGAAATCCTCCCCTTACATCCGTTTTTTAAGTTCATTTAAGGACATATGCCAAAAGTGAACCGTATTCAAAGCTCAAGTGGGCCGAACTAAAGAAAAATGTGGTTAGGTAAATTCCTATCGTTAAAATCTACCTGAGTTTGACCATGATGTTTACAGGCCATCTATACCATTAATAACATCATTTCTAATAGGATGAACTGAAATCGCAAATATTAGCATGATTCAAAACTTTTGTGGCCCACAAATATTTCAACTGTTGATGTTTTCGGCCACTTTGGCTCTCCAAACGGTTCGTTTTTGGCTTCATGTCCTGAATTTAACTAAAATAACAGATGGGCAGGTATAGTTTCTCACAAACATCACAGTAGGCCCCACCTGGGTTCCTTCGCGGGAAATCTCCGTCCCCCATAAGGAGACGTTTTTCCGTTAGATGAGTTTGATTTTGTATCACGAATGGTGTTTACGTTTCAAGGTCGAGTTACGTGGTACTATGCCAATGTATGATATTTCATAAACAAGCATCGAAGAATTGTATGCGTGGAAACATGGAATATTTTTACTCAATTTAAACCATATAAATCGTGGAAACCACTTTTTATAAGTTATTGTTCCAAAATTAATTTGATTGGCCAATTTCAACCCATGATTTGTGGACACTTATTTGTAGAAATGTGACCTTTGGATACTACAGTCCAACAAATCTCAACAAATCCAATGGTTGGATAACCAAATAATCATAACTTCTGTTTATAGTACACCTTAAATGAGAGCCCATTGAAATCAATGGTTCAATTTAATTTACTTGAAATCTCCATAAGTGATTTGAAATAAATTTTAAGTGCTTGCGTATCCTCCATCACACACTACAAGAGTAACCAAGTTTTTTCTCAGTTTCCAAACTTATAATACCATAAGTTATCGATTTTTTCTGCATTATACACGCGTTCCTAGCTTTGTCATTTGGGGTAGCTGATGAGTAATCTAAACCACTGGTTTGTTGACTCTAGGGGTGTACATCGAGTTGAATCCAGTCGAGCTAGCCTTAGCTCGACTCGGCTCAGCCACTAGCTAACCTCAGCTCGAACTCAGCTCGGCTCGATCCTTGAGCCTGACAGGCTAGCTCAGCTTGGTTGGTTAGCAGCTCAAGCCAGTTCGAGCCAAGATCAAGTTGAGTTCGTCATTGCAGCATTTCCACAAACACCTGGATTTCACCTTCAAAATCCCACTGTATGTAAAATAGCAACAAAGGTTTTTCAGGTATTTTATCAAACACCTTCTAAGCAACATAAGAATTAAGAAAAAAAGGGTATTCGTTTCATGTATATACCTTCATTGTCATCGGCCACACTTCATCGAGTCATTTCATCAAACACTTGGTGAGCAACATCAATATCAAAGTAACTGAGTTACCGAACTGGTTTGATCCGAGCTGGGTTCAATCCGAGTCGAGTTGAGCTGCGGCCAGCTCGAACTCATTTTCGAGCTTAAAAAATCAGCTTAACTCGGCTCGAACTTAACTTTGAACCGAGTCGAATCGAGCTTTTTCGAGTTGAGTCGAGTGAGCTAACCGACCTAGCTCGGTTTGTGTACACCTCTAGTTGACACAACGTTTGTTCGGTATCACGTGTAGTGTGTTTGGGGCGTGTTAGAATCGATATAGCTGCGGGATCCAAACCGTTTAACTTTGACCTCAAGCGTCAAAATAAACAGATACGTCTAATACGATCATATATGATCAGATTATGAGAAGATTGGTCGCTTACTTAGTCAGTTGTAGAATTTTACAATGATCAGGAAATAATTAAAGAATTTTATAACGATTAGGCGGTAATCGGAGAGTGGGGTTCTTCCTTTTAACATATATTATTTTTTTTGTTGTTATAAAGAAAGGGCTTTAGTATATCAGTATAAATCAGACAAAAGTAAAAACTCATAATCAGTCATTAAGAGAGATTCAAGAATTCATCTCTTAAAAGAACTGTTTGATATTGGATAAAAGATAAATCTAACGTACGGGCATAGATTTGGATTAAAACTAAAGATTATATCTAAAAATTACTGCTACTCGTAGAATAAGCTGAGGTAAAGTAAATTAATATATTTGGTTTGATTGTATATTAGATTTGTAGATTATTGTTAATTTGGTTTTTTCCTTACTATTTATAGGGTTCTACTGTGTAGCTTATTCTTATATATGCTTATTCCATTATTATAGTGGTTACAGTAGTCAAAAAGCCTTTATAGATATCTTTCTTTTTATTATGTTTCCCTTTTGTGATTGTTCCTCATATGTCGCTTAGTTTTGTTCCATTTCTCGGTCACCTTCTGTATTTTGAAGTGCTCAACCACGTTTTTCTTTTTACTGGATAAACTTTTGGATAACTTGGCCGCATTACTTCGTTAACCATCTAATGACGTGTAAAATTGGCTTTATGTCAGATATGATTCCACATAAAACACTTTAAGTATTTTAAAGATCTTTTCATTCACATCCTATTTCTAATGCAATGCCACATGTCACGCTCTTAATGGCTTTTTCCAGAATGACCAGAGAAAGGGTACAACATTGTCCCCCCCCCCCCCCCCATGTTGCTTCAGCTTTAGGAAAAATGTGAAAACAACATTGTTTCATTATTCAACACAATTAATGCAATCGGCCGTTGACCCATGTGTTGTCTCCCCATTAATTTTGCCCGACCAAGGTTTTATTAAAAGATATTTTTTTTACCTTTTTCCTCTAGGTTGTTTATGTGACAGTCGCATAAAATCGTGTCGTATGGGGAGTCATGATTACCCTTTCATTAATGTGCACATATCGTGTAGATACATAAATACAACTTTATGTCAATGTTTACCTTCCTTCACCATCTTCTTTCTCCTCTTGTTTCGAAACATCCTTTATAGTTTTCTTCCTCTCGATTATCATGGTTGCATCTGATGAGTTTTGTTTTTTTTGACCCGTCGTGCGCAAGTCCTTTCGCAACTAGGATGCGGAAAGAAGTTTCCTAAAACTATAAAAAAGGGTCCCTAGGATTTTTCTACATATGTTGTGTTGATGAGAAAAATATAAGAGGGCTATCAAAGGTGAGAGAGAGAGAGAAAGAGAGAGAGGAAGCTTATTAAAGGGAGGTTCTACTTGTGGAGGTTTTTCTACTTTGCAATTTATATCTCATCGCTTCTATGTTCTCATAATCGGTTAGATCTCTTCGTTTTCTCTATTTCTCTTATTGTTTATCCACTCCTGCGTGAGTGAAGAAGATTGTAACGTTCTACTTCATAGTGGATTGTTGATCTAGACGAGGTCCCGTGGTTTTTACCTCTTTGAGGGCTTTCCACGTAAAAATCTCTTGTGTGTTGTGTGATTGATGCTTTGATTTATTTCATTGCTTTATTATCCATAATTCTGGTTTGTTTCTGGAGGCTAGATCCAAAGGTTTGTGCAAGGCATCCCAACAAAGTGGTATCAAAGCTAAGTTCATTGAACGGGTAGGATCGGTTTTGAATTATGGAAGGTGGCTCAAGGATGATCAGCCTCAATGATTCTAACTGGACCATATGGAAGGCCAAGATGGAGGACTTGCTTTATTGCAAGGACCTACATTCTCCAATCTTAGACATATTAGAAAAATCCAAGGATATGACTGATGATGATTGGAAGAAGATGGACCGAAAGGCGGTGGGGTTTATTAGACAATGGTTGGATGATTAGTGTTTCACCATGTGTCTACTGAAACCTCAACCGCAAAGCCTATGGTTTGAAATTACAAGGGTCATGTATGAGAGGAAGACCATAGGTAATAAGATATTTCTGATAAGGCGACTTGTGAATCTCAAGTTCAATGATGGTGGTTCTATGGCCGAGCACATGAATGAGGTCAGCAATATAGTGAACTAACTCACCTCTATGAAGATGGTCCTGGATGATAATTGCAGGCTTTACTATTGCTTAGTTCATTGCCTGACAGTTGGGAGACATTGGTGGTGTCTCTAAGTAACTCCGCGCCAAACGGAAAGATATCCATGGAACAGGTGACTAGCTGTCTCTTTAATGAAGAGACAAGGAGGAAGTCTCAGGGGTCTACTCAACAAGAGGCTCTCGTGACGCAGGAACGGGGGAGAGGAAAGAACAGGAAGGGCGGGAAGGCCCGAGATAAATCAAGAGGCAAGTCGAGTAATAGAAAAGATGTTGAATGCTGAAATTGTAGCAAGAAGGGCCACTACAAGCATGAATGTCGTGGTAAGAAAAACGACAAGAAAGGAAAAGAGAAGGAAGATGAATCTGATTCTACTGCAGTCGCTTCAGATGGCGACATGGTAGTTAGTCTTTCTACAGATTATGACGTATGTCTCACGGCTACGAGTCAGGGCACCGACTGGGTGATAGACTCGGGAGCTTCTTTTCATGTGACTCCACGCAGGGACTTCTTCACAAGCTACAAGTCAGGTGACTATGGGACTGTGAAGATGGGAAATTCTAGCGTATCAAAAATCGTGGGAGTCGGTGATATTTGTGTGAAGACCGATGTGGGCTGCACATTGGTTCTCAGGGATGTGAGGCATATCCCAGACCTTCGCCTCAACTTGATGTCGACGGGAAGGCTGGATGATGATGGCTATGAAAGCCGGTTTGCTGGTGGGCGATGGAAGCTCATCAAGGGTTCGTTGATCGTGGGCAGAGGAAAGAAGTGTTGCACCCTGTACAAGGCAAGTGTCAGTATGTGCAAGGGTGGGTTGAACGCAGCGGAAGATTCAGCTATTGACATGTGGCACAGGCGTCTAGGCTACATCAGTGAAAAAGGGCTTCAACTACTAGCGATGAAGCAGCTCCTTCCACACGTGACAGGTATGCCTCTCAAAACCTGTCTTGATTATTTATCAGGGAAACAACATAGAGTTTCATTCATTAAAACTGCTTCTCATGTTAATAAAGTGCATGCATTAGATTTGGTTTATTCTAATGTTTGTGGTCCTATGAGGACAAAAACCTTGAGTGGGGCATTGTATTTTGTTACTTTTATAGATGATGCATCTAGGAGGGTTTGGGTTTATGCTTTGAAATCCAAGGACGAGGTCTTTGGTATGTTTAAATTGTTTCATGCTATAGTCGAGAGAGAGACAGGTAGATCATTAAAGTGCATCCTCACTGACAATGGTGGTGAATACATTAGCGACTTTCATGAGTACTGCAAGTCCCTGGGTATACGGCATGAATAGACGGTTCCCAAGACCCCCCAGCATAATGGTGTAGCTGAGCGAATGAATCGCACCATTGTTGAGAGAATCAGATGCATGTTATCCCATGCGAAATTGCCCAAGATGTTCTGGGGAGAAGCAATGCACACGGTGGTGTATTTGATAAATAGGTCTCCATCAGCCCCATTGAATGGAGAAGTACCTGAGAAAGTGTAGACTGGACATGATCCATCATACAGTCATCTCAGGGTGTTTGGATGCAGGGCATCCGTTCACGTATCAAAGGATGAAAGGTCCAAGCTCGATATGAAGATCAGGTAGTGTGTATTCTTAGGGTACGGTGATGAAAAGTTCGGTTATAAATTGTGAGATCTGACCGAGAGGAAGCTCGTCAGGAGCAGAGATGTGGTTTTCTTTGAAGATCAGTGTATAGAAGACATTGGTAAGCCAGAGAAGAACCAGCCTAGTTCAGGTGAGCTAGAGGACATGGATCCGGTTACTCCTCCCGTGGTGCCTGATAACGGGGGAGTACAACAAGGTGTAGAGGACGAGAGAGTTCATTCAGAAGATGGACCAAAAGAGTAGCCCCCACTTGATCCACCTGTTGAGCCACAGGTGAGGAGGTCATTTAGGGACAGACAGCCGTCCAAGAGGTACTCGCCACATGAGTACATTATGCTAACTGATGGGGGAGAGCCAGAAGATTATTCTGAGGCCCTAGCTAACGAGCATAAGGGGGAGTGGTTGAAAGCTATGCAAGAGGAGATGAAATTCTTGCATAAGAACCACACCTATGATATGGTGAAATTGCCTAAGGGCAAGAAAGTTTTGAGCAACAAGTGGGTGTTCAGAAAGAAGATTGAGCAGAAGAATTCACAGACGAGGTTCAAGGCCAGACTTGTGGTGAAAGGGTTTGGTCAGAGGAAAGGTATAGACTTCGAAGAGATATTCTCACCAGTGGTGAAGATGACATCCATACGGGTGTTGCTTGGGTTGGTGGCTAGCATGGATCTGGAGATAGAGCAGTTAGATGTTAAAACTGCCTTTCTCCATGGTGACCTGGAAGAAGAGATCTACATGCACCAACCAGAGGGGTTCGAAGTCAAGGGCAAGGAGCATATGGTGTGTAGGCTGAGGAAAAGCTTGTATGGGCTGAAACAAGCTCCACGACAATGGTACAAGAAGTTCGACTCGTTTATGTTGAAACATGGGTATGACAGAACGGAGTCGGACCACTGTGTGTTCACGCGCAAGTTCTCAGATGGTGATTTCTTAGTTCTGCTGTTATATGTTGATGACATGCTCATCATGGGAAAAGACATCAAGAAGATTGACAGGCTGAAATAGGAGTTGGGCAAGTCTTTTGCGATGAAAAACTTGGGCCGGCTAGACAGATCCTAGGAATGGAGATAACCCGTGACAATGCGTGAAGAAGCTTTGGGCATCACAAGAGCGATATTGAGAAAGTCCTAGAGCGGTTCAATATGAATGCAATGGGCCATTTGTCAAGACTCCACTTGGATGGTCACTTCAGATTGAGCGACAGGCAGTGTCCCAAGACGAAGGCAGAGGTGGAAGAGATGCAGAAAATACCCTACGCGTCAGCTGTAGGAAGTGTGATGTATGCTATGGTGTGTACACGCCTAGACATAGCATATGCGGTTGGTGTTGTCAGCCGATACCTTGCCAATCCTGGCAAAGAGTATTGGGCAGCGGTGAAATGGATACTACGGTATCTAAGAGGCTCATCTAGGTTGAGCCTATGCTATGGTGATGGTGATTAAAACTGTGTTGAGGGCTACACGATGCGGTATGGTAGGTGACATAGACTCCAGAAGTCTACATCGGGGTTCATGTTCACGTTTGCGGGGGAGCGGTTTCTTGGCGAGCAAGCTACAAAAGGTCGTAGATTGTCAACTACAGAGGACGAGTACATTGCAGTCACAGAGGCATGTAAAGAGATGCTTTGGATGAAGAGGTTCCTACAAGAACTTAGCCTAAAGCAAGAGGAGCACGTGGTCTATTGCGATAGTCAGAGTGCTATACACTTGAGCAAGAATCCAAGTCAGCATTCCAAGTCAAAGCACATAGAGAATCGGCATCACTGGATCAGGGACACTTTGGAACAGAAGGTGTTACAACTTGAGAAGGTCCACACAGACGATAATGGGTCAGATATGATGACCTAGGCCTTGCTCAAGGGCAAGTTTGAGGTTTGTAGAAACCCTCAGGGCCGGCTTAAAAAGGTGAATCCCTCCTGGGTCAAAAAGGGAAAGATTTGATGGGTTTTTTTTTTACCCGTCGTGCGCAAGTCCTTTCGCAACTAGGATGCGCAAGTCCTTTCGCAACTGGGATGCGCAAGTCCTTTCGCAACTAGGATGCGGAAAGGAGTTTCCTAAAACTATAAAAAAGGGTCCCTAGGATTTTTCTACGTATGTTGTGTCGATGAGAAAAATACAAGAGGGCTATCAAAGGTGAGAGAGAGAGAGAGAAAGAGAGAGAGGAAACTTATAGAAGGGAGGTTCTGCTCGTGGAGGTTTTTCTACTTTGCAATTTATATCTCAGCGCTTCTATGTCCTCATAATCGGTTAGATCTCTTCGTTTTCTCTATTTCTCTTATTGTTTATCCACTCCTGCGTGAGTGAAGAAGATTGTAACGTTCTACTTCATAGTGGATTGTTGATCTGGACGAGGTCCCGTGGTTTTTACCTCTTTGAGGGTTTTCCACGTAAAAATCTCTTGTGTGTTGTGTGATTGATGCTTTGATTTATTTCATTACTTTATTATCCATAATTCTGGTTTGTTTCAAGAGGCTAGATCCAAAGGTTTGTGCAAGGCATCCCAACAGCATCTTCATTCTCTTCTGTTCCATCCTTCCACTTAGAATCGTTCTTCAAATATCTGGATGTTCTTTTCTAAGGAGTAGTTAAATGACATTCTTTTCAATACTCCCATCAAATCGAACAAGGCATTTTTTATACTTGGTCCAGCCTTCCACCATGCGGTTACTCATAAACAACTTCGTGAAATCAAACCATGTTTTCCAAAGTGCCCTGAAGAAGTTCTACTTGTGCAATCCGATCATTTATCAAACCCTTCCTATGCTTTTAAGTCTCCGAGATCGTGGTAAAAATTTAAGAATGGTGGGTGGAATGGTTTACTCATGTTGAAGCACAACATGATGTCATGTGGAAGCAGTTTGGAATCTATGAAATGTACCAAACTTTCCTTGCATGAATATCCAGCCAATACCTTCTTCCTTGTAGTAGTTTTAACATTTTGGAGTTGGTCAACCAATACATTCCATTTTGCATGTAGCTACATGGGTCCAACAATTATGGACCTATATGCCTTCACTCATCTTTTGCCTTTTGGTGAGCTTGCTTATCTGGGTTTTGCTTCAAAGAATTAACATCCTTTCCCCCTTTCAGACAAGACTAGCAATGCGTATTCCACTTTTATGGCTCTATAACACAAATTTCAAGATGAATTTGATGAGAAAGAATACACAGTTTTCCTTTTAATGTTGATTTGTTGATTTATGCTGTGTGAGGGCCATACTTTTATTCGACTCAATAGAGAATTTTTTCATAATGGAATGGCCCACCTAATGGGTAAATTGTTCATGATCTTTCATGCATGTACAAGAATCATCTCTCAATGTTTACTCGTGTGAATCTGAGTTGTGTATACTTTCTAACATCTTCTTTCATAAAGGTGGGCATTGGAACGAGTCGTGTCCCATTAGGAGATGTTTCTCTAGTGTATGATCTCGATTTTGTATTACGAATAGTGTTCACGTTTCAAGGTGGAGTTATGTTATAATCTGCCAACGTATGATAATTCATAGATAGGCACTGAAGAATTGTACACGTGGAATGCATTTACTCAATTTAAACTATCTAAATTATGGAAACTTCTTTTTATAAGATGAAGTTGATGAGCAAGAATACACGATTTTCCTTTTAATATGGATTTGTTGATTTCAACTGATTTCAACGTAAATCTCAGTCATCGTTATCCTGTGCTAACAAAGCTCCAACTAATTTTATAAAACCGCGATATACAACTTGAGTGATTGGCCCTTTATTGGTTGCATCAACATTGGTGGTATAGGCAAATAATCCTTAATGTTGTTAAAAGACAACTAATGCCCTGCCTCTCATCTGAACTCATCTCCTTGTTTAAGTTTCAATAAAGGATAAAACACATTAGTTTTTACAGAATAAATAAAAATAAATTGTTGCATAATGTTAACATTTAGAAGAAATCTTTATAACTCAGTTTTGTTTCTCAACAGTTAAATTTCTATTATTGCTCGCGTCTTATGTTAATTGACTTCAATTTCTCTTCGATGTACCATGAATCTCAGAAATTTTCCAGTCGATATATGAAAAGTGTTGGGATGCCTTGCACAAACCTTAGGATCTAGCCTCCCGAAACAAACCAGAATTATGGATAATAAAGCAATGAAATAAATCAAAGCATCAATCACACACCACACAAGAGAATTTTACGTGGAAAACCCTCAAAGAGGTAAAAACCACGGACCTCGTCCGATCAACAATCCACTATGAAGTAGAACGTTTACAACCTTCTTCACTCACGCAGAGTGGATGAACAATAAGAGAAATAGAGAAAACGAAGAGATCTAACCGATTATGAGAACATAGAAGCGCCGAGATATAAATTGCAAAGTAGAAAAACCTCCTCGAGCGAACCTCCTTCTATAAGCTTCCTCTCTTTTTCTCCCTCTCTCTCACCTTTGATAGCCCTCTTGTATTTTTCTCATCAACACAATATCCATAGAAAAATCCTAGGGACCCCTTTTATAGTTTTAGGAAACTCCTTTCTCTAGTTGCGAAAGGACTTGCGATCCTAGTTGCGTCCCCTAGTTGAAGGACTTTAACATCCTAGTTGCAAAGGACAACGGGTCAAAAAAAACCCATCAAATCTCCCCCCTTTTTGACCCAGGAGGGATTCACCTTCTTTAAGCCACCAGTTTTTACAAACCTCAAATTTGCCCTTGAGCAAAGCCTTGGTCATCATGTCTGACCCATTATCGTCCGTGTGGACTTTCTCAAGCTGTAACACCTTTTGTTCCAAAGTATCCCTGATCCAGTGATACCGAATCTCTATGTGCTTCGACTTGGAATGCTGACTTGATTCTTGCTCATGTATAGCACTCGACTATCGCAATAGACCACGTGCTCCTCCCGTTCGTGCTTTCTCAAGAGGAACCTTTTCATCCAAAGCATCTCTTTACATGCTTCGTGATCGCAATGTACTCGTTCACGAGTTGACAATGCTACGACCTTCCTCAGTAACTTGCTCGCCAAGAAATCGCTCCCCCCGCAAATGTGAACATGAACCCCGATGTAGACTTCCTGAGTCTATGTCACCCGCCATATCTGCATCTGTGTAGCCCTCTAACACAGTTTACTACCATAGCATAGTCAACTGGATGAGCCTCTTAGATACCGTAGTATCCATTTTACCGCCGCCTAATGTTCTTTTGCCAGATTGGCAAGGTACCGGCCGACAACACCAACCGCATATGCTATATCCGGGCGTGTACACACCATAAAGATACATCAAACTTCCTACAAATGACGCGCAGGGTATCTTCTGCATCTCTTCCACCTCTCGCTTCGTCTTGGGACACCGCCCGTCGCTCAATCCGAAGTGACCATCTAGTGGAGTCTTGACTTTCATGCATTCATATTGAACCGCTCTGGACTTTCTCAATATACAGCTTCTTGTGAATGCCCAAAGCTTCCTGCCGCTTCACACGGGTTATCTCCATTCCTAGGATCTGCCTAGCCGGCCCAAGTCTTTCATCGCAAAGACTTGCCCAACTCCCCGTTTCAAATTGCAAATCTTCTTGATGTCTTTTCCCATGATGAGCATGTCATCAACGTATAATAGCGTAACTAAGAAATCACCATCCGAGAACTCGCGCGTGAACACACAATGGTCCGACTGTTCTTTACCCATGTCAGTAACATGAACGAATCGAACTTCTTGTTATTGTCCGTGGAGCTTGTTTCACCCATACAAGCTCTTCCTCAACACCATATGTTCCTTGCCCTTGACTTCGAACCCCTCTGGTTGGTGCATGTAGATCTCTTCTTCCAGGTCACCATGGAGAAAGGCAGTTTTAACATCTAACTGCTCTATCTCCAGATCCATGCTAGCCGCCAACCCAAGCAACACCCGTATGGATGTCATCTTCACCACTGGTGAGAATATCTCCTCGACTATACCTTTCCTCCGACCAAACCCTTTCACCACAAGTCCGGCCTTAAACCTCGTCTCGTGAATTCTTCTCGCTCAATCTTCTTTCCGAACACCCACTTGTTGCTCGAGCTTTCTTGCCCTTAAGCGCTTCACCATATCATAGTGTGGTTCTTATGCAAGGATTCCATCTCTTCTTGCATAGCTTTCAACCACTCCTCCTTATGCTCGTCCATGGGTCGAACAATCTTCCTGGCTCTCCCCATCGGAGCATAATGTACTCATGCGGCGAGTACCTCTTGACTCATCTTTCCCAGATGACCTCCTCACCCGTGGCTCAACAGTGGATGCTTCCATCTTCCGGGAACTCCCTCGTTCTCACCACGGGAGGATAATCGGATCCATGTCCTCTAGCTCACCCGAACCAGGCCGGGTCCTTTTCTCCCTTACCAATGTCTTCGATACACCGATCTTCAAAGACCACATCTCTCGCTCCCGACGAGCTTCTTCTCGGATCCCATAACCTGCCGAATTTTTCATCACCGTCTAAGAACACACACGCCCGATCTTCATGAGCTTGGACCTCTCGTCCTTTGGTACGTGAACGGATGTCCCGCATCCAAACACCCTGAGATGACCGTGACGATGGATCCCGTCCAGACACCTTCTCAGTACTTCTCCATTCAACGGGGCTGATGGAGACTCATTTTATCAAATACACCGCCGTGCGCATTGCTTCTCCCCAGAACGTCTTGGGCAACTTCGCATGGGATAACATACATCTGATTCTCTCAACAATGGTGCGATTCATTCGCCAGCTACACCATTATGCTGAGGGGTCTTGGGAACCGTCTGTTCATGCCGTATACCCTGGGACTTGCAGTACTCGTGAAAGTCGCCAATGTATTCCACCACCATTGTCATGCGGATGCACTTCAATGGTCTACCCGTCTCTCTCTCACCATAGCATGAAACAACTTAAACACACCAAAGACCTCGTCCTTGGATTTCAAAGCATAAACCCAAACCCTCCTAGATGCATCATCTATAAAAGTGACAAAATACAATGCCCCACCCAAGGTTTTTGTCCTCATAGACCACAAACATCGAATAAACCAAATCTAATGCATGCACTTTATTAACATGAGAAGCGCTTTTAACGAATGAAACTCTCTTTGTTTCTCTCGATAAACAATCAAGACAGTGCCAGAGGCATACCTCCACGTTGGAATGAGCCGCTTCGCTAGTAGCCTAAGCCTTTTTCACTCATGTGGCCTAGGGCCTGTGCCACATGTCAATAACCGACCTTCCGCAAGCGTTCAACCCACCCTTGCACATACCGACACTTGCCTTGTATGTGCAACACTTCTTTCCTCTAGCCACGATCAATAACCCTGATGAGCTTCCATCGCCCATCAAAGAACCGGCATAGCCATCATCATCCAACCTTCCCGTCGACATCAAGTTGAGGCGAAGGTCATATGCCTCACATCCCTAAGAACCAATGTGCACCCACATCGGCACAAATATCACCAACTCCACGATCTTTGATACACGCCAGAATTTCCATCTTCACACCCCATAGTCACCGACTTGAGCTTGTGAAGGAGTCCCCGTGTGGAGTCGCATGAAAAGAAGCTCCCGAGTCTATCACCCGGTGGTGCCCCGACTTAGGCGTGAGACATACATCGTGATCTGAGAAAGAATAACTACCATGTCGCCATCCGAAGCGACCGCAAGTGGAATCCGATTCATCTTCCTTCCCTTTTCCTTTCTTGTCATTTTTCTTACCACGACATTCATGCTCAGAGTGGCCCTTCTTGATTGCCCAAAGATTCAACCTCTTTTTCTCGTTACTCGACTTGCCTCTCCTCGGCCTTTCCGCCCTTCCCGTTCTTTCCTCTCCCCTTCCTGCGTCACAAGAGCCTCTTCTTGAGTAGACCCTCGAGACTTCCTCCTTGTCTCCTCATTGAAGAGACAACTCCAACCTGTTCCATGGATATCTTTCCGTCTCGGCGCGGAGTTACTTAGAGACACCACCAATGTCTCCCAACCGTCAGCAATGAACTAAGCAATACAAAAAGCCCACAATTCATCATCCAGACCATCTTCATAGAGGTGAGTTGGTTCACTATATTACCGACCTCATTCATATGCTCGGCCACAGTAACCACCATCCTTGAACTTGAGATTTACAAGTCGCCTTATCGTAAATATCTTATTACCTATTTGTCTTCCTCTCATACAGCCCTTGTAATTTTAAATAAAGCTTGCAGGTTTCCGTAGACACATGGTGGAACACAGAATCATCCAACCATTGTCAATAAACCCCACCGCCTTTCTGGCCCATCTTCTTCCAATCATCATCATCATATCCTTGGATTTTGCTCCCGAGATTGGAGAATATCCCTCGCATAAAGCAAGTCCTCCATCTTAGCCTTCCATATGGTCCATTAGAACCATTGAGGCCGATCATCCTTGAGCCACCTTCCATAATTCAAAACCGATCCTACCCGCTTAATGAACTTAGCTCGATACCACTTGTTGGGATGCCTCTGCACAAACCTTAGTTAGATCTAGCCTCCCGAAACAAACCAAATTATGGATAATAAAGCAATGAAATAAATCAAAGCATCAATCACACACCACACAAGAGAATTTTACGTGTTAAAAACCACGGGACCTCGTCCAATCAACAATCCACTATGAAGTAGAACGTTAAACCTTTTCACTCACGCAGAGTTGAACAATAAGAGAAATAGAGAAAACGAAGAGATCTAACTTATGAGAACATTGAGATTAAATTGCAAAGTAGAAAAACCTTCAAACCTTTCTATAAGCTTCTCTCTCTTTTCTCCCTCTCTCTCACCTTTGATAGCCTCTTGTATTTTTCTCATCAACACAATATCTAGAAAAATCCTAGGGACCCCTTTTATAGTTTTAGGAAACTCCTTTCTCGCATCCTAGTCGATCCTAGTTGCGTCCTAGTTGCGAAAGGACTTTGCGCATCCTAGTTGCGAAAGGACAACGGGTCAAAAAAAAAACCCATCAAAAAGCACATTAAAAGGGGTTCATCTCTAATTTATGAATCCTCATCCTTTCAATGACTTCCATAAGTGGCTAAAATATTTGGTTAAATTGCTCGATTTTACCACTACGCCATTGATATAGATTTTCATGAATCGTCCAATTATATAATTGAAAATAGCATTCTCTTTGATAAGTAGTTCCTGCACTTTTAAGCTCAAATGACATTATGACATAGTAAAACATACCTAAATGACCACAACATTTGAAGGTTTTCTTTGAGACGTCTTCCACTGCAATGCTTAATTGATTATATCCTGAATGACCATGCATAAATGATACCATTTGATGTCCAATAGCTCAAGCGATCAGTTGATCGACTATAGGCATGGGATATGAATACTTTGGTGTAACACGATTTAAATTTGAAAGTCATTGCACACTCTGAGCTTACTTTTTTTTTTTTTTTTTTTTTTTGATAATATACATTATATTCAAATTTCATTTGACATATTTGATGAGTTTAATGAAACATGCTTTAAAACTGCTCAATTTTTTCCTTTATCTTTTGCGTCACTTTAGTCGTCATCCACCTGGGCGGTTGTTTATGTGGCCGATAACCTTCTTTCATGGGTAATCCATGTTCAACTAGATTTAGGTTTAATATACGTAATTTATGATAATCCCAAGTAAAACAATTGACATATACTTTAAGTAAGTTAATAATTTTGACATGTATTTGAAAATTTGATAATCCACTATTAAAAATAAATATTGATGATAATCGAGTAGTTTTTGGGTCCCACTAAACATGCCAAAATTATTGGCATTTGATTTATTTCATGTCACATGTAGTGTGTGTGGGCATGCTAGAATCAATATATATATATATATATATATATATATATATATATATATATATATATATATATATATATATATATATATAAGTTAACCAAACTAATTAACTTTGACCCCAAGCACCAAAATAAGCAATTACGTTCAATACAAATGTATATGAGAAGATTTTGAGAAGATCGATCGCTTAATTAGACACTTGCAGAATTTTATAATGATAAGGTAATAATCAGAGGGTGGGATTTCTTCTTCGGAAGATGAGTTACCTTTTGTCTTTCCTAAGAAATGACTTTCAATATATTAATGCAAATCAAACAAAATGAAAAATTCATAATCAATCACTGAGAATGACAGTAAAAATGTGTCTCTTGAAAAAACCGTGATATTGGATAAAGGATAAATTCAATAAATTTGGATTACAACTAAATACTATATTTAAGAATTACGACAACTTGATTATTGATATTTCTGAGATAAGCTGAGATAAAATAAAATGATAGTATTGTTAATTTGAGATTTTCCTGATTATTTATAGAGCTTTGCCATATAGCTTATTCTTCCGGATACTTCTTCCATTACTACAATTGTTATAGTAGTCGAAAAATCTTTTCCATATAATTTTTTTGGTATGTTTTCTTTTTGTAATTGTTCCTCGCTCGAGCACATTTTTCTCTTCAGTCATTAAAGTTTTGGATAACTAGACTGCATTACTTTGTCAACCATCCAATGAAATATGCTAGTTATAATTCCACAAATAGCGTTACAAGTAGGTTGAAAATTTTTATCCACCTCCTATTTCCTGTTAAATGGCACGTGTCATTTCGTTATTTCCTTTTTCCAGAATCGCCCAAAATAGGGTACAGCACTGACATCTGGGGCTGCTTGAGCTGTTGTTCTAACTATCTTCTCAGCCGTTTATGCATTGGCCACAGAGCAAGATATTAATAATTCCAATGAAGGAAAGCTTACCGGGAAAAAAGTATTAATGGTGCCGATTATATGTTGATGGGCCCCACTTATCATATTTTGAAACACGTGTAGACCATACGAAGCTGCGGGTCAGTGTATCATATAATCCTCAGTTTCAGTGCACGCGACGTTTGATTTCTCAGTTGTTCACACGAAATAACGAAGTATGCGTTTTCACTCTTAAGAAGTTACCAAGGTCCCCATGCACTAGGATATATATACCCCTGTAGTTACAAACAGGGACCATAATTCGGTGATCCAAACCGTTGACGTGGTGGGCCCAACCGTAAAAGTATAAGTAAGTGAAATCTATCATATTTGAATTATACTATCTATGAATTGATGGTTAGGAAAGAACAAATCAACGTCTGTGAATGAAAAATGCCACTTGTAGTAAGGCCTATCGATTCAACGGTCCAGATCACGTTACGTATATAGCCTAAATGCTTCCGGCCCTCTTAATTCTCACATTTGAAAGCATACGCCGTCGACACACATCGACGGTTCATACATCATACCAACTACTGCGAGTTTTGTACGGATATAAAATTGATACTCCGTAAGAGTACGATGGATGATACGCAGGTACTTAGAAATTACTAAGAAATCCACATAGAAATACCATGGATTCAAATCAAATCGTACAAAGTAAGGGCCCTAGTTTATATTAATTAATAACCAAAATTTAGGTTTATTTAATTGTCAGATTATCGGATTGGTAGACGTTTTTAGAATGAGAAAATCCAATGGTCTCATTTCACCGAAAAAATTGTCCAAGAATCCGAGGTTTTGGATCGTTTAACCAATCTGCACTCTGTAATTTTAATTAGAGACAGTATTTTACACAAGTTAATTGGTTTAATTTGAGCTGATGTAAACCATATGCACCGTTTCAAAGTGCTTGAGCATCAAACTTCGTACGCTGCCAGAGTATCAAATAAGTCCGCGTTTTTAGAATGGACAGGCGCTCTCGTCCACGGCCCCGTACAAACGTAAACGTTGCACGTTTTCGGGACATCCGAGCCGTCTAACAGGTGGGATACAATCTGTAGATGATATGGCAAAAAATTCAGGCCAGATGAAAATCAGGTAGCTCACACGTGTGCAAAATAATGGTAGGGCTAAAAATACTTCGCCATTACTGGGCCCACACCTGATACACGGTTCAGATGCCTGTGTATGAGATACGTGTGGACGGTGCACGTGGGGTCAGTGTTCTTCGTTTCAGGCATGCATGAAAAACGGAAGAAAAGTTAAAAATAATGATAAAATTAATAAGTGGAGTTATGTGATACTCTCACTGTGGCTGACGCTTGATACACAGGCGCAAGAAAGTGTACACGTGGCACATATAAAACTCAAACTGAACCAGCTAAACTGTGAAAGTTTCCGTCTAGAAGTCAGATTCGTTGAACAAATCTGACCTCTGTTTGGAGACCACTTGTTTGTAGTTTGATATTCTTTCAATTTTAACCGTCCAATAAATGTCCACCAATTTACCTAAGAATGGTTTATCTGAATTAATTATTTAGAAGGTATGCAATTTTTAAGTAGTTTCTAAGTGCCTGCATATCACATACATCACACTCTTCCAGAGCATCATAGGTTTTTTTTTTTTTTAAGTTCTCTGACTCTCTCTCGGGTCTCGCCAGCCCCCGCTGGGCCAATTCTCAGTGTGTGTGCACCACTTTCAGTGGGCTAAGCCTCATTGACCCGTGGATACCAAAACTATTGGGCCGGACTAACTACAAGCCCGACAAGTGGCCCCGAGCCCACCCAACTAAGTTGATTTTGGAAGAGAAATTCCGACAACAATTTGCAGAAAAAAGTCTATGTGGGGTCCACCGTAATGTTTGTGTGACATCCACGCCGTCCATCATATTAGGGAGTGATACCAGAAATCAGGCTGACACAAATGCTCAAGCAAGTGGTGAACCACACCACAGGAACAGTTGAGGACCGATCAACCACCATTGAAAACTTCCTGTGGCCCACCATTGTGTTTATATTCAATCCAATCCGTCCATAAGACGAGTCCCACCAGGATGAAGGGAAAAAACAAAACGCCCACCCAATTCAAAACTTCGGTGGGCCCAAAGAAGGTTTCAGCGTGTCCTTATCCACACATTTCCCTGTGGTGTGGTGCAGTTCACTATTTTATTAGCTTCATTTTTTGGGTTCACGTAATAAAATGATCTGGAGCAAATGAACGGAATGGATGTCACACATTCATCATGATGCCCACAGAGAGTTGTGTTGTACGCGCTCCCTACAGTTCTTGTGTGAAATTCCTTAACATGGACGTTTTCGGTTTCGTCTCTACTGAAAATTCCTATGAAAAAGATTTTCAAAAGGTCAAGATTGGAAAGAATCAACGTCTCAGAAAGACTTTGATGTCTTAAAAATTTCTATCCCGATTTTCAACGGTCAAGATGGAATAGAATCTACTTTTTAGAAGAAGTCTTCATTTCCTACGCAGCGTTTGAAAATGCTGGCCAGTATTCTAGACTAACACAGTCATGGAGTTGGATTTTTTCTTACCTCGTTATGGTGTGTGCGCTTTTGGGGGCTAAGGCGGCCCCACCAACGACTAATAAAGACCGTTGGATTGGAAGATTCTGCCCTTGAATGTTGTTGGTTGTCTGATCAGGGTGATATAGGGGTCATGCGTAATACATGGTGACCCACCTATCTAGTGGCCCACCTTGTTCATACCCACTTACTAGGCAAGCATCTAAACGAATAGATGGTTAGGATTGCCAGTCCAATGCAATTCTTTGACCGTGGTCCATCTGTGCTGGGAACATCTTGAACTAGGCTAAATCAGTGTATACACACGTACGGTCCAGATGGGCCGTCATCCTTGATTCTGATGAACTTCGCGGACGCGGATTTCCTGCGAAAGGCTTTCGCAGGAAGTTCCTGCACAAGGATTTTGGATGGGCCCACTGTAATGTTTGTTAGTGATCCAACCCGTCCATCCGTTTTTTGAGCTCATTTTAGGACATGAGACCTAAAATGATTAGGATCCAAAACTCAAGTGGGCCATACTAGATGAAACAGCGGGGAAAGGAATTCCTACCGTTGAAACCTTCACAGGATCCACTTGATGTTTATATTCCATCCAAACCGTTTATAAGGTTATTTTCACTGAGATGAAGTGAAAAAGCAAAGAAATTAAACCAATGCAAAACTTTTTTCGCCATATAAATGTTTCAACGGTGGTCACTAAATCTCCACTGTTCCCTCTCGTGTGGCTCACTTGAGTTTTTATCCTCCTCATTTTTGGTAGCATGTCATAAAATGAACTCGAAAAACAGATGGATGGAGTGGCTTTTTCACAAACATCGTAGTGGGCCACACATAATTTTGCGCAGGAACTTCCTGCGAAAGCCTTTCGCAGGAAATCCGCGTCCGAACTTCGCTGTCGATAAAATCAAATCTTTTAACACGTGTCATCACTCAAGATGGTCTATGCGCTCGAGCTGATGGGAACGTCCCATGAGGTGGAGTTGTGTGGGCCCTACCGTGATGCGTTTCGCACATCTACCCCATCAGTTAGATGCACCATTCCATCGTGGGCCTAGGTCTCAAAAATCAAGTCAATCTGTGACTTTCGTGGGCCACACCACATACAGAAGTGGAGAGGGGCAGTGCACCATTAAAACATTCATAACCATTTTTGAGGGCCCACTGAGATGTATTTTCCCACTTGAATGAGGGTTCAGACCAAGTTTCACGTGCATGAAAAACTCAGGTAGGCCCCACCAAGTGCTTTTATATGTTTTAACGGTGTCTTCACATAATTTTGGATGGTATGGCCCACCTGAGTTCCATATACGGCTGATTTTTGGGATATCCCATAATTTAAAGGGTACCCATCAAATGCACGGTGTTGATGGTTGAAACGCATCACGGTGGGGCCCACACAGGTCAACCTCATGGGAGCTTATCGTCGGCTGAGCGCATTGTACCTTTTCCCACGTGTGTATATATATATATATATATATATATATATATATATATATATATATATATATATATATATATATATATACGAAACTGCTGCTACACTGAGACCAGTTCGTACGTAATACGTACGAACTTTTTTGAGAACCCATCATACATGATTTGGATCTAAAATCTGAACTGTTCATGTGAAGCAGCACCTCGTGAAACCCCCCGAGCCCAAGTTTTACATTGATCTAAAACTTTGATGGGCCATGAAAAATGAAAACAATTTCTTCCCTTTATTTGCATTTCTCTTTACTGTGGCCCACCAGAATTTTAGATCGGGGTGAAAATTTGTCATATAAGGTTTCATGGGATTCCACATCACATGGACCGTTCAGATTACACACCCATGGCACGTGTGCAAAGGTGCGCACGTGTGTGATTCCCGGAAGAAAAGAATCCGGTTCATTCATTGATACAGCATTAGTCCCACTGTCCCTACGTATATGAGCAGAGTCCGATTGAATTGGCACAGGGGAGCATGACTCTCTCTCTCTCTATATATATATATATATATATATATATATATATTTATTGGGATTGACTTGACAAGGTAGATCACCATTCTCCTGGGTGGATAACTATTCCAAGTCTAAGATAACTCTTAGGGTGTGTTTGTTTTTCAAAGAGTTGATAAATGCATTTTCCTTGGACATTTATTATTTGCTCATAGAAATGGAAATGTAGTAAGGACTTGTTTGTTTTTCGATGAAATGGTAAATCGCGCGTAAAAAGGTGATGATTATTTTCCCATGAATTCAATGCTTCCTGATACGACTGCTTACTTTTTGACACAAAAATCAAGAATATTATAAAATATCTGTGGGTCCCACTGTGATGCATTTCTCTTATCTCCACCGTTCATCCATTATTATATTTGAATTCATAGCACGTGTAAAAAATTGAGGCATATCCAATACTCAAGTGGACCACGTCATACCAAAAAGAGAATTGAATACTTACCGTTAAAAACTTTGTAGGGCCACTGTTTCTTTTGGCGTGGGCCATTTGAGTGTTAGATCTACTTCATTTTTTGTCTCATGCTCCAAAATATTGTAATAAAACAGACTGACGGAATGGATATATCATACACATTACCTTGCAGTAAATAAATTAAAATTACATCTGTTAAACCAATTTCACTAGCACAAACTCCTATGAGTTTTCAAACGAAGGAAATCGTAATAACCACCGTTTCCCTTGCATTTCCCATCAAACAGGCCCTAAATGTTAGAAGTCATCCCCTGGATTTTATGCGTTTGAAATCTTTCCAAAGAAGCGTTTGAAATTGGGTTATCTGCTTTTGACGAGGAAGGGAAAATGCATGCGTCAGAGTGGGAAGGGATTCGCTACTCCGCCCTTACACCAGCCATTAGCTACTGGTTGGTACTATGTGGGGCCACCATGATGTATGTGTGTCATCCATGCCGTCCATTTATTTTTATATATCATATTATGATATGAGAAGAAAAACAGCGTTATATCTCAATTTCAAGTGGACCACATTACAGGAAATAGTGCTGAATGAATTTTGACCATTTAAATGCAACTATGCCCTAGAGAGATAGACTTCCGTAGAAATGCAGCTATGCCCAAGAGAGATAGACTTTATTCACAAAGACACATCCAACGATTAAGATTTTGCCCTGAGCATGAGGTCGCTGCTTTCTCTGCATGAACGGGTTGTGCTACTTTGCTATCAAGGACTGCGTGGGTGGGTGTAACTTTCATAGGATCTACAGGGTCCATCGGGTGTGCTGTCTCATGTTAGCCGTTGATCTCAAAAACAGTGATGATAACACAAACTGGTGGTCCACATCACAGGACATAGTGAGAATGAAATGTCCACCATTAATTTATATAAGACCCATGTAGTGATTATATGCCATTCAATCCATCCATCTGATGCGCCTCACTGAAAAATAGTAATGCAAATTTAGGTGGGCCGCACCATATAGTTTAGAGGTTTTATATATAATTTTATAAGGTGGCCCACATGAGTATTAAATCAGCTCGATTTTTGGGATCAAGGCGACACGCTAGTATAATGCGTTTTGACCATTTAAAAAAATTTTTGGGGGCGAGTAAAGTTTTGGATCAAGCTGATATTAAAGTTTTAATGGTGAATATCCATTTATGATTTTTATAATGTGGACTCTACATACACATCATGATTGAGATCCACACCGCTAAAATGTGTGATAATTACAATGTCAAAAAATAGAAAGCGGTAGGTCAAGCAGTTTGTAATGAACAGAACTCCCAAAAGCACACGAGTGGTTAGCATACCCCACTAGATCCTGATCGTTGAGACATGAAAGAGGGGCCCACCTTCAAGATCATGATATATGATTGATCAGATCATATAATCAATTTTAATGGTAGGTATTCAATCCCTGTTGTTGTGGTCCACTTGAGATGTGGATCTGCATCATTTTTTGGGACCATGTCCTAAAATGATCTCGACAACTGATGGACGGCATGGATATACAACACATACATCAAGGTGGGCCCCAAGGTCAGGGAAACAACCACTAATGTGGTACCTAGGTAACACCTTAATGTAGTCCATACCTATTTCACCAGTTACCCTGGATTCAATATAAATTGGGCCACGCGCTTGCCACATAACTCACTCAAGTTATGAACGATTAAAATACATCGAGAACAAATTATAATAGATATAAATATCAAGTTGTCCATCTAAAAGAAAATTACCAAAAAAACATAAAGATGCATTGTTCAACAATCCAAAAGACCCCAATATCCATCACACATACATCACCGATATAAGACCATTAACTGAAAAACCATAACTATGACAACAACACCGAATACAATATACAAAACCAGCAGTGAGTCACGAGGGACGTCACTACAGCTACAATATGTCCCTCGGTGGGCTGTCCCTAAAGTCGCTGGTTTCGTCGGATATGGAAGATTGTGACTCGGGTAGGAAAAACCAGACGCATGGGATACACCGAGGCTTGCCTGATTGGGTACGACGTCACCTATGAACTTGCTCCAGGCAATAAATGCCTCCTCTGTATACTTGAAAGATTTGAACTGAGCATTAGAGTAACCCTTGACTCGAGCCTTACATTCCTCCCACGAGTAATAAATACCAACATAAATTTTCTCCATCTGTCCAAACAAAAGAAGTCATTAATGATCTTTAGATTATCGATAATTATAAGCAATTACCTACTGGGTAATATGTCAGTGGCATAAGTATCGCCATAAGTTGCGCGAAACTTAAGCCTGCATGTAGTTCAAATTAATAACAATAATCCCTATCAATGCACGTGTTGTGTTCAAGTATTAGCAATGAGTGATGTGTTATCTAAAAGTGCAACAAGAAACAAGTAGAAATATCCAAAATTAAGTTTTACAAGTCCAAAAAATAATATAATTAAAAATTGTCTTAAAGGCAAAGCCTACGAATCACTGCTTTTAGCCAGTTAACTGTAACGCCCTGAAAATCGGGGGTCGAGTAGTTACTCAACTCTCGAGTTCCAGAACATCACTTATGCAACAAAATGAATGATGATTGAATGTTGACTGTATTAGAGTAGTGAACATGAGTGAGATTAAGCCAAAATAATATATCATACTCTAGAGACAGTTAAATTTGCAAGCGGAAGACTGTGATAGATAGATAAAATATATAAACTATGATGAGTCTCCAGAGTGTGATAACATTACCAGGTTAAATAATTACAAGTACAGTTTTAAAATATACCTAATGTGAGGAAGTGTAATGTCTCCTATCCCAAATACCATAGCCCCGTCAATACAATACCAGGTCTTCATAGACCTATCAGAGAGATACAGATAGGAGAACTCCTCCTCATCATCATAGAAGTAGTCCGGCTCTGCTTCAGGAGTAGCGTCGCCATCTGAAATCAGACAATGTCTGGTGGGTGTTCGAAACACCGTCCCGTAACGTGGGAGTGAGTAGCTAACTCAGTGGAACAATAAAACATAGGTTAACATGTTATCGACTCAGTCAAGCAGTAATGATAAAGCAGTAAATCAAACACTCCTAGTTACTCTGATTAATGCAAGTATGATTGCAGGTATGATGGATGCCCTCACCGACATACTCCCTCATGCGACACCATCTCACGTTCGCGGCATGCTTACATCCCACAGTGCTCCACATCTTCCAGGCACATGCGATGCATGATGAGCATGATTACCGAGTTTTTTAATTAGTCCATTTCAAACAAGCCAGGATTGGGAAACTAAGGTACCTCCCTTGTATCATTCCCAAACATGATCCATTCTAGGGTCATCATCCTAGTTAATATCGACGATGGTGTGTTTTACTAGGTCACTGCGAGAGGCTGCCAGAACATTACGCACAAAGGTTGCACCACTCCCCATCACCCCTTAAACGATTCATCACTATCGTGAACAGTGCCTAGTTCATATTCTATATATCGCGGCGAACCCTAAGGCGCCCTGTGACTTCAGAATATGCTCGCGGTCACTACAAAGGGCTGTCAGGGCTTTTACGCATAAAGGTTGCATCACTCCCCCATTACCTTATCAATGTAGGCCGAAAAAATAGTGTCCCATACCACCATAATCGGCTCACGAGTTAGGTTGCTCAACTTTGTCACTACGGGAGGCACGTAGCCCCAGCGTGGCCGACAAATTTCGACCACGGTGTCCCATACCACCATGCCCGGCTCATGAGTCTTAGCGGATCGAGGTACCATGGTTAAAAGGGTTTTCACTGGTAAGTTTGATACCCTAGGTTCAAGCAGTAACGACCAAACATGGTGAACATACATTAGACAAAACGGGTTACATGACGAGCTCGGCTTGCTCGAGCGCACAACAAGTTGAACGACATGAAGTGCATAAGCACTTCGCGTGGCCAACCACTATCGCCAACCGAAGTACGACTCGAGTTCGTCGAACACATCTCAGTGGCGACATGAAACTCAACCACGATCTCCAATCTAGTACCGATTGTCTGGACTATAATCATAGCCCCAAGCACAATCAATTGTCATCCATAGCATGTGGAGTAAAGCATGATAAACCATGAAATTCAGGAACGCTAGCAATCATGTTATAAAGCATGTCATAAAGCATGTTAATAAAACAAGTTACAAAGCATGTTCAAAAGCATATTGTAAAGCACTATGCAAATAGGGATACAAATACATATATTTCATAGGTGAGTGGTTAGAGTAAATAACCACATGGAGGGTATCATATATGACTCTAAGGTAGTTGAGAATCCTATCTCAGCACCTACCTAAGGTTCTAACACTTAAGCACTTACACTCACAAGCAATTTCACCAACACTTGGAAAGCACTATTTCAACATACATGACGTATGTTAGAGGAAAGTGCACTAGGGTTGTCCCTTTACCAAACTAGTATTTTATACGTATACATCATATTCATACAGAAAATAGTCATGACAATTACATCAGCAAATTTTATACGTATAGGGTATTTTCTAGGATACCCAATTTCAACATACATAGTGTTTACAAGGGAACTTGTAATACGGCGATTCTTTTCGCCAAGCAATTAATTTATACGCACATAATATATTTATACAACAATTAATCATGACAAACACATCGCTAAAATATACACGTATACGGTACTTCTTACAATACTGTATTTCTACATACATGGTGTATATTAGTAAACATGTATTTAGGCGAACCCTTTCGCAAAATGAGTATTTTATCCATACATCATATATCCATACGATAATTAAACATGTCAAACACATTTCCATAAAAAATACGTATACTATATTTTATACGAATACCAAGAGTATGTGAAATTCCAAATTCTACAATTCTAATCGAAACAGAAAACGGAAAGCACTTTGTACATGTGCAATTGCATGCAGATCATGAATCTACTATTATCTGACATTGAAAGCGTTGAAAACCGTAACCTATACACCTAAAGTCCTTACCTTGTGTCGTAGAATCGTAACGGAGTTGGTAGGTTTGCTAAGCTTCCGTATACGGGAGTTTGGCAACCTAGAGAACGAAACAGGTTAGCTATTTCATAACCTACAACCTATACAAC
Source organism: Magnolia changhungtana (assembly GCA_030180095.1). NCBI lineage: Eukaryota > Viridiplantae > Streptophyta > Magnoliopsida > Magnoliales > Magnoliaceae > Magnolia > Magnolia changhungtana. Next base: position 6,322,792 of record JASAUF010000630.1, on the reverse strand, counting down.
CCTAAAACAGGTTAGGGTTAGGGTTTCTTACCTAGAAACGACGCCGGAATCGCCTGGAAAGCGATAAGAATTAGGCGGTGGCGCTCGAATAGCGGCAGGGAACAGCAGCAGGGAGTTCCTCCCACATCTCCCACACTTTCTCTCTCTTTTCTCTCTCTCAAATCCAAATTCGTATGGCTGCCATGAGAAAGGGTTTAAGGTCCTTATATAGCCCAAAAATTTACCAAAATAGACTTCTGGACAAGGTTCACCTAGGTTATAGCCAAAGCGGAATTTTTTCAGCTCAACGGAGGACTTCTGGCGGGCCTCCTTGAGCCAAAGGTCGGACTTAAGCTCACCGACACCGGATCTACATTCTATTAAGTTTTCGTTTCGGTCGGGATTCCAGATCACGCGTGGCGGACCAGTTTTAGTTCGACGGTCAGTGGATCTCGATCGGAGATTCCGAGTACATGTAAATGTGTATGAAATTTTTTCTGATCGGAGGGTGTAATTTGGTCAGATTCTGACGGTCTGGTTGCTTAATACTGATCCGCAAACAAATGGTGCCAGATCACTATTCCAGATATTTATTTTGTAAAGGGAATAGTGTTTTTCACACTCCCTCGCTCCGGATCCAAACGAATGGGCAACATCGGTGGACCATGATTTTGAGATGATAGTCGGGCCCAAGTGAGGCGGTCCTAGTTCCTTAACTTCGTGTTAATCGGACTTCGATGTGCGATCTAGACCTAATCTGAAGTTTCGTTTCATTCCCGAGAGCGTGGAAATGAGTTTGGTTCTAAACTTTAGGGTAACCTAGCGTCAATGATTCTACAAGTTTTGGGTCTTGCGGATCGTATTTAAAGCGATTCAAACGGATTTTGTATTAATCGATTTCGCACTTGTTACTTTGTCTCATTTCTAAAGGATTTAGTCTAAGTGAATTATCGAGGTGGTACTGTGCCTTTGGAGTTTGTATATAAAGTGATCCAAGTTATACTACTTAGCTAGTTTAAGATAGTGTCTAGGGTGAAAGTTCTTACAAAAATTGGAAGATCAAGGTGATGAAGGGTGAGATTTGTGAAGGAAATGAGTTCAAAGGCGGCTTTAGACTTTGGGATTCAGTTCTGACAAGTTAATGAGGTATTAGGATCGACCCATTGCCTAAGGACATCTAATCCCAGGTTGGCAAAAATCCGGGGTGTTACATTAACCTAGGTAAAATGTTCTTTCATACTTGGGGTCCACCCCAATTCAGCAACAATCTTATGAATGAAATTCTTTTCTCTTTGGCAAAGTTAAGGAAGGAGGCCCCATACGCTTCTTCTTTCGATAGCAACTTCGTCGCCCATAAGACCTCATCAGCCGTCAGTCCCTCCAACTCTTCCAAAGCTGGTATAATTTCTGTCATCCGACCAAAATTCGGACCCCTGTCGATTGAAATGGCAATTGACTTCATGGCACCCCCAATATCGACCATTCCGGTGCCAATCATATTAACAGGTCACTCCACCCTCAGTCTCTTTTTAGAATTAACCGTGGAATTGATGTTGCGGGAGGCATTCCCATGCTGTGTGGGACTCGGATGAGGAATGTCGTCGCCTCCAGGGCTTTCGTCAGACCAATGGATTTGCGGTGCATCATTGCCACGATCTTTAGACGATATTATGTTAATATCATCATTCAGATCAACAGTGTGGTTGGACTCCCCATCTGTATTTCTCCATTAATCAGTGGTTGCACAGGGAGGGAAGTTGCCAGTGGCAGATGCTTTACCAGTAGCCCTATCGTTTCCAAAAATGAATTCGAGATCATCATATCTGGGCATGGGTTTGCCGCGAAACTGGGCAACATTTGGATGAGACTAGACATAATACAAACAAAGAATCGGTTATTAACATTGCACTTTGTATGATGAGATATGATGTAACTGTTAAATAAACTATACCTTAATGTAGTCCATCCACCCTTCATCTGATGCGACGACAATTTGTAGGTCTGGATCCCATCTAAAACCAGACGCACTACGTAGATCTTTGACAGTGAAGAAGTTTTTTTCACTGTGCGGATGCGATTTTTTACGTTCGCATTAGTGATCTTGAGGCATAACTTTAACATCATATTTTCAACGATTCCTGTAAATGATTCTATTTTAAATCCAGCACCACTTCATCTTTTAGCAATGACCAGCTCCATTAGTCTGTCAATTAGGATGTCATCCATGTCGTCCGTCCAACGAAGGACACCTCCATAGGATTGGTTCTCAGTTCCACTGTTTAGTGTATGCTTCCTGGGCAATCTCCGTGGGGTACTACTAGGTGATCCCAGGTGATATTTCGTCGGAGTAGATAGTACAGATTGTCTATTTAGTGACATGGAGCCACTTTGGTTTACCTCAATCTGTGAGAAGATAAATGATGCAATGACGAGTTCAAAAATTTAGACAGCCGCATGAGTAAATAATATGAAGTCCATCCATGTATTTTTTTTCTTAAAAAAAAAAGCTTGCATATTAAATAAAACAAAATGTGTCACAAAGAAATTAGTGATCTAATTTGGACAGTCTTGAATGTTACTTCATAAACCATCGTTGATGTACGTCTTATTACAAGCATTTAATAAGTTTGACTCACTAGATGAGCTTTGTTCCACATTCTGTAAGATATGTCATTGCGTTTTCTGACCTACTCATCTTTTTCATGTGGAGTGACATTTAAAAGCACACGACCTTCATCGAGGACAGATACTTCTGTAGGTGATGGGATCACACCATCAGCACTACAACTTGACGACTCCTCAAACTCAAACATGTCATCCTCTTCAGATATCCTTATGAAGTTGTGTAACACACAACAAGCTAGCATTATCTTTACTTGAGTTTGTATCGGATATTGTGGAGCAATCTTCAAAATTGTGAACCTGACTTTCAAAACTCCAAAACATCTTTCTATTACATTCCTCAGTTGTGCATGACGATAATTGAATAACTCTCGAGCATTGGATGGTTTCCGACAGGTACGATACTCATTGGGATGGTAATGTACACCGCGATATGGGGCCATGAAATCGGGTGAGTGCACATATTCTGCATCAACTATATAGTATTTACTTACATTTTCAAAATAAAATTTGATCAATACCAATTCTTATTCGTTTGATGTTATAAAGCCATCAGAGTACTTGATGTTCATAGGTTTACCACGGGGTATTATCAAAGGATCGCTTGAGTGAGTTAAGGCACTTTGCAAAACGTGTGCATCTAATACGGAACCTTCCCATCCCGCTGACGTAAGGGAGGACGTGAGGTCGAGCACCGTCTTCCTCAAGAGGATAACTATTCCGAATCCACGGAATTTCTCTGGACTCCTCACAGAGACTTTCTCGAATCCACGAGAAAATAGAGCAGAAAATAGAAATAAATTCTAATAAATTCGAAATAGATTAATGAATCCATAAAAACGAGTTCACAACCTCTTAAATAAGGGTACTAAGCAATGGGAAAGAAATCATAATCAAACTACAACTAAAACTCCTAGAATTCGCAACTTACTATAAATAGTAAACTTACTATTTATAGACGGTCGTGATGTCTACTAGTGCACAAGGTTTTCGGCCAAAAATATTAAGTGTCCTATTTGGCTTCACCAAACCGTTCCCCTAATTATTCTAAGCTCTTTTCACGTTGGGAGCAACTCCTAAAGCCAGACGGATGAAGAGTTATAGTCAAACTAAAACTTACTATTTATAGTAAAAACGAAATTGGAATAGGGAAACGATCGTCGAAGCAGGGGTTTCTCGCAATTCTGAGCGTCGCAACCCGGCATAGCAGGGTTGGTTGGCTAAAGTAGCTCGTTCTACCCCAAAATCATATATTTTACGTCGGCTAACTCATCCCGGATTGTGAGATACGCCTGATTGAAGGTCTGATAGTCCAAATCACTTCGTCGCCGACCAAGACCACTTTCGATCCATCTTTGCCATGTAATTATCCGCGACCCACTCTACATCAGTCTCCTCTACTTCAAAAGAACTCGTCCTCGAGTTATCATTATGCGCTAGTTTATGATACTCGGTCAGGTCTGCGACATTGAAAGTTCGTGAGATCGTCATATCATCTGGAAGATCAACAACATAAGCGTTGTCATTGATCTTTCGGATGATTGGTACCGGTCCGATCTTTTTATTCTTCAACTTGTTGTACATTTCGGTTGAAAATCTTTCTTTGCGCAGATGGACCATTACTTGGTCGCCCACCTCGAACACTTTCTGTTGCCGATGCTTGTCCACTTGCTCCTTGTACTTTTCGTTCGAGGCATGTAGCTTGTTCTGTACCTTCGCATGAATTCCCATGATTTTGTCTGCCATATGTTCTACTGCAATGCTTATGCCTGGGAACTTGGGCAGAGGGACCAAGTCTAGTGTGTGGCGAGGTACTCGTCCGTAAATAACCTGGAACGGGGATTTCCCTGTCGAGTGGTTCACCATGTTGTTGAATGCAAACTCTGCTTGAGACAAGGCCAAATCCCACTGCTTCGGTTTTTCTCTTGAAATATATCGAAGGAGGTTTCCCAACGTGCGATTCACAACCTCAGTTTGACCGTCAATCTGTGGGTGGTACGCGCTGCTGAACTGAAGGCTTGTATCGAATCGAGCCCACAAAGTCCGCCAAAAGTGGCTTATGAACTTCGTGTCACGGTCAGAAGTAATAGTCTTGGGAACCCCGTGTAGCCGCATAATTTCTCTGAAGAATAGATTCACCACGTGTGTTGCATCGAGAGTCTTCTTGCATGGAATAAAGTGCGCCATCTCGGAAAAACGATCTACTACCACGAACACCGAATCCATGCCACATTGTGTTCGTGGGAGACCAAGCACAAAGTCCATAGATAAATCATCCTAAGGGTCGTCAGGCACGGGTAACGGGGTGTAGAGGCCTGTATTATAAGATTGCCCCTTGGAAGTCTGACAAATATAACAGCGTTGGACTGCCTTTCCCGCATCACGTACCAATTGCGGCCAGTAATAACGTTCTTCCACAAGAGCTCGCGTCTTGTCTTGCCCAAGGTGTCCACTGAGGCCACCTCCATGTAGCTCTTGAATTATCTATTCCCTTAGCGAACTCTTTGGGATACATAGTCGATTTCCCTTAAAAAGGAACCCGTCTTGTATATGTAAGTCACCGGGGTGACCTTCCTGACATCTAACCCATGCGTCCTTGAAGTCATCGTCGTCGGCATATATGTCTTTGAGGAGATCGAACCCGACAACTTCATTGCTCATAGTGACTAACAAAGTTGCACGGCGACTCAGCGCATCGGCTACTTTGTTCTGTTGCCCTAACTTATGCTTTAGCACGAATGTGAATTCCTGCAAAAATGAGATCCATCTAGCATACACATGGTTAATGTTAGCTTGACTATTAATAAATTTGAGGGCTTGATGGTCCGTGTAAAGTATGAATTCCCTTTGAATCAAATAATGTCACCAGTGTCACAGTGCCTAGACCACCGCGTACAACTCGATCTCATATATAGACCACTTTTTGCGTGCATCACTAAGTTTCTCACTGTAAAAGGCTATCGGCCTACCTTCTTGAGACAAAACTCCCCCAATCCCGACATATGAGGCATCACATTCGACTTCAAACAGTTTGTTGAAGTTGGAAAGTACAAGAACCGGGGTCGTGGATAATCTGCGCTTGATTTCGGCAAAGCTTCGTAAAGCCGTCGATCCATTGAAACTGCCCTTTCTTCATGCAATGTGATCGGTGACACAATGGTAGTGCTGAAAATTTTCACGAACCGAGCGATAAAATGTCGCTAGTCCATGGAAACTTCAAGACGCACTTCGTGAATATTTTTGGGAACAAGCCATTCTCGATTGTCTTCACCTTTTTCCTCATCCACTCGAATGCCCGTGGATGTAACCACAAAACCCAGAAACAATAGGCTATCAGTCATGAAGCTACACTTTTTTAAATTGAGGTACAGTTTATTTTCAGTGAGCACTTGAAGGACCTTCTTGAGGTGCTCTATATGGGTGGTTTCGTTTTGTTGTATATTAAAATATCATCAAAATAAACCACAACGAACAATCTTGATGAAAGGTTTCGAACTTGGTTCATCAACCTCATAAATGTGCTAGGCGCATTAGAAAGACCGAAAGACATGACCATCCATTCGTACAATCCTTACTTGGTCTTAAAGGCTGTTTTCCACTCGTCACCCGGCCGTATTCAAATCTGATGGTAGCCGCTCCTTAAGTCCAATTTAGAGAATATTTTTGCACCCTCTAGCATATCCAACATATCATCTAACCGTGGTGTAGGAAACCTGTATTTTATGGTGATCTTGTTGATGGCTCGATTGTCGACACACATGCGCCAACTCCCATCTTTCTTTGGAGTTAGTAGAGCTGGTACAGCACATGGGCTCATGCTTTCTCGAATAAGACCCTTACGGATCAGTTCCTCCACTTGTCCCTACAGAATCTCGCACTCATTCGGGCTCATTCGATAATGAGGACGATTAGGTAAACTGGACCCAGGGACAAGGTCGATATGGTGTTGGATATCTGATCAGGGTCAAATATTGCATATTAGACCCCGACTATTACCTGATATTACGTACATGATAATGCTTAATGCCATATTGTAATTATGTTTTTATTACAGGATAGAATCAGGAGCGTGTATTGAAAAATGATGTTAAAAGCATAGATTTGACGCTCCGAAATTACCAGAGCATGGGATGAACCTCAGAAGACCAATATTGAAGAATTTACATGCCAGGGACCCGAGGAAATCAAGTCGTTCATGTTAAAGAGGCCCGAAACTGGTCCAGAATGCAAGATCACATGGTTCCCGCTATCCGATCAGTTCGAAACTTCATACATGTGATGGGGACCATAAATTAACCGTACATATGAAATTTCATCCATTGGATCACTATAGAAGTTCCCCAACGGTCAGATCAGCCCCTTAATTCATTAAGTAGGGCCCACCTGATATCTGGAACTACTTCAAATTCAGTCTCAATGCCTCAAATGGGGTGATAAAGTGAATGGATGGAACGGATTTTATATACATATATCTATGGGACCCACACGGACAGTGAGCGTGCACAGTGCATAAAGTGCACTCGGTGTACACTGGACCTCACAAAACGAGCAAAGACGCTTTGACCGACCTCTCAGCGAAAATGGAAATTTCCATTTGTTGTGCATCCGAGAACCGATCAGCGATCCTCAGTTGTGGGCTCCACCTATTGTTCAAATGGACAATCCAAACCGTTCATCCGTTTTCTGGGGTAACCAAAATCATTGCCTAGCTGTTGAAATTTAAATGTATCAAGTTAGTAGTTTTTCCAACCGTTCAATAGCAGAACTGACGGTGAGTTTAAATATCTGTGGGTCAACACAAATATGACTTGAAATTGATCACTACTAACCGATTTTTCGTCTTCTATCCAATGGACGGAGTCGATTTCTCAATATATGTCAAGATGGGACCCACCAAACGTCATCCTCTCAAAACGGCAGTTGCCGTTTCTGCAGCAGCGAACGGACGGACGCTGGAGTTTTTGCAGCTGGATGTGAGCCCCACACGTGTCCCGTCCGGATGATCCAAGCCGTCCATCTTGTAGATGGGATCGAGTACTACAAAACCATGCTAATACTTTACACTCATGCGTGCACACGTGTGCGGTACAGAGGACACAAAAGGGCTACTCTGCAACGTTCAAATCTGATCTTTTTGTGTTTTCTTTCCTGGGACGCATCAATGGACATTCAAAACTACTTATTCTTGACTGAAATTTCGTTCTGAATGCAATGGACGGGGTGGATTTCCCAGAAAATACTTCTGTGGGGCCCACCGATCACGACAGCCAAAGGGTGCGAAAGTTTCACACAAATTAAGAAATCTGATTTTCCAGGCGGTTGTGGGCCACCATCTTTGATCATATGGAAGATCTGAACCGTCCATCATGTAGAGGACCCAAGAAAGTCCTAAGGGACAGTGTTCGTTCGGAATTTGAGCGAGGAAAGTATGGTGTTTCGAGGTCCTGAACTTGGCTGCGAAAAGGTTTTTGCTGCGCGTGCGACAACTTCCCAAATCCGATCTTCACCACTCCAGCCACTCCATCAGCTATAAAAAGAGTTGCAAAACATGAGGAAGGGTATTCAGAAATAGGAAATTCCAGATCCAGGGAGGAGATTTAGAGAAGAGAAGAAAGGAGAGAAAGAGACAGATTGATTAGTTTGATGTTTTTCTTTTATGAATTTTGTTTATCCATCTTTTTAATGGATTTTATGGGTCACTAATCTTTCAGCTAGGGCTGAGATGAAGCCCCTAATTTGAATACTCTTGTTATATTTCAATTTTACTTTGATTTGATTGGTGTGTTTCTTTCTCTAAGTGGGCTTGATTGGTTTAAATTCTATACTTCTCCATCTATGAACTTGACCAAAGTATATATATGGATGTTGTTTGGATGCTTATTATAGGTGCTTGGGTCTGATCAAGAACAGGTTTCCTATGGAGGAAGAAACAGGGTGCTTTAATGAACTGTACATTCCATGTACCCGACCAAGGACATGGGATATATTATTCATGGCATTGCTTAAAGGAATTAGACATTCTGTATGCTCGATTAAGGACACAGATTGTGCTTTCTCTATTTAAGTGGTATCAATCTAGATCAAGGTGAATCAACAGACAAAACAAGGGTTAGGATAATTAGGGTGGATTCGAAAGTCTAGTGCTCTCTCGATTGAATTTTCTTCCCTATTCTCAATTGTTTTTCATAGATTTGTGTTAGTAAATTGCTCCATTATTTGTTGAATTAGTTAAGAAGAATTGTGAATTTGAATTGTGACGACCAGTCCTCGTGGGATTCGACCTCGATCTTACCGAGTTTATTACTACATCACAACCCTATACTTGGGGAGTGAACAAGTTTTTATGCGCTGCTCTTGGTCAACTGTTTCGTTCCAAATTGAATTTAGGATTCTCTCTTATCATAATTCATAGCTTAGGATTTTACTTTTTAGAAATTTTCTAATTCTAGAATTTTTTTTTTGAATTGTTCAATTTTCTATTTTTAGAGTTGGATTCTTCTTTTAAGTAACTTTCTATTTTCTAGTTTTAGAAATTTTTAGCTTTTTATTTTTAGTAACTTTTCAATTCTAGGATTTCCTTCCTTTTTAGAAATTGACTTTTTGTTCTTTAGAAAATTTCTAATTTTAGATTTTCTGTTTTAGAAACTAACTTGTTTTGTTTTCTTTTACAGGATTCTAACATAGATCTCCAAATTGGTAACATCTTTCTAAATTCTCTCCTCTTTTCTACTTTCTATTTTGAGAATTAGTTTTTTTAATTTTTAGGAATTTTCTATTTTCTAACTTTGGATTTAGAAACTTTCTATTTTCTAGTTTTAGAAACTTTTTTTTTTTTTTTTTAAGAAATTAACCATTGCTTAGGATTTTTCTATCATTATTTTAGGAAACTTAATTTGTTTTTGTTTTTATTTACAGGAATTGTGGAAGGAAGTTACTAAGTGAAGGAGGAGCTTCTTAAATTTTCTGCCATCAATCATCTCCTTTTCCGGGTTCTTTCTTTCCATTCTTATTTACATAGTTTTAACTTGTTTTAGAATCTCATAGTTTCTAGTTCTAGTTTTATTTCTCTTAGGTTGCTTCTTAGTTTAGTTTTCTTTCTTACATTGCAATAACATAGTTTATGCTAGGACGTAGATCTCTGAACATAGAACTAGCACCTTTTGATCCAGAAATAGAAAGAACTTTTCGTAGAAGATTTAGAAACATCCTATTTGAAATGGCAGATGAGAATGGAACTAAAGCTCTTAGAGATTATTCAGCTCCTGTCCAATTCAATGCGCCTTCATGCATAGTGTTGCCTACCACCACGGCAGTACACTTTGAACTCAAGACTGGGGTCATACAGTTGTTGCCTTTCTTTTATGGTTTAGATAAGGAAGACCCATATCATCATGTGAAAGAATTCCTAGACATTTGCTCTACCTTTAGGTTTCAAAACTTTTCAGACGATTCAATCCGTTTGCGCCTTTTTCCTTTTTCTTTGAAGGATAAAGCGAAAGCATGGTTGAATTCTCTAGAAGTTGGGTCTATCACTACATGGGACCAATTGTCTAGGAAGTTCTTAAACAAGTTCTTCCCTGTTCACAAAACTAATGCTCTCCGTAGGGAAATTATCAATTTCACACAAAAGAGGAGAGCACTTTCATGAATGTTGGGAAAGATGGAAGGACTTGCTTCTTAAATGTCCACACCATGGTTTTGAGAAGTGGCAACAAGTTCAATATTTCTATGATGGTCTGACACCCCAAAACCGTCGCATGGTTGATGCCACCAGTGGAGGGTCATTCATGACCAAAAGTGATGTTGAAGCATGAAACTTCTTTGAAACCTTGTGTGAAAATTCCCAGCAATGGGACTATTCAAATAGAGGTGACAGAAGTCCCCAACCACAAAAGAGCGGTGGTATATATGAGATAGAGTCATGCGGATCGTGCGCCAAGCTTGATAACCCGACAAAGAAAGTTGATGCTCTGGTATTAAATAATGGACCTCCACAAACAAATTTCAAGTCGAGGCATGTGCCATATGTTCTAGTCCCGCCCATCCTATGCGGTCTTGTCCATCCGTGCAAGATCCCCAGAACTTCTTTACGAACAAGTACATGCAATGAACACTTTTCAAAGACACAGGAATAATCCTTACGTAGAAACTTACAACCCAGTTGGGCTAGGCATCCAAATTTCTCTTGGGCAAAGGACCACAACAAGGAGGACCATCTGGAAATCCTCCCATGCAATCTGCACTCCCAAGTTGGCGATCAACAATTTCAACGGTTTCCGCAATATCAACAATCAACCTGCACTCGCACAATCAAGGAAACCATCTCTTGAGGATACACTCAATCTTTTTATGCGAGTTCTCTCTAATTCCAAAAAGACACCCAACAAACCTTACTAGCCAACCAAAGAAAAGCTTACATGCAAATGCACAATCCATTGCCAAGTGGAAGTACAAATGGGTCAACTAGTACCACATTGAGTGAGAGAGAGAAGGGCAAGTTCCTAGCCAACCTGGGCTAATCCAAAGGGACAGTATGAGATTGGCTCTAATTCCAACCAAGGGCAATATCATGAGCAAGCCAAATCGATCACTACCCTTAGGTCAGGCAAACAGATTGACAACAGAATAGAGATGCCTAGGGATGAATCAAATTCTAAAGCGGAAGATCAAGATGAAGCAGAGAGACACACTGATACATCCAAAGTCCAAAAGCTCTCTGACTCTCCAAGAGCTACTAATGTGCCACCCTACATGCCCAAAGCACCCTTTCCTCAACGTCTGGCATCAATGAAGAAAAGAAACAACTTTGATGAAATCTTGGATGTGTTTAAAAAAGTACAAGTCAACATCCCGTTGCTTGACGCTATCAAACAAGTCCCTGCTTACGCTAAGTTCCTGAAAGATTTATGCACTCAAAAGCGTAAGCAAAATGTTTATAAGAAGGTCTTCATTGCAGAGCAGCTCAGCTCCATGATTCAACATAACACTCCTCCTAAATTTAGGGATCCAGGAGCTCCCACTATTTCTTGCGGCATAGGAGATCATAAGATCGGGAAGGCATTACTTGATTTAGGGGCGAGCATTAATTTGTTACCTTATTCGGTTTATGAGCAGCTGGGACTTGGTGAGTTGAAACCGACTAAGGTAACATTACAACTAGCCGATAGATTTGTCAAGGTGCCCCGGGGTGTGATTGAAGATGTGTTAATCCAGGTTGATAAATTTTATTTTCCAGTGGATTTCATAGTTATTGATACTCAGCCTGTCCAGAATCTTCATAGTCAGATCCCGGTCATCTTGGGTCGTCCATTTTTGGCCACATCTAATGCTATTATAAATTGCCGGAATGGAGTTATGAAGTTGTCCTTTGGTAACATGAATATTAAACTCAATGTCTTTAATGCAAGACAACAATCCGCAGATTTGGACGACATATTTGAAGTAGACATGATCGAGAGTCTAGTGCAGGACTCCTTCCGTAAATCTTTTGAAGATCCACTTGAGACCTGCTTAGCACAATATGGCATGGATTTTGACATAGATAGTCCCATCCACGAAGTCAATGCACTGCTCAACTCTACTCCTATATTGGAGACTGGAAAATGGAAAGCAAAAGTGGAACCTCTTCATCCATCTGAGACTCTTTTCGACAAAGCCACGAGCGCTTCTAACTCGAGAAGGCAAAAGAGAGCAGGCTGCTTAATGTTCTTGGAGCATATAAGGCAGCAATTGAACGGAAGATAGCGGAAATATGGGGAGTATGCCCCACTGTATGTAAGGATCATGCTGCGGAAATGTCACGTAAAATGCAAAGGAAGCATGATCCTAACATAGAAGAAGTTGTTCGAGCAGAAGTCCTTAAATTGTTTGATGATAGTGTCAATTACCTCATTTCAGATAGCACAGTTCATGGGAACTCACATCACTTGTCTGGGATTGGTTAACCACAGTGTTGAGGTAAGTTCTTTGGCGGACCCTGGTCTTAAAGATTAATGAATTCATGGTCCGTTTTTGTCTGACTGAAGACGTTAAACTTAGCGCTCCTGGGAGGCAACCCAGCATTTCATTTGATTTCTTTTTCCTTGTTAGTTAGTTCAATGTTTGTGGGTAACATTACTGCAAACCCTCACGAGACTACAACACGTCCGCTAGGGGTAACCTAGGGGTTTAAAGGCTTGTTGCATACGCTAAATGCAATCGAGAGCACCTGTGAAAGTGGTATATGTAGGATCTTCCTTTATTTTTCTTTTTGTTATTTTTACTTCTGTTAATTTCTCTCTTGTGCTAACTCGCTCTTACATTGATAATTTTGGGAAAGCCTCTTGATTCTTCGTCCAGGTACCATCTTTCCATCATTCTTTTCTGTTCATTGTCTCATCTGCATTGCATGCTTATTTCTTTTACATTGAGGACAATGTAGATTTTAGGTTGGGGGTGGGAGATTAGGTTACCTAATCAGTATTTTCTTGGTCTTGAGCAAAATTTGTGAAAAATTTTAAAATTTTTCTGGTATTTCTGTGGAATTCAAAGTGATTTTGAAGGATAGTTGTGATTTTAAAATTACAAGATACAGAATGTGAGTAATTTATGACTCTTGGATTCAGTTGTCTGGCAGATTTCACACTTAAGTTTGAGTTGTTAATCCATGATTCGAAGTTGTAAACATTGATTGAGCCAGGATTGCACATATCAGATCTCACTTACACATTAATTTTCAGTTCGATATTAAATGGCAACTTGGTAATCACTAAGCATGAAAGAAACCAACCTGAAAAACAAAATTTTTAACATCAGTTTATAAAGAAGAATTGAAAGAGTAAGTCGCATAATCGTCATCATAGGTTTGCTCCCTATAGATGAAGATTCGATTCCCCATAGTTGACATGAGAAAAGAGTTAGGCGACAAGTTTTCACCATAGGTTTGCTCCCTATAGGTGCGGATTTGATTCCCCTCCTTGGCACCACTGTTTATAAAGAAAATCAAAGGCTGATAGAACGAAAAGATGATTTAAAATGCTAGTGTTGGTTTCAGGTTTGGTTGTCACGAATTACTAATGATATCATGAAATTGACAATTGAATCTTTTAATGGTAGTAAGCCGAGATTACACTATACACTCATGGAACTCAATGTTTAAAATTGTTCTAATTAATGGATTAATATTTTGAACTTGATTATGAAGTTTACTGTAAGCTTGATTTCAGGAGAAAAATCTTCTCACCATTAATGAATTTTAGAATTTTCACATCTCAACTATCTGTTCACAAGTCACTTGAGTTTACAGGAATTGTCTTTTATTTCTGAAATTATTTTTCGCATGTTTTGCTCGGGACTAGCAAAATGCTGGTTGGGGGTTGTGATCAGGGTCAAATATTGCATATTAGACCCCGACTATTACCTGATATTACGTACATGATAATGCTTAATGCCATATTGTAATTATGTTTTTATTATAGGATGGAATCAGGAGCGTGTATTGAAAAATGATGTTAAAAGCATAGATTTGACGCTCCGAAATTACCAGAGCACGGGATGAACCTCAGAAGACCAATATTGAAGAATTTACATGCCAGGGACCCGAGGAAATCAAGCCGTTCATGTTAAAGAGGCCCGAAACTGGTCCAGAATGCAAGATCACATGGTTCCCGCTATCCGATCAGTTCGAAACTTCATACATGTGATGGGGACCATAAATTAACCGTACATATGAAATTTCATCCATTGGATCACTATGGAAGTTCCCCAACGGTCAGATTAGCCCCTTAATTCATTAAGTAGGGCCCACCTGATATTTGGAACTACTTCAAATTCAGTCTCAATGCCTCAAATGGGGTGATAAAGTGAATGGATGGAACGGATTTTATATACATATATCTATGGGACCCACGCGGACAGTGAGCGTGCACAGTGCATAAAGTGCACTCGGTGTACACTGGACCTCACAAAACGAGCAAAGACGCTTTGACCGACCTCTCAGCGAAAATGGAAATTTCCATTTGCTGTGCGTCCGAGAACCGATCAGCGATCCTCAGTTGTGGGCTCCACCTATTGTTCAAATGGACAATCCAAACCGTTCATCCGTTTTCTGGGGTAACCAAAATCATTGCCTAGCTGTTGAAATTTAAATGTATCAAGTTAGTAGTTTTTCCAACCGTTCAATAGCAGAACTGACGGTGAGTTTAAATATCTGTGGGTCAACACAAATATGACTTGAAATTGATCACTACTAATCGATTTTTCGTCTTCTATCCAATGGACGGAGTCGATTTCTCAATATATGTCAAGATGGGACCCACCAAACGTCATCCTCTCAAAACGGCAGTTGCCGTTTCTGCAGCAGCGAACGGACGGACGCTGGAGTTTTTGCGGCTGGACGTGAGCCCCACACGTGTCCCGTCCGGATGATCCAAGCCGTCCATCTTGTAGATGGGCTCGAGTACTACAAAACCATGCTAATACTTTACACTCATGCGTGCACACGTGTGCGGTACAGAGGACACAAAAGGGCTGCTCTGCAACGTTTAAATCTGATCTTTTTGTGTTTTCTTTCCTGGGACGCATCAATGGACATTCAAAACTACTTATTCTTGACTGAAATTTCATTCTGAATGCAATGGATGAGGTGGATTTCCCAGAAAATACTTCTGTGGGGCCCACCGATCACGACAGCGAAAGGGTGCGAAAGTTTCACACAAATTAAGAAATTCAATTTTTCAAGCGGTTGTGGGCCACCATCTTTGATCATATGGAAGATCTGAACCGTCCATCATGTAGAGGACCCAAGAAAGTCCTAAGGGACAGTGTTCGTTCGGAATTTGAGCGAGGAAAGTATGGTGTTTCGAGGTCCTGAACTTGGCTGCGAAAAGGTTTTCTGCAGCGCGTGCGACAGCTTCCCAAATCCGATTTTCACCACTCCAGCCACTCCATCAGCTATAAAAAGAGTTGCAAAATATGAGGAAGGGTATTCAGAAACAGGGAATTCCAGATCCAGGGAGGAGATTTAGAGAAGAGAAGAAAGGAGAGAGAGAGAGACAGATTGATTAGTTTGATGTTTTTCTTTTATGAATTTTGTTTATCCATCTTTTTAATGGATTTTATGGGTCACTAATATTTTAGCTAGGGCTGAGATGAAGCCCCTAATTTGAATACTCTTGTTATATTTCAATTTTACTTTGATTTGATTGGTGTGTTTCTTTCTCTAAGTGGGCTTGATTGGTTTAAATTCTATACTTCTCCATCTATGAACTTGACCAAAGTATATATATGGATGTTGTTTGGATGCTTATTATAGGTACTTGGGTCTGATCAAGAACAAGTTTCCTATGGAGGAAGAAACAGGGTGCTTTAATGAACTGTACATTCCATGTACCCGACCAAGGACATGGGATATGTTATTCATGGCATTGCTTAAAGGAATTAGACATTCTGTATGCTCGATTAAGGACACAGATTGTGCTTTCTCTATTTAAGTGGTATCAATCTAGATCAAGGTGAATCAACAGACAAAACAAGGGTTAGGATAATTAGGGGTGGATTCGAAAGTCCTAGTGCTCTCTCTGATTGAATTTTCTTCCCTGTTCTCAATTGTTTTTCATAGATTTGTGTTAGTAAATTGCTCCATTATTTGTTGAATTAGTTAAGAAGAATTGTGAATTTGAATTGTGACGACCAGTCCTCATGGGATTCAACCTCGATCTTACCGAGTTTATTACTACATCACAACCCTATACTTGGGGAGTGAACAATATCTCGCATAGGGGGTAACCCATCGGGAAGGTCCTCGGACCAGATTTCTTGGAATTCATGTAATAAGGGCCTTAGTCTTTCAAGGATGATGGTAGGCTCGAGTTCTTTCCCTTTCACAATTAATGCATAAGTCTGTCCTGTTTCTTTGGATTCTTCCACGAAGTCCCGAATGGTTAAGAGAAAACGATCCTCCACTTTAGAAGTTTCAAGTGGTCCTTCTGGATCCATAGGGGCCAATATTATCTTCCGGCCGTCCTTGACGAAGATATATATGTTATCTCGCCCTTTATGAGTGGCGTCACGGTCAGATTGTCAGGGTCGACCGAGTAGTATGTGACATGCTTTCATATCAACCACATCACATACTACTTCATCCTTATAATGTTTGCTAATTGAAAAAGATATGGTACACCGTTCAGTTACCTTTGTTTCGCTGACCTTCTTGATCCAACCGATTGTATATGGAGAGGGATGACGCTCTGTTTTCAATTACAATTTTTCCACCATGCCCCTGGAGACGATGTTCTCGCTGCTTCCACTGTCAATGATCACGTCACAAACCTTTCGATTCACCGTACACCTAGTGCGGAAGATGTTATGCCGCTGTGGATGCACTTCTTTTCTTGGCGCATATAATAGCCGCCTCACGACGAGCGACTCGCCTTGATCTTGCTGAACCCAATCTGAATCATCTACCTCGTCCTCAGCGATATGCTCCTGTTCTTCAACATCTGGATCTTCATAAGCGTTATCAGCACTACCATCATTAATGGCGAGGTTTGCCACTTTTCGCTGGGGACAAGTATTTGACAGGTGGCCGGGCTGGCCACAACGATAGCAGTTGTCGGGCCTTGGCCGAGAATAAGGGTTCGAAATTCTACTTGGACCAGCAGCAGTGGAGACGCCCCTTTGGGGTCTAGCTTGCCTGCTTCCCTGATCTCGGTTCTCAGACGTAAGAGGTTGAGTGCGTGCTCCTACGGGCTCCTTCCCCTTAGGTTGTGGAGCTCCCTGAGGTAGACCTACCGTAGTAATCTGTATAGTAGGATAGGTCCGTGTGTTAGGACGTTCAAGTTGCGCTTCTACTCGAGTAGCCAACTTGATCGCATCATTCATCGTCCAGACGGACTGTATCTGGACCCGATCTTGAATCGCCATACGCAATCCACCGTTGAATCGGGCGACTTGCTGCGATTCAGTCTCGACCAAATCGTTACGCGCCGCCAGGCAGTAAAATTCTTCTGCATACTCTCTTACCGACTGACTACCCTGTCGACAATTTTGGTATTGTTGGAATAATACCTGATCGTAATCGCTAAGGAGGAATCGGGTGCGTAGTAGCTGCTTCATCCACTGCCATGTACGGATTGGTGCTTTCATCTGCCTGGTTCATGCGAGTTACAGTTGTTCTCACCAAGCCGACGCTCCTCCTTTCAACTTGTAGGCCACCAGCTTGACTTTCTTTTCTTCAGGGATGTCCATATAGTCAAAAAATCGCTCAACTTCAGAAAGTCAATTGAGAAAATCCTCAATGTGTAGTTGGACATTGAAGTTAGGAATATCAACCCGTATCTTGAATTCTCGATCTACTTGATCGCCGCCTGGTCTGGGGTGTTGGAAGATTATGTCGTCGATCTCCTCCTCACTGGAGCCCCCGTCCTCAGGCATGACCCTTGGATGCACTGCCAGTATTATCCTGCGATCAGGACGATTACGAGTCTCAGCAATTGGCGGTGGAGGATTACCACCAGGAACACGGAGTTGCCCTAGGGTTTCTGTCAAGAGATTCGCTATGCAGTCCATGGAAGCCTGCAGCCCTTGCATGGCTTACCGATTCTCTTGCTGCGCTGCTTGGAAAGTTGCCCCTGTTAAAGGCAAATTTCCTAGAGCACCGCCTATGGGATTGTTGCCTGACCCGTCATTAGAAGTCATCGATCTGAGGAGAAACCTCGCTTTGATACCAAACTGACGCAAGGGAGGACGTGAGGTCGAGCAGCATCTTCCTTAAGAGGATAACTATTCTGAATCCACGGAATTTCTCTGGACTCCTCACAGAGACTTTCTCGAATCCACGAGAAAATAGAGCAGAAAATAGAAATAAATTCTAATAAATTCGAAATAGATTAATGAATCCATAAAAATGAGTTCACAATCCCTTAAATAAGGGTACTAAGCAATGGGAAAGAAATCATAATCAAACTACAACTAAAACTCCTAGAATTCGTGACTTACTATAAATAGTAAACTTACTATTTATAGACGGTCGTGATGTCTACTAGTGCGTAAGGTTTTCAGCCAAAAATATTAAGTGTCCTATTTGGCTTCACCAAACCGTTCCCCTAATTATTCTAAGCTCTTTTCACGTTGGGCGCAACTCCTAAAGCCTGACGGATGAAGAGTTATAGTCAAACTAAAACTTACTATTTATAGTAAAAATGAAATTGGAATAGGGAAACGACCGTTGAATTAGGGGTTTCTCGCAATTCTGAGAGTCGCAACCCAGCACAGCTGGGTTGGTTGGCTAAAGTAGCTCGTTCTACCCCAAAATCATATATTTTACGTCGGCTAACTCATCCCGGATTGTGAGATACGCCTGATTGAAGGTCTGATGGTCCAGATCACTTCTGTCGCCGATCGGGCCTTTTCTGATCCATCTTTGCCATGTAATTGTCCGCGACCCGCTCTACATCACCCGCTAACACGTACACAAACTTCATGTCGAACTTGCAAGCAGCCAGGATATTTTGTGATATGTATCCTTTTCTGTTTCGATAGACAACACTATTCGCAGATGCTACGAAAGCTGGGATGTGTGCCCATCAATCGCTCTGAAACAATCCTAAGTTAAACTTGTCAATCATTATGTGATATTGGCATATGTAATTTAATCCCGACAGATCGTAATCAATTGTGATGAGTATATGTATTATAATACCTGAAAGTACTCCGCCCAATGTGGGTTTGATGAAATCTCAGATGCGGTATTGAGTGTAGGTAGTATAACAAAGTCTGCATATAAAGAGACGACTGCATCCAAGACTTGATTAAAATATCAACTTACTGTTTCGCCTGACCTTATAAAATGATGTCCAATCACTCAGTTCCGGACATTGTGGCTTAATGTATGAAGAAACATGATAAGTTGTTCTTCCATATTTACGTGCCTCGCATATGCCAACAATCCCTTATCTTGCAAGATTGAGCAAAGATTGAAGAACGTGATTTTTTTCATTTGTAGTTGCGAAACACAATCAGTTCCCTTGCCCTAATAATCCCATTAATAATACGGGCACAATCATAATCTGCAGACCTGAGAGGATTTCGAAAGAGGTACGTGCGACAATACTCCCTAGCAGTGATTGCAGCAGATCCTGCAACCAATATAACCGCGAAGAATTCTAACTATTCGTTCGTCCAGTCGCTTCCAGCCATAGTGATTCACCCCTCTCTATATAAGATGCATGTGACTTTGATTAGGACTAGACACGAAAATTTTTGTGGATGTTTCAAAAGTTTAGTTCCCATGTAACAGTTTATTTGGATCAGTTTATTTGAATAATACTAACCATGACAGTGCGTGTTGTCATGTTAATGTTCAACAATGTAATGGACAATCAAAATCTTACAATCAGATAATTTACACTGATTCTATTTTCCACCAAGATGATACTCAAGCAATTAGAAATTACTTGTAAATGAATGCATGTCATACTCCGACTGGATTGCTCAAACAGACTAATTTTGAGACTGACTTAACAACAACGCGTTCCAAAAATTTAGTCAATTTAATTCGAAGAATTGGAACATATTCAGAAAAAGAAAAAGAAAAAGAAAAAGCAATCAGAAGCAATTAGAACATGACAAGTTGTGGTAATCCCAAATTTTGTGAACGCCTACCTGAAATATTTCCCTACATCCATTCTTGGGAAAGGGTACCTCATTGGCCTGTGCTTCGCCAAAGGACAGATTGTCTTCCCTCCTTTGACTTGCAATCTCATATGGCAATGAATTCCCATCTCCAAATTTTCTTAATTTAGCGAAATTTAAATCATCATCATAGCTTCATCCAAGCTACTGAAGGAAATATGTAAGAATTTTTAAAAAAAATTATTTTAACCTCAACTATCTTCAATCATTGAAAGATATCACTTCTCATTGGCCTAATCCTGGTTTGTTTAGGGCCTGTTTGTTTTTTCAAAACAATGGGAAATACACGGTAAATGGTAATTACTACAATTTCACCCTGTTTGAAAATTCATAGGAATTTATGACTATGAAATGGGTTCAAAAGGGATAATTTTAATTTTTGAACTGTAATATAATGCATATGATATATCCATTTTGTTCATCTATTTTATTACAATATTTTGGAGCACGAGACAAAAAATGAAGCAGATCCAACACTTATTGTAGTAAAACAGATGGACAGAATGGATATATCATACACATTATCATGCGGTTTAAAAATTAAAGTTACATCTTTTGAACCAATTTCAAAGACACGAATTCCTATGAATTTTCAAACATGTGAAATAGGGAGATTTACCATTTACCGTGTATTTACCATTTCTTTGAAAAAACAAACAGGACCTTAGATCTTGCTCTTATCCTCCTTTTAGACCTTACAACCCTAAAATAATTTACCATATCGGGGCTGCTATCCATTTTCTAAATATGGTATAACTTCAATCTTATATATTGAATTCAGATGACCATCCAATTTCATAGCATTATTTTGATAGAAACAAGAAATATGCATAATAAAGCATACAGTTTAATCAGCATGTATGATATTCATACAATTGGCAGAACAAACAAACAAACATACAATAAATAACTAAACCCCCCACCAATCCGCAGTATCCTATAAGTTCTCGAGTTTGAAGGCTTATTCTATGTTCTTGGGATGGCCTTTACCCTGGTTACAAAGGGGCATTTCTATAAGGATGACAAAATGTTAATTAATCCTACATTTCATTGGTACGAAATTCCACAGACCATGTTCCTTGGATGACCATTTAATCAAGGAATTGCTCCTTGGATGGGCCATCCAATGATAAAAAAATTTGTGGTAATTAAAGTTCAAATCTAATCCATCATCAAATAAAAAAAGGATAAGTCCCCCTATATAATTCCTCTAGAGTGAACTACAATAGCTTTTCATTGATTGCAAATGCCAACATCCACTAAATTAGTAAATAACTGGGTCACGATAGGAACCTGATACAATGCATGGATTTTCTCCAATAGGCCAAAACAAACTGGAATCACAATTGACTGATGATCTGCTCCATTACTGAACTCAGTCTTAGAATTGCAAGGACATTATGCTTATCCATAAGACTAGAATGTGATTTAGGTGCGTGGATCTTCTACCTAAACCATAACTCCAACTGCTACAAACTCACTCTCCCTCTTCCTAGGTGTCCTCATTCCTGACTTTATTAAACTGTTGCTTCATGGCTCCACCCCCACATCTACTTTTGTAGTTCTCACTCTTTGTGCAACTAGGGAGGCAAAGCTTCTTCAAGCAACTATTGTTTAGAAATCGAAAGGGTTGAGGCATATACAATCAATTAGGAGGCATTTTGTTCAGACTATTATGGATCTTGGTGTGTTTCAGATTCTCAGTCAACCTGTTCAAAATTTGGATGGACTACTCAATGCTCAACAAAGATATCTGCCAGCTTTTCATCACAGGGGTAGCCACATTACAGGAAAAATTTACAACAAAATTTACAACCTCATCTGAAGCATAAGTTCCAAATTCCCCCGAAAAAATTACGAATGCAGAAAATAAATTAAATAAATAAATAAGACTAACAGAAACTGAGAAACAAAACAACCAGACCAAAGCACCAATTTCCATAACACAGCCCATAAAAAATCTCATTTAAAAATTCACAGCAAAAAAACCAAAATGAATAAAATGGAGAGAGAGAGAGAGAGAGAGAGAGAGAGAGAGAGAGAGAGAGAGAGAGAGAGAAGCAAAGCAGCAGCTAAAAATGAGCATAATTTCTACCGTACTCTCCCACCCACCATAGAGGAGAAAACAAATAAAAAAATGGAAATAGAAAAAAAAACTCAAAAAAACCAACCTGATGTTTTTGAAGCTTAGATTTCTCAAAGAGGAAAGGAATTTTCGTGAGATTTTCTCCTCAACTCTGCTCTGTTCTGTGGGATTCTGCTATCACACACACACACACACACACACTCTCTCTCTCTCTCTCTCTCTCTCTCTCTCTCAATCCTAACCACACAGTGTTGCGACCGGCCTTGTTCCCGCCCAATCACGGCAATTGAAATATTCAGGATTCAGGTGTCATGAGGAAGACAATAGGTCAAGCAGGATTGCAAAATGATGTTTGCGAGAGATGAGGTTTGCAGGAAGACATACCTGCGAGGGACTGTTGCGAGAGATGTTTCGCTGTTTGGGTGGGGCACACCGATATATAGATGGAGATGAACGGGACTACATGCTCTCGCGGACCACCCTTCCTTCCATCCTATCCTTGAGATGCGAAAAAAATCTCGCCCGGATTGCTGAGATTTCCCAGAGAATCCCCGATCTTTGAAACGTGAAATCGCTATTTACATCGCACGCCGTCATTCTCTCAGTCAAACGTGCGAAATGGTAATTATTACCCATTTTGCAGTGATTTTCCTCTTCCCGCCAAAACAAACAGGCCCTTAGGGTATGTTTGATTTTTTAGAGTAAAGGTAAATGCACAGGAAATAAGTAATAATTATTTTCCCGTGTAATTACTGCATGGTTCCCAATGGTTGATTTGACTTTTATTTTTTCTAATGTTACAACCGAGGATGGTACCAAACATACGTGGGACTCACCGTGATGTATGTAGATTATCCACACCGTTTATCCATCATGCCTAATGATTTTAGGGCACGATCCAAAAAATGAGGTGGATTCAAAGTTCAAGTGGACCACACCATAGTAAAAATGGATTCGAACATTCACCGTTAAAAATTTCTTGGTCCCACTATTTACTTTGGTGTGGGCCACTTGAATGTTAGATTTGCCTCATTCTTAGGCTCATGTGTCGAAATGTTTTAGTGAAATGGATGGACGACACAAATATGTTGTATACATGACGATGGGGCCCACAAATTAATGTCAGTCATTTTGAAACATTTTTTGAAGCAAGAATTACATCATAATTTCAAATGGGTGAAATTGTAATAATTGACTATTTACAAGGCATTGGAATTGAATTTGGAAAATCAAACGGGCCCTAATTGAAATTCACTAAAATCCGTGACTTACTATAAATAATAATATTTAAGATAACTCTAATTGAAATTCTCTAAAATTCCTGACTTAGTAATTTTATGTTTTATAGATTATCATAATTTCTAAAAGACTTGATTATTTTTGACAAAAATTGTAAGTATGATATTTGGCTTAATCATGTTATTCTTCTAATTTTTATCAGCACTTTTCATGTTGGAAAACTCCTAATTTTTCTAAGTAATTTTTATATTGTACTGTAACGCCCTAAGATTTGGGGGTCGTATGAACACTCGACCTCTAAGTTATCGGATGTCACTTATAACCAAATTTTAGAGATTTGTATATAATTCAATTTAAATGAGCAGAAATGGAATCGACCGGAATATAAACCACAATCACAACTAAACTACTGTAATGAGGACGACTAAGATATACGAGTCTACAAAAAGATATCAAACGGGCCGCATGAGGCGTCGCCTGACAAAATACATATGAGAAATGTCCAAAAGAATAGTGCTGAGTCCCCTACTCAATAGGCCCAAGCAAATCCGCTGCGTTTACGGTGACCCGCCCATAAGCTGGAAGTAGGAAAGCTTCTCTTCCTCGTCTATGCTCACTTCGCTCGACTTGTTGAGCTCTGCATCACCTGCATCTACTAAAGAGTCTGGTTGGTGTTTTAAAATACCGTCCTAGAGTGGGAGTGAGTGATCAAATCAGTGGGTGTCATTAGCCATAAGTTATATCAAATATCAATTCTATGATGAATTTAATGAAAAACATACATTCACACATCATTAACTAATCTTGTTAATGTATGTGCATGAATTATGGTATGATGCATGACTTCACAACAATACTCTCTCGAGCGACTTCGTCTAACAATCGCGCATGACCAACATTCCCTCATTGCGACCTCAACTGCTGAGTTGTCAAACTAACTAATGCAATGTGATCATGAACATGTTAGCCGAGTTTTTAATTAATTCCGTTCATCCAGCAGATTGGGAAAACTGGTACACTCCGATGATATCAATGCCCTCATTCATTTATGAGGCCAGGACCCATTAACGTGCGAGGCCAAGACCTCGCGATCTTTGATCCCATCGGGGTGCCCACCCCCGATTGCAAGCAAGTGGGGAGTGCTGAGAAACGGGATCGCTCGCAGTTACTACAGGGAGACTCGTCACCCCACCGTAGGCTGACAGCTCGAATATAGTGTCTCATTCCACCATGCCCAGCTCACGAGATTGTGGATCAATTTGTAGCAGTTGTCAGTGGGCGTCAGTGGGTGAGGGGTATTTTAGGTTCCAAATAGGCGTGAGAAAACATGGTTAACAAATACGGTTGGTCAGCCGGTGGGCTAGATCGTCCAAGTCTAGGTGAGCATATAATGCACGATATCGGGTGCAAGCCACTACTGTCGCTCATTTGTGTCCGCCCAAATCAGTCGGTCTAGTCACAAGACGGTCCAACCAACGGAACCACCTTCACAAATCTCAGTTCCCTGACCAACCTAGAAAATGAGTTATATTCAATAACACTTCTAAGCAATTAAGAGTTCATCTTCTAGTACAGATGGAATCATGCGTACAATACATCGAGCATAAAATTTCAGGATGTTAAAATGCATGCAATTACTCTTAACAGCATAAGTTAAACATTATGCATGTGGTGCCGGATTACCTAAGAGACTAAAGACAACACATCATCCATAGTGCAGAGAAATACAATAGGAAAAAATGCAATTATACATACTACAGGGAAGAACATGCAAAAATCAAATGTGAAAATGAACATGAAGTACCAACTTCATGCCCAAACATATTGAAGACCAATCGAACAACAATTTATCATTGCATGCATGTTAGGTAGACCTATTATGTAGGTTCCTAGCTAGATTTTCTCTAAATTACTCATGCACATTACTCTAGCATTTACAATCATTAAATTTATTCTAAAATTGGTACTTGGCCACCTAAGGATAATGGTCCGCACTTATGGATCGCTGAGAGCTTGCGGAATCGTCCTAGGGGTGCCGAATTCGTGGGTCGGTTTGTTGAGGTCCTAAGTCAAATGCATTTGCATGTTAGGATATATGCAAGGTCTAGCTTAACACTGTAACAACCCACTTTTTGTGGAAACTAACCCCATCGTCCGCTTCTGTGTGGCTCACCTGAGTTTTGGATTAACCTCATTTTTGGCCTTATATCTTCTCTTGGCCTGGCCAAGATGATGGATGGAGTAGATTTAAATTATCGTTAGTGAGACCACCATATCTTAAAAAAATTATAATAAAATAAAAAATAAAAAGTTAAATCTTCCGCACAACTAAACCACTTTCTCCATTTTCTTCCTTTTTATACGGTAATGGCCGCCGAACCTCCCACTAAATGAAACCGTTCCATAATCCACTCCTCCATTTCATTACGCATCCATTTATATATAAAAAAAAAACAGAGAAAGAATCGAAGGAATCAATCAAATAAAGAGAGAGAGAGAGAGAGAGAGCTCTGTAGATCAAGAGAGAGATAAAGCGGGGCCGGATCATCAGTTTTTTTTTAAGGTAGGTGATTTTATCCTAGAATTTATCATTTTCAGTTATTTAATTATGCTTATTTAATTCAACATTTTGATAGAAATATTGTTTTTGTCAATTGATTATTACGTAGGGAATCCTATTTATTTAGGAATTTCTATTTTTATATAATTATGTTATTTAATGTTAAAATAAGTTACATATATATTTATAATAAAATAAATTTACAAAAATAAATAAATAAATAAATTATCTAAAGTTATAATTTAATTTATAAATTCTATTTATAAAATATTTGTGTTATCATATGCCACAATTGCAATTTCAGAGTGCCTGCGTTTCAATCGTCATACTCTGTCAGAGTATCAAATAACTCCTCATGAGATGTCAGAGGATGCACTATAAGAAACTACTTTAATGGAGAAGGTTTCAAGTCCATCAAGCTGGACCACAAGTTATGGTCCACCCAGCAATAGATTTATGACATACTAAGTTCATACAAAATCCAACCCTTCCAATACATCTAAAACAACATGAAGATCATTTATAAGAAAATTCATTCATATATACTAGTCAGGATATCCTCAAAATTAGAAAATAACTTATAACTGTTGATAAATAGTATTATCCATTTAATGAGTGAATGTAAGTGTTTTTCTTGTAAGAGATCCTAATTGTTTAATAAACCTAGTGAATGGGTTAGATTTTTCACATATATATTAAAGGTTAGAAGTTATTTACTTGATGGACCGTAATGTTTCCAACCGGTTGTACTGGAGATCTTCTTATTTTAATGGGACTCTGTTAGTGCGAGATATGCCAGTATGACTACAATCTTACTCGTCTCTACATGTGGAAACATAGCACACGTGTGTAAGTCTGAGAAATATACTATGTAATCCACATCTTTGACGTGCCCAGATAATATATATATATATATATATATAATAAATAAATAAAAAGAGCACGGTCTATCTATTTTCTTGGGCACCATGAATGAATGAAAGCTAACAATGTTCCTTATTCAACTTACAAGTATGATCCACTTATTTAGTTTAACCGCCAAATTTTCAGTAAAGGGAACATAGAAAACATGACATCTCAGATGAACGGAATAGATATCACACACATGGCTCGTGTGGCACGTGACACACGAGTAGGATTCAAATCCTACTTGCGCGAGTAGCTTTCCCATTTTTCATGAAGAATTGAATGGTGGGGCATTGGAGTTGCTGTATGGATTGTAGAAATGAACCAACGGCTCTGGATTGTGTAAAGGGTCATAACCCCTCAGGTTCTGTAATGTATAGATTCATCATATACCTGCATTTTAAAATTATTACTTTGAGTTACACCATTTACTCGGTTTGTTGTATGGATTTATTACCACACTCTGCCTCCTTATTAAATAACACTATTATAATAGTCTATTGCCATTTTTAATATGGTGGTGACTCCTTAACCGTCCATCATGAAATGTTTGTATGGCAATCAGACCGTCCAAATTGCTGAACCAACTTTTGATGTTGGACCACTAGAAATTTGAGCTGAGAATGTGAAAGTAACCATGGATTTTAGTAGGCCCTAACCACTCAATGTGAGATTTATTGCTCAAGGGTGGAGCTCATGTAGAACCTGATATTTTAACAAATTTATGCACCTCATTCAGAACTTGCATTATAGTGTAGAAATCAGATTTATTAAATTATTAATCATTTATTTTTGTTGATATTAAAATTGTTCATATTATTCCTGTTCATCTATTGATTATTTCATTTGTAAAAAAGATATGTATAATTGTATCAGCAAGTAAGGCGATCGTGTCCCTTGGATGAGAGATCCTAAAGTCAGTAAGTAGGGCAATTGTGTCCCTTGGGTGAAAGACCCTAGAACCCACAAGATCCTTTGGAGTCTCCTTTGTGTATGGCGTATGAGTACAATTATGTGCGTGGACATACGTCAGAGGTACAACTGGAGCAGTAGTCTGACCAACTAACGTATAAATGGGTCCCTCACCATGAGGTACCAGTGCATGGGCTTTAATGCAACGTGACCATCCACTTGGGTACGGTGTTGTAAGAAATAATATAAATGTTAAAAGTATTCATGAAAATATTACATGCATTGCATTTTCACAATTCTGTTGTTACATTCCATTATCTGTATTCTATTTCCTTCATTGTTATAAAATTAATATTATCTAAACATGTTAAATTTTGGGTAAGAAATGACCCTACTGGGCTTTATGCTCATCTTACTAAAACAAATGCACAGGTGCAGAGCTGAAATACTATGAGCAAGCGGGCTTCTACTATTAGCTTTATTTTTGAAAATTAGGATTGGTTTTAATTCAATTAAATTTTTTTTTTTGTTATTTAGGTTAGTTTATGTTCAAGTTCGATGTAGAAAGGACAAACTATCAAAATATTTGAATTTAATAAACATTTCAGGTGTATTTTCTTATTAGATGACGTTGAGTATTTACTGAATTCGATTGAATCAACTGGATTGTAATAAATGTCATCATATCATAATTCACACCTTGGGATTCAGGTCCTGAATACCTTATTTAGGTACCCAAATTTCGGGGCATGACAAACACAATAAGTTTTTAAAGAAGAAGAGTGGTTACCTCTCCAATTAGCTGAGAATTGTTCTTGTAGTTGTGATGAAGGATTTCCTTGAGGAAAAATGGGGGAGCTGCAAAGCTCTGTTGGGGGCCTTGCACAAAACCTTAGGATCTAGCCTCCCGAAACAAACCAGAATTATAGAATAATAAAGCAATGAAAAATAATCAAAGCATAAACCACATGACACCAGAAAATTTTACGTGGAAAACCCTTAAAGAGGTAAAAACCACGGGACCTCGTCTAGATCAATAATCCACTATAAAGCAGAACGTTACAACCGATCACAAGCACACACCGCTTGGATCAAACCTTCTTCACTCACGCAGGAGTGGATAAACAATAAGACAAATAAAGAAAACGGAGAGATCTCACCGATTACGAGGATGTGGAAGCGCTGAGATACAGTAGATCACCTTTATGAGCATAGCCTCCATTCCACAAGCTTCCTCTCTCTCTCTCTCTCTCACACACACACACACACACACACTTTGATAGCCTTAAGCCCTCCTAGAAAATCTTTAGGAAACCTTAGAATACCCTGAAATATACCCCAATCTCGCATACACACATTTATATAGGAATAAAAAGAGGTAGAATCCAAATAGGAAACAAAATCCGCAGAATATGTGTTTCCGCAATCGCAACTGCATAACTCTTCGATGATATCGAAGGTCTCTCGATTATAGCCTTTGATATCATCGACGGTCCTTTGATGATATCGAAACAGGACTAAAACTGTCCAGCGACTAGGGGTAAAAATTCCGACAATTATCGATGTCATCAAAGGTCTCTCAATGACAGCCTTTGATATCATCGAAAGTCCTTCGACGATATCGAAACGAGACAAAAACTGTCCAGCGACTAGCGGTGAAAAATCTGACAATTATCGATGATATCGAAACTAGTTCGATTTCATTGAACTCAGCAATGAGGAGAAAATTCCCCATCAGGCTCTACCTCTCTTGGGCCCCTTCCATTAACGCCCCTTCCTCTCCTTTCTCTTCCTTCTCTCTCTCCTTCCTCTCTCTTCTCTCTCTTCACTCTCTCCTCTCTTTTGCTGCTGGAGTTGCTGTGAGAGTGAGTGAGAGGGAGAGTTAAAGGGTCTTATACCCTGGAATTTTGGGCCAAATGGCCTTAAGTTCTGTTAACTCCCTTTAGTAGCCTTGTGGGACCCAGTTTTGGCTATTGGGGCAACCTTGATGGCCCCCTGACCACGAAAATTATAGGATAGGTGCTTCATGGCCTGATGAAGGGCCGTGTAAAGTTTGAAGGCAAACAGATGTGGAGTTTTGTCGTACGGGTCAGATATTCAAATGGCCCTGTGGGGTCCATTCTGGCTGTTGGGGATGCCCTGATTGCATCATGGCCATGAAATTTATAGGATACGTGCCCCATGGCCTGATGAAGGGTCGTACGAAGTTTGAAGGCAAACGGATGCGGGGTTTTATCGCAAGGGATCGATTTACAATCAACGGTCACCATTACACAATTGGGGTTCAGATTTTGTGGAGGGGTGCAGAGAAATGTTTTCGGCCTTCGATGTAAATTTAGAAGATATCCGACGGCTGAAATGCCTCATTTCTCTATTTCGAATAAAGAGCTATTGATTTAAAATCTTAAACTTTAGACCAAGGCTGGGGCGAGTCTCACTTGTTAAGTGCCGATAGGACGGTGCAGATATTTTATTTCTAGGGGTCCTCTGAGTCCGTAGTCCGTGACGGACCACAAGCCTAGTGAGGCCTGCGGCTTCTCCAAATTTTAGATTTTTCTGCCTTTTCTTGGCCGTTGCACGACCCGCACAGGCAGTTGCCAAGTACAATCAGGCAAATCGGCTTTACGGCCTGCGCTCAGTCCTAACATAATCGAACTCGCCTGCATTAATGGGATAATCCGAGTTAATTTGTTGGTGGTATACCTCACACGAGTGATTTAATCAAGCGGTCCTGTGGCAGTTCCCACATGGACGCTTTAAGACACTGTTTTGGATGGGCCAAGCGTTACATGTACACAACTCCTAAAGCTCAAAGGATGAAGAATTATAATCAAACTAAAACTTACATTAAATAGTAAAAATGAAAATAAAATGATATTTTGACTATAGATCTAATGGAATCTCGCAAATTTGGCGTACGCAACCTGGCGTAGCAGGGTTGAGTAGCTAAAGTAACTTAGCCTACTCAAAAATCATATATGGCATGTTGAATAACTCATTTCAATTTGTGAGATACGCCTGTTTTAAGGTTCTCATGGTCCGGATCACTTGCCCCTCTGATTAGACCTTTTTTGGTCCATCTTGGACATGAAAGTGTCTGTGACCCGCTCTACATGACTACGCGAATTTGAATGTTTCTGGCTGGTTGTTTATTGTTTTAAGGGTCTGGCCTACCTAATGATTTGATAGGCCTTGTGTTTGAAGCATCCGATCATATGGTGGGGCCCAATTAATGCACGGGTGGGACGGAATACACACAACATGATGGCCTTAGAGAGACATAAGCGTGTGAGCAGGCAAGTAGAATGACTTTTCAAATGCAGGTCAATCACTTGCATTGTAGACTAGTCTACAAGGACTTGTGTAGGGCCCACCTTGGTGTTTGTAACATGATGGCTCTTACCTCCTCTTTGGACGTCCAGCTAATTAGGTGTGGGGCTACATTGATGCTTGTAACATTCAACCCATGTATCCGCAATGAAAGCGATAGACCCCCAACATCAATTCGACTTAATTACCAGGTGGGCCACACCATAAAAAGCAAAGAACCACAGTAAAAATCTCCATGAGGGTACATTTAATGGTTGGATTAACCTGATTTTTGGAGTTTTACTTTTTTACGGTGGAATGACTTTGTTGGACGGGTGAGATGTTATACAATTATTGTGGTACATCCCATGGGAAAAAAAAAATAAAAAACTAAAATGCAGTCCACATGAATGTAGAGATTTTTGGGTGGTTGTTGATTTTTATTTCTAGTGGGCCCATAGAAATATTAAATACTTAATTCACCTCATGTGAACGGGAGATTTTTAAAAAAAATGGTTGATCATTATTTTCTATGGTGGCCCCACTTAATAGTTGGATAAACCTGATTTTAAGGCACCCCATTTTCTTGGTGGTACAACTTTTCCATGTGGGCCAGATATTATAAAAAAACATGGTGGGCCCCATATTTCAACTAATTGGCTATGTGGTATATGGATTGCCTATGGAAGCCTTTCACAAGAATTTCTTGTGATTTAGGTGGGGCCCACCATGTTACTTTTGGGAAATTCATTCCGCTCCATTCATTTGGCCAAATCATGTCTGGACATCGGGAAAAAAGTTAGGAAGATCCAAAACTCAAGTGGGTCACATTACAAGAAAGAGTGAGAATTGAAAGTTTGCCGTTGGAACTATCATGGTTCACCGAAGTTTTAGATTGGCCTGATAATTTTGTGTTTTTAGTTCATCCCACAGTAGGAACGACCTTATGAATGGTATGGATGACATATAAACATCAAGGTAAGCCCTTGGGATACTTCAACGGTGGGCTGACACTAATATGATTAGGAAAAACAGATGGAAGGGATGGATTTGTCTCAAGCATCACGGTGGGCCCCACCTATCTTGGGCTATCCCCGTTACAACCCTTGGCTATAAGTTACAGTCCATCAAGTGGCTAACTTACGACTTTTCATGTATGTGCCATATCTAACCCATCCAATATGTTATCCCTATCACGACGATCAACTACTACAAAATTCATCTTTGTTTGCTCATGGAGTGAATCAAACTACCATTTTGCTATTTTTCAATGGCTATACATTATTTTCTATGGTGTGGCTCACTTGACACATAAAAAGGGCTGATTTTAGCATTTCATGAACCTCATGGTGGGACTAACCTGTTGGAAGGGTTGGATGTTAGGAACGCTTGATGGTTGGAATTTATTTGCCATGGTGGACCCATACCCAATTGGTCTTGAGATGGAGTGATAGGTCATACAAAACACCATCACAAGTTTTTCATAACTCATCTTAATTGGTATGAGAACAATATTTGAATACTTCATGTGATATATAGTACTTCATGAAATCCTCGTGCCCAACTTCCATCAAGATCTAAAACTCTGGTTGGCCATAGTAAAGAAATATGAGAAATTAAGAGATGAAATTATTTCCTTTTCTCAGGGTCCACAGGAGTTTTAGATTGACCTCATGTTTTTGTGTTTTTAGTCCATCCAGTACATCGACTCATTAATGGTGTTTCAAAATATATATACACAGGAATGCTTACCCAGGTCGTTTTCGTGAGAACTTTTTCAAAACTAATCTCTCATTATATGAGCTCAAAATCTGAACCGTTCATGTGATACCCCATGAAACCATCAGAGTCCAATTTTCACCCTAATCCAAAGCTTTGGTGGGTCATGGAAAAACGAAACAGTTTCCTCCCTTGATTTGTCTCTCTTTTGACAAAGCCTGTAAAAATTTTGAGTAAAGGTAAAAGTTGGGCCTTAGAGGTTTCATGAGATGATGCATTCCTCTCTCACCCTATGTAATAAAAGCCTTTCATTCTTTATCATGGGAGATGCTTTATCACATGCATTGAATGAACGGGTGGAGATCTTCCCTGGCTAAACACTAAGGGCCTATTTGGGAGCGTGGTGAATCAACTTTAATACAAAAATACCTATGTATGTTATATTTATAAGGGTTTTAATTTAATTACTAAATTAACTTTAATATCTCTAATTAGTGAGATATGTAATTTTTGATACAATGGCTGTGATAAGCCCGTTGAAATATATGCTTTGCTCAAAAATGATGAAATTCCAAGTCTCAGATGGGCCATAAGCACAAGATCATGTCTGACTGACTAACCAATGATTTTTAATTGTTGATTAATATGGACAATGTTTGGATGGTGCTGATCATCATTAGTGGGCCATGTACTCAATAAAATGATAGTGTACGTGACACATGTCACACTTGCAACTATTGAAATGATTTTAGGTGTAATCGCTTTCACCGTGGATTGCAAATCCCCTCAAAGAGGGGATTAGAAACCCCCTTGGATTTACAACACCCAATTACTTTAGGGCAAATACGGGCCCATCCCATGGGATTGGATTGTATTAGGGTGGATGGCAAGTAATGATAGCTGTGTCATTGAATTGCATTAGGGTGGATGGCAAGTAATGATAGCTGTGTCAGTGGATTGCTGGCAATCCCATGGGATTGCTATATCCAGGGAATTCACCACCGAGTATGTTTGGCTCGCCTGGCCAATCCCGGGATTACGTCAGCCAATCCCAGGATTGCTCCGTCTAACCAAACATGTCCCAAGCAAAATAGATGAGATTAAGAGGGATTGGGTGGATTTCAAGGTAATGATGGTGATGTCAGTGGATTGCTGGCAATCCCATTGGATTGCTATATCTAACTTCTGCTTATTTGGCACGCCCGGCCAAATCCCAGGATTGCTCCTGCCAATCCATCTTAATACAACCTAATCCCATCCACCCTGCCTGGCCAAACAGGCCCTTATGCGCCAAACAACCAAGGGGATTTGAAACCCCCTCCAATCCCAACAACCCCTTGGGACTTCCTTGTAGTTGGAGACGGCTAGTCTACAAGAAGCTTGTGGAGCTTTAGCCATTGGATCATATCCATCTGTTCTACCTAAATAGTCACCCATTTTAATATGGTATTTACATTTTGGTTTAAATAAATTAGTTTGTCATTATGCTATCTCATTAATCAAGTTAATAACATAGTGGTACCTTCCATTAGTTTTTTTACTTTCTAAAATTAGTCAGATTAAGTGAAGTTTTTTTTTTATTAATGACAAAAATACCCACCACTTAACTGATGGTGAAAATACTGGATTTTATTTGATTTTTGTTTTAAAAATACGCCTTTTATTTTAATTAGTAGTATGTGAAATTGACAAGAGAATAGTCGCATGAAGTATTTTTCTTTTCTTAAAATCCTGACTTCTTGAGTTGGTTTTGTTAATATTATCTTATTTCTTGCAAGATAAGAAAGCTTTTATCAAAATCTTGATTTATTTTTTTTTGAAATTTTGTACTGAAATTGCAGGATTTCATATCAAACGGAGCAATAAATAAATAAATAAATTTGAAAAAAGATCACTTAATCTGATAGAATTTAGTGAAATTTAATGGAAGGTTCCATTATGATAATTAACTTGATTAGTGAGGTAGCTTAATAAAAAAAAATTTAACTTTTTAATAATTTAACCTCACATGAGCCTTGCATGTATTATGATGATTTTCATTTTCCTAATTGTCTCTTTTATTTTAGTGTATGTTTGGCCCACCTGACCGATGGTTGGATGAAGAGCGTTGGCATGGAAAATAGGTATTTGATTAATTTCTGGTCTGGGCCAAATTGGGCCCAAGCCTAGGGTTGCACAGGGAACCGGTGGAATTGGTAAACCGGACTTGAACCGACAAGACCGCACGGTTTAGTCCGGTTCTAAAGTGCATCGGTTCTTGTTCCGGTTCCGAAAATCAAAGAACTGGTTAGTTCGGTTCAGTTCTCAGTTTGAGGTTATGGAGAATTGAACCAGACCGTAGA
Organism: Magnolia changhungtana; assembly: GCA_030180095.1. Taxonomy (NCBI): domain Eukaryota; kingdom Viridiplantae; phylum Streptophyta; class Magnoliopsida; order Magnoliales; family Magnoliaceae; genus Magnolia; species Magnolia changhungtana. Next base: position 6,287,448 of record JASAUF010000630.1, on the reverse strand, counting down.
ACAGAACCTTGGATCCGAACCTAGAACCGGATCCCTCAGTCAATAAATATTTTAATTTTAATTTTTTTTTAAACATAAAAAGTAAAAAAAAACCCTAATCTTTCTTTATTCTCCTTTTTTCGTGGCCTCTCTCTGTCTCTTAAGAACCGTGCAATTCAACTGGATTATACAAAAAAAAAAAAAAAAAAAAAAAAACCATGTAATTGGGTTGGATTATAAAAACAATTGGACTGGATTATAAAAAGCCCATAACTGTAGAACTGACTGGAATGAACCAGTCTTTTACAGTTTGGTTCCAATTCGGTTCTAAGGTGCAAACGGTCCGGTTCTAGTTCTGGTTTTCCTGGAACAGTTGGGAACGATTGTAGTCTCACCCCAGAACAGGATCAAATCAAACCGTGTGCACCCCTACCCAAGCCGACTTTTTTCCGGCCCTCATCATGGGCTTGCCAGGCTCGGTCCTTATGGGCCCAGGCCTAAATTCATGGGCCTGTATGAGTCTAGGACTGCACATAACCATCATGCGATGGTCTTCTACTGAATTTCCTGCGTGTGGCCCAGCCCTGAACTAAAAGAGAGAACAGACGGTCCTCGCTACACCAGGCCAAACCCAACCAACTGATGGCCCACCACCAGTCTTGTTTTGGTAGTTGCAATGGTTTTCATATTTATTCGGGCTAGTAACGTGCCGGTCCGGGCCTTGAGGTAATTAATTCAAATATTGAATAGGAAAGGCCCAACAGGCCTGTCCCAACCAGTTCAAAATCTGGACTGAAATAAGCCCAGGCCTGCCCATTCCATTACTTTAAAGAGCGTTTCCACGGAATTAAGGCTGTCGATTGCGGCGTGGCCCACCATACTTTCAGGCCTGCCCTGATATTGGGTTGGGCTTGGAGTGTAATACTAGGATCCGGGCCTCTGAGCCCGTTCTGTACCTAAGAGCCTATTAGTCCCACCTAATGAACGGGTTAGATCTTGCACAAAAATGTGTGGCTGGGCTTGGGCTTGGGTAGCACGGGCCTGCTTGTAGCATAGGATTTACTAAGCGGGCTGGGCTTGAAAACCACGGCCCGGCCCGTTGACAGCCTCGTATGATGTGGGCCCCACTGGTAAGATGCATCAGGTGGCCCACCTGATGAGCCTACGATCCTGATTTTTAGATCAGGGCAGCTACTGGCCCACCTGCTTGTTCATAGAGAGAGATATTTCTCCCCACCAAGAAATCTGATGGGTATTTTACAATTTCAATGAATCTGATTTTCATGATGTCCAAACTGCATGTTCCTTGGTAATTGAAATGGATTGGACCACTCGCCCTCTTTTTTCTGTTTTTCATTTTTAATAATTTCTTTTGACAACTCAACGTGGGTAAATTGAGGCATACTAATTCCATGCACACGCATTCACACGTGCCAATATGGCACGCATGCATAGGATCAGATCCTTCCATCAGACGGACTACACTATTTATATATTCCAGCCCAAAAATCAGACTATTTCACATCGAAGCTGGTTCACACCATATGAAAACAGATAGATAGCTACAAAAATTTTTGTAACCGTTGAGTCAACTCTTTTTAAATTATGGCTCACCTGAGGACTGAAAAAGCATGATTTTAGAGGAAGAAAATCTAACCATTATCTTGACCAGATGGACAGCTCAGATCTCCCACATGTGTTCTACATCGGCACGTGTGCAAGCATGTGGATGAACTAAATTCGAACTACCTATCATGGTTTTCCTCAAATTTTTTATATAAAAAGGGAAGAAAAAAGAAAAGAAAAGAAAAAATCTTCTTGGAATCTTGCAATGTTTCATGTATGCTCCCTTGTAACATGACATGCTCATTGAGGCCGGTGTGATAATTATCGCCGATATTTTTAAAATCTCACGATAATTTCAAAAATACTTAACATGATATTATCACGATATCTTAAAATTTCATATTGCTGATATTATGGAGAAATCCTGGAAAATTGAAAATCTCCCGAGAAATTTCATGGCCGATAGATTGCCGAGAATGGGATTTGTCTTGATAGTGACATTTAACCCCCATTTATTTAAATGATAGCCCACTCATTCTCTTCAAGAGTTGGATGGGATTTCAAATGAATATCATTTTGAACAAATGAAGATCCCAATGTAATATAATATAGGGAGTGGATTACTGCCTACAGATTGTGTGTCACACATGTGGCACGTGTGTTATGATCTGAACCAGGCATCCTGTAGGATCAGCCGTCGATTGGACCTTCACTAAATTTAGTGGTGACTGGCGTGTTGGGACCATCTAATAAATGGGCCTTATTAATGGTAGCCGTTGATGACTTATGTCTTTTTAGTGCTTACGTATTAAAGGGCTAGATTCATTCAAACATTGTGATTTTTGGAAAATGGCACGGGAGCGCATGCATGGTAGTGTTTGCTGATTGAAAAGCTCAGTGGGCCCCACCATGATGTATGTGTTTTATACAAGCTGTCCATCCATTTTTTCAGCTTATTATTGTGCATGATCCAAAAATTAAAGGAGTTCGAAATTTTAGAAATATTAAATGTACAACACCGTAGGAAACAATGATGATTGAATGCTCGCCTTAAAAACTTCTTAATATATTACAAATCCTAATGAGTCAGGGTGGGCCAGATTTGGGTCCAGCTGATGAGCTGTTTTACACCATATCCAAGTCTATCTCAATTGAAAAACATTCCTGATTTTAAGCTGGACCCAACTCTTAACATTTCACCTGAAGATTGAACCAGGTTAGTGTGGCCTTAAAGGCCAACAAACCACCTTAGCCCATTGACAACCCTAATAAATTACTTTGAAATGATAGAAAAGAAAAACGCATGTAAATATAGAAAAGAAAAGTTAGATTTATAAAAGGCTACACGCAGAAAAAGAAAGAATAAGTATTAAGAGTGAGAAAGAGAAAAAAAGAAGAAGAAGAAATTCGTGCAACTTGGTGTCTTCTACATGTAAAATCTAAACCCTACGTTGCCAACCAACTAAAGTTTTATAAACAATCGAAAACACTTCAAATTAAATTCTTTTTATATTATTTTCAAACTAAATTATTTTTTACCATCAAATAGATTATTCTAAAATAAAATTATTGATGGCTGCTTGCATCAACTAGAAATTATGGACCCACCATTTATTCCCATTGCATGGTGTGACCACTTATTATTTCAAGGTTTCTATTTTTGTCTCATAGCCCCTACACTGTCAGGTGAACCGTCTCATCCTACCTTGTCCTATTAGTTATTAATAATTGGCTAGATTTGAATCCAACCATAGGATTGGATAATAAATCACATCAATATTGTCCAACTTAGGTAGATAGAATGATTTTTCTAGCTTTTTTCCTTTATTCAATTATTCATTATTTGAGAATATTAAAATTTTATGCTCGAATATACATCGGAACTTGAATATGGACCTGATCGGTTCTAAACCACCTAAATCTGACCTAATTTTATTGCAATTCCAGCTGAATTCTAATTCTTGCTCCAAAATTAATAATCCTGACAAGACCTATTGGGCTGCTTTAATCCCTAATGGCATGTTGAATGGGATTAACTCCATTACTGTACAATGATTGTATATTTGGAAATTCCATGGTTTATTGCGGCCATTTAATACCCATGTTTGGGATCAAATTCTTCTCATGGGAGTAGCATTATATTAAGTGAAATTGTGTTTGGTGGACCATGGAATTATAATCAATGGATCAGATTCATAATTAATGTCGGTCACTTGCACACGTATAACTTGAATATCACATGTAAATTACGCATATGGATGAATGGCGTGAATAAAGCACATACATCAATGTGGGCCCCACATATAGTAAATTTCAAAATCCACAAAAAATCTCACATATAGGACCAAATGTAATTCCATCTCATCCAATGCCAGTCATTCCCATTGCCTCCAAAACACAATTTTGCATGGGACTCAATGCAATTCCATCCCACCTAATCCTGCTTAAGCCCATGTACCAAACAGGACCTAAGAATTCTGAATCGGTACCTCAAACAATACTCTTACCCAATACATACTATTGGATTATCAATTTGGAAAAAAAGTGAGTGTATTTAGCAATGGCAGTAGTTGCAAATATCCTTCTCTTTTATTATTATTATTATTGTTGCTGATGTTGCTATTGTTATTATTATTATCTTTATTCCCGTTGTTGTCATCGTCATTGTTGTTGAGGTCTTGAACAAAACCAACTAGGATTATTCTGTTATTTGTCAACATAGTGATAAATCTCATTGCCTAGGCTTAAAAATTTGTAGAGAGAGTTTTTAATTTTGAGCTTTTCTTGGAATGTTATTGGGAAAATCTTTCTGAAAATAAAATATTTAAAATATTTATTATAAATTAATAAATAAATTTAAAACTTAAATAGATATTTATACAACAAACTCTTAAGGTTTTTAATGGTTTTATATATATATATATATATATATATATATATATATATATATATATATATATATATATATATATATATATATATATATAAATATTGTGGTAATTCAAGATAAAAACCTGATGATTTAAGATCCGCCAAGATTATGAAAACCTCTCAATAGCCTCATGATAATTGTATTGTCTACGGTATTTTTGTAATATTATTGCAAGATTTTCAAATCCTTGGCCATATTAGTCATACTGATTATGTAACTAATGCATGATTGCACAATTATCATGCAGCCATGGATGGGCAGTTCTGTGGACGGGCCCACCCTGATATATCTGCTTATCTAAGCAGTTCATCCTTTTTTCAGATCATTGATCTCATTTTAAGGTATATGCACAAAAATGATGCAGATCCAACGCTCAAATGGACCGCACCAGAGATTACTGTTGCATTTAATTCTTTGTGAATTTAATGCAACATAAACTCATTGTTTGGTGTGGTCCACTTGAGCGTTGGATCAGCTCATTTTTGGGCACATACCTTAAAATGATGCTAGAGACGGCCCCCGTCCCCAACCCATTAAAAAGGTTGGCCACACATACCAGTATACAGTTGTACAGCCCATAATGGCCCAAAGCGACTTCAGGTGATATGACCTAGTTTCGGTGGTGACTGATACAACAACCCATGATTATCAGGTGTCCAGGCATGTGTTTTGGGTAAAATCAAGCAAATTGACTATCCATCTCTGCTGGGTGTGGCCCATGTGGCAAATGAAATCACGTTCTCCGTGGTCAATTTGTTGGATGGCAACGTTTATGGCTCCACCTGATGTTTGGCAGAAATCTGCCCCGTCCATCAGTTTTGCCCACTCATATTAGTATAAGAGACCGAAATTGAGACAGACCCAAAACTCAAATGGGCCACACAAAAGAAAACATTGGGTATTTAAAATCCACCGTTGATACATTCTTAATCCCATAGAAGTTTTGTATCAGGGTAGTTCATTCCAATAAGAATGACCTTATGAACGGCTTGGATAGCACATAAACATATCAGGCATTTCCATCTCCATTTTTTTTTTTACTGTGCCTCATTTTTTAGCACGTCTTACCATAATCCAGCAAAATAGATAGAGTGGGTGAATTTCTCACAGACATCAGTGGGTCCCACACGTTGGTTGTATAGTCCACACGCTTGACACCTGGATATTTATGGTCTAGTTTTAGGTTGTGTGTGAGACCTCATTATTAATTGGGTAACCCCACCACAACCACCCTAGCAGAGAGTGGTATCTCTCACCTACGCAGATTTTAGATGAAGTGCATGGCTCATGCAGCTCTCTTTTTACTACGAGGTATAAACTTTGCTACTCTGGAAGAGTGTGCTTGATGATACGCAGGCATTTAGAAGTTCTTTATAAATGTAGTATACAAGTAGTCAAATTAAACCGCCCAAAGTATGGTAACCAGTGTAGATATATCATAAATAAAAAAATTGATCTTAGTTGATTATCTGACTGTTGGATTTGTGGACATCTATTGGACGTTGAAAATGAAACATATCCAACCGTCATTTTTCCACAAACAAGTGTTTGTGAATCAGAGGTTTGGATTGTTCGACCAATCTGATCTTAGGTTTGTGAACTTTTGACAGTGGGATGTGCAACCTACTCAGTTATTTCAGTTAGTATGTTCCACGTGTACAATTTCTGAGTGCCTGTGTATCTAGCGTCGTTTGCTGACTGAGTATCATATAACTACTCCTGGTAACTGCCCTATTCCTATAACGCAACCAACTGCCCTATTCCTATAACGCAACCAAACAGGGGAATCCGATCCTCTTTCTTTCTTGGAATGAGAGGAGCCCAACAACGTAGTTGAGAAAAAAAGAGAAGAAAACTTAGATGCTATAGTGGATTGTGATGATTCGTACTCAAGGACTCAAATCAAGCCGTTGAAATCATGGGTCCCACTTTAGATGTTTCCTGAACCAATCGTTTTTAACGAATTGATGTCCCAACTGGATGATTTCTTTTTGTTACATATAACGAAGGGTAAAGATGGAAAATAATCAGAAGCCAGAACTCAATGAACAAATGTCTACTAATCAAAGATTAGAATGTCTGGTTTATTTTTATTTCTGGACTATGATCTAATCTGAAGAGGGCCCTACAATTTGAACGGTTTAATTTGAGTAAGATATGTACTGAATCTACAAATACGAGTGCGCGAGTATGGATTATCGCATTGTACGAGAGTATTAAATACTTAAAACTTCATCTCGTGACTGGATTGATTACGTTGACGTGGCACCTACTCTCTCCCACTCTCATAAGTTCATTTTGGATTGAATTGGGAAGTTTTATTTGATCCTCTGGTAGTGTATGGTGCTTGATACTCAGGCGTGAAGAAATTGTACATATGTAATTCATCACTTCGATCTGAACCGTTTAAACCGTGGAAACCACTGTTGATAAGTTACAGTCCAAAACTCAGATTGGTTGAAAATTCTAAGCTTTGATTTGAGGTCACTTATTCGTTGAATTAGGACTAGTAGATATTTTCAACTTTAGCCGTCCAATAAATGTCCATAAATCCGATTGTCAGATAAAGCATAGATTTTCTTTGACGTAATATTTAAACTGTGAGTCATAATTTGGACAGTTTAATTTGAGTTAATTGTATGCTACAGGTGTATTTTCTACGTGCATGTGTATCGTCCATCACGCTCTGCCAGAGTATCAATGTTTTTCTCGTTTAGTGTTGAGTGACTCGAGTCCCTTTCATGTGATCCAGACAATTCGTAAAGCGGCAGTAGCATTTCCGATAGAGATTCCCTTCCTTTGGACGATGGAGATTAAATAGAGATGGAGAGAAGGCTGTGGATGACATGTAAGTTATGTTTTAACGGTGGTGACTCCTCCTGGAAAAACAATGGATGGATATCCATGCCATCCGAATTGAGCGTCATGCTATGAATGAAGCATGACCCAAAATTTGCACTGATCTGATGATATCAACCGTCTAATTTTTTCCTTTAAATTGGCACATCAATTGAATGGCTAGGATTGTTCAATCAAAGTTGGCGAATATTTTGGACGGTTGATTATCATAAGTGCTCACCATGTGTGCGGTGGATGAGTCACCACCATGAGAAAAAGGTCGGTGATCAGTCATGCATTACGTGATCTTTTCCTGTAATAGTTGGTACCAAGCGCAGTATGGAAAGTGATACACATGCACCTTATATAAGAACACGTGGCATGCTAATACTCATTCCAAAACTCCCTATCAAGGGGCCCACTATCCATAAGGCATCACCCAAGATCACATTTACTACAAAATCCTTGCCATCCAATACGTTTACTATCAGAAAGAGGGATGAATGATCCAAATTCAACAAGTAAATGTTAGTGATCGAATTTTTAGAAATTTGAATTTCGTCTCATGCCCCATCAACTAAATTTCAACGGTTAAGATTAAGGTAGATATATGCCACAGGCCCACCAAAATTTGCGAGAGTACCGTAGAATTTCTCCCTTCCTCTCTTAAAATGAAGAGACGGGAACAAATGTCTTTTTTGGGAAAAGATGTATGGAGTTTTTCCCGATTCTCATTCCATGTGGGCGATGAGTCGATGACGCCGGAAGCATGTGAGGGTCCAGGGCCAAAAGGACGATGATATGGTAGACGCCCTATAATCTGAATATGGTACATCAATCTGCTAATATCATAATTTAACCAAGTGAATTTTCAATCAGAACCGTCCATCCAGTTTTAAATACAAATATTCGTATGAATATTTTTTTGAAAAAAATCTATCAGATGATTCTTATCATCAGATAGGTAGATTTCAAAGAATTAACGGTCAATATTCAGTTTCTAAAAATAAAAATATTCGATTTCAAAAATTTTCAAATGTATTTTGTATTTGAAGGACAGGCCCTTCAGTACAGATAGAATTAGGTATATGGATCTGGTTGATGCATCATTCCTCCACGTGTACAGTAGAGGGTGTGTACCGTATTAAGGTTCTTCCGCCTCTACCTTATCATCTCTCAGGAACCAAACTAACTGCAATGCTCCATTCGGTTCACCTAACGTAAAAGATGGAGAAAAATATTTTATACTCTGGCAGTGCTATGGATCATACACATGCATTCAGAAATTCTACACGTGGAATACATTTCATTCAAAATAAACCGTCCAAATTATAGTACCGTATTTAGATGGACCTTAAAGCCCAAAAATTATATATAAAAAAAGGTGATCCTAACTCGTCGGCCGGTGGGAATTTAATGGACAGTTATGTTGGTCCACATTATAAACGGTCTAAATTAAATGAAATGCATTTAGCTATTGAAATTGTTGAGCGCGTGAGTATGAATCACTGCACCTGCCAGAGTATTTAATACGCCTCCTACAAAGATTAAAAAAAAAGTGCCTCTTTTTCCTTTTCTATTATATTTTATTTTTTAATATGTATGAATTTCCGGACATATAAAAGATAAAAAAGAAAAGAAGGGTATTGGTGTCTTTTTCCTTCTCTTTCTCTCTTGTTTGTGGATCTGATGCTGTGTTGACTCAGTTGTTGGGATTATTATTCTAAAGGAAACTCAGTTCCCTTCACTCAATTTCACGCCACCCTTCTTTTTGTTTCCTTGTTTTTTTAGATCAGATAAGTAGTCTGCTATACTACTCAAATTTATAGTCCATTTGATCAGAACCGTTAATTGGTTGGGACCCACATTTGTTTTCAGATATTTGAATAGTATAACCGTCCAATTAATGAAAATTTCCTCTTGACTGTGAATTGTTGCCACGTGGGATCTATGTTAATTTCCAATTGGGGTTCTTGCAATGGTCTATCCATAAATGGGACTACTCGATGAGTGATTTCGATAGTCAGTGGTGGGCCACCATGTGTAGTAAAAATCCCGCGGAGTATTAAATTGGGTAGTACTCTGAATAGCACAATTTTTTTTTCATTTTTTTAGTAATTTTCCAGATCTGCATCGCTTATTCGCTTCCTTTCGTGCGGTATACTCTTCCACCACCAACTGCTTTACGGATTCATGTTCCTTGCATGTTTGCAATCTTCGTGAATACTCAAATAGTGCGGAAATGCCCTTGATTCGTATCATAATAACAGGAAATGACCTTATCTTCAACGAATATCAGGATCCTATGTTGTACCAACTGAAGGAAAAGAGAGGCATCTGATGCGAGAGAGAAAATGAGAAAATACTTTGATGCTTTGGCAGAGTGTGGAGGGTGATACTCACGCGGTAGAAATTGCACACGTGGCATGTCAGTTGTTCAAGTTGTGGGTCCCTTTCTAGATGTATCATAACCAAAGAAAATTGAGTTTATTTTGGTTATGAAAATTGAGTTTATTTTGGTTATTTGACTATATGATCGTTGGACATTTATTGAACGGTTAAGATGAAGAGTATCCAATGGTCCAATTTCAACAAACAAGTGCCCACGAATCAGCGGTTAGGATTGTTCAAGAAACCTGATTTTGGGACTGTGATTCACTGAGAATGGATTCCGTAATTTAGAGCATGCCACGTCTACAATTTCAAAGTGGCAGAACATCTAGCATTATATGTTGCCGGAGTATCAAATAACTCCCCAACGAGGATGGAAACGGATTGCGTCCTGCCCTCAACGTGATGGGAATCGGTCCAGACAGGGACTCTGTGGGGCCCACCATCATGCATGGATTTCATCCACGCTGTTCATCCATTTTTTCAGATAATTTTAGGGCATGATCCAGAAAAAGAGACAGATCCACATCTCAAGTGGGCCACTCCACAGGAAGCAGCTATAATAATGACCCCACCGTTGAAACCTACCTAGGGCCCACCGTGATTTTTATTTGCCATCCAACCTGTTCATAAGGTCACATAGACCTTAATGAAGAGAGAAAACAAATTTCAGCTTGATCCAAAACTTCAGTGGCCCCCAAGAAGCTTTCTATGGTGTATGTTCAATCCTCACCGTGTGGTCCACTTGAACCTTGGATCTGCCTAATTTTTGCGCTCATACCCTTAAATGATCTGAAAAAAATGCATGAACGGCGTGGATAAAACCCATACATCATCAAGGTGGGCTCCACAAACCCCCGTCTGGACCGTTTCTGTCCAGGCGTGGGCGGGACGCAATCGGCTTGATATCTGAGTCAATTATTTCGCATTGAATTCCGTCACACGTGGTACATGTATATGGAATCAGGGCCATTCGTTTGGTAGGCCTACCATGGATGCGTGTAATCTCCCATCAACCGGGCAATCACGTTCACCAATTAAAAAAATGAAAAATTAAGAAAATTCCCATAAAATAGTCAACCTTTAATTGGAATTTCCACTAGATGGTACCTAAAATGATAAGAATGGTGTGAATTTTCGCATATGGCCCATCCATAGCAGTACGATCAAATGAACGGTTGAGATCTTGTGCAAGTGTATCACGTGTGAAAAGATTAGGCGATTGATTAGTATCTTTATTAAGAGGTGTGGGTAGGAGTCTTGTGAGAGAAGGCGTTGAAGGGCACATGTTTCCCTTTCATCCTTTTGTTTAAAAGGGACGGGTAGCCACCATCCAACAAAACCATGTGATTTTGAACAGCTTTTGCCTCAACACGTCGGCGAAGGATCTCATTTTAGATCGTATAATCACACTGAGGGCAAATTGGTCATTTTCTAATGGGCCCCATTTATTGAATTCATCTACAGCTGGTTGCATGGCAACTTAACATGCAGCCTCGTTTTTCTTACCATAGTGTCGTCTACATCGGGCATCTGAACCAATAAAAATGTGGGGCCCATCATGATGGTCAAGCGTCGAAATTATTATCCGAATTTACTAATTAGGTGGTCCACATGTGTAGGTTGAGTCTGACCGTCGGCTGGGTAGTGATTTTGATGGTGGAGTCTGATTGAAGATTGGACCAGCCTGATTTTCGTACCGGCTAAGCTTATGGTAGGATCCTCATTTTTGGACGGTTATGATGTTCTGGCCAATGATTCGTTAGCTGGAAAGGGAGAGCTGCTGGTGATCGTAGATAGTCATCCTTACATCTACCGTAAATGTGGCATGCATTCCGTCGATCATGGATAATTGTGGACTGAGATGTAGATGGAATGTAATTCGAGGATTAGATTCGATCAAGTAATTCTAATTATTCAATTAGTAGGCATTTGATTGTTGACCGTCCGTTCAATGTCCATGAATTGGATGGATGGATAGAATTTTCGGAGCATTTTTTGGTCTTATGCTATCCATGATGCAATCCGTGATTTGAATGGTTTGGATTTTGTGTTTATGCCACGTGCCTGTGGGATCGATGGTTATGATACATTACGATCTAGAAGGCGAGATAAAAGGATTACGAAGGGAGAGATTAATGTGCATTAACATCCTACAGAAGAATTACAGCATCCGTTCTTTGGTAGTGGATCTAATGCCTCAGAAACACCATGCTTTCATGTTGTTTATGCATACATAGAAAAGGAAGGGTGAAATCGAAACCGTTCATGCCGTGCATCGAATATTTAATGGGTGAAAAACCAAAAACCTCACTTATTTGATGATCATAACCCTTTAATTAATCTCATTGAAAAGGGAAGCCATCAACGGTTCAGATGTTATTATATTTTTTCATGATCCAATCAAATTAATTTTTATATGGTGGACAAGAATAATCAGATACCTAAGTGGTTCAGATCATCATTTATACATTCCCTATGTACGGTACACGATATTGAGGCACGAAATTGGCATGCCTCACGGAGCACTGGATCATTTGAATTTTACGCAAATTACTTAAAAGCCCTTGCATTTTATGCCGAAATAACAAACCTGCCACTCTGGTTAACCGCCAAAATTCGACAGATGTCACTGTCGCACGGGCCCCAATTTCGTCATTTCACCAAAAATGGCAACTTGTAACAGTAACTACAGAATCAAAAGTAGCAAAAAGGGCCCATACTAACGTGCGCCGTTGCCGACCCACGACCCGTTCGAAACAGCTAGCCCGTGTTAAAGGCCGGATTAATTCCAATGGAAAAAAGGACATTAATACTCTGGCAGAGTATACTATTTCTACACCTTCACAGTGTTTCTATGCACTGGCACGTATGAAAGTCAATTCAAGCCGTTCATATCTAATACCCCATCGTACGCGAGCCATAAACCATTGAACAGACTTAAACACACATTAACGAGCATCTCATTGATGGATCTGAACGGTTGAAAATTTCATCTTAACTCACATTGATGGACACCAATTGAACGGTGGAGAAAATAGTTGATGATCCGATTATTTGGACGGATTTGATTGAGAGAAAACTATGCCCTGTGTACAGTGGCCATTCACTTGCATGTGGGCAGCTGATCAAATTACTCCTCTTCAATTCCAACATCTTATCAGTGCTTGGTTTTCTGTACCTTCCGAACCTTTCTAGTATTCGTCATAATCATTTGCGTTCCACCTCGCTTCCTCTCAAAGCATTGCTTCTTTATATGACACCCTTACCACCTAGCTACGCGGAGTTAAGACTCTGTGGGGCCCACCGTGATATAAGTGTTAATCCACGCCGTCCATCCGTTTTTTCGTCTCATTTCAGGGCAGTAGACCAAAATAGAAGGATACCCATATCTCAAAAAGACCACACCACAGGAAAACAATAAGGATAATAACGTCAACCGTTGAAACCTTCCAAGGGTCCACGGTGATATTTCTATGTCATTTAACCAGTTCATAAGGTAAAATAATACCTGGATTAATGGAAAAAACAAAAAATCACCGTGATCCAAAACTTCTGTAACTCCCAAGAAGTTTTCAACGGTAAGCATTCAATTCTCATTGTTTCATATGGTGTGATCCAACTTATATTTTCATATATTTTAATTTTTGTATTCTTATCTAAAATGATCTGAAAAAACGGATGGACAGAGTGGATTAAAAACATAAATCACAGAGGACCCCACATAGTCCTAAAACCAGCTAGGTGGTGTTGGGGTCACCACGCAATCACGTCCTTTTATATTTTCTTCTCTCATTTATTTCCCTACACCTCTCTCTCTCTCTCTCTCTAACCATTGCTTCTTTATATTTCTTCTCTCATTTGCATTTTCTTCCCAAACATCTCTCTCTCTCTCTCTCTCTCTCTCTCTCTCTCTCTCTCTCTCTCTCTCTCTCTCTCTCCTTCAAATTCTTACATCCAATCCAATACTATATAATTACATATTTACGTAGTATGTTCTTTGACATCGTCCGCATCTCTGCTGTAGAATTCTAGTTTTTTCAGCGATCCATGGGTTCCGAAGGTCTTGAAGAATTCCCATCGATTGCACCGATAAAAACCAACGTCAAAGATTCAAAGAAATTAGACATCGATGGAGAGTGCCACACACCCAAATCAGAAGATCAAAAGATAAAGCCGCCTTTGGTATGCCCACCTGCACCAAGGAAACCTCGACCGTTGAAAAGAAAAGCTGGCCCACCTCCACAAGGGTTCTTCACCGTTCCTCGAGATCTAACTTCAATCTTCCTCGCTCTTCCTCCACCGCTCAAGAAGAAAATTAGAGCAGGTTGATTACTTCTCATATTTTGGTTTTTCTCTACCACACAAGATCAGGGTGCGTTTGGATGCGCTACTGAATTGAATTGCAAAATTATAATTTTCTTAGTATTCATATCAAGCGTTTGGATCGCTAAATTGCAATTGCACTGCTTCATATTCCACATTAAAACAATGTAAAAGAGAGATTTTAGTCATCGCCACTGGTTACAACTCAATCCAGTTAGTGGAACCAAACGTGGAGAATTTTTATTTTTATTTTTTATTTGGATTATATCAAAATGTATGTATAGCTTTTCTTTATAGAGAAAAGATTGAATGAAAAATGGTTTTTCATGATTGTATTAATTCAGAGTTATTTCTTCTTTCTTGCCATTTTGATGGTATTTTGGAATTTTTTTTTTTCTCATTGGATTGATTCAAAAGAAGCATATCAAGCTAGGAATAAAGATAGAAAATGAGAGGATAGCTAAGAAAATACATTCAATTCCAACAATTCTCACAGACAGAGGGAGCTGAAATTCCATGAGTTTTTTCAGAGAGAGAGACTCTTCGAGAGAGAGAGAGAGAGAGAGAGAGAGTCTTCAAGAGAGAGAGAGAGAGAGTCTCAGAGAGAGAGAGAGAGAGAGTCTTCAAGAGAGAGAGAGAGAGAGAGAGAGAGAGAGAGAGAGTGTCTTCAAGAGAGAGAGAGAGAGAGAGTCTTCAAGAGAGAGAGAGAGAGAGAGTCTTCAAGAGAGAGAGAGAGAGAGAGAGTCTTCAAGAGAGAGAGAGAGAGAGAGAGAGAGTCTTCAAGACAACCCACATGTGCAGCATGGGAGCATCACGCTATTTCGTTTCTTAGCAAAACAAATAATTCCGTAGTTTTCATAAAATTACGAGAATGACACTATGATTCCTGTGTTAGTTTACTACCATTTTGAAAATGTGGTATTTCTTCTCCTCATACGTGGTGGATGAAGCGTATTTCTAAACTAGCACTGATAAATCAATCCTAACCATCCAATTAGTGGGTATCAAATGGGCGGTTAAAATTAAAATAATGAGCAGTTCAAATTCGAAGAGAAAATCAAATGGTTAATGTTATCTTCCCGAGTAAAAATTAAATTTTCATCCATCCACAAATAGATCAATTGTTTGGACAGTCTAGATTTCCATGCAACCATGCCAGGTATTTGATTAAAGAATTATTTATCATTAAATGGTGTAAAACTAACAAAAGAACCTTAGACAAAATAAAGCAGACGGTGTCAGAGCGCAGAAAAAATGAAGCAGATCCAAAGCTACGGCACAATGATTGCATATAAGGAAATACAATGTTATTTTAGCCATCCAATTTTATGTTTGAAATAAAATCATGTTATTAGAAAGCAGGGGATTAAACAAAATCATGCTTGTGGACCATGGAATTATAATCAAACGACCAAATTCACAAGGTATGTCATTTACTTGTACACATATATAAATAGAATGTCATGTGAAAACAGTATATATGTTGGACTACATGAATAAATGAATGCATCAATGTGGTACTAGATTTTAAAATCCACATAAACCCGCGTGGGGCCAAATCCAATTCCATCAATTGCTACTTTGATTTTAAAATCCACAAAATCCTCGTGTGGACTAAATCCAATTCCATCAATTGGTACTAGATTTCAAAATACATGAAATCTTCCATGGGACCAAATCCAATTCCATCCCACCTAATTCCAACCTTTCTCATCTTTCTCAAATGCTGGATGAAATTTGCACCGCCCACGTGATTGAAAGCTCATCATCGGAAACTTCTTGGAGGCCACAAAAGTTTCAATTAAGATCCTCTTGCTTGTTGCAATGTGATTGGTCCACATCATTATGGAGGTTATCAATGATGACATGGACCAATCACATTCTAACAAGTAGGAAATCCCAGCAGGTGGCAAGTTAAGGATTCCGACTCCAAAAGTATTAGATCAAGCTAATATTTTGTATTGTACATCCATCAATGATGACATGGACAGCACTAACAGGTTGGATGGCAAATATATATCACGGTTGGCCCAAGAAGGTTTAAACGGTTGGTGTCATTATTCCCATAGTTACATATAGCTTTGGGTCTACTTCATTACTGGTTTCATGCCTTGAAATGATCTGAAAAGAAGGGTGGACGGTGTAGATATAAAGGATATATACATCAACGTGGCCCCCACAGCACCTGCCACCGGGGAATCCGTTTCCGTCCCATCAACGTCCTTTTTGGGCAGTGTAAGTTACGCATCATGGGTTGGACATGCGAGCCGTAAAGAAGGTTGGCAGTCATGAAGATCAGCTGGCGTGAAAATCATGTTCAACCACTCGTTAGGTGGGCCATGCGGTTGAGATCTAGGGACGAGAGTGCCTCACTCAATGAGTTATAGTCTTGATTTTTCATGTGGGGTGAACTTCATGATGGGGCCCATATAATTTCATGGCTTGGATAGTCTACACATG
The DNA here is from genome assembly GCA_030180095.1 of Magnolia changhungtana. Lineage (NCBI taxonomy): Eukaryota > Viridiplantae > Streptophyta > Magnoliopsida > Magnoliales > Magnoliaceae > Magnolia > Magnolia changhungtana. The sequence goes on along the minus strand of JASAUF010000630.1, from coordinate 6,270,956 downwards.
GGACCTATGTAAATATGAAGAGTCCAAAACTTCGAGAGTGGGTCCCATCATCTCCGCAAATGGCAGAGAAAAGTGGACCATCTGACTTGCAACGTAACAACCCTCCTCTACAAAGCTATGCAAGGTAAGCTTAACCTACAAGACAATGGGTGGATGCAGCGTGAAATCCAATCCGTCCATCATGTGAACCCCCTCATATTCTCTTTGGGATCCAAAAATTAGGCTGATTCAAAACTCAGGTGGGCCACACCATGTAAAATTATGCAAAAAAAATTAAAATCACGTGGCATGGCCTGCATAAATTCTGCGTCCACCATGTACATGGTGGATGCAGCGTGACATCCAATCCGTCCATCATGTGAATCACCTCATATTCTCTTTGGATCCCAAAATTTGACAGATACAAAACTCAGGTGGGACACACCATGTAAAATCATGCAAAAAACCTTTAAAATCACGTGGCATGGCCCGCATAAATTCTCCGTCCACCATTTACATGGTGGATGCAGCGTGACATCCAATTCGTCCATCATGTGAACCACCTCATAGTCTCTTTGGATACCAAAAATTAGACAGATACAAAACTTAGGTGGGACACACCATGTAAAATCATGCAAAAAATTTAAAATCACGTGGCATGGCCCGCATAAATTCCGCGTCCACCATTTACATGGTGGATGCAACGTGAAATCCAATCCGTCCATCATGTGAAAAACCTCATATTCTCTTCGGATCCCAAAAATTAGTCTGATACAAGACTCAGGTGGGCCACACCATGTAAAATCATGCAAAATTTTTTTTAAATCAGGTGGCATAGGCGCATAGCCCGCATAAATTCTGGAATGGGCTGATTTTGGGGGATGTCCGTTCATCCTGGGGGATCACATATTCTGAATGGATTAGATGTCATAACACAATCCAGAAGGTTTTTACTAATAGCCTCAGATCTTTTATTTTTCCCTGTGATGGGCCCCACTTGCGGTTGGGATCGGCTTGCTTTTCAGTACCAAGGAGAACGTGAGTGCGGATGTCAAGCTGAAAGGATTCCATGTCATGAAAGCATCACGGTGGGCCCCACACATTGCATTGCTGGTAAAGCCTAACCTACTTTTGCCGCGGATCTGATCTCACCAACCGTTCGTCCTCCATTTTCATTACTTCGACGAGGTTCGACCCTGGTGATGTGGCTGATTAATGCAATGTTCGTGATCCAGTACTTGACATGTGGAAAATTGGTGTGGAGAGGTATACCAGACCGTCTATATGGAGGGTCCTTTTGTTGTGTGGCCCATGGTTGAAAATCACAACTAAAGCTATCCTATCCATACAGAAGTGGCCTCCATCGACGGTGAAATGAAAATGGTTAACCTCCAATATTAATCTATAAGTAAGGTTAGATAATACGAACTTTGTGAACGGTCAAGATTCACTGATAAATTTTACACGCGTCAATGTTTGGGCAACAAACGCTCTTAAATGATCAAGCGCGTTGGATCATTGATGGCCATCTTCTAACGGTTCGAAGTCCGGACAAATAGAAGCAGTCTCTTTACACCGGACGCGGATTACGTGCTGACATTGCCAGCAGCGACGTAGCCACTGGATGGTGCTCTGTGGGCCCAGAGTGACGTATGCGTTATATCCACTCCGTCCATCCATTTTGAGTGGTTGTTTAGGGCATGTGTTCACAAATAAGATGATCCAAATCTCAGGTGGGCCACACTACAAAAAACAGTGGTAGTTGAACGTCCACCGTTAAAAACTTCATGGGGCCCACTGTAATGTTTACCTTCCATCCAACCTATTTATTAGTTCACAAAAATCTGGATTAAGGGAAAGCACAGATATCAGATTTATCCAAAGTTTTGGTTGGCCCCAAGAAGTTTCCAATGGTGGGCGTTCAACCACTGCTGTTTTATGTGGTGTGGTACACCTGAGATTTTTATCTACCTCATTTTTGGACTTATGCACTAAAATGATCTGAAAAGGTTGATGGACGGCGTGGATAAAACACATATATCATAGTGGGACCCACGCAGTACCGTCCTATAGCCAGCTGGCATTGTCATTAGGCAATCCGCGACCCTTTCCCCTCACCTTCCCTCCGTGTCGTGTTTTTGTCCGAAGTTTACGTGACAACGTCTGCAGAAGAAGAAGCAATGTAACAATTACATTTGTGGGGTCCACAGTGATGTATGCATGATATCCACTCCATCCATCATGTTCGTTCTCTCATGTTATTTTTGGAGACCTAAGGTCGATCCAAATCTCAAGTGAACCAGGCCATGCAAAAAAATAATGTAGTTGGGCCCACCAGAGTCTTTAAATGGCCTGAATTTTTATGTTTTCGTCCATCCTACTAGGCCTCATCTTATGAACGGATTGGATGGAGTTTTCTGAACACAATGGGCCAAAACACAATCTTGAAGGTTTTAAGGCTGTATTTCCTCATCCCCACTATTCCCTGTGGTGTGACCCACCTGTGTATTCCATTGGTCTGATTTTTTCAGGAAACGAGTATAGTTAAATTAGAGATTTTATGAACGGAGTGGATGTGGGCAGTACATCACGATGGGCCCCACACAATGTGATTGTAGACTAACCAAACACAAGTGCCCGACAACGAGTAATACTCGTGCAGCCACACACAAGTGCTCGACACGTGCCAAAGTTGGCCACACTTGTAGAAAATAAGTATGGATAAAGTGACGTACATGCGTGGCCCTTCTTATCAACGGTCACTATCATGGGGCCCGACTGATGAGCAGCTTGGATATGTCACACGTGCTCCACTTTGGCACGCTTGCAGATGGCCAGCTTAAGCAGATTCCTTGCTTGCATGTCATTTGGCCAAAAGACACGCCGTAGCTAAATGACACAAAATATGGAAAACACAACACGCAAAATGCCGATGAAAAATCCGGAAGATAGAACGAAATAGCCAATGCAACCGTATTCCTTCAGATGGTCTTATTCGTTGTTTTTTATTTATTTTTATTTTTTATTTTTCAAAATCCAAAAGAAAAAACGAAGTAGCTAATGCAACCATATCCTTTCAGACGGTCTTTTTCATTGTTTCTGATTTATTATTATTATTATTATAATTATTATTATTTGAATCAAGCGCACATCATGCATTTCCAAGATCATGATTTCAGATTGGACGAAGTGGGCCATGGTTCGGTGATCCAAACCATTCTTACAACTGGCCTAGCTGTGGATGGCTCATGCACGTTGTTGTTATTTAATTAAACATGAGGTGACACGTGTTAACAAATAATATGTATTAAATTAAATGTGTGTAATTAGGATAGTGCAGATATGTCAGAGTTACACTTGATTTAGTTATACCGAATGCTTTCAACCCCAGATACCAAATTGGCCGTAGGATCAGACTTGTGAAAGTTAACTGGACTATCCAACCACTAATATTACAATGATCTATTAAGTGATTTAGAAGGGAAGGGTTAATCCTTTTGAATGAGAACTGTTTATCTCATGCCAATGATTTTTTTTTTTCAATGATGATAGCATGTTTCAGGTTTCTAAATAATGTAGTAGTGGGTGAAAATAATTAAAAATTAGAAGGCTAAAATTTTAATTTTATTAATTTATAATTGAAGCTCAGGACAATCAACAAAGAAAACAAAATAGACAGAGAAATAAATACTAATGATTGACTTTATGGACAAATAATCAAGGTGAACGGTCAGTAGAATGTGATCCGGATTTGATCTCCCAAGTAAGGACTTAACCATAGATTTATAATACTCTTAGGTATATTATAGCTATGGGGCGGGATAGTTGCAATCTAGCATTGTGTTGTGTAGAGGGATGGTGTTTAGCATGAGCTTGGAGCTCTTCATCGGGTGCTCCTTGTATAGGATTCTAATAGACGGTGGCCTTGCATGAATCTCCTTAATTTTCTACTTAAGCATAACCAATTATGTCCAACCACATGTATAAAAAAGAACCACGTATGTATAAAAAAGACATCGTCATCCTGATTGGCTCTTTTCTTTTTACTAACCATTTTCTTTTGCAGAATTACTTTTTAATGAGACTCTAACATTTAATGGCTATTAAGAGATATGCTTTGATGAGATTCTTTTGCAGAGAGTTACTGTTATGGTGAAAACTGAACTGACCTATTGTACAAGACATCCGATTGGTCATAAGTGGTGTCTAAGAATCGAACCATCTAAAATTATCAGGATGACCTCCCTAAAACATGCATCAATTGTGAGATAAGTTAACATTGAAGGATCAACATCAAGCTAAAGCTTAAGGGCAGAGCTCAGCAACGTAACTCGCTTGTCGAGCTGATCTAATCAACCTCGACCCGAAAGGTGGGATATTTAGAAAGAATCCCACCCCGTGCCAATAAAGGAGAGCTTTTGCGAGATCAAAGTTGAAGATCACGTCGGTCGAGGTGGGCTTAGCAATACTTTCAAAAATCGATTCTCATTTGAATATGGACTTTCTAGCATATCTGGTGTATTCGATCAAGAAACAATGATTCAATATATTTCGACTAGATACGTCATCCCATAAGCGGCCTAATCACCCTTATAAATATTCTTACTGTCACTAAAGGAGAGAGGTGAAAAAATAAGAACCCTAACTCCAGTTCTGTTTCTATTATGAGTTCATTCGCCTGACTTAATCATCGGATGGTCCCCCACTATAATTAGTGCCTCCAATGTCCTCTACGTACTCTTGGTGCAGGTATCCACATGCCGGTGAGCATGGCCCACGCCGGTTCATATTTGAGCAACAACAATTACTTTTGATAAAAGTCTAGCATTAAATGTTCTAGATTTGGTCATTTTTAACTTCTCTTAAAGCATATCTACATCACATATGGCATAGTTGCCACATGATGTCTTCCGAATCATTTCCATCCATCATTCGATCCGCCCATGATAGGTTAGGTGTAAACTACAATAATGTAACATGGACTGGACCATAGCTGTATTTTGTTTCTTAGTTGCTTATTTGTTGGCCACTTATTTAAGGGTTATGATTTTTCCATCCAAACACTTTTGGCACTTAGCATATCCTAAGTAGGGCCATAATATCAATGGCGTGGATCACCAAAACGTCATACCCACTTAAATAAATTGTGGTAATTAAGCTTTAGAATGTCTTTATTTAACTTTACAAACTAGCATCGTATAACTTTCGGTTTCTGCCCGGCAGTGATTTCAACGTGCGTTTGCTACAAAATACCAAATTACGGCAGCTCATCCATGTCGTAATCAAGGCCGTTGAAATTGTGGGCCCCTTGTGGATGTAACATATCATTATCCCGAAAGTTACGCTGTATCCGTAGATTGAAATTCCACTGCCGTGTCTTGTACTGTGAAAATAAAAACAAAAAATTTACAGAGTGAAAGCCATGTTGGTTGAACAACCAAACGGAATTGGTGAATCAACCCCTCACCAAACTAATCTGACCGTAAAATTTAAATTCGATTGGTGGACAGGTAGGTGGGCCAGATCGCCATCCTTGTATATTTGCTTAGACAACCAAGATAAAATTTCTTGGAATTAGATGCTGGTGATCTGTATGATTTGTAGCTGTATTGATTGGGGGCCCACCTAATGGGATATCATGGGCTCTGATCTTGATCAGGGATTCAACTGGGCCATACAGGCCTATGATGTCCGAGCCTGGCTGGGTTGGTTTTACTTATTGGGCTTCAAGCCCAGGTCCCTGGTTCATGGGCCTTGAGGTTCAGTCCAAAGCCAGCCCAAATAGGGACTCAGGTGGGGTGCACGCGGTTTGGTTTGGTCCGGTTCTGGGGTGAAATCGGAACCGAACCGTTCCCAAGGGTTACAGGAAAACTAGAACCGGAACTGGACCGTTTCCACCCTAGATCCGAATGGGAACTGGACCGTTAAAAACTGGTTCAGTTCTCCGGTTCTAGGCTTTTTATAATCCAGCCCAATTGCATGGTTTGTTTTTAAAATCCAAGAAAATTGCATGGTTTTTTTTTTTTTAAAATCCAGTCCAAGCTCTTCTACCAAAAATTTTCACAGAGAGTAATCTTGTAACGGTTTGTTTTGATGACCCTTTAATGATTTTGCTGCCAATGTCTATTCTCGTTGTGATCCATTTGATAAATGGTATAGTTTTTACTTTTTTAAAAAAATAAATTTTAAATATTTATTGGCCAAGGGGTCAGGTTCCAGGTTCTGTTCTATGGTCCGATTCATGGTCCAATTCGATTATCTAGAACCCCAAACCGAGAACCGAACCAAACTAACCAATTCTTTGATTTTCGGAATGAAAACCAGAATCGGTATACTTCATAACTGGACCAAACCGTGCGGTCTAGTTGGTTCCGGTCCGGTTTACCAATTCTACGGGTTCCGTGTGCACCCCTATAGGCGAGAGGTGTAGGGCTGTCAATGGGAAGGCTTTTGATAAGGTCACATGGTCATTTTCGGTCTGGGTCTAGTTCCTGAAGACTCAGACCGAGGTCTAATCAGGTTTGGGCCTTCATCTAGTCTTTGGATCTCAGCATATAAATGGTTGGTCCCACCTAATGGATGGATTAGATCGCGTATACATGTGCCACTTTGACATGTTCATGGTATATAAACGGGCTCTCTTGCATTCATGTGGCAGTAACCTCATTTCCTCTCTGCAATTTGAAGAAAACTACTCCAATCGCATAGAAATAAACCCGAATTTCTATTCGTGGGCCGTTCGGCTGGCCCAATTTAGATTTTTTACCTGATTGCCTGTGCGCACTTAAATCACCGGGGCCAGAAACTCCAACCCATGGCTATTATCGATCGACGAATGCTTTTGGTTGTAGCCCGTTCACATCTAGTAGCAGATGAATAGTTAAAGATCGCCCGATGCGTGCGACCCACCTATTTGGAATGATGGCATGAACAATCCTGCCTGTTCAATTTCTCATAATTCCTCAAATTCCTCAAGTAACTCCGGATATATTCCACTGTAAAATTCAAGCCATTTTCAAGAATTAGATGATTCCAGCCTTGGACTCAGGCCCAAGCCCACATAGGGCCCACTATTCAGTGGACCCCACAGAAAATCACTTTCTTTCACCTGACCATCTACCATTGCTTTGGGTAAGGAATGACGGTTGGGATACCCAAGTCATGCATCATGGCGCCGGTTCGGTTCCTAAAAGGTTAAATGTGCAAATCCCCACCTCACTCACTCGGTCCAGTCAACAAACGATTATAAAAGGAGACTTAAGTGTCGAGCCATATCATAGTTCAAAAATCTGAAAACTCAACTTGACTCAATGTTCTTAGGTTAGACTGAGACTCAACTCATCTTGAACCAATATTTTTATAAATTGAAAAGGAACTTTTACATGAAGCTCCTCTATGATTTGGATTTTACTAAATAATGTCTCACCCGAATAAAAGGGGTGATCTCGTAGTTCTTGGTTTGTGAAGATGCATTTTTAGGTGTTCCGTTTTTCATTGAGGCTGAACATAAACCCGCTTGAGAGATAACTGTCCATACATAGATAAGGGATGTATGGATTCTTGAGAAGAGAGGAGTCCGGACCGCCCGGCTGTGCTTTTCCAAAGAAGAAATTACATTACTGCCCTCTTTTATTTTATTTTTACAATAAAATGGACAATCAAAATTGTGGGCCCATGTGATATATGTCTTCCATCCAACTCATTTAACAGATGCACACCAACATTACAACAAGGTGGGCCAATTGATAAAAAATAATATATACCATTCAAAATATTTTAATCCAAGCACAGCCCATTTAATGATTTGATTGGCCTAATGCTTTGTTCGTACCTCATATGGGTTGTACATTATGCACGTACACACGGGCCATTAAACTCTTGACTTTAACTCCTTTTTAAAGATAAATAAATAAGGGCATTTTTGTAATTTCATCTCACAAGAAGCACCTACTTAAAAATCCCATTTTTTATCAGCTCATTCCACTTTTACATTTTGTTACTAATGTTGACACTATGACTCACTGAGTGACTCGGTTCGAGTTGACTGGGTGCTTGAGTTGGCTTTCGAGTCTTCCTGAGTCAGGTTTGAGTCACAGTCGCCACGAAGACGGTGTTCAAAACTTGAGACTTGATTCAACTCGATGTCCTTGGAGTGACTCGGTCAAGTTATGTCGAGTCACACTGAGTCGAACAATTCAATCTCGGCAGTGAATTTCTACAAGATTCGGCTTTAATTCTCACTGAGTCAAGTTGCCTTGTATGTCCAGTCGCACGGCTTTAAACCTCACTGAGTCAAGTTACTTGGATAAGATTCACTGAATTTTGGTACTATTGACCAGGTTTTCCAGTGACTCAGCTCGAAATCTAACTGATTTGAGTTAGAGTTGGCTAAGTTCGGTTTTAGAACCATGGGCCATATGCTACAGGTAATAGAGAAGGCCGATGAGGACCCGATACGATATTTAAAATAGTGTTTTACTCTGGAAATAGATCAGAAAATGAATTCAAAATCATGCTTCAGTGGATGCTGTTGGTGGGAACGGTTGGACACGGATGAGAGGCTGGAAATGGTCTTATGGTCGTTTGATCGGAGGCTTTAAGACCCGGAAACTCGGATGGATTCATGGTATCGAACCCATCGGGTATAACCAAATCTGAGTTGACTCGGACAACCTGGCATTAGACTCATCTGAGTCTTTAAACCATGCAAGAAACAGCTATTTTCATGTGAAAAGATGTATGGCAACACCTAAAAACAAGGATGGCAATGGGTCATGGTTGGTGGGTGGATTAGCTGGGCCAATCTGATGCGGGTTCGGGCCAAGCCAAATGCTGGGTTCGGGTAAGAAAACGTGGACCATTTAAGTTTCGGGCCTGGGGTTGAATTGTACCCACCTAACCACAGAGCTTATCAAAGGGCTCTGCCAGATGACCCTACCCAACCGTGCCTAAAACCTGAAATAAATTAATAAATATATGTGTGTTTGTACGTACCCACTTATTAGGGAGGGCTGGCGTACCTGAAGTGTGGTAGTGCTGGGTCCGTCTAGCCTGACTCTATTACAATCAATTGGGTTGGCTTACTATTATAATCAATTTGGGTTAGGTTGGGTAGGGCTTAGCTTTTATGAATCGGATGTCGATCAGGTTGGTTTATGGCCAAAATTCTTGGCTTGTTAGGTAAACAGTTTGGTCTTGGGCTAACCCTGACGCAGGCTGTTTTTATTTATTTATTTATTTTTTTAAAAAAAAATTTATAATCATGTGGCCATGTAGTTGAATGTTTTAAATTTTTCTGTAGTAGGGTTTGTCGATGCCTCGATCCCATTGAGTAGATGTCGATGCCATCAACATATGCTTGATCTCATCGAGAAAATTTGAAAAAATTCTATTTGATTGTTGAATAATTTTGGAGGTTGCTACTCGATGGCATTGAGGGTTCTTCGATGTGTATCAATGCCATCAAAGGTCTCATTGGAAACGTGCACAGAATTGTCTAAATGCACGATTTGTTTCCTATTTCGGTCATAATAATGTTCATCCTCATTGTTGTCAATCCTTGTGAAAGCCAATCAGAACAAGTTACATGTGATCTAGATGGGTTTGCATAGTGTATTTGGAGATTTGTAGGGATATATGAAGAAAATTCTATGATAGTACAGTTAGAGTACATCAGGCGATGCCATGATATTGCTGAAGCAACCGATGGAAGAATAATCGTATAGAAGCGGTTACAGGATATGTAGTAAAGGTAGGAGCAAAGAAGGCCAAGTGGTATTGAACGATTATAGTAATCGTTAGAACACTAAAAGGATATAAATGGCCATGTTAAGGTTATAAATAGCAAAAGAATTCAACAAAATAAGATATCTCATATTAACCAAATTAAATCCAAACATATCTTTTAATTATCCGACATTTACATTCCTTAGTGTAATCAATTTACCTTTTCCGCAAGTCAATTACATTTCCTGGTATAATCATTTTTTTGTATATTGTTTACATTTCATAGTGTAATCTGCAGCATTAATGAAGTAATTGATAATCTTAGTTGTAATTTGGGTCTAAACTCATATGCTGGATTCAGTTCCTCGTTCAGAAATGTTCTTCGCAACCGTTCTTTGAAACCGATCGTAAGAATTCTTTTTTCGTTTATTTTTTATCTATACTAAAAAATCATTTCATATGTAAGGCAAAAATATAACCCACCATTAAAGGACGAACCATACCCTCTAAATATTGCTTGATCTAATTTACACATTGATCGAGTGGTTGAATACATGATCGATCTCATTCGATCTCGGTCATATACTATATATCTGCCTATTTTGACACTTGGGGTCATAATTTTTTAGTTTGAATTGAACTATAAATTCAAATTTGCTACGCCCACATTTCCCACATGACCAAATTTTCAAAAACAACAAGTAATAAATATTATATATATCAAATGTAATCAAGATTAGGGAGTGATTAGGACTTTCTAAGGTGTTCTAAAAGATTAAATGGCATATTTAGGTATTCAAATGAGATTCTAGAATGATTCGAATCAGTAAAATCATATATCTCTGATAATATTGCTTTTATACTGCATTAATCGTCGCTTTATACTGTGATTTTTTTAAATGTAAAGTTATTCCACGTTAACTTAGAATTGCCTTCTTTGTTTCGATTTAATCGTGCCGTTGGGATTACTTTGCTTGATTCGAAGCAACAGGGCCCACCACTTATGTCGTGTCTTGAAAGTCAGGTCTGTCTTGCCATCCACGTGGCAGCTGCTTGTAACTGTCCATTTCCTCCATACACGTAAACCTCCTGATGAATAGACTGACCTGATTAATGGACCGCAGAACATGCACTTGGCCTTTACCTCGCCAAATGAACGGCCCAGATACTACACATGGGCACCAGATTAGCATGAATTATGGGAGTAGGATTCAAGTTCCTGGTCCCACGGTAGCCACCACAGCATTCTACTCAACATCCTTACCATTTTTCCAATACACGTGTGAAACGTTACAGATCAAACGCTACTCAACATCCCTCTCTTCCACCATACGTCTAATATCCAATTGATTGCTTGGCCCAACAATCAGGTTGATACACGGCTTGTAAAACAAATATACCACTTTGAACTTTTCTAACCTGCCCACCTACTTCCTAAATTGGGGCCCACGTGCTGATTCTCCCATGTTTTATTCTTCCAAAGACATGATGGATGGATCAGATTTCGCACCTATGTGCCATGCTGGCACACGTGTGGAATCTACACATTCATCCATTCAGTTTTAACTTTCTTAGGGTGGCATGTGTAGCATAGATTCCCAAGCATGGACGGTTCCGATCAGCACGTGGGGCCCAATGTGAGATGATAGACGGTGGATCCTAAATGGCCACTCGCACCTTGTGGGAAGATCAATTGTACATTAAACTATAAACGTGGCATTCAAACAACTCAACTATGATACTCGGGTAGAGTGTGACGGTTGATACGCCGATACTCTGAGATTGTACACGTGGCATGCATTAAATCAAATTAAACTGTCCAATTTACTATAGTAAGTTTTGTGGGACCCACTGTTGATGGATCATCTTCCAAAAATCAGGCCAGTTGGTTTCGCTTTGGGCCTGTCATGGGCTCGGGCAAGGCTCGAGCATTGGTTTAACTTTGTGGGCCGGGCTTGGATAGACATCAGCTCGGCCCAAGCCTAGCCATTGATAGCCCTAAATATGTTGTAAAAATGAAATTGAGAGCTATAATTGAGCGCTTGGGTTGTACCATTGTCTTACCCAAGAAAGAAAATAAAAATATTTGTATGTTTTTTTTTTTTTTTGGATTTGAAAATGCATTTTTATTTAAGGTGCGTTTGGTTACACCGACTGTCACGAAATTACACCGACTGTCACGAAATTTGCAAAATTTCATCATATTTGGTGCATCCAAACACACCCTTAAAGGGATTTAAAAATTTTTTTAAAAACAAAAAAAAAAACCAGGTTTTGGGGAGTGTTTGGACCTGGCTTAAAGGAGTTAGTCTATATTGATTATTAATGCTCACCATGACCTAGAGTTGTGCTTGGGCTGATCTAAGATTAGGTGGGCCCAGCTAGATTGTTATCAGCATAAATTAGGCCCAGCCCATTTAAATACTGGGCCTCCCATTTGTAAAAACTTAAATAAAAAAATAAAAATAAAAATAAAAAAGAAGAAAAGAAGAAGAAAAAGAGTCAACCCCATCCCTGACTCAGCCCAACTCGGACTAGTCATGGGGTTATAGCTAATGATTTCAGCCGTTGATCTGATCGGCATCCCCCTTCCCTGACTCACTATGGATGGCCCATGCACCAAAAGACACACTCCTCTCTCTCTCTCTCTCTCTCTCTCTCTCTCTCTCCAGTAGAAAACCCTTCAATTGGGAGTAGTAACACTAGGGGTGCAACTTGGGTCACGCTCAACTCAAACCCAACTTGGCCAACCCGGACTTTAAGGTCAGGTCTGACTGAGTCAAGTTGGTCTTGGGGTTGGAAATCCTTAACCAGAACCTAATCTTGTTGGCCTTGGGCAACCCAACCTAACGCTAATTAGATGATAATTGGCATTTTGTTACACCCACATCCACTCTTTCTAAGTTAGGTAGTAAAATAATATCCTATTGCCCAAATTTTAAAAAAAAAAATACACACCACATAGGCACTCCAACCCTTAACTGCAGCGTTGAAATATATACTGTCTACCACAAGGTCATACATTGAAACTCACATTAAAGTTAATTGCACTCGACCCGGTTGCATTAGGGTTGAGTAGAGCTCGGCAAGAGATGACTCGACTCGGTAAACTCGACTCATCTGGCTCGTTCAGACCTGACTCGAACCGAATGGAGTGGGTGAGTCAATTCGAACCAAGTAGACTTCGTCCACTCGAATTCAAACCAAATCGGGTCACCCAGTAACTCAACTCGATTCGGCCCGAAATCCGACTCGGCACTGATTTAACTCGATCTGAAACCCGACACACACACACACACATATTAGATTTGATGTTTCAAATTTGAGATGCCGTGTAGCTTATGGAGACATTGCAATTCCAGCAGGTGCACCTAGGTTTTGAGTTATGATTTCAACTTGTGGATAACTGCTGCACCCAACCTGACTCAGTGCTAACTCGACTCAACTCGATACTTATGATCAGGTTGGACTCGATCCGAATTAGTCCATGCCATACCTGGACTCGGATCAAGTCAAGCATGCTAGACTCAGTACTGAGTCGAGTCGAGTTCAAATCAGGTCAATTTCAAATTTATATCGAGCCGGGTTAGCCCTAACTCCGTTCGACTCGACTCAACGCCCAGCTCTAGGGTTGAATATTCAACACGTCAGTCAGGTTGGGTAGCTTTGGTTAAGCAACCCTTGACCCAACCCATCCCACCAGGCCCAGGTTTAACTCAAGGTTTTGATTGCAACTTGTAAACATTCCCATCATTGCAAAACATGTAAAAATTGCATATCCAATGGTATGTGCGTGCACGCATGATTAGCAATCCGTGAAGGCACACATGATGCTTGGAATTTCCAATTTCGTGTAGTGATTGGAGTACCCAAGTTGGGAAATTAGGGCCACTATATCAATGGCTTGTATGATCCCTAGACCATTGACCCCACTTATACAAACCTAAAATGGACCATTATAAAATACCCTCTCTGGCATTAATATGCTATCTTTCCATGCCTTTATTTTTGTGCTGGAAGGAATCATGGTTTGATGGTTTTACAATGTAATCCAGGTAGCTCCGAATATTATGATACCAGAATCCCAAAAATCTTCACAACTAATATAATAAATCTATAAATAAATGAGATGTGCTCATGTGGTTCCTGTGTTGGTATCTGGCTGATGTGGGGGCCATGGTCAACCGTACATCAGATCCACCCCATCCATTAGATATGCCTATCTACGTTAGGAAATGGGGCCAAAAATCAGCCTGAATGGAAAATCAGGTGGGCCCAGACTTCAATGAGAGGTTAGGATGAGACAACATTTCCTACTGTTTGCAGGGCTCACCGAGTCATTTGTATGCCATCTAATCCATTCATCAGACATGCCCTATAAGGATGAAGGGACACACTATAAATTAGGGTATTTGAATACCTAGGTGGACCACATCGTTCGAATGTAGAGGTTCCTAGGTACGATTATACATTTTTCCTAAATTGTGGTCTACATTGATCCTGTATGTTCCCGATTTTTTAGTTTCATAGTGATAATGTTGATTAGAACACGATGGACGGATTGGATCAGATGCATATTTCACTTGAGCCCCATAACAGCCCAGTACCACCTGGTGGCACGTGTACCATATGAGCGGACTTCAAAAAAAAAAAAATTTTTTTTTAAAAATGGTATAGCTAAGAACTGTGTGCCCAGCTCATACACGTGCGCACTGAGGCATTCCAGCTATCTTGCACGTGTATGCACACCAACTCGCCAGGTCACACACACACATCCAAAGTACTGCTGACGAGGCATATGATTGAGATCCCAGTGAGTTGTGTTTGTGCAAGTGCGGCCCACATATACGTGATCAAGACCGTTCATATGATGGCCCCCCACATCGAAGGAGGATTCACGAATTACTTTCAGAGATAGGAAAATTCTAACCATCCAATCTCAGCCCCTTTCGACCGTTGCTGCATATTTCTTCTTAGTCGTGCATTTTTTGTGTGCTACAGATCGGAAAACTGGGATTGTTTCATCTAGTAGATTTCAGAGAATGGGCCAAGGATGTCAGGACCAATCATACCAACGGTATGGATTACGGGACCATAGTCCTCACTTGCATAAATTCACGGCTCGAGGATTCTGTCATGACCTCGGTCCTGACGAGCATGGGAAGCATTTTGAATCTTTGATACTCTGGCATTGTGTGATGGATGGTACGCAGGCACTTAAAATTTTCTTGTAGATAGCACAGACGGCTAGAAATTAAATCAAATTAAACTGTCCAAATCATCGTTTTCCAGTTTACATGTATCGAGATCCAAATATTTCGATTATTTGATTATCTCACTGTCAAATTAGTGGATATTAATTGAACGGCCAGGAATAAAAAGTATTCAATGGTCCATTCCGCAAACAAGTGTCCACTAATCAGATGTTAGGATCAGTAAAACAATCTGATTTTTGGACTGTGACTCAGTGACAATGGATTCCACAATTTAGTCGGTTTAATTCGAGTGAATGTGAGACAGGTGTACAATTCTAAGTGCCCGCACATGAAATGTAGCACGCTGCCTGAGTATTAAATAATTCTCAAACAACATAATCACCTTGCACGGCAACTTATATTCCAATGTCTGGAAATTTTTTCACTAAAAAACAAGCAACGTCGGCACAATGATGATAATGTAGATCGCGAAGAACCGTTATACGGTAGATCCATCTCTCCATAGCACACATAGAAAGGTATTATGTAAATCAGGTCCGTCCATATGTAAGGCCCTAAATTGGATGGTTTATGTCTCAAATATCATCCCTGTTAAATAATCATATCTTCTAATTTGTGGCCATTAAATAGACGTTGGATAACAAAAACAGTTAACACTGAAATATGAGATAAACTATAGAAAAAGCAATGGCTAGAATTGTCTCATGGGTTTTACTTTAAACCGTAATCCATCCGTCCTGTTGCGAGTGTATGGAAGTATTTGATCGATACATCCCCTGCCACGTGTCATTTGGACAGATGACTAAAATCCGAACCGTGTAAATAGTGTGGCCCACTATAGATGGATTATAATTGGAAAATTACACTTTAGTGTGCTCTTATATAGCGAGATTGGTGGATATATGATGGACCGTGGACAAAGAAAGTAGTGAATAGTCCAAATTGAAGTAATCAATCTTACTTTTGTGGATGTGACCAATCGACACTACGGACGGTTCTCTTTTCCTGACAATGTTCGTTGTCGGTGGGCGATGCTGAAGGCCCACTAAATGAACGGTTGTAATTACACATGGCCTGTCTGATGACCAGACCGGATAGGTTTTTGTGAATGGTTTATCTTCATGGCTGGGGCCCATCTTATGAACCGCTCAGATGTTCCACACGTTTGCGTGTTTGGCACGTCTGCTGCGTGTAAAGATGTATGTAGGGCCCAGCAAACATTCCTTAGCTAGATTTCCAGGTGAGGAACTATTCTGTCCAGCAAGGGCAATGGTTTGGCAATCTAGACCATTGGTTTGTTTTCGTCTGCTGGGTGGACCGTGCCCAAAAAACATCTCCTTAATAGGACTATCAGAACATCTGATTTGGGGCCTATAGATGGACGGCTAAGAAGAGTAACACAGGAAAAGGTACACCTTCATTCAAGAAAGTAAAAAATTTGATGGCTAGGATCTTTCGATTAGGAAGATCTTTTGGGATGGTTCATCTACAGTGGTGTAATAGAACAATGGTCTGGATCAATTCTGTCAAACGGGGACATGCTTTTATAATCCAGACCATTAGTTTCTATGGCCCACCGTTCAAAGGATTCTGTCCATAAGTAATCGTCAGTAGGACAATTCGATTAGTAAGTACTGCAACGGTCCACATTCAACTGAAAATAATTCCAATATTGGTGTTTA
The DNA here is from genome assembly GCA_030180095.1 of Magnolia changhungtana. Lineage (NCBI taxonomy): Eukaryota > Viridiplantae > Streptophyta > Magnoliopsida > Magnoliales > Magnoliaceae > Magnolia > Magnolia changhungtana. The sequence continues at coordinate 6,254,353 of JASAUF010000630.1, read as the reverse complement.
GATCCATCAAATTATGAGATTCTAGGGGCATGGGCCATCGACAGTTGGACGTGGTGGATCAACGGTCTCGATTACAAAACCCTGGGTCTCACTTGTCATAGTTGAAAACCAAACTCGTATCATATACCTTTTTGACAGATCCCATCGGTTTTAGCTTGTCCACTTTGACGGCCCACCTTGCGTCATCTACTGTGGATGCCATCGCTCCACTTTTGGAAAAGGAGTTATTTGATACTCCGGCGAAAGGGATGATACACGGGCACTTGCATTTGCATATATCTAACTGTATACACCCCCACCCAAGGTTGACGGGGGGATGAGATCTTATAACCCATTGAGTCGCTCCGAGTCAACTCACTGACTCAAAGCCTGACCAATTTCCCTAGTGAACCCAAGCCTCCCAGCCCGAAGTGGAAGCCCCAAGTCCAATAGAAATTTGGAACTCAGATAACACGTGACACATCGCAGCGGACAGAGGTACCTCGCACATGTAGGAGCCCCCTACCAAAACAGGGAGAAAGTTGTGCCTTGGGTGGCAGTTTGACCACCTGCCCACCATGTGGCAAACCCCCTATCTCGGCAAGAAACTCTCCACAAGTGCCATGTGGTAAACCCCTTGTCTCGACAGGAAGCTCCCCACGAGTGCCAAACCTCCGTTTGCAATGTCTGCAGACTTGGAAATGAGAAATTACTTCAATGTGCCTTGTTTGAACCCAAAATCACACTTTTACCAAGCCATCCAACCATCCAGATCGCGCCACGTGGTGATTTGGGATCTCGGTCATTCACCTTTAATTAAACCCTATACTTGTCAGGAATTATTAGAAAATCAGGTTGTGATGCTATAAATAGATCCCTTCCCTTCTCATTTCAACTACAACAATCATCCAACAAACTCATAGCCTCTAAAGTCATAGTCAGCCCATCCCTTCACCAAGGAGAGTGAAAGTGCGGAAGAGAGCCTAGTCTTAGCTCAACTCTAATCCTAGCCTCTCAAGCCAACCAAATCCCGATCTAGCTAAGCCACTTCATCTAATCCTTACAACAATAGCATCCATCCAACCATCCAAACTCTAGGCGGCTTTATCCAATTCCAATATTAGCATCGTACAACATCTACTCCTTTCTCTACCCCCTTGCTTGGCATAATCATCCATTTAACATTTTACTCTTTACTCTATCGATCAAGGCGTATGCTTTGTGGCTTGTTGATATAATCGAATCCTGCCCATTAAAAACCTCAATTAGATAGTCGTCACATCATATCACATATACATTTTTGTATCTAATCAATACAAATGTATGCTCTGTAGTTTGCCGATATAATCGGATCCTGTCGATCAGAAATTTGTACTAATTTACATATATATTACAAGAGACATCTTCAAAGTGCAAAAGCCAGAATTAATCCTCATGTGTACTTGAATTCTGCAAACTTAGAGATTTTCTAATATTGGGCTGAGTTTCCATCAATAGTCAAACTTTTAAAGAGTTTTAACCATATCCTTCTAGACGATGCCCTTACTACCTCTATCGTTAGATGTTTAGTAAAAGGATCAACCAAGTTATTACTTGACTTCACATATGAGATTGCAATGATTCCATCTTGAATCAATTGCCTTACATAGTCATGTCTTACACTTATGTGCTTGTACTTTCCATTATATATGCTATTGTAGGCTCTCACTAAAGTGGCTTCACTGTCACAATGAAGTGAAACAGCCGGTACAGGCTTCACACAAAACGTGATTTCTAGTAGAAGATCCCTTAGCCACTCAGCCTCTTTGCTTGTTGCAGTTACATCTATGAACTCTGATTCCATTGTCGAGTGCGTTATGCATGTCTGTTTTTTGGATCCCCAAGAGACAACTACATCTCCTAAGGTAAATACACATCCTGTTGTTTACTTATTATATATTGTACTCGATATCTAACTCGCATTGGTACATTCTTCAAATACTGCCGTAAATTCTAAGGAAAATTGTAATGCCCTAAATTTCAGGGGTCAACCATATACTCGATCCTCGATATTTCAAGTGTCACTTATGCCTTGCAAAAATGTGATTTAGTTAGGCGGTTACCAAGTATATCATAAGCATGCGTAAGAGGTAAACGAAATAGTGTATATCATCATCATCACAAGTGTACAAAAAGACAAGTTCCAAACATATGTCCATACATCCAAATAAGTTATAAAATCCACTTAGTTGGGGACTCAATATCTAGGTCCAAAAATACAATGTAAGGTGTGTCCCTATCCCCAAAAGAAACCAAAAGCCGGTAGTCCAAAGGAGTCAAGCTACAACCAGTTGTCTGCACACTGGAAATACGAGAACTCCTTGGTGGGGTTCACGTACTCCTCAACAGGTGTATCCTCCTCTAAGGCACCTACATCGATGAAATCATTTGGTTGGTATTTTAAAACACCATCCTTGGTGGGAGTGAGTGATCAACTCAATGTTGCTATTAATCGAAGTTTCACATGTTATCAAACAAGTACAAGCATAGATGATGATGGCATATCAAAATACAAGAATACTATATCTAGTTCTTTAAATGCATGAATGACATGTTATGAATATATATGGCCTGGGGTAAACGATACGAATATAGAACCACATTAATGTTATCACTAGCGAGGATGTTAACATATGCGCAATGGTTAACCCGAAGCACAATCCTACAAATAGTATGGAATGCATGATTAATAGAATATTTATTAATGTTTAGGTCAAACAGTCGGTTGGCGAAGCAGAGATACCGTCATCGAATCTCTGGTCTCTATCCATATCACATGGTTCATCGCGGCACTAGGTGGCTCCTCTCCAGTATCCCTTGATCCTCTTTGGGTTTCATTTCCCATAAGTCTCTGTACTTAATAAGATTTGTAATAGGGCTAATAACCTAGGGATGACCACTACTAAGGCAAAGGTCGTCACCTGACTCCAGTATGGAGAAGGCACACAACTCATATCATCATCATCATAATAGGGTTGTGGCCTTACTATGTGCTCGACGGTCATTATGGGCAGACTTGTCACCCAATGTTTTACTAACATAGCGGGCTCATCACTCAATGTTTTACCAATGTGGCAGGCTTGACGCCCCAGCATAGGCCAACAGATCGGATACAATATCCCATACTATCATGTCCGGCCCTCAAGTCTCGTCGAATCGTATTACTCTATTGGTTCTGAATGAACCTCATTCATTGGCAACAGGGTATTCCATATTCAATATTGTGTCGTAAACATTGGTCATATATGTGATCGAGCTAGGCAGATGACTAATCTGATTATCCAAGAGAAACCTTGGATAGACCTACATTGGGTGCACGCATCCCATATAGTTCCATTTAATGTTGATCGCCCAAGTTTCGCCTTGGTCAACCACATGAGTCAAGATGGTCGAATTCGGCGACCATCCCCTGTTTCAAGGTTAGGCAGGGCTTGACCACTTCCTATCATAGCTTAATTATAGAATATGACAAATCAGTGATATAATATTTATTTAACATTAATGAGGATCGCAAACTTAGCTCAAATAAGTGATGTATCTCAGGGCAAACATTTATCGAAAATTTACAGGTATCCATATTCAATCCACAACAGAATGTGCGAGGAACATGCCCATGGCTATAAGGGGTCATTTCGGACTAATGGATTTGGGTGGATTTGAGGGGGTTTCAAATATCCTGGTTGTTTGGCACCATAAAGTAACTGGGGGTTTTAAATCTCCTCAAACAGGGGGTTTGAAATCCACGATGAAAGCTTGGATTACATCTAAAATCTTTCCAAGAGTTACATGTGTAACATGTGTGTCACTAGACTATTAATTATTGGACACATGGCCCACTAATGATATCATAAAATAATTAGTTTATTAATTCCATCACTATAATTGCTTTAATACGATGATCGGTGTCGTTCAAACATTGTCCATTTAAATTAACGATTAAAAATCATTGGTTAGTCACTTGGACATGATCTTGTGCTTGTGGCCCATCCTGGACTTGGAATTTCATCATTTTTAGTCAAAGTATATATTTCACATGCCAAACGTGATGTTTGTTTCATTTTACGAATACGTATGAACTATGTCAAGTATAGTGTATTTCAAGTATTTGTTGAAATAATTGAATATGTATGGTTTTTGGATTCACGGTTGCCATGATTATTTGTCGTGTATATATGGCTGTTATGCGTGTGACAACTCCTTGGTGAAAGGAATTGCCCTAACACCCATCATCGCCAACATGCATTACATATGTTATAGTGTGCAGTTTAAGTGTTTGTTGAAATGACTGAATAAATAGGGAATTTGAATTTGTGCTTACCATGATTATTAACGATGAATATATGCCTGTTGAGTATGTGGCAACTCTTTTATAAAAGTGCCTGCCAGGATATATGTTATATTTAGTCCAATCTGTGTATGTTGAAATGTGTAGCCTATGTGTTTGATAAAATGCCTCAATGAGGAAATACTTGTGGAAATGTATGCACTGAGGGTGTTGAGATAGGATTCTCAACTCCCTTAAATGTGGTTATAGTTTTCCTTTATGTATTCTATAATATTACTACGTGCTATATGGTTGAATGTCTAGGTATGCTAACATGTATGCTATGTGTTTGTTGAAATGCTCAAATGAAACTTATATTTAAGTTGGTTGCTACATGCTGTATGAGACTAACACATATGTATTCTTAACTTACTTGAGTGTGTTTGGCGCTATGATGTAGTCCAGGCAATCAGTAACTGGTTCCGACTGAGTGACTGACTTAGTTTCAGCCACGACAGATACGTTCGACGAATCCGATTCGTACGTCGTTTGACGAAGTGGTTAGGCTACGCGGATGCTTATGCACTCCATGTCGATCAAATCAACGTGCGCTCGTACTAGTCGAGCTTGTCTAGTAACTCGATTGACCCGATGTATGTTCACCATGTATAGACGCTACTGCTTGAACCTAAGGTACCAAACTCACCAATGAAAACCCCATTAACCTTGGTACCTCGATCTGCTAAGACTCATGAGCCGGGCATGGTGGTATGGGAAACTGTGGTCGAGCTGTTGTCCTACGCTAGGGCAACGAGCCTCCCCGTAGTGATCAGTGAGCAACACCATCTCGTAAGCTGAATACGGTGTATGGGACACTGTATTCGAGCTGTCAATCTACACTGATAAGGTGACGAGCCTTTTGTAGTGACCTCGAGCATACTTTGAGTCTGCGTAAAGGTGACGAGCCTTTCCGTAGCAACTAGAGTATAATTAGGCCTACACTACATCGAGGTGACGAGCCCTTTGCAATGACCTAGAACCGCAACATCATATGGGATTTACTAGGACTGACAATCCTAGAATGGATTATAGTTTGGGAAATTATATAAGGGAGGTACCTTAGTTTTCTAATCTTACTGTATGAAAAGGACTAATAAGAACTTGGTAACACGCTCATGCACCGCATTGCATGTGTCATTTGACGTTCAGTAGAGCACTAAGGAAGTGACTGACATGCGCGACCGTGAGATGAAGATTGCAGAGGGAGTGTAGGTGAGGGCATGCATCATTTATACATATTATTCTTGCATTAACCAGAGTACTTAGGAGTGCTTGTTGTATTGCCTTATCATTACTGCTTGATTGAATTGATAACATGTTAACCTTTGCTTTATAGTTCCATTGAGTTTATCACTTACTCCCACGTTACGGGATGATGTTGTACACACCAACCAGACCCTATCTTAATTGCAGGTGGTGGCGATGCCTACGAGGCGGAGCCGGATTTCAAGGATGACAAGGAAGCATTCTCTTTCATGCAGTTTTCAGGCGGGTTCCTGTGAGCCGTGTCCTCATCGACGAAAATTTCTGAGATGTTGACTAGATGACATTACACCTTTTGTATATTTTGAAATTGTACATGTAATTATTTAACCTGGTAATATTATCACACTCTGGAGACTTACAATAGTTTATATATTTTATATATCTATCACAGTCTTCCGCTTGCAATTTCACTTGTATCTGGAGTATGATATGCTGTTTTGGTATAATTCTATTCATGTTTCATTTGCTAATACGGACAACATTTAATCATCATTTTCTATGTTACATAAGTGATGCGTTGAAACTCGGGCTCCTGCTCGACCCCCGATTTTCAAGGCGTTACAATATTACTTATGAACCTCTACACTTGGAGACAAACAATCATCTGTATGAAGAAATTAACCTTAATATGATGTAAAAATGGAAAGCCAAATGGGTTTTTGATGGGACTATAGCTATCCAGGGATTTCATGATCTCTGCACCTCTTTAGCTTTTAATTTTGGAGGGGATACTAGTTGTAATTTTAGTTTGTTGTCTTTTTTTTTTCTTCTTTTTTTGTACTGAGTTCGAAACTTTGAATGATTGGTTTCTTGGATTTTTTTTTTCTTTTTTAAATGTATACTCTTCTTTAGATCTTGGTCTTTGTGTGTGTATATTTGGTAATTTCAGTTTTTCTGCTTCTTTTTGGGGTCTGTATGAAGAAACTAAGCTTGTCAATGAAGCAAAAACAGATACCTGGATGGGGTTTTCGAATGGTTTCTAGCAATGCTAGGATTTCATGATGCCTGTACTTCTGTAGCTTTTGATTTACAGGTGAAAACTGGATGTAAACTTAATATTTTTTCTGCTTTTCATTTTTTCCTTGCTTGGTATTGCGTTCTTGAACTTGAAATGATTGGTTTTTGGGATTTTAGTTACTGGTTTCATGGAATTTTTGGTGTCTACTATTCTTTTGATGTTGATCTTCATGTTTGTTTTTATGATAATTTCAAATTTCCTGCTTCTTTTTGTGGTCTATATGAATAAATTCAACTTGATATGTTGCAAAAACACATACCCAGTTGGGGTTTTGATTGGTTTCTAGCAATGCTTGGATTTTATGATGCCTGCACTTCTTTAGATTTTGATTTACAAGTAGAGGACATGCCGAAAGTTTTGTATTTTTTATGCCCTTTTTTTTTTCCCTTGATTGCTTGGTACTGAGTTCTTGAACTGGAAATACTGTAAAGACAAACACCCACGCACGTACTGTCTAGCAACAACAAAGATTAATCCCAATAACCATTTGCTTTAGTCTTTTTAAGGATGTTCATTTCCAATATTAACTGCTTCAGTATGTTTTGTCTTTTGGTTCTTATATGTTTTGTAAACTCTATATGTTCCTACTTTCATTCCAACTACCTGTGAATGTTTCCTGGCATCATATAATTCCCACATCCCATATTTGTTCTCACGTTACTGCCTTATGTTTTGTTCCTTCTTAATTTGCTCAAAAATTATTTTCTATAAAAAAAAAAAAAGACTGACAAGTACCGTAGACTATGTCATTTTGCTTCATTGTGATATATTTTACTTAAATATACTCCTTTCATATATTTTGGTAGATCATTTTAGTATACAATTCAAAAAATAAATCATATCCAACTCTTTTGGTAGACCACATAACGGGAAATAGTTTTGATTGAATAAGCATCATTATATAGTTCTTGAGAACCATCTGACTTTTTATTTGCCCATCCAACCTGTTGATAAGGTGAAAAAGACATGGATACTAGTTTAACTAATAATTATTAGAAACTCGAAATCTATTGTGGGCCATAAGAATTTTTTCTACGACAGGCACCACTGACTCCCCTGATATATTCCACTTAAGATTTGGATCGGCTTAGCTATTGGGTTTGTGCTCTAAAATTAGATACTTATTGTTGTATTTGGATTTGAAAGTAGATCCTTCCTATATAATACGGTCACGTATTGGAAGATCCTAACCATGTAAGTTGGAGTTTTTCTTCCTCCTTCTCCATTAACATCAGTAGCCCAATGACTGCATTTCTCAGGATCCAAACTTTGATCTAATAGATCCCACAGTAGAAGAAAAGGATCACAATTCTTGCATCCCAACCTTATTTTTGGTGAACTATTTCCCTCTCAACATGGATGTCATGTTTTCTTCTCCATCAAATATTTTTGCAAACTTCATTTGAGATGTGAGGGCTAGTCTCCCATAGAGTTAATTTTTGTAAAGAGGGGCCCGTTGGATCAATAGTTTCGTCATGGCTACAGTTTGGTCATGGCTAGTCTCCCATAGGAAAAGTCCAACTGTTGTTGACATTTAATGGAAAAATCCTCAAAACAGTGTGGGTGTCAATGAGTTGGGTTGGCCTGATTAAAAGCAAAATTTTGAATAGGCATGCCTCAATGAGTTTAAAATCTAGGTCGAAACCAACCTAACACTATCGTTAACTATCACATCATTCAGCAGCTTGAATAATCCAAATATTGTGACTTTTGGGGTACATACTGTCATTGGTAGGCTTATCTAGATGAATGGCCAAGATCTTGCATTGCTTGGAAACCTAGATACTAGGGGTTAGTACCGTCAGATCCATCCCCCATACTTGGAATCATTTGATGGATGCTGCAATCTAGAGAGTTGTTCGTCTCATGTTGGTAATTAATGTTTTACTATCTCTATTGCTAGGAAATCTTGACACAGATTTGGAATCTTATATTTTGTATTCAAGTTCCATCAAGTTGAAGTTGATTGGTATTCTTTGTGTGTACCTAATTGTTTCTGTGTTATCTACTGCAGTCATCATGAGAAGATCAGGACGACAACACGATTTATAATTGTGTTGACCTTTACTTTGTTTCTTAGGTGATTTTCCCTTATTACGTGTCTCTATGTCTAATGGTAGGATGCTTATATGCTTGTAAATCAATTTGTATTTTTATGAAATGACGTAGTTTATAAAGGATATGCATTTTATAATGCTTCTCCAAATAGAGTCACTTTTCTTCCAGTAAGCATTCTGTATAGCTGGTGAGTGATCCCAAATTGTTCATCTATTGGGACTTGTTGTTGATGGACACTGGATTGGAAGTTCTTCCATTAAACAATCACGGTCATCATATTACATACGGACCATTGGCTATACTTTTTTTGTCCGTTTGCTGGCGAGCAATCATATGGTTAAGATTGTCTAAAGGAGTTTCTTTTTCCTACATCATGCATCCACACTAGTTGAATGCTCTACATCAATTTTTAAAGCTGAACAGGACTTGAGCTATTTTTAATAGGGTCCAACTGGTAGGACCTGTTTTGGCTGGGGATCTCCTTCATGTAAAACAGTTAAAATCAAAGGAACTATGAACGATCTGCCTTTAGCATAGTGGTTAGAGCTTTTGGTTTACTGGTAGAGTTGTGGCTTTCAAGCTTTACCTGGTGATCTTGCATTTTCTCACAAAAACAATTTACAATTACTTGGTCCTATTTTTTAGTGACTCACCACATTTTTTTGGCTGGTTCTGTTACAAACCAGGTCTGGCTATCCAGTCCTGTCTGGGTTTAGTCCTGTCTGGGTTTTAACACACTCATCTAGGTCATTGAGAGTTGGGTCATTTCTTTATCTACTGCTTGCTGAAACAAAAATCTACTAGTTTGACTTGGTGCCTTATACTTGCTCAAAACACATTTAACTTTAAAAGTAAATGTTAATTAACTGCTTCTCTTTGCTGTTGTTTATATGTCATTTGTGATTTGTGAATCAGTTTGTTATATGTTTGATAAGTTTACTTTATAAATTTTCTATAGAATGGATCTACTTTCAAATCCAAAAACAAGTTCTCACCTTATTTCTATGTATATTGTAATTTCTGTAAACCGGGTTCGTAATCCACTTGCCTTACTTCATGTAATTTGTTAACTGTGAACGGTCCATTCCGTACGCTGGTCCATAATAATTTTCTTATTTCTGCGTGGTTACATTTATTGTAGGTAAATGTTTCATTTCCATCTCTATGTGTAACTGTGTAACGTCCCGTCCAACCGGCACAGTATCCTGGGGCGTCCACGTCGGATTTGCCGCAGGACCATCCGTTTAAGCTGCTCAGGGTGAGGTACCACCAGTAATAAAAGGATTAAACTAGGATCAACCCGTTAGAACGGACTAGGCTGGCCATGATGGAATCTGGCGTGGCCCGCCAAGCCTGATGGCCGTGTGCATTTGTCAACAGCCCGTGTGGGCCACCCAGTGATCGAGGATGGTCAGAAAAATCTAAAATTTTCAGAAATCATATATCTCACTGGGCTTGTGGACCATCGCGGACGGCGGACCCAGTGGACACCCCGAACTGGGATCTGGCACTAGCCGAATGCATCCCACCAATGCCAGAAAGAAATTGGAACCTGGCGCATACCAATGAAACCGGGATTTCGGGCGATCCAGCCGTCGGATTTCCTCCAAATTTGTGGTGGTGGTTTAAAATATTTTTCTACGCCCGTCCACCAAATCTGGGACCTGATCGTGGAACGGTGACCGTTGATCGCAAATTGGACCCGTACGACCAAACCGCGCATCCGTTTGTCTCCAAATTTTGCAGGGTCCTTCATCGGGCCATGGAGCACTTACCCTACAAATTTCATGGACAGAGGGCAGCTGGAACTGCCCAAATCACCAGATCAGCCCCCACGGGGCCATTTTTGGGACGAAAGTGCCTGCTCAGATCATATATCCGTTCATCCGTTCGCCCTCAATTTTTGCATGGACCCTAGTTGGGTCATAAGACACCTCCACGCCAAATTTGGTGGCCTGTGGAGTGCTATGGCCACCTCAACACCAATAGGTGTCCCATAAGTCTATTTTAGGAAGACTTGGGAGCTTGGGGCCAAAGGACCCAACTCTAGGGAAATAAGCCCTAACCTTTTTCTCATAAACCCTTCACTCTCTCAACAACAACCCTCTCTCCCTCCTATCTCTCCCTTCAACTCTCAACAACCCATCCCTTTTCCTTCTTGATTTCCCCAATCTCCAACAATCAATCTCTCCTTCAACATCCTCACCACCTTACAACAACAAGGCCCTCCCTTGTAGCTTCCACCCTTCTCCAACGACCAAGGAAAGTGAAGAAGGAAGGAAGAGAAGGCAAGGAGGTTGTGGTGGACCCTAAACCGAGTTGGGGCTCAAGAGAACCGATCCTTCAACACCCTATCCCTTCCGAAAAGGGAAACTCTCCACCGCCACTCCGAAATTCGTTTGTGGGCCACCTTGGTAAGATCCCTCACTATTTTCCTTGAAATCCTTGTCTTGAAGGAGAAATGGGGTAGATTCCTCTCATGCTTGAATCGTTTTAGGGACTCCGGCCGGCCAACCTTCGAAACCCTCGCCTTTAGGTCGTTTCCGAGCCTCCGCCGAATTTAAGGTGCGGACTATTGCTCTTAGGTGGCCTAGCACCAATTTTAGCGTGGATGTAATGATTTTGAGTGCTTGGATGTCATGTTTGGAATCCTAGAGAGAACCTTAGGGATTTTCATGATTGGTTGGATTTGTTAGGATATGCATGTTTAATTTCCAAATGTGATATGCATTGTGCCTTCTCATAATATGAGGTTGGATGATAACATGCTTGTGATTGTGATTCATTTCCCTCATGTGTGATGTTTCATTGTATGTGTGATTATTCGCTGGGATGCTCATGATCTTCAAGATGGAGGAAGTGGAAACTTCCTCACCCAACTCACACACTCACATGCACTTTATTTCTACGATGATACTTGCTAGCTTGTTTAAGGTATTTGATTTGTATGATTGGACTGCATGAGAATGTGATATGGATGCGATGAATGATAACATGAGTCGTGGCATGCGGTAGTTTTCCTTTTTACTCTATTGGGATGGTTAGGGACCTGACGAGAGAGGGTAGCCCCATTGGTAGGGCTACGCTAAGGCTAGCCTGGCGGATTGGGCGGAAGTGTTCGGGTGGCTGTAGTTCGACTACATGGGGCCCTTGTTCCCAAGGTCATTCGTCTCATGCCCGCCTGGTCGTGCAGACTAGCCTACTACCCGATCAACCCCGTTTGTTAACCATGTTTGCCCACATATGCATGGAACCTGATGCACCCTACGACCCATGGTGGCCCATTGATAACAAGACTAAAATTGGTCCACAGTCTCGTGAGCCGGGCAGGGTGGAATGGGACACTGTGTCCGAGCTGTCGGCCTACACTGGGGTACCGCGCCTCCCCTAGTGACCGCGAGCGATCCTTTCCCTATCGGCACGCCTCATGTGCTTGGAGTCGGGAATGAGGACCCCGACAGGATCACGGACCGCGGGGACTCGGCCTCACGCATTGATGGGGCCTTGGCCTCGCAATCTGATTAGGGCAGTGACATGTAGGGTGAATCAGAATCCCCAACCTGATGGATGAATGGACTTAACTAAAAACTTGGCTAACACGATCGCATTGCATCGCATTAGTTAGGGTGGCGACTCGGCAATCGAGGTCGCTCTGAGGGAGTGTTGCCATATGCGATCGTTAGATGGAGTCGCTCGAGGGAGCGTTGCGGCGAGGGCATGCATCATATCATTGCATTACATACGCATTTAATAAGAGTTGTAGGTGTTGCTGATTGGCTGCTTTTCATTAACTTCATGTTCAAATTGATGCCTGTTATAACTTAAGATTAATAGTTCACACTGAGTTGATCACTCACTCCCACTCTGGGACGGTGTTTTAAAACACCAATCAGACGCTTCCATAGATGCAGGTGGCGATGATCAGGAGGAGCCTGGCTGCGGGAGTCTGGAGGAGGAGGAGGAGTACTCCTACTTTCAGTTGATGGGCGGAGCCGCATCAGACCCGTAGATGTGTCGAGGGGTCGCTGGGCCGGGAGCTCAGTCCTATTCTTTTGGACTTGTTATATTTTTTATGATTTTAGTTGTGTGGCGCCATGCGCGCCCCTTCATTCTTTTGGACATGTATATAGTGATTTATGTTGGTTCCTTCCATTTCAGTGGATGTGTGGTTGTGATTCATGTTCCAGGTTGTTCCAACTTGCGTAAATTTTTGATTTGATTATTCATAAACCATAAAATGTGTGATATGTGACACCGGGAACTCGGGTGTTGAGAAATTACTCGGCCCCCGATTTTCAGGGCGTTACAAGTTGGTATCAAAGCATAGTTTGGAATCCCTTGGGCCTTGGGTCATGCACTCACTAACGCATCTGCTGACCGGAGAGGATATGTAGTAGAAACCGTAAAGGTACTAGAAACCACCCTTTTCCCCGACATGAAGTTGGGAGCTAGGCATAGCGAACCGATTCAACTAAACTAGGAAATCCCCTACTATACTTTATAAAACGAGGCTCGTTTAGCAAACCTGCGATATAGGTCTAGGAATCCCACCCCACACTTATTTCGGGCTTGACACCCCTAATCGTGAGATGGGGTTAGTATTGAAACCCCTTCTCATGTGGCTTAATGTTACCAGCCAAGCGAGACCAAATTCAATCCCCAGTGCCCTTTAGTCCATACTTTTCTGGACAGTTGTAGGAATGAGCCGGATGCCAGATGGTTGGACGGTAGGAGTCCTTGTTCGAGCCCAAATGCGCTAATACCAGACCGGACATGTAATTCCAACCTTTCGTGGGAAACTAGGTAGAGGCGAATAAAAAGTTGTGAGGAATAGAGACGATAGGAATTTGGGATTTCGGGACCCTAACCATGAAGAACCTTGTAAAACCCTTATGCTCATTGCGTAGATCAAATCCTCCCACCCCAAATTCATATATAGCATCTTTTGGAAGGCCGCACTGGTGATCGGAAAATCGGAAAAACAAAGGAACCCCGGCGTCGCCACGCCCAGCCGGCGTCGCCACGCCCACCACTCCAGAGGCTCGGCGTCGCAACGCCCAGCCGGCGTCGCCGCGCCCACGCGGCCAGAGTTTCGGCGTCGCAACGCCCGCCCGGCGTCGCCGCGCCCACACACGGCCAGAGTCTCGGCGTCGCAACGCCCGCCCGGCGTCGCCGCGCCCATGCTGCCAGGGATCCGGCGTCGCAACGCCCAGCCAGCGTCGCCACGCCCGGCCCAAAACCGGAAATCCTACACCTCCCTCCCACTTAAAATGTGTGGGGCCCACTTTCCCTTGCAAATAAAACCTAGTAAGCCTCTTTCCTTCCCATTTCACTTCACTCCATTGCCTCTAAACCCTTGGTAAGCCTTCCCATCTCCACTCCTCAACTCCAAACCCAACTCCATTCTTCTTCTTCCATAACCACCATCTCCTTGACCCACCTCACCCCAAAATCTTGTCATTCTCCTTTCTCAACACCTTCTTGAAGACCCATCCCCAATCTTCCTAAACCCCACTCCTCCAATCATCCTTAGATCCATAACCCTCTACAACCTCCATCATCTCTCCTTCATTCTAACCATCTTCACAAAACCCATTTTTCCTTCATTCTCATTTCCCTCTCCTCAATCCACTCTCCCTCAACTCATCCTAAAACACCACCCATCACCTCGCCGAAGCATGGCTCTCCTAGCAACCATTGCCTCGTTCTTCTCCATCTCGATGATCCTTGCGCTCATGGGGAAGAAGAGACCGGCCACTGCCGAGCCGGGGCCGAGCCAAGAAAGAAAGACCAAGCAAAGGGCCGCTTCAAGGGGGAAGGCGGTTGCGGAGGTCCGATCCAAGCGCCGCAACGATTCTAAGAGGAAGGGCAAGACCCTAGACTCTCCATGTCCAGTAGAAGATATGGGAAACTTTCTAGTACGCCGCGTTGCTTTTGAGGCTTCGGTGGAAGAGCACCTGTTTGACCAATTCCCCATACTCAGTCGGCTTATGAAGAAGGATTGGGGTCCGATGTTTTATGGAAACTACAAGGCGAGTGTAGCTCAGGCTAGGGCTTTCTATCTGCGGATCCGGAATCCCCAATTTAAACCCCTGGGCTTTGATTTGGTGGTGGGAAACGAGAGATTTCCGATCGAGGTGGCGGATATTGCCGACGTACTTGGAGTGGCGGAGGGCGAGGTTCAGATCAACGAAGGGAATTTGGATACGAGCCAGGCACGCGATGAACGGACTCGGTTCTTGTGTGGGCGGGCCTCCCAGTGGAAGCGAGGGGAGCAAGGGCAAGGTCTGAGCTCGACCAAACTTACCACAGAGTACCGGGTACTTCACCGCATTTGCACCCATAATGTGTATCCGAGGCTGGAAAATCGCTCAGAGTGCTCCCGCTATATGGTGGAGTTCTTGTATCAAGTGGGAAATGGAGCGGATGTATGCCTTCCCAGCGTGGTGCTCCACTAGATTGTACGGGCCGCGAGGAGCACGCGGAAGAGTGCATGCCTCCCGTTCGGTCGCCTGGTCTGCCGATTGGCCGATGAATGTGGTATGTGCGTACCGGATGGAACTCCAGTACCAGTAGAGCTCTTGGGTGATGAAGTACTAAATAAGATGAAGATAGGTCCCAAGCAGCGGCAAGCCCACATTGACAAATATGGGGACCCTGACGATGAAGAGGACGACAGCGACGAGGACGAAGAGGAAGGAAGTGAGAGTGAAGGTGAGGCCGAAGCGCCTGGAAGCCCCGAGGAAGCTGAGGGAGCAGAGGAAGCCGAGGAGACTGAAGGAGTCGGTGCGGAGCCACCTATCACTCCAGATGTACTTGGGCATTTGGATGCCCTCGATTCTAGGATGGCCAGGATCGAGGAGAGCCAGGCAAGAATTGAGGCAAATCAAGCGAAGCAGGAGAAGTGGAACAAGAAGATGTATCGGGCCATAAAGGCCCTGATCTGCTGCAGCAAGGGGGAAGAGGCGCCTCCACTTTTGCCTGACTCAGACGAGTAACGATACCACCTGACTGATAATTAGTAGTTTGCTTTAAGTAGTTTAGATCTAACTCCATGTATGGGTGGATGATTAGGACCTTGCTTCAGTAACTTGTATTTTTCTTTCTGTTTAGTATGTTTAGTGTGTTTGTAATCCATGCTGTAACATGTAACTGGCCATGTCAATGGCATTTTGAAATCAATGTGAATGTGTGGATTGCCTCGGCAGATCTTTTGTCATCTTGTCATGCTTGTATGTACATTGCTTGTGTTCACGAAGGGATTGTATGAAATCTCGCATATGTACGCATAACCTGGGCCTGAGAAATGTTTTAGTACCTAACCTATTTTTGGGACATTCTTCCAGGAAATGCCTCCGCGACAAAAGGGTCGATTTGTCCGCCTCCCTCACGGCGGCTTGGTCGATCGGGACCAGGTCCCTGTCGAGCAACAAGGCCCCCAAGGTGCGGATGGTTCCCAAAATACGGGTAGTACCACCCAGAAGGCGGCCCCAAATGCTCCGCCGCCACAAGCCGCCAGACTGTACCCCCTCCACCGTCCATGGACCAGATGGGCCAAATGTTGCTTCTCATGCAAAGAACAACAACAGATGATGGCCGCGAGTATGCAACAGCAACAGCAGATGATGGCCACAAATATGCAACAACAACAAAACATGTTGGCCACTGTGGTGGGGGCCTTGGCCCAAAATTTGGGCACGCCGCAACCAGAGCTACCCGCCATGGCTGCTCCCGCGACCAGCTTGAGCAACCTGTTTCAGCAATTCCAACGGCATAGGCCGCCTACCTTTGCCGGTACCCACCGCCCAGAGGAAGCGGAGTACTGACTCAATCGAGTCACCAAGTTGCTGTGGCCTCTCCACTGTTCTGAAGCGGAGAATGTGGAGCTCGCCTCTTACCTCTTTGAGAAAGAGGCGGATTTATGGTGGGAGAGTGTCCTCAGGTCTCTTCCTGAGGGCCACATATGGACATGGGAAACATTTGAAACCCGTTTCAACGGGAAATATATTCCCCAATCCTACCAGCATGAGCGGGAGAATGAATTCCTCCGCCTCCAACAGGGGAGAATGAGCGTGGCGCAGTATGAGAACCGGTTCACCGAACTATCTCGCTACGCTTCTGAAATGATCGCCAACGAGGCGATTAAAATGAGGCGGTATACGGTAGGGCTGAGGAGTGGCATTCGCTCCAAACTGTGTTGCATGAACATCGGGACATATGCGGAGCTCGTTGAGATGTCTACTCGGCCGAACAGGGATGAGGAGCGTGTCTCACGAGCCGTACAGTGGGGCCACGAAATCGGACCGAAGGACCGTCCTCTTCATTCACGGGAAAGAGGCCGCGCCCAAATTCTCCACCGCGGCTGGGCAGTCCGCACCGCACCTCCTCTACACGACCTACTCGGACATGCGCTTCTTGTCGGAGGCCGGGCCATTCCGAGCCATACTGCTTTACTCGGATGAGGGACCTCGGCTTCACGCCGCCTCAACGCAACAACAGGCCTCCGCAACAGGCATTACAGATTCCGCCCCTACGGACGATGGGGCCTAGCCCGCAGTTTCGTCGCCCCCCTGCACCTCAAGTTAGGCCGCCACAACGGCCTATGCAACGACCGAACTTTCCACAGCAGGCGCGAGTCCACGCACTGGCGGCAGAAGGCCAAGATGCTGTCATCCCCACTCCCACGGCCTTCGAGGTGACGGCACACGTTGAAGGTACCCCCATCTTTTTATTGGTGGACACGGGATCCACTACTTCTCTCATAGCACATGCTACTGTCAAGTGTCTAGGATTACGCGCTACCCCCTTTACTGGGGTGAGGATCATTGCCGCCGCCGGTACTGTCTCAGAAGTGACGAAAATATGCCGTAAATGCCCCATCGATTTAGGGTGCAAGGTGGCATTTGTGGACTTGATAGTGACAAAGATCTTCCACTATGATGTCATCTTGGGCATGGATTGGTTGACCGCGATGAAGGCCGAGATTGACTGTGAGACCCTGACAGTGAAAATATTCGAAGAGGACGGCACTTCTCTCACGTTTCCAGTCCAGGTTAGCCACGATCGCAGGATTTTATGTTATGCTTCTTTGGAAGACGGGTATGATGGGCCCTCACACTCATGCACTCCCGTAGTCCGAGACTTCGATGATGTATTCAAAGCCATACCTGGACTTCCTCCTCGACGGGAAATAGACTTCACTATCGATTTGACTCCGGGTGCTAAGCCCATCTCCTTGCCTACTTACCGCATGCCCCCATGTGAGATGGAAGAGCTACGGTCTCAGATTGACAGCTTGCTAGAAAAAGGCTTTATCCGGCCCAGTGTCTCGCCGTGGGGAGCCCCGGTCCTATTTGTGAAGAAGAAGGACGGCTCATTGCGATTGTGTGTGGATTACAGGAGATTGAACCAAGTGACGGTTCGGAACAAGTACCCATTGCCCAGAATTGACGACTTGTTTGACCAGCTGAGGGGTGCCAAATTCTTCTCCAAGATCGATCTACAATCAGGGTACCATCAGCTGCGAGTCAGGGACGAGGATATACAGAAAACGGCCTTTAGAACCTGCTTTGGCCATTATGAGTTCCTAGTTATGTCATTCGGGCTCACCAATGCCCCAGCGGTATTCATGGATCTCATGAACAGGATCTTCAGGCCGTTCATATACAGATTCGTTGTGGTATTCATAGATGACATATTGATTTACTCAAAGAGCCGCAAGGAGCATGAAGAGCATCTCAGGGCGGTCCTTGGAACTCTTGAGAAAAATCGATTATTTGCGCAGTTTAGGAAGTGCGACTTCTGGAAAGAGGAGGTCAAATTTCTGGGTCATGTAGTGTCCAAGGAGGGCATATCGGTAGATCTCGCCAAGGTTACGGCTGTGCAAGATTGGAAGCAACCGAAGTCGGTCACGGAAGTGAGGAGTTTTCTCGGTCTCGCTGGCTATTATCGAAGGTTCATTAAGGACTTTTCAAAGATAGCTCGGCCACTATCCCAACTGACACGGAAGGACCTCAAGTTTGCCTAGAATGAGAAGGCGGAGGCGGCCTTCCTAGAGCTGAAAGATAAACTGACTTCAGCACCTGTGCTTGTGCTCCCTGAGCAAGGGATCAAGTACACTGTCTATACAGACGCTTCCCATGTGGGTTTGGGTTGTGTGCTCATGCAAAGAGATAGGGCAATTGCTTATGCGTCTCAGCAACTAAGGAAACATGAGGAAAATTATCCTACCCATGACCTCGAGCTTGCGGCGGTAGTTTTTGCATTGAAGATATGGCGACACTATCTCTATGGCGAAGAGTTTGAGCTCTTTTCCGATCATAAGAGCCTCAAATACATCTTCACCCAGAAGGACCTGAACATGAGGCAACGTCGCTGGATGGAGACGTTGAAGGATTTTATGTTCGAGGTCTCGTACCACCCAGGTAAGGCCAATCTGGTGGAGGACGCATTGAGTCGCAAGAAAATAATTGAATTTGCGGCCCCGCTGATGGTGAGAGAGTGGGATATGGTAGAATTCATACGGGACTTCGACATGAAGCTAACCGTGGAGGAGCCGTATGCGGTAGTAGCCCACCTTCAGGCTCAGCCAATGATTAATAGCAAAATCATTGAAGCCCAAGAGAGCGATGAGCTATTGCAGAAGATGAGGGAAAGAGCGAGGAATGATATGAAGTCCGAGTGGAGAGTTGGAAAGGATAGGGGATTGCGCTACCGAGGCCGCCTTTGTGTTCCTAACCTTCTGGGACTGCGAGAAGAGGTCCTAAATGCTGCTCACAACTCTAAGTTGGCGATGCACCCTGGTAGTATGAAGATGTACCGGGATTTGAGGCGGAACTATTGGTGGGACAACATGAAGAAAGAAATAGCGGAGTATGTGTCCTGATGCCTCACATGTCAACAAGTCAAGGCTGAGCACCGCCGACCACCGGGCCTTTTGCAACCCATGCCCATAGGGGAATGGAAATGGGACTTCATATCAATGGATTTTATTTCCGGTTTGCCCAAGACTAGGAAGGGGCATGACTCGATATGGGTGATCGTGGATAGGCTAACCAAATCAGCCCATTTTCTGCCCATCAAGACTTCAAGCTCTGCCGATGATTTAGCTAAGTTGTATATCAAGGAAATAGTGCGGCTCCATGGCGTCCCATTGGAGATTGTGTCGGACCGGGATACTCGCTTCACGTCGATTTTCTGGACCCGCATTCAGGAAGCTATGGGAGTAAAACTGAAGTTTAGCACCGCCTTCCACCCGCAGACAGATGGGCAGATCGAACGGGTGAACCAGATTTTGGAAGACATGTTACGGGCTTGTGTACTAGACTTTCAGGAGAGCTGGGACGATTGTCTCCCATATGCCGAGTTCGCCTACAAAAATAGCTTCCAGGCTAGCATCGGCATGGCGCCTTATGAGGCTTTGTATGGGCGTCCATGCCGAGCCCCGCATTGTTGGGAAGAAATTGGCGAGAAGAGCTTGTTAGTGCCGGATTTGGTACGGGTCACGACTGAGAAGATTGAAATTATCCAGCGTCGCCTCTTAACGGCTCAAAGCAGGCAGAAAAGCTATGCCGACACAAGGCGAAGAGACTTGGAGTTTGAAGCGGGGGACCATGTATTCCTCAAAATCTCCCCAATGAAGGGTGTCCTGCGATTCGGCAAGAAAGGGAAGCTTACGCCCCGATTCATCGGGCCTTTCCAGATTTTGGACCGGGTAGGTGCAGTTGCCTATCGCTTGGCCCTACCTACGCCGCTTGCTGGAGTGCATAACGTCTTCCATGTATCCATGTTGAAGAAGTACGTCCCCGATCCTTCGCATATCATCAGGTGGGAACATGTGGAACTCAAGGATAATGCCACATACATTCTTCGGCCCACTAGAATATTGGACAGGAAGGAACAGGTTCTACGCAACAAAGTCATCCCATTGGTCAAAGTCCTATGGACCCATCACGATGAAGAGGAGGCCACTTGGGAGACAGAAGCAGAAGTCCGCAAGCATTACCCGAGCCTGCTTCAGCAATACGAACAGTACAAATTTCGAGGACGAAATTTATTTATAAGGGGGGGTAGATTGTAACGTCCCGTCCAACCAAGACAAGATATCCCGGGCGTCAGTCGATTTGCCGCAGACCATCCGTTTAAGGCCGCTCAGGGTGAGGTACCACCAGTAATAAAAGGATTAAACTAGGATTAACCCGTTAGAACGGACTAGGCTGGCCATGATGGAATCTGGCGTGGCCCGCCAAGCCTGATGGCTGTGTGCATTTGTCAACAGCCCGTGTGGGCCACCCAGTGATAGAGGATGGTCAGAAAAATCTAAAATTTTCGGAAATCATATATCTCACTGGGCTTGTGGACCATCGCGGACGGCGGACCCAGTGGACACCCCGAACTGGGATCTGGCACTAGCCGAATGCATCCCACCAATGCCAGAAAGAAATTGGAACCTGGCGCATACCAATGAAACCGGGATTCCGGGCGATCCAGCCGTTGGATTTCCTCCAAATTTGTGGTGGTGGTTTAAAATATTTTTCTACGCCCGTCCACCAAATCTGAGACCTGATCGTGGAACGGTGACCGTTGATCACAAATTGGACCCGTACGACCAAACCGCGCATCCGTTTGTCTCCAAATTTTGCAGGGTCCTTCATCGGGCCATGGAGCACTTACCCTACAAATTTCATGGCCAGAGGGCCGCTAGAACTGCCCAAATCACCAGATCAGCCCCCACGGGGCCATTTTTGGGACGAAAGTGCCTGCTCAGATCATATATCCGTTCATCCGTTCGCCCTCAATTTTTGCATGGACCCTAGTTGGGTCATAAGACACCTCCACGCCAAATTTGGTGGCCTGTGGAGTGCTATGGCCACCTCAATACCAATAGGTGTCCCATAAGTCTATTTTAGGAAGACTTGGGAGCTTGGGGCCAAAGGACCCAACTCTAGGGAAATAAGCCCTAACCCTTTTCTCATAAACCCTTCACTCTCTCAACAACAACCCTCTCTCCCTCCTATCTCTCCCTTCAACTCTCAACAACCCATCCCTTTTCCTTCTTGATTTCCCCAATCCCCAACAATCAATCTCTCCTTCAACATCCTCACCACCTTACAACAACAAGGCCCTCCCTTGTAGCTTCCACCCTTCTCCAACGACCAAGGAAAGTGAAGAAGGAAGGAAGAGAAGGCAAGGAGGTTGTGGTGGCCCCTAAACCGAGTTGGGGCTCAAGAGAATCGATCCTTCAACACCCTATCCCTTCCGAAAAGGGAAACTCTCCACCGCCACTCCGAAATTCGTTTGTGGGCCACCTTGGTAAGATCCCTCACTATTTTCCTTGAAATCCTTGTCTTGAAGAAGAAATGGGGTAGATTCCTCTCATGCTTGAATCGTTTTAGGGACTCCGGGGCCAACCTTGAAACCCTCGCCTTTAGGTCGTTTACGAGCCTCCGCCGAATTTAAGGTGCGGACTATTGCTCTTAGGTGGCCTAGCACCAATTTTAGCGTGGATGTAATGATTTTGAGTGCTTGGATGTCATGTTTGGAATCCTAGAGAGAACCTTAGGGATTTTCATGATTGGTTGGATTTGTTAGGATATGCATGTTTAATTTCCAAATGTGATATGCATTGTGCCTTCTCATAATATGAGGTTGGATGATAACATGCTTGTGATTGTGATTCATTTCCCTCATGTGTGATGTTTCATTGTATGTGTGATTATTCGCTGGGATGCTCATGATCTTCAAGATGGAGGAAGTGGAAACTTCCTCACCCAACTCACACACTCACATGCACTTTATTTCTACGATGATACTTGCTAGCTTGTTTAAGGTATTTGATTTGTATGATTGGACTGCATGAGAATGTGATATAGATGCGATGAATGATAACATGAGTCGTGGCATGCGGTAGTTTTCCTTTTTACTCTATTGGGATGGTTAGGGACCTGACGAGAGAGGGTAGCCCCATTGGTAGGGCTACGCTAAGGCTAGCCTGGCGGATTGGGCGGAAGTGTTCGGTGGTCTGTAGTTCGACTACATGGGGCCCTTGTTCCCAAGGTCATTCGTCTCATGCCCGCCTGGTCGTGCAGACTAGCCTACTACCCGATCAACCCCGTTTGTTAACCATGTTTGCCCACATATGCATGGAACCTGATGCACCCTACGACCCATGGTGGCCCATTGATAACAAGACTAAAATTGGTCCACAGTCTCGTGAGCCGGGCAGGGTGGAATGGGACACTGTGTCCGAGCTGTCGGCCTACGCTGGGGTACCGCGCCTCCCCGTAGTGACCGCGAGCGATCCCTTCCCTATCGGCACGCCTCATGTGCTTGGAGTCGGGAATGAGGACCCCGACAGGATCACGGACCGCGGGGACTCGACCTCACGCATTGATGGGGCCTTGGCCTCGCAATCTGATTAGGGCAGTGACATGTAGGGTGAATCAGAATCCCCAACCTGATGGATGAATGGACTTAACTAAAAACTTGGCTAACACGATCGCATTGCATCACATTAGTTAGGGTAGCGACTCGGCAGTCGAGGTCGCTCTGAGGGAGTGTTGCCATATGCGATCGTTAGATGGAGTCGCTCGAGGGAGCGTTGCGGCGAGGGCATGCATCATATCATTGCATTACATACGCATTTAATAAGAGTTGTAGGTGTTGCTGATTGGCTGCTTTTCATTAACTTCATGTTCAAATTGATGCATATTATAACTTAAGATTAATAGTTCACACTGAGTTGATCACTCACTCCCACTCTGGGACGGTGTTTTAAAACACCAACCAGACGCTTCCATAGATGCAGGTGGCGATGATCAGGAGGAGCCTGGCTGCGGGAGTCTGGAGGAGGAGGAGTACTCCTACTTTCAGTTGATGGGCGGAGCCGCATCAGACCCGTAGATGTGTCGAGGGGTCGCTGGGCCGGGAGCTCAGTCCTATTCTTTTGGACTTGTTATATTTTTTGTGATTTTAGTTGTATGGCGCCATGCGCGCCCCTTCATTCTTTTAGACATGTATATAGTGATTTATGTTGGTTCCTTCCATTTCAGTGGATGTGTGGTTGTGATTCATGTTCCAGGTTGTTCCAACTTGCGCAAATTTTTGATTTGATTATTCATAAACCATAAAATGTGTGATATGTGACACCGGGAACTCGGGTGTTGAGAAATTACTCGACCCTCGATTTTCAGGGCGTTACAAACTGTGTCATTAGGATATTTTAATCTGATGAAGTAGCAATCTTCAATATCCAAATTTTATGGTTCCATTCATAATAAACTAATGTCATTCATCAGGTTTAGGTTACCAGGTTTATTACTGTGGTTCTCAGGAATTTATGTCACGCCCCAAACTTGGAAACCGGGCTCACAAAATTTCCGATTGCTGAATCCGGCATCGACAACCTCTGTAGTACCCCATTCTTAGCTCTCGGCACCCATATACCAGGTTCTGATTTGTAATACCATAGAAATTGGAGGGTCGTGCATACACTCAATTCTCAAGTTCCCGAGAATCACTTATAACCGATTTTTATTCATCTGAGTTTAATTGGGCTTAAATGCGCAGCGTGTAATTACTTGAAACATGAAGAAAATCACAACTAGTCTACTGAAATGTCAGAAGTCAAATATATACAAGTCCAAAAGAATATAAGTGGGTCTCTCAGGGCGTCGCCCAATAAAATCACAAAAAATAACATGCCCAAAAGAATGAAGCTGAGTCCACTACTCAGCGATGCAGAATCCCGTCTACGAAAACGATGGAGGACCGCCGCCCTTCAACTGGAAGTACGACAGCTCGTCCTCCTCATCAAGACTCGTGTCGTCAGGCTTCTCGTACTCTGTGTCACCTGCATCTATGGGAGAGTTTAGTTAGTGTTTTAAAACACCGTCCTAGAGTGAGAGTGAGTGATCAACTCAGTGGGTACTATTAGTCTTAAGTTGTAACAAACATCAATTATATTATGAATTTAATGAAAGACATATAATCACAGATTTCTAACTAGTCTCATTAGTACACATGCATGGGTTATGACATAATGCATGCCCTCACAACAACACTCCCTCGAGCGACACCGTCTCACGATCGCATATGACAACACTCCCTCATTGCGACCTCAACTGTCGAGTCACCAACCTAACTAATGTGATGCAATATGATAGTATTAGCTGAGTTCTTAATTAATTCCATTCATCCAAAAGGTTGGAAAAACTGATACACCCCACGTATCAATGCCCTCAACGGGTTGCGAGGCCAAGGCCTCTCAACGCGCGAGGCCAGGACCCCGCGATCCTTAATTCTATCGGGTTCCCCATCCCCGATTTCAAGCACATGGGGAGTGCTGAGAAGAGAGATCGCCCGCAGTCACTACGGGGAGGCTTGTCACCCCAGCGTAGGCTGACAGCTTGGGTACAGTGTCCCATTCCACCATGTCCAACTCACGAGTCGGTGGATCGGCCTCAATTGGTTATCAATGGGCGGTAACGGTTAAAGGGTGTCCCAGGTCCCATACATATGTGAGCAGACAGAGATAACAAATAAGGTTGGTCATTAGTAGACTAGACCACACGAGTTCAGGCAAGCACGTTACAGATGACATCAGGTACGAGCGACCTATGTATTCTAACTATTGTCACCCACACGCACCCGCCCAAATCCATGGGTTTAGCCTCAGGATAGTCCTACCAACGGGACCACCTTAACTTTCCTCATATTCTTGACCAACCCAAGGGTTTGATGTAATGCATAGCATGCCAACTAACAGGGTTATCAACTAGCATATGCAATATCATGCTTTTATACTTCTCAACCTAAAACTCAGATTTTTCTACCAAGTAAAGCTAACAATGTTGTGAAATAAAGGTGCATGTGCATTGAGTGGATTAATAAGGAAACTAAGCATTTCATATATATCATAGGAACAAAATGCACAAGGGTTAATGAATCATACGTGTTATAGGGTAACATCATGCACGAATCAACAAGACATGAACATGCAAACATCAAATCTATACCCAATCATGTGAGAGACAATAACAAACATTCCATAGCTAATCCATGTTGATTGAGGGATCAAGGGTAAGGTCCTTCCTAGGTTTTCTCTATATTCTCCAAATACATCATCCAAGCAATCAAAATTATTAGACTCATACTAAAATTGGTGCTAGGCCACCTAAGGATAATAGTCCGTACTTATGGATCGTTGAAGACTTAGAGAAACGACCTAGGAGTATGGATCTTGGGGTCGATCGGTCGGAATCCCTAAAGCAAGCACTTGCATGTTAAAACTTCATGCAAATCCTCTCACACACAAGGGTTTCAAGGAAATGGGGTGAGAATTTACCTAAATGATCAACGGAAGCGATTCTTGCGGTTGTGGTGGAGGTTTTCTTGGAGAAGAGGTAGGAAGTTGCAAGATTGGATTTCCTTGAGCCCCACCTCGATCAAAGGTCCACCCTCTCTCTTTTTCACTCTCTCTTTCTCTCTTTACTCTCCTTGCTCTCACCTTCCCTTAAGTTGTTGGAGTAATAGGGGAGTTATGAGAAAAAGGGCCTTAGGGCTTTATTTCTTAGACTTAGGCCCTTTGGCCTTAAGTTTCCACAAATTCCCACAATGGCCCTTTAGGACTTCCTATTGGCTTTGGGGCGGCCATATCACCCCCTAGGCCACCAAATTCGGTGTGTAGGTGTCTCATGGCCTGATAAGGGGCCATGTAAAATTTGGGGACAAACGGATGCGGGGTTTTATCCCACGGCTCCGATCTTTAACTAACCCTATGAGGCCCAATATGGTTGTTGGGGCAGTTCTGGTGGCCCTTTGGCCCTAAAACTTATAGGGTAGGTGCTTTATAGCTCGATGAAGGGCCATGTAAAATTTGGAGGTAAACGGACACAGGATTTGACTGAACAAGTCCTATTTGCGATCAACGATCACCATTTTACGGTCGGGTCCCAGATTTTGTGGACGGGCATAGAAAAATACGTTAGACCTTCACCGTAAATGTAGAAGAGATCTGACGGCTGGAAAGCCTTGTATCTCAGTTTAATTTAAAAGCTGCCAGATTTCAATTCTGGACTCTGGTGAGTTGCGTTTGGCAAGTGCCGTTGGGACGATGTGGATAATTAATTTTTGGGTGTCTACTAAGTCAGTGGTCCGTGTTAGACCACAAGCCCAGTGAGATCTGCGATTTTTCAAAATTTTAGATTTTTCTGACCTTCCTTGTTCACTGTATGGCCCGCACGGGCTATTGTTAAGTGTAAACGGGTCATCTGGCTTGATGGCCCACACTTGGTCTAATCATAACTAGACTGGTCTACTCTAATGGGCTAATCCTAGGTTAATTTACTTGTAGTAGCCCACTACGAGTAGTTTAAACGAACGATCTTACGATAAATCCTACGTGGACGCCTTAGGACACTGTTCTGGTTGGACAGGACGTTACATGATCTTGGGATCCTACAAGGAGGATTTTCAATATGAATTTGATTCGCAATAAGCATAACTATAAGCATCATATTCATTTTGAAAATCCTCCTTATATTTCTCTTCCACTATGATCACAAAAATCCACGAACAATAACGAGAACACCATCATAAAAATCTACTATGATCAAAACTTGAGTACAATTCGGAAGGGAAATACAATATCAATAACAGAAACTCTAGAAGACAGCTACACGCTCCAATCTCAATGCTGCTGCTCAGATACGACTACACCCTGGCGTCACCTACATGCATCTATCGTGCATAAGCTTATAGAAAGCTTAAAGGATAGTGAAAGTGTGTGCGCAAGGTAACAATGCAAGTATGCAATATCAGAGTAATGCATAAATGTTGATAAGTTCATGAATGTCATCAGTCATATCAAGACGATGTGATACAAGACATGAATGCTATCGGTCATACCAAGGCCATGCGATGCGAGACATGAATGCTCTCAGCCATACCAAGGTTATGCGATGCAAGGCCTATATGGCCAATGTCATATGTAAGGTGCAACTCAAGCATACTAAATCTCATTTGAATCCTCATATCAATACAGTTTATCTCTGGAATATATATATATATATATATATATATATATTACCGAGGTCTAGTACACTATACACCATATCGCCGCCCACTGGATGCGCAACCATGCAAGTGGAAGAGACTTCACTATCCACCTACCAATATCGGCCCGGCTCGTCGATGGCGGACCCATTTACGAGCTGGTCAGACTCAACCTAGCATTGCCCCTACCCTTGGGTGGATAAGGTCATACCCCTTTCCAACTGACTACGACACAGTGGGGGATGCGGCCTACTGGTATACGACTCTCGTGCGCTCATGTATCCACTCGGTCTCGACATTGAAGCCATCCTCTGGTACCATTAGGTTTAGGGATTTTAACCCAGGGATATATATGACGCCCTTATGCTAGTAACAGTATTTCTGGTATTCAATCCTACCATCTACGATATGCTTGTAGAGGTTATGGCCCTGTTGTCGGTAGGGCGTACAGAAATCATATCACATAAATGCAAGATGCATGAATCATACTATCCAGTCATGCAATAATCCTGCATGTACTGCGCGCTCATGTGAGCAACTTCTCATATCAGGGAGTCCCATAATAATCTGTCCAATGGCATATGTTATGATCAATCACTCCTCATATCAAACATACATATGATGCACATGGGCATGGATCGTGAAGTTATACTAAGCATATTATATGATGATGATGTACTCTCCTCATATTAAGGATGGGCTTAAATGACTTACTCATATCAATAATGGGCCTAACGATCGTGGGGGCCCAACAATTTGGGTTAGCCCACTAAGGGGAGGTGAGAATGGGCTTAACAATGGGCCCTAGGGAGAGTTACAATGTGGACATTTAACCATCATTGCTCTCAAGGCATGGCCCATCATAAACATCATTACATATATCATGGTGGAATCACACATCACATCGGTCCTCATATGCATCGCTTTGGGCCTCATACAAGGGGCTCACATACATCGCATTGGGCCTCACTCATGGGCCTCACATGCATCACATTGGGCCTTATATACATCGCAATGGGCCACATCCCATGGGCCTCAAATATATCACAATGGGCCACGTCCCATGAGCCTCAAAATACATCAAATGGGCCACGTCCCATGGGCCTCGAATACATCACAATGGGCCTCTCAATTTATTCTGCATAGGCTACTTTCAGCAAAATTTCAGGTATGTATGCTTACATCTACATTTCTAATAATATTTGAATTGTTTCTATTTCCATTCAAAACTATCGCTTTCTCAAACAACCGTAATTTAATATATGTTTTAGTGAAAGGTCTGTATATATGTTGCATATATACCATTTTCATTTATCATAAGTATTTAGGGCTCTGATGTTTATATACTTACTGGAATTAAACCCTGGTATTAAAAAAAAAAAATGACGTAACTATATGTAATCATCTGTAAGTCATGTAATTCCCTCAAGATATCACACCTTTAAATTGTTTTTATCAGATAATCCCTATGGTAAGATATTCAGTTTGGTAAGTAGATCAAGCTATCGATTTAGAATTTATATTAAAAACACAATCGTACATACATGTGTAGGTGCACAGTTGGAGATGGATAATGATGAGGATGAAGAGATGGAACGGGCTGTTGTCATTCATGTGATGTCAGCTTGTGTAGCAACTGTTGGGAAATACTGTCGCATATACATGTTCAAACAATCGGTACGACACGAAGATGATGAGCTAGCGATGTTCATCAACTTTATCATTTGGGCAATAAATAGGGATTGTGTAACTCAACTCAGGATGACTCGAGATGTTTTTTTTTTTTTTGAATTATGTACAAACCACGCAAGAAAACACATTTGTGCGATACTCGTAATGTGAGTCTAGAAGCATAGATAGTTATTTTCCTCCACACCGTGGGACATAATGTTCGCAATTAGGTAATAGGACAGATTTATTCGATCAGGTGAAACCATTAGTCGCGACTTTCATCGTGTATTAGATGTCATTGTATCATTATATCCCATGTTCGTTAAACAACCAGGATTAGAAACAACCTCTGAGATCTAAACAAATATAAATTGGGCTTCATACTTTCAGGTATCATTTTAATTGATAGCCAATGTATATCTATATTGTTATTCACAAACATCTATTAACAAGTCCGTCCCTAAACGAAATTTGATGAAATGCATTTAGGATTGTGTTGGTGCAATTGACAGGACACACATACCTACTCATGTCCAAGTAGCGGATCATGCGAGCTTCCACAATCGGAAAGAGTTCTTCTCTCAAAATGTACTTGCAGCATATTCATTTGATATGAATTTTATATATGTATTGGCCGATTGGGAGGATTCTGTTTCGGATGCGAGGGTGTTACACAACGCTTTAACTTGATTAGATGATCATTTACTTGTCTCACATGGTACTGGTTATCTGTTCAAAGATTACCCATCTAATTAATACTTATGAAATCTTTAATTATCCACTTAATGGAACATTCATTCAAATGTGTAGGCAAATATTATATTGTTGACGCTGGATACGCTCATTCACCTAGTTTTATGGCTGCATACCGGGGCATTCGATACCACTTACAGGAGTATCGAATAGGGAGAGCGCCTGCGAACATGAAGGAGCTATTTTGATTACCGACATGCTAGATTGGAAGTCGAGGGATACAATGGAAGCAGACATTGAGCTTTCAAGAATTGGAAGGAAGCTGCTGCATGTTGGGACAGTCACTTCAATAATGCCAGTGCATAGTCGAGACTTGGACGAGGATCTTATGCGGGATATGTTGCTGCATATTTTAATGAGGTTGACATCCATCATTCATCAACTTCGTCTATCCAACAGACGACCTGAGCCATGGTTTCTAGGGCCATGTCGACTGATGATCTCGCCCTATCTTTTGGAGAGAGATTTTGGGCACTTCTGATTGCCATTCTGTTTTTTTTTTTTTTTTTTGTGTTATTTATTATTTTTAAATTCTAGGTATTAGTGGTTGTGTACCTGATTGAAGAATACATATTTTGAACTGTTTCTGTATGGTGGTTGATTTGATCACATGGGTAACATTTGGCGTGGTCACCTGCATATCTAGGACTGTTTCACCTTGACTTTAATTTTATCTCCAACCACTGTCATTTGGTGTGGTCCACTGGATATTTGGACAACACCCATTTTTAGGATAACGTCATTTTAGAACTGGGCAGTTATATTGGACGATCCAGATACCGCGATCTTCACGTGGTGCACCACTTCATTTCTTGACCTACTACACGTGCATATGATTATATTGCCCCATAATGACAATGGTGTGGTCCACTAGATATCTAGACCACATTCTTTTTTTCTTTTACTTTTTTTTTTCTTTTTTTGTAAGACGTCAAGTACTCCATGCATTAGTTATATTGGATGGCTTGGATGACACTGTTTCAGTTTGTGTGGTCCATTGGAGACCCTTTTTCTATGACATGGAACGTGTACAGCGTACCGTGCATGTGGATGGAATTTTATCCAACCGAATATCAATCCTGACATTTTGAAACTAATATCCAAACGGGCAATATGTTTTTGCCTAATGAATTCATACCATTCCATGCCACATCCGAACAAACTCACTTCCATAATCTCAGGATATGCCAAACTAACCAAATAAACCTCCCGAACTTGTCAGGAGATATAGCAATACCATGGATCTTAAACCAATCCAGTAACATCACCATCGATACGTTAAAATTGATCCCATCCCTCCTAATCCCCTTCAATTCAATCCGGCTGGCCAAGAAGGCCGTAAATGATAAGGTAAAACGACATCATATTGATCCAAAATTTTGGTGACCCCATGAAAGATTTCACCAGTGGATGTTCAATCCCCCGTTGCTTTTTTAGTGTTGTTCACTTGAATTTGAGGTCTGTTTTATTGTTCGGCTCAAGCGAGGCAAGGAGCTCGTTTTTTTCCAAGGAGCTCATATGACACGTACGTCATATGCGAACTTAGAATTTAGTGACGTCAACACACCAGCTAAAGTCGGTAGCGTACGGCACACGAGCCAATTCGATTTCCTTTTATGCTTTTGG
This sequence comes from Magnolia changhungtana, assembly GCA_030180095.1. Lineage (NCBI taxonomy): Eukaryota > Viridiplantae > Streptophyta > Magnoliopsida > Magnoliales > Magnoliaceae > Magnolia > Magnolia changhungtana. The sequence continues at coordinate 6,222,566 of JASAUF010000630.1, read as the reverse complement.
GTAGGGTCTCCCAGGCGAATCCCCTACGTCACATTACCAACAACTTACATCCCCTTTCATTTTATTTTATTTTCTTTTTCCTTTTTGCCGAGCGGAGGAAGGACGGATCGTGCGAGGAGAGAGCTATAAGATACACACGTGTGGCTCATGTGATGAGTGAACCAACCTGATTTCCGGAACAGGACAAGTACTTTGTGGGCCCATCCCTTCAGTCTGTATATCTCACACGCGTATACCCTGTAAATAAAAGACTCTTCAATTTGGACGCCGATTAGCTACTGACAGGTTGAGCAGCGAGACTCGCTACTGAAGTGACGTCACCAAGTTTTGTGGGCCCCACCTTGATGTAAGTTTTGTATCCACACCGTCCATCCATTTAGAGAGATCATATCAGGGCATGATCCAAAGAACGAGTAATATTCAAAGCTCTAGTGGACCCCACTATATAAAACAGTGGGTAGAGTGACGCCCACCGTTAAAAAGTTCCAAGGGCGACAAAAGTTAAAGTTTTCGATCAAGCTTTCCCTTCTTTCATGCCTACGTTAACACATGAATACGCTGGATCTCAAATAAACATCGTGGTGGCCCTTAGGAAGGTTTCAACGGTGAGCTCTATGTGGGTCCACTATGATTTATTTTTTTTATCCACTCCGTCCATTTATTTTACCGGATAATTTTAGGGCTAAAGCCTAAAAACGAAGTATATCTAAACCTCAAGTGGAACACACTACAGGAAATAATGTGAATTGAACATCTACTGTTGAAAATTTCTTGGCAGCCACACAAGTTTTGGATCAAGTTTGTATTTGTGTTTTCCCTTCACCCATGTCTGTTTGATCTTATGAACAGGTTGGATGGAAATTAAACATCATTGTGGGCCTAGAAAGGTTTCAACGGTGAAAATCATTATTACCACTCTTTCCTGTGGTATGATACACTTGAGGTTTTAATATTCTTAAATTTTGGGTTCAACCCCTTAAATGAGCTGAAAAATCGGATGGACGGCGTGGATTAAATACATACATTCACGGTGGGCCTAACTAAGTTTACTCAGTACTATAAGAGGTTACTGAGTCCGATTTCCTGTTTTCTTTGGTGGGGTACACTCCAGCCTTGGATCTGCCTCATTCTCTGCATCATGCCCTAAAATGACCTCTCCAAATGTATGTACGGCGTGGATACAATACACGCATCAAGGTGGGCCCACAGAACTTGGTGAAGTTGCTTCAGTAGGGAGTCTCGCCACTCAAACCTGTCAGTAGCAGGTAATCCGTGTACCTTCCAATTTCTCCTCGCGGGGATAGCTTAACGCTTCCCAATGAAAACGAAAGGCGTAATTATTTATTTGTAGTTTGTAATTTCATACATGATTGCGGACCGTTGATATTACACTCAAAGACAAGTTACACGGGTTATACTGCAGGTACTATTCACTGTTCACATGGCCAATTCTGCATCAATCGGGACCACCAAAAAGTGGGGCCACCCTAGTCAAGTAAAAAAAAAAAGAAAAAAGGACGCGGACTAGATACTGACAAGGTCATTGTCAGTAGGCAAATGGCTACTGAAATGACGTCACCAAGCTATGTGGACCCCACTATGATGCATGTGTTGTACCATACCGTTCATTAATTGGGAGAGATTGTTTTATTGCATGAGAAAAAGAATGAGATAGATCTAAAGTTCAAGTGACCCTACCATAGAAAACAGTGGGCACAATGACATCCACCGTTCAAAACTTCTTAGGGGCTAGAGAAGTTTCCGGTCAAGCTTATATTTTTGTTTTTACGCCATCTATTTCTATGTTAACTTATGATGAATAGGTTGGATTTGAAAAATACATCATGGTGGACCCTATAAATGTTTCAACGGTGAGTGTGACTGCTCCCACGGTTTTCTATGGTGGGTCAACTTTACGATCTCTCCAAATGGTTGGACGGTATGGATACAACACATGCATCATGGTGGGGTCCACGTAGCTTGATGACGTCACTTCAATAGCGATTTGGTTACTAACCTCGTCGGTATCTAATAATAATAAAAAAAAAAAAAAAAAAGCTGATGTGGATTGCCTGCAAGAGCCGCCCTTATCACAGGAAGCTCCTGGTGCGGATTAGATACCGACAAGGTTAGTAGCCAACTCGCTATTAATGTGACATCACCAAGCTCTGTGGACCCACCATGATGCGTGTGTTGTATCCATACTGTCCATCCATTCGGAGAGATCGTTTTATGGCATGATAAAAATAATGAGATAAATCTAAAATTCAAGTGGACCCCACCATAGGAAACAGTGGGGACAGTGACATCGACCGTTCAAAACTTCTTAGGGGCTACAGAAGTTTTCGATCAAGTTTATATATATTTTTTTCACTTCATCTATCTCTATGTTAACTTATGAATAGGTTGGATCGGTGGGAGTGACTGATCCCACGGTTTTCTGTGATGGGTCCAATGGTATGGATACAACATATGCATTATGGTGTGGTCCACAGAGCATGGTAATGTCACTTCAGTAGCGATTGTTGCGCAGCACGCCAACAACACGGTGAGTCTAGATCCAATCTCAGGCCTCACCCATAAACGATAAACAGGAAGAAATATAAACTAGAAAGGAATAAAAGCATTCAAACAAACCACAAGACAAGATATACGTGGAAAAATCCCAAACTAGGGTAAAAAACCACGGATGTAAAATTCCACTGTGAAGAGAAACGAAGATTACAAGGCAATATATTAACCTCTCCCTTGAAAGTACAGAGAAAATCCCTTGCCCACACCTTAGAATAATTTCCTAATATTCACCTTAACCCTAGAATAGCCCTAGGGACCCCAATTTATAGTTTTGACAACTTCCCTTTCGCATCCTAGTTGCGAAAGGACTTGCGACACGAAATCCGCAAAACTCCTTTCGCATCCCAGTTGCGAAAGGACTTGCGACACGAAATCCGGGCATGTGGCTCCACTTCTCAACAATCTCCCACTTGGAGACACATTGTCATAAACCTTTGTCTTCTTCATCCGGAGTGCACCACCTCCCCGTCTTCAAGCCTGAAGACCAATCAAAGCTGAATAGAGCTTCAGCTTCTCCCTTGTGACCGCCTTGGTCAGCATATCCACAGGATTCTCACTTATATGAATCTTCTCCAGAGCAATCGATTCATCTTCCAGTAACGAACGTATGAAGTCATATCTGATGGCAATATGCTTGGTCCTTGAATGAAAGGCTGAATTCTTAGCCAAGTGTATTGCACTCTGAGTGTCACTGTACAGCTTGCAATCTACTTGCTTCTTACTCAACTCTTCCATAAAACCTTGCATCCACACCATCTCCTTGTATGCTTCTTTAGTCGCAACATATTCTGCTTCTGTCATACTGATAGATACTATCTTTTGTAACTGAGAGACCCAACTGACTGCAACACTACCTAGAGTAAAAACATAACATGTAGTGCTTCATCTGCTGTCGATATCTCCTACCAAATCTGAATCCACATAGCCTTGTAACTTGATTTCAGATCCACCATAACATAGCCCTACGTCCTTAGTACCTACTAAGTACCTAAGGATCCACTTCACAGCTTCCCAATGTTCCTTCCCGGGGTTGTTCATGAACCTACTAACAACTCCCACTGCTTGAGCAATGTCTGGCCTCGTGCTCACCATAGCATATATGAGGCTCCCAATAGCTGACGTGTATGGAACTTTAGCCATGTAGTCTTGTTCCTCCTGTGTCTTTGCACCTTGCTCCTTAGATAGCTTGAAGTGGTTGGCTAATGGAGTGCTAACTGCCTTAGCACCTCTCATATTGAATCGATCAAGTACTTTGGCTATGTACTCTGCCTGTGACAAAACTAATTTCTTGTTTTCCCTGTCACGCTTTATCCTCATGCCTAGGATTTGTTTTGCAGCTCCTAAATCCTTCATGACAAATTCTCTAGACAATTATCTTTTGAGATCTGAGATGTCCTTCATGCTTGAACCAGCCACAAGCATATCATCAACGTACAGAAGAATGATGATGTAAGACGTATCAAACTTCTTCAAGTAACAACAGTGGTCTGCATGACGTCTCCTAAAACCGTTTCCCGACATGAAACTGTCGAACTTCTTGTACCATTGCCTCGGGGCCTGCTTCAGGCCATATAAACTCTTTTTCAATCTGCACACCTTGATCTCAATACCTGGTGCCACGTATCCTGTCGGCTGATGCATATATATCTCTTCTTCAAGGTCCCCATGAAGAAAGGATGTCTTAACATCTAGCTGTTCTATATGTAAGTCCTCTGAAGCTACTATACTCAAGACCATGCAAATCGTAGACATTTTCACTACCGGTGAAAATATTTCAGTGAAATCGATACCTGCCTTTTGTTGAAACCCTTTCATAACCAATCTGGCCTTGTACCGTTTCGAACCATCGTACTCCTCCTTCAATCTGTAAACCCACTTGTTATAAAGAGCTTTCTTACCCTTGGGTAGAGTGACTAGCTCCCATGTATGATTAGACTCAAGAGAGTTCATCTCATTATCCATGGCCTGCTCCCACTTAACCCGTATATCTGACTGTAACGGCTCTTCAAAACACTCTGGCTCACCATTATCTGTTAGTAGTAGATAATGTAAGGAGGGTGAGTATCGGACCATGGATCTCCTCTCCCTAGTAGACCTCCTCACAACCGGTGTATGCGGCTCTGCCTCATCCTGTGGCGCTGTAATACCCATGTCCGGTAACTCTTCCAACTCTACGAATTCCTTTTTCTCGGCCTTATTTTCCTGCACACTGTCCTTATGCATCACTTTTTCATTGAAGACTACGTCCTTACTTCTGATGATTTTTCTATTTTCTGCATCCTAGAACCTGTAGCCAAAATCATGCTGCCCGTAACCTATAAACGTGCACCTCCTGGACTTCGCATCCGGCTTGTTTCTGTGCTCTGCATCAATGTGAACATATGAAGTACAACCGAACACTCTGAGATGTGCAAGGTTCACTTCCTTCCCAGTCCACGCTTCTTCTGGTAGCCCACCATCAAATGGTGCTGAGGGACTTCTATTGATGAGATATGCGGCAATATTTACAACATCTGCCCAAAAGGTCTTGGGCAACCCTGCATGTAACCTCATGCTCCTAGCGCGCTCAAGGATGGTCCTGTTAATGCGCTCAGCCACACCATTCTGCTGTGGTGTCCTTGGAATCTTTTTCTGATGTTTGATTCCATTTGCTGCACAATGCTCCTCAAACCTCTTATCATAATACTCTCCCTCATTGTCAGATCTGAGACACTTTACTGTTTTACCTGTCTCATTTTCTACCATAACTTTCCACTTTTTAAATACATCAGATACATCAGATTTATGTTTTAAGAAGTAGACCCACAGTTTTCTACTAACATCATCAATAAAGGTAACAAAATAACATGAGCCACCAAGAGATAATACCTGTGCCGGTCCCCACACATCAGTGTGTACAAGCTCCAACAGATGTGTCTTTGGAGCGCGTCCCGTCTTCTTGAAGCTTACCCTCTTCTGCGTGCCATACACGCAGTCCTCGCGGAATTCCAAGTCAATAGACTTCAGCCCTGATAGCTTCCCTTTTAACAATAGCACTTTTATCCATTTTTCACTCATATGTCCCAGCCTCTGATGCCATAAATGCCCATTCACTCCAGTTGATGCGACTGCGAGTGAACTATACGATCTTGAAGTCACGTACAAAGTACCTTCATTTTTTTCTCCAGATATTACCAAGACACCTTTTGTGATCTTTCAGGAGTCACTGGTGAATGTCGTCACATAACCGGTATCGGCCAACTGTCCCACTGAGATCAGATTACGTTTCAAACTCGGTACATGTCTGACATCCTTCGATTTCAAGATCGCTCCATCTTTCTGATTTACATGAACATCCCTCTTTCCAACAATATTGCAAGGCTCATCATCACCCAGGTAGACTCTCTCAAAGTCACCTGACACATAATCACGCAGAACTTCCTTACACGAAGTGGCATAAAACGAAGCACCTGAGTCTATAACCCAAGACTCATTTCTCGCATCAAGAGACGAGATCAACGCCTCTGTGTCGCTCTCCTCAGACAGATTCATTGAATCCTTCCCGCCTTGAGAGCTTCTTTCTTGTTTCTTGAGCGCCCTGCAATCACGTTTCATGTGCCCCTTCTTGCCGCAATGCCAACACCCGTCTTTGTCTTTCGGTCCTTTGGGCTTCTTTTTCGACTTAGAACGCCCGTGTTTATTGCCTCCTTTGTTAAACGATCTTCCTCTTCCTTCAACGTTTAGAGCATTCCCTGAGTCCCCTGAAACTCATGATGCCTTCCTTCTAGATTCTTCGCTGAGAATTAGACCGGCCACATCATCAAATTTCAACTTTGTCGACCCTGAAGAATTGCTCACAGCAATCACCAAACCATCCCAACTGTCTGGCAAACTAGATAAGATCAATAATGTCCTGACCTCATCCTCAAAAGCAATGCCAACGGATTTCAACTGGCTCGTGACTGTATTGAACTCGTTTAGATGTTCTGCCATGCTCCTACCATCTGACATTTTCATGTTGAATAGCTGTTTCATAAGATGAACCTTATTGGATGCTGAGGGCTTTTCATATATGGTGGTTAGGGCTTCCATTAATTCTTTTGTCGTTTTTACTTTGGATATATTGAAGGCGACGCTCTTAGACAAAGAGAGTCGGATCGTTCTTCAATCCTTCCTATCCAGTAAAAACCATTCATCATCTGTCATCTTTTCTGGTCTCTTCTCTTTTCCTCCTAGAGGAATATAGAGGTTCTTCTGATACAAATAATCCTCCATCTGCATCTTCTAGAAGGCAAAGTTTGAACCATCAAACTTCTTAATTCTAGTTTTTCCATCTTCCGCCATCGCTTCCAATAGAACTAAAGCAATAGCTCTTATATCAGTTGTTGCGCAGCACGCCAACAACGCAGTGAGCCTAGATCCAATCTCAGGCCTCACTCATAAACGATAAACAAGAAGAAATATAAACTAGAAAGGAATAAAAGCATTCAAACAAACCACAAGACAAGATATACGTGAAAAAATCCCGAACTAGGGTAAAAAACCACGGATGCAAAATTCCACTATGAAGAGAAACGAAGATTACAAGGCAATATACTAACCTCTCCCTTAGAAGTATAGAGAAAATCCCTAGCCCACACCTTAAAATAATTTCCTAATATTCACCTTAACCCTATAATAGCCCTAGGGACCCCAATTTATAGTTTTGGCAACTTCGCTTTCGCATCCCAGTTGCGAAAGGACTTGCGACACGAAATCCGCGAAACTCCTTTCCTATCCCAGTTGCAAAAGGACTTGCTACACGAAATCCGCGAAACTCCTTTCGCATCCCAGTTGCGAAAGGACTTGCGACACAAAATCCGTACATGTGGCTCCACTTCTCAACAGCGATTTGGCTACTGACCTTGTTAGTATCTAATTCACACCCGATGGGAAGTTTGACGGGATTTACTATGAGTTTTCACTCTTTCCCTAAAAAAATTTAGGGCCAGCTGCATTAGGTGGGATTAAGGTGGATGGAATTATAAAAGTTATAATAAATGCACGTGTAAGGTATTGTCTCTGGATTTGGTGTATCCCATGTTTTCTAATACCATATTTGGAATGTATGCATTAAAAAATAAATCCCAGGATGATGAAGCAAAAATCCATCATCCAAGATTAGTAAACACATCTCACACTTTCCAACACAAGGTTCATTTTTCAAAGCCTACCAAGTTAATTTTAATCCCATCTCACACTCCTTCCAAACATGTCATTCCCAATTTCAAAGTGGGATTAGTAATGCAATCTCATTTAATACAACTTAATACCATTGTCCAAACGAGCCCTTAAGCTCATGTTAGGGGGAAAGTGACTGTGTTGGGGCTCTATGGGGCCCACCGTGATGTATGGGTTTTATCTACATTGTCCATTCATTTTTACAGATCATTTTAAAGGCATGAACTAAAAAATGAGGTAGATCCAAAGCTTAAGTAGAACACACCACATGTAATAGCGGTATTAATTACACTTAATGTTGAACTCTTCTTAAGGCCCATTGTGATATTTATTTGTCATTTAAGGGTATGAACTAGAAAATGAGGTAGATCCAAAGCTCAAATAGACCACACCATATGTAGTAGAAGTGATAATTATACTCAATGTTGAAGCACAAATATATGAGCTCCATCAAAAACTTTTTTTTTTTTTAAATAAAATAAAATTAATTGTGAGAGTTCAATCTATTATTGACAGTCCACTTGATCCTTGTATTTGCCTTATTTTTTTGGTTCATACCCTAAAATGATCAGGTATAGGTAAAACAGATGGACAACATGGATACATCTTCATGGGCCCCACTAAGGCTTGGCTTGATGGATTATAGTCTACACATGGGTACAATGCGATCGGGTTCTCATGTTAGGACATCAGCTCATGGGGCACATAAAAACTCAAGTAAGTCAATAATAATAATAATAATAATAATAATCATAAAATGAGGATTGAACATCTATTATTTAATCATTCATGGGCCACAAAAGTATAGAATTAGGCTAATATTTTTGTGATTGCAGTTTGATGGCATATAACATTATGGACCTAACAAGGTTTCAACAGTAGGCAACTTTTCTACTTTTTCCAGTTTGTGGCCCAATAATTTAGCGTTTTCAGTATGGTTGTCATATAACATCATAAACCTAATAAGGTTTCAACATTAGGCATTTCCTAGGGTGCTTTTTCCAATTTTGTGGCCTACTATTTTTGTGTTTTCAATTTGGACGGCATATAACATCTCCAACTTAACAAGGTTTCATCGGTAGCCATTTCCTTTCATACTTTTTTCAGTTTTGTAGCCCAATAATTTTGTGTTTTCAGTCTAGGTGACATATAATATCATGGACCTAACAAGGTTTCAACATTTCTTTTTATACTTTTTTCAGTTTTGAGGCTCACTTGAATTTTAGATCTATCTTATTTTTTTCAGCTGGCTAGAAAAATGGACGAACAGATTGTATGTCTGGAAAACATTAGGTTGGGTCCACTTACCTTCCTCAGGCAATCTGCGTACAAAAACCTACTTGCAACCGGACGCGAATTGCCTGCGGGAAAGCCACGGACAAAAAGCTCCGCGGGCCAAGCGAGATGATGCGTGTGATATAGACCCTTTACATCGTTTTCGCAGGCTAAAGTTGCAAAGTGAGCTAGGGCCACACCTATATGGAAAAAGGGGGATATGGACGGCTATCGTTGAAATCTTTGTGGGGCCACCGAGGATTTGGATCAAGATGATATTTGTTTATTCCTTCAGCGTGCACGGACTCACCTATGAGCTGGTTGGTTGGCATGTAAGTATTGCTTGTGGCCGCCCAGAATTTTCATTGGAGTTTCACCGTACTGACTGTTCCCTGGGTGTGGCCCACTTCAGTTATAGATCAACCTGATTTTTGGGAGCTCAAATGATGGACGGATTGGATGTTACACATATGCCCTGACCGTGGGCCCATGTTGGCCGGCTCATTTTAGGGCATGGTCCTGAAAATGAGGCAGATCTAAATCTCAGGTGGACCACACGGTAGAGATTGAATTCCTACTGTTAGAAACTTTTTAAGGGCCACAAAAGTTTTAGATCACGCTTCGCGTTTTCCCTTCATCATCAGGTTGGATGGAAAATAAACATTACAGTGGCTTTAGAAAATTTTTAATGGTGGGTGTTCAAATCCCACTGTTTTCCTGTTGTGCGGTCCACCTGAGATTTTTATCTATCTTATTTTAGAGGCTATGCCCTAAAATGAGCTCGCAAAATAGATGGACGGCGTGGATACACACCGCGTACATCGAAGTGGGCCCTCATCCTCTACGCCGTTAACCGTCTCACCGGATCCGTGCTCGTCCAAAACGGCCCGATACTGGCGATACAAACGAAACCGATTTTCAAACCATGTTTTCAGTAATTCGGGTCCAGTCGGGTATATAACAAACCCGTTTCATGATTCCAATCTTAGATCATGGCCCACCCACTGGATCCAACATATGGATGGCTTGGATCAAGGCGTCGGGCTCTAGGAACATTGGGATGTGGGCCAGACCATTGACTGGTGTTTAATGATGCTAAGGTGCACTTAGCTGGTTTAACAGCTACATAATAATAAATAATTAATTAAAATATTTAATGGAAATTCCGACCTACTCACTAATGCATAACACGTGATCCGGCTTTTGTGCCTGGTCCATGTGCCGGAACGATCCCCGGTCCTAAAAATCGCTGAGATGCGGGTCCCACACAGAGAGCAGATTCGGTGGGGCCCACCTTGTTCTGTGTATTGTATATCCATGTGGTTCATCTATTTTTCCAGATCATTTTAGTGCATGAGCCCAAAAATGAACCAGATCCAAATCTAAGGTGGACCACACCAAGGGAAACAATGTTGATTGAATGCTCACCATTAAAAGCTTCTTGTGGGCCACAAAAATTTTTGTATGAAGCTGATATTTTGTATTTCCCCTTCCATATGTCTAGGTCTTTGTGACCTTATTTGGACAGCAAATAAATGTTAAGGTAGCCCTAGGAAGGTTTTTTTAACGGTGGACGTTCAACCACGATCACTTCCTGTGGGCCACAGAAGTTTTGTATAAAGCTTATATATTTTTTTTCTCTTCATCCGGTACGTTGGATGGCAAATAAACGTTACGGTAAGCCCAAGGTGGTTTTTAATAGTGGACATTCAATCACCATCGTTTCCTGTGATGTCGTCTATCTGAGATTTGGATCTGGTTAATTTTTGGTCTAAAGGACTAAAATAATCTAGAAAAATGGATGGACGGTGTGGATATGAAACATATACATCAAGGTGGTCTCCACAGTTATAGCCTCACCGAAGTTGGTGTGTCCCCCACCTCACCGAATCCGCTCTCGTTTCCATCACGCAACCACAAAGCACGCGTGGAGTGGGTGGAGTCGTGGACTGAGAGCCCTGCGCAATATAGCCATCACCAGTAATGGCGTCCGAGTCATTGACAAAGGCCAAAGGGGCTGTTGAGATAATAGCGGAGTATGCATATCGCGTAGCCGTTAATCCCAACCATTGCCAAAATCATACGCTCCAATCTGTCAAATTACATTGAATGGATGATGTTGATTGTAAGATTGGTGGCCTTCAAATGGAGGGAGGGTTAAGATGGAATACGCCAACGGTCCAGATTCAAGCAACGGATGTTGAATAATTAGTTTAATATCATCCAATCAATCAGACTTGAGGGGATGGCCCACCTAAAGTAGGGCCTGCTTTAGACTATTTGGTCGATACGTGTACGCGTGACACGTGTACACTAGCTAGCTGAATGCGGATGAACGGTAGAGCAGTCAAAGGGTCAGAAAAACAGTCTTCACGCTACATTTCTCAGCCTACACAAGAAATGGTGCTCTTTACTCTGCGATCCAAACCATCGATTTTAAGATCCCGATAGTGGCTCGTCCATGTAATGTATCGCCCATTCTAAGAAATCAACGGTGAGGAAAGAAGATAGGGTGTGGTTCCCTTCAACCATTAAAGGTCAAAACTTCTAAAGATAGGATATTTCAATCCGTTGGATTTCTGGGGCATGGACCATCCACCGTGAGTTCCCATATCAACGTCCTGGATCACTGAAACATGGGCCCCACTTTTACCAACTGAAAGTCAATAGAGGTTTCAAGTCGACGGCATTTTCGTAAATAAAATCTACCCTCTAGGCAATTTCGTCTTTTAAAAAGAAACAGAGCTCCGTAGTAGCGCAGGACGGGGATTAGATAGGGACGGCTTCGGTAGGAAGCGGATGGCTGGTGTATCTCACACCAGCTGTATAGCTGCTGTATTGACGTCAGTAAATTCTGTAGGTCTGCTCGTGAGGTATGTGTTATATCTAAACCGTCCATATATTTTAAAAGCTCTTATTAAGGCTTGAGACGACAAATAAGATAGATATAGCAATCAAGTAGACCACACAGCAAAAAGAAGTGGGGAATTGAACTTCTACCATTGAAATTCTTTTTGGGTCACAGAAGTTAGAAGTTTTGGATAAATGTGATTTTTTTTTTTCCATTTTAATTCAGGTCTTTGTTAACTTATGAATAGATTGGATGGAAAATTATGGTAGGTCCTACGAATTGTTTAACGTCAAAAATCATTATCTCCACTATTATTTGTGGTGTGGTTCACATGGTCTTTAGATACGATTATTTTTTGAATAACGCCCTAAAATGACCTCTAAAAATAGACGAATAGTATGGATAAAATAAATACAACACTTTCGGGGTCATGTAACTTCGATCTTCTTTGAACCGTTCGTACAAGTCGGAGCTCGAGGAGCGTCAGCGCTCGTCTTCGCACGACACCTGCAGCTATGTCGCGGGTGTGAGGTACACTAGTCAATCCGCTTCCGCTTCAGTAGCTATCTGGGTACAGAAGTGACGTCACTAATTTCCGTAGGCTTCATAATTATGTATGTGTTATATCCACGCCGTCCATCTATTTTAATAGATCATTTCAGGGCATGACACAAATAATAAGGTAGATGCAAAGTTCAAATAGGCCCCACCACAGAAAATAATAGGGATGGAAAGCCCACCATTAAAAACATCTTATAATTCACAGAAGTTTTAGATCAAGCTGATATTTGCGTTTTACCATCTTTCACGTCTGTGTTAACTTATGAACAGGTTGGATCTCAAGTAAACATTATGGTGGGCTAGGAAGGTTTCAACTGTATGCATCACTCACACCACTATTTTATATAATGGGTCCACTTGATCCTTGGATCTGCTTCATTTTTGGGCTCACGTCCTAAAATGATCTGGCCAAATGAATGGACGGTGTGGATACAATACATATATAATGGTAGGGCCCGCATAACTTGGTGACGTCACTTCTAGCGCAAGGCATTTTCGTTAATACAATAAAAAAAATCTACCTACTCTCAGTTGCTCGTGTAAACAATCGATGGGATCATGCGCAGCAGTGGATTGAGCCCACGGTGTGTACGTTATATAACCGTTGATTGGATGTGCCGAACGGTGGTTTGATGATGCCCTGGGAATCCTATTTCTTTGTAATTTGTCCTTTTCTGAAGATATGGAATACTATCTTCTATTTTATGCGATAAAGTCAACGGATGAGATTATTCGATTCCGGAAAATACTGAGCATCGTCTATCAAAAGTGGAATCGACAGGTTTAAATCAACGGACCAGATGATGCGCTCCACCATGCAGTTTCAATCGGTGCGAGTTCATGAGTTCCTCCTAATAAATCGGCATCCCATCGACCCTGTATTTATCCACGTGTCGAATCCAGATTTCACATCAACGAGTCAAAATAGTGCGGGAGCTTACTGTCTTTGGCCAGGGGCATCTTACCAAACGCCACTATCGGATTAAATTACGATCGTGCCACTCTCGGCTAAAAATTAACCGTGGACCCAATGTGGTGTGTGAGAGAGATCGACTACGTCCATCATTTGTACACGTGGCTGAAAGTCGGTCGGGTTGGTGCTCAACCCTCCCCAAACCCAACGTTCCTGTACCTCAACCCTAACCCAACTCAGCCCACCCTCGTGATGGGAATTCTCAACCCAAGCCTAACTCAAGCGGGCTGGATCGGATGGGTCGGGTGGATACATGCGAATATTTTCATTATTATATTAGTCTATTATATTTCAATACCTTTGATTTTATTAATTATATATATAATTATTTATCACAAAGAGCTTCTAAACAATTTAAAATATAAAACAACCACTTTTTTATAGTCATGTCATGTAGCACGGAATCTCTTTGAGGCAGAAATTCAGCTTATCTTGTTGGCTTGGATCATTAGAACTAATGTGGACTAATGAGACCAGATGACACTAGAATTTCCCATGCCTTTAACATAGATGATCCACACTCACTTATATATCAATTGAGTTTGAGTTAGGTCGGGCAACCCAAGATCTCAACCCAAGCCTGACCTAAGTTTTATCAATTTGTTGTATGTATAACTCAAGCCCAAGACTGAACCCAATATATTCTACCCGAGCCCAACCGAATGTCAAGTCGATCACAGGTTGGTCGGGTTGAACCCACCGGACTTTCAGTCCTATTTTTACCCTCTCATATTAGGACGTGAGTAAAGGTAGTATTATACTGATTAGGTATTATTGTTCGATTTTATTGAAGGGTTGGTTGTTATTAAGACTGTTTAATAGGACTTTTCATTCACTCATCTCTAACATCAGCGTGTCATTTAATCAAATTTCATAATATTTCAAATTAGGCTGGGGTGTACCTAATTCACGTCCACACAATATGTAAAAGAATATAGATGAGAAGGGACAATAAAATCTTCCTAGGAGCCATGAAATTTTTTTGAGTTGGGATGATACTCGGTTTCACCTTTAGACTCGTGTGACTCAGCTTAGCACCATTTCGTATGGTTTATAAAACATCATGGTGGGCCATGAAGGTTTTTATCCCTGGCCATCCCATCTCCATAGCCCCTTCTAGTGTAGGCCCCTTAAATTCTTAATCTATTGAATTTTCAGACCTTACAACATTTTATTGCAACCCCTTAGGCAATTATAGTAAATTCGGGTCTCTTGGGATGCCATGATCTTTGTGTCATATCCATTTCGTTTATCTTTTTTGTTGGTTTAATTTAGGAAGTGGACCACTCCACAATTAATTGTAGGGATTGAATGCTCATTATCAATATTTTTGTGTTCTCCCTTGTTTTTCGTCATGAGGCCCATTTGAGTTTTGAATCTCTTTAACGTTTATGCTCATGTCCTAAAATCAAAAGGTGAAAGGGATGTTCTTTGCGGAGGCCGGTGTTGAAGATGGGCCCAGTCCAGCATGCACAAATTTTAAACCAAGCCAGGTTACTACTTGCTACTAGTTGGTGCTTTGTGAGCCACACCATAATGTATGTGTTTTATCCATGCCATTCATTATTTTTTTATAGATTATTTTAAGACTTTATCATAAAAAAAGGTAGATCTACATGTCAGATGGACTGCACCATAGGTAAATAGTACCCACCTTTAAAAACCTTCCAAGGCCTATTATAAAATTTATTTGATATCCAACCCATTAATTAAGTCATAAGGTCATATGGACCTAGACAAAGGGAAAAACAGATATAAGCTTGATCCAAAATTTTTATGGTCTTAAAAAAGATTTTAATGGTAAACTTTCAATCAATACTACTTTTTACCATGAGTTAGTTTGAGATTTTGATTTACTTCACTTTTAGGCTCATGTCATAAAATAGACTAGAGTAACGGATGTGTGGCGTAGAGTAAAAACGGTTAGTAACATAGCTTTACGGCATGTATTAGATGAGATCAACATCAATATTGTACAATGATTGCATGAGATCAACATCAATATTGTACAATGATTGCATGTCTGGAAATACCATGGGATTGTAGATATCAAATCTCGTGTTTGGGATAATTATTTTGCTACAGAAAAACACCGGATTAAACAAAATCATGTTTGATGGACCATGGAATTGTAATCAATGGACCAAAATCACAATGGATGTCGTTCACTTATACACATATATGATGTGAATGTCACATGTAAATAACCTATATGGTTGAGCGACATAGATAAACACATGCATTAATGTGGGGCCCACATGTGGAGTGGATTTTAAAATCCACATAAATCCCTCGTGGGACCAAATGCAATTCCACCGGACTAAATGCAATTTCATTCCACCTAATCCCAACATTTCCCATACTCTCTGATATGGGAAAATATAGTCTGACCACCCTCAAGGTCGGCTCGGGCTGACTAGCACACATTCCCACATCATCTCACCTAGAAAAGCTAAAGTTCGCCCCCCAAGCATAGCCATTAGTGATGCACGTCCCTGAGCCATCACCTATGTACCTCGCGAAGACTGTCCTAAAGTGCCTTGGTCAGTCTAGCTCAGCTCAAGACAAGCACGAGCAGTAAATCAGTTCGGTAAAGTTGAGCAAGAGCACATTGAGAATAGATAAGATCGACAAGCAGACAGGTCCAATCTCTAGTTCGGAAAAGCCAATAACCCAGACAACCAATGCAAAACTTTCGAGCTCCCCAGCGAAGTTCGGTCCATCCCCAGTCAATTGATGGGTTCAGCTTGGTTTCGATCAGCTCGCCCATCTCCGAGTGATCGACGGGTTCAGCTCAGCTTCAACACAAATAAACGAGGGGTCCATATCGTGCCGACCTACCTCCTTAGCTGAGCGGGTGACATTCATCAGCTATACATGACTCCAAAGTAACCGTCGACACCTACCTCTTGCGTAACTGTCCACCGCGTGATTCCATGGTAATTGCTCACAATCCCAACTCGCACACATCTCACCTAACGATTAAAGTTGCATTTGAGATTGCAGACCACCATATCATACATACATTATAAATATAGGATGGACCCACACTAATGAAATACGCAGAATCTCTCACCCTAAACCATTCTACACGACCAAACCTAGTTTCCTAGCCCGACTTTGGCATCGGAGGGTCCCCTACTCTAGCCAGGGTCTCCTTCGATCTTCTCTAATATAGGTGCTTGGACGTCGAAAGAGAGAGATTCAATTTCTTGCATCAACACTCTCCAAATGTTAGATGAAATTGCACGTGAACAAAATGCAATTATATCCCATCTAATACCCTGCGCCAAACACCCCCTTAGCAACAATCGTAGTGTCTGCTCTCCAGTCAAATCTTAACACGTGGAGAAACTTTAATTATGCGTATCCAATTTGTGGATGCGGATCGCATCTTACCCCTGCCCAGACGGATTAGTAATCCGTCTGCACAGGGATCTATGGGGCCCACCGTGATATTAAGTGTTTTATCCAGTCCGTTAATCGCTTTTATCAGATCATTTTAAGATATGAAACAAAAATTGAAGCATATTCACACCTCGAGTTGACCGCATCAAAGGAAGCTACAGCGATATGACACTCACCATTGAAACCTTTCTAAGGGCCACCGTGCTGTTTTTTTTACTATCCAACCTATTAATAAGGTCATGAAGACGTGGACGAAGTGAAAACACAAATATCAGCAGAACTTCTCTAGCTCCCGAGAAGTTTTTAATGGTGAACATTAAATCCCCACTTTGTGGTCCACTTAAGACCTGGACCTTCATCAATTTTTGGATCATTCGCTAAATTGATCTGAGAAAAACGATGAACGGTGTGGATAAAACACTTACATCCGCGTCCCCGATTTGCGTCGTAGAATAAACGGTACACATCCGATGCACTGGGTCTGTAGTGCAGGAGACGCGTGGGGCTCTTCGGTGAGCCTAACCCACGTGCAGCTGCAGATAGCATTGCAATGGCATTTTCGTGATTCGCCACAAAAGGAAGGGCGGTAGCACGTTCTTGATCCTTTATAGTAAGCAGAGCTCCGTTTCAGACGGACTTCTCTAGCAAGTGCCACAGATCTGAAATTAGAAGAAAATAAAAAATTCAAAAGAAAATTGCCGAAGATGTGCCCAACGAAGCAGAATTCCAACGCCGGAACCCGATCCGAATCAGGCGAAGATGCCGCATCCGATGACTGGCGGGACGAAGCGATCAACAGCGGATCGTTAAGACACGTGGACCTCCACAAAGGATCCAACGGCTGGGCCTCGCCCCCCGGCGAGCTCTTCCATCTTCGCAGCAAGCATTACTTCTCCAAGAAGCAGAAGTCCCCCTCCGGTGACTGGCTCCTCAAACCCGCCGGCGTCGATTGGCTCCGGTCTGCCGGCAAGCTAGAGAACGTCCTCGCCCGATCGGACAACCGGATCATGTCCGCCCTCCGCCGGGCTCAGTCCAACGGACGGTCGCGGAAAGCCTTCATCTTCGCCGTCAATCTCCAAGTCCCGGGCCGTGAGAACCACAGCGCGGTGTTCTACTTCTCGACGGATGATCCAATCCCTCCGAACTCACTCTTCTACCGGTTCGTCCATGGCGACGACTCGTTCCGGAACGCCCGGTTCAAGATCGTGAACCGGATTGTGAAAGGGCCGTGGATCGTGAAGGCCGCGGTGGGAAACTACGCGGCCTGCCTCCTCGGCAAGGCTCTGACGTGTAACTACCACCGCGGCGAGAACTACCTCGAGATCGACGTCGACATCGGCAGCTCAACGATCGCCAGCGCTATCCTCCACCTGGCGTTAGGGTACGTAACGGCCGTTACGATAGACATGGGGTTTCTGGTGGAGGCGCAGACGGAGGAGGAGCTACCGGAGCGTCTGCTTGGCGCCGTTAGGGTAGCACAGATGGAAATGTCGTCAGCGGCGTTTGTAGATTTGACGGAGAGGGAGACGACAGTTATGACGGCGGGGGGATCGAGGAGTGGGAAGGGCGGGTGTTGCCATCGAGGTTTCTCGAAGGTCAACCATCACGGACCGTGCTCAGAAACCGGAGAGGACGGAGATGGGAAGGAAGGTTAGGGTTTTCTCCATCTCCTCCTTTTTCATTTCTTCCCATCCTACCCCTCCTCCTTTCTTTTTGCCTATTTTGCCCCTCTGGGTTTGATGGGTGTAGATATGATGGTAATAATAATAATAATATTTTTAATGGAGAGATTAACCTCAATCGCAGGCATTTCTTTGTTGTATCTTGTCTTCTATCTCATTACTCTATTGAAAGAAAGAGCTTTGCATTCATCTCGGAGGAAATTACAGTTACAGATTGCGCACGGCTACAATGCGCACCGAGCTCTCCGTGCGCACATATCTCTCGTCAAAAGGCCTTTAGCTAGCGCGAATCTAGCCTGCATTTTCAGAAGCCGGTTTCTAAATGCGGGCTGAGATCTCCATATTCCTGCCCGTAATTATTCAATGGTGGGAAATGAGCGCGCACCAAATCTCCGCACACAATCTTTTCCCTATAAAAGGGCACCGATAACCGGATTTTCAATGTGCACAGTGCACTCCGAGAAAATACTCTGGTGGAGTGTGATAGATGATATGCAGGCAGCTATAAACTACTTAGAGAAAATGCATGCGTGGAATACGAATAATTCAAATTAAACTGTTTCAGGTTTAGATGCACCTTGAAATAAAACTTAAAATCATTCGATTGGCGGCCATTTAGTGGACGGTTAAAAATGAAGAATGTCAATGGATGATCTTATTTCAACAAATAAGTGTCCACGAATCAAAGGCTTAGAATTGTTTAAGCCACCTGATTCAGCAGGTTTTATAATTTAGTTGTTCTAATTTGAATTAATACATGCCATGTGAGCAATTTCTGAGTGCCTGCACATCAAGAGTGCTACTCTGCCAGAGTATCAAGTAACTCCTCCTTGTTGAAGATAGTGATAGCTGGCGACCAGCATGCATTTCAAATGTGCTAATTTTCCAAAGCCCATTTCATTTTGGAATGTGTGCTGAGATTCTCGCCCCATTTATCAACATGGCGGTATTTATGATGCACTTTCCAGAACTAGATCCTTGAAGAATCCAACGGTTGTGTATGAAAAGATGGAAATGAAATGACCATAGAATTTTTTGTTATTCACTTACTCTTGCAAGAGTCTCCTCACATGGCTACCATTGGAAAATAAATGGTCCACTTCTAGAAAAACCACATGATCCCCGCCGTCCATACAAATGTGAGTAAAAAACGTCTCCCCTAGATTTATTTTAAGCCATTCCTTATGTGATGATTGGGGTTTTTGTTTTCTTCCTTTCCTAGACTAATGGGGAGAAGGGCTGGACTTTGGATGCAGTAAGATCCAAGGGGGCTTTTGGATTGAGAAACTGCTTTGGAAATTAATTCAATGTCCATGAAAAGGGGTTGTTTGGATTGGGATAATATTTTTGCAAATGAATTTGATTTTCATGAATATTGAGTTATCAGTGTAACTCAAGATCACTAAAAAAGCATTAACATTGATACTCCAATAATAATAATAATAATAATAATAATAATAATCTTGATTTGACAAGGTTTTGGCAGATGATTAATGCCTTTAATGATCTTTTTAACATTTTCATGTAAAACTGCATTTCAAGCGAAAGAAAAGAATTATTATTGTTGGATTCTGCAATTTTCCATTAGCTGTGGATTCCAAAGCCAAACAACCATATGAAAAAGCTTAGGCTCCACAGGTGTTTATTGATGCTTTCCTATTGGCCATGATCTTGGGATTTGTTTAAATAACAGAATCTGATGCTTTCATTTTAAAGAACTAATTCGGTGCTTCATGACACCCCATCAGTAGCGGCCATTTAGGGCACATTTGATTTGCCCTTATCTACTCGAATTAGAGGTAAAAATGTAATAAATAAATTTCACAATGTGGATTCTTACCTCGAAAATTGGGCAAAACTCAATATTAACAGGTGTTTTAAAGCCATAATACCATATGCCCCACCACGATTTTTGTGTTATATTCATGCCATTCAGATCATTTTAATGCATAAGCACAAAAATGAAATCTATCTGAGGTTCAAGCATACAATACCACAAAAAGTAGCGAGATTGGATGCCAATCATTGAAACCTTTCGGGGGCTGAAGGAGTTTTGGATCAAGCTGATTTTCCCTGGCCTTATAAACAGATTGAATCTCAAACAAACATCATGGCAGGCCCTACTTAGGTTTCAACAGTTGGTGTTAGTGTAGTCTACTTAGCATTGGATATTGGGCTCATGTCTCAAAATGATTTCGCCCAAAATGAATGGATGGCCTGAATAAAACACACTCATCATTACATCATAAGGTCTTGGCACGTATACCCAGTTTGCCTCGTTTTTCGAGCCAAGACCTATCCAAAAATGTCAACATCTTAGGCTAACTTTCGTTGAAACATTTGGTTGTGCTAAGTAAGGTCAAATTACAGCTACATGTAGCGAATCAAACAGCCCCTTCATCTGACGGCATTTCACCGGAGGAACTGAATTCAATGGTTTCAGGTATAGGGGCCCCACTATCATAGTCATAATAAGCCTTGGACCCAAACCAGATTTGGTTAGTAGTTTGTGAATCTGATGCAACCGTCCTTCCTTTAAATCTTTAAATTGAGCATGAGAAATGTCCTATCCTTCACTTTCTAGCTCCAATTTCACATCTGATCCCTGCAAAAGGCGGGCCCCCAATAATGATCATGTGGGTGGAAAGTAGATAGTGTATTTATTAGGCTGTCTACTCTGTTCAACTAAATGGACAGACGGTGATATGACTCAAATGTACTGTTTATGGCCCACTTGATGAGTCGATTGTTCCCATTTTTACTATCATGGTATAGTCCACTCTCTACAATGGTGTGGTCCACTCGTTTCACGGCTTGGATGTTCCATCGTACAAGAATATTGTCTCAAACACTGCGAAAGTTATCCATCCATGTTCCTTGCATGTACATCAATTACGAGTATGTGTACCGTCCACTTGTCATCAGATCATCCAAGTCCTTGAATTGGCAACCATCACATGGCAAATTGAAGGAGATTCTGGACCGCATAAACTCAACAGGTGGAATCAAACGGTTATGATCATCAAGATCAATGTATTGATTTTTAGAGTTGAATGTGAGCCATTGAAAGTTTCCATTATCTTATTCATCTGTAAGTTTCTTTTACAGTGGCTCATATAACGTAGATTCCAAAACATGGACGGTTCCTATCATCGGACTACTCAGCATGTCAGCATGTGTGCTTCGGTGGGCCTCTCATATTCAACATTCAACAGTGGTGGGTGATCGGAGGTCCCGATGATGGGACGTGGTTTGGCTAGTGACCCCAACTGGCTGGTGTCAAAGCTTTGTGGGCCCCACCATGATCATGTATGTGTTTTATTCACGCTGTTCATCCAATTTTCCATCTTATTTTAGGACATGATTCAAATCTCAAGTGGACTACGCCACAAGAAACAGTGGGGATCGAAGACTTACCTTTGAAAAGTTTTTGGAGGCCACCAGTTGTGGATCATGCTGATATTTGTGTTTTCTCTTCATCCGTGTTACCTTCTTGGTGGGTTGGATGACGAACAAACTTTACGATATGTTGGCTTTCAGCTTGGTTTGACCATGCGTGACCTCTGCGGGCTCGATTCAAATCAAACAATTTTACCCCAAGTGTCATGATAGGCAAATTTATCAAATGTGAGTGTATATGACTGAGGCATGAGAAGATCAGTTGCTTATTTAGCCACTCATGATATGGTTGTAAGATGATTAAGCGGTTGTCAAAGGGTGATGTTCTTCCTCCGAAGATAGATTTCAACATGCATTTAGTGCGAAATGACTTTTATAAACAAAAATAGTCAAACAAAAAGGAAATACATACGGTCGATCATAGGTAGCAATAATAAGATGCCTTTCTAAAAGATAAATTGATTATAATGATATTGAAAATAGCCCAACGCAAAAGCATATACTTAAATTATAACTAAGGATTACTGCTATTGGATTATGATTAAGGATTATCGCTATTGGATTATGACTAAGGATTACCGCTACTCTTAGAATAGAACTAAGATATAATAAGAAAAGATAATTTAATTTGTTTGTTGGATTGATATGAGATATCTTGATCTGTTAATTTTCTCTGTTATTTATAGGCTTTTCTGAAGGAGAAGAATCATATTAATGATACACTTCCTATTCGACTATTACAATCACATTTCAATGTCCCCTTAATTTTTTGACTGCTTCTTCCTTATGAATTGTTTGCACGCCTTGCTTGGCTAATACCCATCTCTAAATGACGTATTCTATTCATCTAACACTAGCTGTTATTATGGAAAACATGCTCCACATATCCCAGAAGATAGCATTCGTGTTATGTAATTCTTATGTAATGACATGTGTCTTATTCTAATTGGCTCAGCTAGAATTAGAGTATAACATAGTAGACCTTACTAAGTTTACAATGGTGGATGTTCAATCAACATTGTTTTCTAGTAGTGTACTCCTCTACCTAAGATTTCGATTTGCCTATTTTTAGACTTATGTCCTAAAATGATATGAAAAAAAAAAAATAGATGAACAATGTGAATAAAACATGTACATCATGTTGGGGTCCATGGAACTTTGACACCAACTAGATGGCTGGTATTCCGTCACTAGCCAAAAAAGAGTCCAAAAGGATGTGGGAATTAGTGTGGAAAACCTTATTTTATTTATGCATACGGTTGAGATTTTGATGGGTAAAGTCTTTTGAGTGACGGAGAAGAAAGAGAGTTTTATTTTAATTGCGTTTTATTTATTTATTTAAAGTGCGCTCTTACAGTCAGATGCCACCCCATCTTGCAATGGTACTGGACCGCTGTGGGCCCATCAACTTTGTATACATCCAGTCCGTTGATGCACCTTGATGTTAGGTCATGGATCCAAAAATCTACCTAATTGAAGAATCAGGTGATCCACACCAAAAGGGGAAGTTGGAAGGGGATGTATAACCAATAAAGTCTCCCAAACTATTTGTGGTGCCCCACCAAGACCGAAGGACAAAAAAGCCACTCTAAAATCAGGTTGGCCCCACCAAGTGAATTTATAGGCCTTAGGCATGATTTTATATTGTTCCCTATATTACTGCTTAGCAAAGTTTTAAGTTTTAACACCCAGATCCATAGCTCCAAGTGGTAGACTGAGTGAAAGATACATCGATTCAACACACTGAGGTCTTGGTATTGATTCCCTAGTGAGGGTGGCTAACACTGAAGTGTAAACTGCCAGTAGGTATACTAACAAGCTAACATTAGAAAAAATAAAAAATAAAAGTTGGGCCAGAGTTTTGATTTCTACGGTGAGTTAAAAGAGAGAAGAGGACGATGGATGAGGTGGATTGAAGGCACTTTTAACAAGGTCCAATGGATGAGGTGGATCGAACCGACTTCTGACACGGCCCGACCAAATGAAAACACCTTTTTTATTTCATAATCTTTTTTTTACTTTTGAGAATTTCATTATAGCCACTAGTTAGTAATAAAAAAACAAAAGAAAGTTTGACTTGTCACTTTATTCATGGGCGTATCTTTCAAGTGATTTTGTTTGCATTTGCTTTAGAAATTATGTTGTTGTTAGGTGGAGAAATTGAGGAAGAGGCACTTTGTTTTGCCACGTTGGACACAAGTCTACAAGGAGCCTGACTCCAAGACACTCATGTGCTAAAGTGGCGTACACGTGTGAAATAAATGGATGGGCAGTTGGAATAACAGACGGACTGTTTGATACGTGTGAATTGGCCTGATTTTTCGAGGCAGTATTGCTGCCGTCTGGACGGCTTAGATCTTAAACACATTTAATATGGGCGTGTGGGGTGGATGGGCTAGCGTTCTACACCTGTGAGACCAAATGTGTCATCAAAGTATAAAAAATTAAAATCATGCAAGCTTTACATTTATGAACTTGATGGTCCTCCTGGGGGATAATTAATCCGAATACACAGTTTCTCCAAATTCCTCGTATAGATTTCTCGAATCAAGAAGAAAAATAGAGAATAGAAATAAATTTTAATAAATTCAAAAATAAATTGATTGTCGATAAAAACAAACTTATAATTTTTTAAATAAAAAACTTACTATTTATATCCAGTCATGAATTCTACTTAGACTTCATAGTTCTTGGCCAAAAGTAGTAAATGTCAAATTTAGACTAATCACGTTATTCTCCTAAATTTTGTGAGTCCTTTTCACGTTGGAAGAACTCCTAAAGCTAAAATATTAAGAGTTATGATTGAACTAAAACTTTTTATAAATAGTAAAATTAAAATTAAAATGGACTTTCAACCATTGTTCCGATGGAATCTCACAAATTTGGTGGGGGTAACCCGGCGTAATAGGTTGGTTGGCTAAAGCAGTTTCTACTATCCAAAATTATATGTTGTACATCAAATAACTCATTCCAATTTGCAAGATACGCTTGAATTAGTGTTCTGACAGTCTTGATCACTTCCACCTCTAATCAAGCCATCTCTAGTCCATCTTGGCCATGAAATTGTCCATGACCCACTTTACATCAGAATTATGGTCCAACTGTCACTGACATGTGGGCAATTGGAGCATGGTTTTTAGCCTCAATGACTTAGATAAATTCAAGGTATGCATTGGGTCGACTCGCACAAGTCAGTGGCAGCTTGTGGTATTGAAAGATGGAATAGTATTGAATCTAAGTTGGCCCTGATGAGTGGTATTGGACTCGTCTCCTAAAACTATGATTAAAAATGGTATGTTCAATTTTATTTATTCATTTACAAGGTGATTATCAAAATTAGTCATTCACACATTGGTTGGTGAGAGTAGCATCCATGACTTTGATGGTTCTGATTGTTGGATCACCTTTTCCTGTGGGCGCTGGCTGCCACATGGGAAAAATAAAAATTTCTACAGCATTAATTATTCAGAGAGAAATGCACCGTTAGAGGAAAATCATGAGAAAAGAAAACATTTTTTTAAAAAGATTTTTTTTTTTATATACTTAAAAAGCAGTCTTAACTAATGACTACTAAGCTTAGTGTTAGTTAGTAGTAATTTTTAAGTAAAAGGTATCATGTGACCATTGTATAATAAATATAGTACAGGAGATATGAATGCCAAAAAATGTAAATGAAACTATATGCATGTAAAGGTTTTGATGATCGTAGCCATCTATGATATGGTAAACACAACACATGTGGGGATAGCAAAGGAGAAAGATGGAGAGAAAGGCGAGGTTACATGACCTAAGTGCATATACCGGCAGAGAAAAAAGGGTTCAATGCTGATAATCCATTTGAGCATTTTTGAGTTGTGGCCACACACAAGGTTTACTTCTCCATTAGTTTTGGGCTAACCTTCTAACATGATATACGTCACAACGACTCTATATATGTAAGTCACGTAATCATTATGATTGGTCCACAAGTCTTTTTTCCCATGGAGTTCTTATGATAAGCTTTGTGCGTAGCATGTACATAAAGAAAATGAAATATGCATAAGTTACTTTCGTTATATAATGGAAAGGACAAAATGTCCTTATATTAGGTTGAAGGGTTGCATCCATTTTCCCTCTTTAATCCTATCAATTTGACTGATTTCAATCAAATTACAAGTGACAATGCAACTAGTTGCATCGAACACCCTCTCATCCATTTCGGCCTCCTGTCCTGTTGTGAGGTTGAGAAACTAATATACAGTGCGGATTTCTCATGTGCATCTCAATGAGCCCCGTATAGCTTCCCATATGTGGCGCGGGCGCGCACGCGCACGCACACACACACACTATATATATATATATATATATATATATATATATATATATATATATATATATATATATATATATATATATATATATATATATATAATGAGAGACCTAGTCTCCTGCACTCAGTCCCATAAGTAACTTATATGTGAGCCTTCCTATAAGTTGTAAGATGAAGAAATCTATTGAAATTCAGCGCATTGAAAGAGAGAGGGTTTAAAACAAAGACTCCCTTGGACTCATGGAAACGGATTTCCTACGAAAGCTTTTCACAGTGAGTTCCTATGCGAGGATTCTTAGTGGGGCCACTCTGATGTCTGTGATATGTATATGCTACAAAAGTTTTGCATTAAGTATATATTTGTTTTATTTAAAAAAAAAAAACTTGAACGAGACATGTGGCGTTCAATCACATTAAGAAATATCTGTTCACCGAGACTTGTGTAACCTTATTTATAGGTTGGATGACAAATAAACATTAAGAAAATGTTTCAATGGGCTCAAAAAGTTTTTAATGGTAGGTCGTTCAATCACAACCGTTTCCTATGATATAGTCCACCTGAGATCTAAGTCTTCTTCATTTTTAGGTTCATTCCCTAAAATAATTTGGAAAAACAGGACCGTGTGGATATAAAATACATACATGAAGGTGGCCCCATAGTAAGGGCACCGTCTCGAGTGAGGCTGCCACGTCCGCCTCTACAACTGTTCTGTTGAATCCACGGTGGATGCAGCTTGTCCAAAAAATATCTGGAGCAGATTAGGTGTGGCGCAGCCCTCACTCAAGACGGTGAGTCCCTTACTGTGGGGCCCACTTGATGTATGTATTCTATATCCACACTGTCCATCAATTTTGCCATATCATTTTCAGGCAATAGCCCAAAAATGAATCAGATCCAATTCTCATGTGTACTATACCAAATAAATCAGTGTTGATTAAGCATTAATAGGCCACCAAAGTTTTGTATCAAGCTATATATATTTGATTTATGTGACGTTATCAACAGATTGGATGGAAAAACGGTGGGCCCCAGGAAGGTTTTAATCGCAGGCGTTCGATCAAAACTGTTTCCTATGGTATGGTCGAACTGAATTTGATCTTGGCATGTAGCCTAAAATATCCGGAAAAACGGATATGGAATAAGTAGTTCAAGTGGGCCCCACGGTAAGGGCCGAACCTACTCCTCTCCCAAAAATATCCCGGAATGGAATATCCAAGTCGATGATATTAAGAGGCTTTTCAACTAAATCTGAACCGTTATTATACTATCTATCTGTAGCACACAAATCGAAAGGTTAAGATTTTTAAACTAAGATTTTATTTATTTATTTATTTATTTTTCACTCATAGTCCATCCACGGTAGGAGACAACAAACCAATGGTCTGAATTAACGATAATGCTCTCCTCTTGTTAGAACTGAAATGCATGTGTACAATTTAGAGTAGTGGGTGCGTATATTATATAACAACTGTGGATGGATGGGGATGTTCACGTGTTTCACTTGTAATTTTGTGTGACAAGTTACATTCATTTGCCCTGATTCATGCTGTTTAGTTAATTAAAGCGAAATCGAGTGTGAGGAGTAGGAGAGAGATTAAAGAGGTAATTTTCATGACACTTGGTAATGTGATGACAAGATCCATGCCGTTAATCAGGTGGGCCCCACCATGAACATGCCATGGCACAGAAGATTGTGGCTGGTTGACTCATTAGGTGGGCCACGCGCGCGCGAGAGAGAGAGAGAGAGAGAGAGAGAATATATTACAAAGGTATACTTGTTGCAAAAACATAGTCAAATAATCTAACTTATGCTTTGATATCACGTCAAATAATAACTTTGCTTTGAAAACTTGAATTAAGATATTATATCAATGTATATCAAGTGACTTTAACACCATTGATGCCTGAAGCCACTACATGACACAAGTGGGCCCACCTGGCTAGGCAATTGGAACCATACCGTACCATGAAACCATGATGATTTACTATTAAAATTTTATTATGGGCCATAAAAGTTATTGGATTGAGCTGATATTTGTATGACCCCTTCATCCATGCCCTTGTGACCTCATCATCAGGTTGGATGACAAGTAAACATTTCAGTGGCCCCAAGAAGTCTTTAATTGTGGGTATTCCATCACCATTGTTTCCAATGGTGGTCCACCTATGATTTGTATTTGCTTCATTTTTTAGATCATGCCTTAAAATGAGCTTTGAAAACAAATGAACGACATGAATGTAAGGCACATACATCATGGTGGGCCCCACAGTCAACGTTCCATCTACCTGGGATCCGGGGATACACCCAAGCCGTGGCCGTATATTCACTAGGAGTCCCTACCCAGATAAAGGGACATAGGCTTGATTTTGCATTGCTTCCTCTTAGCATGTCGAGCTTGAGTTTTGTATTATAATTATTATTGGGTGCATGGTGAGCAAAAGGGACAAAGGTTTGGCTACTGACCTAACATTGTCCATCTAGCTGGTGTCAAAGTTTTATGGCCCCACTGTGATGTATGTGTTTTATCCACACCATCTCTTACTTTTGTCAGCTCATTTTAAGCTCGATCGTCAGCTCATTTTAAGCCACGATCGAGCACAAAATAAGGCAGATCCTAATCGTAGGTGGACCACACCTTAGGAAACAGTGAGAATTGACTGCTTACAGTTGAAAACATTTTGGAGTCCACAGAGGTTTTGAGTCAAGCAGATTACATATATATACACACACACACACACATTATTTTCATCCAGGATCGTTTTGAATGATGGACATTCAATTAATAATGTTTTCCCTAGTGTGATCCACCCGATATTTAGATCTAGTTTATTTTTGGGCTCATGCCTTAAAATGATCTGATAAAATAGATGGACTGCCTCAATAAAACACATACATCATGACCGGCCTACAGAGCTTTGACACTAGCAAGCTGGCTGGTGTTGGGGTCACTAGCCAAACCGAGTCGAAACAGAAGAGGGCAACACTTTCACATCAGGGTTAGACCCCACAACTCAAAGTGTATGGTGGTTATTATGATGTATGCATTGGAATATGCTTTTTAAAGTAACCTGAATGGCCATTCTATTTAGCTAAAATGCATCCTTTCTCCTTTAATAACTTAAAACGCTTTTAGCCCATAATTGAATATTTATGTTTTCCATTACCCCTTAGCCAATATCTAAATGAGATATGGTATATTCACAATATGTTTTACCTGAAAAATAAACTAGTTATCTAAACACGAAATGTTACATTGACACATATTCCGTCCCCACAAAAGAGGGGCCACTCGTTAATTCACTAACCTTTGATCTTTTCTTTTTAATATTGGATTGTCGTGATAGGTCGATTTGACGGGTTCCACTGTAATATGTAATGTCATCACTTTCACTAAAATAAAAAAATAAAATTGGTAAAGAATAGACACCATGGTTTTAAATCATTTTCTTCACATCACATTAATGATATGAGGTTATGTTGTCCATTTCTTTTTACACACGCACTCACACCCCACACGCACCCATATACTCACACCACAATGGGTACTTGAACCTGTGACCTCGTTTTGAATCTCTTGTGAGTCTACCACTAAGGCATGGGGTTGTGTTGTCCTTGTCAGGCCATGCACTGGTTTTAGACAATATGCTTAATCATGATTGAAATGGTCAATTGCAGGCCCTTCCAAGCTTGATTTGATGTTCTTCATCATTTAATGGAAGTGTTCCTTTGGCTTGGTAAGAAATCCTTCGTGGGTGTCTTTAATTGATGTTATATGATGATGATAAACTTATTTTATTGCTTCTTTGATCTTGATTATCTAATTTTCATGCTAATGATGGGACGGCTGAAAACATCCCATGTGCCTATGATGTAGTGATGTAGTGATGGGTGAATTGTTAGCTACTGTGTATCATCTTATAAAAATAGAGTATATGGATTAACCTAAATAGGCATGTATAAAAGTATTTACGCCAAGGAATCCTAGAGTCCAATTTTGTTTTCTTGATTTGAAAAAAAAAAAAAATAAAAATTGGTTGATTTTCAAGAACAGGAATCATATGATACGCAGTGAATCTCTTATGAAAATCATCCACACTTGAAATGTATCTTGATGTCTGAAAGTTGGATGGGTAAGCCTGTACATAAGGATTCTATCACTTGTTTGGGAATAAATAGACAATCCTAATTAATGATTGGCTACCCCTCTCGTCATTTAATAAGTTTGGAGAGTATCTCAAAGCTCTGGTGAGCATAGAACAAATCTTGTTCCCGGCAATTTCTCGGTTGGAAATTTTTTTAGAAGATTTCTTAAAATTTGAGAATTGTCTCGAGATATCATTAGGAAAATCTTGATAATAAATACTTAAACATATATTTTTAAAGTATTAAATATATGTTTATATAACAAATTGATAAATCCTTTTAGAGCGTTGATATTTGTCATGGTACGGGTGAGAAACTAGAAGAATGAAAGGAGGCATGAAAGTTGCATGATGCAAAGGATCTTCTAAGTAATTACTCTCCGAGCTCATAAATGACCTCAGAGAGCAGGGGGCTTCTGTTATGGGACGATCCGAGACGATTACAATCAGAAGGATCAACTATCCGCCATTCCGAGCGGAGTCCGAGCCTCGTCATAGTAACGGGAAGGTGGATTTAGATGGATGAAATCCTCAATCCTTGATCACCTCCGTCGAGAAACCATCAGAGGAAATATTCGAGTT
Organism: Magnolia changhungtana; assembly: GCA_030180095.1. Classification (NCBI taxonomy): domain Eukaryota; kingdom Viridiplantae; phylum Streptophyta; class Magnoliopsida; order Magnoliales; family Magnoliaceae; genus Magnolia; species Magnolia changhungtana. The sequence goes on along the minus strand of JASAUF010000630.1, from coordinate 6,191,609 downwards.
ATGCGACCGGCCCCGAGCAGGCGTCCATCATGAAAGGACCAGCTGCATCGCCTACGCACCGAATAAGAACTCGGCTCGGACTGATATGACCAATCATCAGCTCGGATTAGTATCGTCACCCTCTGTGACCGAGCCGAATTGTTTCCGAGAATAAAGGTCCCGCGCGTTAAGGGGAGAAACTGCCATGTATAGATATGCGCTATTATCTCGTACGCAGATACACACGTCGCAGGACATGATCTCCATTCGCCGGTATCTTCACGATATGCGAACCCCCCGATCGTGCGAGATTATCGGACGCAGACCGAACGATGAAAAGGTATAAATATTACATCACTCCACAAGAACAGGTACGCAACATCTGAGACTCTCCTCCATCTTTCAAACATAGACCCAGATTCTGTTGTCCTGACTTAGGCATCGGAGGGTCCCCCGGCTTAGCCAGGGTCTCCATTGCTTCTGTTGTCTTTGCAGGATTCCTAGTTGGACGCCCTGCTCGAAGTACGGAGGAGGGTTAACCGATTTTGACCTCAACATTTTTGGCGCCGTCACGTGGGAAACCGATACAAAAGTCGGTTTCTATTCTAAATAGCGATGGCTAGAGGGAAGAAGAAAGTCATGGCGGTGGAACCGAGCGCACCCGCTCCTCATCATTACTTCATGCGGAGTCTGCTCCGGCCCTTCTCAACGTTCTCACAATCGTTCCAACAAATACCGCGCTTTACAAGGCGAGGTGCAGGCCTTGCGCGATGAGTTGCAGCGAATGAGGCAGGAACGTGAACAACAACAACAACAACCTGAGCGGAGGAGTCCGGTACCAGAAGAAGTTGGACCAACCGTTCAGGCCCATTCAGTGACAAGAAGCCCGAGGCGCGGGCCATCTCCGCAACCTTCTGACCGAGCACCAATGTCGGCTCAAAACCTTCCCCGAGTTCCCACCAGGAATGTGACGGCTAGAGTCTCGAAGGATGTCCCAGCCGCCTCGGCTTTGGCTCCGACTGACCTTCGTCACACCCTGGAAAGGAGAAGGAAAGGAGGATCCCCGAGCCGAGAACACTCAGGAAAGAAGTGGCGGAAAATAGAGATCCCTGGGAGGCACGATTTGCGGACTGAATAATCAAGTCCCGATGCTACGAAACAAGAAGCCCACCATCATCAATCCCGTGCCGTTCAAGCCATGATGGAAGAAACCAAGCCTCCGTTCACCGCAGAAATCATGAACGAAGTGATGCCTCGAGATTCCTGATTCCGCCCGTCATACAATACTGGGTCCCGACCCATCGAACATGTGGAAGCTTATCGATCGTGGATGCGGTCTGTACCACGACCGATGCAATGATGTGCGAGGATTCTCTATCACTGGGCCGGATCCGCCGGAGTTGGTATCGTCACTCAAGCCTGGATCCATAAGTTCATTCGAAGAGTTGTCTCGGTCATTCCTTACCCGGTTTAAGCGGTAAGAGAAGCAAACCCAATACCCACCGCTACCATCAAACAAGGGCCAAAAGAATCCTTAAAGGATTACATTGCCCGATTCAACGAGGAGGCGTTACGGGTGGAAGACTACGACGACAAGATGGCACTCGCCGCAAAGATGTGCACGGCGGCTTGAGGGAAGGAAGGTTTGCCTTCTCTATAGGGAAGAACCCTAAGAAAGACGTTAGCCGAGCTCATTACTAGAGCCCAAAAATACGTCCATGCCGAGGGAGTTCTCTGCTACCCGCAAGAGTATTCAAGTAATGAGCAGAATGAGAAAGGGAAGAGGCCAAGGAACGAGGAGCCCCAAGCTCCAAAGAAAAATTCGGATGATCATTCTTCTCGGGGTCGCCGACCGAACAGAAAGCCAGAAGGGAGATTCCGTTCCTACACACCTCTCAACACTACGACCGAGCAGATCTTATTGGATATCCGAGGCGAAAAACTCCTCAATTGGCCAGTCTGTATGAGAGCAGACCCAGAACTCCGCGACAAGCGCAAGTATTGTCGTTTTCATCGGGATCATGGCCACAATACCGATGAATGTGTAGATCTCAAGGATGAAATTGAATCCCTTATTAGGAAGGGGCATTTACGTCGGTACACCAAACAAGAAAAAGTCGCTTCGGAAAGAAGAGCGAGTACGAGAACGCTCCAAAATCCAACCGAAGAACTGTGGAGATTCGCACCATCTTCTGAGGTACATCGGGCGGAGGAGACTCAAACAGAGCCCGAAAAGCTCATTCTCGAAGGAGTCCGTAACACTACGTCAACCTTACCGAGCGGCCTAACAAAGAACCACGGGTCGGTCCCTCGTAGCCTCACCTTCACGGAAGAGGACGCTCGAGGAATCCAACACCCACATGATGACGCCTTGGTAGTCACTATGACCATAGCTAATCATAAGGTGTACAGATTCTCGTTGATACCGAAGCTCGGCCGACGTGATTTATTCCGAAGCCTTCGAGAGGATGGGGATTCCACAGCCTCGTCTCGGACTGTGAAGACCCCCTTACACGATTTTGCCGGAGAAAAGTAATCTCCGACGGGCTATTTCCTCCCAAGAATCGCGGGAGAAGGGCGACATCAAGTCACCCCGATGGTGGACTTCCTTGTCGTCAACATACCATCGCGCATAACGTGATCATGGGCGGCCCTCCTCAATGCAATGCGGGCGGTCGTGTCTACTTATCACCTAATGATGAAATTTCCCGCCGAAGGTGGAACGGGTTACCTCCGAGGCGATCAACGCGAGGCTCGAGATGTTATGCTATTGCGGTTCGAAAAGGGTCCAGTAAAGCAAGCACTCACTGTCAATGTCTTGGACCCGCGCGACCCTCCGAGAATAAGCCAATTGAAGAGTTGGAGAAGGTACCACTCGACGAGGCTGATCCTAGCAAGACGGTTCAGCTCGGAACATCACTCACGCCTGAGCAACATTCCGAGCTGTTAACTTTCTGCGACGACACAGGGACATATTCGCCTGGTCGCACGCGGATATGCTAGGGATCTCTCCGGATGTCTTGGTTCATCGGTTGAACGTGGACCCGAGCACAAGCCCGTGAAACAAAAGAGGAGACCGTTTGATGCCGAGCGGTGTGAGGCCATTGCATCATGGATGAAGTCTCAGATGCGATGGACGCCGGCTTCATAGAAGAAGTGCATTACCCGGAATGGATCGCAAATGTGGTCTTTGGTTAAAAAGGCAAATGGCAAATGGAGAGTCTGCAATGGACTATTCGTGACTGAATAAAGCATGTCCGAAAGATAGTTTCCCGCCGCCTGGATCGATCAACTAGTAGACAAGATCGCGGGGCACGAATCGCTTTCCTTCCCTCGGATGCCTACTCGGTTATAACCAGATCGCGATGCATCCCCCGCACAGCGAAGACTACCTTTGTCACCGACAGGGGGCTCTATCATTCGGGTCATGCCATTTGGCCCGAAAACGCTGGGGCCACGTATCAGAGGTTAGTCAACCAGATGTTCGCAAGACAGACGGCGTACGATGGAAGTTTATGTCGATGATATGTTGGTGAAAAGTGTTAAGGCATCCGATCACTTAGCAAACCTCGGAGAAACCTTTGAAGTCCTCCGAGAATATCAAATGAAACTGAACCCAGCAAAGTGCGTTTTCGGGGTCGACTCAGGAAGGTTTCTCGGATTCCAAGTCAGCCAAAGGGGTATTGAGGCTAACCCCGATAAGATTAAAGCACTCCTCGACATGAGTTCGCCCCGGACTGTCAAGGAAATACAATGCCTTCATCGGACGAGTAGCAGCGCTCGACGCTTCATATCCCGAGCCACGATAAATGCCTCCCTTCTTTCAAAGAATTGAAGGGTCATAAGAAGGCCGAGTGGACGCCCGAATGTGAGCAAGCTTTCCAAAGAAATGAAACAATACACGGCTCACCGCCTCTACTATCAAAACCGGAGGAAGGCGAATCATTGTTTTTATATCTCGCGGTCTCGCCACTTGTCACTGGCTCGATCGTGGGAAGTGGGGAACAAACAACACCCTGGATATTACGTGAGCAAAGCCATGGTGCCGAGAAACAAGATACCCCGCTCCGGGAGAAGCTTGCACTCGGCTTGGTTGTTTCGGCTCGAGGTTGCGTCCATATTTCCAAGCCCATTCGATCATCGTACTAACCGACTCCCCCCCCGACAGATTCTCCAAAGGCCGCAGGTCTCGGGTCGGTTGACCAAGTGGGCTATTGAGCTTGGGGAGTTTGACATCATGTTCACCGAGGACCGCGAAGAAAGGACAAGCGTGGCCGATTTCATCGCCGACCACCGTTCTAAGCGATGAGCCCATCAACAAAGAGGTTGAGATGACACCGCATGACCTCCCGAATGGTTCACAGTCATCCCGTGCCGGATGGGTCCTCTACGTGGACGGATCATCCAACTCTAAACGAGCCGGGCCGGGATCGTCCTGATCGCTCCCGACTCTACAATCATCCAATACGCCATTCGACTCGGCTTCAAAGCTTCCAACAACGAAGCGAGTACGAGGCATTGTTAGCCGGCTCAGATTAGCCGCTAGCCTCGGAGTTCAATCTCTGCAGTCCGATGCGACTCTCACCGGTGATCGTAAATCACATCTCCGCCGATTATGAAGCCAAAGAGAGCGGAATGATTGCTTATCCGGACGAGGCCAAAAAGCCGATCGAGAAGTTTTGGAACTGTACGGTTCACCAAATTCGAGGGCGGAAAATGCCCTGGCCGATGCCTTGGCAAAGTTGGCATCGACCGCGAAGGAAAGATTCCACGGATTGTTCCTAGAGAGTTCGTTGAACATCCCAAAGATCGATCGAATAGAAGAGAAAACGGTGATCCGGTGGATGATAGCCCGAGCCGGATGGATCCAATTTCTAGCTACCTCGAATCGTGGAGCTTCCTCGGACGAGCAAGAGGCCGGACGTCTCGGGGTTCGAGCAAAGAAGATACGTCATTCGAATGGAACTCGTATAAGAAGGGGTATTCACGTAACCATACCTCGTGTGCCTCCGACCCGAGGAAGCGTGTATGTTATCCGAGAAATTCATGAAGGGATCATGCGAAACCACTGCAAATGAGCCACGGCTTTGAAGATCCTTCGACAAGGATATTTCGGCCGACTCTCAAAGAAGATGCCAAGAGCTATGTTAGAAAATGTGACAAATGTCAACGCTTTGCGGCCGTGCCTGGACACGGCCTTACAGAAGAGATGACTCCCATGAGCGGTCCGTGGCCTTTCGCTCGGTGGGAATCGACATCATCGGCCCTCTGCCGACCGGGAAAAGGACAAGTCAAGTTTGCCATCGTTGCTTGTCGACTACTTCACAAAGTGGGCCGAGGCCGAACCCGTTGCAAAAATTACCAACGAAAATAATCGACTTCGTGCGGAAGAACATCGTCTCAGAGATTCGAGTGCCAAATACAATCGTCTCGGACAACGGCAGCGCTTGACAATGACAAATTCGGGGGTATGTGTAGGAAGCTCGGAATCACGAATGCTTACGCCTCGCCTCGGCATCCACAAATTCCAATGGGCAAGTCGAGGCAAAAACAAAGTCATCAAGCACCACCTCAAAAAGAAGTGGAAAAAGCAAAGGGCAATCGGCCTAAGAACTTCCATTCGTCCTCCGGGGCGTCTGGTTCGCTCGCTCATTTCTCTACCGAGAAACTCCGTTCTCTCTTTCTTATGGGTCCTGAGGCGATGGTGCCCGTTGAAATCGGCCTCCCTACGGCTCGAGTGAGTAATTACAATGACGATCGAATCTGGATCAAATCACCGCCAATTTAGATCTCCGGAAGAGATTCGAGAAGTTTCGAAACTCCGTGCCGCCGCCCGACATCAACAAGTAGCCGTGTTCTACACTTTAAAGTGAAGGTCGACGATTCGACCACTGGGGATCTAGTTCTTCGACGAGTCTTCCGTGCAACACGGCCGAGCCGGCTCCTAGCACTCTGGTCCCCAACCGGGAAGGACCATACCGGTGGTCCGATCAACTAAACCAGGATCTTACCATTTGGAGGATCTCGGTGCCGTCAACTCCCCCATCCATGGAACGCCGAGCACCTAAAAATTTACTATCCGTGATGAAGCACTCGAACTTGTTAACCTTTAAGGTCAATCAATAAATGTACGCCTCAAGCGACAAGCCTTTAAGGCTATGAATAAAAATACGTCCGACGGTTTATTCTTGTCATCAAGAAGAATAGATTCTACAAGATCGTCCCCTCCCAACCGAGGAGAGGAAAATCACGAGGCGATCCGATTTCCCATAAAGGAAGTCACCAATTTCTACAAAGGCGTCCCCCTCAATCGGGAGGGCAAAGCCAATGGGTAACTTCGACCCCCAATAAGGGAGTCTGACCCATCTACTCTGGGCCATCGCCGAAAGCAAAGCGAGTCGATCCTTTTAAGGATCAAAGGCCCAAATCACACCCTAACGAATCAAGGACTCGGCTCGACCACACAACTTGGTAGAACAAGGACAATCAATAAAGAGGTAATCCAAAATCGGCTTCTTTCATTAAATGTCATAAGAAGTACAAAAAATAATAATACAAAGGAGCTCTTCAAGGGGCCGGAGGAGCTTGAGAACCTGGGGCTTGATCTCGGTCAATCGCCTCGGCGACAATATCGGCGGGTCCTCGGCGGGGAGGGGATCGAGGTCAAGGTCCGGCACTTCGACAAGACACTCGTCAAAGCCGCGGTCGTAAAACTTGGCGGCCTCAATGTCCCTCTCCTTCGAGGTCTTGTAGGACTCTAATGCCGCAGGAATCGCCGCCGCTAAGGAGGCCTCACCTCGACCTTCGAGTTTCTGGGCAGGCAACGGCCCCGTTTTTCTACTTCGGGCCTTGATCTTCTCCGGTCCTCACTCAATCGGGCAATCTCACCGCCCAGTATCGACGGACTTTGGGTGACCTAGGCAACGGCACGGTCATGGCGTGCCTCGAAGGTCCTTCGCGACCCTCGGAGCCGGGCCGTCGGACCGCCGCTTGAAGCCGATGCCACAGTCGCTCCGCTCCAGCCTAAAGGATAGAAGCATTGTCCCGTAAGACTCCCGCTCCGCCCCGAGCATCTCCGTCTCCGTCTGGAGGGTCCCCACCTGCTCCCGAGGGTTTCGACCTCGGCGTCGATTTTCTACGCTCTCGACCCTCTCCCAACATAGAAGGATCCTCGGAACGACCGGTCAAAAGCAAGGAAATGAGGAAGGAATAATAATGCAAAAATAATGCAAGTCTCTTAAAGAAGCAGAAGTACACCGTAGAAGACTCCACCAAATCTTCCAAAAAGTAGGTCGTCCGGCTTATCGAGGAGGCGCGAAATGGATTCCTCCGTAACGTGCTTCGCCGCCCTGTCAGACATGTGATAACCCGGCCGAACCTCCTCTGCTTCAGTGCCGACTTGAGCCGAGCTTGTCCCTCCTCGGCTCCCGTCCGACTACCACCGAGGGTTGGGCCTCACCCTCAACGTCGTGTGCGCCTCTCCCCCTCATTACCCGGTTGGGTAATCATGGCGTCGCCATCCGAACGGCTTCCTCCCTCTCGAGGATGACGGGACAAATCAACGGAGGTTCGAACCTCGCTCCTTCATTAGGGGAGCCGCGACGGATAGAGGAGGGGTTGTCCCCAAGCCGAGCAGAACAAGACCGGGGTCACGTAGAGGCGCGACCATATCAACACGACGGGGCCCCCGTAGTCGCGCCCGGTGGTATGGAATTGGGGACACAATTGCGGATGCGACCGCGCCCAGTATTGGAATTGGGGACACAATCGCAGATGCGATGGTCCCTCAACCAAGGGTACCGAGGCAGAAATGGAGCCGTATCCCGACCCGAGATGTTTGGAATAGAGGGAGGAAGTGCCACCGTCCGAGTCACGACCCCGAGGCGTTAACCCGGAGGGCGAACTCCTTGTGTGACCTTCTTCCTCCGAACTACCTTCGCGGGGCTCGGTCCTCGCATCTCCTCGCAGACGCGCATCTTTCCTCCTCCGGGAACTGCACACCTCGGCCATGCATGCCGTACCGAAGAATGGTTAGGATAACGCTACCTCGCACCTATAAAACCAAATTGACTAAAGGATACCACCGAGCGAGTGGGGTGCGGTCTCGTCTTACAAAGCCCCGACCGGTAGGTTTAGCGGCCGTGATCGTATCCGACCAACGGCGATGTTCCTCCGAATACGTTCTCGCCTTGGCAATGGTTCTTCAATCCGAGGTAACGAAGGGAACACCCTTGTGAAACCCGCAAAGACAATTGTTCTTTTAAGTAAAAGCACATAAGAGGCAATGCGCAAAAGAGATCTCGACCCGACCCGGCATAGTGAAGCGAACGGAACCCGAGCCAATGAAGCCCCGACCTCCGCCGCTGGGCGCCTCCCACTCGCCCGCTGCGCCCGTAACCACTTGTTCTTCCGGTCCTTTATTCGAGGACGGAAGACCCAAGACGAGCCCCGACCCCTTGCTACCTCCGGTCGCGAAATACTGTGGATCGTTGCCTTCATGCTTTACCAAGTACAGGCTCACCGGTTCGGCGGGTGTCAACGCCGAGTTCCCCACTTGGTGCCGATGATGTAAGCGAGATTAGTACCCTCCAAGCATTGGGCGTAAATCGCCCGTGTGCGAGCCCTGGTAAGCAAGCAAAGCTCGGATGAAGGGGTGCATCGGGAGACGGAGTCCGCATAATAAGCCACACAAAAATATGGCTATCTCCCCACCAAGGATTGCCTACAGCGTCGGTAGGCTCGGGGCTCGATCCGAACGGAGCGAGGTATGTCGACCCGTACGATCCATTCCATTTGAGACTCCATTATTATGGAGCCCCCTCGAACCAGCTTCCGACGACCGTCCACCAGAGGCATCTCTCGCACATCGACCATCGCAGCTCGGGTGCTCGTGTCGCCTCTTTCCTCGCCGGCCTTCTTACTAACTTGGCGAGCGTGAGTTCTCGCCACCGTCCGTTTCGGGGGCCGAGGATATAAAGGCACCGCCGAAAGAGCCCCGGAGGCCTCTCCTCCATTATCGAAACTCTCCTGCTTCGAGTCGTCATCTAGCCTCTATTCATTTCCCTATCTAAGACATCTCGTAACAGGGATGTTTAAGATTAAACTCACCAGACAATAGCCGGAGATGGCTTCAAGAAGCGTGAGAACTATGACGCCTACTGGCCGGAAATCGCCTTCACGGAAATCGTCTTCTCCGTTAAAACAATCCAAACGCAAACAATGGCGGTCGGGCGAAGACCCCGGATAGGCCTTTTATAGTCGAAGAGACTCTTCATTAAATGAGCCGTAATAATGGCAAATGGCTGTTCAATCATTCGTCGACTCCGAGTCCGACGTGGTAACATCCCATTGGTTCAAAACATGGTAAAGGTAACAATATCTTCCTCGATTGTTGTGAGAGTTAATCCACACGGCACTCCGAGCGCGAAAAGAGCGCCGATACGACGCCTCAAACACACTTGGCGGTCATCACTCACAAGTCTGACGATTCGAATCCTAACCGCCGCCACGTGTCTACTCGCGGTTAGTCCGAAGCCGCTAAATCCAGTACACAATGTTTCACACGAGAACCATAAATGCATCAACGGCAGAGGCAAAGGATCTTCTAGTAATTACTCTCCGAGCTCATGAATGACCTCGAGAGAGCAGGGGCTTCCAATTATGGGACGATCCGAGACGATTACAATCGAAGGATCAACTATCCGCCATTCCGAGCGAGTCCGAGCCTCGTCATAGTAACGGGAAGGTGGATTTAGATGGATGAAATCCTCAATCCTTGATCACCTTCCGTCCGAGAACCATCGGAGAAATATTCGAGTTATGCGACCGGCCCCGAGCAAAAGGCCCATCATGAAAGGACCAAATGCGGCATCGCCACGCACCGAATAAGAACTCGGCTCGACCGATATGACCAATCATCGCCTCGGATTAGTATCGTCACCCTCTGTGACCGAGCCGAATTGTTTCCGAGAATAAAGGTCCCGCGTTAAGGGGAGAAACCGACATGTATAGATATGCGCTATTATCTCGTACGCAGATACACACGTCGCAGACATGATCTCCGTATTCTCGGCGGTATCTTCACGATATGCGAACCCCCCCGATCGTGCGAGATTATCGGACGCATAACGATGAAAAGGTATAAATATTACATCACTCCACAAGCAGTACGCAACATCCGAGACTCTCCTCCATCTTTCAAACATAGAACGGTTCTCGTTGTCCCGACTTAGGCATCGGAGGGTCCCCCGGCTTAGCCAGGGTCTCCATTGCTTCTGTTGTCTTTGCAGGATTCCTAGTTGGACGCCTGCTCGAAGTACGGAGGAGGGTTAACCAGATTTTGACCTCAACAGACCGTGTATTGTGGATCACCCTCAAATGAGTTTATATAGATCAAGATATTATAACAATTACCGAAACAGATTCGAGTATTTCTCAGGTTGTTACAACTGTGATATCTAGACAGTCTTGCAGCACCTGGGCCGTACTGGACCCATGATCCGATCGTAAATTGGGCCCACCCGCCTGTATTACAATCCCAAGCCCAACTCATATAAGGAATGGACCTGAAACCTCACCGACGATTGCATGCAGTTGCAACCGTAGTGATGAACTGCTGAATTTCCCTCCCCTTGTATAGAAGGTTCATCAGGCCAGAGGTCGGCCGTGTCGGGATCAGCTGGAGTTCAGCATCTGGTTCGTCGATTTTTCTAATGAGCATCAATTTGGGCCTGAGAATGATTTGTGACTCAACCCGTCTGGTCTGATCGGGATCAACACCACGAGTCAGTAGTGCAAATGCACCTGACTTGACCCGTCTGGTTGAGTTTGCTCGGGTTCGAAACTTCGAGTTGGTAGTGCAAATAAGCCTGACTAGGACGAGTCACCCTTTGACTCAAGCGAGTAATCAGGACAGGACTATTGTTTAGGTGGGCCTAAAGGTTAGACCCAGATCCAGATTGCAAGAGTCGATCCGAACCAAGCAATGGTCCAGTCCAAAAAGGCCAGCAGGCTTGCATGTTCCACTGGTTAGACTGTTCTACACAAAGGTTCACTACAATACGGGTCGACCGGATCGAACACATTGTCATGGGATACTGTTAGCGATGTCGATGGGCTGGGACGTGGTCTGTCCACACCTGGTCCATGAAGTAAAGCATTATATCGTATGTCGGCATTATACAAAATTATACTTACATATTGAGAATATTGTTTACACTAGACCTAACTTGGTTATATCAAACGGTTTAAAAGATGTCATGTGTCAGTCGTACCATATATGGTGACGTCCACCATTAAAAACTTCTAAAGGCCACAAAGTTTTAGATCAAGTTGATATTTGTGTTTTCCCTTATTTCATATCTTTTTTAACTTTTGAACAGGTTGGATTTCAAGTAAACATTATGATGGGCCTTAGGATAGTTTCAACGGTAGGAATCACTATTCCCACTGTTTTCTTTGGTGGGGTCTACTACAGATTTTTATTTCTGTCATTCTTTGGTTTATGCCTTAAAATGATATCTAAAAGTGGATGGACGGTGTGGATATAACACATACATCATAGTGGGGGCCACGGAACTTGGTGACGTCATTTCAGTAGCCGACCCGCTACTCAACCTGTCAGCATCTAATCCACGTCGGAAACGGATTGGCTACTCCTCCTGCCACCGGCTCCGTGGCTGGTGATCGGTGCTCTTTGGGCTCCACCATGTATGTATTTCATCCATTCTGTTCATTCATGTTTACAGATGATTTTATGGCTTGATCCCAAAAATGAGAGGGATATAAATCTCAGGTGGACCACACCACATGAAAACAGTAGTGATTGATATCCACCATTAAAATCCTTCTAAGGCCCACTATACTGTTTATTTGACTTCCAATCTATTCATTAGGTCATACAGGCCGAGATGAAGAGAAAAAACAAATATCGGCTTGATCTAAAGCTTTTATAGCCCCCAAAATGTTTTTACTGGTCGACCCTCATTCAACACTGTTTCCTGTAATGTAGTCAACTTGAGATTTAGATATACCTCTTTTTTAGACTCATATGATAAAATGATCTGTAATAATAGATAGACGGCATGGATGAAACATATACATCGTGGTGGGGCCCAAATAGCAACGACCACTAGCCGTTTCCTCCGCCTCCGAGCATCAGCGCTCGTCTTCGCACACCAGCCAATCCGCTTCTGAAAAGGAAGGCAGGGTACTTTGGTCCTCAAATGCTCGTCCGTACGTACAGAGTCTAAGTTGGTAAGGTAAGTTCCAGACTCTCCGGAGAAAGAAACACTGTAAAAAGTTGCGACTAGCTCAATTTCTCGAGGTGTTTCAACACGAGGTCTTGGCTTCGAAACCCATAGGCGGTGAAATCCCACTCCGGCGTGCGTGGGTGGTGTGTGGGTGCGCGTGTAAAAAAAACAAAAGTAATTCACACGTGAGAAAAAGTCGGTATTGAAAATTGTCCAAACAGTTATGGCCTTATGCGGACCACGGTAAATTTTTGAGAAATTCAATTTGTTTATTAGTTCGAGCCGGATTAATTTATTTGGTGGGCCAAAAAATGAGAGGATTGAAAGCTCAAGTGGGCCACACGAAAGTAAAGCTCAAGTGAGCCACAGGAAAGGCCAGTGACCCTTTACATTTACAATTGAAACAATTGTGTCCACCCTAATATTTGTGAAAAATCCATCCCATCTATCAGTTTGGCCACATCATTTTAGGGCTTAGGCCCAAAAAATCAAGAGATCCAATACTTTTGTGGGCCACACCGACGGAAACATTTAACATTAAATAGCCACCGTGGAAGTCGCATGTCGTACTCGTATCTCTGTCAGCCTTCTTCAAAACGTCGTGCATTAAAAACACGGAAGCAGATTGGCGGGTGTACCTCACACCAGCTATGTAGCTGCTGTATTTACGTCAGCAAGTTCTATGGATTTAATCATGAGGAATATGTGATATCCAATCCGTTCATCCATTTGGTTAGCTCGTCTAAAGGCTTGAGACGAAAAATAAGATAGATCTAACTATCAAGTGGACCACAATGAAAAAAGCAGTGGGAGATTGAATGTCTACCATTGAAACCCTTTTTAGGGTCACAGAAGTTTTGGATCAATATGAATTTTGTTTTTCCTCTTCATGCAGGTCTTTGTGACCTCATGAACAGATTGGATAGTAAATAAATGTTATTGTAGACCCTTAAAAGTTTTTAATAGTGAAAATCATTATCTCCACTGCTATTTTTGCTGTGGTCGAGATGATCTTTGAATATAATGCTCTAAAATGACCTCTAAAATTATTTGAATGTTATAAATATAATAAATACATCACTGTGGGCCCACTTAATTTTGATCTCCTTTGAACCATAAGTATAGCCCAGAGCCCGAGGAGTGTAGTGCTGCTCTTCGCATGACACGTACCTACAGCAGCGGCAGCAACTATAAAGCTGGTGTGTGGTACACTAGCCAATGCGCTTCCTAAAAACACACCCTTGGCGGGAACATGGGGCCACTATCTAAATGTTTGTGACAGATCCACTTTATTCAGATGTTTCTCCGTATCATAAATCCAAAACTCAGGTGTACCCATAGATAGGAAATAGAGGTTATTGAAAACCCACTATTCAAACCGTTTCAGGGGACATAGTAAAGTTTGTGAGAAATCCACTCCTTCCATAAGCCCCGTTGGATGATATTAGGATACGAGCCCAAAGATGAGGCAGATTAAAAGGTCAAGTAAACGATACTGTAAAAAGCAAAGAGTATTGAACGCTCGTTGTTTACATGCTGGTAGGGCCACAGATGCTTTGGACAAGGCTTATATTTTCTTCTTTTTTTTCAGTTCATTTGGATGGGAATGACATTATGCAATTTAAATAACCTTATGGACCGTTTAGATGGCATATAAATACCACTAGGACATGAGAAGGTTTCAACGGTAGGCATTTCCCTCTCAATGTTTCCTTCATTGTAGACCACTTGATTTTTTAATCCACATCATTTTTGGGCCATAAAATAAAATGATCAGGAGAAATTGATGGGCAGGGAGGATTTGTCACAAACATCAAAACTATGGACCCACCTATCTTAGGGGTAACATGAAGTTCTAAAACTTTTAGTTTCAATGCTGCCTTGTTGGGAATATGCAAGGAAAAGAAGGCCTGTCCATGTAGATAGTTTAAAAGGAGGAGGCTTTTGGTCATAGACCAACATACATGTGGTTATATATTTAAAAAATATCCCCCCCAAAAAAAGGACTAATCAAAGGATAATCACTCAACTAATCTCGATTATGAATTTATGATCTATATGAAGTGTGCCCCCAAGCTAGTCCGCATGCTTATACGGGCTTGAGCCCGAATCAAAGGAAAAGAAAGAGGGGTGTGGGTTTGGTGGATTGAAGGAGAGAGAGAGAGAGAGAGAGAGAGAGAGAGAGAGGAGCATTGGTTTGGAAGATTGAAGTTGTAATAATTTTAAATTTTGATAATTAGTATACACAAATATGCTTCAAAAGAAAAGTAGTGAATGAATAAAAATATTAAAATAATATTCCTGTTCGTATGAATAATAGGAGTGTAGAATTTTAGAGACAAATTCTCTTTTAAGGGGGGTAAATTATAACACTCCGTACTTTTCAATACTCAGGTGTTACCATTTAAATCAAATCTAGCATGAACGCATGATAAAACACACGTAACATATAACTTACACCACGCATGATTACTCATGATCCACCCTTGAATGACCTCTTACATCTCAACGTATGATTACATCGACACTAACTAGCCTACCCACAATCCAAATCCAACCATTGAGGCATGTGATATTGCATCTAAATACTTCGAGATCAACCTATAAACACAACCGTGCAACAATCTAACCATCAAGAATAGTTTTTATCCATCGATCAAACCATCCATCAATTGATATTAAGATAGACCATCGCATCCTTAAAGAAACTTATTTCTAAGATTTCAATCACTTTTTTCCGTAGTACCAATTTAGAACATGAGCTCAAAAATGAAGAAGATCTAAATCTCAAGTGGACCGTACTACAGGAATCAGTAGTAATTGAACACTCTACCATTGAAAATATTTCTAGGGCCCGCCATAATGTTTATTACCCATCCAATCTGTTGACTAGGTCACATAAATCTTAACTAAGAGAAAGAACAAATATCAGCTTGATCCAAGACTTTTGTGCCCATTAATGGTCAATCGCCACTGTTTCCTATGATATGGTCCACATGAGAATTGGATCGGCTTCATTATCGTCCCTAGCATGATCTGGAAAAACGGATGGACGATGTGGATATAGAATACATACATAAGGGTGGGCACCACGGTAAGGACCGCACCTAATCAGTGAGGCCATGATCTGGAAAGCCTTTCGCAGGAAGTTCCTGCGCAACGATGCTGGGTGGGTCCCTCCGAGATGTTTATGAGAAATCCACACTGTCCGTCTGTTTTTCGATCTCATTTTAGGACGTATGTCTAAAAGTGAGGTAGATACAAAACTCAAATGGGACACGGGAGAGGAAACAGTGGAAATTCAGTGAGAACCGTTGAAGCATTCTTGTGGCTATAAAAGTTTTGTATCAGGCTATCATTTTGGTATTTTCACTTCATCCCATTGGAAATGACCTTATAAACGGTTTGGATAGCATATAAACATCAAGGTGGAGCTCAGGAAGTTTTCAACTTTGGAAATTTTTTCCCCAATTTTCACTTTCGTGTGACCCACTTGAGTTTTGTATCCACCTCAATTTTAGACACACGTCCTAAAATGATCTCTCAAAACCGACGAACGGGGTGGATTTCTCACAAACATATCTGTAGGTCCCAACCAGCATCCTTGCGCAGGAACTTCCTGCGAAAGGCTTTCGCAGGAAATCAGCGTCCACATACCACGCGGTTAGCTTCCCGTAAGGAATCGGATTGTGTACTGAGTTACTCAGTACATTAAGGGATACTGAGTAAACGTGGAAAGAGGCTATTGGCTGTAAGATGTGGGGCCCGATCCCACCTCCAAACGGCGACAGAAACGCCGTTACTCTTTCCCTCTTTTTCTCTCTCTTCCATAAAAGGAAACGGAGACGTAAATCTCTCCAGTGGAAATCGGATTGCGTGGTGCTTACGTATCATACTGTGTAAACTTAGTTGGGCCCACCTTGAATGTATGTGATCTATCCACACCGTCCATCCGTTTTTCCAGCAAATTTAAGGCGTTGAACTCAAAATTTAAGCATATCCAAAGATAAGTGAATCATACCACAGGAAAACATTATGAGTAATGATTTCCACCATTGAAACCTTGCTAGGCCACACTAGGCCCTATAGTGATTTTTATTTGTCATCCAACCTGGTCTTAATATCATAGAGGCATGAATGAAGGGAAAACACAAATATAAACTTATCCAAAACTTCCATGGCCCAAAGAATTTTACAAAGGTAGACATTCAATTCACACTGTTTCCTGTGGTGTGGTCCATTTGAACTTTATATATGATTAATTTTTAGTCTTAAGCATTTAAATTATATGTTAAAATAGATGAACGGAGTGGATAAGATACATAAATTATGATGAACGTCATATAATTTACTTAGCACGATAAGCATAATGAATTACCAAGTATGCAATCCGCTTCCTCTCCGGCAGAGAAGAAGAAGGAAAAAAAAAAAAAAACTATTGACTTTCTACAACAACAAGGAATTCAAGTGAAGGTTATTCCTTACGGCTGCTTCAGGAATAGCGGCAGAGTTGGGAATTCCATTTACACACTGCGGTGTTGTAAATAGTGTTAGATTCCTGACAGGGCACTCCAGGAAAGGAGGCAAAGACCCTCTGTTTGTAGCAGAGCATGCAGCTGATCCTGATTCGACCTTGGTTGTTTATATGGGTTTGTCGACACTCCCATCACTTGCTCAGAAGTTGATGTATCATGGCCTGCCACCTGATACTCCAGCTGCTGCAGTGGAGCGGGGAACTACACCTCAGCAGCGGATGGTATTTGCAGAACTGAAGGATCTGGTGAAGGAAGTTCAAATGGCAGATTTGGTATCGCCGACGCTAATAATAATTGGAAAGGTGGTGGCACTTTCATCATTCTGGCCTCTTTCTTCTAAAGAAGCCCTCATGGTAGAGGAGACTAGATAATAGTAATACTACACAGAAGGATATATAACTCAGCATTGACTAATGGAGAGGACAGACGATTTTGGTGAGAGAAGCTCAGAAAATAAACAGACAGGCCACGGCTATCTTCATCTGTGTCATCTTCACAATTTTGGCTACCATATAGGATGCCATCTAATGCAGCTGATGCCATATATGAGTTCGCAAGTGAAAAGGCTCATATGCAGCCCTCTTAGATTCATCTCTTTGATGTTTACTGGAAGATCACTTCATCCATTTTTGGTTTGTAGTAGTTTGAGCATCTGTCTGAGAAAGAACCCTAGGCTCCATTGAAGCATTTTGGAGGATAGGTGTCAAGATTGTGAGAAGAATGGATTGTTTGTTCCCGTCGACGGAGACAAATATGCAGTTCAAGTGTGTCTAATAAGGTTTGATATTGAAAGGCAGCCAGATGGAGAGCAAAGATGTTCCTCTCGATGATGTCTCAAATGCGGGATTCTTGTATAGACTGTAGTAGCAATTCACTTTGAGGTTCTGTGAAAAAAAAAAAAAAACAGATGCCGAGCGAGAGGAGGCAGAGAGGATCGATGGTGGTTTTTTTTTCCACTGGAGAGAGACGAGCATTTACGTCTCTATTTCCTTTTACGGAAGAGAGAGAAAGAGAGAAAAAGGTACCGGCGTTTCTTTCGCCGTTTGGACGAGGGATCAGGCCCTACATCTTACAGCCAATAGCCTCTTTCCACGTTTACTCAGTATCCCTTAAGGTGCTGAGTAACTCAGTACACAATCCGATTCCTTCGCGTAAGGGGCAGTCAGCATCCGTTCTTGACTTCTTGTCGTCCACACATTTTCCCGAGTTCGTTTTGGTTGTCGCGACTGATCTTGTTGTGTCTGTCACAGGATAATGAGGTCCACATGCTGACTTTTCTTTGATCTGAACCGTCCATATTATCGAATTTGTACAATAATCCCCTATCCATATTGACCAGATTATTAATCATTACTATCTGTACATGAATTGAAAACAACCAAAAAGAGAATATTTAACGGATCAAATTCAAATCAAAAGATCATCAAAAAAACATCATCATGGTATTAGATCATATCAACATTACTAGTAAAAACATGGACGGTTGAAATCATCGGATCATCTCAACACGTAGGTCCCAGCGTACCACGCAACACAGAGCATCATTAATCGTGACAAAACCAAAACGAACTCCTCCCACTCCACCGTCCCTACTACCACTGTTACTCAATCACCATTCTTCTCCTTCCCGGAAAAAAAAAAATTTTTAAAAAAAAAATCTAGGGTTAGAGTTTCTGAAATTCCCAAAAGAAAGAGAGATGAATCTAGAGTTAGGGTTTCAGAAAATCAACAGCTACAAACCCCATCTGCTACTAACGCTATGCGAATTCTCGCTATCAATCTTCATGATTCTGCTCGAATCCATTCTCTCCAGAGGAATCAACAGTCTCGTGATAGTCGTCTACGAACACGTCGTCGCCACCATCTTGCTATCTGCACTCGCATTCTTCTTCGAGAAGTAAGATTTCAAGCAAAATCAGGAAAAAAAAAAAAAAACATAAATCAAATTCCTGATTTTTATCGTTTTGATTGGTTTATAATTATTTACGGTTTTTCCATTGCAGAGAGAGGCGGCCTCCGCTCACGTTTGAGATACTCTCCTACGCGTTCTTCCTTGGATTGCTGCAGTAAGTGTAGATTATGGTGTGAGTTTGCCACACCTGAGGGGAACTGTCAACGGCTGTACTTTACGCGTTGAGTATGTGCACGCCAATCCAGACCATTCAAATCAGAGAATCGTGCTTGTTGGAGGATCTTCACCGTCTTGTTGTTGGCCGTGGGGAGTGGATTCGACTGTTGATGTGTTTTTTCGGATATGATACATCCACAATCCGGCCCCCGATTTTGACGGTCTGGATCGATGACATGCGTTGCATTTCTGGTGTGGATGTGTAGCTGATGAAGATCCAATGCACCTAAAAAACACACCATTTGGAGGACTTGGATTGCGTTGTGTAGCACACAGCACCGATCCTAACTACTTTGTGCTGCTGGAAAAGATATGTGGACCCACCGTTATGTATGTGTTTTATCCACGCCGTCTATCCATTTTTACAGCTCATTTTATGATAAAATCCCAAAAATACGGCAGATCCAAATCTCAGGTGGACCACACTATAAGAAACATTGGTGATTGAAGGATCGCATTAAAAAATTCCTGAGGGCTACAAAAGTTTTGTATCAAGCTGATATGTGTGTTTTACCTTGACCTAATCAACAGGTTGGATTTCAAATAAACATTACAGTATGCCCTAGGAAGTTTTTAATGGTGGGTGTTCAATCACCACTGTTTCCCGTGGTGTGGTCCATCTGAGATTTGGGGTCTATCTCATTTTTGGGTTCATACTCTAAAATGAGCTGGGAAAATGTATGGACGGCGTGGATAAAACATATACATCATGGTAGGGCCCACAAAGAATTTCCAGTGGCAGTACTGTGTGCGACACTACGCAATCCGAGTCCACTCGGTAGTACTCTCTATCCATAGTGGGGTCCAAGAGACGAAGGGTCCAGATTTATTTATTTTTTTCTTCTGAATTTCTTGATTTTGGATCTGGTGCGTAGGATAACGCTATGTCAGATGTTATTGACTCTGAGCCTGCGGTACATAAGTGCGACATTCCAGAGCGTCGGATTGAACACACTGACGGTTCTGATCTTCGTGCTGGCGGTGGTTTTCCGGCAGGAGGAATTCCGGTTTTGGAGTGTCCATGGTCAGGCCAAAATGTGGGGCGTGGTGGTATCCACCGCGGGTGCGACGCAAATGGTGCTCTGGAAGGGACCTGTCCTACTCGGCCGGTCTGCTTTCGGCGGTTTTCAGGCGACCGGAGATGAGACTTTAGGCAGTATTCTGCTCGTCGTGGCCTTACTCTCCGCTGCATCCTGGAATCTTCTAGTGGTGAGATTGATTTGAATTTGCCAATTTCAACCGTCTGTATTCAGTGGGCCCACCAAGGAAGGACCATGAATGGCCCAATATTCTCACCCATTGAGCGATCACAACCATCCAAAAGGGCCTGTAAATGGATGGTTAGGAAGATAAGTAGGCAAAATGGGTGGAAATTGCAGTGATCCAATGGTCAGGATCTTTCATTTGGCGTGGAGTTTGGGCCATACACGGTGGATCCCACACGATTGATTTTTTGGATCACACCACACATGGCCCCTGATGCGTACTTAAGAAGGAAATAGGTTGTTAGGAAGGACCCTTATTGGGTACTACACCGTCAGGGGCTGTGAGGGGCCAACGTGATGTATGGGTTTCATCCACACCGTCCATCCATTTTTCCATATCATTTTAACATATTAGCCCAAAAATGAGGTAGATCCAAGGCTCAAATGGACCACACAGTGGAGATTAAATACATACCGTTGGAAACTTTCTAGGGCCCACAAAAGTTTTAGATCAAGTTGATATTTGTGTTTTCCCTTTATCTAGGTCTACGTGACCTTATGAACAGCTCAGATGGCAAATCACAGTGGGCCCTGGGAAGATTTCAACGATCACCCCGCTGCATACACTTGAGCCTTGGATCAGCCACGCTTATATTCCAAAATGGATGGACGGTGTGGATAAAAACGATACATCCCCCAATCGGCGTCCTGTAGGTAGGACGTGTTGTGCGTGTGTACACATCCACTCCGTCCATCATTTGTCCCACCTCATTTGACGGCGTGATGCCAAAACCTAGGCCGCTCAAAACTCAAGTGGGCCACACCATAATGAAATGTGGGATGGAGACGTTACCATTGAGATTCTCCTGAGGTCCATTGAAGTTTCACCCGCAATTGGTACAACTTCAGCTTCTTTTTGAACTCCATATTTTTAAAAAATATACTTTTTTTTAATTAGTCAACAGTTTAAATTACGTGAATTTTAAAAGATAAGCAAAAAAGCCCTTTTTAAAGTAAATTGAATTAATTAAAATTTTTTAATAAAAAATTATTTTATTCAAAAATAAAATAAATTTTTGATGATAAGGTTTCAATGGATAGTGCCCCACTCTGCATTGCCCCCGCTGCTGGCCCACTTGATATTTTAAACAGCTTTTATTAATTTTTGTCCAAATCCTAACGTGACAGAAAGCAAATGATGGAGACATGGAATGTCACATAAGGACATGTTTGGAAAGATGTATTGCATTGTACGGTATTAATAAATTATTATTTTCTAAAATATTTGTTTGGAAATTATGATATTTTGACTATCAAATCCATATTTAAAATTGAATTTTTCATTTATTTTTTTTAAAAAAAACACTATAATATATAAACATTTGATGGACGTTAGAATTGTAATTAAAGGACTAATTATACATGTTATGTTTGTCACCTATATTCATTTATAACTTGAGTATCACGAGTAAAGGACGCGTATAGATAGAGGCATGGATAAAACAATGATATCAACGTGGACCACATATATGATTGATTTTGGAATCCATCATAAATTTATCCATATCTTCCGTTAGAATTGAAAGGTGTAATATCTTGATTAATTCAATCTTCTTCATCTATTCTAAACGCAAGATGAAATTTATTTTTCCGCTAAATACTATACATATAAAATTCTACCCGCCTTTATTGGGTTCTATCTCCATCGGTACCTACCTAGAGATGGACGGTGTTGAAAGGGGATCTATAGTGGCCTACCTTGATATGTGTTTTATCCAGGCTGTCCATTCATTTCGAAAGATCATTTCAAGACACCAGCTAAAAAAATAGGCAAATCAAAGGCTCAAGCGGACCAAAAAGTAATGGTGAATATGACTCCACCATTAAAACTATCCAAGGGCCCACTATGATATTTATTTGCCATTAATATATTCATAAGAGCCCACTGTAATGCTTATTTGCCATCCAACTTGTTCACGGTCACATAGACTTGGATGTAGAGAAAATACAAATATCAGCTAAATCCAAAACTTCAAAATGCCCTCTCTCTTCCAAATGTTTTCAATTTTCAATAGTATGCATTTGATCCCTACTGTTTTTTGTGGTGCGGTCCACTTAAGATTTGTATTGACTTATTTTTGGGCTCATGCTCTAAAATGAGCTGAAAAACGGATAAACAACATGGATAAAACACGTATTTCATGGTGGGGCATAAAGCTTTGACACCTACTAGCTGCTTGGCCTGGTCAAACCGCGTCCAATCCAACTATGGTGCCATAACGCATATAATTGCAGATGAAGTAATAAAAACACAAAAAGGCTATAATGTATATGCAATTGGTTTTTATGATTTGAACGGTTTGATTTGAGAAAAAAAAAATGCGCCACGTATGCTATTACGAGTGCTTTTACGAATCATCGAATCATCATACCCTTCCAACAGAAAGGAACTATTCATGCATGCATGCCAGCATCAACCATGTGAGATGCAGGGGACACGGATTTCCCTAGGACCTCTATAGGAAGTTCTTGCATTGGGATGATAGGTGGGGCCTGCATGATGTTTGTGAGAAATCTATTCTCTTCATCAGTTTTTCTATATCATTTTAGGATAAGAGACCAAAAATGAAGTGGACCCAAAATTCAAGGTGGCTACACAAAAGGGAAAACTAGGTAAAGATTTTCCTACCTTTGAAGGGTTGATGTTTGCATGTTTATAAGGTCACTTCGACTGAGATGAAGTGAAAATATAAAAAACTTAACCTGCTATAAAACTTTTGTAGCCATATAAAATTTTCAATGGTGTTCATTAAATCCACGGTGTTTACTCTGGCATGGATGCCTATAGTTTTGGATTAGTTCGTTTTTAGTCTCTTCTCCTGAAATGATCGGAAAAACAAATGTGTGGATTTCTCACAAACATGATGGTGGGCCCACGAAGCATCCCAGCACACGAACTTCCTCCTAATGTCTTCCCCAGAAATCCGGGTCCGGATGGAGGTGTCATAATTCGTAAGCTGTCCAAATCTTGAGACCCACTTGGGTGGCTATCAATGCGACAGTGATCTTTTATCAGTACTTTCGCCTGGGAGTGGATTAGGTGCGGACCTGGCCTCACCCAAGATGGTGCGGCCCTTATTGTCGGGCCCACCTTGATGTATGTATTCTATATACGTTTTGCCCAGTTATTTTAGTGCATTAAGCCAAAAATTAAGAAGATCCAGACCATACTATTGCAAACCGTGATGATTGAACACCCTATCATTGGAAAACTTTCTAGAGCCTACCCTAATGTTTATTTTCCATCCATCATATATATATATATATATATATATATATATATATATATATATATATATTATTGAGAAAAGTCTTAAATCGGAAGGTTTTGATTTTCGTCCTGAATCCATATTTAACAAAATAAGATTAATAAAAGTGACTTGTCGATAATATGAGTCCCCACAAAGGCCTTATGCACCATTGGCAACAAGGTATTACGACAAGGGAGCCTCAGACCTCCTTTTAATTTTAATTAGTAAATATAAAACCAGAAAATAAACCTATTGCCAAAAGATTTACAAAATATAAAATACTGGCAGAATACTATAAACAGTAATCACAAACAAATATAATATATATTAGAAAACAGCAAACGATATATATATATATATATTGAAAAGGTACTATGCGCTCGTTCGCAAGCGCTCGTCCGAAACTCGATGCAGGGGTGGGCTCCACCGTGATCCTTTCGAAGATCCACACCGGCCCAGATGCATCACTCCAAGTGGGATCCACACGGCTAAAATATAAATCAGGTGGGCCATACCTTCTGAAAACATAAGTATACACACGAAAACATGTAAAAGCACTTGGTGGGCCCCAAAGATGGGATACTATTTCTAAAAGTGGTCTAATATATTCAAGGGGACACACATGATGGACGGTTTTGATCAATAAGGCCCTCAAGTCCTTTCTCTGTTTAATTGATGCTTCTCCCACTTCTATACGGTG